>CM065589.1:235630615-237071464 GCA_033119425.1 Bufotes viridis
CTCTCTCTAATAAAGATAGAACCTGTACCTCCCATGGATCCAGAGATCTCCATATTGATTGTTCTGCTAGATTTATATAAAGCTGGCAGCTCAAAGGGAGTGTTTTTTCAGCTGCAGCTAAGGGGGCGTGTCCATGCTCTGCCTATCACCGCTCAGGAGGCAGTTGAAGGATGAAACTGAGCATATGCGGCCTTCTCAGTGACAGGACAAAGAAATAAGGAAAAAACAAACAGTAGGTGGCGCTATACAGGCACATTTTATTGAATAACTTAGTGGCTGTACAAAATTTTTAACTACATGCAATTGCAAAAGTATTTAGATCCAGGTGCTGGTTTGAAAACAGATGAATATTTTTTGTGGGACAACCCCTTTAACCCCTTAAGGACATGGCCCTATTTCACCTTAAGGACCAGGCCATTTTTTCTAAATCTGACCAGTGTCACTTTATGTGGTGATAACTTTAAAACGATTTTACATATCCAGGCCGTTCTGAGATTGTTTTCTCGTCACATATTGTACTTCATGACACTTCTAAAATGGGGTCAAAAAAGTTTATTTTTTTGCATAAAAAAATACCAAATTTACCAAAAATTTGGCAAAATTAGCAAATTTCAAAGTTTCCGTTTCTCTACTTCTCTAATACATAGTAATACCCCACAAAATAGTTATTACTTTACATTCCCCATATGTCTGCTTCATGTTTCGATCATTTTGGGAATGCCATTTTATTTTTTGGGGATGTTACATAGCTTAGAAGTTTAGAAGCAAATGTTGAAATTTTTCAGAAATTTGCCAAATCCCACTTTTTATGGACCAGTCCAGGTCTGAAGTCAGTTTGTGAGGCATAATACAAACCACCCAAAAATGGCCCCATTTTAGAAACTACACCCCTCAAGGTATTCAAAACTGATTGTACAAACTTTGTTAACCCTTTAGGTGTTCCAAGATGGAGAAACAATTTTAGAATTTAAATTTTTTGGAAAATTTTCCATTTCATGCCATTTTTTACAGTAATAAAGTAAGGGTTAACTGCCAAAAAAAACTTAATATGGGTTGCCCTGATTCTCTAGTTTACAAAAACACCCCATATGTGGTCCTAAACTGTTGTTTGGCCAAACGGGAGGACATAGAAGGATGGGAACGCCATATGGGTTTTGAATGGCAGATTTTGCAGGACTGTTTTTTTTTACACCATGTCCTATTTCAAGCCCCCCTGATGCACCCAAGAATAGAAATTCCAAAAAATGACTCCATCTAAGAAAGTACACCCTCAAGGTATTCAAAACTGGGTTTACAAACTTTGTTAACCCTTTAGGTGTTCCACAAGAGTTCATGGAAGATGGAGAAACTATTTTGGAATTTCGATTTTTTGACCCTTACATTATTACTGGAAAAAATGGGTTAACAGCCAAACAAAACTCAATATGGGTTGCCCTGATTCTGTAGTTTGCAGAAACATCCCATTTGTGGTCGTAAACTACTGTTAGGCCAAACGGCAGGACATAGAAGGAGGGGAACGCCATATGGTTTTTGGAAGGCAGATTTTGCGGGACTGGTTTATTTACACCATGTACCCTTTCAAGCCCCCTGCTGCACCCCTTGAGTAGAAACTCCATAAAAGTGACCCCATCTAGGAAACTACGGGATAAGGTGGTTGTTGTTTTGGGACTATTTTAGGGTAAATATGATTTTTGGTTGCTCTATATTACACTTTTTTGAGGCAAGCTAACAAAAAATTAAAATTCTAAAATTGTTTCTACATTCGCCATTAAGTTTTGTGGAACACCTAAAGGGTTAACAAAGTTTGTAAAGTAATTTTTGAATACCTTGAGGGGTCTAGTTTCTTAGATGGGGTCACTTTTTTGGAGTTTCTAGTCTAGGCTACATCGGGGGGGGGGGCTTCTAATGGGCAAATGGTGTAAAAATCAAAATCTGCCTTCCAGAAACCATATGGCGTTCCCTTCCTTCTGTGCCCTGCCGTGTGGCTATATAGCCATTTACGACTACATATGGGGTGTTTCTGCAAACTACAGAATCAGGGCAATAAATATTTAGTTTTGTTTGACTGTTAACCCTTGCTTTATTACCGGAAAATATGCATTAAAACGGAAATTATGCCCAAAAATGGGTGTTTTGGCACGGTTTTTATTTTTTTTTAACGCTGTTCATCCAAGGGGTTGGGTCAAATGTTATTTTTATAGGGAAGATTATTATGGACACGCCGATACCTAATATGTCTAATATGTGTTTTTTTATTTTATTTCGATTTTACACTATATCAGGCATGCTCAACCTGCGGCCCTCCAGCTGTTGTAAAACTACAACTCCCACAATGCCCTGCTGTAGGCTGATAGCTGTAGGCTGTTCGAGCATGCTGGGAGTTGTAGTTTTGCAACAGCTGGAGGGCCGCAGGTTGAGCATGACTGCACTATATTATCATTTTAGGAACAAAAAATAAATAATTTTAATATCTCCATAGCCTGGCAGCTACAGTTTTTTTTTTGTTGGGCGACTATCTAATGTAGGGGATCATTTGTTGCAGGATGAGATGGCGGTTTTATTGGCACTATTTGGGGGTGCATATGACTTTTGAATCGCTCGCTATTGCACTTTTTGTGATGTTAGGTGACAATAAAAATGGCTTTTTTGACATAGTTTTTATTTTATTTTTATTTATTTTAAGTCGTTTATCCGAGGGGCTATGGGGTATTTTTTTTTACAGCAGATTTTTACAGACGCGGCGATGCCCAATATGTATGGCTCTCAGACTTAGGCCTCATGCACACGACCGTTGTTTGATTCCGTGTCCGTTGCTCCGTTTTTCGTGATTTTCTGCGGACCCATTGGTTTTCAATGGGTCCGTGGAAATCTCGTCAAATGCACCGTTTGTCCTCCGCGTCCGTGGTCCGTGATTCCAGTCCGTCAAAAAAATATAACCTGTCCTATTCTTGTCCGTGAAAAACGGTTCACGGACCCATTCAAGTCAATGGGTCCGTGAAAAATGCGGATGGCCATCCGTGTGTCATCCGTGTTCCGTGTCCGTTTTTTTTGCGGATCCCTTGGCAGGCACTTGGGAAACATTGTCAGCCTGTCTTTTGGTAAAATCTTTTGGGTGATGTCCGCTAAAAAAACGGAAGACACACGGAAACACAACGGAAGGCAAAAACGGACACGGATCACTGAACAACGGAACCCCTTTTTGCGGACAGCATAAAAAAACGGTCGTGTGCATGAGGCCTTAGGAGACACTAAAAAAGACATCCTCAAACTGCGGCCCTCCAGATGTTGTAAAACTATAATTCCCACCATGCCTTGCTGATAGCTGTAGCTGGGCATGCTGGGAGTTGTACTTTTTACAACATCTGGAAGGCCGCAGTTTGAGGATGCCTGCACTAAAATTAATATCATTTTTGGAAAAAAAATTGTTTCCGTGTCTACAACGTCTGAGAGCCATAGTTTTTTTTAATATATTTTCTAGGGGACTGTCGGGAATTATAAAAATTTTGTACTCCATGGAAGTGTGATACTCCTTGAAGCAACCGATAACGCAGAGGCCCGGATGATCGGGGCACATGTTACATTGAGTGGTGGTGTCCTTCCGTATCCCCCTCTTGTGACACACTCTGCAGTTCCCCTCCAGTTCCTGAGGTACTCCGACCTGCTCTTTCCCGGTCTGAAAAAATCAGGTCCTTGAGGACTGCCTCATAGAATTGGAGGAACGTCCCTGTGCTGCCAGCACTTCGGGATAGTACAAAAGCGTTGTACATGGCAACCTGCACCAGGTAGACCGCAACCTTTTTGTACCATGCCCGGGTTTTCCGCATGGCATTATATGGTTGGAGGACTTGATCAGATAGATCAACTCCACCCATATACCGATTGTAGTCGACGATACAATCGGGCTTGAGGACCGTTGCCGTGGAACCTCGCACAAAGACAGGGGTGGTGCTGTTACCGTGGATTGTGGACAGTATAGGGACATCCCTCTTGTCCTTATACCTGACCAGCAACAGGTTTCCACTGGTAAGGGCACGGGTCTCACCCCTGGGGATAGGTACCTAGAGGGGGTGGGTAGGGAGGCCGCAATGATTTTTTCGCTCGGTCCCACAAGCAAATAGGAATCTGGCGTAGAGGCCCTGATACAAGGGAATACTAGTGTAAAAGTTATCCACGTACAAGTGGTAACCCTTATCTAGTAGTGGGTACATAAGGTCCCACACGATTTTCCCGCTTACACCCAGAGTGGGGGGACATTCTGGGGGTTCAATACGGGAATCTCGCCCCTCGTACACTCAAAACTTGTAAGTGTACCCTGAGGTACTCTTACAAATTTTGTACATTTTCACGCCATACCTCGCTCGCTTAGAAGGAATGTATTGGCGGAAACTGAGTCTCCCCTTAAAAGCAACGAGAGACTCATCAACCGCGACCTCCCTTCCAGGTACATAGGCCTGCGCAAATTTGGCCCTGAAATGATCGATGACCAGCTGTATCTTATACAGATGATCATAGGCAGGATCCCTGCGGGGGACATGCTGCATTATTAGCATAATACAGGCATTTCCGGATGGCCTCAAACCGTGAGCGTGTCATGGCCATACAGTGGGGTCTGGTAGAGGATGTCCCCATTCCAGTTTTGCCTGATGCTCATTTTTTGCACTAGACCCATATGCAGCACGAGGCCCCAAAACGTCCTCATCTCGGCTGCACTGACCGGGGTCCAGCCACCGGATCTAGACAAAAAGGAGCCCGGGTGCTGAGCAACAAACTGTTGGGCGTACAGGTTCATCTGCTCCACCATCAGATTCACCAATGGGTCACTGAAAGTGAACTCCACTGTGTGAATCTGGATTCCAGGATTGCCAACAAAATCCGGAATCGGAGGCTCGTAGTCCACTGGGGGACACCAGCTAAGTTCAGCGGTAGGGGGCTCCGGTGCGCTTATTTGGTGGGCTGGGAAACCAGTACAAGCCCCAGGGCTGCTCGTACTGGTGTGGGCCACGAGGTCCCTAGCATGTGGGGCCCTTGGCTCCGCCTGGCGGCGTCTCCGCCGCATTGGGGGCTCATCATCAGATGAGGAGGATGCGGATGACAGGAGGAACGTGGGGTCATCCTTATCCTCACTGGGGCTCTCGGAGTCGGAGAGCATATGGGTGTATGCCTCTTCCACCGAGAAAGTCTGGCGGGCCATGGGTATGTGTGTGTGCGTGTGTATGTGCGTGTGTGTAAAACTTTATTGTATGTGCGTGCGTGTGGGGGCACGGGTGTTTGCGTACTCTAAAAAGAATAAAAAATTGACAAGTGTAAAAAAAAAAAAGTTCTAACTCGCTGATCAGCGGTATGACGCTGATCAGCGGTGGGGCGAGCGATGCGCAAACAGTGGCCGGCCACTAAGAGTGCCGGCCACAGTAAGCGCCACAGTAAGCGCAAAAAAAAAAGGAACCACCAAAAAATGGGGGGGGGGGGGCTGGGGAGGGGGGGCAAGTAGGGGGGGGGCTGGGGCATGCAAGTAGCAGCACCCCTGGGTGGGTCTAGGGTCTAACAGCTAAGTGCTGTGGACCCGAACCACCAGATTTGGGTGCTGCACACAAACAGTTAAGTTTTAGGTTTTTTTACCTAAACTATTCTGTCCCTTCTATCCCTGCCTAAATCACGCCTCTCCCTCACTGACCCTGACCTCCTCACAGCAGCAGGAGCAGGAAGAGGAGGGGAGAGAGGAGCGCCAGGAGTTTGAATCTCCCGCCTCTCTCCCTACACGAATCTGCACCTTGGAGAGCATCGGGCCGCCCCCCGATGCTCGAATTGTGATTGGTGGTGTGTTATCACACCACCGATCACCGTCCTTTTCAGGTTCATCGGGTCACTGGAGACCCGAATGGACCGGAAACGCAGCAAACCGCAGGTCTGAATTGACTTGCGGTTTGCTGCGATTGCCGATAAGGGGGGGTCACATGACCCCCCTCGGCATTGTCACAGGATGTCTGCTGAATGATTTCAGCAGGCATCCTGTCCCCATTAACCCCTGCAGCGCTGCAATCTTCTTTTATTCACATTACGTACCGTACCGGTACATCATGTGTCCTTAAGGATTCGGGAAACACGCCGCACCGGTACGTCATGTGTCCTGAATGGGTTAAAGTATATATGTGACTGTTTTTTATAGTGATTTTTCATAATAAGCTACCATGAGGTATAACACAAAATCTAGCAACTATATGACTTCAATATAGATTTTGTTTGCTGTTTTACCCTCTGCAATCTATCTTTTATTTTATATATCTATTTTTTTATTTTCAGAGCTGGTGAGTAGAGAGTAGATGGTTTCATGTATGCCTACAGGATATGGAGTAACAGGAAAATCTTCTTCCTAACTCTCTGCAACATACCTTCTGAAGCCACAGCAGCAATGGAGGACATTACACAGCAGAACTATGCAGCTGAGATCTAAATCCAGCAGTTAAAAATGACAGCATATGTCTTACAAGCAAGCTGCAGTCTCTGTATCTGTCTCTCTGCCTGTCTGTAGCAGCCTCCCCCTTCTTATCCTCCCTCTCTTTAGACTTCTGTATAATCTGATCCACCAATGAGTAGGCAGCATGTCTTCACTGAGGATGGATCTGGCAGTGAATAGACAGTGAAGAGGAGAGGATTCTGGTAGAAAGAAAAGGAAAAACTTCAATTTGATAACACTTATTACAAAGTTTCCTATATTCACTTGTTATATTTATTTAATAAAAAAATTAAATGACACCTTTAAAAAATGTTTTTATTGTGCAAAAGAGCAAATAGAAAATAAATGTTTGGAATCAACGCATTTGTACTGACTCATAAAGTAAAGTTAATTTGTATTTTTTACAGCAGCACATACAGTAGTTACAAAACAGCAGAAAAAAACAAGGAACAATGGTAGTATTGCTGATGGTTTAGCTTGCCACCCCCCAAAAAGTTAATATGAGATAATTTAAAAATGATGTGTACTATGAATTGGGGCCAACTTAATCTGCAAAAAAAGCCCTCATACAGCGATATTAGAACAGTTAAAAAGTTATGGCTCCAGGGATGAGGAAAAAAATGTTAAAAATGTCTTGGTCCCTAAGATACATAACAGGCTGGGCCTCAACCACATCCCGACCAGCACTGTACATTAACGGTACAGTGAGAAGTGACTTGTTGCCCAACACAATACATGTATGGCACAATGAACAAACGGTCACAATGCCTAATCGCTGACAGGAAGCCATCTTAGCTGTGGGCCTAGGTAGGTTGTATCTTCCCCCTGAAGCCCTTATCAGCTGGCCAATTGCAGCTTCCTCCTTGTAAAAACCACCGAGGGAACTTCAGGTGGGCTCCGTAGGGATGACTGGTGCAGTCTGCAGGATAGTTTTATATATTTGTAAAATTTGTTTTTATCTTGTAAGTAGAATAAAGTGTGCATGAGTGAAGCCTGTGGCTATGGTACTTTACCATCTGGTGATTTTCTTTAGCAAGAGACATAGATAAAGGTGCTGGTGCAGGGGTGAAAACAGCACCAATGAATGCCTGCAATAAAAAGTAGCGGTGTCAATGATGGTGAGATGGAGATGAGTGGTGCCTGGAGGAAAGCGACAGATTTTCTTTAAAGAACAAATAGATGAACCCCCCCTTATTAGCCTTCTGGAATTTCCCCTGGCACAGATCCGCTAATGTAAACTGTAAAACTAGGAATGGAGACTACACAGAGATAGAATGGAAAGATCTGCACCTGTTCTGTGTTTTTGACCTGCACCTGGTTTTGGCTCCCAAATCACTGACCAAATCACTGAACTGTGAACTAGGCCTTTGTGGTAGATAAGTACAAACAATTATACGCCAGTACAAACAAGATGGGAATGTCCAGCCATCATGCCGCTCAGGAAGGAGACGGATTCTGTGTCCCAGAGATGAACGTGCTTTGGTCCGACATGTGAATATCAACTCAAGAACAAAAGCAAAGACCTTGTGAAGATGATGGTGGAAGCTGGTAAGATTGTGTCAATATCCACAGTGAAACGAGTACTGTATAAACATGGACTGAAAGACCACTCTGCCAGGAAGAAGCCATTAATCCAAAAGAAACATAAAAACCCAGATTACTGTTTGCAAATGCACACAGGAACAAAGACCTAAATTTTTGGAGTCATGTCCTGTGGTCTAACAAAACTAAAATTGAACTTTTTGGCCATAATGACCAGCGTTACGTTTGGAGGAAAAAGGGAGAAGCTTGGAAGCCTAAGAACACCATCCCAACTGTGAAACACGTGGGTGGCAGCATCATGTTGTGGGGTTGTTTTCCTGCAGGAGGGACTTCACAAAATAGATGGCATCATGAGGAAAGAAGATTATGTGGAAATACTGAAGCAAAATCTCAAGACATCAGCCAGGAAGTTAAAGCTTGGATGGAAATGGGTCTTCTAATTGGACAATGACCCGAAGCATACTGCCAAACTGGTTACAAAGTGGCTTAAGGATAACAAAGTCAATGGTTTGGAGTGGCCATCACAAAGCCCTGATCTCAATCCTATTGAAAATGTATGGGCAAAGCTGAAAAGGCAGGTGCGAGCAAGGCGACCAACAAACATGACTCAGTTGCACCATTTTTGTCAGGAGGAATAGGCCCAAATTCCGGCCAACTATTGTGAGAAGCTTGTGGAAAGATATCCAAAATGTTTGACCCAAATCATACAGTTTAAGGGCAATGGTACCAAATATTAATGAAATGTATGTAAACTTTTGACTTTGCAGAAAGTAATAAAAATGCTTTAAAACAGTCTCTCTCTCATTATTCTGGCATTTGGCAAATAATAATTATGGTAAACCTAACTGACCAAAACTAGTAAAGGTTTATTCTGATTTCATATCAGATATTGATTAAAACATGTATATGTGTCTTATTATATAGTGTATGTAAACTTCTGGTTTCAACTGTCTGTACAGCATAATCTCTACGTATATATAAGTAAATGTAAGGTATGATTAGATCAGATTTTTGCACACATGCACATGACATTTGCATGTGTGTGTCCTGCAACCATTGAGTGACGATCAGTTCCATCCATTACTGATCATAACTGTGCTCAGTTTGTCATGGAGGTTTTTTTTATTGTAGGAAATACTACTCTTTTTTTTGGTTACTAAATCTTACCATATTTTTATTTTAAAAAGCCAAACTGAAAATTTGTTTATTTTAGTTCAAAAAGAAAAAAAAATATTTAAAACTTCTAAAAACCTCTTGCTACATTTTAATTTCACAGAAATCATTGTAAATGCTGAGCACGGCTGGACTTCTGCAGAAGATGACAACAGCACGTTCTGGTACTTTCTCCTTAGGGAAGCAGATTACTTGTAGAGCATTGCTACTTGGCGCCAGAGTCAAGGATATTCTATTAAGACGAGGACTCCTGCACTAGCTGTTGCCTTTCCATAGAACAGGGCATAGTTCCAAATTCTAGTAAAACATTATATGTGAATATACTTTTAGATTTGGCATTGGGCCTTATAATAAATAATGCTACTAAGTGCAAATCAAGAGCTCCTTCAACATTTGAGATCCTTCTTTAGGCTTGAAATGACTATAACTTCAAGTGCTAAACATCAGTTACTATGCAGACTTTGCGCTGACCATCCCTAACGGAAGGACGATGACCTAAAACGATGATATAGCACCACGATACAGACAATTTTAAACTGAGCAGTAAATATTTTCTCCCTCATCTGCATTAAAACATACATTTGTAAAATGATGTCGTTACTCCTAGTTACTCCAGTAATCCCTTGGGAATAATAATCTTACCATATTTTTCACCCTATAAAATGCACCAGCCCATAAGACGCACCTGGGTTTTAGAGGAGGACAACAGGAAAAAAATATTTTTCATTAGACCTCAGATCAGACCAGCATTCATACCACCAATGTTAATCAGACCTTCGCTCACAGCCCCAATCAGACCCCCAATGTTAATAAGACCCACAATCAGGCCTTAGCTCACACCCTAATGTGAACAACCACCAATCAGACCTCAGATAAGAGCCCCAATATAAATAAGACCTCCTATTCAGACCTCAGATGAGCTCCCCATACCTCACATGAGACCCCCATGCCTCAGATCATACCCCCATGCCTCAGATCAGACCTCCCATGCCTCAGATCAGACCCCATGCCTAAGATCAGCCCCCATGTTTTAGATCAGACCCCCATGCCACAGATCATCTCCCAGCCTCAGAGAAAATAAAAAATCAGGTTACCTCTCCTGCCACGGGCTGCTGCTCCTCACCCCCAGTTCTCTTTTTCTTCTTCATGCTGCGACTGTGCTGTGACCAGTTGCGCACAGCATGAGGTCACAGAGGGTCCTCACACTGTGTGCAGTCACAGCACAGCCAACAGCAGAGGACCAGGAAGCGGTAAGTACAGAGCCTGCATTCACCTCTTCCTGGTCCTCCGGTACTAATGAGCGCTTCCCTAATGGAAGTGCTCATTAGTATTTGGCCCATAACACCCAGTGACATTTTTCCCCCACTTTGGGTGGGGGGGGGGAGTGAGTCTTATGGGGTTAAAAATACAGTATCTTATTTTTTTGTTACTTTTCATCATACATTTTTGTTACTAAATGTTTCTCTTTTTTTCCATTTCTTTTTTTCTTTATCCTAAATTTGATTTGAAATTTATTACAGTCCCTTAACATGTAAAATCATTACATACACACCCCTTTGAGTAAATAAAACTACACAATTCACATGAGTTGAATTACTGTACACATCCCAATAAACTATAAAAAAGACCTGTCCATCCTAAGGAATGTATCTAGCTGAGGAGGCATACAACATATTTTGTCCAATACTGATATGGCCAGCAAGGGAGTAGACAATGCCACATTCCTTTTCCTCCTCATTATACAGTGATGAGGGACCTTCAAGAAGGCGTCCCAGGATAGCAGCAGAGGCAGAACACCAGAGTGATCCCATATGGACCCCACCCCCTGAGGATTATCAGACCCAAATTCTGGTGTTTGGGGGCAGTTCAGAAACCCAGGTTGACACTGCAGGCTTCACAGAAATTGATTTCTTCAAAATCTTTTTTTCTCTGAGGATTTTTTTTAATGTCATGGTGGCCCTAACTAATTTACATGCCCAGCAATGTATTGCCTAACATCCAGGATCAAGTCGATACCATGTGTAGTGTTGATCGTGAATATTCTAATTGCAAATTTTTATCGCGAATATCGCCACTTCGAGAATTCGTGAAGATATAGAATATAGTGCTATATCTTCGTAATCATGAATATTCTAGTTTTTTTTTCATCAGTACCCTCACTGCTTCTTGCTTGTGGGCCAATGAGAAGCTTGTCGGAGCTTAGCAACATCCCTAGCAACCAATAGGAAAGTTGCCTACACTTTTACGATGTAAGAAACTCCCCAGCAGCCATTTTCTGCTGTTCTTTGCAGTTCTGAGAGAGACAGCAGTGTCATTGCTGTGCTCTGTGCTTTCATCTGGATCATTATTCAACTACATTAGATAGTTAGCTCATATATATAATACAGATAGTTAGTGGGAGATAGTCAGTGTAGGTTAGACAGTGATATAGTGTAGCTGATAGGTTTCAGTGCAGGGTGTTAACTAGTGTGATAGGATTTAGTGTGCAGTGATAGGGATTAGTGTCTAGCAGCTTGAAAAATGTAGCAAAAGTGAGCCACACCTGTATTGAGCGCTCATATTACATTTACATACGATTTTCACCATCAAAAAAATAATGACTGGAGATCCCAAATTCAAAAATTTGTGACTTTATGGTGAATATTAGGCCAAAATTAGCAAAATATCGCGAAAACGAATATTGCCTATGCTGCTCATCACTAACCATGGGCAGGTAGCCTAAAGCTGCTTTTACACCTATAGGTATCCGATCAATTTGGTAGGTCCTTAGTGTAAAATTCTAGAAAATCTCCTAAAGGTTGAACTCAAGGTGACATTTGGTCCAAAACAAAAACCATGTCATGTTTGTCCATGGACATTTCATGGTTGTAAAGCAAGATGCAAAGCACCTGCAGCCAGGATATTCTGGAATAGGTGTAACGAATTGTGTTTGGTGTTGGTACTGAACTAAATGGATGAATAATCAGAAGGAACCCTTACCTGTGGTCCATAGTGTAAGGTGGGTTAAACACTGGTCAGCTAAAAAATAAATAGCTATCTTACTTTACCCACCCAAAGACTACATATGGTAGTTTATAGACAATTTGGGCCAGTGGATAGTGGAGAGGGAACATCTAGGGCAGAGAGGTAAGCCTGAGAGTCATTAGCGTAAAAGTACTATTAAGGAGTCCTAAGCCAAAGGAATCAAACACTGTTCTCCCTAAACGGTGTCTGCTGAAAATGATAGTTAAAAAAATATCACATACCACAGAGATAAAGCTATTATTGAGCCCATTAGTATGTTATTCTAACTCTTTCCTATCCAGAGTAACCAGCTCATAGTTAAAGGGAACCTGTCACCATGAAAATGCTAAATAATCTGCATGTAGCTTGTTATAGTGCAGGAGGAGCTGAGCAGATTGATATATAGTTTTAAGGATACGATTCAGTAAAACTTGTAATTTATTCATTTAAATTCCTGCTCATTCTGGGCTTTGAGGTCCAGGAGCCGGTCCCATCAGTGATTGACAGCTATCTCTGTATACACAGTCATAGAGAGAAGGCTGCTAGTCACTGATAGGACCGTCTCCTGGACTTCAAAGCCCAAAATGAGGATGAATATCATTGCGTAAACTACAAGTTTTACTAGATCTTTTCCCATAAAACTATATATATCAAGCTGCAGTACAACAAGCTGACTTCAGCTCAGACACCGTGTTCAAAGGTTTCCTTAAGGGTCCATTCACACGTCCGTTTTTTGCGGATCCTATTTTCCAAGAATTCTTTCCGTTTGTCATCCGTTTTTTGCGGATCCGCAAAAAAAAACGGATAGAAGAATACATTTTCCTATTCCAATAAAGTTTTATCCGCAATTTTCGGATTAGAATAGGACATGTTTTATTTTTTGACGGACACTATGTACTGAGAAAATTATGCGGACAGCACACTTTGTGCTGTCCGCATATTTTATAGACCCATTGAAAATCAATGGGTCCGAATTCTGTCCGCAACTATTCCGAAAAATCGGGATCAGATGCGGAACTAAACAACGGACGTGTGAATGGACCCTTAATGCCTCATTTACACGTCAGTGCTTGGTCAGTGTTTTCAATCAGTGATTTTGAGCCAAAACCAGGTGTGGGTCTAAACACAGAACAGGTGCAGATCTTTCCATTATACCTCATGTCTGTGGAGGCGCCAATCCTGGTTTTGGCTCACAATCACTGATGGTAATCACTGACCAAAACACTGTCGTGTGAATGAGGTATAATACTGATCCCAGGACAGGGTCTTGATGGACATCAACACAGAGAAGCAAGAGGAGGAGGTGATGCGCTAGAGTGAGACACTATGAGTACTGAGTACTGACGGCTGTGATATAAATGTTGCAGGTTCTCCACAATAAAATTGCGTATGGAAAAAATGCTGCATTTATAGTAGCAACAAAGTAGATGAGAGTTTCACAAATCCAAATGCTAAAGAAATTTTCAGCAAGAAAACCCACACTTTACTTGACATGCGGTACAGATTTTAAATCTGCAGTGTATCATTTTATATTGGGGATTTCTGTCGTGGATTTTACTCTTTGCAGTGCATAGGGTTAAATCTGTTGAAAACCTGCATGTTTTTCTGCTGCAAAATACTGGCAGATCTGCCCTTCATTTAGTTTTGGTCAGATAGATAAGGATATTTAGGTGCACTGATGGACTCTAGCCTTTATCTAAATCCACCTTTAAAAACTATTCTTGAAGGTACACTCCATACACATGCAACTATTCCTTTGCATTCATACATGTCTGATTTTACATTTCTGTTAACAAATCCTTATAAATATTCATCAGTTGTGTACTAATGCCTATGTGGCAACCATTCCCTATTGGTTCTAAGACCTTCAAAAACATATTGTTTGAAAAAAAAAAAATTTAGCTGTTAATCCAAAACACTTAATAAACCCAGCTATATATTAAAATACTGAAGGATATATTGTGTTTTGTTGGAAACGTACATTGTATGGCTGCTGTTATCTGTGCTTATGTGTAATGCCCTCTGCAGGGCATATATACATTATATGGGTCACATGTGCCACTGGCACCTACTCTGGGAATAAACCGCAAATACCATCCTATCCTATGGGATGACTCTTCAGCTGGCGACCTTGATTAGCATTGAGACTTTAACTCTCGCTTGCATCTGTAACCATTTGCAAACAAACATCTCTCAATGATTTATATCCATAGAGACTTACTTCAGCCAACGTTTTAAATAAAGTTAAATTAGTAAAAAAATATTTTATAAGAAACCATAATTTTGTTTCTGTCATTGTGTGAAATACATAAGATACAAACGTTGCAGAATTTACATAGCTAATCAGGAATTACTGTAAAAGTTCATTAAATCTGATCTAGGGAATTCATTTGAACCCAAGTAAGCAAATTAAGTGCTGAGTTAATTATGTTGTTAATTACTTAATTAACCATTATCTTTTTAACTGATGCCATTAATAAATTGACATACATTTCTGTTTGAATACATTTATGTGTTGAGCGTCTTTTTTTGTTTTCTCAATGTCTCTGGGGTTTCATTTTTTTCCCTAAAGTTTTCAATCTAATGCTATGGCGAAGGAGTCTTTCCCAGCTGACTATTAACACGTAATTAATCATATTACATTCCTAATGAACACATTGTACATTGATTAGATTTTAAAGCAGTGACCTTAATGAAAAAAAAAAAAAAACTTCCGTACCATTCATTAAATTTGTTTTTGCTTACTATACGGTGTAATAATTCTGTATTCCCTTTGGCAATATACATTCCACCATTAACACATAAATGTGTTTATATGTGCAAATATATAATTTTGCTGTACTGTGTAACAGACGTGTCAGTAAATGCTTTGCAAAATCAAAATTGGGATTTTTTGTTTACTGATTACAAATGCTCACAGCCTCATCTACACACCAGAATTTGGGATTTGTATTTCACAGAAGTTGAATATCACACTGTCATTAAAATATTTGGCCTCATACTGTACCTCATTGTGCCTCCAATATTACATGGATGCATGCAGAGATCTATGGTGCTATCTCTTGCCATATTTCAATGCCATAGAAACATTGCCTCTAGTGGAGAATGTGGTACCTCAGCAAGGTATAATATGGTGACATGCACAATCAAGTCAGAACTCGGACGTGCAATGTGGCTATATTGTGTATACTAGGTCTACACAAGACCACAAACATAACGCTGCAATATTCTGGGCCACCATTTGTCCATACATATACCGTATTTTTCGCCCTATAAGACGCACCGGCCTATAAGACGCACCTGGGTTTTTGAGGAGAAAAATAAGAAAAAAAATATTTTTAACCAAAAGGTGTGCTTTTGAAGTAATGGTGGTCTGTGCATGACAGTATTATGGGGGGGATCTGTGGATGGCACTGTTATGTGGGGGAGATGTGGATGGCACTGTGATGGGGGGATCTGTGGATAGCACTGTGATGGGGGGATCTGTGGATAGCACTGTGATGGGGGGATCTGTGGATAGCACTGTGATGGGGGATCTGTGGATAGCACTGTGATGGGGGATCTGTGGATAGCACTGTGATGGGGGATCTGTGGATAGCACTGTGATGGGGGCATTTATGAATGACACTGTAATGGATTGGATCTGTGGATGACACATATATTGCATCTTATGCTATATGTGTCATCCACAGATCACCCCAATTACAGTGTCATCCACAGGTGCCCCCTTTTCTAAAACATCTGGCCCATGACTGCTTAGGGGGCGGAGCCTGGCAACACATGGCGGCGGCCGCCGCTAACAGCGTGACTGCTTGTATAACATTTAAAATCTTTAATTATGTCCCCTTATTTCCTAAAAGCCCAGGACAGTAGCGCTCTGCTAACCTGCTATAACGATCCTCTAGCAGGCAGAGCGGTGCGGCGGCAGGCTGCTGTGTAACGTCCTCACTGACGTC
The DNA here is from genome assembly GCA_033119425.1 of Bufotes viridis. NCBI lineage: Eukaryota > Metazoa > Chordata > Amphibia > Anura > Bufonidae > Bufotes > Bufotes viridis. Next base: position 235,646,741 of record CM065589.1, read on the forward strand.
ATCTGCCTGCTCCTTTCACTTTATGAATGAAGCAGGAGGAGCAGGCAGATGACGTCAGTGAGGACGTTACACACCAGCCTGCCGTCGCACCGCTCTGCCTGCTAGAGGATCGGTATAGCAGGTTAGCAGAGCGCTACTGTCCTGGGCTTTTAGGAAATAAGGGGGCATGATTAAAGATTTTAAATGTTATACAAGCAGTCACGCTGTGAGCGGCGGGCCGCCCGCCATGTGTTGCCAGGCTCCGCCCCCTCCTCCTTCCATGCTGATACATCGCATGCTGTGCGATGTATCGGCTTCAGCTATAGGAAAATGGTAGTATTCGCCATATAAGACGCACTGCCATTTTCCCCCCACTTTTGGGGGAAAAAAAGTGCGTCTTATATGGCGAAAAATACGGTACATTGCAAGGTATGATATTTTGCTGTCTGCTGAGATTTGGTTGCCGATTCAGATTATCTAATATGTGGATGTTGCACTCTGCTTGCTCACCAATCCTCTACTCAGCATCCAAAAGCCATTTACCACCCCAGTCATTAGATTCATAATATCCTTAATATCTTATCCATTTTCTAAAACATTTACAAGCTGCTCCCCAACACTTCACATCCACACCTTGACTTCCACACCCTAATACTTTGTGTCACAGTGCTCCTACCTGGATGCTGTTGCTCCCCAGCGTTAAGCTCCTTACCAACAAAGGAGTTGTAGTTGATGGAATAAGTCCAGACTTGGTGAAGTTTAATGGTTTTATTTGAACAACCTTGTAACTTGTGTCATCAAAATTATATTTGACCTTTTTCTTGGCTCCAGCAGTCTAAGGGTAAACTGGCAGGAAAACTTAAATACTTTGCTTTCTCTCTCAGCGGCTGTGCTAAACTCTGGCTTCAGTCTGGTTACTGGACTGGTACTGTTGAGTGGGGTCCCTTTGGCCATTGACCACCTTGTAATACTCAGTCTATGAACTGCCTGGAGCAATGGTGCTCTGCAAGCTGCTTGCCCAGGGCCCCTGCAGCAGGTGGGAGGAACACTCCCCTCACTGTGCCATGTCTTTGGACTCTAAACTCAACTCCCATTACAGCTTACTGCAACCACTCCCTTGGTAGGAAGCAGGACTAGCCCACTTCTGTCCAAATTGGGGGGATGGAATGGTAAGTTCCATTTTATCTAAAGGTACTCTCTGACAGATACACTGCCACCTTCTGGACAACCAGGGACAGTGCATGTAATAACAATTGCATAACAAAATTATTAATACTCAATTCGGTCAGTGGACCGAAAAAGATCCCTGTAGGGGTCCTAAACTAAACATCTTTATTGTTACAAATCTAAAATCACAAGAACTACAGGGATAGGTTAAAACTATCAGGAATGAGGAGGGGGTGACAGTTCCTCACTTGCAATTGGTGCCACCTCACACTACATAGACCGTTTGTTTATTCCATGGGCGCAGGGCCTGTCATAAACCTGAGGATAGCTAGGCTACATTGAGGATCAGGTGTAGTTTGCATGTGTGGTACTGCTGTGCAAAACTAGGAGTTCATTGGTGCACAATTAGGTGCAACCTAGATTGCCACCATTGAGTGTTATCTTGCTGAGAGTGCTGGCAATGTTATTAATTTTATTTGAGCTGACACAACTATTATTAAGTTCACACTCTTAATGGTGTCTATTGTCGTTGGAATTATGACACTAGAATTGGTAAGTATCGCTTATTGCCAATGGTAATAGGATTGTATGATTGGTGAAAATCACATACAGTCGATTCACATTCAGACCAAGAGCACTACTCAGTTTCGTTGTGTAGGAACTGCGACTCAGTACCAGCACACTGCACTTAATTCCCGTCCCTGAGAGCTATCTCTCTGTTAGGTGTCTCACAGGCCTAAGATATCTGCCCCTGTCACACACATTCATGGGCCTTCTTAGCCCTCCACTTCTGCTTAAAATGCCGCGCCTAACACTCCTCCACCCGACATGTTTTGCCGCAATGCGGCTTCGTCAGGGGCTTTGAGCGATAGCGTCGGCACGAGCTTGAATGCCCTCCTAAATGGAGGTCTACATCCTTCTTTTTGACTTTAGCCAATGAGCTGACTGCTCACTGGGTAACTCCTACTAAGAATCAGGTGATCTAAATATACAGTGATTACTCCACCAACACTAGTAAATTTGCCAAGGCTAGCCAAATAACACGCAGGACATGTGGTGTAGGACCTGTGGTGACCAGCCAATCAGGTGAGATCACATGACTGATGACCATAGTAAATCAATACGTGTAACGTTGTGGCACTCTGCCTCTTCCCGCTACTGGAAGTCGGGTTCCCGCCCCGGTATAGTGAAGAAAAGAACTCCAGTTTTGTTGCGGTGTCAAAAAGGTTTCTTTTATTCAATTGCGGCAATATCACATAAAGGTGTGACGTTTCGGCCTATCATTGGCCTTCATCAGACTGAAGCCGCGGTGAGTAGAAGATGACGAGCTGCGTCTGGAGAGCTTGCAGGGCAATGCCTGCTATCGGTGCTGTGTGCCCGTCATCTTCTACTCACCGCGGCTTCAGTCTGATGAAGGCCAATGATAGGCCGAAACGTCACACCTTTATGTGATATTGCCGCAATTGAATAAAAGAAACCTTTTTGACACCGCAACAAAACTGGAGTTCTTTTCTTCTCTGATGACCATAGTAGTCATATGATCGGGAGGTGGCGCCTAGAATGGAAAGTAGACCTGCGGTGCAGGACCTGTGGTGACCAGCCAATCAGATGAGATCACATGACTGATGACCATTATAGTCATTTGATCGGGGGGTGGAGCCTTGGATGACATCAGCCTGCACTGCCTATCTCTGAGGCTTACGTGCAGGACCTGTCTCGATTCTCCAATGGAGTAAGGTTATATCATGTGATCAAGAGGTGTGCCTGTGCTACCTAGCTCTAGAAATACCTCGCAGGACCTATATCACTCCTCCAATGGGGTGAGATTGCGTCATAGGTCAAGATGAGTGGCCACCACCTCCAACAATATAACCAATCAATTAGTTGTGTCATGTACATGACATATATGTAAACAATGAGCACCTGACTGTAATCAGTCTATGAAACAAATAGCAATACTGGTGGAGTAGACAGATAAGACACATTGTCAGTTTGAGTTTAGGATGGAAAAAGGGTACAATATAAATAAAGGGGGCATTTTAGTGCCCTGATATCAGTATACCATACACATATTATTGCTAAAATAAACAGAATAGAACCAGATGGCAGGAGACCCGGCGTTACCAAGTACCGTATTTTTCGCCCTATAAGACGCACTTTTTCCCCCCCAAAAGTGGGGTAAAACTAGTGCTGCGTCTGGGGCGAATGCGGCAAACACTGATACACCGCCGCGCTACTGAACAGCGCAGCCGGCGTGTGTATCAAGGAGGAGGGGATGGGGGCGGCAGTCTTGTTTGCTAATAATCGCTTGGCCTGGTGCAGTAACTGTATTCTACTACACCGGGCCCGCTGTAGTAATGTTATGGCAGTGATTTTAAACTATAATCTTCAGAACAGTAAATCTATGTTGTATTACCCTACCTAATGTACGATCGCAGGAAGGATGCAGGGCGGGCGGCGGCAGCGTAACTGACTACGTTACGTGCCTGCTCCGCCTGCTTCATTCATAAAGTGGGCGGAGCGGGCACGTGGCGTTACTCTGCCGCCGCCCGCCCGGCCTCCTGCCTGTGATCGTACATTAGGTAGGGTAATACAGCATGGATTTACTGTTATGAAAATTATAGTTTTAATCACTGCCATAACATTACTACAGCGGGCCCGGTGTAGTAGAATACAGTTACTGCACCGGGCCCCGCGATTATTAGCAAACAAGATGCTGGACCCCCACCCCCTGTATTGGGGGTCATCACACCCACTGTATGGGGGCATCTGTGGATGGCACTGTATGGGGGCATCTGGGGATGGCACTGTATGGGGGCATCTGGGGATGGCACTGCTATGGGGGGATCTGTGGATGACACATAGCATGTCATCCATAGATCCCCCATAGCAGTGCCATCCCCAGATGCCCCCATCAGTGCCACTCACAGATGCCCCCATACAGTGCCATCCCCAGATGCCCCCATACAGTGCCATCCACAGATGCCCCCATACAGTGCCACCCACAGATGCCCCCATACAGTGCCACCCACAGATGCCCCCATACAGTGCCATCTACAGATTCCCCCATACAGTGCCATCCCCGGCTTCCCCCATAACAGTGCGTCATCCCCAGATAGCCCATAACAGTGCGTCATCCACAGATCCTCCCATAACAGTGCGTCATCCACAGATCCTCCATAACAGTGCATCATCCACAGATCCCCCATAACAGTGCCATCCCCAGATCCCCCATAACAGTGTGTCATAATAGTGTCATGCACAGAACACCGTTAGTAAAAAACCCACCAAAAGTACACCTTTTGGTTCAAATTTTTTTTTCTTATTTTCCTCCTCAAAAACCTAGGTGCGACTTATGTGCCGGTGCGTCTTATAGGGCGAAAAATACGGTATATGTATCTTAGGAATGGAGGGCTAATACGGCCCATGAATGTGTGTGACCACGACTGTTTGTTTAGGGGCAGATATCTTAGGCCTGTGAGATACCTAACAGAGAGATAGCTCTCAGGACAGGAATTAAATGTAGTGTGCTGGTACTGAGCCGCAGTTCCTACACAACAGAACTCAGTAGTGCTCTTGGTCCGAACGTGAATTGACTGTATGTGATTTTCACCAATCATACAATCCTATTACCATTGGCAATAAGTGCCACGAGTTTGTGCGAGATTGAGTGCGATACTTACCAATTCTAGTGTCATAATTCCAATGGCAATAGACACCATTAAGAGTGTGAATGAGAAATAAATTCCCACTACTAACTGTACCACAGAGTGGCCAGCAGAGATTTAGTAATAGTTGTGTCACCTCAAATAACATTAATAACATTGCCAGCACTCTCAGCAAGATAACACTCAATGGTAACAACCTAGGTTGCACCTAATTGTGCACCAATTAACTCCTAGTTTTGCACAGCAGTACCCCACATGCAAACTACACCTGATCCTGAATGTAGCCTATCTATCCTCAGGTTTATGACAGGCCCTGCGCCCATGGAATAAACAAATGGTATATGTAGTGTGAGGTGGCACCAATTGCAAGTGCGGAACCGTCACCCCCTCCTCATTCCTGATAGTTTTAGGCCTAATTCACACGTCCGCAAAATAGATCCGAATCCCATCCGCAATTTTGCGGAAGGGTTGCAGACCCATTCATTTCAAAGGGGCAGGAATGGATGTGGACAGCACACTATGTGATGTCCGCATCCGCATTTCCGCATCCGTGTTTCTGCATCCGCGTTTCCGTTTCCGCTAAAAAATAGAACATGTCCTATTCTGTCAGCAATTGTGGACAAGAAAAGGCATTCTCTATATAGTGCCAGGAATGTGCGGTCCGCAAAATGCGGAATGCACATTGCAGCTGTCCGTGTTTTGCGGATCCGTGTTTCCGCAAAACACACTACGGACGTGTGAATTAGGCCTTAACCTATCCCTGTAGGTCTTGTGATTTTAGATTTGTAACAATAAAGATATTTCGTTTGGTACCCCTACGGGGATCTTTGTCGGTCCACTGACCGAATTGAGTATTTGTGAAATTATCCTGAGGGCCCTAAAATTGGGCATATTCTGTTTGTCACAATATCATTAGGTCACAATATCAGAGGATCCTGAAATAAATACACAGATGACATTCCTTTCTAGCCATTAGAGACAATAGCTAGGTGTGGGAATGGTGGTGCCCCTCTGGGGGTACTAAACATACACTCAGAATTGTTCCACATTCAATGATTGTGAGCTTATACTGTTTATTCATTGCCCCCCTCCCCCAGGTGCCTCACTGTCTGTTTTCCCCTGATCTCTCCCAGATTCCTCATTGTTCTTCTCCATCCTGCACAAAGTGCCTCCCTGTACTTCTCGCCCAGGTGCCTCACTGTCTTTTTCCCAACCTATGTGCCTCACTGTCCATTCTTCTTTTTCCTTTTAACTTAATTTCCCTAATCTCTCCCAGATACCTAATTGTACTTCTCCATCCTGCCCCAAGAGCCTCACTGTCTCTTCTCCCCCAGGTGCCTCACTGTCTGTTTTACCAACCTATATGCCTCACTGTTCATTCTCCCTTCTCAGGTGTCTCAATGTCACTAATCTCTCCCAAATGACTCATTGTTCTTCTCCATCCTGCCGCAAGTGCCTCCCTGTACTATTGCTCCAGGTGCCTGTCTTTTTCCCCAACTCATGTGCCTCACTGTCCATTCTCCCTTTCCTGGTGGTTTAATTTCCCTAATCTCTCCCAGAGACCTCATTGTACTTCTCCAACCTGCCCCAAGTGCCTCACTGTCTCTTCTCGTCCAGGTCCTCACTGTCTGTTTTTCCAACCTATATGCCTCACTGTCCATTCTCCCTTTGCAGGTGTCTCAATGTCCCTAATCTCTCCTAGGGGCCTCATTGTACTTCTCCATTCTGCCCCAAGTGCCTTACTGTCGCTTCTCTTCCCCCTGGTTTCTCACTGTCACCTCCCCCCAGGTGTTTCACTATACCTTCTTCCTGACTGCCCCACGTGCCTCACTGTCTCTTTCCCTGCTCCCCCCTGCCCAAAATGACTCACTGTCCTTGTGTCCTTCTTGCTGAATGCCATAAGGGCAGTATGGGCACCAGCACTAACTGATAGCAGGGGGGGGGGGAGGGTACTGGAAGTGTTCTCCACAGTGGCTCTACAACCAAGAAGCAGCGACTGAGTTTTATGACACATAATAACCAAGTGCAAAATAGTAATACCCCCAACTCTGGGGTATTACACACGGACACCAGGTCAATCAGGCTCAGTGCTGATATAACATCTTTTCTGTCAGTGAGAAAGTTTAACAGGTGCTTGTGATTCGTCCTCTCCAGTGTATATTGTACTGTTGTTTGGATTTCTAGTATCCTGACTTTTGTATTGCCCCTGACCTTGTTCCTGGCTGATTGATTATGCCTCTGACATTATCTCCTGGCACTGATCCCATCTGGTATTTTACTGTGTGTTTGTATCTTGTGTTGGTTATAACGTATCTTTCTGGTTTGTACTCTGGCCTTATTTTTACTTAGTTTTTGGATTCTGATCCAGTCCTGGTTTTGCCTGTCTGGTTTTCACCTCTTTTTGTCTGACTATCCTTTTAATCCCCCCCCCCTCCCCCCAGGTTTAGGCCCCTGCACTTAGTCAAGTTGTGGGCAACTATTTAGGGTGGATCATGCAAGTAGGTAAGGACAGTGGTGTGGGTGGAGTACAGGTTGCCCTACCCGACATAACAGCTCCCTATTGATTTCAATGGGAAAAATATGTGATCATGAGCATTTTTTGCTTACTCTGCTGTTTTCAAATACGTTTGAGAAGTAGAATGTTAATTCTTCCAAGCATATTATAGCTGTGTAGTTCATGGAAGTATTTGGTGTATTTTCTGTCAAAAATTAAGGGGCACACATCTTGGCATATAAACTGTGAGGGGCACATATCTTGGCGTATCTACTGGGAGGGGGCACATATCTTGGCATATCTTCTGTGGTGGGCACATATCTTGGCATATCTACTGTAAGGGAAGACATATATTGGCGTATCTACTGTGTGGGGGCACATATCTTGGCATATCTACTGTGAGGGGGCACATATCTTGACATATCTACTGTGAAGGGGGCACAAATCCTGGCATATCAACTTTGAGGGGGCACATATCTTAGCGTATCTACTGGTAGGAGGGGAACATATCTTGGCAAATCTACTGTGTGGGGGCACATATCTTGGCATATCTAGTGTAAAGGGGGAACACATTTTGGCATATAAACTGTGAGGGGCACATATCTTGGCATATCTACTGGGAGGGGGCACATATCTTGGCATATCTTCTGTGGGGGGCACATATCTTGGCATATCTACTGTGAGGGGAGACATATCTTGGCGTATCTACTGTGTAGGGGCACATATCTTGGCATATCAACTGTGAGGGTGCACATATCTTGGCATATCTACTGTGAGGGGGCACAAATCTTGACATATCTACTGTAAAGGGGGCATACTTGTTGGCATATCAACTGTGAGGGGCACATATCTTGGCGTATCTACTGGGAGGGGGCACATATCTTGGCATATCTTCTGTGGTGGGCACATATCTTGGCCTATCTACTGTGAGGGAAGACATATCTTGGTGTATCTACTGTGTGGGGGCACATATCTTGGCATATCTACAGTGAGGGAGCACATATCTTGACATATCTACCGTGAAGGGGGCACACATCCTGGCATACCAAATTTGAGGGGGCACATATCTTGGTGTATCTACTGGTAGGAGGGGAACATATCTTGGCAAATCCACTGTGTGGGGGCACATATCTTGGCATATCTACTGTAAAGGGGGAACACATCTTGGCATATCAACTATAAGGGAGCACATATCTTGGCGTATCTACTGTGTGGGGCACATATCTTGGCATATCTTCTGTGGGGGGCACATATCTTGACATATCTACTGTGATGGGGCGCCCATCTTGGCATATAAACTGTGAGCGGCACATATTTTGGCGTATCTACTGGGAGCGGGCACATATCTTGGCATATCTTCTTTGGGGGGCACATATCTTGGCATATCTACTGTGAGGGGAGACATATCTTGGTGTATCTACTGTGTGGGTGCACATATCTTGGCATATCAACTGTGAGGGGGCACATATCTTGGCATATCTACTGTGAGGGGGCACAAATCTTAACATATCTACTGTGAAGGGGGCATACATGTTGGCATATCAACTGTGAGGGGCACATATCTTGGCGTATCTACTGGGAGGGGGCACATATCTTGGCATATCTTATGTGGTGGGCACATATCTTGGCATATCTACTGTGAGGGGGCACATATCTTGAAATATTTACTGTGAAGGGGGCACACATCTTGGCTTATCAACTGTTAGGGGGGCACATATCTTGGCGTATCTACTGGGAGGGGGCACATATCTTGGCATATCTTCTGTGGGGGGCACATATCTTGACATATCTACTGTAAAGGGGGCACACATCTTGGCATATCATCTTTAAGGGGGCACATATCTTGGCATATCAACTGTGAGGTGGGTACATATCTTGGCATATCTACTGTGAGGGGGGGCGCATATCTTGGCATAACTACTACAAGGGGGCACATATCTGGACATAACTACTGTGAGGGGCACATCTGGACATATGTACTCTGAAAGTGCACACCTGGGCATAACTAATATAAAAGGGCACATCTGGGCATAACTACTGTGAGGGGGTACATCCCTGGGCATTACTGTTGTGAGGAGGCATATCTTGGCATAGCAACTGTAAAGGGAGCACATATCTGGCCATCGCATTTGTGAAGGGGGCACATGTGGGCACTACTATTGTAAGGGGCACAATGTGGGTATTACCACTGTGAAGGAAACACAGAGTGGGCATAACTACGGTGAAGGGGCACACCTGGTGATTACTACTGTGTGCTGGCACAAAGGGGAAATATTTACACCTTGGCTCTCAGCCAATAGTCGCTAGTGACACTGTGAGCCACACGAATGCCCAACAGGCTAGATGCCAGCGCGGATTGTACTGGCTGGACATCATTATCATAAGCATAACGTGCAGCAGTGTGTCTGTGATATTGTGATTTTAGTAAAGCATGGGGAGGGATGGGCCATCCTGAGGGACTGAAACAGTGGGTAGGTAAAAAAAAGTAGGCGCATAAGGACTGATTCACATATATCCACTCTGTAGCATGCTCTGTCTATTGTGTTTGGCAACATCTATAATATATAAAGTTTCATTGCTGTGTGTATCGTGCAACAAGCCACAAGGGGGCCCACTGAGACTTTATCGCCAATAAACCTGGAGCCGCATCAGATGTGGCATTATGAAGTTTTTCAGCATATAAGGTATTTATTATGAATTTCTACAGTTACTGAGGTGGGTATTATGCTTTTCTGCAGCAGCTGAGGTATGTATTATAAGGTTTTGCAGCCGATGAGGTGTATATTAAGTTGTGCAGTAGCTGAGGTATGTATTATGATGTTTGGCAGCAGCTAAGATGTGTATTATGATGTTATCTGGCAGCAGAGGTGTGCAGTGATGCTTCAAAGTTTGTGAACCCTTCAAGATTTTCTATATTTCTACATAAGTTTGACCTAAAACTACCTCAGATCTTCAACCAAGTCCTAAAAGTAGATAAAGTTAACCAAATCGAACAAATGAGTGAAAAATATTTCACTTGGTCATTTATTAAGGTAAATGATCTAATATCATGACTGTGATATTGTATAAGTATAAACATTGCTTTCAGTATCTGGCATGACCCCCTTAACTGCAATAAATGTAGCTAAACCTTCCAGTAATAGTTGATTAGTCCTGCACTTCAGCCTGGTGGAATTGTAGCTCATTCCTCTATACAAAACAGCTTCACCTCTCTTATGTAGGTTTCATCCCATGAACTATTTGTTTCAGATCCTTCCACAACATTTTAATTGGATTAAGGTCAGGCCTTTGACGTGGCTATTTCCCAGATGCAGCAAAACAGGCCCAATCAATGACACTATCACTGCCATGTTTGACAGATGGGATAAGGTTTTTATGCTTAAGATTCAGTATTTTTCTTTCTCTAAACATAACACGTCTCATTTAAGCCAAAAAGTCATATTTTGGTCTTATCCATCTACAAAACATTGTTCCAATAGCCTTCTGGCATGTCCAGGTCTTCTTCAGCAAACTGCAGATGGGCAGCAATGTTCTTTTTGGAGAGCAGTGGCTTTTTTCTCTTGCAGTCGTGCCATGTATACCATTGCTGTTCAGTGCTCTCCTGGTGGTGGATGTGAACTCGTGAACTAGCTAATGTCAGAAAGGCCTTTAGTTGCTTATAGGTTACCTTGGGTTTCTTTGTGACCCTGCCGACTATCACACACCCTCCTAGGAAACGTAATAATGGCATTGAATTTTCTCCATTTGTGCACAAAATGTCTGACTGTGGATGGGGAAGTCTAAACTCATTAGAGGTGGTTTTGTAACCTTTTCCAACCTAATGGGCATCAACAACTCTTCAGAGGTCCTCAGAAATCTCTTTTGTTGTTGCAATGATAAACTTCCATATATAACTTGTAAAGAGAGATCCCTGTTCTTTAAATAAAACACCTTTAAATGATCTGCTAATCAAATTATCTGCTAATTATCTGCTAACCTTTTCCTCAATAAATAACTGACTTAGTTATCTTTTTGTGATGTAGTTTAGGTCAAATTTATGCAGATAAGATTGATAACTCTGTATATTATGATGAAGTTCTGCAGCAGCTGATGTGTGCTATAAGGTTCTTTAGTAGATGGAGCATGTTAAAGGAAAATATGGCTCTCAGCCAGAACCTCAGCCTGATGACCACACAAATATGCCTAATAATTGGATACACAGATGTAGCAGGGTTAACACACAAACTCTTAACTCAAATTTAGTGTGGTACTACACTATCTGTCCGTACGGGTAAGACTGTAGCCTTCTCCCACAAATAGGGAGAACATTGTACACTGCCGGCAATTATACTAAATATTACAGCGGGATGCCGCTGGTTTCAGAAGAGCGGGACGCCGCTCCATACTGCCACCGATAATAATAAAATTTGATTTGGGGACATTTGTTAATCAGACGCCTACCGGAGTGAATTATATTGTGATCTGGTTCATGGAATATGACTTTTATACGATGTTACACATGAGATTGAACTGATCATTTTTCCCAGCCCAATTATTTATATCGGAAGGAATTATCAGTTTCGAAAGGGATTCAGGATCAACCATATAAGGGACCATTCATTGCCCTGTCAAGTGCTGCTATAAGTGAAGACTATATGCTGCCTTGCATAATGATGTGCTGATACCATTGAACATTGGCTGCTATATTGTTGCTATTTGTGATTGCTGTGACTTCAGATTTTTTCATTGTTGGTTTTCAGGTGCTGTGCGATATATATTTTTTACATATTTTTAATTGTATATTAATTTTAGGTTACCTTAATAAATTGTATGAGTTCATAAATCCCAGATATAAGAGAGTGCCCAGTCTTTTTACTAAATTATTATTACATGCGGAGCAGGTGGATCTGTTGACTGAGAGCACCTCTATTCTGTATACTTACTGATCTGGTGCGACACTTTACACTGCTACTTATATTGATTTCTATTTCTATTTTGTTCATTCACATTGCATTGTTAATTGATAAAAATTAGCGATTACCGTATTTTTCGCCCTATAAGGTTTTAGAAAAGGACAATAAGAAGAAATATTTTTCATTAGACCTCAGATCAGACCAGCAATAAGGCCCCCAATGTTAATCAGACCTCAGCTCACAGCCCCAGACCCCCAATGTTAATAAGACCCCCCCATTTAAACCTCAGATGAGCCCCCCATGCATCATATCAGCCCACCATGCCTCATATCAGACCCCATTGCCTTATATCAGCCCTCCATTGCATCTCATATCAGCCCCCATTGCCTCATATAAGCCCCCATTGCCTCTCATTTCAGCCCAAATAGCCTCTCATATCAGCCCCCATTGCCATATTTCAGTCCCCATTGCCATATTTCAGCCCCCATTGCCTCATATCTACCCCAATGCCACAGAGCATATAAAATAAAAAAAACACTTACCTCTCCTGCTCCGGACGCCACCGCTCCTCACCTCCAGCGTGCTCTGTCTTCTTCATGCCGCGGCTGTGACCCAACATGCACAGCATGAGGTTACAGAGCGCTCTCACGCTGTGCGCAGCCACAGCACAGTCAAGGACTTGGAAGCGGTGAGCACAGAGCCTTTACTGCTTCCTGGTCCTCCCGTACTGAGCACTTCCATAATGGAAGCGCTCATTAGTATTTATCCCATAAGACGCAGGGACATTTTCCCTCATTATGGGGGAAAAAGTGCATCTTATGGGGTAAAAATACAGTAATACTTTTATTTTTAAAGCATTTTTACTTTGCAGCATTTAATCCATACTTGCATAAAACTTTTGCCCAGTACTGTACTTCAGTAATTTATTTAATGACAATTTCTAGAAATATATCATTTCATAGTTGTTTCATGTCAAACTGTCTGTGACTCTGCAAAAAAAAATCCTTTTCATTGCAGTTAAAATTCATTTTATGGGTAGTCCTTTCTGTTTTCAGACGACACATATATTTATTGAATTAGGTCTTGGTTAGACCCATGCTCATAAATTCATTACATTAGATAACTTTGGAGCCCGCTTGTCTCGTTGTATTAGTGTATCAACATGAATGCCAAGAACATTCTTAGCATATTAAAACATTTCTGAATAATCTCTGTTCTGCAGCGTCACTGTTATGGAAGAAATATCATCAAGATACAGTCCTGAGTATGTTGTCAGGTTTTGCAAATAATTAGTTTATGCAATCAAAAAACACACTAAAAAAAAATCTACATATTAAGATACTGCTCAAAATACAATATAACTTGAAAACTATAATAACATGAAACTATAATAACATGAATTCTATAATACGGGGAAATGGCAGATTATAATATTGGCACTTGGGTCGACAGCCCTGGCCCGACATCTCTGTGGGGCCTAACGCCACTCCAAATGCTCATATGCACACAATGAATTCAGCAGTGCTTATGGCTGCACCATCCCTCTAAGCAGGGGCATAGCTAATGGCTCATGGGCCCTAGTGCAAGAGTTCAGCTTGGGCCCCCCTTCCCTCAGTGCTTTGTGTGTCTTCTTATGCGGCACAAGGGTCTTTGGGCCCCCTCAGGCTCCTGGGCCCGGTAGCGACTGCTACCTCTGCACCCCCTATAGCTACGCCCTTGCCTCTAAGCTGTACTGCCACACAGCTTCTATTGAATGCCCGCTCTCAGCTGCTGACAGTCCCAGCCAGAAAAGGAGGAGGTCAGAGCAGCAGCGCGTCATAAAGGAGGAGACAGTGCCAGACCGTAGGTAACATCTACTGTACATTAGCTGTACCCAGGGATGTTCCCTGCAGTCCTGTGTTATCTGTGGTGTTACAAAGGACTGCAGGGAACATTTACTACATAATTTTTAGGGTTATCATTGTGTTATCTGGGGTTTTACATAGGACTGCAGGGAAGATCTAATACCTTATCTCTACTACTGTTTTACTTGGGGTGTTATATAGGACTGCATTAAACATCTCCTACATTATCTGTACTCAGAGAGCTACCACTATGTTATCTGTGGTGTTACATAGGACTGCAGGTGACATGTACTACATTATTTGTACCCAGACTCTGAGTACAAATAATGTAGTAGGTATTCCCTGCAGTCCTATGTAACACCACAGATAACCCAGTGATAACTCTCTGAGTACAGATAATGTAGTAGATGTAACCTGCAGTCCCTTGTAACACCACAGATAAAGCCTCATTCACACGTCAGTGTTTTGGTCAGTGATTTCCACCAGTGATTCTGAGCCAAAAGCAGGATTGGAGCCTCCACAGACATGCAGTATAAGGCCTGTGATAGAATTGAAATTTTGCTCACCTCAATTCCCCAAAAATGGCATTAAAAGATCAAAAAAGTCAAATGTACCCAAAATTAGTACCAATCAAACCATCACGTCATCCCGCTAAAAATGAGCCCCTACATAAGACAATCGCCTAAAAAATAAAAAAATATGGCTTTCAAAAAAAGGAGACACAAAAAATGCTTTTATTGTGTAAAAACAAAATAGACATAGTAAGTATTGCTGCGTCCGTAATGATCTGTTCTATAAAAATATCACACACTCTACCCCCAAAAGGTAAATGCCATAAAAAAATAAAAATTGTGCCAAAAAAGCAATTTTTTTGTCACTTTACATAAAAAAGTGTCATACCAAGAGGTTAAAAAGACATATGTACCCCAAAATAGTACCAATGAAACCGTCATCTCTTCCTGCAAAAAATAAGCCCCTACATAAGACAATCACCCTAAAAATAAAAAAAATATGGCTTTCAGAAAATGTAGACACAAAAATGTTTTTTTTCAACAATGCTTTTATTGTGTAAAACCAAAATAAATAAACAAAAAAAGATATATTATGTATTGCTGCATCCGTAATGACCTGCTCTATAAAAATATCACATGATCTACTCTCTAAGGTGAATCCTGTAAAAAAAATTGTACCAAAACAACCAATTTTTTGTTCTACTTGCCCCATAAAGTGCAATATTGAATGATCAAAAATCCTTATCTACCCAAAATTGATACCAATAAAAATGTCAATTGTTCCTGCTAAAAACGAGCCCTTACACAAGACGATCAGCAAAAAAATAGAAAAAATATGTCTTTCAGAAAACGGAGACACAAAAACATAATTTTTTTTTCAAAAATGCTTTATTATGTAAAATTGAAACAAACAAAAAAAGTGGGCATATTTGATATTGTCACGTCTGTAACAACCTGCTCCATAAAAATGGCACATGATCTAACCTGTCAAATGAACACTGTAAAAAACAAAAAATAAAAACTGTGCCAGAACAGCCATTTGTGGTAACCTTTCCTCACTAAAAGTGTAATATAAAGCGATCAAAAATTATATATACCCCAAAATAGTATAAATAAAAATGGTCAGCTCATCCTGTAGTTTCCAAAATGGGGTCACTTTTTGATGTTTTCTACTGTAGGGGTGCCTCAGGGGAGCTTCAAATACAACATGGTGTCTAAAAACCAGTCCAGCATCTGGCGCTCCTTTCCTTCTGCGCCCTGTCATGTTCTCATACAGCAGTTTACCACCACATATGGGTGTTTCTATAAACCACAGAATCAGGGTAATAGATTTTGAGTTTTCTTTGGCTGTTAACCCTTGATGTGTTACAGCAAAAAATGGATTAAGATGGAAAATCTGCCAAAAAAGTGAAATTTAGAAATGTCATCTCTATTTTCCTTTAATTCTTGGAAAACAAAAAATTTTAAGAATTGCTTTTAAAATTATAAACCTTCTAATGTCTTAAAAAATAAAATTACATCTAAAAAATGGTGCCAACATAGAGTAGACATATGGTAAATGTAAAGTAAGGGTGAGTTCACATCACCGTTATGGATTCCGTTTTTATTTTCAGTTATAATGGAAAATGAGGGACTCCATAAGACGGAAGTCAAAACGAAAGCCTTTAAGGGCTCATGCACACGACTGTGAAAAATGGCCATGTGACGGCCGTCTAAGTAACGGCCGTCACACGGCCATTTTTACCACCAATGTAAGTCTATGGAGCTATTCACATGGCCGTTCTTTAAACGGCCTGTGAATAGCGTCCATCCAAAAATAGGACATGTCCTATTTCTGGCCGTTTTCACGGCCGTGCAGACCCATTGAAATCAATGGGACCGTTTTTAATGGCCGATTGACAGGAAGGCACCCGTCTCACGGCCGTTAAAAACGTGTAGATAGGCCATGAATGGTGGCCCCATATCGGCTGCAAACCGCAGGTCAATTCAGACCTGCGGTTTGCAGCGATTTCTGATTTGTCTGACAATTAAATGTCCATTTTTTAAAAACATTTTTGACCCCCTTCCCCCCCCTGCAGCCCTCTTGCTGATTTGGTTGGGGGGCTGTGCAGGGGGGGGGGGTTGAGGCAGCGCTATTTTTGTGGCGGGAGGCAATTGCGATCCCCCGCCCGCCTCCTTTAAAAAGAATTCCCTGGTGTCTAGTGGGTATAGCAGGGGGTCAGCACATTGCTGACCCCCTGCTATAAACTGCTGACATCTGTGCTGCAGATGTCAGCAGTTTAACCCCTTCCATACCGCGGCCTGTACGGACCGCGGTATGGAAGGGGTTAACAGGGAGTGCCTATGCAGCCCCCCGACAGGATGGGGTCACAGAGGGAGGGAGCTCCCCTCCCACCCCATCACCCGCTGCTCCCTTCTGGCAGCGGGTGATGGTCACCATGGAGACAGGAAGCTTACTGAAGCACCCTGCTCTCTCCATGGTGCTGAAAGCCTGAATAGATCTGCTATAGGCAGGTCTATTCAGGCTTTCTAAAGTAAAAAAAAAAATACAGTAAGTACACTATATAGTGTACTTACTGTATTTTATAGACCCAGATCCACTGGATCTAAAAGAACCAAGTGGGTCTAGGTAAAAAAAAAAATGTAAAAAAGTGAAAATAAAAGAAAACACATATCACTGAATAAAAATGAAAAACATAAAATACTGTACACATATTAGGTATTGCCATGTCCGTAAAAACCTGCTCTATAAAAATATCACATGACCGAACCCCTTAGGTGAACCCCATTAAAAAAAAAAAAAAAAAAATGGTGTAAATAAGCCATTTTTGGCCCCTTACGTCACAAAAAGTATATTACAAAGTGATCAAAAAGGCGTATGCCTCCCAAAAAAGTACCAATCAAACCGCCATCTCATCCCGCAAAAAATGAGCCCCTACCTAAAACAATTGACCAAAAAATAAAAAAACTATGGCTCTTAGACTAAAACATGATTTTTTTGCTTCAAAAATGCTTTTTAATGTTAAATGTAAAAAAAGAACTAAAAAGTAGACATATTAGATATCTCCACGTCCGTAAGAATCTGCTCTATAAAAATATCACATGACCTAACCCCTCAAGGGAACACTGTAAAAAAAATTAAACAAAAACTAGTCAAAAAAGCCATTTTTTTGTAACCTTACATCACAAAACGTGTAATAGCAAGCGATCAAAATGTCATATGACCCCCCAAAACGTGCCAATCAAACCGTTACCTCATCCCGCAAAAATTATACCCAACCTGAGACAATCGCTTAAAAACTGGAAAAAATATGGCTCTCAGACTATGGAGACACTAAAACATGTTTTTTTTGTTTCAAAAAGGATATTATTGTGTAAAACCTAAATAAATAAAAAAAGGTATACATATTAGGTATCGCCGCGTCCGTAAGGACCTGCTCTATTAAAATATAGCACGACCTAACCCCTCAGGTCAACGCCATAAACATAAAAAATAAAACCATTGTCAAAAAAGCAATTTTTTGTCACCTTACATCACAAAAAGTGTAATAGCAGGCGATCAAAAAGTCATATGCACCCCAAAATAATACAAAGCAAACCGCCATCTCATCCCGCAAAAAATGAGCCCCTACATAAGACAGTCGCCCAAAAAATAAAAAATATGGCTTTCAGAATGTGGAGACACTACAAAAAAATCATTTTTGTTTCATGCTTTATTCTGTAAAAATGAAACAAAACCCCCTAAAAAGTAGTCATATTTGGTATTGTCGCATCCGTAACAACCTGCTCTATAGAAATAGCATACTATCTAACCTGTCAGTTCAACGATGTAAATAACAAAAAATAAAAACGGTCCCAAAACAGATATTTTTTTGCAAATTTTCAATTTTAATCAATTTTTCCCAGTAACAAAGCAAGGGTTAACAGCCAAACAAAACTCAATATGGGTTGCCCTGATTCTCTAGTTTGCAGAAACACCCCATATGTGGTCGTAAACTGCTGTATGGCCAAACAGCAGGGCGTAGAAGGAAGGGAATGCCAAAAACTCCAAAGTAGAAACTCCAAAAAAGTGACCCCATTTTGGAGACTACGGGATACGGTGGCAGTTTTGTTTGTATGATTTAAGGGTAAATATGATTTTTGGTTGCTCTATATTACACTTTTTTGAGGAAAGGTAACAAAAAATAGAAATTCGGAAATTTCATCTCCATTTGCCAATAAATCTTGTGGAACACCTAAAGGGTTAACAAAGTTTGTAAAACCGGTTTTGAATACCTTGAGGTGTGTAGTTTCTTAGATGGAGTCACTTTTTTGGAGTTTCTACTCTAGGGGTGCATCGGGGGCTTCAAATGGGACATAGTGTCAAAAAACCAGTCCAAATATGCCTTCCAAAAACCATATGGAGTTTCTTTCTTCTGCACCCTGCCGTTTGGCCATACACCAGTTTACAACCACATATGGGGCGTTTCTGCAAACTACAGAATCGGGGCAATAAATATTGAGTTTTGTTTTACTGTTCACCCTAGCTTTGTTACTGGAAAAAATGGATTAAAATGGAAAATTCACCCCATAACAGTGTCACCCACAGATCCCCTCCATAACAGTGTCACCCACAGATCCCCTCCATAACAGTGTCACCCACAGATCCCCTCCATAACAGTGTCGCCCACAGATCCCGTCCATAACAGTGTCGCCCACAGATCCCCCATGACACTGTCGCCCACATGAAAAACTGACAGTGTGTCCGTTTTTAACGGACGTTTTTTTTCACTGTCGTGTGCATGTAGCCTAAGAGGCATTCCGTTTTGATCCTTCATAATACAAGTCTATGGGAATCATAAGGAATTTGTCTGGTTCCAGTTATGCAAGTTGGAAAACAAAGTCCTGTCGACAGGACTTATTTCCCGTTCTGCATAACGGAAACTAGACAGATCCATTATGATTGCCCATAGACTTCTATTATGACGGAAAGCAAAACACAATGCCGTTTAACCCCTTCCCGACCAGCGCCGTAATAGCACGCCGCTGGTCGGGTCTTTAAAGATGGCGCACGTTCCTGCCCGCTGCGGGCGCCATAGCCGCAGGTGGCCGTCTGCTTTTTATAGCAGACACCCGTGGCTCATGTCCGCAACCGGTAGTATCACCAATCATGGACATTTAACCCCTCAGATGCCGTGGTCAATCCTGACGTGCGATCCAAACTGAAAGTAGAACTTTCTGTTGTGCTTCGGCTCCCCCGTGTGGCGATCGAAGGAGCCAGACCATGTATGCAGCAGCCCGTGTCTTTATGAATGACACGAGGCTGCTGCATAGTATTTCCTATGGAGCCCTTGCCTGTAATAATGCTCCATAGGAAACTAGTAAAATGATTATAGATTCCAATGCAAGTGCATTGGAGTTTAAGAGAATTGCAATCTAATGAGTGCATGTTATATTTCCCTATGGGAACTATAAAAAAGTGTAAAAAAAAAAAAAGTTTAATAAATAAATAAAACATAAAAATTGAAATCACCCCCCTTTTCCCAAAAACAAAAAAAAACAAAAAAACAAAACAAAAAAAAAACATCATGGGTGTCGCAATGTGAAAAAACGCCCATAGTAAAAAAATATATTCCCCATACGGCAAACAGCAAAACGGAAAAAAGCGTACAAATGGCCCATTCTTCAAAAAATTTAATAAAAAGTGATCAAAAAGTCATACACACCCCAGAATGGTATCAATGAAAAGATCGCCCTGCAAAAAAGGAGGCCACATACAGCTTCATACACATAATTACAAAAAAGTTATAGGGGTCAAAATATGGCGACAAAAAAATACAACTGATCTTTTTTCCCACTTTTTAATTCGCAAGAATAAAATCAAACCGCAAGAAAAACTATACATGTAAGGTATCGTCAGATTCGTAGTGACCTGTAGAATAAAAATAATCATTCAGTTTTATCGAACGTCGTAATTAAAAAACCTGTAAAACAGTGCTGGAATTGCTTTTATTTTTTTGCAATTTTACCCCATTTGGAATTTTTTCC
Organism: Bufotes viridis; assembly: GCA_033119425.1. Lineage (NCBI taxonomy): Eukaryota > Metazoa > Chordata > Amphibia > Anura > Bufonidae > Bufotes > Bufotes viridis. The sequence continues at coordinate 235,667,324 of CM065589.1, forward strand.
CCGCTTCCCACTACATCATATACATAGTAACATAGTTTATAAGACCGAAAAAAGACATTTGTCCATCCAGTTCGGCCTGTTTCCTACAAGTTGATCCAGAGGAAGGCAAAAAAACCCTGTGAGGCAGAAGCCAATTTTCCCCACTTAAGGGGAAAAAAATTCCTTCCCGACTCCAATCAGGCAATCAGAATAACTCCCTGGATCAACGACCCCTCTCTAGTAGCTGTAGCCTGTAATATTATTACACTCCAGAAATAAATCCAGTCCCCTCTTGAATTCCTTTATTGTACTCACCATCACCATCTCCTCAGGCAGAGAGTTCCATAGTCTCACTGCTCTTACCGTGAAGAATCCTTTTCTATGTTTGTGTACAAACCTTCTTTCCTCCAGACGCCGAGGATGTCCCCTCGTCACAGTCACAGTCCTGGGGATAAATAGATGATGGGACAGATCTCTGTACTGACCCTGATATATTTATACATAGTTATTAGATCTCCCCTCAGTCGTCTTTTTTCTAAAGTGAATAACCCTAATTTTGATAACCTTTCAGGGTACTGTAGTTCCACCCATTCCAGTTATTAATTTAGTTTCCCTCCTCTGAACCCTCTCTAGCTCTGCTATGTCTGCCTTGTTCACGGGAGCCCAGAACTGTACACTGTACTCCATGTGTGGTCTGACTAGTGATTTGTAAAGTGGTAGGACCATGTTCTCATCACGGGCGTCTATGCCCCTTTTGATGCAACCCATTATCTTATTGGCCTTGGCAGTAGCTGCCTGACACTGGTTTTTGCAGCTTAATTTGCTGTTTATTAAAATTCCTAGATCCTTTTCCATGTCAGTGTTACCAAGTGTTTTACCATTTAATATGTACGGGTGACTTGCATTATTCCTTCCCATGTGCATAACTTTACATTTGTCAGTGTTAAACCTCATCTGCCATTTTTCTGCCCAAGCCTCCAATCTATCCAGATCCCTCTGTAGCAGAAAACTGTCCTCTTCAGTGTTAATTACTTTACACAGTTTAGTGTCATCTGCAAAAATAGATATTTTACTGTGCAGGCCTTCTACAAGATCATTAATAAATATATTGAAGAGAATAGGGCCCAATACTGACCCCTGAGGTACCCCACTAGTGACAGTGACCCAATCTGAGTATCTACCATTAATAACCACCCTCTGTTTTCTGTCACTCAGCCAGTTACTTACCCACATACAGACATTTTCTCCCAGTCCGAGCATCCTCATTTTATATACTAACCTTTTATGAGGTACAGTGTCAAATGCTTTGGAGAAGTCCAGATATACGACATCCATTGATTCGCCGCTGTCAAGTCAAGAACTTACCTCCTCATAGAAGCTGATTAAATTCGTTTGGCATGACCGATCCCTCATGAAGCCATGCTGATATGGCGTTATTTGCTTATTTTCATTGAGATACTCCAAAATAGCATCTCTTAGAAACCCTTCAAACAGTTTACCAACAATAGATGTTAAACTTACCGGCCTATAATTTCCAGGCTCTGTTTTTGGACCCTTTTTGAATATTGGCACCACATTTGCTATGCGCCAATCCTGTGGAACATTCCCTGTCAGTATAGAGTCCGTAAATATCAGAAATAAAGGTCTGGCTAGGACATCACTTAATTCCCTTAGGATACGGGGGTGTATGCCATCCGGTCCTGGCGATTTGTCTATTTTAATATTTTTAAGACGCTGTTGTACTTCTTCCTGGGTCAGACAGGGCACTTTTAATGGGGGATTTACTTTTACATTCTGCATTTCATCTGACAGTTTATTTTCCTCAGTGAATATAGTGGAGAAAAAAATATTTAATAGTTTTGTTTTATCTTCGTCGCTCTCTGCAACACCCCCCTCATTGCTATGTAGAGGGCCAACTCCTTCAGATTTATATTTTTTACTATTTATATAATTGAAGAGCATTTTAGGGTTAGTTTTACTCTTTTTGGCAATTAATCTCTCGGTCTCTAGTTTGGCAAATTTTATTAGTTTTTTACATATTCTATTTTTTTCCTTATAGTTTATCAGTGCTTCCTGACTCCCCTCCTGTTTTAGTGATTTATATGCTTTCTTTTTGTCATTTATTGCCTTCTTTACGGTTCCATTTATCCACATTGGTTTCTTATTGTTCCTTAGCCTTTTATTCCTATAAGGTATATACCTCTCACAATTAGATGTTACAATGCTTTTAAAAATCTCCCATTTTATGGTTGTATTTTTAGGACTTTGTCCCAGTTAGTTAGGCCTATGGCCTCGCTTAGTTGGCTAAATTCAGCTTTTTTGAAGTTTGGTCTTTTTGTTCCTCCCTTTAGAAACTCTCGTTTGAAGGATAATTGGAAGGTTATAACTTTATGGTCCCTATTTCCCAGGTGTCCCCCAACCTGCACATCTGTTGTTCTATCAGGTCTATTGGTTAATACTAAGTCCAGTATGGCCGTTCCTCTAGTGGGGTCCTGAACCAGTTGGGAAAGGTAATTGTCTTTGGCTATTGCCAAGAACCTGTTGGCAATATTAAATGGTGGCGTTGGCAAGTACAACTTATTTTGCAAAAAACAAGCCCTCATATGGCTATGTGAACAGGCAAATAGAAAAGTTATGGCTCTGGGAAGGCAGGGAGTGCAAAACAAAAACGCGAAAACAAAAAAACCTCCGGGGTAGAAAGGGTTAAAGGCTTCCATCATAATATAGGTCTATGGGCAGCATAATGGATCCTGTGTAATGGAAACCGGAACAGATTCGTTATGCTGCCCATAGACTATCAAGGATCAAAACGGAATGCCTCTTAACCAGTCCCGGACCGCCGTACGCAGGATTGCGTCCTGCGGGCGGCCGGGATCTTCTGAGTGGATGCATCGGCGCGTCCTCTCGCGAGACCCGTGAGTTCCTGTGAACGCGCGCGCAGGCGCGCGCGCGTTCACAGGAGCGCGCTTCTGGAGAGTTATACTACAGCCTGCTAGCGATGATCAATCGCTGGCAGGCTGTAGATGCGATATAAATCGCATCAAACATGTATACCAGACGCTGTTTTGTGAACAGCGTCTGGTATACCTGCTACCTGGTCCTCTGGTGGTCCCATTTGCTGGGATCGACCACCAGAGGACCAGGTAACACAGTAAAGTTGCACCAAACACTACACTAACCCCCCACCCCCCTCACCTATTAACCCCTTGATCACCCCATCTAGACCCCCTGATCACCCCCTGTCATTGATCACACCCTTTATGTGTCCATATGTGTTTTGCGGATCCGTGGATTCACGGATCCGTGGATCCGATCCGCAGATCCGATCCGCGGATCCGATCCGCAGATCCTCAAAACACGGACACCGGCAATGTGCTTTCCGCATTTTGCAGATCCACACATTGCCAGAACTATATAGAAAATGCTTTTTCTTGTCCGCAATTGCGGACAAGAATAGGACATGTTCTATATTTTTGCGGAACGGAAGTGCAGACTCGAATCGCGGATCCGTAATTCCGGATCCGAGCGGGACAAAGTCTGTCCCCATAGAAATGAATGGGTCCGCAATTCCGCTCCGCAAACAGAATTGCGGACGTGTGAATGGGGCATAAGGGTCCCTTATCACCGCCAGTTAGTTAGCTACTTGTTAGGTAGCTAGCGCCCAGCCCACCGCACCGCAGTCACTGATTTGGCAGAGATTTTTTCATCCACATTGACCGATGCGAATGAAAAAATCTGTGCCGTTCATTTTATTTTTTTTCAGCGCAGAGGCTGAACGGAAAAAAAAAATCTCATTACCCGTATGCTCAATATACGGAGAATCGCAGAAACTCCTAATGCTGGCCATACGTGTAATGATTGCGGAGACCCTCAAATGCCAGGACAGTATAAATACCCCACATGTGACCCCATTTTAGAAAGAAGACACCCCAAGGTATTCCGTGAGGGGTATGGCGAGTTCATGCAAAATTTTACTTTTTGTCACAAGTTAGTGGAATATGAGACTGTAAAAAAAAAAAAAAATCAATTTCCGCTAACTTGTGCCAAATTTTTTTTTTTCTGTGAACTCGCCATGCCCCTCACGGAATACCTTGGGGTGTCTTCTTTCCACAATGGGGTCGCATGTGGGGTATTTATACTGCCCTGGCATTTTAGGGGTCCTAAAGCGTGAGAATCCAAATGCGTAAAAATGGCCTGTGAAATCCTAAAAGTACTCATTGGTTTTAGGGCCCCTTTGCGCATCTTGGCTGCAAAAAAGTGTCACACATGTGGTATCGCCGTACTCAGGAGACGTAGGGCAATGTGTTTTGGGGTGTATTTTTACATATACCCATGCTGGGTGTGAGAAATATCGCTGTAAACGACAACTTTTAAAAATTTTTATTCAAAGTTGTCAATTTACAGAGATATTTCTCTCACCCAGCATGGGTATATGTAAAAATACACCCCAAACACATTGCCCTACTTCTCCTGAGTACGGCGATGCCACATGTGTGACACTTTTTGCAGCCAAGATGCGCAAAGGGCCCAAATTCCAACGAGTACCTTTTAGGAGGGCATTTTACGCATTTTTCTTCTCACGCTTTAGGCCCCTAAAATGCCAGGGCAGTATAAATACCCACATGTGACCCCATTTTGAAAGAAGACACCCCAAGGTATTCGCTGAGGGGCATAATGAGTCCATGAAAAATTAAACTTTTTGTCAAAAGTTAGCGGAAAGGGAGACTTTGTGAGAAAAACAATAAAAATCAATTTCCACTAACTTGTGCCAAAAAAATCTTCTATAAACTCGCCATGCCCCTAATGGAATACCTTGGGGTGTCTTCTTTCCAAAATGGGGTCACATGTGGGGTATTTCTACTGCCCTGGCATTTTAGGGGCCCTAAAGCGTGAGAAGAAAATGCGTAAAAATGCCCTCCTAAAGTTACTCATTGAATTTGGGCCCTTTGCGCATCTTGGCTGCAAAAAGTGTCACTCATGTAGTATCGCCGTACTCAGGAGAAGTAGGGCAATGTGTTTTGGGGTGTATTTTTACATATACCCATGCTGGGTGAGAGAAATATCTCTGTAAATTGACAACTTTGAATAAAAATGTAAAAAGTTGTCGTTTACAGCGATATTTCTCACACGCAGCATGGGTATATGTAAAATACACCCTAAAACACATTGCCCTACTTCTCCTGAGTACTGGCGATACCACATGAGTGACACTTTTGCAGCCTGGGTGCACAAAGGGCCCAAATTCAACGAGTACCTTTAGGTTTTACATGGCGGCTCACAATTTAGCCCCGCCCAAAATGCCAGAACAGTAAACACACCCCACAAATGACCCCATTTCGGAAAGTAAACACCCCAAGGTATTCACTAAGGGGCATAGTGAGTCCGTCTGAGATTTTTATTTTTTTTGCCAGAAGTTATCAGAAATTGAAACTTTTTTTTTTTTTCTCAGAAAGTGTCATTTTCCGCTAAAAATGAAATGATACATGAACTCACCAAGCCCCTCCGCGAATACTTTGGGGTGTCTTCTTTCTAAAATGGTGTCATTTGTGGGGTATTTATACTATCCTGACATTCTAGCACCTGAAGAAACATGACAGGCGCTCAGAAAGTCAGAGCTGCTTCAAAATGCCGAAATTCACTTTTTTGCACCATAGTTTGTAAACGCTACAACTTTTACCCAAACCAATAAATATACACTTATTGGACTTTTTTTTATCAAAGACATGTAGAACAATAAATTTAGAGAAAAATTTATATAGAAATGTAGTTTTTTTTAAAAATTTTTACAACAGAAAGTGAAAAATGTCATTTATTTGCAAAAATTTCGGTCATTTTTGATTAATAGCAAAAAAAGTAAAAATGTCAGCAGCAATGAAATATCACCAAATGAAAGCTCTATTAGTGAGAAGAAAAGGAGGTAAAATTCATTTGGGTGGTAAGTTGTATGACGGAGCAATAAACGGTGAAAGTAGTGTAGTGCGGAATTGTAAAAAGTGGCCTGGTCATTAAGGGTGTTTAAGCTAGGGGGCTGAAGTGGTTAAAGGGGTTGCCTTACCCTGGAGCCAACTCCTGAGGTCCTAACATAGAAACATAGAAATATAGAAACATAGAATGTGTCGGCAGATAAGAACCATTTGGCCCATCTAGTCTGCCCAATATGCTGAATACTATGGATAGCCCCAGGCCCTATCTTATATGAAGGATGGCCTTATGCCTATCCCATGCATGCTTAAACTCCTTCACTGTATTTGCAGTTACCACTTCTGCAGGAAGGCTATTCCATGCGTCCACTACTCTCTCAGTAAAGTAATACTTCCTGATATTATTTTTAAACCTTTGCCCCTCTAATTTAAAACTATGTCCTCTTGTAGCAGTTTTTCTTCTTTTAAATATTCTCTCCTCTTTTACCGTGTTGATTCCCTTTATGTATTTAAAAGTTTCTATCATATCCCCTCTGTCTCTTCTTACTTCCAAGCTATATGTTAAGGTCCTTTAACCTTTCCTGGTAAGTTTTGTCCTGCAATCCATGTACTAGTTTAGTAGCTCTTCTCTGAACTCTCTCCAAAGTTTCAATATCCTTCCTAACCTGTGCCTCTTAACATTAAAAACCCTATTAAGGCTACTTTTACATTAGCGTTTTTTGCATATCCGTCATGGATCTGCAAAAACACTTCCGTTATAATAATACAACTGCATGCATCCTTCATAAACGGATCTGGTTGTATTATGTCTTCTATAGTCATAACTAGTGTTGAACGCGAATATTCGAATAGCGAATTTTTTTAGCGAATATCGGCACTTCGCTAATTCGCGAATATTTCAAATATAGCGCTATAAATTCGCTATTTTGAATATTCGTTTTTTTTTTTTTTTTTTTTTAGTTATATTTTTTTCTTTCCCACTTCCCAAAAGTAGTTCTTACCTGTCCTGAGGATTCCTGGCTTCCTGGCTGCTCTAGTCAGTGCCCGTTGCCGCTTCTGCCGACTTCTGTGCTCATGGAGCGTCCCCATCACCATGGAAACGTCTCCATATACTAAAATGTACTGTCGGATTTGAGGAATTACGTTAAAATCGCAATGCGATTACTTCAAGTTAAATTAATCGCATTGCGATTTCAACTTAGCAGTAGCACTGCTGCTATATTCCATATTCGTTAACTTCGTTCATTCTAGCAAGCTGACCCGTTATAAACCCAGCTCTAAGTTGAAATCGCAATGCGATTAATATAACTTGAATTAATCGCATTGTGATTTCAACGTAATTCCTCAAATCCGACAGTACATTTTAGTATAAGGAGACGTTCCCATGGTGATGGGGATGCTCCATGAGCACGGAAGTTTATGGTTGGCTTGGTAGAATTAGCGAATAGCGAATATGACGAATGTATTCGTCATATTCCTCAAAACGAAGATAACGAAGTATTCTACATCTTCGTTTTAGCTACCTATTCGTCAACTTCGCTAATTGTAGCAATCAAATAGGAAGGTTGACTATAGAGACAGCTGTGTTAAATTCGCTATGCGATTTTTTTTTTTTTAATAGAATAATTATATTACTTGATATAATTATTATAATTATTCTATTTATTAAAAAAAAATTATATAATCGCATAGTGAATTAAACACAGCTGTCTCTATAGTCAACCTCCCTATTTGATTGCTAGAATTAGCGAAGTTGACGAATAGGTAGCTAAAACGAAGATGTAGAATACTTCGTTATCTTCGTTTTGAGGAATATGACGAATACATTCGTCATATTCGTCATCTTCGCTATAATTCTAGATATGAAACCAATAGGAAAGTAGCCTTAAGTTAAAATCGCAATACGCGATTATTTAAATCGCATATTAACTCCTTGCCGACCGCCTAACGCACGGATGCGTCCAGGCGGCGGCATGTTTGTTCCTCCTGGACGCATCCGTGCGTCATCTCGCGAGAGGCGAGATCTGCTGTGAAGCGCGGCTCTGCAGTTATACTACAGCCTGCCAGCGATGATCCATCACTGGCAGGCTGTAAATGTAAAATAAATTCGATCAAAGTGGTATATCAGACGCTGTTTTGTTAACAGCGTCTGATATACCTGCTACCTGGTCCTCTGGTGGTCCCACTGGGATCGACCACCAGAGGGCCAGGTAACAATGTAAAGTTGCACCAAACACTACACTAACCCCACCCCCCCCCACCCCCCCTCACTTTATAACCACTATTAACCCTTTGTTAACCCCTGATCACCCCATATAAACTCCCTGATCACCCCCCTGTCACTGATCACCCCCTGTAAGGCTCTATTCACATGTCCATATGTGTTTTGCGGATCCACGGATCCACAGATCCGTGCCACGGATCCGCGGCGCGGATCCGCAAAACACGGACACCGTCAATGTGCTTTCCGCATTTTGCAGATCCGCACATTGCCAGAACTATATAGAAAATGCTTTTTCTTGTCCGCAATTGCGGACAAGAAAAGGACATGTTCTATATTTTTGCGGAACGGAAGTGCAGACCCGTAAGTGCGGATCCGCAATTCCGGATCCGAGCGGGACAAAGTCTGTCCCCATAGAAATGAATGGGTCCGCAATTCCGTTCCGCAAATAGAATTTCGGACGTGTGAATGGGGCATAAGGGTCCCCTATCACCGCCAGTTAGTTAGCTACTTGTTAGGTAGTTAGCGCCCAGCCCACCGCACCGCAGTCACTGATTTTGGCAGAGACTTTTTCATCCACATTGATCAATGCGAATGAAAAAATCTGTGCCGTTCATTTTTTTTCAGCCCAGCGGCTGAACGGAAAAAAAAATCTCATTACCCGTATGCTCAATATACGGAGAATCGCAGAAACTCCTAATGCTAGCCATACGTGTAATGATTGCGGAGACCCTCAAATGCCAGGGCAGTACAAAAACCTCACATGTGACCCCATTTTAGAAAGAAGACACCCCAAGGTATTCGCTGAGGGGTATGGTGAGTTCATGCAAAATTTTATTTTTTGTCACAAGTTAGTGGAATATGAGACTTTGTAAAAAAAAAAAAAATAAAAAAAAAAAATATCAATTTCCGCTAACTTGTGCCAATTTTATTTATTTTTTTCTGTGAACTCGTCATGCCCTTCACGGAATACCTTGGGGTGTTTTCTTTCCACAATGGGGTCACTTGTGGGGAATTTATACTGCCCTGGCATTTTAGGGGTCCTAAAGCGTGAGAATCCAAATGCGTAAAAATGCCCTGTGAAATCCTAAAGATACTCATTGGTTTTAGGGCCCCTTTGCGCATCTTGGCTGCAAAAAAGTGTCACACATGTGGTATCGCCGTACTCCGGAGAAGTAGGGCAATGTGTTTTGGGGTGTATTTTTACATATACCCATACTTTGTGTGAGAAATATCACTGTAAACGACAACTTTTTAATTTTTTTTATACAAAGTTGTCAATTTACAGCAATATTTCTCACACAAAGTATGGGTATATGTAAACATACACCCCAAAACACATTGCCCTACTTGTCCTGAGTACGGCGATACCACATGAGTGACACTTTTTTGCAGCCTGGGTGCGCAAAGGGGCCCAAATTCCAACGAGTACCTTTAGCTTTTTCATGGCTGCTCACAGTTTAGCCCCACCCAAAATGCCAGAACAGTAAACACACCCCACAAGTGACCCCATTTCGGAAAGTAGACACCCCAAGGTATTCACTGAGGGGCATAGTGAGTCCGTGGGAGATTTTATTTTTTTTGCCAGAAGTTAGCAGAAATGGAAACTTTATTATTTTTATTTTTTTCCTCAGAAAGTGTCATTTTCCGCTAACTTGTGAAAAAAAATGAAATAATACATGAACTCACCATGCCCCTCCGCGAATACTTTGGGGTGTCTTCTATCTAAAATGGTGTGATTTGGGGGGTATTTATACTATCCTGACATTCTAGCACCTGAAGAAACATGACAGGTGCTCAGAAAGTCAGAGCTGCTTCAAAATGCCGAAATTCACTTTTTGCACCATAGTTTGTAAACGCTATAACTTTTACCCAAACCAATAAATATACACTTATTGGACTTTTTTTATCAAAGACATGTAGAACAATAAATTTAGAGAAAAATGTATATAGAAATGTAGTTTTTTTTGAAAAATTTTACAACAGAAAGTGAAAAATGTAATTTTTTTGCAAAAATGTTGTTAAATTTTTATTAATAGCAAAAAAAGTAAAAATGTCAGCAACAATGAAATACCACCAAATGAAAGCTCTATTAGTGAGAAGAAAAGGAGGTAAAATTCATTTGGGTGGTAAGTTGCATGACGGAGCAATAAACGGTGAAAGTAGTGTAGTGCGGAATTGTAAAAAGTGGCCTGGTCATTAAGGGTGTTTAAGCTAGGGGGGTTGAAGGCATGCCCATTATTTTCTGTTATAACCATGTTATAATGGAAAGCAAAAACAGAATCCATAAGGGTGATGTGAACTGCTATTAAATATTGTGTGAGGTATCTCTATCTGCCTTAAAAGCAGAGAAATTCAAATTTTGAAAATTATGAATTTTTCCAAATTTTCTGTAAATTTATGATAAAAATAAATAAAGGTGATTTATATTGACTCAAATTTATCACTATCATGAAGTACAATGTGTCACAAGAAAACAATCTCAGAATGGCTTAGATAAGTGTCCAGAGAGTTGTGGTGAATGATTCCTATTCAGAATGGTCCTGGGTTATAAGTGGTGTCCCCTAAGGTTCAGTGCAGGGCCCTCTATTATTTAATTTATTTATTAATGATATTGAGGATAGGATTAATAGCACCATTTCTATTTTTGCAGATGACACTAAGCTATGTAGTACTGTGCAGTGTATGGAAGATGTCCATAAACTACAAGCTGACTAGAACACTCTGGGTGATTGGCATCAACTTGGCAAATGAGGTTCAATGTGGACAAATGTAAAGATATGTATCTTGTTAGTAATAATCTCCGTGCTTCATATGTCCTAGGGGATGTAACACTAGGAGAGTCACTTATAGAGAAGGATTTTAGTTCTCTTGTAGAAGGTAGATTAAATAACAGCATACAATGTCAATCAGCTGCTTCTAAGGCTACAAGGATATTGTCATGCATTAAACGAGGCATGGACTCGCGGGGCAGGGATGTAATATCACCACTATACAAAGCGTTGGTGCGGCCTCATCTGGAATATGCAGTTCAGTTTTGGGCACCAGTCCATAGAAAAGACGCACTGCAGCTGGAAAAAGTACAGAGGAGAGCGACTAAACTGATAAGGGGCATGGAGGGTCTTAGTTATGAAGAGAGATTAAAAGAATTGAATGTATTTAGTCTTGAGTAGAGACGTCTAAGGGGGGACATGATTATCCTATACAAATATATAAATTGGCCAGACAAAAAATACGGTGAAAGACTGTTCCATGTTCCAATGCTCTCAAAAGACAAGGGGGCACTGCCTCCGATTGGAGAAGAAAAAGTTCAGTCTCCAGAAGCGTCAAAGCATCTTTACTATAGGAACTGTGAATCTGTGGAATAGTTTTCCTCAGGACAGCAGCAGATTTCACCGCGTTTAATACGGCACTTCTATATTGATACTTCAGTCCCCTTTCACCATTAGTGCCCAATGTCCTCTAGATTATTACTAGTGCACCATATGTGTCCATGTTATACCGAGTATGCTCCCAGCCACGAATGCAAGTTGATATCAAGTATGCTCCTCAGCCACAAACTGCAGATTTCCACTTCTCAGAAGGAGCTCTATATAGGGAGCGACCACATCTGCCGCCGGACAAACAAACTCACAACCCGGTGTACTTTACCAATCTTCTTGCACCCGTGGTGGTAGGCAACTTTTCCCGGCACTCATGTGCTCATCGTCCGTGCTTTAGCGGCGTGTCTGCTCCTCCAGAGATCCAGGTCTCAACGTGGCGTCCCACGTGACCTGTGGGGGTACGCTGATCACCTGTGCTGCTCACCACTGTGCGCACTGCGCTGTATGAAGTTGTGGTCCTGGGTCCCAAAGTCCGTTCAATCGTGCATGAATGTAATGGCTGAATTCACTGTATATAGAAGTACTTCCAGCTGGATATATTGTTCCTGCTCACTGTGCTTGTTCCCCAGACGCATTTCAGGGTCAATAGCCCCTTCCTCAGTGGTTTTGTATTAACCTGTGATCGTCTTATTGCTCCTCCCATAGACTGCAATGATTTAACACTGCAGCTTATTAAAGATTTACTATGTTCTTATTGAGCCTTGCCACAGACAGGGTCTGACAGGACCTCAGCTATTGCTGAAGATAAAACTTCGTGGCACTCTGCTTTTTTGTCAGCTGCTGGACGTCGGCTTCTCACCCCGTCTTATCTTAGAATTATAAACTCCAGTGAATGCGGTGTAAAAAGATACTTTTTTATTGGAAAGTGCGGCTGTGTTAAACACGTGACGTTTCGGCCACAATCCGGCCTTCATCAGACTACAGCATATAAGAAAAAACAAAACAATGGGACAAAGAAACATATAATCATGTATATAATTATCCTGGATCTTAATGTCCACTAATACTCTTTCACCTTGCTGCTTTCCCTCACCCATGTAACCTTTATTGCTTGATTGTATGTGTCAGACCACACCAGGAGTAATGACCTCATGGTGCCCTGCCTCTGATGATAAAATCATTATCATAATGTTGGTATGATGCTTCGAGATATGTTTATTTTTTGCCTTTTCTTCTATATATTCGGACTTTGTCATTTTGTTATGCATCCTATGTTATTGGTCTATATTCTTTCCTTAACATCACTACAGCTCATGGATCCCGCCAATGGAACTGAGCCATGATCCCTTTAGCATCCACTCGTGTATTTATATGAGGACTTGTATCGGAGATGCTTCCAAACTTACTTTACATGATTATATGCATTTCTGTTGTCATATATGTATTTATACCACTGTCTTGGTACATTATTATATGTTTATTTGTCCTCTTGTTTTTTCTTATATGCTGTAGTCTGAGCAAACCTTATTGCGGATGCAGGAAGGGGGGACATGGTGTCATGAACCCTCTATTTGCATGCTCAATATTATATATGTGTGCAGCACTTACCTGGGTTACAGATGCTGTTCCTGCAGTCTGAGAGTCCACGAGGATTGGATGAAGAGGCTGATTGGTCAAGCCATTAACTGCCATCTCGGGGCACCTGCAAAAGAAAACAGCGGTTGGAAGCTGCGCAGATTCGTCTGGACCTAGGAAGAAACCGGACCTGTGTCAGGCTGAACATGGATACTTTACTACAGCAGTTGATCCGAAGGGCTGAAGAACAGGGAGCTGAGGCATGGCTACGTTCCTGCTTACAACAGGACCGCTCTTCTCTGTCTCTGGATCGGCAATCTGCTGATACAGCTTGCGCTTCCTCAGGCTTGAGAAGCGCAGGGCTGGATGGGATCTCCGAGCTAATCGCGGTGCCTGTCGTCGGCGAAGCTCCGCCTCCTCCTCCTGCATCACCACCGGCGAAAAGATTAAGGAGAGTGAAGACGAACTTCTCACCTTCAAGGGACAGCAGAATAAGCAGACCTCCTAAAACTTCTGCGTCTCATGGCACGAGAAGGGGACAACGGCAGGCAGCCACATCTCAACGGCGTACAGCAGCGAAGGCAACAAGACGGTCTCGTGCATCTGGAAGAGACGGTTCAACTGTCATTCTGCAGGAGGGTGAGCATGTATCTAATGATAATGGTGACTGTACGTTACAGGGCACTACACTCTTGGGGTCCCATTCACAGCTTGCATACACCAATGTTCCTCAGGAGAGGATTCAATTGTTCAATGAATTTTTGTCCTTTTTATCTGTTAAGGATAAGGCCCCTATTCAGGATTCAGCATGGTCCTCTATGGATTCTTCATCTGAATCTGATTGTCAGATTTACCCCAAAGTACCGTTAGCAGCAGTTAATGACAAGTGTCTTTTTCCATCGTTGGATGCTGCTGGCGGTATTAAGGAAAGTGCTTATGCTGAGACCTTGCCTTGCCAGATATCGCCTTTGGGTTTCCATTTGGCTAAATCTGTTAAGGACAAAATTTGGCACCGAGAATATGTAGATTTAATTTCTCTCCTGCCGTCAAATAGAAATGACACTAGAAAGGATGAAGATGATAAGAAAAAGACTCCACCAAAAACTTCTTAAATTGGTTGCAAGGTTTCTGTATCTATTCTGCAGTGTTGGGGAAAAATATCCTAATTACTGCAGCGGTTTGTTTCATCATCTTGATGCTATTTTAGAGGCGTATAAGAATTTTGGAGGATCAGCATGGTATTCTTATGATGAATCCTTCCGCCAGAAGCTGGCGGTTTATCCCGAATTGTCTTGGGGACAAAAGGATGTAGGGTTATGGATTAATCTCATGTTGCCACAGAGAAGTCATAATTTTCGTCAGCAAACCCCTAAACGAGGAATTTGCTTTGCATTTAATGAAGCCACTTGCAAGTGGCAGTCAACGTGCAAATATAGACATGAATGCACCTTTTGTTCAGGAAATCACCCAGCAACTAAGTGCTTCAAGAAACAAATTGCAGGTAAAGAGTCCGTTAGAGGAGGTGACACCATTGAACCTGCCAAGACTAATCTCCAGTATAAGAATGTTTCCAGACAGGCGGAAGGCGGACTTATTAATTGATGGCTTCACTAATGGCTTCTACGTACCGACTTTTAATGGACGTGGTTGTTATTTTTCGGATAATTTAAAATCTGTTCTGCTGAATAAAGAAATAGTATTGGATAAAATAAATAAAGAGATTTTGGAGCATAGAGTTGCTGGGCCATTTTCTTATCCTCCATTTGCCAATTTTAGAGTTTCGCCTTTAGGCCTGGTTCCCAAAAAAGAACCTAACAGCTATAGATTGAGTCATAATTTGTCACATCCTAAAGGTGATTCTCTTAACGATATGATTGATAGTGATTCCGCTACTGTCCATTACGCCTCTTTTGATCAGGCTTTAACTTTATTAAGAAAAGCGGGTCAGTACGCTTTATTGGCGAAAACAGACATTAAGTCTGCTTTTCGGCTATTACCTATTCATCCGTCTGGATACAACTCTCTAGGTTTTCAATTCGGAGGATTTTATTACTACGACAAAGCATTACCTATGGGGTTTTCTTTGTCTTGCCATTATTTTGAGACTTTTTCAACCTTTTTGCAGTGGATGGTAGAGTTTCATTATAATGGTGGATTTATGTTACATTATCTCGACGATTTTCTATTCATAGGTTCAGTTGGTTCTCAGGACTGTATTAATTTGTTAAGAACTTTTAGAGTTATAGCCAAGTATTCTAACCTTCCTTTAGCGGAAGAAAAGACAGTCTACCCGACCACTTCTATCAAATTTCTAGGAATAGATATTGACACTGCCAAAATGGAATTTAAGATTCCAAGGGATAAAATTATTTCTACTAAAATACTTTTATTGAATCTTTTAAGTAGCAGAAAGTGTACTTTGAGGAGAGTTCAGTCTGCATTGGGTTCCCTGAACTTTATTTCTAGGGTTATCCCAATGGGCCGAATTTTTTCAAAGAGACTTTATGCAGCCACGGCGGGAAAAAAGAACCCGCGTGATCACATTCGTTTAACCAAGAGCCTGAAAGATGATTTGGAGGTTTGGCTAGAATTCCTTGAGAATTTCAATGGCAAATCTATATGGCAGGATGACTTTGTTACTGCGGAGTCGTTACAATTGTATACTGATGCTGCTGCATCGGTTGGTTATGGTGTGTTATTTGGTAGGCAGTGGTCGGCTGAGCTTTGGCCGTCTTATTGGTCTTCAGGAGATTTATTAAAGAATATAAATTTCTTGGAGTTATTTCCAGTATTGGTTGCTTTGACTATTTGGAAACATCAACTTAAGAACAAGCGTATTTTATTCTGGTCAGATAATAAAGGAGTGGTATTTGCGCTTAATTGCTTAGCGGCTAAGTCTGAGCCAGTGATCAAAGTGCTGAGACAAATTGTTATTTTATGTTTAGATAATAACATGTGGGTTAAGGCCCAATATGTTTCAGGGAAAGCTAACGAGACCGCTGATTCTCTATCTCGACAGAATTTCATAAAATTCAGGCTACTGGCTCCGGAAGCAGAAAGAAGAGGAATTCCTTGTCCCGAATTTCTTTGGAGATTGATTGGTCTCTCATCAACTCGTTAGTCAGTAAGGCAGTAGCTTGTAATACATGGGGCGCTTATTCGGCTTCTTGGGACAGTTGGAAAAATTTCTGCTCGGGTAATAATTATAGTTATGGGGATTTTAATATAATCCCTGCTATCCATTTTGTTCATGATCTATTGAAGAATGGAAGGAGGGGTCAGTATATTCAGAAGGTGCTGGTAGGTATTTCCTATTTTCAGCGGATTTTGGGTGTGCCCCCCTTTTCTTCTAATTTTCTTCTTAAACAAATTGTTAAGGGATCGATCAGAACTGGGTCTTGTCTTCCTAAAACGTGCCCGTTATCTTTAGGTAATTTAAAAAAATTTGTTCTTTTCTTACCTTTAATTTGCAGGTCGACATATGAGGCTTCTTTGTTCAAATCGGCCTTCTTGTTAGCTTTCTTTGGAGCTCTTCGTATTTCTGAATTCACTGCAAAAAATAGAAGGGCGGAGGCACCATTACTTATTAATCATCTGGTATTGTCTTTGGATAAAATATGCGTTTTTCTGTCTAGGTCAAAAACTGATCAGACAGGAAAAGGTAGTTGGATTGTGGTTAATAAGATAAGTGACCGAATTATTTGTCCTGTGTTGTCTTTTAAAGAATGGTTACAGTTTAGACACACTTCTGATGGCCCTTTGTTTAGACATTTCGATGGATCCCCATTGACTAAATATCAATTTAATTTTATGTTATCTAAGTGTGTACATCATTTTAAATTCGATAATAAAAGACTTTCTGCTCACTCATTTCGTATTGGTGCGGCTACTCACGCACATAATTTAGGTCTTCGAGCAAAGTCGATAAAGAGGTTGGGTAGGTGGTGTTCGGATAGGTACAAACTTTACATTAGACCTGATCTTTTGTTTTAATTTGTTTGTTTTGCAGAGCCGAAAATCGTTTGGATTTTGGGAAATGAATTGATTTCGGCCGCTTGCAATCGTTCGTCTATGAGATTTCTATCTGATAACTTGGGTTTCGGTAACGAGGTGTTAATTTTTTGGAGAGGTATCCCTAACATTCATATTAGAGAGGTTTTTAACTATTGTTTACATTTTAAGTCAATTTGGCCATTTCCGATTTATTTATATTACACGTGGGTGTAGATGACATTGGCAAAATTAGTACTCATGTTCTTATTATAGAATTTAGGAATATTCTATTGGATATTCAAAGACTTCTCCCTGGTGCGAAATTGGCATTTTCGAGATTGTCCCCAAATGGGTTTGGAACTCATCTCATTTGAAGTTTATGGAAAAGATCCGTATTAGGGTGAACAGACATTTGGGTAAGTTTTTGCAGGCTCATGATGGTTTGTCTTGCAGGCATTCGGAGCTGGAGGGGTTTATCAAGGGTTTATATGATGTTCAAAACGATTCCTTGTCGGGAATTGGTTTAGACATTTTGAATATTGGTTTTCAGAATTTAATAGAGGTTGGCTGCGGTGTTTTTTAGCCATTTGGCCTGATTGGCTTCATGGCGGATGGGTAATAGTCGCTCTTTGAGCGGACTAGGTATTTAAAGTTAATAGTTGTGGGCAACTATTTTTGGTTAAATGGATGGAGTATTTATTAGTTGGTTAGTAATTTAACTCAAGGTAAAATAAACACCGTGGCCAATTATCTACCATTCTCAAATAAATAAACAGTTTATTATTTCTCATTCAGTTGGTGTATGGTTTTTTGTTGGGGTATAGATGGGTAAATATGACACCATGAGCAAACCTTATTGCGGATGCAGGAAGGGGGGACATGGTGTCATGAACCCTCTATTTGCATGCTCAATATTATATATGTGTGCAGCACTTACCTGGGTTACAGATGCTGTTCCTGCAGTCTGAGAGTCCACGAGGATTGGATGAAGAGGCTGATTGGTCAAGCCATTAACTGCCATCTCGGGGCACCTGCAAAAGAAAACAGCGGTTGGAAGCTGCGCAGATTCGTCTGGACCTAGGAAGAAACCCCCTCCCACCCCCCCCTTGGTAACATATGTCGCGGTGTTTGTTTGGGTAATAGTCGCTCTTTGAGCGGACTAGGTATTTAAAGTTAATAGTTGTGGGCAACTATTTTTGGTTAAATGGATGGAGTATTTATTAGTTGGTTAGTAATTTAACTCAAGGTAAAATAAACACCGTGGCCAATTATCTACCATTCTCAAATAAATAAACAGTTTATTATTTCTCATTCAGTTGGTGTATGGTTTTTTGTTGGGGTATAGATGGGTAAATATGACACCATGATGAAGGCCGGATTGTGGCCGAAACGTCACGTGTCTAACACAGCCGCACTTTCCAATAAAAAAGTATCTTTTTACACCGCATTCGCTGGAGTTTATAATATTAGGACCTCAGCTATGACAGACCTTAGAGCTTTCAGAACACCCAAGACTGTCATGGCAACTGAACGGCTAACTTGATCTGGGTGTGGGGAGTCATTCGGATGCCTTGCAATTGACTACAGCATTGGAGATCACAGACTCAGCCTCTGGTTGTCGGCTGTGTAAAACAGCAGCCAGCCAGTGGCTTAGGTACCCGCTCAGCTCCTCTACGATGAAAGTTAGGAAGGGGTTAAAGGGCCTCTAGACTACTGTAACTGCCAAGTTCAACTGCGGTCTATGCAAGCGCAGCCTTCCCTTCATTGTTTAGCTGCTCGCCATCGCAGTGGTGAGCAGGTGTAATTACAGCCGTCCCATTCACTGCAATGGGACAGCTCGTTCCTATTCACTTGTTTCATACAGAGACACCCGTGGCTAAAGTCCACAACTGGCAGTAATGCCAATTGCAGACTTTTAACTCTTCAGATGCCATGGTCAAATGTGACCTAGGCATTTTAATGTGCAAAAACCCAGAAGCACACGCCTCCATGTGTGCTCGGGCTCCCCCCGGCGGAGATCGGGGGAGCCGAATGCATTGTGCGGCAGCTTCAGTCCTCCGAAATGAACTGAAGCTGCCGCACATTAGTTCCTATTGAGCCAAAGCCTCTGGCAGGGCTCCATAGGAATACATTGTAACTCTCATTCATGAGATAAGCAATGTGATGATCGCTTCTTATAGTTCCCTATGGGATCTATAATATAGTGTAAAAAGAAGTTTTAAAAATAAAATTCAAAACTGTCAACATTATAAAAATTCTAATCACCCTCCTGTCCCCAAAATGTAAATAAAATAATGTAAACAATAAAAAAAAATACACATCAGGGGTACTTTTCCCATACTGCAAACAGCAATAATGGAAAAACAAGTCAAAATGACTGTTTTGCTATTTTTTGGTCGCTTCACCTCCCACAAAAAAATTAAATAAAAAGTGAACAAAAAGTTTTACACATCCCAGAATAGTATCAATAAAAACTACAGATCACCCCTCAAAAAACTGCCCCTATGAGCTCCGTACACATAACTACAAAATAGTTATAGGGGTCAGCCTATGGCGATGAAAAGAAGAAAAAAAATGTTTCAAAGTTTTTTTTTCCACCCAGTATTAAAGGGCAAGAAAAACTATACATATGCGGTATCGCTGTAATCGTACTGACCCGGAGAATGAAAGCAACAGGTCAGTTTTACCATATAAGGATTGCCCTAAAAACAAAACGCATAAAATTATGTTGCAGAATTGCGTTTTTATTCCAATTTCACCCCATTTGGAATTTTTTTCCAGCTCCCCACTACACTGGACTTAGAAAGTGCAACCTGTCCTGCAAAAAAGAAGCCCTTGTACGGCTATGTGAACAGAAAAATTAAAAAAAGTTATCGCCCGAGAAAGGCAGGGCGTGAAAAACGAAAAACCCTCTGAAAGGGTTAATTAAAATAATTTTGCAGACGCTGTGCATTGGTCAGTCGGTATGTTTTGGGCATAATGGATATTATGTGTGAGATTACACCAGCCTCTGCCCTTATAAAACTTTCTCCTATTTCCCTGCACATCTAAGAGATATATATATATATATATGCTACATGTATGTAAATCATGCTGACCTCTATGTCTTACCCAATGCTGTATTATAAGGAAGTGTCATCATTTACCATGTATTACAGCACCACTTACTGTCCTCCTCTATAGGGTTGTGAAGTGAACCGAACAAAGACAGGACTCCCCGTCAGTAGACTAGGCACTAGGCTGACTAGGTGCGCCACGCGGGGCGCGCCCCTCCGCCTGCTCCACCCTCTTGGGCGCTGTCCACTCTTGCAGTGCTGAGCCGCTGTCTCGTCGCTGATTGGCTCTCCCGCCCTGCTGTTTCTCGCTTCCTGCGGGGGCGCGCTTGGCGAGCTCCCAAAGTCCTGAAGAAAGCAACGTGACGTCATCCACGGCAGTGCTGACATCACAGCTGTATGTTTAATATGTGTCTCCACCACAGTAGTCACTCCTGCAGTAGGCAGGTGCACTCCAAAGTGCAAAAGTGCTTACTGTATTTTCAGTTTCATGTGTGACATTGTGTCATGCGCTGTAGGTAAGTATTCTGCGTTATATAATACAGCAGTGGGCTGCCAAATACTGTATGCTATGTAGAGTATTAGGACATGCTTACATTTTATTATGGGTCACTTAATATCATGACTTTGTGATCAATGAGAAAATAAATGGCAAGGTACATATCTTCAGCGCTTTCCGATATTTGGGGATCCCAAGGAGATCTTCCTAGGTACTTCCGTTGCAATGAGAAAAGTAATGGGGTCAGTGGAGTGACGGAGCAGCTTCATGTAGGGCCTGGAGGCTTGTCCTGGCGGTGAAGGGGTTACAGTAGCACGCCCGCACTGCGCGGTGGCTCAGCACCTTGGAGAGGTCCCAGGCGCGCTCCCGCGGCAGCAGCAGCTTTCTCCCGGGGAGAGCGGTAGGGAGCTCCTACTGCGCAGGCGTCACTGACTCCTTACCGGGGAGCTGCCACAGCCGGGGAGCAGGGCAGCAGGTGCGGGCATCTCCAGCACCACCAGACGGCCATCCCCAGGGATTATCCCAGCGCTAACTATGGAGGAATTCCTGCAACGCACCAAATCCAGGCTGGTGAGTTCCCGGCACTTACAGCTGGCATGGGGGTGAAGCGGCCGGACCCCGACTGTTAGGTACTGGCCACATGGGGGGCCCTGTTCTTGTAGAGTTTGTTGGGCACATCAGCCCCACCCAGATGAGTGGAGTATGGGGCATCAGCCGGAGATGGCAGGAGTTACTACTCACTGCTGGCACAGTTATGACTGTGGAGCTGTGTACAATCAGTGTGGGACCAGTGTAACTAATTCTGGGGGCCCACCTTTGGGCTCCTGCACACTAACTTATTTTTTTCCATGTCCGTACGCTTCCCTTCACTTCAATGGGGCCGCAAAAAAAAAAAAAAAAAGACTCGGTGTGCATTCTGTGTCTGTATGTCCGTGTGGCCGTTCTGCAAAATGATAGAACACGTCCTATTATTGTCGGCATTACAGACAAGGATAGGACGGTTCTATTAGAGGCCGGCTGTTCTGTTACGCATAATGTAGAATGCACACACCCGGGATCCAGGTTTTGCGGATCCGCAATTTACGGACTGCAAAACATCCAACGGTCGTGTTCATGAGCACTTACAGTGATAACAGAAATATTAAAGGTGAAGTATGATGGCAGACACTCACAGCAACATGCACAGACATACATGTGGCAGAACTTACACATATATGATGCATATGTCACATGCTGCACATACACCACTGATACATAGAACATATATAGCGCACACCAATCACACATAGGAAACACGCAGTGCACACACCAAGACATACATGCCTAACCCTATTAAGGGTAGCACTCTTAACAGGGCCGGTGCAAGGATTTTTGCCGCCCTAGGCAAAAGAAAAGTTTGCCGCCCCCCCCCCCCTTATCATTCTTCACCCCCCCCTGCTTTGTCATTCTCCCCCCCCCCTGTCATTCTTCACCCCTCCTTCTTTGTCATTCTCCCCCCCCCCGTCATTCTTCACCCCTCCTCCTTTGTCATTTCCCCCCCCTTGTCATTCTTCCTCCCCTCTTGTCATTCTTCTCCCCCCCTCTTGTCATTCTTCCTTCCCCCCTCTTGTCATTCTCTCCCCCCCCTTGTCATTCTTCCTCCCCTCCTGTCATTCTCCCCCCTCCCTCCCCCGCCTGTAATGTAGCGTGGCCGAGCGCTTTATGGTCCACGGGTACAGGAGCTTTAGATTCCTGTACCCAGGGCCAGTGCAAGGATTTTTGCCGCCCTAGGCAAAAGAAAAGTTTGCCGCCCCCCCCCCTCCTTTGTCATTCTCCCCCCCTGTCATTCTTCACCCCTCCTTCTTTGTCATTCTCCCCCGTCATTCTTCACCCCTCCTCTTTTGTCATTTCCCCCTTGTCATTCTTCCTCCCCTCTTGTCATTCTTCTTCCCCCTCTTGTCATTCTTCTCCCCCCTCTTGTCATTCTTCCTTCCCCCCTCTTGTCATTCTCTCCCCCCTTGTCATTCTTCCTCCCCTCTTGTCATTCTTCTCCCCCTCTTGTCATTCTTTCCCCCTCTTGTCATTCTTCCTCCCCTCTTGTCATTCTCTCTCCTTCCTCCTCTTGTCATTCTTCCCCCTTGTCATTCTTCCCCCTGTCATTCTTCCTCCTCTTGTCATTCTTCTCCCCTCTTGTCATTCTTCCCCCTCTTGTCATTCTTCCCCTCCTCCCCGCCTGTAATGTAGCGTGGCCGAGCGCTTATGGTCCACGGGTACAGGAGCTTTAGATTCCTGTACCCTGACGGACTGACAGGAAGTGCACACTGTGTGCGCACTTCATGTCAGTCCGGCCGGGTACAGGAGACACATGCTCCTGTACCCGCGGCCATAAAGAGCTCGGCCGCGCTACAATGGACTGACAGGAGGGAGCGCTGAGCGCTTCCCTCCTGTCAGCTCCTCTCTCATGCTGAGCCCGAGCGGTGCGCCCTCATGGACGCGCCAGCCCGGGCAGTGCTGCAGCCGCCTGAGGCTCAATTCTGAGCGCTCGGGCGGCTGCAGCATGAGGCAGTGCCGGCGCTCCTAGCAGCGCCCCTTGCCAAGGGGCGCTCTACGCGACGGCCTAGTCCGCTTATAGGACGCGCCGGCCCTGCCTGTACCCTGACGGACTGACAGGAAGTGCACACTGTGTGCGCACTTCATGTCAGTCCGGCCGGGTACAGGAGACACATGCTCCTGTACCCGCGGCCATAAAGAGCTCGGCCGCGCTACAATGGACTGACAGGAGGGAGCGCTCAGCGCTTCCCTCCTGTCAGCTCCTCTCTTCATGCTGAGCCCGGGCGGTGCGCCCTCATGGACGCGCCAGCCGGGCAGTGCTGCAGCTGCCTGAGGCTCAATTCAGAGCGCTCGGGCGGCTGCAGCATGAGGCAGGGCCGGCGCTCCTAGCAGCGCCCCTTGCCAAGGGGCGCTCTACGCGGCGGCCTAGTCCGCTTATAGGACGCGCCGGCCCTGACTCTTAAAGGGGTTAAAGGGGTTGTCTCACTTCAGTAGTGGCATTTATCATGTAGAGGAAGTTACTACAAGGCCCTTCCTAATGTATTGTGATTGTCCATATTGCCTCCTTTCCATCACATTATACACAGCACATATCCGTGGTTATTACCACGTGTAATCCAGCAGCGGTGGCCGTGCTTGCACACTATAGGGAAAGGCTGGAAGTGCGCATAGGCCAACACCTTTACCTATGGTGTGTAAGCACGGCCACCACTGCTGGATTACACGGTGGTAATAACCACGGATATGTGCTGTGTATAATGTGACGGAAAGGACGCAGTATGGACAATCACAATACATTAGTAAGTGCCTTGTATTAACTGCATGATAAATGCCATTTACTGAAGTGAGACAACCCCTTTAACCCCTTTAAGCATAAATGTCTGGCATGAAAGTTACCAAATCGTAACCTCCTCATATTGCACATAATCTACAGTATATTTAAAGGGTTGTCCTACCATAATGACCTATTATCTATCTACAGGATAGGTGATAAATATCAGACTGCTGGAACACCCACTGATCATGAAAAAAGGGGTCCTGAGACATTCAATTACATTACCGCCAATCTATGTACACAAGGGTCTTGGACCACGTTCCCTTGTTCATGGGGGTCCCAGCAGTCAGACCCCCATCAATCAGACACTTATCACCTGTCGTGTCATAGCTGTTGGACCTTCTCACATTCCCTATCCTTAAAGGTTTTCTTTGGGTGTAAAAAAATAAATAAATCTGGCCCCAAATATGTGTCAAACTAAAATAGAAATGCTCGCCTGTTAAAGGGCCGGTGTCCACTTTTCTAGTTATCCTCTATCCACAGGATCGGGGATAACTAAGTGATCCGTGGGGGTCTTAACGCTGGAGCCCCGCTGATCCCCCTTCTTGAGTGGCAGGTCAAGCATATGCCCTGCTTTGCCTCTCCATCCATTCTCTATGGGGTCGCTGGAGATGGCAGAGTACAGCGCCAGCTATTTCCAGTGGTCCCAAAGAGAATAAATGGAGCAGCAGGGCATATGTGTGGCCTGCCACACCATCAAAAAGGGGGAACAGGACCTGTTCCTGGAATCAGTGGTGGGTCACAGAATCGGACCCCACTAATCATATGGGTATGCCCTATGGTGTGGAGAGGATAACATAAAAACCTGGACAACCCCTTTAAATCCTCCACCACTCCACCAGTATCTCTTTACACGGCAGCAGTGATGCCTATAAATACGGAATATCATCACTGCCACCATGTAAACCATATGTGTCAATACTGGAGAACGTGACGCACTGTGCAGCATTTTTCAGTCATTGATCCAACCCCCTTTGCAGGTCATAACCTTTAACAAAGCCCAAGCAAAGGTGCTAGAGGAGCCATGTGAGCAAAGGGCACAAACGGAGGGTCATAACTGAAATCGAGGCCTTAGGGTCGCCTGAGGCAGGATAATAGTGGGGATCCCGGAGCAGGGGTAAGTGGAGAAGAGGCAATATTAGTGGTGCATTTAGAGTGGGGGCATCTGGAGCTGGGGCACTAATGGGGGTGCACCTAAAGCAGAGGCATTAGGGTAGCCTGAGGCAGGATAATAGTGGGGATCCTGGAGCAGGGGTAACTGGAGAAGAGGCAATATTAGTGGTGCATTTAGAGTGGGGGCATCTGGAGCTGGGGCACTAATGGTGGTGCACCTAAAGCAGAGGCATTAGGGTCGCCTGAGGCAGGGTAATAGTGGGGATCCTGGAGCAGAAGTATTAGGGGGGCAACTGGAAAAGATGCAATATTTGGGGTGCATTTAGAGTGGGGGCATTGGGGGATATCTGGAGCTGGGGCACTAATGGTGGTGCACCTAAAGTAGAGGCATTAAAGGGACCTAGGCCAGAGTCCCCCCAATGCCACCCTGAACTCTGCAGAGAGCAGCACACATACACAGTTCTGAGTCTACTATAAACAAATCCCCCTATTTCCCCCTTACAGTCTCCTATAGCTCACTACTGTCACACACCTGAGAAATCAGCCCAGCACCGCAGAGGAGTCCTTCTCTCCAGCAACCACAGTTTTCTGACAGTAGGGAGGGCAGGAGGATGGCCTAACATGTTCTCTCCTCCTTCACTGCAAGCAGCCGGGAAGTTTAGAAGGTACTGCGGGGCATCCTAGTGGCTACAATAATTATCTCTCTTGAGAAACAAGAGAAATAATTGCTCCTCCCTCTTATCTCAGGGCGCAGGAGACTGGGGGCCTACCGAGAAATCCCCCGCCTCCACGGTGGTCCAGTCCGAGCCTAAATTTAATATGTATATTATCTCCCTCCCATATCTATATCTATCTATCTGTCTATTATCTATCTATCTATCTATCTATCTATCTATCTATCTATCTATCTATGTATCATCTATCTATCTATTATCTATCTAACATCTATCTCTCTCTCTAATATCTATCTATCTCTCTAATATCTATCTATCTATCTATCTATCTATCTATCTATCTATCTCTCTAATATCTATCTATCTATCTATCTATCTATCTATCTCATATCTATCATCTATCTAATTTATCTATATCTATCTATCTATCTATCTATCTATCTATCTATCTATCTATCGCATATCTATCTATCTATCTATCTCATATCTATCATTTATCTATCTAATTTATATCTATCTGTCTGTCTGTCTGTCTATCTATCTATCTATCTATCTATCTATCTATCTCATATTTATCATTTATCTATTTTATATCTATCTATCTATCTATCTATCTATCTATCTATCTATCTATCTATCTCTCATCTATCCAGGTCAATCTTAAGACCCAAGCCATTTAAGTATAACACATTTATCATCTTCACAATCAGTTCATTCCTTGGAATCCTTGAGAGAACTAGAATCTCACATTCATTTAAAGTTTCTTTAACCCTTTGTTTTCTGTATTTCTAAAGCCCCTCTTTTTCTGCATAGGGTATGCAGAGAATAGCGGAGTACACTACTAGTAGGTCTGAGCTGGTTTCATCCTCTTTTTCCCCAGGACATGAATTTGAGGCAGTAACTGCACATTGTGATGGTTGCTCCTATGAAGATACATGCTCATCCCAGAGGATCGCCTTTCTGGTTTACATGGCAGAACTCTTCCCGCAGTGCTTACACAGTGGGAATGTAGTCAACAAAACTTTCAGTCCGTTGCCTTTTTTGTTAGATTCCTGCTTTTGCTTCTTTAGTCAATTAGCATTTGCTTTAAAAGTGTATATCCTGTGATAATGTGAATATATACGGTAATCCGATCTGCTTCTTTCAACCAGAATGATGGTTTATGGCTGAGACACTCGCACCCTAGACTGAAAGTTCTGATTAAATGATCATAAGATTGAGGAGCGCCAACTACAAGAGTGCAGATAATTCAGTCCTACCAGGGCCTGTGTCTGGGGGACCCCCAAACGTTTCCCATATAACTACACTACGAAGACAGATTTTGTATTGGGGCCTAGTGGTATACCTTTGATGCCGGATATATATATATATATATTTGTATAGCAACATTATTTAGACTTTCCTTAGTCATGTATTCTACTGTGTGCGCATGCACTGTGTATGCCATTTGGTCTCTTGCCCCTTGCCTGTTGTGAATATGTGTCCTGTGGGTGGGTACACATGACCACTATTCAGTTCGCTCACCTGCTCCCCTCTTGCACATACTTCTGACATCAGGGCCTCCTGTGAATGATTAGAGTTGCGACACACTGCAGCACCACCCCCAGATTAAGGGCGGCAGCCGAAATGCATCGGGACCATTTATTATTATTATGGGTCAGTAATTCTGCACTATTTAGGTTTATCTACCTACTTAGCCTTACCTGTTGTATTTCCTTTTTTGTATTAGCACTTTTTAGGAGGGGACCTTTATCGGGGTTGTAGATATATATATATGTGTGTGCATTCAGCTAAACTTGTTACTTTGGTGGAGAGCACGTGGCACTGGGACCTTTATACTTTGAATTGATGATGTATATATGTACACATATACTATTTAGCACTGTTTTAGTCAATAGCATGGAAGTGTTATTAGACCAATGTATGGTACTATTTGGGCAGCTAAGAGTATGCACCTATAAGTACTCAGTATATTGTGTGATGTACACTGTATGACAGTAATTGGGGGTGAGCGAAGTCGATTTGTTTCCGAACTTTGTTTCCAAACCTGTCTCCGTACATCATTAAAATGTATGGGCTTCGCTGAGGCAAACTTCGTTAAGTCCGAAGTTCCATGAGACTTCAGTGAAGAACTTCGGCCTTCGATTCTACAACTTTAAAAACATTTGAAAACAGCAATCCGAAGTCGCTTTGGGCCCGAGGTACCAGTTACAGTCAGTAGAAGCTGCTGCGCAGGGCACAATCCACTGCACAGTCAGCCTGCTTGCACTGATAGCATATTGCGCATTACAGTATGAGGTGTGGCGTTATTACTGGCTCATGATATGCCTGGATTGCTTCAGTGGTATTACTTCTGGGGCTCAAGCCTTTCCTGTACATGTGGCCTAGGGGAAATCTATATTTTTTTTAAATTCATCTAGTAAATGGAAGATGTTTGGCAGATTAGTAGCCCGGTAGTTACAGAATGATCACAGATAAAACACTTTCCTCAGGTAGATTTACAGATTTTTTTTTTGATTGATTCTAAATCAATTGAATGTACTACTAATTTCCCCAAAACTTGTTTCCAACAAATCCATAGTTTTTGGGGTTTGCCCAGCACAAATTGATCTCAACGGTGTCTGCCATATCATATATCAGAATGCAGGGAAGGTGAGAAGACGAAGGAGGAGGGTCTCATAGCCCCAGGTATAGCTATGGTGAAAGGGAACATGTTATAAGCACTACGGTATATAACATCCCAGCCGGGATCTTAGGACACAGAATACAGCTAGTTCAGTGTTATTTCACAGGGAATAAAAGATAGTAATATATATTTACAGTAAAATAACACCAAACCTGTTGCCACTCCTCAGAAAGGGAGAATTATTGGACCGCTTGATAATGGAATGATAATTAATAATGGAATGCTGTTGAAAATGCACAAAATAATATTTACGTGGAGAGTGACTTTCCATGCAGGAAGTGGAAGCATGCACTTAATAGGAAACATTATTCACACTGATAATTAACAGTTTCTAGTCAAGAAAATCAACTCATCAGTCATCTTTCAAGTAAACACTATTGTACTTCCGTGGTTGTCTTCACTTTTCTAAAAATACACACAGAAAACACTGATGAGTTTATTTAAAAAAATGGAAAGGTAAGGGTGCTTTCACACTTGCGTTCTGAGGATCCGGCAGGCACTTCCGGCCCGCCAGATCCATCAGAACGCAAGTCACCTGAAAGCATTTGAAGACTGATCAGGATCCTGATCAGTCTTTGAAATGCTTTCAGGTTACCATGGCAGCCAGGACGCTACTGAATGGTACTCCGCAGCAGTGTACTTACCTGCGCTGCGGCCACCGGGCACTCCTTCGTGACGTCACATGTCCCGTAGCGCATAGATCAATATGCCGCCCGGACCTGTGACGTCATGCAGGAGCGCCCGGGGGCCGCAGCGCAGGTAAGTACACTGCTGCGGAGCACTTACCATGGCAGCCAGGACTTCAGTAGCGTCCTGGCTGCCATGGTAACTGATCGGAGCCCCAGCTTACACTGGGGCCCCGATCGGAACTGCTGCTGCGCATGCGCAGAGCTAAACGTCGGATCCGGCGATGCGCCGAAACGACGTTTAGCGTAATTCCGGATCCAGATTAATCCACTTTAATGGGCATTAATTCCGGATCTAGGGTTACCGCAAGTCCTCCGGATTTTTGGCCGGAGGAAAATCCTCAGCATGCTGCAGATTTTTCTCCGGCCAAAAAACGTTTGGGTACTGAACGGAAGACATCCTGATGCATCCTGAACGGATTTCTCTCCATTCAGAATGCATTGGGATAATCCTGATCAGTAGTTTCCGTTTTTTGGAAATAAACAATATATTATTATACTACAAATATTTAATTAAAGCTATTTCAAAATAGTCTTGTCCTGTCAAGTAATAAACTCCACAAGCTCTTTGAAGATGTCCTGTGATATCTGGTGCCAAGAAGTTAGCATCAGATCCTTTAAGTCCTTTAGGTTGCAAGGCTGGGTCTCCATGAGGCTCATTTTTCCAGCACTTCTTGCAGAAGCATAATAAGATTGAGGTATCCAGAATTTGGAGGATAAATTTAGAGATGTTTTAACCCTTCATCTAAATGTTACTTTACCATTTTACCTGCTTCCAACAGATCAATTTTAAGAAGTGACGGTTACCTTGCAGTCCAATATATCCCACCCCTTAAAGAGTCACTGTACTTTTACACAATTTCATTTAATTTAATAGAGAATGGTATAACTAGCAAATTTCTAAATCACTTCACTTAAAAAATATGACAGTATCCTGTCTCACTTAAGGTCTATGTGGTCTCACTTCCAGTTTACTGCCTTTTGTCAGACAAGATCTGTCCCTGGTAATAGACTCAGAAGATGGTTGACAGGAAATGGGGGCATGTTAGAGCTAGGTCAGCTCCTGAGCCTGATAGAAGAACTACTTCTACACTGTTTCCGAAGAGCAGAGAAGCTCCTGTGTGTCTGTAAGTCTGATCTGTCCTCCCTTATCAGCTTTCTGAGTAGTGGCAGAAGGGAGACACCCATTGCTTCTGAGTGAAATGCATCTAGCTGTGTAGCTGAAACAGGGAATAATATGGCTGTAAGCGACTTTGAGGAAACACAGTTATGATTGTACAAAGAAGCACAGCCATTATGCAAAGTTTTTTTTTTAAACTCAAATACACTTTAAAGGTGAGAACAGATGGTCCAGCTGTCAATCAAGGCTGAAACCTACACGTGGTGATCATGGGATGCACAATATTGTGGTAAAATTGTGCTGCCATTTGCCACCTCATCTGGGCAGGGTTTTGGTTGTGTGTGGCAGCCAGGCTGTCCGTTCTTACCCTGGCGGTTGCCATTGTAAAGGGATAATTAATGTTATTTGCTTCACTGGTTTTAATTGTATATATTATGACTGTAGATTAACTGGTTTTCTAAACTGCAAGGCAGTCTGAAACTTACATCCATCCTTATCACTGATTCAACTACTTCACCCTTTCCACTGTGCTTTCCACTGCTACTGTGTGAGCAGCACAAGCTCATGTGTATGTCTGTGCATGTTGAGGTAATATCTATTGCATATGTGATGTAATTGTTCCAAACCAGAAAAGTGAGGAAAAGATGACCATTAGGTTCTAACCACATTTGGTGCAAAGCTTCAGTAATGGGTAAGACTATAAGTCCTGCTAACTTGTACTTCTGGCTTGCTTGCTGTCTAGCAAAGTTGTTAGAACTTTTAGTTTGTGCCCAAAATGTATGCATACTTTTAAATTCCCCTTGAATTTCTGTGAATTTGCCCAACATATAGGAAGGCCGCCCATACTCACAGCAGAGCAGACAAGCTGCCATGCAGCAGGGTATATGCCCTGCAGAAGGAGCCAGTCATACAATTCTGCTGCTGGACAAGTAACCCATGTCAGACTAGGATGTAGCAGGTGAGCAGCCAGATGCTTCCACATCACTTTACTAGAAATGAACAGCATGAGAGGGGTTTTGCATTGTGGAGCAGAATTTTGCTATAGGGGTACAGTGCCTTATGCTGTTATTTGTTAGGCACGCTGGCTAGCACTGTGTGGTCAGGAGATCTGGTGGTGAGATCAGTCATGGTGGTACTTATGGTTGAACAGTTGAAAACAATGTGCTATAGGCTAAACTGGATGTAAGTATGTCCTTTTTCAGCCTTGCAAACTATGTCACTATGTTTATGATTCAGCTATCAATTGCATACCTCCCAACTAGACCTGGTGGGATAGTCCTGTTTTCTAGCCGCTATACGGCAGTCCTGGGACCGTTGCGGTGTGTCCTGATTTCAACTGTATCTGCAATGGTGCTCCTCCATTTGGCAGCTGGTACTGTCCCCAGCGCTTGATTAAAAGAGAACACAAGTTGGCAAATGTTGTGCTGCATTCATCAGGGGAATGCGGCTAAGGGAGTGTTACTTTATTTTATTTAAACTGCATTGTGAGGGGGGCAACACTACATTAATGAGGCACTAAGGATGCAGCACTACTGTGAAGGAGCAATATTTTGAGGGGGCACTAAGGAGGTAACAATATTATGAGGAGCTTTTTCTTATTGTGAGGGGACACTTAGGGTGCACAACTAGTGTGATGGGGCACCAAAGGAGTATATCTTCTGTTTGGAGGAAGTAAGGGTGCATACCTAATGTGTGGGGACAGACAGGCATTCTTAATGTTACAGGGCACCAAGGGGGCCTAACTACTGTGTGTGGGCACTTACAAGGCATTCTTACTGTAGGGAGGGCACTAAGGGAACAAAAGTACTGTGTGTGGGCACTTACAGGGCATTCTTACTGTAAGGGGGCACTAAGGAGGCATAACTACTGTTTGGGAGCACTTACAAGGCATTCTTACTATAGGGAGGGCACTAAGAGAACATAAGTACTGTGTGGGGGCACTTACAGGGCATTCTTACTGTAGGGGGGGGGGCGCTAAGGGGAACATAACTACTGTTTGGGGGCACTTACAAGGCATTCTTACTGTAGGGAGGGCGCTAAGGGGAACATAACTACTGTTTGGGGGCACTTACAAGGCATTCTTACTGTAGGGAGGGCACTAAGAGAACATAAGTACTGTGTGGGGGCACTTACAGGGCATTCTTACTGTAGGGGGGGCGCTAAGGGGAACATAACTACTGTTTGGGGGCACTTACAAGGCATTCTTACTGTAGGGAGGGTGCTAAGGGGAACATAACTACTGTTTGGGGGCACTTACAAGGCATTCTTACTGTAGGGAGGGCACTAAGGGGAACATAATTACTGTGTGGGGGCACTTACAGGGCATTCTTACTGTAAGGGGCACTAAGAGGGTGTAACTACTGTGTGGCAAAAGTTCTTGAAAAAGTATTATACACACAGCATCACAATATGGCTATGAAAGTGCAGATCAAATAACATATAAGAGAAAAGAATTATCGATCTAGTATAATACAATATACATTATAATACAATCTAGTATGTTATTTGACCTGCACTTTTATTGTTATGCTGTGTGTATGCTGTGTGTATAATACTTTTTCAGGAATTTTTGCATTTGCATTTTATAATGCCTCCCTAAAAGTACCCTAATGCACATGGCCCGCTGGGAGCAGCTCTCTCTGCAATGGCAACGCCCCCATTGCTCCTAGAGTCTCATTTGCATATATTAGAACAGCATTTTTCTCAGTGATGCGGGCACATATCAACATGGGACCAACACAGATGCCTTCAGCTGCCAAGTGCACATGCAACAGGTCAGCCAGTTTAATAGGGAAAAATCTCCTGACAGATGCACTTTAAAGTGGCCCTGAAAAAAAAAAAAAAAAGTAGCTTTATATTATAGGCAGGATAAGTAGCCCTATATTATAGGCAGGATAATACAACACTACATACCTTTGACATCTAGTGATGTCTTCTCTGATGTGGACATTCTCTTTCCTTATCTCCATTCTACCTAGAATACCTGATGACTTCTTTCAATCATGTCTAGTCTCTGCATGTTTGCCACACATACATCTTATTTTACACACTTTTCCTGTCCACCTTCCCACCCTACAGACTCCCCTCACTTTTCTTTCACCATAGAGCTTATCTAGTAATAGCTATACTGGCCACTACCAAAGCACTCAATCCCCCCCTTGCTGTTTTCACTGTAATTAGCCACATTTCCCTACCTATGTACAGATTTCCTCTACAGTGACAGAGAAAGTGACCAACCACTTGATGCCAGGAGTGAAGGTCGATGGCTAGATCAGAGAGGATGGTCTTGAGTGGAGTACTGTGCCTTTAAGACCTCCATATGCACTATTAAGGTGCATGAAAAGGTATTTGCATGCTGTTTGAAAATTATCAGTATCTTTCAACTGACTACATTTTCATGAGTAATTTTGCTTGCTTTCCAAACGCTATACCATCTATACTGAATTTTCCATAAGAGCTGAATGGAAGTAAGGTAGTAACATATATAAGACATATATATAGACATGAAGAGAGGAAAATAGGCAATGGGCTGAATGTGTATACTTGCACGATAGTCTGTGACCTTATGACCAAATATAACTTTTACTAGCCTTCAAAATTCTGACATCTTCCTGCCCCCCTTCCAACTGCTAGTGGGATGAGATAGGATGAACATTTATGATGACATGTAAAGATTTATCATTTGGCAGGGAGAGGCACTTCAATATTCTCATCAAAACAAACATGTCCCCATGCTTATGTACAGAAAACTTTACTTGCACTGAAATACTTTCTCAGCTTTTTTGTTTTCCTGCCAGCACACATCATGAGAACTCATTAATTCTTCCGTGTGACAGGAACACCCTGCCGGAAAACATATTGCAGGCCTTGGGACAGAAGTAGTACATCTTTGTAATTGGTGGTCTATTGCCTATATGATATACAGACATCTGTAACTCTGCATGCCACTTGCCGTGTGGGGTTAATTGGTAACACAGTGCAAAAATGTTCAACCCGTGATAGAGAACGTACTGCCAGATGGTAGTCAGCATGTCTGTATGTCCCCCTCCATTTATAGACTGAGTCCATGTTTTTGTCATTTAGGGGTGTTCTGATGTTTTAACAATGAGAAGGGGTGATCTATCATTTCCACTAAGAACGCAGCAAACCTTTACAAAACAGGTGAAAGGAGAACAATTCATTGTTAAACCAGGCACAGTGCCTCGTAAGTGTAGTGCCCTGGAGCAAGGTACTTTGGAGTATGGAAGTTTGTGGACATTTGACCCTATTGCCGCTATGCAAAGCCATCAACTCTCTACATGATTGCACTTTGAGGGGTTAACTTGTCCTATGATTTATGCCGTTGTGGACACTTATACTGTTTTATCCAAACAAACGAAAAGAGAGCGCACCCGCGGCACTGCACTGCGCCGTATCCACATCCACCACTATGGGACCCAGTCCAAAATCACCAGACAATCCAGTATTAATAACCTCTTTGGTGGTGCTGAGCAGAGAACCAAAGACATGTCAAAATGATCTTTACAGAAGAAGCAAAAAGAGTGCGGCACTCACCCAGGTAGTCTTCAATGTATCACTTTATTACAAATACCTGATCACAGGTTACAAAGTGGAGGGCAAGCGAGCGGACGCCTTGTATGCAGGAGGTCACAGCAGGACGGCCGTTTCCCGCTACATTCTGCGCATCATCACGCTGCTGTAAATGTCCCAGCGTCCGCACGCACATTTAAAACCAGAGGCACATTCCTATTGGTGTTACCATGGTAACCCCCTGACGCCTCAAATCAATGTGACACATAGAACAGCGCAATTTTTTGTTGAGCCAGCGCAATACAAATTAAGATATCACTATGATGTATATAAACAAACTATAGGGATGCAGACCGCTACACACAAGAGGGGAAACTTACCCCAAGAACTGGTCTCATTGATCTTTCTTGGGGTAAGTTTCCCCTCTTGTGTGTAGCGGTCTGCATCCTTATAGTTTGTTTATATACTGTACATAGTGACTAGAGGGCAGGCAAAAGCCACTCTGTCCACCGTTGGTCTTCTTGCTTCCTCTGCTAGCCACACCCTCTCCTTGATAGATAAAGCTAGGTTCCTGCATAGTCATCTTGCCTGGCCCTGTCAATCAAGAAGGAGAGGGAGGGGCTAGCAGCAGGGGTGCACAGAGTCGTTTGGGCCCACCCTTGGTGCACTTAACTGCTTGTTTGCATATGCGCTAAAAGCATGGCAAAAATAGGAGGAGCAAAAATAACAAGTGCCGGATAGAGCTCATTACTGACCCGAACGGAGCTGAACAGACTCCATTTACTATAATGGAGTATGTTTAGTTTCCTTTCGGGATTTGACAAGTCCTGCATGCAAGGCTTTTTTGTCGGGTCTTTTTGTCAGAATCTGTGACAGAGCCTTTAAAGTACATGTGAAAAACCCCTTAATCTTATGTTGGCCTATGAAGTACTTATTTAAATTACTGCAACTTTCATACTCTTCTACAGCTAAAAATTCTCCTCAAAAATGTTAAGAGGAATATTTTTACTCTTCTGGAAAAAATATAGTTCGACCACTGGGTAGGGATCCGCCCCTGCTAAGACATTATTTTTTATGCCCGGTCTCAACCAGCCACTTTTTTCCCCCATAAGACCTTATGTGTTTAACCACCATCTGCCCCCAAAAAGGGACCATTTTTGGAACATTTCTAACGAGAAAAAAATTCATTAAAAAAAGAGATAAAGAAAAGATATAACAAAAAGTCCTAGGAAACCTCAGAGTGTCATATACTAATTATCAGACCAATTGGATAATATTCGATTCTTGTAGAATCGATTTGAACACGTGGCCATATTGCAGCCCACAAACAGCGTAGCTGCGGTGTGGAACGGAGGCACGGAACCCCATGGAAGCATGTTCTATTTTTTTGCGGTCCCCAATGCACGGAACGGCCGCACAACGGCCATGTGCATGAATAGGTGGAGAGGTGCAGAGTGAGGGAGGTACAGAGATTTAAAAGTTTTAGCAGGTGACAGGTTAGTGAAGAACCCTAAAATGTTTTTTTTTTTTTATTGTCCCTGATTTATTTAACCCCTTAAGGACCAGGCTCATTTTCACCTTAGGACCAGGCCATTTTTTGCAAATCTGACCACTGTCACTTTATGTGGTGATAACTTTAAAACGCTTTTTCTTATCCAGGCCATTCTGAGATTATTTTTTCATCACATATTGTACTTCATGACACTGGTAAAATTAAGTCGAAAAATTTCATTTTTATTTATAAAAAAATATCAAATTTACCAAAAATTTGGAAAAATTAGCAATTTTCAAAGTTTCAATTTCTCTACTTCTATAATACATAGTAATACCGCCCAAAAAAGTTATTGATTTACATTCCCCATATGTCTACTTCATGTATCGATCATTTTGGGAATGCCATTTTATTTTTTGGGGACGTTACAAGGCTTAGAAGTTTAGAAGCAAAATGACCAAAGGTCTGAAGTCACTTTGTGAGGCTTACATAATAGAAACCATCCAAAAATGACCCCATTCTAGAAACTACACCTCTCAAGGTATTCAAAACTGATTTTACAAACATCATTAACCCTTTAGGTTTTCCACAAGAGTTAATGGCAAATGGAGATACATATTCAGAATTTCGATTTTTTTGGAAAATTTTCCGTTTGAATCCTTTTTTTCCAGTAACAAAGCAAGGGTTAATAGCCAAACAAAACTCAATTTTTATTGCCCCGATTCTGTCGTTTTCAGAAACACCCCATATGTGGGCGTAAACTGCTGTATGGCCAAACGGCAGAGCACAGAAGGAATCTATCTTGGGGTGCATATGACATTTTGGTCGCTTGCTATTACACTTTTTGTGATGTAAGGTGACAAAAATGGCTTTTGACACAGTATTTATATTTTTTTTGTTGTGTTCACCTGAGGGGTTTGGTCATGTGTTTTCTTTACAGAGCAGGTTGCGACGGACGCGCCGATACCAAATATGCATACTTTTTATTTATTTATTTATTTAAGTTTTACACAATATTATCATTTTTTAAAACAAAACAAATCATGTTTTAGTGTCTCCATAGTCTGAGAGCCCTATTTTCTTTTTTTTTTGGGGTGATTGTCCTATGTGGGGTATCATTTTTTGCGGGATGAGATGACGGTTTGATTGGCACTATTTTTGGGTGCATATAACTTTTTGATCGCTTGCTATTACAGTTTTTGAGATGTGAGGTGACAAAAATGTTTTTTTTTTGCATTGTTTTTATTTTATTTTTTTAACAGTATTTACCTGAGGGGTTAGATAATGTGATATTTTTATAGAGCAGGTTTTTATGGACGTGGCGATACATAATATGTATACTTTTTATTTATTTATTTTACTTTAACACAATAATAGCATTTTAGAAAAAAATAATTATGTTTTAGTGTCTCCATAGTCTGAGAGCCATTTTTTTAAATTTTTTTGGGCGATTGTCCTATATAAGGACTCATTTTTTGCGGGATGAGATGGCGGTTTAATTGGTACTATTTTGGGAGGCATACACATTTTTGATCACTTGGTATTACACTTTTTGTGATGCAAGGTGACAAAAAATGGCTTTTTTACACCATTTTTTTGTGTTTTTTATTACGGTATTTGCGTGAGGGGTTAGGTCACATGATATTTTTATAGAGGAGATTTTTACGGACGCGGCGATACCTAATATGTGTAGTGTATTTGTTTTTTTTATTTTTATTCAGTGATATGTATTTTTCTTATTTTTTGACATTTTTTTGACCCAGACCCACTTGGTTCTTGTAGATCCAGTGGATCTGGTGTCTATATAATACAGTAAGTACACTATATAGTGTACTTACTGTATTTTTTTACTTTACAAAGTCTGAATAGGCTTTTGCCTTTAGCAAAAGCCCATTCAGAGTTTCAGTACCATGGCAAGCAGGACGCTTCTGAAAGCGTCCTGCTGCCATGGTAACCATCACCCGCTGCCACAAGAGAGCAGCGGGTGATGGAAGAGAGGAGCTCCTCCCTCTACTATCCTATCTCGTCGGGGGCTGCAAAGGTACAGCAGCCCCCGATGGGAGAGGGAGGAGCTCCCTCCATGTTAACACCTTCTATACTGCGGTCCGTATGGACCGCGGTATAGAAGGGGTTAAACTGCTGACATCTGCAGCACAGATGTCAGCAGTTTATAGCAGGGGGTCAGCAATGTGCTGACCTCCTGCTATACCCACTAGACACCAGGGAAAGCGTTTGAAATGCCGCCCACCCGCAGCACCGCCCGCAATCCTCCCTCCTGCACCGCCCGGGGGGACACAAAATGGCGAGGTGCAGGGGGGGGGGTTAATATTTTCACGTTTGGGGCATATTTTAGTCTCTGATCCCCGCGGTCACAGACCGCGGGGATCAGAGACTATAGATAGCGCAGCAGACCGCAGGTCTGAATTGACCTGCGGTTTGCTGCGATCGCTGACATGGGGGGGTCACAGGACCCCCCTGGGCATTGTGCCAAGGTGCCTGCTGATTGATTTCAGCAGGCATCTTGTTCCGATCACCGCCACGTGCGCAGCGGTGATCGGAAATTCACAGGGCGTACATGTACGCCCTTTGTCCTTAAGTACCAGGACACAAGGGCGTACATGTACGCCCTACGTCCTTAAGGGGTTAACAGAATTTAGCTGAAGGATTTGTGTATATGTTAAGACCACATTCACACGTGAAAAAAACATCTGCTGAAAATGGCAAACCGGTCCATTTTAACGGATTTTGATTTACTGATGCCTTTCATTAAAAATGCTTTAAATACAGTGTATTGTATTGCTGTCTGCCCATGAAAACAGACAAAATAGGACATGTTAGTCACTGGCCATCAAAAAATGGCAGTGCAAATAACCCCATAGACTACCATTGTTCTTAAAGCAGATGTGTGACGGATGTTAAAAAAAAGACCATCACATGTCCGTTTTTCATCTTGTGATTGTAGGGGTTGAGACATTGTTGGGATTACTTTAAAATCACATTAAAAAAAAGCTTTTAAGTATTACTGTGCATACGCAGAGTGGCCAGATAGACAGAGCTGCACAGATTTTTTTTTATAGCAATTTTATATATTTATTTCTTAGCAGAGCATATTATATTTTTGCTACTAAAGGAAGACTATGGAAACATGCCCTCTCTTCATTGATTGTATACTTTGCAGGATGCTCCAGTATTGATTTGAACGCTGATGATAAACCACAAGATTGTTCTTTTATTCCTACAGTCACCAAGCATTTGTCAACATCATGCTCTGAGGCGGCAGTTTAGAGTTCTGATAAATAATTCATCTACTGCATTTCTCTTTTTCCAAAATTCTGTGTTCTTTATCGGCAGCACATATTAGCTCTCTAAAGAAAAAAAAATCTTCCAGTCTTTTAATTTTATTTGATTATAGGTTTTACATAAGAAAGACCTGTAACTTCCGAGTGTGTGCAGATTTTATTGTCCCTGTAATGACTGCACATGTTCCTATATATTTCATATACCAGAAAAGGCCAATTTTCACATGGAAATTTAAATAAAAGGACACTTCCATCAGAAATGTATCATTTTTTAAAACTCAATATTTTTTTTTTATATATCGAGGAGAGAAAAACAGAACTGGATCGCACATCCACAATGCTATGCTTTGTTCTAATTAAACTCGCTATCTCAGCGTAATATTAAAGTGTACAGCCGCCTATACTGCATGCTGTACAAGAGGCATTAGTGTACGTTGGCCTTTGATTTTGTGGCGCTGTGCTGGTGGGTCGGTGGGACTCAGTGCCATGGGTGGCATTGTCAGACAGCAGGGTTGCTGTTTGACGCCTGGGTCCTGCCACCCACTAGGGCAGTGCCGCTTTGTCACCGCATGGTGCTCGCCATTTTCAGAGTAGGTCCCACTCAAAGAGGCAACCTTGGTGCGGTAAGTGGGCTTTTGCCTTATGATCAAAACGTACACTAATGCCTCTTGTACAGCATGCAGTATAGGCGGCTGTACACTTTAATATTACGCTGAGATAGCGAGTTTAATTAGATCAAGGCATAGCATTGTGGATGTGCGATCCAGTTCAGTTTTTCTCCCATTGATATATATATATATATTTTTATGGTTTCCCTCAATACTGTGCCACTGGAAATTAAATGCAAAATATTATCATTCTGTAGCAGTCACCTCAGACATAGAAAACATTTTCAATGGGAGAGCAAAGTGATCTCAGTTCATAACTCTGCTGCATAGGGACTCCTTAGGCCTCATGCACAAGGCCGTTGCCCGCTTATTGCAGACCCGATGTTTTCCGGCCGTGTGCATAAGACCTTATTAGAATAGTTGGTGGAAGACTGGAATCGTGAACAGGATGACAGCTTTTTTTCCCCTCTTAAAGGGATTGTGTCATCAGAGAATTCAGACCTCATGCTCTAATTGAAAATCAAGCTAGATCTGACAACCTCAAATTAAGGCTTCATCCACAAGGCCATTTCTCGGCTGTTCCGTGCATTTGGGACTGCAATTTGCGGTCCCCAATGCATGGGCAACATCCGTGCGACTGCCGTAGACGGATCCAGACCCATTAATCTTGAATGGACCTGTGAACTGACTGAACCGCATAAAAATTTAACTTGGTGTGGAGGCATGGAGAAAAACCCCTCGGAAGCACTTCATAGTGCTTCTGTAGGTTTCCATGCCTCCGTTATGCACCGCACCTTCCAGATTGCAGACCCATTCAAGTGAATGAATCCGCATCCGCAATGCAGTGTGCACACGTCCGGTGCCCGTATATATTGCGGACCCACTGTTTGTGGGCCGCAATACGGGCATGGCCGGGCAACGGCCGTGTGCATGAGTCCTAATTAAGACCCCAGACTTACCCTTGTGCACAGTACTCCTGCCCGGCCTGGCGAATCAAGAAGCTAGCACGTCAGCATCTGTATTAT
This sequence comes from Bufotes viridis, assembly GCA_033119425.1. NCBI lineage: Eukaryota > Metazoa > Chordata > Amphibia > Anura > Bufonidae > Bufotes > Bufotes viridis. Next base: position 235,708,485 of record CM065589.1, read on the forward strand.
GGTAGAGGGCAGACTGGGAACTTCGAATGTCCCTGGAAAACACTAAAAGTGGCCCCATGTTGTAGGCAGGTCCAAATTGACAGAAGGCAGGGCCAACACAAGTCGTCAGGGCCAGGTTTACCATATAACGGCACATAATACCATCCCAGTAGAGCCAATATACTTCCCCAGCAGAAGCAAATACCACAGTGGATCATAGAATTATGTCCAAGCAGCACAGAATACGTCCCCAGTAACTGCCCCTCTGTGGTGGCCAGCACCAGCTGCCATGTTCTGTCCTCCTACTACAGTTTCCTAAGGATGGCAATACAGTTGAATTCAAGAGTCATAAGGGAGCAGCAGATCATTACTTACCTGACATCGGCCCACTGGGAAGTTTCCCTGTAAGGTCTTTGGCCAATCCGCCCCTGATTATGGCCAGAAACCTGTACTCCTCCTGGTTTGAGTGAACTGAGCTTTAGAGGGCATTATTTGCGAATATTTGGGCATATATTCGAAAATTTGCAAATTCGTAATCTCCAGTCATTATGTCCTTGATTGCGAAAATTCCTATATAAAAATTCTGCATGAAAATTTTTATGAAAATTTTATGTGAATTTTTGCAAAAATTTGCATATAAAATTTTGCATAAACTAGTATTAAAAAAAACAACAAATATTAGCGATTGCGAATATATTTTGCGATATTCGAAATATTCGCAAATTCTCAAAGTGCCGATATTCGCAATTAAAATTCGCAGTTCGAAAATTCGTGATCAACACTAATCACCACAAGATATGCCTTAAATATCCAATAAAAGCAGGTTCCAGTATGCAAATGGGGGCTCAGATTATTGGAGCAGCAGAGTAGAGAGAAGCGTGCTGCTCCACCAATCAGCACTGGACCTCCAATGAAAAGCAGCATATACAGCCCGGCAAATATCCTGATATGCGGCAGAGGAACCGTTGGACAACTCAGTTATCAGTTCCCAGGTGTACGTAGATAAAACCTCAGAATTTCTGATGATTATGCTTCAGAAAATGTGCACTAAAAATGTCACTACATTGTTTTATGCAATGTAAATAATATCTGCTATCATAGTCTTTTTCCGTGGGTTAGTGATGTGATAGCACAGAGTAAATAAAGATAAAGAATTCATGGCAAATGAGTAAGAACAAAATCACCAGTACAGGAATGGTAGTTTTTTTAATCTCACATTATTTTTCATTATGCCTTTATCCGTGGGTCACAGACAGGAATAACAGCAGACAAATAATAAACATGAACACGAAATACTGTGAATTTATAGGAAACCCTTGTTGCATACAGTGATGTCACAGCCTTTGACTAATGCACGCTGTGATTTTACAGCAGGGGTAATGTCACAGAATAGGGATAGGGATGAGTTTGACCTCATTGATGACCCAATAAACCCAGTAACCTAATGTAACACACAATGTGACTTTGTGACAGTAAAGAGGTAATGAGCACAATAATGTCATAGTATAGGGATAATTAATACTGAGGTGCCCAGTACAGTCACTATAAACACTTTCATAATAAAATAAAACTGCACAGTTATAACACTATACAGTGATAATAAACAATGTACATTTAAAGGGAATCTGTTGAACCAGGCACAATGCCAGGATAGATGACTATGCAGGAACCTGGCCCTGACCAGGAGATGGAACAGCTTGCATAGGAAACAGGAGGAGCAAAGGTGCACAGTGTTCTTTGGGCCTGCCCTCAGTGCACTTAACTGCTCATTTTCCTATGGATAAGGGTACTTTCACACTTGCGTTCGTGTGATCCGGCAGGCAGTTCCGTCGTTGGAGCTGCCTGCCGGATCCGCTGATCAGTGTGACAACTGACAGCATTTGTAGACGGATCCGGGTGCTGATCCATCTTCAAATGCATTGCAAGAACGGATCAGTCTCTCCGCTTGTCATGCGGATGGACGGATCCGTCTTGCAGTCTTTTTCACAGTTTTATCCGTCCTTTAGTTGTTTCGCAATGTTGGATACGGCACTAATGCAAGTCAATGGGCATTAATGCCGGATCCGGCATTCCGGCGACTGATCAGGCATTTTTGACGGACATAATACCGCAGCATGCTGCAGTATTATGTCCGCTGAAAACGCCTGACAGTGACTGAATGGAAGGCATACTGATGCAAACTGAACGGATTTCTATCCATTCAGAATGCATTGGGATATGCCTGATCAGTTCTTTTCTGGCATAGAGCCCTTTTGACGGAACTCTATGCCGGAAAAGAATAACGCAAATGTGAAAGTACCCTTAAAAATACTTTTTCTCCAGAATGTAGAAACTGATCGTGAAGTGAAAGGTATGATTACATTCAATTTAGCTGGCCCTATGAGGCCATGTGCCTGGTTTAACTGGTCAGACTCCTTTTAGGGCCCAGATGTGACTGTAACCAAGGCATTCCCTACAAATACAATTCTGACAAAGAACAGCCTGCCAGAGCTTCCTGGGTTGGCTGCACGCAATGTTTTTTGTCCAGCTGAATCCCGGCATATTTGCTCGGTGTGCGTCCGGATCTCCACCAGATCCTAATATAGTCAATGGGGCTGGCGGGCATTGTGGAAACATCTGGCCATATCAGATCCAGAGAGCTCTGGCAGGCTGTTCTCTGTTGGAATAGCTTGACGGAGACCTGTTACATTAGTGTGAAACTAGCCTGAGAGAAGAGTGAATTCATTACTATTCTAACAAATTGGTCAGAAAATGCAATCCGGGTACAAATAAATTTGAGCTGAATCAAAACTGACACAATTGGTCTGAAAATTGGTGTATAACACTCTGAGGTCTCCCAGGTCTCAATTTTTTTTCTCTCATTTCTTTCTCTCTTTTGTTAACTATATTTTTTTTATCTCTCCCCTTTCAAGTTCTTTAATGCAAAGACTACAATAGTAAATAATGTCAAAAATAAATAGCTATGTTAAGAAATTTTTGTAAAAAAATGTTCACCAGTGGTTTTGAAAAAAATATGCAATTGGGCAGTCTTCAGCCAAAATATACAATGATGGTGATGCTGTAAAATATGCTTATTTGTACATATAAACTGTAGAAGCTGTGAAACAGTATTTTACTCAAAAAAGATGCAATTGGACAAAATCTACAACCAAAATAGATGCTGATGCTGCAAAAATGCTTATTGCATACTTAGAAACTGTAGAAGTTTTTTTGCGGGAAAAATGCACAATTGGACCAAAACATATGCTGCAGTTGTTGATTCACTAAAATACACATACTGTATTTGCACACTTATAAACAGTGACATTTTTGCAATAGGTTTTTGTAAAAGGTACAATTAGGCAACCTCTAAGGCCAAAATATACACTGCCAACTGTTAAAGGTTGCAGCAGATTTTTGGGAAATTTCTGTGGCAAAATATATGCTGCCGGTGGAATTCTGCTGGAATATGCAAATTTGCACACATTAACTGTGGAAAGTTTTACATAGTAACATAGTACATAAGGCCGAAAAAAGACATCTGTCCATCCAGTTCGGCCTGTCATCCTGCTAGTTGATCCAGAGGAAGGCAAAAAAAACCTGTCAGGTAGAAGCCAATTTTCCTCACTTTAGGGGAATAAAAAATTCCTTCCCGACTCCAATCAGGCAATTAGAAAAACTCCCTGGATCAACAAACCCTCTCTAGTAGCTATAACCTGTAATATTATTACACTCCAGAAATACATCCAGGCCCCTCTTGAATTCCTTTATTGTACTCACCATCACCATCTCCTCAGGCAGAGAGTTCCATAGTCTCACTGCTCTTACCGTAAAGAATCCTCTTCTATGTTTGTGTACAAACCTTCTTTCCTCCAGACGCAGAGGATGTCCCCTCGTCACAGTCACAGTCCTGGGGATAAATAGATGATGGGAGAGATCTCTGTACTGACCCCTGATATATTTATACATAGTTATTAGATCTCCCCTCAGTCGTCTTTTTTCTAAAGTGAATAACCCTAATTTTGATAATCTTTCAGGGTACTGTAGATCCCACATTCCAGTTATTACTTTAGTTGCGCTCCTCTGAACCCTCTCCAGCTCTGCTATGTCTGCCTTGTTCACAGGAGCCCAGAACTGTACACAGTACTCCATGTGTGGTCTGACTAGCGATTTATAAAGTGTTAGGACTATGTTCTCCTCACGGGCGTCTATGCTCCTTTTGATAAGTTTTTGGAAAAAAAGGCTGGTTTCTGCACATAAAAAGAGTACTGTCTCCTTAAATGATTTCGTGCAGTGTAGCAGTCTGTATACATGTGAATTGTTATACTGTCCCTGACTTTTTATCAATAATCAATCTAACTACAGTATTTCACTAAAGTAAGTACACTTCTCACATTTTTGTAAATATTTTATTATATCTTTTCATGGGACAACGCTGAAGATATGACACTGTGATACAATGTGAAGTAGTCAGTGTACACTTTGTATAACAGTGTAAATTTGGTGTGCCCTTAAAATGACTCAACACACAGCTATTAATGTCTAAACCGCTGGCAACAAAAGTGAGTACACCCCTAAGTGAAAATGGCCAAATTGTGCCCAAAGTGTCAATATTTTGTGTGGCCAGCACAAAAAAGCACTGCCTTAATGGTCTTGGGCATGGAATTCACTAGAGCTTCACAGGTGCCACTGGAATCCTCTTGCACTCCTCTATGATGACGTCACTGAGATAGTGCATGTAAGAGACCTTGCACTCCTCTACCTTCAATTTGAGGATGCCCCACAGATGCTCAATAGAGTTTAGGTCTGGAGAAATGTTTGTCTAGTCCATCATCTTTACCCTCAGTTTCTTTGTAAGGTAGTGGTCATCTTAGAGGTGTGTTTGTGGTTGTTATGTTGGAATACTGCCCTGCAGTATACGAAGAAAGGGGATCATGGTCTGGTTCAGTATGTCACAATACATGTTGGCATTCATGGTTCCCTCAGTGAACTGTGGCTCCCCACAGCCGGCAGCACTTATGCAACCCAAAACCATGACACTCCCTCCACCATGCTTGACTGTAGGAAAAACACACTTGTCTTTATACTTCTCACCTTGTTGCCTCCACACACTCTTGACACCATCTGAACCAAATAGGTTTATGTTGGTCTTATTAGACCACAGAACATGGTTCCAGTAATCCATGTCCTAAGTCTGCTTGTCTTTAGCAAACTGCAGGCTTTCTTGTGCATCATCTTTAGAAGAGGCTTCCTTCTGGGACGACAGCCATGCAGACCAATTTGATGCAGTGTGCGGCATATGGTCTGAGCACATCTTTAACCTCTGCTGCAATTCGGGCAGCATTTATGCCTCTATTTGAAAAGAAAACCTCTGTAAATGATGCTGAACACATGCACTCAACTTCTTTGGTCGTCCAAGGCGAGGACTGGAACCTATCTTGTTAAACCACTGTATGGTCTTGGTCACCGTGCTGCAGCTCAGTTTCAGGGTGTTGGATATCTTATTATAGCCTAGGCCAGTGGTGGGCAAACTTATTAGTCAACTGAGCCAAATATCAACAAAACAGCGATTAAATTTTTTGTGAGAGCCAAATTTTTTAAACGTAAACTATATAGGAAGGTACATTGTTATTAACTTAATAAGGGTATTCCTAACCATCTGAACATACCTTTCTCAATCCTCGACATTACATCTTTCACTCCACAACGTTTCACCCTATAATGTGAACGTACGTTTTAGAGGAGGACAATATAAAAAAAAAAATTCATTACACCTTAGGTCAAACCACTAATCAGACCCCCAATGTTAATAAGACCTCCCTCAGATCAGACATCAGCTCAGACCCCAAAGTAAATGACCCCCAATCAGAGCTCAGATAAGAGCCCCATGCCTCTCATCATCAATGATGCCTCTCATCATCCACAATGCCTCTCATATCCCTCATTATGATTCTCATCACCCCATTGCCTCAGATCAGCCCCAAGTTTAATAAAATAAAAAAGCACTTACTTCTATCTGTAAAGAATCAATCAAGGCAACTGGACTTGCTGTAGATTTCTTGAAAACGTTTCACTCGTTCTTCCAACGAGCTTAACAAAACAAGTGAAACGTTTTCAAGAAATCTACAGCAAGTCCAGTTGCCTTGATTTATTTTTTACAGATATACCATGACCTGGATAAATAAGAACCTTCACAGACACTTACCTCTCCCGCTCCTGGATGCCACGGCTCCTCACTACCCTCACTCTGTGTTCCTCCTGCTGTTGGCTGTGCTGTGAACTGGCATGCACAGTGTGACGTCACAGAGCGCCTCACACTGTGCGCAGCCCTGCACAGCCTACAGCCGAGGACAAGGAAGCGGTGAGTACAGAGCCTTCACTGCTTCCTGGTCCTCCCCCTCCTGACGATTTTTGCCACGGGCAACAAAAATGTGATCGCACTGCACATGTGAGCCCACACCTGGAAGAGCCAATATCAAGGGGCTAAAGAGCTACATGTGGCTCTAGAGCCGCAGTTTGCTGACCACTGGCCTAGGCCATCTTTATGTAGAGCAACAATTATTTTTTTTAGATCCTCGAGTTCTTTGCCATGTTGAACTTCCAGTGACCAGTATGAGAGAGTATGAGAGTGATAACACCAAATTTAACACACTTGCTCCCCATTAACACCTGAGACCTTGTAAGACTAATGAATCACATGACACTGGGGAGGGAAAATGTCCAGTTGGGGACAATTTGGAAATTTTCAGTTAGGCGTGTATTCACTTATGTGAGACACTGTATATACTGTAAATCTTCCCTGTAAAGACTGTCCCTGTAATGACTGTCTTTCTGTGTCTGTGACTGTCCTGTCACATCACTGGCATCTTTGCTTAAGAGTTAAAGTGTTTTCTCACCTCAGACATTGATGGAGTATCACTAGGATATGCCACCAATGTCAGATAGTTGTGGGTCTCACCACTGGGACCCGCTCCTGTCTCCAGAACAGGACCCCCAAAGTGAACGAAGGGTAGCCACGAATGTGCGGCCAGCCTCCAGTTATTTCTGTGGGAGTTATGAAAATAGCCGAGCTCTGTTTCTGGCAGTCTGATAGTGGTGAATGGAGCGGTGGCTGCGCTTACGTGGTACAGTCTCCATTCATTTTTGTGGGACTTCCGAATAATGATAGACCAGCCAGTATCTTCTCTCCTGATGTATACAGTATCCATACACATTAGACTGTCACACGATCCTATAAAAATATTTTCTTGTATACTTTTTTTTTGCTGGACTGTGCAGGATACAAGAACGTGGTGTGCTGCGGCTTTGTATCCTTTTTTACGTCAAACGGAGGCATAAAACGTGATGTGAATCCAGCCTACAAAACAGTGAGGGCTCATGCACACGACCGTATGTATTTTGCAGTGCGCAAAAAAATGGATCAGCAAAAAATACCAATGATGTCCGTGTGCATTCCGTATTTTGCAGAACGGAACAGCTGGCCCCTAATAGAACAGTACTATCCTTGTCCGTAATATGGACAATAATAGGACGTGTTCTATTTTTTTGCGGAACGGAAATACGGACATACGGAAACGGCATGCACACGGAATAACTTCAATTTTTTTTGCGGACCCGTTGAAATGAATGGTTTCGCATATGGCCCGCAAAAAAAAGGAACGGACACGGAATGAAAATACGTTCGTGTGCATGAGCCCTATTTTTAAAACTATTAAAATAAGCACAAAAAAAAGCACAAAAAACCTTTGCCCCATTAAAAGAAAAAGTAAAACAGAAAAGTAGACATACAGTCATGTGAAAAAATTAGGACACCCTTTGAAAGCATGTGGTTTTTTGTAACATTTTTAATAAATGGTTATTTCATCTCCGTTTCAACAATACAGAGAGATTAAAGTAATCCAACTAAACAAAGAAAACTGAAGAAAAGTCTTTTCAAGATCTTCTGTAAATGTCATTCTACAAAAATGCCTATTCTAACTGAGGAAAAAGATAGGACACCCTCACATGTATTCCCTCTTAAATTGGCTCAGATCTCACACAGGTATATCACACCAGGTGCACATAATTAGTAGATCGTTACTCTGCATGTTGAATGAGGCTTGCCCTATTTAAACCTCAGACATTTAGTTTGGTGTGCTCCTGACTGTTGAAGTGAGAGTGAGCACCATGGTGAGAGCAAAAGAGCTGTCAGAGGACTTCAGAAAAAGATTGTAGCAGCCTATGAGTCTGGGAAGGGATTTAAAAGATCTCAAAAGATTTTGAAATCAGCCATTCCACTGTCCGGAAGATAGTCTACAAGTGGAGGGCTTTCAAAACAACTGCCAACATGCCCAGGACTGGTCGCCCCAGCAAGTTCACCCCAAGAGCAGACCGCAAGATGCTAAAAGAGGTCTCCAAAAACCCTAAAGTGTCATCTCGAGAACTACAGCAGGCTCTGGCTACTGTTGATGTAGAAGTACATGCCTCTACAATCAGAAAGAGACTGTACAAGTTTAACTTGCATGGGAGGTGTGCAAGGAGGAAACCTTTGCTTTCCAAGAGAAACATCGAGGCCAGACTGACATTTGCCAGAGATAAAGTTGACAAAGACCAGGACTTCTGGAATAATGTTCTTTGGACAGATGAGTCCAAAATTGAATTATTTGGACACAACAGCAGAGGACATGTTTGGCGTAAACCAAACACAGCATTCCAAGAAAAGAACCTCATACCAACTGTGAAGCATGGAGGTGGAAGTGTCATGGTTTGGGGCTGCTTTGCTGCAGCAGGACCTGGTCAGCTCACCATCATAGAATCCACGATGAATTCTACTGTGTATCAGAAGGTGCTTGAAGAACATGTGAGACCATCAGTTAGAAAAATTAAAGCTGAAGCGGAACTGGACCATGCAACATGACAATGACCCAAAACATACTAGTAAATCAACCAAAGATTGGCTGAAAAAGAAGAAATGGAGAGTCCTGGAATGGCCAAGTCAAAGTCCAGATTTGAATCCCATTGAGATGCTGTGGGGTGACTTGAAAAGGGCTGTACGTGCAAGAAACCCCTCAAACATCTCACAGCTGAAAAAGTTCTGCATTGAGGAGTGGGGTAAAATTTCCTCAGACCGATGTCGAAGACTGGTAGATGGCTACAAGAACCGTCTCACTGCAGTTATTTCAGCCAAAGGAGGTAACACTCGCTATTAGGGGCAAGGGTGTCCTATCTTTTTCCTCAGTTAGAATAGGCATTTTTGTAGAATGACATTTACAGAAGATCTTGAAAAGACTTTTCTTCAGTTTTCTTTGTTTAGTCGGATTACTTTAATCTCTCTGTATTGTTGAAACGGAGATGAAATAACCATTTATTAAAAATGTTACAAAAAACCACATGCTTTCAAAGGGTGTCCTAATTTTTTCACATGACTGTAATTGGTATTGCCACGTCCATAAACATCCAAACTATGAAATTATTTAACCACATAGTGAACGCTGTAAAAAAAAAACACAATGCCTGATTTGCGGCTTTTTGTCATCCAAAAATTTAGCCCTTGCACAGCTCTGTCACTGAAAAAAATTATGGTTCTTAGCATATGGGAGCAATAAAGCAAATTATTTTTTTAAGTGGCATTGCTTTAATTACTGTGAACTACAGAATTAGGCTACATGCACACGACCGTATGTGTTTTGCGATCCACAAATTGCGGATCCGCAAAAAAAAAAAAGGATGACGTCCGTATGGCATCGTTTTTTTGCGTATCCATTGTAATAATGCCTATCCTTGTCTGCAAAACGGACAAGAATAGGACATGCTCTATTTTTTTTGCGGGGCTACGTAACGGACATACGGATGCGGATAGTATATGCTGTCAGCATTTTTTGTGGACTCATTAAAATGAATGGGTCCGCATCCTATCCGCAAAAAAAAAACCTGAAACAAAATACATTTGTGTGTATGTAGCCTTAACATGTGATTTATACTGCACATAAAAAATAACCCCCTCCCCCAAAAAAACAATAGAAAAATAAAAAGCGGTGGCTTTTACAACGTACGCGTGAAAAAATGAAATCGCCAGGTCTTTACAGGTTAAAAATAGGCAGGTCATTAAGGTGTTAAGAATTTTTGCTTACATTGCGTATGCACCTGTAAATGGATTTTAACATGTTGTTGGAATACTGAAAGGCCACGGTCTGTATGTATTGTTTTTCTTAATTTCAGCAGTGCTATACCATTGAAAATTGTATACAAAAGATTATCCTTCTGCAGCAGTCAATTCAGAGAGATAAACTCCTATATAGATAAATAACCAAGTTTCAGTCTACTGCTGTTGTAAGGGGAAAATGTTATCTGCTAGTATAATAGTAGATTGTAGAATTTGGTTTACAGTATGGTATGACATTGGTCTCCATATAGGTCTAGATAAGGATATCCACAGAAGAGCATTGCACTTGTCAGTGTAATGTGCAATGCTCTAATTGAGTCACTACCGGGGGTGGGTGTGGGTGGCTCTCTCTGTCCTCTGATGGTGTCAGAAAGCCAAGCGATGCTGCCTGTCGCGTTCAAACAAAAGAGAAATTTAAAGAACCAGAACAGGAAGTAGTATATATGGGATAACTTCAAAAAATTATATTCAGAAAACCATCCATCCATTTAAAAAAAATTACATAGAATATTCACATACAGGCTGTTAATATATGATAAAAAGTGATAGTAGTGTCCCTTCAAATAGGAACCTTTATTGTTTATATTCCAGCAGATAAAAATCAGCCAAGTTTTTGTGATCAATATAAAGTTGTATAGGTCAATAGAGTACATTCAAAATCTGCAATTGGATATGTTGGTTCATGTTGGATCACACAGGTCCGATTCTTATAGTCCGTTCTGTGACAGTATTTGTAAAGGACATGATAAGACCAAAATATCGTGACTGACAGAATAAAATGTTTATGTGTATTAGACACATTTTTGGCACCTACAAAACTTCAAGGAAAACTACTAAATAATTAGGACTAATCTGTGATGGAGGGATATTCCCTGCCCTTCTGTTAAGTTTGGAACATCCCTATTTACAGCTTGAAGCTCATCTTTTAGCGAAGTTCCTGTATGTAACCTCCTTGGGGAGTTGGCACAAGAACACAGTCATTGCAAGTAAAAAGAGTGTATCCTCTCAATAATTCACACAACCTTGTAAATACTGTTTGTATACAAATCTAATGGTTCCCTAACCGATGTACTGAGATAGCACTCTGGTGACAAGACAAGTTGTGCTGTCGTTTTCCATATGCTGGAGTCCCAATTTTTCTACATTTTAATTGGTTCCCTGCAGAATAACATTTATAAGCATATGGTCTGTAGAATGCTGAATATGCTTATACCACCCAGTTCTTTTGGTGGCCCTAGCTTTTGTACAATAGCGAAAGAAAGAACGAGGATTTATGAAGGATGCTTAGAATCCTGTGGTGGTGTGGTGTAATGCCAAATCACCATTTTGAAGTTCTGTTATCTATTTAAAAGAGCAAAGAGAGGGGCATATCGTAGATTGTTAAGGTGTTATCAAAATGATTTATGAAAATATTTATTTTAGTTATTGGTAGTAGCATTATGTAGCATTAATATAAGATACATTTTACATGTTTATTTTTACAGTTATGAACAGAGTTCTTAAAATACAGTATGTCCTTTCATTTGAAATAATTTAAAAAATGATCCTGTCTATGTCCCGTGCCCACCGCAATCTCCTCTCTTCTGGAAGATATGGCAACTGAAGTACTTATCCTCCTTGGTGCCCTACTCTGCGTCTGTTATAGACCATCCTCGCCTGCCTCCTGCTGCTTCCTCCCATTCGCATGTTCTCTCTTGCTTTTAAAAGACAAGCACACAAGGGCTAACTTGTCCCTATCCAAAGGCAGCATTCCCTGGGGTATATGGGGTGCCTTTCTTAAGGTAGGGTCCTGAGCTTTACATACCTAGCTTTTCTAGTTTTGTAATGTGTGCCACTTTGTAGTTCTGACCTCTTGCCTGTTTGCCAGATTGACCATGTGCTAACTGTTCTGACCCCTGTCTGATCACCATTGTGCCACCTGCCCTGATCTATTGCCTTACTGCCATACTACCTGAACAGTCTTTGTCCTGACCTTGGCTTGTCCATTGATCACGCTCCTGCCTGTTAGTTTGTATCAAGCACTGGTGTCTCTTGACCTTTCTGGGTCAGCAGCCTTTGAATGGAGACTACTCCTAGATGTAGCGGCTTGTTGGCCCTTGGAGCAAAGTCCAAATTTATGTGCAGGGATGAAAGGGTGAAAACCAGGGGTCTACCTTGACAATACTGAAGGTAGTCCCAAGCCAAATCTGATCAGTAGGCAAAGTGTTTCCATATCTGCTGTGTTACAGTTAGTTCTGGCCATGAACCTCATTAGTGCCCTCAAGTTGGAATTACAGTATCTATTCAAGAAGCTGACTACTCAGCAGAGTTGCCAGGAACTTCTGGACTGCCATAGTGTCTTTGAAGAGCCTGGTTGGACAGCTTCAGTAGTGTTATCCATGCTACCGATCTGCCAGGGCAACTTGACTGTGGGCCAGTATGTCTTGAAGTTCTCCACTGTCCTTGGAGCCTTCCTGGAAGAATAAAACTCAGGTAGCAGCTTCCTGGGAGGATGTGGCAGGCTGAATCAAGGATGAGCTTGCAAGCAGAGAGCCACTCTGAAACAGTTAACTACTATGACTCTTAGCATAGATCTGTGCTTCAGAGAATGCCTCACAAAATCCTCAGGATAGATAATCATTATCGATAAATTCATAGAAGAGGTTGTGGTGCCTTAGGTCTCTTCCTAGGCCAGTGACATCTGCACACATAAGTCAAGTGGCCTAGGTGCAGCTCAGTCTCATTCATGTGAATAGTGCTGAACTGCAGTACCAAGCACAGCCACAATGCAATGGAGGTTTTTGTGCTTGGTAAGTTGTGTAGAGTTCAAGCTTTCTCAAACAGATGATTGTCTGGGGTATCATGTGTTGGACACTTAATCTCATAATGATGACCTATCCTTAGGTTAGGACATCAATATGAAAATCTTGGAGAACCATTTTAATTTCAAAAGCCCTTACTTCACTCCTCATCTTTCTGATGGGAGGAACCCATATTGTTAGAATGAGTCAAGCACTCTGAGGAGGAGTCAGTGCAGATGCAACGACAATTTTACATAGTTAATATGGTTGAAAAAAGACATAAGTCCATCAAGTTCACCCAAGCGAGAGGTGGGGACATGAATTCCAAAAGGAAGTGTGACTCAGATTTCTACACATTTTCATAAGCATTAATGTCATTTTCATTTAAGAATTCCTAAGGCTACTTTCACACTAGCGTTTTTACTTAATCCGGCAGGGTTCAGCAAAAACGCTTCCATTACTGATAATACAATCATCTGCATCCATTATGAACGGATCCAGTTGTATTATCTTTAATATTGCCAAGATGGATCCGTTATGATCTCCATTGAAAGTCAATGGAGGACGGATCCGTTTTCTATTGTGGTACATTGTGTCCATCTTGCTCCGCATCCCAGGACGGAAAGCAAACTACAACATGTTGCTGTTTGCTCTCCAGTATGGGAACGCAACTAAATGGAACGGAATGCATTTTGGAGCATTCCGTTCCGTTCAGTTAAGTTTAAAGCGTTTTTTTCTGGTATTGAGCCCCTATGAGACAAAACTAAAACGCTAGTGTGAAAGTAGCCTAAACCCTTTTAAAAACTGTCCACTGTTACTGCTGTGACCACGTCCCGATGTAGTCCATTCCACAGATTCACAGTACTTACAGTAAAGAAGCGTTGACGCTTCTGGAGACTGAACTTTTTCTTCTGCAGTCGGAAGTAGTGCCCCTTGTCTTTTGAGGGCATTTTACATGGAACAGTTTTTCACTGTATTTTTTATGGCCCATTTATATATTTGTGTAGATTAATCATGTCCCCCCTTAGACGTCTCTACTCAAGACTAAATAAGTTTAATTCTTTTAATCTTTCTTCATAACTAAGACTCTCCATGCCCCTTATCAGTTTAGTCACTCTCCTTTGTACTTTTTCCAGTTACAAAGCATCCCTACTTTGGACTGGTGCCCAGAACTGAACTGCATATTCTAAATTAGGTCGCACCAACACATTGTATAGTGGTAATATTACATCCCTGCCCTGTGAGTCCATGCCTCGTTTAATGCATGACAATATCCTTGTAGCCTTAGAAGCAGCTGATTGACATTGTATGCTATTATTTAATCTATGATCTATAAGGACAACCAAATCCTTCCATATAAGTGACTCTTCCAGTGTTACATCCCCTAGGACATATGATGTACAGAGATTATTACTACCAAGATGCATAACTTTACATTTATCCACTCATTTGCCCAGTTGATGCTCAATCATTCAGAGTATCCAAGTCAGCTTGTATTTTATGGACATCTTCCATAGACTGCACAGTGCTACATAGCTTAGTGTCATCTGCAAAAATAGAAATGGTGCTATTAATCCTGTCCTCAATATCAATAATAAATAAAATAAATAATAGCGGACCCAGCACTGAACCTTGGGGTACACCACTTATAACCCAGGACTATTCTGAATAGGAATCATTGACCACAACTCTCTTGGCTCTGTCCTTCAGCCAGTTTTCAATCCAATTGCAAACTATATTTTCCAAGCCTACAGACATTATTTTACATATTAAACGTCTATGAGGGACAGTATCAAAATCCTTTGCAAAATCCTGAAACACTACATACACAGCTGCCCCTCTGTCCAGGTTTCTACTCACCTCCTCATAGAAACAAATCAGGTTAGTCTGACATCTGTACTTGGTAAACAAATGCTTGTTATCACTTATGATATTTGCAGTCACATACCCCTGTATATAGTCCCTTAAGAGTCCTTCAAATATGTTTCCCACAACAGAAGTTAAACTAACTGGTCTTCAATTACCTGTAGAGGACCTAGATCCTTTTTTGAATATAGGCACCACATCTGCCTGCATCAATCACCTGGTACTGTACCAATTTGTTGTGGTGGCAGGGCACATTATGTGAGCAATTGCTCCATAAAGTTGAGTTCGTGGGAGAGACAACCCCAGGTAAAATGATCTCTCACTAAAACTAACAATTAGATCCAGTTTTCTGAACAAGCCTTTCTCTATTCTGTTTCTTCCGTACTTACCCAGTAGTGCATACCCACAGTCCACCTGGAACAGTCATTGACTGTGGCATCAGTCAAGAGAGTACCTCTCTCTGAACTTATCCTGTACTCTACTGTCCCATGGATCTCCACAGGGTGGTTCTGTATACAGAGATTTATTTCCATGTACTTCTGGAATCCATCAGTCCATTATTGATGGGTTTACCCTCGCTACGTCGCCATGTGTGATTATCGATTGGGACATCGAGCAAGTCCTATGTTGGGGGTCTCAAAGCCAATCAAAATCTGCGCTGCAAAAGTCATATGGCTCCCCCTCCTTTCTGAGTCCTTCGGTGTGCCCCTACAGCAGTTTACGACCACATATGGGTTGTTGCGTAAAATGGGTAACAAAATATGGGGTTCTTTTTCTCCTGCTACCCCTTGTGAAAAAGAAAAAAGAAAAATGTCGGGCTAAAGCAACATTTTACTGGAAGAAATTACATTTTTCATTTTCACAGCCAAATGTTTCTAAATACTATCAAACATCTGTGGGGTCAAAGTTTCTCAGTAGATCCCTTACTAAATTTCTTGGGGGGGGGGAGTAATTTAAAAAATGGGGGTCACTTTTTGGGGATATCACTGTAGGGGTATCTCAGGGTCTGTTCAAATACAACATGGCGCCCAAAAACCATTTCAACAAAATCTGCCCTCCAAAAACCATATGGTGCTCCTTCCCTTCTGACCCCTGCCATGTGCTCATAGAGCAGTTTAAAACCACATGTGGGGTGTTTCTGTAAACTGCAGAATCAGGGTAATAACTATTAAGGTTTATTTTACTGTTAACCCTTGCTTTGCTGCAAGAAAAAAAATGGATTAACATAAAAAATCTTCAAAAAAAAAATCATTAGCAATAGCAGCAAAACATGGAACAGACAAGGAAGTAGATGTGTTTGCAGCTGTGTTGGGGTAGTAGAGTAGTAGTAGTGGAAGCTGTGTTTGGGTAATGGCAGGGGTAGTAGGGGTAATGGAAGTGGTAATATGGAAAGTAGCAATGGGGAGCAGCAGCTGCCTTAATGGCAGCAGCCACGCAGTATGGAACATGGTGGTAGACAGGCAGACAGCAGCAGTGGAATCATGGGGTCAGTGATAAAAAAACAACTTGAGCAATTACAGAGCTATTCATTTGCCTCAGCTGGAGGTGTGTGAATATTCTCATAGATTCATCCCTTATTCATTTTGACAAGTAGTAAGGCTGAAAAAGTTCAGCCTGCATTTGTGGGAGGGGCTTGGGCCCCTACTTATACCTCCCCCCCTCAAGCAATCAGCCTCGGCATGAACGGCGGCCGTGCGTTAGATCCATGCGTATCCTTTCCCTGATGTTGTCCTGCACGTGCCTCCCGTCTCCTCCCCGCCAATCACCACAACACACCATGGCTCTCACAGGTGGTAAGCGCGCCTGCACCAGCCGTCCCTGCGCTACTCACAGCTTCCTGAAGCGATCTCCGGGAATCAGGTTAGCTGGGGGGGAGCCGCTGCCGCCTCAATGCCCGGCACCCGGTGACTGCCGGCTCGTTCCGTCACTCGGCACTCCCCCCTGGGCTGGGTCTCTGTCTGCGGCATTGTGCCTTCCGCAGTTGTCAGCTCTCCGCTGTGCGGCACTCATTGGGGAGCTATTTGCAGTTGCTGCACTATAGATGTTGTTCACTAGTGTGCAGGTGACCAGGTACATTTATTTATAGCTGTTAACTTCTTCCCAGGTGCTATCAAGACTGTTATGAACGTTCATATGATTTTAGGCAGCTAACTGACTGAGGGAGCGTCACTCAGCTCACTTCTGGGTCGCGGCTCGCATGATCCTCCTTCCTGCAGCACGTTACACGAGCTCCGTCCTCTCACTGACTGTCCCCTGCCCTTCCTTAGCGCCGGCAGGACCGGTTAAGAAATTCCCCCCACCCTTTGCGCCGCAGGCACCCCCGTCTAAGCGCCCCACTACCAGCACCCCCTTTTCGCAGCGATTCTACCCCTGTCTCTCTCCCCTCACTGTTTCATGCCTGTTCTTCCTTTTCTTGGGTCTTTTACCTATTGTTCCCCCGGTCTCGCTCCTCCCCGCCTGCTCCCCCTTGTCCATAGCAAAATACCAATTTCAGAATTGGTATACAATACAAAGGTTGGGCTCTTATTTCCCATAGGGCCCACGTTGTTCATAGTGTTATTATTTAACCCGCCTTACCGAGTATCACGCCTCCATGGTTCTGGTTTGTCGGGTTTTTGCCGCCTCATGCTTGCAGCCTCCCGCCATCTCACTGCACGTCAAGCTTCCGCTGCAGCGCTTCCCATAAACCTGTGGCCGTTGTACTTTGTCATAGTTTGCCTGAATTGCTCAGTTCTGGCTTTATTCAGCATAATATTAGTCCCTGAATCGCTCAGGTCATGCATCATTTATTATTTAGTTGCCTGAATCGCTCAGGTCTGGTATCGTTCATTTATAGGGGCCTGAATCGCTCTTGTATAGTTGCCTGAATCGCTCAGGTCTTGTATCATTCATTTATAGGTGCCTGATTCGCTCAGGTCCTGTACTATACACGTATCGTGGCCTGGTTCGCTCAGGTCAAGCTTCATACATTATAATGTTGATTCCCGTATCGCCTAGGTCATGTATCATGCATGTATAGTTGCCTTGAATCCCTCAGGTCATGTATCTTACATATATAGTTGCCTGAATCGCTCAGGCCCAGTATCATACACATATGATTGCCTGAATCGCTCAGGTCATGTTTCATACATGTATAGTTGCCTGATTCACTCAGGTCTTGTATCACACATGTATAGTTGCCCGAATCGCTTGGGTCATGTGTCATACATGTATAGTTGCCTGAATCGCTCGGGTCATGTATCATACATGTATAGTTGCCTGAATCGCTCAGGTCCTGTATCATACATGTATAGTTGCCTGAATCGCTCAGGCCCTGTATCACACATGTATAGTTGCCTGAATCGCTCAGACCCTGTATCATACATGTATAGTTGCCTGAATCGCTCAGGCCCTGTATCACACACGTATAGTTGCCTGAATCGCTCAGACCCTGTATTATACATGTATAGTTGCCTGAAATCGCTCATGTCCAGTATCATACATGTATAGTTGCCTGAATGGCTCAGGTCCTGTATCATTCATGTTTAGTTGCCTGAATCGCTCGGGTCACGTTTCATTCAGCATAGTTGCCTGAATGATTCAGGTATTGTGTCATACACGTATAGTTGCCTGAATCCCGGGTCATGTGTCTACTTATTCAGTTGCCTGAATCGCTCAGGTCATGTATCATTCATATATTGTTGCCTGAATCGCTCCGGTCATGTATCATACATGTATATTTGCCTGAATCGCTCGCTACATGTTAAGTGCCTGAATTCTCGGGTCATGTATCATACATATTCAGTTGCCTGAATCGCTCAAGCCATGTATCATACATGTTCAGTTGCCTGAATCCTCGGGTCAGGTATCATACATATTCAGTTGTCTGAATCGCTCAGGCCATGTATCATACATGTTAAGTTGCCTGAATCCTCGAGTCATGTTTCATACATATGCAGTCGCCTGAATCGCTCGGGCCATGAATCATACATGTTTAGTTGCCTGAATCCTTGGGTCATGTATCGTACGTATTCAGTTGCCTGAACCGCTCAGGCCATGTATCATACATGTTTAGTTGCCTGAATCCCTCGGGTCATGTGTCATACATACTCAGTTGTCTGAACCACTCAGGTCATGTTTCATACATGTATATTTGCCTGAATCGCTCGGGTCACGTTTCATTCTGCATAGTTGCCTGAAACGCTTAGGCCATGTATCATACATGTTAGTTGCCTGAATCCTCGGGTCATGTATCATA
Source organism: Bufotes viridis (assembly GCA_033119425.1). NCBI lineage: Eukaryota > Metazoa > Chordata > Amphibia > Anura > Bufonidae > Bufotes > Bufotes viridis. Next base: position 235,727,467 of record CM065589.1, read on the forward strand.
CATATTCAGTTGCCTGAATCGCTCAGGTCTTGTATCTTACATGTTTGGTTGCCTGATTCCTCGGGTCATGTATCATACATATCCAGTTGCCTGAATCGCTCAGGCCATGTATCATACATGTTTAGTTGCCTGAATCCTTCGGGTCATGTATCAAACATACTCAGTTGCCTGATTTGCTCAGGTCATGTTTTCATACATGTATATTTGCCTGAATCGCTCGGGTCACGTTTCATTCTGTATAGTTGCCTGAATCGCTTAGGCCATGTATCATACATGTTTAGTTGCCTGAATCCCCGGGTCATGTATCATACATACTCAGTTGCCTGAATCGCTCAGGTCATGTTTCATACATGTATATTTGCCTGAATCGCTCGGGTCACGTTTCATTCTGCACAGGTGCCTGATTCCCTCAGGTCATGTATCATACATGTTGAGTTGCCTGAATCTTCGGGTCATGTATCATGCATATTCAGTTGCCTGAATCGCTCAGGTCATGTATCATACATGTTTAGTTGCCTGCTCCCTCGGGTAATGTATCATACTTATTCAGTTGCCTGCATCGCTCAGGTCATGTATCATACATGTTAGTTGCCTGAATCCTCGGGTCATGTATCATACATTTTCCATTGCCTGTATTGCTCAGGTCATGTTCCATCCTTGTATAGTTGCCTGAATCGTCCAGGTCATGTTTAATTCATGTATGCTTGCCTGACTCACTCAGGTCATGTATCATTCATATATTGTTGCCTGAATCGCTTAGGTCATGCATCATACATATTTAGTTGCCTGTTTCGCTCAGGTCATGTTCCATACATGTATTATTGCCTGAACCACGCAGGTCATGTTTTCTTCTGTGTACTTGCCTGAATCGTTTTGGTTCATGCATCATTCATATATAGTTGCCTGAGTTCCTCAGGTCATGTGTCATTCATGTACAGTGGCCTGATTGCTTGTTTCATGTTTCATTCTGGTATAGCTGCCTGAATCGTCCAGGTCATGTTTCATTCATATACGGTTGCTTAAATCGCACAGGTCAGGTGTCATTCATATTCTTGCCTGAAGCGTTCAGGTCATGTATCATACATGCATTTCTGTCTGAACCACTCAGGTCATATTTTCTTCCATTTAGGTGCCTGAACCACTCAGGTTCATGTATCATTCGTATATAATTGCCTGAGTCCCTCAGGCCATGTATCATACATAAATATAGTTGCCTGAATTACGCAGGTCATGTAATATTTATGTATAGTTGCCTGTTTCGCCCAGGTCCTGTATCATTCACTTACAGTTGCCTAACATCACTCAGGTCATGTTTCCCGCAGTATAAAGTGGGTTCCCGAATCGCTCAGCGTTTGCTTTTCCCCTGTTCCAACCAAGCCATTTTCCTTTCAGCCCATTTGGGGTCATTCTGGAATCACGCAGAAGTTCTCTTGTCTCCACTGGTGCGCTCTCGCATTTTAAACGTAATTGAATCCCATGGCTTCGGCTGGTTTATCTCTTTTCCGTTTCCAGTCCAGGTCTAATATCAGTGGGAGTTTTCACCCTGGTCCAGGTTCACACAACCTTTTGGATCCCGTCCAGGTGGTCAGCACGGTCTTACGGCTGTATTACCCAGGTCCGGCTCGCCAAAAGGTTTGGGTTCTTTTGTCAGGCTCCTAGTCCCGGGTTTAGGGTTAAGTTCTATTAGCCGTCAGTTCGATGCACATACAAGTTCAATCGCTTGTCTAGGTTCATATGGAGCGCCCCTCCACGTCATTCCCGTTCATTCTGCAGTTCCGGGTTTAAAAAAAAAAAAAAAGCTAGTCGGCGGTATTTTTGGGCCCTTCTTCAAGGCTGGACGGCCCCTTCGCTATGTTTTCGGTCCAGATCGCACAAACAGGTCCCAGTACAGGGGCCAACTTGGCCAGCCAAACGCATTGAGCCGGTCCTTTACACCCTTCATCCTGCTCCTCGGTAGCCGTAATCCCACTACACCCTCCTACAGGTGGACTTTACTTTTGCTCCCTTCCTGGCCTACCCCGTCCTGGCTCCGGGCACAATTCAGCCAGTAATAGGTATAGTCAGGCCATCCGCACCTTAGGATGGTTATCGTCATCTCCTCCACCCAGATGGTAGCACCGACCACAAGTAGTAAGGCTGAAAAAGTTCAGCCTGCATTTGTGGGAGGGGCTTGGGCCGCTACTTATACCTCCCCCTCAAGCAATCAGCCTCGGCATGAACAGCGGCCGTGCCCCACCCTCCCTCCCTTTCTTTTTATCCTTCAATTAGGGTAGGCCCCTTTCCTGGCCTACCCCGTCCTGGCTCCAGGCACAATTCAGCCAGTAATAGGTATAGTCAGGCCATCCGCACCTTAGGATGGTTATCGTCATCTCCTCCACCCAGATGGTAGCACCGACCACAAATGTGATGTCTTGTACATTGCCAGAGGACAACTTTGTCTGTTGAGTGTGACCTCGCCACCCACTGCGCAAAAAACCTTTTCTGAGATTCTGGAGGCTATACAAGACAGCACAGCGAGAGCAAACTGGGCCAGTTCCGGGCCTGTGTTTCAATCTGCTTGCCCAGATGTACATTTGGTCAGGGAAAGGGGTATGTGCTGGAAAAAAGAGTCATTTAGCAAATGAGACAATCTTAAACATTTTTTTTGCAGAAGAAATGGATAGTTGGTCAGAAGAATAACATTTTGATGAGGGTGCAGAACTGCACCATATTTATAAACACGGTTATACTTATGCAGTTATTGTAACTGCATGGTATCTTTAAGTAATACCAAATAGTTGTAATTAAATGTGTGAATTGTTGACCAAATTGTTGGACATCATGGAATTTTAAGGGTTTCCTCTACCGGGCCACTATGATTTTGCAATCTGGTGATATAGATTGGAATTGTTATATTGATGACTTTCCTCGTATAAACAGTGCCATGTGGTCCCTACAATCCCTGGATTTGAAACCACTTAGGTCTTAAATAGCTTCATTGGTCATAAAATCAGTTTATTAGTGTATAGCGAACTCTTCTAATCTTCTGTCTATGGACCTTGTTGACGACTTAAAACTATTTGTATAATGCTGTTAATATGTGAGTCTATGATATTCAGATTTTATTATTTCCCTCGATGTGTATAATAGGTATCGTCAGTACTTTGTTTTATCTTTCCCACTTGATTTTGAATGTTTTTTTCCATTCATCACATGAAAGCAAATATTGATGACATAGACCTGTTCATTTACTAAGATCAAGGTAATGTTATATAAGGCAAAAGAGCAAATCTACATGTCAACAATGTAACTCACCCTGACAAACACTGAAGACAAATGATTCATTATTGGTTATGCTTTTGGTCTCAATTACTTTGATATATGCTGTAATTACCTTCTGTTTGTAGTTATTTATCCAAGCTTTTATCCATGGTATATTTGTAAAGACAAATGTACTTTTAGCAATTCATTTTCTTCATCTATTAAACAATGGCTATTAGGTACAAGAATAATTAATGATGATAGCTAAGCGCAAATAAGTAGCACATAATTCTGCCACAAAAGCTGTTTACCAAATGATCATTCAGAGGACTGTTATGTCTCCCAACTTTCCCTACCTGCTTGCAGTACATGCCATAGTTAGCAAGACTACTACTGGTCTACAGCCCCTGCGCTACTTACTTGCAGAGACAAACACCAAGAGACAAAACAACACAAAAACAGGGTCATACATAAATAGGTCAGAACCAGACAGGCTATGCAGTACCAAACAAGAGACAGAGAGTGGTCAGAAGACAAGCGGGGGTTAGAGGAACGAGCAATCCAATTAGCACAGGAACACTACTAGCAAGTCAATGACTATTACTGGCACTGGTGCATGGCCAGGAATGGGTTTACATAGAGCACTGTGTTCCAGGATCAGAACCTGATAGGTCATGACTCGGCGCTCTATTAGTCAGAAACACTAGCACACAGGAATAGAGCAGCTGGGCAATCAGCCCACTGCTAATCTGTCGGGAGAAACAGAGCATTGCATCTTGTTGCTGAGGATGCTGTCGCATCACGTCACCAGGGGGCATGGCTTAGCAGCTGGAGATCGTGCCGCTGGAGCCCAGACAGGTGAGTTTGTGACAAACACAATGCCATTGTGACATGTAGTCCCTGGGGTAATAGTGCCCTACAGTGATGACATAAATAATTCACAGATTCCCCAGAGAGTGACATATCTTTTTGAAATAATATTCTACATATATCATAAAGCTACACTACTATTTACTAGGTAACTGTGCTACTAGCTCCTTGTTATGTAGTCCTATGTGAATACAAAGATGTTTCCAAACATTACTCTGATGCCTCTTGACTGTGCCAGTCACTGTACTGGTTGCCCATTTACTTTAAAATGCATTATTAAATGCAGTATTACTCTCACCAAATTCTCCAGAGTGCTACACCTCCTTAGATCTTGTCCCTCATTGCTGTCTACCACGCTACCTCAGCAATGTGCGCTCTATTGCTAGTCCAAACAGGAGATAGGAAAGCTAATAAAATCTTTTATACACTACTTTAGTGGCTGAAGTCTAGTATTATTAAACATAATAACTCATAATCATGCGTTACATCTGCTGGGAAATTAGCAAGCGCACATAAAAGTCTCTGCTGCATCCATTAATCTGAATCAGGTTTACTTTTCCTTTTGGGTTCTATACATACAGTCTAGGTATTTTAATCCTGAGCTGTGCTGTTTTATAGTTCTCCACAAATGAGAATATGGATACTGTTTACTGCAGTTTATTCTACAGGCCTGCTAAATTTCCATATTCTGCATGTTTGCTAATGGGATTTTTATTTTCTTTCTCAGGACCGTGGTAAACATTTAGAGAAGGTTCATACCGTAATTGGAAATAGAAGCTGTGATTTGGACTCTATCATTTCCACATTAACATACGCTTACTATTTGGACAAAGTAAGTGATCTTTCATATTGCACATCTTGATGTAGGTACATGGCTACAGGTAACAAGCAAAAAGTCGTAACATATCCTTTTACCTTTGCAATGGCATGGGTTTTACTGCAGTAGAAATTATGTATCATGCTGAAAGTATGAATTATGGAGTCTGTCAACCTTTGCAAATTACAGATGGTTACAATACCAATTTATAGTAGATAAGGCATAATATTGTATGGAGGAGTTCATAGGTGCGAAATACTGATGAACAGCCACTTGCATCCCTATTAGGGTGCCTTCACACCCAGCAGACTTTGTTGATAAAATTACTGCTGCTGAAAATCTGTTCAATTCAGCTCAATGAGGTTGTTTTGGCAGCAAACACATGGATTTCTGCAAGCCCCAGTCAAGGAAACGGAGCTGATTTTCAATCACAGAAAGTTCTGCAAAAAAATGTTGTTGTGTGTGAAGGCTCCCTTATTCAGGAGGGGAGTAGCTGTTGAGTATAATCTGCCCTTGAGGCCATAATATCTGTAGACTATTCTTTCCAGAGAAACCATTGTGAGATGAAAATATTGTATTGTACCAAAGACCCAGGGGAGTAACTAGAAAAGGCTGTGACCTATAGCAAACTTGGGGACCCATGTGAACATGGACATTTACTAAGTTCAAGGGTCCAAAAGAAAATATAATAGGCTCTCAAGTGTGCCCTTTGTACTGATATGTTAAAGAGAATGTGTCATCAGAAAATTTCCTATTGTTTAACCCTTAGGCCCCTTTCACACGAGCCAGTTTTCCACACGGGTGCAATGCGTGATGTGAACGCATAGCACCCGCACTGAATCCTATCCCATTCATTTCATTTCATAAGCGTTTTTTTCTCACGCATCAGTTCTGTGTCGCGTGAAAAATGCAGCATGTTCTATATTCTGCGTTTTTCACGCAGCCCTGGCCCCATAGAAGTGAAAGGTGCTTTAGTGAAAAACGCCTTGCATCCGGAAGCAAGTGCGAATGCAATGCGTTTTTCACTGATGGTTGCTAAGAGGTGTAGTTTGTAAAACTTCAGTTTTTTATCACGCATGTGAAAAATGCATCAAAACTAGTGAACAGTTCGAGCATAGTTCGGGTTCGTACCGAATTTTGGGGTGTCCGGGACACAGACCCGAATCCGGACATTTTCAAAAAAGTTCGGGTTCGTTGTTTGGCGATTATTTCCCGCTTTCTGAAGAGCTGCACAGCAGCCAATCAGCTAGCGTTTTACTTCTTGCCCTAAGAGCCCATCACAGCCATGCCTACTAATGGCATGGCTGTGATTGGCCAAGTGCAGCATGTGACCCAGCCTCAATTTAAGCTGGAGTCACGTAGCGCCGCACGTCACACTGCTCTGATTAGTGTAGGGAGAGAACGCAGCTTCGGTGAGGACGAGATTAGGCAGGGAAAAGGCAGCAACAGCACCTAATGAACGGATCGATCTACAGCTGTAAATGATTGAACTTCTGCTAGTTACTTGCTCACTGGTTTTTAGGCTGCACAGAGTGTTTTTCTAGCACTTTTTTTCTGGGGTGATCGGCGGCCATTTTGTGACTTGTGGGGCACCAGAACAAGCTGCCACCAAGTCCATCAATCCGTCAATACTAGTTTTTTTTTTTTTTGCTATATCCTACATCAGGGGCTTGGCTGTGCTAATTGTCACTCCTAGAAACTCAGGATAGCAATTTCTATATTTTATTAAGGGGTTAAATACAATTGCCCAAATACCAATCCCCAAAATCTGGTGTTCCAGCTTTGGCTAGCCAAGTATAATACTGTCTGCTGTCTGGCAAAGGATAGATTATTTTATGTGGTGAAATTCAATTGCCAAAATAGCAATACCATAAATCAGTGATTTCAGCTGTGGCTGGCAAAGTATAATAGTGTCCGCCAAAACATATATTTTGTTCTGGGGTGAAATTCAATTGCCAAAATAGCAATACCCTGAATCTGGTGTCCCAGCTGTTGCAAGCCAAGATTCATAGTGTCCGCAAAAACATATATTTTGTTCTGGGGTGAAATTCAATTGCCCAAATAGCAATACCATAAATCAGTGGTTTCAGCTGTGGCTGGCAAAGTATAATAGTGTCCGCCAAAACATATATTTTGTTCTGGGGTGAAATTCAATTGCCAAAATAGCAATACCCTGAATCTGGTGTTCCAGCTGTTGCAGGCCAAGATTCATAGTGTCCGCAAAAACATATATTTTGTTCTGGGGTGAAATTCAATTGCCAAAATAGCAATACCCTGAATCTGGTGTCCCAGCTGTTGCAGGCCAAGATTCATAGTGTCCGCCAAAACATATATTTTGTTCTGGGGTGAAATTCAATTGCCAAAATAGCAATACCCTGAATCTGGTGTCCCAGCTGTTGCAGGCCAAGATTCATAGTGTCCGCCAAAACATATATTTTGTTCTGGGGTGAAATTCAATTGCCAAAATAGCAATACCCTGAATCTGGTGTCCCAGCTGTTGCAGGCCAAGATTCATAGTGTCCGCCAAAACATATATTTTGTTCTGGGGTGAAATTCAATTGCCAAAATAGCAATACCATAAATCAGTGGTTTCAGCTGTGGCTGGCAAAGTATAATAGTGTCCGCCAAAACATATATTTTGTTCTGGGGTGAAATTCAATTGCCAAAATAGCAATACCCTGAATCTGGTGTTCGAGCTGTTGCAGGCCAATTGTAAATCTGTCCATAAAAGGATACCTTTCATCCAGGGCCTAAATACTAGCCCTAAAAGAGATATTCCCCTAAATCAGTGGTTACTGCTGTGCCTGGATTAGTGTAATACACTACATACAGTCATGTGAAAAAATTAGGACACCCTTTGAAAGCATGTGGTTTTTTGTAACATTTTTAATAAATGGTTATTTCATCTCCGTTTCAACAATACAGAGAGATTAAAGTAATCCAACTAAACAAAGAAAACTGAAGAAAAGTCTTTTCAAGATCTTCTGTAAATGTCATTCTACAAAAATGCCTATTCTAACTGAGGAAAAAGATAGGACACCCTCACATGTATTCCCTCTTAAATTGGCTCAGATCTCACACAGGTATATCACACCAGGTGCACATAATTAGTAGATCGTTACTCTGCATGTTGAATGAGGCTTGCCCTATTTAAACCTCAGACATTTAGTTTGGTGTGCTCCTGACTGTTGAAGTGAGAGTGAGCACCATGGTGAGAGCAAAAGAGCTGTCAGAGGACTTCAGAAAAAGATTGTAGCAGCCTATGAGTCTGGGAAGGGATTTAAAAGATCTCAAAAGATTTTGAAATCAGCCATTCCACTGTCCGGAAGATAGTCTACAAGTGGAGGGCTTTCAAAACAACTGCCAACATGCCCAGGACTGGTCGCCCCAGCAAGTTCACCCCAAGAGCAGACCGCAAGATGCTAAAAGAGGTCTCCAAAAACCCTAAAGTGTCATCTCGAGAACTACAGCAGGCTCTGGCTACTGTTGATGTAGAAGTACATGCCTCTACAATCAGAAAGAGACTGTACAAGTTTAACTTGCATGGGAGGTGTGCAAGGAGGAAACCTTTGCTTTCCAAGAGAAACATCGAGGCCAGACTGACATTTGCCAGAGATAAAGTTGACAAAGACCAGGACTTCTGGAATAATGTTCTTTGGACAGATGAGTCCAAAATTGAATTATTTGGACACAACAGCAGAGGACATGTTTGGCGTAAACCAAACACAGCATTCCAAGAAAAGAACCTCATACCAACTGTGAAGCATGGAGGTGGAAGTGTCATGGTTTGGGGCTGCTTTGCTGCAGCAGGACCTGGTCAGCTCACCATCATAGAATCCACGATGAATTCTACTGTGTATCAGAAGGTGCTTGAAGAACATGTGAGACCATCAGTTAGAAAATTAAAGCTGAGCGGAACTGGACCATGCAACATGACAATGACCCAAAACATACTAGTAAATCAACCAAAGATTGGCTGAAAAAGAAGAAATGGAGAGTCCTGGAATGGCCAAGTCAAAGTCCAGATTTGAATCCCATTGAGATGCTGTGGGGTGACTTGAAAAGGGCTGTACGTGCAAGAAACCCCTCAAACATCTCACAGCTGAAAAAGTTCTGCATTGAGGAGTGGGGTAAAATTTCCTCAGACCGATGTCGAAGACTGGTAGATGGCTACAAGAACCGTCTCACTGCAGTTATTTCAGCCAAAGGAGGTAACACTCGCTATTAGGGGCAAGGGTGTCCTATCTTTTTCCTCAGTTAGAATAGGCATTTTTGTAGAATGACATTTACAGAAGATCTTGAAAAGACTTTTCTTCAGTTTTCTTTGTTTAGTCGGATTACTTTAATCTCTCTGTATTGTTGAAACGGAGATGAAATAACCATTTATTAAAAATGTTACAAAAAACCACATGCTTTCAAAGGGTGTCCTAATTTTTTCACATGACTGTAAATAAATAGGCAGATAGTGTTAGGTGCCTGTAAAAAAAGGCCTGAATTTGAAATCAATACATTGGGCCAAATATTTTTTTTCTTATTGTGGTGCTTGGTGAACGGTAACAATGAGGAAAACATCTAGTAAGGGACGCGGACGCGGTCGTGGTGGTGTTAGTGTACCCTCTGGTGCTGGGAGAGGACGTGGCCATTCTGCCACAGCCACACGTCCTAGTGAACCAACTACCTCAGGTTCCAGTACCCGCCAGAATTTACAGCGATATTTGGTGGGGCCCAATGCCGTTCTAAGGATGGTAAGGCCTGAGCAGGTACAGGCGCTAGTCAATTGGGTGTCCGACAGTGGATCCAGCATGTTCACAATATTATCTCCCACCCAGTCTTCTGCAGAAAGTGCACAGGTGGCACCTGAAAACCAAGCCCATCAGTCTGTCACATCACCCCCATGCATATCAGGGAAACTGTCTGAGCCTGTCTGCAGCAGTCTCTTATGCTGTTTAAAGACTCTGCTGGCAGGGTTTCCCAAGGGAATCCACCTAGCCCTTCCCCAGTGGTGGAAGACATAGAATGCACTGATGCACAACCACTGATGTTTCCTGATGATGAGGACATGGGAATACCACCTCATCGGAGTCCGCACGTCTCTGATGATGACGAAACACAGGTGCCAACTGCTGCGTCTTTCTGCAGTGTGCAGACAGAACAGGAGGTCAGGGAGGAAGACTGTGTGGAAGACGATGCAGGAGACGATGAGGTCCTAGACCCCACATGGAATGAAGGTCGTGCCACTGACTTTCATAGTTCAGAGGAAGAGGCAGTGGTGAGACCGAGCCAACAGTGTAGCAATAGAGAGAGCAGGGGGCAAAAGCAGAACAGCCGCCTCCAAGAGAGTTCGCCTGCTACTGGCCACCGCCACCAGGGACCGAGCACCCCAAAGGCAGCTTCAAGGAGTTCCCTGGCATGGCACTTCTTTAAACAATGTGCTGACGACAAGACCCGAGTGGTTTGCATGCTGTGCCATCAGAGCCTGAAGCGAGGCATTAATGTTCTGAACCTTAGCACAACCTGCATGACCAGGCATCTACATGCAAAGCATGAACTGCAGTGGAGTAAACACCTTAAAAGCAAGGAACTCACTGTGGCTCCCCCTGTTCCCTCTTCTGCTGCTGCCTCGGCCTCTTCCTCCGCCTCGGGAGGAATGTTGGCACCTGCCGCCCACCAAACAGAGGATGTGCCACCGACAACACCACCTGCGTCACCAAGCATCTCCACCATGTCACACGGCAGTGTTCAGCTCTCCATCTCACAAACCTTGGAGAGAAAGCGTAAATTCCCACCTAGCCACCCTCGAGCCCTGGGCCTGAATGCCAGCATTTTTAAACTACTGGCCTTTGAAATGCTGTCATTCAGGCTGGTGGACACAGACAGCTTCAAACAGCTGATGTCCATGGCTGTCCCACAGTATGTTGTTCCCAGCCGCCACTACTTCTCCAAGACAGCCGTGCCTTCCCTGCACAACCAAGTATCCGATAAAATCAAGTGTGCACTGCGCAACGCCATCTGTGGCAAGGTCCACCTAACCACAGATACGTGGACCAGTAAGCACGGCCAGGGACGCTATGTCTCCCTAACTGCACACTGGGTAAATGTAGTGGCGGCTTGGTCGCAGGCGGAGAGTTCCTTGGCGCGCGTCCTTCCGCCGCCAAGGATCGCAGGGCATCATTTTTTGCCTCCTGTAGCCTCCTCCTCCTACTCGGCTTCCTCCTCCTCTACTTCCACCAGCTCATCCAGTCAGCCACACACCTTCACCGCCAACTTCAGCACAGCCCGGAGTAAACGTCAGCAGGCCATTCTGAAACTCATATGTTTGGGGGACAGGCCCCACACCGCGCAGGAGTTGTGGCAGGGTATTGAACAACAGACCGACGAGTGGTTTCTGCCAGTGGGCCTCAAGCCCGGCCTGGTGGTGTGCGATAATGGGCGAAATCTCGTCGCAGCTGTGGGACTAGCCGGTTTGACGCACATCCCTTGCCTGGCGCATGTGCTGAATTTGGTGGTGCAGAAGTTCATTCACAACTACCCCGACATGTCAGAGCTGCTGCATAAAGTGAGGGCCGTCTGTGCGCGCTTCCGGCGTTCACATCCTGCCGCTGCTCGCCTGTCTGCGCTACAGCGGAACTTCGGCCTTCCCGCTCACCGCCTCATATGCGACGTGCCCACCAGGTGGAACTCCACCTTGCACATGCTGGAGAGACTGTGCGAGCAGCAGCAGGCCATAGTGGAGTTTCAGCTGCAGCACGCACGCGTCAGTCGCACTGCGGAACAGCACCACTTCACCACCAATGATTGGGCCTCCATGCGAGACCTGTGTGCCCTGTTGCGCTGTTTCGAGTACTCCACCAACATGGCCAGTGGCGATGACACCGTTATCAGCGTTACAATACCACTTCTATGTCTCCTTGAGAAAACGCTTAGGGCAATGATGGAAAAGGAGGTGGCCCAGGAGGAGGAGGAGCAGGAGGATGAGGGGTCATTTTTAGCACTTTCAGGCCAGTCTGTTAGAAGTGGCTCAGAGGGAGGTTTTTTGCAACAGCAGAGGCCAGATACAAATGTGGCCAGCCAGGGCCCACTACTGGAGGACGAGGAGGATGAGGAGGAGGTGGAGGAGGATGAAGCAGGTTCACAGCGGGGTGGCACCCGACACAGCTCAGGCCCATCACTGGTGCGTGGCTGGGGGGATACGGAGGACGATGACGATACGCCTCCCACAGAGGACAGCTTGTCCTTACCTCTGGGGAGCCTGGCACACATGAGCGACTACATGCTGCAGTGCCTGCGCAACGACAGCAGAGTTGCCCACATTTTAACGTGTGCGGACTACTGGTTTGCCACCCTGCTGGATCCCCGGTACAAAGACAATGTGCCCACCTTACTTCCTGCACTGGAGCGTGATAGGAAGATGCGCGAGTACAAGTGCACGCTGGTAGAGGCGCTCCTGAGAGCATTCCCAAATGTCACAGGGGAAGACGTGGAAGCCCAAGGCGAAGGCAGAGGAGGAGCAAGAGGTCGCCAACGCAGCTGTGTCACGGCCAGTTCCTCTGAGGGCAGGGTTAGCATGGCAGAAATGTGGAAAAGTTTTGTCTCCACGCCACAGCTAACTGCACCACCACCTGATACGGAACGTGTTAGCAGGAGGCAGCATTTCACTAACATGGTTAAACAGTACGTCTGCACACCCCTCCACGTACTGACTGATGGTTCGGGCCCATTCAACTTCTGGGTCTCCAAATTGTCCACATGGCCAGAGTTAGCATTTTATGCCTTGGAGGTGCTGGCCTGCCTGGCGGCCAGTGTTTTGTCTGAACGTGTATTCAGCACGGCAGGGGGCATCATTACTGACAAACACAGCCGCCTGTCCACAGCCAACGTGGACAAGCTGACGTTTATAAAAATGAACCAGGCTTGTATCCCACAGGACCTGTGCCTACCTTGTGCAGAATAGACATTTATAACTGCCTCCCCCTCAACCATGTATTCTTGTACTCCGGGGCACTTCTTTATTGAATCCTCATTTTTTTAACTTTACCATGATCTTGCGGTGCAACCCAAAGTTAAATGAACCTCTCCTCTGTCTGGGTGGTGGGGCCGAAATAACTGAGAGTGGCCTTCTCCGGTGGTGGTTGATATGACGCATGATTCCTTGCTGTGGGACCTCTCCCCTCTGTCTGGGTGCTGGGCCGAAATAACTGAGAGTGGCCTTCTCCGGTGGTGGTTGATATGACGCATGATTCCTTGCTGTGGGACCTCTCTCCTCTGTCTGGGTGCTGGGCCGAAATAACTGAAAGTGGCCTTCTCTGGTGGTGGGTGATATGACGCATGATTCCTTGCTGTGGGACCTCTCTCCTGTGTCTGGGTGCTGGGCCGAAATAACTGAAAGTGGCCTTCTCCGGTGGTGGGTGATATGACGCATGATTCCTTGCTGTGGGACCTCTCTCCTCTGTCTGGGTGCTGGGCGAAATAACTGAGAGTGGCCTTCTCCGGTGTTGGTTGATATGACGCATGATTCCTTGCTGTGGGACCTCTCTCTCTGTCTGGGTGCTGGGCGAAATAACTGAGAGTGGCCTTCTCCGGTGGTGGGTGATATGACGCATGATTCCTTGCTGTGGGACCTCTCTCTCTGTCTGGGTGCTAGGCGAAATAACTGAAAGTGGCCTTCTCCGGTGGTGGGTGATATGACGCATGATTCCTTGCTGTGGGACCTCTCTCCTCTGTCTGGGTGCTGGGCCGAAATAACTGAGAGTGGCCTTCTCCGGTGGTGGTTGATGTGACGCATGATTCCTTGCTGTGGGACCTCTCTCCTCTGTCAGGGTGCTGGGCCAAAATAACTGAGAGTGGCCTTCTCCGGTGGTGGTTGATATGACGCATGATTCCTTGTTGTGGGAGCTCTCTCCTCTGTCTGGGTGCTGGGCTGAAATAACTGAGAGTGGCCTTCTCCGGTGGTGGTTGATATGACGCATGATTCCTTGCTGTGGGACCTCTCTCCTCTGTCTGGGTGCTGGGCCGAAATAACTGAGAGTGGCCTTCTCCGGTGGTGGTTGATATGACGCATGATTACTTGCTGTGGGACCTCTCTCCTCTGTCTGGGTGCTGGGTCCGAAATAACTGAAAGTGGCCTACTCCAGTGTTGGGTGATATGACGCATGATTCCTTGCAGTGGGACCTCTCTTCAATTGATATTGGTTAAATTTTATTTATTTTATTTTACATAATTTCCCGATCCACATTTGTTTGCAGGGGATTTACCTACATTTTGCTGCCTTTGGCAGCCCTCTAGCCCGTTCCTGGACTATTTTACAGCCTTTTTAGTGCCTAAAAGTTTGGGTCCCCATTGACTTCAATGGGGTTCGGGTTCGGGATAAAGTTCGGGTCGAGTTCGGATCCCGAACCCGAACATTTTTGGGAAGTTCGGCCGAACTTCCCTAACCCAAACTTCCAGGTGTTTGCTCATCTCTAATCAAAACGCATTGCACCCGCGCGGAAAAAAACTGAACAACTGAACGCAATTGCAGACAAAACTGACTGAACTTGCTTGCAAAATGGTGCGAATTTCACTGAGATTCACTAAGCGCATCTGGAGCCAATCCGTATCATTCATGTGAAAGAGGCCTTAGGATACCCGAGGTTTTTTCATTTTTGCGTTTTCATTTTTCTTCCCTATCTTCCTTGAGCCATAACTTTTTTATATTCCTTTCACATAGCTGTATGAGGGATTATTTTTTGCGGAACAAGTTGTACTTTCTAATGCCACCATTTATTATGGCATACAATGTAGTGGGGAGTGGTAAAAAAATCCAAATGGGGTGCAATTGGGAAAAAAAACGCAATTCCTCCACCGTTTTACATGTTTTGTTCCCATGACGTTCCGTTTACGGCAAAACTGACCCATGCGCTTCATTCTCTGAGTCAGTATGATTACAACGATACCCCATACAGTATGTATATATTTTTTATGTCTAAATAGTGTAAAAATAAATGTAAAGTTTGAAAAAAAAATTTTTTTACATCACCATATTCTAACCCCCATAACTTTTTTATAGTTATATCTACTGAGCTGTTTGGGGGACTCATTTTTTGCAGGACAATCTTCAGTTTTTATTGAATGAGGCGGGTGGGCGGACATTGCTTTAACATCCGGCAATACCGGATCCAGAGAGCTCCTTCAGGCTGTTCTCTGCTGGAACAGCCTTCTGAAATTCATAACGGTAGTGTGAAATGAGCCTTAACCCTTCAAAGTGCAATAAAGTAGGCAGTTGATGGCTTTGCATAGTAGCAACAAGGGGAAATGTCCACAAACATCCATACTTCAAATTACCCTTGTTCCAGGGCACTACACTTCCATATCTGCCCCTCTGAGGCTACTTTTACACTAGCGTTTTTGCCATTATTATCAGCAAAAACGCTTCCGTTACTGATAATGCAACCATCTGCATCCGTTATGAACGGATCCGGTTGTATTATCTTTAACATATCCAAGACGGATCCGTCATGAACACCATTGAAAGTCAATGTGGGACGGATCCGTTTTCTACTGTGTCAGATTGTATCAGAGAAAAGAGATCTATCCCCATTGACTTGCATTTTGCTCCACATCCCAGGACGTAAAGCAAACCGCAGAATGCTTCGGTTTGTTCTCCAGTATCAAAACGTAACGGAATGCATTTTGGAGCATTCCGTTCTTTTCAGTTACGTTTTGTCCCCATTGACACTGAATGGGGACAAAACTGAAGCGTTTTTTTCCGGTATTGAGACCCTATGATGGATCTTAATACCGGAAAATAGAAATGCTAGTGTGAAAGTAGCCTAAATATGCAAAGGGAACTACAATGTAAGTTCAACCATTATTAGAGTATTCATAAACCTCAATATAATGCAAAATTTCAGTGTATAGTGACACAGTCACAGTGAGTAAACAGGCCATGTATGAACCTCTGAAAAGTTTTGAATAGCATCATTAATCATCACAAATCCTATACTGACCTTAGTGAGACATGACTGTAGGCCGCCTGAATGTCATCTACCTCACCCTCTGAGTGTTTAGCCATGTGCTTTCTTCGGACAGAAACAAATTGAATATATATTGAAATATGTATCAGAGGGTAAGGAGACATTTTAGGCTGCCTACAGACATGTATGGGTTTTGGGATGACTACTGATGCTATTAAAAATTATTAGCAGGTGCATACTGAGCCCATTGACTTAGTGTGGCTGATACAATTACATTTATGGTATCTATCACATATTCCTATTCAGGTCTGTCAATTTACAATGATTTTTTGCATTATATTTAGGTTTTGAATATTCTCTAATTATATTTTTACTGTGTGTGACTCTGTACTGTCCTTTTTATATTTATGTATGATGTTGATTGCATTGAATCATCGTCTGTCATGCTCTGTAGCTGTAAATTATTTTGAATACATCTTTTTGTAATTTATGTTTTATGGTCGCTCTTAACTTTTTGTGGTTACTCCAGGGTTTGGTCTTGGTTTGGTGTCATTATAGACTGTCGGCTTTGAAATTCTAACCATTTTCAGGTCTGTGTTTATCTAGACCCATCCAGAGTAGGTTTAGAGAGTTAAAAAATGTCTGTTTCTGATGGAAGGGTCCCTTTAATGGAAAAACTAGGCTGACACAGTCAAGCTGGAATCATTGATTTTGTAGAAACGGCAGCACAACATTGATCAAGCTTCTATTATGAGCAAGTTGTGCTAGGAAATTAGGAAACATTCACTGACATTAGATGGAATGTACAGTAAGTTAAATGGTATTAATGTCAATGTATGTTTGGGGCTAAGCAGAAAAGTTAATCCTGAATAGGAAGATTTCTAGAGCCTCATCTTTTTGATTTCTGTAAGTGAAGGGAACATTCTTAGTAATATCCAGAGATTTAAAGCGGTTGTCTGAGATTTTGATATTGGTAGCCTATCCCCAGGATAGTCTTCAATATCTGTTCGGTGGAGGGACAGGGACAGACTCTCAGCACCCCTGCTGATCAGCTGTTTCAAGAGACCGCAGCCTCTTTCTAGCCCTGTAATGCCACGTTCATTGGTCTCATGACCTAGGTGCAGCTCAGTCCCATTCCAGTGAATGGACTAAGCCGCAATGCCATGCACAGCCACTATCCAATGGATGGTGCTGTGCTCGGTAAGTTGGCGAAAAGGCCGCCGTGGTGCCGGTAGCTGAACCCGACGGCTTTCTGATATTGATGACCTATCCTCAGTATAAGTCATCAATATTAAATATACCAACAACCCCTTTAAGGGGTTTGCAACGTTTGAATATTGATGACCTATCCTTTGTAGATTCAGTTTGAATTACTTGCATTGTGCATTTACTACCCATGGCAGGGACCTTCATAGCCTGGCAGTGGCATTAGCCAGGCCTACAGGCTAATACTGGAATTCAGTCTCCAATGTGTAATGTCATTAACAACTTCATTATTTTAGTTTTTTGGTTGTGTATTGGTCCTGTCATTTGTTCTATATTTCTTCACGTCTTCTTAGTCTCAACCATCATTTTTATGTCATGGTGGGGGTGGGGAAGGGGCCGGCACATTTATGTTTATTTATGCAAAAAACTGGCATAAATGATGATTGAAATCTATGCCAGCTATGAGCTGGTGTAGATTTCAGTCTGGCACATGGACAGCCGGAGCAGGCATTTATTTTATGACACGGCCTGTGCCTTGTCATAAACTAAATGCCTGCTCCAGCAGCACAGGGGCCATCAAGATTGTGCCGGTCATGAAGGGTCGATATATTTCCCTATGCTCATATGTATTTTCAATGTTGTTTTAAAGATCTCTCTACTGGGGTACCTACAAACGATGCAGATATGCATGGTTTTTCCCAGCGTGTAATACAGGATCGGTAAAGTATATGAGATTAAACAAATCTCAAGTCCACTTTACTTTTTTTTTTCCGTGTGGAAATTGACTTGCCCTGCTGATTTTGAAATCCACAGCATGTCAATTATGTTTGCCAATCTTTTGTGTAGATTTCACCCTTTTCAATTGAAGTGTGAGATCTGCTGCAAAGCCGCATTAAATCTGCACCAAAAACTGCACAGAAAACCACACGGGAATTTGTGCCGATCTTCTGCACGTTAACATGCACCCGTATGCAGGCACCCTTAGGGTGCTGCCACATGGTCACTTCTTCTTCTCTGTTTTGAATTCACCCCTGGTTTTGGCTTCCAAAAGTACATCAGGGGACCTGACCACGTGGTTGTACACTTACTTGTAGTCAAAAATAAAAAATAAAGTGGTACTGTGTTAGCCAGTAGAAAATTGGTTTATTGGAATCATAAAGAGAAACAAAATAAGAGTCTCACAGGTATGATACCTTTTAATGGCTATTGGCTAACAAAAATACAATTCGGATCTCTTCATATTATGCCTGATAAAGAGACCTGAGTTGTCTCGAAAGTTTGCTACAGTATGTGACATCATTGCTTTTATTTTTGTTAGCAATGTAAAGGTATCATACCTGCAAGACTCTGATTTTGTTCCTCTAAATGACGGCAATAAACCAGTCATACCCTTACTAAATGTAGTTTCCTCAGTATTTCATGGCACGTGAAGTTGAATCTCGGAGCTAGGTATTCTTTTTTTCCAGGTTGCATGATGTAGATGTAAACACTGACATTTAGATCAATCTCTTTAGATCACATCACCGAGTGTTCTCTGCCTGCCTGTTCTAAATGTTACAAGGATTGATTTTGACTTCTACAGCGAGACACGGTTTATATTGGAGGAGCTGGATATCCCTGAGTCATACCTCATTTTCAAGGATGAAATTAATCTTCAGAGACTGAATGATGAAGACAAGTTATCAGTGACACTTGTGAACTTCAGTGCTTTTACAAGGTATTACATATCACTTAAGGCCAGAGATGTTTAACCCTAATATCTAAATGCAACACATGGAAATTAACATTATTGGAATGATTTATAGGTACCTTTATGTGCCTGTAGAAAGGATCCTACTGGTATGCTTATCTAAAGATGCGTGTTGAACCATCTCAGACAGGGCATATTAGTGGCCATAAGAAGTTAAAATGTTATAACATTTAAAGGGGTTGTTTCAGCTTGACATTTATGGCATATTATTAAGATATGCCACAAATGTCAGATAGGTGCAAGTCCCACCTCTGGGACCTGCTCCTTTGTCCAGAACAGGGCCCTAGAAGCCACACAGTGCATACAAGGTGTTTTCTCCATTCATTGCTATGGGACACCCAAAAATAGCCAAGCGAGCACGCTTTGGTATTTTTGGAAGCCCCATAGCACTAAATGGAGATCAAGCCGAGCAAGCATGGCTACCCCTCTATTCGCCACTATAGGACTGATAGAAATAGCTGAACCAGTCCTTAGATATTTTTGGAACCCGCATAGCGGTGAATGGGGGTTGCTCTCCTTTCACTTCGGGAGTCCTGTTGTGGAGAGGTGGGACCAGCACCTATCTGACATTTGTGGCATATCTGAACAGTATGCCATGAATGTTTAGAGTGGACAACCCCTTTTAATAGAAATTAAAGTAAGGGTCACATTTAAAGTGTAACAGTTGTTTCAGTTTAAAGAGTCCTCTATCAAAGCTGTAATTGAGCGTTACTAAAGAGAGTCTGTCTTCAATCTTCAGCATTTTACTGAGGACGCCTGTCTGTAACAAGTCAGATTGGCAGGATGATGGACAGTGGTAGTTAGGCCACATGTACATAGTCAGGGACAGGGGTCATGACAAGAAGCAGGCTGGAAGACTCTATATGTTACACACAGGTGTTTTCAGTGCTTGGTTGAACTGAAGACTGAGGACAGACTTCAAAGTTTCTTGCCATTCTTTAGGGACCTTAGATTGTAAGCCCCATTGGGGACAGCTTGATGCTAATGTCACTAAGATGCTACGGAATATAGCAGCGCTATATAAGTGCCTATAATAATAAGGTCTACTCTTCTGTAAATGTGTGTATGATCTAACTCTGTGTGGACATTCTGATATGGAATTAAAAGAACAGCATTATAACAAGTTTGTCACAGAAATCTAACAGTGAAATGTAATATTTCAGGGGCCACCACTTTAAAGGTGTTGTGCCAAGTCAAGTTTTTAAGTTACCCTAACCACAGCATAGGAGGTAACTAACTGATTGGTGAGGGCCCAATCACTGGGACCCCCACTGATTCTGAGAACAGAGTCTCTGTTGGAGCGGGACCAGGTGCTCCACTTGGCTAATTCCTGCGGTCCCTTAGAGAATAAATGTGGATAGGGCATAAATTGAAAACGGCACAACTCCAGTGTATTAAATTATGAACATTTTCTGAAGACTTCTATCTTGTTCCTATTTAGTGAGGATAAAAGTTTGGCAGCATCAGTCATAAAAGTCATAAATCCAGAGAAGCAATATAATGGGGATCGAGAGTTTCATGACTCATCTTCTGTCTTAGTAGCGAAGGAGATTCTTGAGGAAGCACCAGAAGTACTTACTCCTCAGCTTGCTCATCTACTCAGAGGTGAGTGATTACTCCTGATAATAACGTACACAGTGAAAAGTTTAATGGAGTGTTTCTGAGTCTCCTCATGCTGAAAGACCATGATCTATTCTTTGGTTAACAATCCCTTAAAAGACCACAGGAGGCTTCATAAAAGAAGCAGGGAGTAACGGGTTTGTTAAAGAGTAGCATTATATTGAATATTAAAAATGAACATGTAAAAAAAGGCAGGAGCTAGCTGTACTGTAGGACTAGACAGGAATATTAAGTGATGCTATCTGCACATCAGTTGGGTGGCTGGAACAGCTCTGATGGTTGTTTTAACTTTGTGCCCTGGGGCTGTGTGGCATTGGTTATAATGACAGTCATGCCCTACAGTGGACAATGAATATGGATCAGTGTCCTGTGATTGCATACTTAAGAGTTCTCTGGTCAAAAAATGTTTATATAATTCAGTTTTGATGGTGAAATATGTAACTTTCATTATCCTTCCATTATCTGAAACAGCTATAATAAAAATTCCATTATGTGCATTCTTTTCACTCGGATTTCCCAATATAACCACTGCACTAGCGAGCAGTGGGGATCAAAACAGAGTCATAAATGTGAATATTGTCTTTTCTTAATGTAATGTCATTGTAGCATATACAATTAGAATATTTAAAATACATCCTTTATCTCTAGGTATATAGATTTTTGTTTCACTACAACCTAACATTGAAATTGCAATACCAAGAAGGACAAGCCGTAAAGTAATGCAAATAAAGAAAGTAGCAGGTGTCACTAAGATCTGCAGATGATCAAATTTCCAAGTACCTAGCTCCAACCTGTGGCATGTGGGAGGTAGATAAAAGCCAGATTGAAAGCAAAGTTTTTTTTGCCACATGAAACCTGATAAAGTCATGTGGGATGGTTGTGCAATGGCTCCTGTTAGGGGCCCTTAACACAGGCCAAGAATTGAACAGATCATCGCTAACAAGAATTCATCATAGTGACGCTCGTTAGTGATGATCTGGCTGTTTAAATGTACTGCTGATTCCCCGATGAACGAGCGAAACGCTCATTCATCAGGTAAAGGTCATTAGTGCAGCACAAAAATCTTTGTTTCCTGTTTGCAGATCGTGCTGTGGAAACAACGAGTCTGTATGAAGAAAAGCCATGGCATTACCAATCGCTTCTCCCTACACTCTAGAGGAGATTAGTGCATGTAAATGCATCGGTCTCCTCGGTCTGCTTGTACATCATCCCATGTAGAAACCATTAGTCAACGTGCCAGTTACCACTACTTGTTGCAAACTGTCCTTGAACTGAGAGTCCTCAGTTTATCACTTCAGCAGATCATTATGCGACTATGCTGGGATTTCAGCACTGTTTAATTTTTGTGTGTCCTAGTGGTTCACAGAACAATGACAAACTGGAATGACAACAAGAGTTGCACATAGGCAAACCTCTACATGGACGGATCATCTTTTGATCTATTCTGTACTGCAAGTGAAATTGGTCATCACAACCCAATTTACAAAAAACATTAGAAGGTGTTTTCACAACATTGGGCTACGACACAGATGTCCAGCTGAAGGTGTTCCATTGACCTCACATCATTGTTCTCAAAGGCTATCATGGTGCACAGCAAGATGGCAATGGAAGCTGGATTTGAGGTCTTCGTCTTCAGCGATCAGTCCTGCTTTTCTCTCGGACACAATAATAGCTGGAGATCAGTCAGGAGACAACGTGTTAAGTGCCATGAAGAAGCCTTCACAAGGGAATGTCATACCAGTCCTACTCGCGGGATTACATCGGGTTGTTGTGGGGTAGCATAATGTAGGCCCCTCTAGCTTTCATTTCAAGTACACTAACAGCACTGCGTTACATTGATTTGGTTGTAGAACCAGTGGTAAGGCCATTTCACCAAAGTCCCAGGAGCCGTTTTCAAAAGGATGTTAGGTTGCTTGTTGCTCATGCCTCTGTGAGCAGTCTGCGTTGCCTAAACATGCTCCCATGGCCTTCAGTGCCTCAGACCTCTCATTTGTCGGCCAGTGCAAAGAGAGTTGCCAGCAGTGGATCTTGATCATTTGCATACCCAAGTGCATTTAGCGTGGCAGAACATTCCTCAGACAATCATTATTAACCTCACTGATAGCATGCCAAGTTGTGAATGTGCGCATATCCCTGCTAGTGGCGCTTATAATCAATACCAAATATATATTGAGATGTTTTGATTCTTTTGTTTCCATTTTAGCATCATTTGTATATGATTAATGTCTATCAATCCTGTGATTTCCATAATTCCATTACTTTTTCTTCTTGGTGTTACAATTTCAATGTTTAGGATTGTATTTAGAGCAGCACTGAATTCGATCAGGTAATGGTGTGCCAGTGGTCCAGTTCCAGATTATGGCACAATAGTAAATAAGAACCAAAAACGTAGCTAACAGAATAGCCAAACCACACATATAATGTAATAATGACATTCTTTATTATACCAAAAAAGATATATAAGACACATAATTGTCACATTCAGCAAATGTTAGCAGCATAGCAGATAAAGTGCAAATGACAGGACTAAAAAAGGTTTCTCCCCCTCACCCTCCCAGAATGGCTAGCACATAAAAAATGTGACTTGAAAAATAGTTAGAGTTGTATACTCCCACAATACAAATTCACAAGACTATTGTACCATGTGCATTAATTAAGCCAGGACTACAAGTGTTGTCATGTCCTCACAATCAAAGAACAGCAATATAGGAGATCCAGCAACTATTTTTCAAGTCACATTTTTTATGTGCTAGCCATTCTGGGAGGGTGAGGGGGAGAAACCTTTTTCAGTCCTGTCATTTGCACTTTATCTGCTATGCTGCTAACATTTGTTGAATGTGACAATTATGTGTCCTATATATCTTTTTTGGTATAATAAAGAATGTCATTATTACATTATATGTGTGGTTTGGCTATTCTGTTAGCTACGTTTTTGGTTCTTATTGATACACACATATTACATTATTGTAGTTGTTGTTTTGGTGAAAACAATAGTAAATAATCCAAATAAGTCGACTGCTCTTGGACTATTGCCTGTATGTGTGTGTATATATATATATATATATATATATATTTTTTTTATATATATATATATATATATATATATATATTTATATATATATATATATATATATATATATATATTTTTTATATATATATATATATATATATATATATATATATTTATAATAATAGCAAAAGGGAGGACTGCACTCCAAATTAATGAAAAAATGAAAAAACTTTTATTCACCCATGGTGGGGAGCGACGTTTCGGCTCGTGTGAGCCTTTCTCAAGCATCCCGCCTTTTTTCCTTTGATGGTGCTGCCACTGATTCTTTTATGGACTATATATATTTATATATATATTTATATACAGTATATACACACACATACAGGCAATAGTCCAAGAGTAGTGGACTTGTTTGGATTATTTACTACTGTGCCATAATCCGGAACTGGACCACTGGCACACCATTACCGAACCAAATTGACTGCTGCTCTATATAGCAATTGTGCAGACTACAGAGTGGAAATATTAGATGGGGAGATTGTTTAAATTTTTTGTATGATCATTCAAATTTGAGCAATTATCATCATATGTAATATCGTACATTGAATGACAGTCGCTGTCACATCCTCAGGATAAGTCATCAATATCAGATTGGTGGGGTCTGACACCACTGCCGATTAGCTGCTGGAAGGGGTCGTGGTGCCTGCATGTTGTCAAATGAATTGGACAGGCAGTTGTAATTACATTGCACCCCTGCTATAAATGAGACAGCACACAGGTAGACTTTGAAGAGGAAGTGGCACTCCAACAAATGCCAAGACGCCTTTAAACAGCTGATCAGCAGGGTTGCGAGGTGTTGAACCCTTGCTAATCTGATATTGGTTTTAGGTTGATTGAGATCTGCACACCTTCACTAGGTCGTGGGTGCTCATAGAGATTAATAACCATGTAAGAGAAAGTCCATGGCACACTACTGCATTAAACTTTTGCAATTTTATTCAATCATGATTTATTTTCACGCACATTGTTTTCCGTCGCATCCAAATTGGAAAGTAAGACATGGCATGGAAATAGATCTGACAGTCCCGACGTTTCGGTCAATTTCTGACCTTCATCACGGAATCTGTGTTCCAGGCGCCAACTGGAAAATGGATGTGCACAATGTGTGTGAAAATAAATCATGATGTAAATCAGCATGTAAATTGCAAAAGTTTAATGCAGTGGTGTGCCATGGACTTTCTCTTACATGATCTGATATTGGTGATCTATCCTGAGAACAGCTAATAAATATTATGTCACTGCTGTGCTGTAAACTTTGTATTATCTTTCAGATTATCGTGCAGTGTTTTATATAGTCTAAATTGTCAGGCATATTTATCTTTATTGTGCCCTCAGGAAGCATTCTGTTTAGCTGCTTATTTGCTGACCATGAGAAACTACCTGAACAACATGAAGAAATTGTATGCGTTCTGGAGGAGAGGTTTTCAGAACTGCCACCAAGGCAGGATATTATCAGTAGTCTGCAGGAAACAAAACTTAATCATACACAAGGTATGGTCTTTTACTCATATTACCAACAATATATGGCTATATATATATATATATATATATATATACTGGGAAAGAAATGGAAAAATAAAATGTATGACACATAATTGCTATAACCACATCTGTAGCAACCCAAATTTTGAAATGATCATGTCACTAATCCCTTACTGTGAATGCTGTAAAAAAAAGCAAATAGTAAAGTATAAAAAGCAATCAAAAGTACCCCAAAATCTATAGCTCATCTCAAGACATCATACATTTGTCTCAATGTTAAACATAAAAAAAAAATACTGTATAAATTTGGTATTCTCATAGTTAGAGATAAGCAAATGTCTCAAAAATTCGATTTGGCTGGTTCGCTGAATTTTCTGAAAAGATTTGATTCGATCTTAATTTATTCACGGCGAATCACATTAAAAAACAACTATTTTCTGGCTGCAGAGAGCCTGTATAGTGGTGAAGAACACTGCCTTGCAGTAACACACATAGGGAACCTGCTGTGGTAGTGAAACAATACTGGGAGTCAGTATGACACGCACATGACAGGCGTCAGTCTTAGAATCACTTATTTGGGCAGTTACAGAGCCAAAAGTGACCAAATAACTCAAGTGTGAACTCGGCCTTACAGGTCGATGTTAGCGCCAGGAATAAAGAACCGTTCAGAGGCCCAAGATCCTACTGTAGCGTGAAAGACTGAACTCCTTTTACACTGTCGTCAGCTGATTCCACATAGATGTCTACAGAACCTGTTCTATTAAATGCTTATACAAGTAGAGCCCCCTGACAAAGGGGAGAGGGTGTCAGCAGTAAGTTTGTGTTGATGTCACTGATTATTTTGCCCTTCCCCTGATCCATCAGAACAATAACCCCCCAAAAACCGGATCCTGTCTGTCGGTCAGCATTTTGTCAGTAATCCATCAGTATTACTAGAGCCAAAAAAAAAACAGAGTGGATCCAAAAGAGAGATGACACGTGAATGGAATATTTGCATGTCTGCTGTGTTTTGTACCCACTCCTGCTTTTGGCTACCAAATCATAAGCCAATTCTGATGGGACCATACATGCCTTACAGCTGCTACACAGACAGGATCCATTGTGCATCTCATTTTTCCTTTCTTCAGACAGATCAGAAGAAGGGTCAAATAAATGATGATGTCAACCAGGCCAAAAAGGCAAAAGAGTGGCCCAGTCATGGAGTGGGGAGGTTGGGAGAACAGCTTGAAAAGTCTACAGAGTGGCCAAATGACATAGTTTTGAGGTAGCAGCAGCATGACGAAACCACAGAGTGGCTCATTTACATAGTGTTGAGGTGGTAGCAGCATGAGAAAGCCACAGAGTGGCCCAGTGACATAGTGTTGAGTTAGCAGCAGCATAAGGAGGCCACAGGGTGGCAAGGTGACATAGTGTGGAGGTGGCAGCAGCATGAGGAGGCCACAAAGTGGCCCAGTGGCATAGTGTTGATTTAGCAGCAGCATGAGGAGACCACAGAGGGGCAAGGTGACATAGTGTGGAGGTGGCAGCAGCAGCAGCAGCATAAGGAGGCCACATAGTGTACCAGTGACATAGTGTTGATTTAGCAGCAGCATGAGGAGACCTCAGAGTGGCAAGGTGACATAGTGTGGAGGTGTAGCCGAGATGCGGTATACTCCACAATATCTCCTCTGGTAGACCTAAACAGTATACAATAATCCAGGTAGCGTTACAATGATCCCTTTTTCCCAAGGACTAGACAACATATAGCTTGGGAGTCAACTGAGCTTTATTTTCTAGGCATAGCACACATACCTCTTAACCCCCCAACAGCCTCATTTACATACAATGAGGTAAGAAAAAGGGGGAGGGGAAGAGGCACAGAACAGCCATGCATTTACCATAGTAAACAGTACAAAAACTGAGCCGTACAGACAGCCTAACAAATGGGAATAGCAATGTACATCCATTACATTCCATTCTGCTACAACAGGTAATAACATTACAGTAATAGCAAGATATATACAAACACATTCTGGAAGTGGCTAGGTTTGACACAATGCTCCCCCAGAACCAAACTGGCATACACAGTTGATCTCTGATCTCAATGGATCGGCTTGGGGATGTCTGGAGGAGTACTCACAGATCACTTTTCAAGTTCCGTTTGTCTGGATAACCCGTCGGCGTTGCCATTATGTTTCCCAGGGCGGTAGTGGATGGTATAGTCAAAAGGCTGCAGCGCCAAGCTTCAGCACAGCAGCCTGGCATTGTCTCCTGACACCCTGTTCAGCCACACCAACAGGTTGTGATTTGTGAGTAAGGAAAAGGGTTGTCCATACAAATAAGGCTGCAGCTTTTTGAGAGCCCACACCACGGCCAGGAATTCTTTTTCTATGGCGGCGTAGCTTACTTCCCGGGGTAAAAGTTTTCTGCTTAGGTAAGCCACTGGATGCTCACCACCATCTGCTTCGACTTGGCTCAGCACTGCTCCCAATCCAAACATAGAAGCGTCTGTATGGGCGAGAAAGTGTTTCGTTGGATCAGGAGCGTCAAGTACAGGTGAATTTACAAGAGCCGTTTTTAGTTGCTGGAATACCTGCTCACACTCTGGGGCCCAGACTACTATCTTAAGAAGATTCTTGCGGGTCAAATCGGTGAGGGGTTTGGCCAGGGTACTGTAGTCGGGTACAAATTTATGTTAGTATCCTGCGGTCCCTAGGAATGCCAGTGCTTGAGTTTTGGTACGAGGGGTTGGCCATTTGGCTACAGCCTCTATCTTGGCCGGTTCGGGTTTTTGTTGACCGCTCCCTACTCGGTGTCCTAGGTATTGGACTTCTGCCATCCCTATATGGCACTGTGACGAAACTAACCTCACCACTGGGCATTGGAGAAGACTGATTGCCCACCTCCTCCCCTGCGACTATGGCCCCTGGGAGATTGTACCCTTTTAAACCAGCATTTGGGCATATTGTATTTTATTATGCTGCTGCTGGCCCTTTAAGAACCATCTGGGGACATACTGTGGAGTTACTGGGTGGCCACCATTTCATGTATCAGAGACACATGGTGAGAACAATGGATGAAGAACATGGTGAGAACAATGGATGGCGGCCATTTTAACTCACAGACACTGTTTTGACTTTTCTACCCGGTGCCATCTCGCCAGTATTTGGTGCACAAAGATATCGTTTAGTTGTTCCCCCAGGGGCGAGCAGAGGAACCCGAAGTAGAGGTCCTCATAGACTGGTCCTGTGAGGAATCACAACAGGCAAGTGGAGATGGGACCGAGGTCTCTCCACCGGGATGCTGGGAAAATGGCCCAGATCCCCATCAACAGCCGGAGTTACCGGGTGCAGAAGCAGGTGGTCCCTACTCTCAAATGTTAAGGGACCTCATAGACTGGTCCTGGGAAGACTCACAGATGGCAGGTGGAGATGGGACTGCGGTATTGCTACCAGTCCTACAGGGATGCTGGGCAGTCGGCCCAGATCCCCAGCGGCAGAGTACATTACAGGGAGGAGAGACTCCCCATCGGCAGAGCGCATTATTGGAAGGGGAGACAGTCGGTTCTCCCCAGCGGCTGAAAGTGTGTAAGGGAGAGGAGCTTATTACCCCCTCTCCCCAGCGGCAGCGTAGCCCACCAAAGGGAGACACTAAGCCCCCACCAGCGCAGATGGGACCGTGGTCTCTGTTCCCAAACCACAGGGGGTAGGGACGGTCGGCCCTTTCCCCCATTAGCAGGGCTGTATATCCAAAGGGGAGACAGACTGTCTTCCCCTCCAGCAGCAACACCAGGTCCAGGGGGAGGAGCGTACTAACCCTTCTCCTCAGCTGGGCTCCAACCAGGCTACTCCCGTGGTAGCGCTGGCACCAGGGCAGAGTACCGCTGGTCTCTACCTACTCAGCAACCCACCGATCTGGAAGACTAGTACCCCCCAGAGCCGTGGTGGAGCCCCTGGACATGGACAAGCTACCCACTACCCCAGGTGCAGTAACCAATTCTTGTGGGTGGGCCACTCTGTTGATTATGTTTTGTGGGTGGGTTGCTGGACTAACCAAGGCACTGACCGACAGGAGGTCAGATACCTCGTTAGTCTGTTTGGGAAAGGGGAGAAATGTGACGAAACCAACCTCGCCACTGGGCATTGGAGAAGACTGATTGCCCGCCTCCTCCCCTGCGACTATGGCCCCTGGGAGATTGTACCCTTTTAAACCAGCATTTGGGCATATTGTATTTTATTATGCTGCTGCTGGCCCTTTAAGAACCATCTGGGGACATACTGTGGAGTTACTGGGTGGCCACCATTTCATGTATCAGAGACACATGGTGAGAACAATGGATGAAGCACATGGTGAGAACAATGGATGGCGGACATTTTAACTCACAGACACTGTTTTGACTTTTCTACCCGGTGCCATCTCGCCAGCATTTGGTGCACAAAGATATCGTTCAGTAGTAGCGAATGCGAATTTATGCAAATGTTGGCGAACATGCGAACAGGGCGAACCGCCCAAGGCGAATCCATTTGATGCCTCTATTTGATTGTATATGACTGTTGACTATGACTACCACCAACGTTCTGCTGCCTCCGAGGCAAGATATCTGAACCCCCCAGGGGCCATTTGGGCGTTTTTGATAGAAAACGCATCAAAGACGCATATGCGTTTTTATCATTTTTTATTTTTTATTTTATTTTTTTTGTGTATTTTGCCACATTTGGTTGCATATTTACATTTGGTATAGGCCACTATGGTAGTATAGAATTCAGTGTTTCCCAACCAGTGTGCCTTCAGCTTTTGCAAAACTACAACTCCCAGCATGCCCAGACAGCCTTTGGCTGTGCAGGCATGCTGGGAGTTGTAGTTTTGCAACAGCTGGAGGCACACTGGTTGGGAAACACAGGTCTAGATCATTACTCTGCCCAAATCTATATTCAGCTACATGGCTTAGAAAATATGCTGTCAAACAATGATCCTAGGTTTTGGTATAGACACATGATCTAGACTACCATATTTGCCTATACCAAATGTAAATATGCAATATTCTATCAAAAACGCCCAAATGGCCCCTGGGGGGTTCAGATATCTTGCTTTGGAGGCAGCAGAACGTTGATGGTAGTCATAGTCAACCGTCATATACAATCAAATAGAGGCATCAAATGGATCCGCAAAGCGATTAATAATTGTAAGTATTATTCGCATTGCGATTACAACTTAGAGCTGAGTTCCTAATGGTTGTATTGCTAGAATATAACGTATATTCTAGCAATACAACAACCAGTAGGAACTCAGCTCTAAGTTGAATTCGCAATGCGATTAATTAACTTAGATCTGAGTTCCTAATGGTTTTTGTATTGCTAGAATATAACAAAGATTGAGAATATAGTGCTATATTCGTTATCTTCGTTATATTCTAGCAATACAACCATTAGGAACTCAGATCTAAGTTGTAATCGCAATGCGAATAATACAGGTTATATTAATCGCATTGTGATTTACAGTTACTAACACTGCAGCTTCAGAATGAATCTAAGATGGATGCTGTCCTTGCGTTTAGGGTCTGGGAGGGAGGGTATGCTGATTGGCTGGAATGTGTCTGCTGACTGTGAGGTACAGGGTCAAAGTTTGCTCAATGATAAAGTATACGGGCGAACGCGAACATCGCATATGTTCGCCCGCCGCGGCGGACGCGAACAAGCTATGTTCGCCGGCGAATAGTTCGGGACATCTCTATAGCCTGTATATGTTCTGCGGAATCTGCATGAAACCGTATCTTCCAAACTACTGAACGGATCTGGGTGAATTTTGGATATGTGGTTCACCCAGATCCCCCGGTTCCGATGATTTATTTTTTTATGGGGTTATTGCATGTTTTGGGGTCCCTGTGATATGTTTTATAATACTGTATTTCTCTGCCTGTGATAATTATATTAACCATTGTGTTCAGTAATCATATCACAGGCAGAGGTGAGGATTTTGTGTGGGAGTGTCTGTGTGTATTGTACGGATTGATTGGTTGTATTTCAAAACCCTGTGGGCAGTACTATGTTTGTGGTTTGTGAATAAAAGAGGCTGTATGTGCCAGTACAGTCAGTTCTTGCTTGACCCTCAAAACGAAGTGTCGTCTCGTTATTGGGGGGGATTTATTGTATGCTGTTCCAGTTTGACTGCTAGGTGTGTAAACCTATTCGTATGGTTTTCCTATTCAGCTGTTTACAGCACTTCATATGCTTCTCCGATTTGGTGGTTGTGGTGTAGGCTAGAGTGCTTGGAATCCTCAAGAAGCGGGGTGCCCGTCGATCCGTTACAGGCACTTACTGGGCTTCAGAGTTAATCCTAATGCGGTCTAGTACGGCTCCTATGTGCGTCAGGTGTTCCGTCCAGGAGTGGCTGAAGATCGTTATATCATCCAGATAGGCGCAAGCTGTTACGGTAAAACCCGGTATAGTGAGGGTTAATACCGTTCGGGCGATTCCCCTGGCGAAGAGCACAGCAACCCACAACCGCTAGAATCCACCGAACTGGAACCATACGAAGTCCTCCTTTCCTGGAACAGGCAAGAGAACGTTCTGACGTAGCAATTCCCCCCCAAGTACGAGACGAGGCTCCGTATTAATGGTTAAACAGGAATTCTTCTTTATTGAGGGCTACCTGCCCGGTATTTATGCAGGTCTCCCACCTGGTGGACACTCCCCTAGGGGACCAGAAGGAAGACTGCGACACAGGATACAGCAGCCAATCACACACAATGGGACAATACAGACACCCCCAGCATATCCCTCCCCTCTGCCTGTGATACAATTACCCTACACAGGTTAATATAATCATCACAGGCAGGAGAATACACAATGTCTTCTGTCCTGGAGACAATTGAGGAGTCATTCAATTATCTCTCAGGACAAAGAGAAATCGCCAATACACACGTGGGGACAATAGGACAGACATCACTATTCACTTAAAAACTACATATTCACAATCAATCCATTCAGGTTAACAACATATTAAAAAATGACACGAATCAGACCAGGGGTTAAAAAGTTAAGGGAAAGTCCTATTTGACCAAATGAAGCATGGCTTTTCTGGTTCAAACTGGTTTTACAGAGCCCTCTCTCCTGGAGACAATGGGGAAAATAATCCAATTATATCCAGGGATAGAGGCAGACTCCATTGAGCACATGGTTGCAAAAGGACATAAAATTACACAATGTTACAATTAATACATAAAACATATACATGCAACATATCCCCAGATAGCTTAGGTCTGAGCGCACATTATTGAATGGCGCTCAGACCACACACATCCAGTTCAATTGCCATGGAGCTAAAGTCTTTCCTTTCATTATACGAATGGACTCCATAGCAGAGCTATCTGGGGTATCACCGCTCAAACAGTACAAGCATACATGGGGCCATAGTCACAGGGCAGGAGGCGAGCAATCTGTCCCCTCCAAAACCCAGTGGCGCGGTTGGTTTCGCCACACAAGCGTACTCCTGGAACCCATCCAATGGGCGATCCACTATCCTCTGAAAAGTAGCCGGAGTGTTTTTCATCCAGAATGGCATGACCTTAAACTGGTACAGGCCAAACGGGATGACAAACACCGACTTAGGGATGGCGTCTTCGGCTAGGGGAATCTGCCTATACCCCTTACAAAGATCTATTGTGGTGAGGTATTGGCCCCTGGCCATTTTCTCTAGAAGCTCGTCTATCCAGGACATAGGGTACGCATGGGATACGGTCTTATCATTAAGCCTCCGGTAGTCGAAGCAGAAGCGAGTAGTCCCATCTCCTACTGGGGAAGCCCAAGGGCTTTCAGAGTGCTCTATGACTCCTAGCTGTAGCATTTCTTCAATCTCCTTGCGCATATTCTTCTTTACAGATTTAGGTATGCGGTAAGGAGGTTGGCGGAGGGGGGTCTGCCCTGGTGTTTCTACTCTGTGGGTGGCTAACGGGGTGAACCCGGGGAGATTCAAAAAGTGGTTCCTTTTTTCCTTATTAGATCATGAGCTTTATCCCTTTCCTGGGGACTCAGCCATTTGCCTAACGGAACCTCTTCCAGGTCCTCTTTCTTGCCCTCTTTCTCTAGGAGGTCTGGGAGAGGTAAATTGTCAAAGTCCTCTGCAGCAGAGGCGCAAATAGCCGTCACCTCTTCTATGCGCTCGTAGTTGGGGTTCAGCATGTTCACATGGAGCATGCGTCTGCCCCTTGCCCCAGCGCACAGGCCGATCACATAGGTGGTATCGCAGATTTGCTCCACCACCTTGTATGGGCCCTGCCAGAAGGCCTGCAGCTCTTGAGGTACTTCCCTATAGGCAAAGAGCAAGTGGGGCAAAAACCGTTCCCAGTCTTTTTGAGTATCTATGAACGTGCGGATCATCTGTTTAAGTGTTCCGTTAAATTGTTCACAGAGCCCGTTGGACTGGGGTTGGTAAGCGGAGTTTAAGATCGGTTGCACCGCACACACTTTCCAGAGTTGGTGGGTGACCTCTGCAGTGAACTTTGTCCGCCTATCCAAAATAATCTCCCGGGGGAATCCCATGCGGGAGAATATTCGGATAAGGGCATCCGCTATAGTCTCTGCATGTACATTGGTCAACGCCACTGCCTCTGGGTATCTAGTGGCGTAGTCCACTACGGTCAAGATGTATTTCTTTCCGGAAGGGATCTGAGTTTGGCTTTATAGCGATCCCCTCTTTTCCCTACCCTCTGGCAGGTAACGCACGTTTGGCAGTATTGTCTAATATCCTTTGTGATACCTGGCCAGAAGAAGTTCTGCGTCAGCTGATGTTTAGTTCTACTGATTCTTAAATGTCCTGATAATGGTATAACGTGCACGATGTGCAGCAACTCTCGTCTATACTTTCGGGGTACCACGGGTATGGACCCTGCTACTAGCTTCTCTGCATAGCGGTATATGAGACCTTTGTCCCATGCATATCGCTCTCCCTCCAACCCTCCTTGGTCCTTGTTTATCCTATCTTTATATACCTGCAGGGAGGGATCTAGGGCCACCTCACTGCCAAATTCCAGGGGGGCATCCCAGGGGAGAATAGGAGGGCTGTGGGGCATATTGTTTACCTGAGCCTCAAAGTGATCGGAAGGAGCTGTGGTGCATGCTTGCTGCTGGGTAACAACCGGGTAGGCCTCTTGGATAGTTGGTTGAGGATAAAAAGCAGAGGTGAGCTCCCCCAAGTCGTTGCCCAAAATACCATCACTGGGCAAATCCTGCATAATTCCCACCTCCAAATTTCTATGCCCTGCCCCCTAATTCAAATGCACCTTGGTAGTGGGAACTTTGTAAATTGCAGTTGTGGCAGCGGATTGGTGGTCGGGTATTGTACCTAGGAGGGTACTGGTTGTGGTTCGCGGCTGCTCGTTGGGGAGCCAAAGTAGTCACTGCTGGCAGAGGGGTGGTAGATCCATATGTGGTCTGGTGTTGTGTGCGTTGGTCTCGCCTGGTGTCTTGGAACTCGTCAGCTAGCTTGGCTGCCTCTGGTAGGGTACGGGGTTTGCGATCTCGTACTGAATTTTGCAGTTCTGTGGTTAGTCCGTTGAAAAACTGCTCCATTACTATTAACTAGAACATCTCTTCTATAGTGGTGACCCTTGTCGCTTCCATCCACCCCTTGGCGGCTTGCAGTAGTCAATGTGCCCATTAGTTGTGTGAGTCTTTTGTTTGTTTCTTGATGTCCCGGAATTTTAGTCAGTATGCCTCAGAGGTAATGGCATACCATGCTAGGATGGCTTGTTTGACTTTGGGATAATTCCTGATGTCTTCGTCCGCGACGGTCCGGTATGCCTCTGTGGCACGGCCTGATAATCTACCTGCCAGCAGGGGTACTAGGTCGGCCGGGCTGATGTTGTGTAGCTGGCACAACCTTTCGAGATCCTGTAGGTATTCGTCGATATCACTTTCTCCTTCTGTGTAATTTTGAAAAGCTTGGTAGGGAATCTTAGCTTTTCCCTGGGTAGTGTTGGTGGGCGCTGAGGCTCCTTCCCCGACTCGCTGAATAGCGTTTTGCTTAGCCACAATGTACTCCTGTACATCTGCCATCAGTCTTTCTAGTGTCTCCATGGAGGGGGTGTTTGAGTAAAAAGCTAACCTGCTATTGAGCTTTCTTGTAAACTCTGTTGGCTTTGTCTCCTGTGGAGTTGCTGTAGTGGTTGCTCTGTCCCTCTCCATGAGTTCGGCCACAAGAGTAGCCTTCGTTTTGTTGCTGGCTATTCTTCCCCTTGCTTCCAATAATTCCTTTAACGTAGTTCGTTTCAATGTTGTATAGTTTGTTTCCATTCACCGTTCGTTCGTATAACTGCACATATTCTCGAACTCCGGTATATCCGAATGGCTGTTTCAACAAACTGCTGTGCGGTTTGAATCCCACTGCTACCACTAATTGTAGCAGAGAGGCGTTATACTCCACAATATCTCCGCTGGTAGACCGGAACAGCATACAATAATCCAGGTAGCATTACAGTGATCCCTTTTTCCCAAGGACTAGACGACACATAGCTTGGGAGTCTACTGAGTTTTATTTTCTAGGCCTAGCACACATACCTCTAAACCCCCCAACAGCCTTATTTACATACAATGAGGTAAGAAAAAGGGGGAGGGGAAGAGGTACAGAACAGCCATGCATTTACCATAGTAAACAGTACAGAAACTGAGCCGTACAGACAGCCTAACATATGGGAATAGCAATGTAGCCAGAGTATCCATTCTGCTACAACAGGTAATAAAATTACAGTAATAGCAAGATATATACAAACACATTCTGGAAGTGGCTGGGTTTGCCACAGAGGTTGCAGCAGCAGCATGAGGAGGCCACAAAGTGGCCCAGTGACATAGTGTTGATTTAGCAGCAGCATGAGGAGACCATAGAGTGTCAAGGTGACATAGTGTGGAGGTGGCAGCAGCATTAGGAGGCCACATAGTGTACCAGTGACATAGTGTTGATTTAGCAGCAGCATGAGGAGACCTCAGAGTGGCAAGGTGACATAGTGTGGAGGTTGCAGCAGCAGCATGAGGAGGCCACAGACTGGCAAGGTGACATAGTCTGAAGGTGGCAGCAGCAGCACGAGGAGGCCACAGACTGGCAAGGTGACATAGTGTTGAGTTAGCAGCAGCATGAAGAGACCACAGACTGGCAAGGTGACACAGTCTGGAGGTGGCAGCAGCATGAGGAGGCCACAGACTGGCAAGGTGACATAGATGATCTAATCTGATGCATCAGGCATTGATGGGTGCAAATCCTGGCTGATCCACGGCTGATTCATCTTGACAAAGGTCAGTCTCTCTACATTTTGGGTTGACAGGCAAGTTCTTCTTGGGGTAACTATGGCCCCCACCACACTAAACACCTGCTCTGATGCCACACTACTGCCTGGGCAGGACAGCTTTTCCAGGGCAAACTCTGCTAGTTGCGGCACAAATCCAGTTTGGCTGCCCAGTAGTCCAGCAGGTCTTCAATTTGGTTGGCAGGGTGCTGTCCAAGTATGCCACCACCTGCTGGTTCAGGTCCTGCTCCAGGTCTAGCTGCTGCTGCTGAGTACTTTCTTCAGTATGATGGTAAAGTCTTCCTCATGCTCCTCCGGCTGCTTCTGCTCCTACTCTTCTGTCGCCTGTGTAGAAAAACCACCCATTTCTCTACACATTTCTTGTGCTCCAATGTCCTCCTCCTCCTCCAGTTCAGCCCCCACAGGGCTCATGGGGCCGTGAGATGTAGGAGCCACGTCTCCAGTCCCCTGACCAGCGAGATGTATCAGGATATGAAGCAGTGGAATGATGTTGTTCATCTCGTAGTCCTGGCAACTAACAAATAACGTGGCATCCTGAAAGGGCCTGAGCAAACGGCCGGTGTCACGTATGAGCTGCCACTGGCTGACATCAAAGTTACACAGGGGAGTACTCCTGTCCGCTTGGATCATCAAGAAATCGTTTATGGCCTTTCTCTGTTCGTATAGTTGGTCAAACATATGGAGGGTGGAGTTCCAACGGGTGGAAACATCGCATATAAGCCTAGGTTGGGGACCCCGTTCATGCCGCGGCAGCTCAAGTAGGGTGAGCTTGGTGGTGTGCGAGTGGCTGAAGTGCATGCAAAGTTTTCTGGCCATTTTTAGGATGTCTTGCAGATGGGTGGAAGACTTCAGGAACCGCTTGACAACCAAATTGGCTCAGCCCTCCTTGACGCAGCGCCGACACCATGTTCTTCCCGTTGTCGGTCACCATGGGTCCGATTTTGAGTTGTCAGGGAGAAAGCCAGAATTCTATTTTGTGATGAAGGACACTGAGAAGTTCCTCACCTGTGTGACTCCACTCCCCCAGGCAAACGAGGTGTAGAACAGCGTGACACCGCCATAAGCACTGTGAATTGTCCCTGCAGTGGAGGCTAGGGACACTGTGGAGGATGAGGAGGCAGAGGCGGACATTGTCGCAGGACCAACAGGGTCAAAAAATGGAGGCGGAAGCACCGTTACCTGGCCAAGTTGCTGGTTTGGCTTGGCAGGAAACACATTTACCCAGTGGGCCGTAAAGGACATATACTGTATTGTCCTTGACCGTAGTTACAGCTCCACACGTCGGCGCTGTCGTGCAATTTGGCAGACACCGATAGGCTCAAGAACTGGCCCACCTTCTGTTCTACATATTTGTGCAGGGCTGGAACTGCCTTTTTGGCAAAGAAACGATGGCTTGGGACTGTCCACGTCGGCTCGGCACAAGCCATCAGTTTTCTGAAAGGTGCAGAGTCCACCAATTGGAAAGGGAGGTACTGCAGCACCAGCAACTTGGCCAGGAGCACATTCAGCTTCTGCACCGTTGGATGAGTGCACGCATACTGTTGTCTCTTAGCAATCGTTTCGGTGATCGATTTCTGATGGAATGACTGATGAGGAGTAGTAGGGAGAGGAGCAGGAGCACCAGGACCGGTAGATGATGGTAAGGACAGACAGCTTCCTTTGGCTGAGGTGGTGGAGCCTTGACTGCCTGAAATCGGGCACGTGCCAGCGGTTGCTGCGGCAGGCTGGACCACCACTTTGGAGCCACGGTTCTCCCAGGCCACTCTATGGTAACGCTGCATATGTTGATGCAGGGCCGTGGTGCCAACATTGGCACCCTGGCCACGCTTTACCTTTTGCCGACAGATTCGGCAAATGGCCATGTTCACCTCCTGCCACACCGCCAAGTAGGTGATTTTACCCGCAACACTCCGCACTGACTGACTGCTACCACTGCTGCCTCCGTGAACCCCTGCACCACTACTTTTGGGGCAGGTAGGCTCCTGCAAAGGGGGTGGTCTACCCCGGGCATGTTTGGCTCGCTCCCGACCTCCCACTGCTGCCACCCTGCTGCCTCCCAGCCACGCTAACGACTCGCTGGCTCTGCCGCTGCCTCACGCGCAATCTACCGCCCTCTTCTCCAGATGATAATGAAGCCCCTTCGTCACCTGGCTCCCAATTGCGATCGGCTACATCATCATCAAGTACTGTCTGCATGTCACTGATGTCCTCCTCAACGGTGTCTGAGCCAGGAGCATGACCACTCGCAACACCAGCTCCCACTCCACTCTCGTCATCACTACTTGTCCGCATACCGGAAGAAGCGGCAGATGTCTCCTTCAGATCTTGGCTGGGCAGTAGCTGCTGACTATCCTCTAGTAGCTTGTCCTCACTGTATAGTGGAGCTAAGCCCCCAGCATATAATACTTCTCTGGCTGAGGGTACAGAAAAGGACAGAGACAGGTGAGGGCACAGGGCCTGCTCCCAGGCCATGCCAACTAAGGGTTGTGTCTGACGAACCCACCGACACTTGACTGGGGGTGTCTGATGTCACTTGGGATGAAGTTGATGACCGAGTCAACCATTCAAGAACCGCTGGGTTGCTGGTCAAGACACGACAGCTAGCTGACACTGGGAGCTCAGGCCTCTGGAAGTGACCCTTGCTGCCACACTTCCTTACTCTTTTGCGACCTGTGCCTGCGCCAGAAATATTTAGGCCTCTGCCCCTCCCCTGTGCAGGGCCTGTCACTTCTCTGTCTGACATACTGTTAGATCAAATAAGTAAATAAAAAGAAAATGAATACACCCCAAAAAAGGCTGTAATTTTGTCACTTCACCACGCAACGGCAAATAATACTTTTTTCCCCCACTAATGCATCCCTACATACATATATGCCAAAAAAGCGTTAGAACATATAACTGGACCGGTGAACGGTCAAAAAAGGCTTTGGAGCATATAACTGCACCACTGAACGGTAAATAATAATTTTTTTGCCCCTAATACACACCAAAAATGGCTTTAGAGCATATAACTGCACCACTGAATTGAAATTATACTTTTTTCCCCACTAATACACGCCAAAAAAGGCTTTAGAACATATGACTGCACCGCTGAACAGCAAATAATACTTTTTTTTGCCACTAATACATGACAAAAATGGCTTTAATTTTCTCAGTTACCACACAGCAGCTAATAAGCCCTTTTTTTCCCCACTTATACATGCCAAAAAAGGCTTTAGAACATATAACTGCGCCGCATAAGGGCTAATAAGACATAGTAATATTTCCTAGTAATACATCCTGTTAATGGCTATATCACACAGCACTTGTACCCCAATAAAAAGAACGGTTTGCTTGAATTACAGAGGTATCATCTATTGCAAACCTGAAAGCAGCAGTATAATGGCAATTTGGAGCCCCAGTCACTGCAGCAAGGTGTAATAGGATTGCTCCTATTACCCATGCTGTAAACTCCCCTGTTGGACCCTGTTCTCCTTTTATAGTGTGGAATAATTCCCCCTATCCTTTCCCTACACTTCTAATGCTCTTTCCCTGAACTTCTATTGAGCAAAATATAGTTGTCAAGTTTTTCCTAGCACTTTCCCTAGCGCCTGCTCTATTTATAGGGCTGTGACATCACAGGGCTGGCTGGCTGCTGATCAGTGCATGCATGGCATTGTGGGTGATCCCTTGTTCCCAGAGTTCTTTGCTCCATGTCCTAATTCGGATTCACTGCGAATGGAATTTTTCCTGAAATTCAGATCGCATTCCACTTCGTAAACTTCAATTCGCTCATCTCTATTCATAATCAACCTACACAGTGATGTTATTTATCCCACATGATGAACCCCATAAAAAATGTAAAGAAAAACCAGACAATTGTGATTTTTAGACCAAAAGTGGAATAAAAAGTGATAAAAATGTCATATCTTCTCCGAAATGACACTGATGGAAACTATAGCTTGTCCACGAAAAAATAAGCCAAACAGCTCCATTAACAGAAAATTGAAAAAGTTGTGGCTCCTAGAATATGGTGATATAAAAAACAAATCATTTAAATGATTTTATGGTGCAAAAGTAATAAAGCATAAATAAACTATGGGGCACATTTATTATGACCGGCTTTTTAGATGCTGGTCGTAATAAAACCCTATAGCTGGCGGAGTTAATTCAGTAGTGGACCTCAGCACACATCAAGATGAGGCTTTCATGGGTGCACGTCCCCATTGATGACTTCTACCCAAGTCGTCCAGGAGTCAATATGTAACACAAATTTCGGAGACAGCACGCCAATAGATGCTTAGTGCACAGTAGTTTATTATTCACACTAGTGGTACAATTTCAACACAATAGTATGGACTATATCCACAATTTGTAGAAACTGAATTTTTCAGAGTATATAAGCTGCAACGTTTCAGGTCCAAGTAGGAGCCCTTTCTCAAGCAGGAAATGCCGGTATCTAATGCGTCCACGGCATTATAGCTGGCCTATAGCTGGCGGAGGATCCACCGAAGTTATGAAGAGGCGCAGGCTTCTCCATAACTTCAGCACATCCAGCGGCAGTTCTAAATGTAAGACATCTTCCTAGCTGTCTTAGATTTAGACTGTTTTCTATGCCTAAAACAGGTGTAGAACATCATGAATGAGAAGAGCCTGCTGGCTCGTCCCCATACCATGCCCACAATTTTAGACCTGGTGTGAGCGGGGCAAAGTCGCAGATATCGTCACAACTAACCATAGCGTGCCATCTGCACCTGAAATATGCCTAATTTTGGCATATTTCAGCTTAGTAAATGACCCCCTATATGTCAAATTGTAATCTCTATATCTTGTATTGGCCCACAGAATAAAGTTATTATGTTGATCTAGAACAGTAGGGGATTCATTTCAGTTTTTCTGGTGTCTTTGGCTTTAAAGGGATTAATGTAAAGATCCCCAGTGGTCTAGGGCAGTAAAGGGATAAAGTCTGTATGTCTGGTGGTCTTTTGCAGTGAGGGTATTGATTGCAGTATCCCTGGTG
The DNA here is from genome assembly GCA_033119425.1 of Bufotes viridis. NCBI lineage: Eukaryota > Metazoa > Chordata > Amphibia > Anura > Bufonidae > Bufotes > Bufotes viridis. The sequence continues at coordinate 235,768,746 of CM065589.1, forward strand.
GTCTAGACCAGTGAAGGGTTTGATGTTAAAATCCCTGGTGGTCTTTTATTTTTTTTTAATCTTAGGATAGACGTGTGTTTATCCCAGGCATGTTTAAATTCACTTACTGTAGATTTCCCAGGCTGTAGCAAGAAGCTAAACACTGATAGTACAGCTTCCTGTTCTCTCCCTGCACTGATCGTATGGCTTCCTGTTCTCTCCCTGCACTGATCATTGAGAGGAGTGCAGTAAGGGATAAAGAAGACTTTCCTGCTGCAACTATATGCCTACACAGTTCTCTTTGTAATTAGGCTCATTGATTCAGGATCCCTTTGCAAGATCATTAAGGGTAGAGCTCACGGTGTGACTTAGTGGGCACACCTTATAAGCTGAGTGACTGTACATAAAGCTTAGATGAAACAGTGTGTTGGAAAATATTTCAGATTCAATGAGCCTTTCACAAGCAGTTTATGTTTCAGAAAGGCTCATTGGAACTGAAATGTTGCATGGGTGAATACAGACGTGCATTAATTAAAGTGCCTCCTTAACTTTTATTTGTTTGGTGTGAAGGACTTTGGACCTGGTCCTGCAAGGTTTGCACCTTTTTATTCCAAAAGGTGTTGTCTCACTTCAGCAAATGGCATTTATAATGTAGACAAAGTTAATAGAAGGCAATAACTAATGTATTGTGATTGTCCATATTGCCTTCTTGGCTGGCTTGATTCATTTTTCCAGCACTTTATATAATGCTCACCCAGGGGTTGCAATCAGCAGTGGCCATGCCTGCACACTATAGGAAAAGTGAGACAACACCTTTAAAAAAGTCCAGTGCCGCTGATCTCTTTGAGACAAATGCTAATCATCTACATATTCATGCGGTGTGGGTATAGGTGGATCAGTAGGTCCCTAAAAGATCTGGTGTGCAACCTGAATGCACTTTCCATCTGTCCTTATATAGAAAATGAAAAAAATATAATTGTGGTTGGCAGCTTTGCAGAACATAATACTAGAGTCTATAAAAGGGAGGACACATATGTTGGGAATTCATTTCCACGCACTTCCATCTGGAACCTGAGTTAAAACTGCCCTTGGATGAGCCCCAAAAATAGAAAACTGGAATAAAGAAAATAATGATCAATATATAATAAATATGAATATATATCAATAACTATTTATTTTCATCCATGGTGTGTGGCATATCCTTCCCTTCACCATTTTTCTGGAAAAAAAAGTAATTAAGTACCAAAAATGTTGCAGTTGCCATGATTTGCAACTTTTTTACGCCACAAAACTGACATATCCGATTTCATAAATGACCCCTTTGTTTTATCTAAAATAATTTACGTTTCTCCAGAATCATTAGTCTGACCCCCTCTTTTGGGGGACAGGGACATGATGATGGTCCAAAACATTGAAGATGTGCAGATCTTTCCTTCCTACATTTATTTCTTATAGTCTTATACTCTACTATATTCTGCAGCACTTTACAGACATTGGCACCAAGTGGTCCCCAATGGGTTTAACAGGAAAACCGGAGTATCCGGAGGAAACCCAAGCAAACATGGAGAGAACATACAAACTCCATGCAGATGTCCTTGGTACATGTCTCTGTAGGTTCCACTATTGACTTGGGTTGTCAAGATTGTTTACATTGTAATGACAAAGTTCACTAGGGTTTGGAGATTTTAGAGATCTTAAAATTATTTTCAGTAATGAGACAAAACTTTCTTCTTTGCGTTCCCTTAATAATGTGAACATATCAAATTAGTAGCCCGGTGTGCTTATGTTATAATGTTTCAGTCAAGTTTTAAAATACTTTATATTGCTTTAAGCACTTTTTGTCTTACTTGTTTATCATCTTCTTTGGTTTCACAGACTAAATGTCTTTCATATAAAGAATTACAATTAAATAATGTCGCTTGATTGACTTCATAGATCAAATACAAATAAATATCTACATAGAAATAATTAGCAAATAAGGATGTGATTGCTTCCCTTCAAAGAGAATAATTATCATGCAAGTCTATAGTTATTTCTGTTTGATTATACTTTACAACAAATAAACAATTAGTAGTTATTGTTATGCTTCACTATGTTACTTAATAAAGAAAAGAAAATTAATTAATGGGCAGACTTGATGATACTATAGGATTGCATGGTTAACACATCAACCAGGCACATTTGGTATGCATCTTTATTATGGTTTAACAATATTTAACAGGTAAGATTTAAGATATATAACTTTATTGAATTTATTTTGTACTAATCCGAAGTGGTTGTCCGGCCTCTTAATTTTTTTAAAGGCTTCCCATGGTGTAAAATATTAAATGTCAGTACTCAACTTACAGATCACCTGCTGATCCATGTAAAAAAAATGTAAATGGCCAAACAACCACTTTTAATTTAATTTGTTTTTACATAGTTATTAAATATTTTAATAAAGACATTTTTCATGAACAGGTCCAAGTGTTGAGGATATCTTACTCAAAGAATTTAAAGAATTGTCACATGGGGACATCAAAGTAGCCATTACAACTATTCACATGTCATTGGAGGTAAGAGCAAATGTTACTTTTTTTTTTTAAATCATTTACATACTGTATTTAAAAATACATTTAGATATTTATTTGTTAGTACTTACTTTTTTAATGTTAGTCCTATACTAATCAAGTTACAAAACATTTCAAAGAAAAGTAGAGGGACCCCACTCTAGCAGCATGCACTTTTTAAACAGGTATTATGTGTTTCTTGTTCATGCTTTCTGCTCTTACACTCCCTTCAGGGTGCTTAACTTATAGCTGATAAAGTAGTATCTGTTTTTTGAGCTGTACAGCTATATCCTGCCATTGGAGAGCAAAAGTAAGGCAGAAGCCAGAGAGCAACCTGCTGCCTACAATACAGGTGCTGCTACAAATTACTCTCTTCACTCCCCTAAATCAGTAAAGATGTACCCATTAACCCTTTACTGTAATAGATCACTAGGGAAGTACAGTGGTCTTTGTCAACAAACGGGACTGGCCAGTGATATGCTGCAGCAGTCAACGTGAGGTCATTGATGCAGTAGAGTAAAAAAAAAATACATAGCTGGCACCAGACAGATGACACTGGTATGGCAGGAGAAAAAACAGGTAATGATTCCTTTCTATTTTATGCTATTCCTCTTTCCTCCCCTTGTCTCATTTTGTATTGATCCTTGTTAACCCTTTTAATGTTCACTGGGATCAACAAAAAATTAGACAAGGAGGGATATTGAATGTGTTAACAATCCTTGAAAAGATTCATAATTGGTGGTCAAGAGTAGTGAAGGGTTTAATAGTTAGATTCCTAGAGGTATAGGGCTGTGAATGGATTAAAGCAATTTAACGGTAACACACTTGTGGTCTAGGGTAAGAGATTAATAACTTTGCTCGTAATTTAGAATAGTACAGGTGTGAACTGTATTATTTTGCCTATGGCACTGGGCCTGACTAAAGACCCCAATGCTGTCCTGCAGTAATTTCTGTTGGATCATACCTAAGGTCTATCCATACGGATAACTATGCATTTTACATGCACAGGCAGTCATGCATTTGAATGTATAGATAGATTTTAAAAAAAAGTCCCCTTTTGGGGACTTGTGAAATCAATTTTAAACCTAATTTAGGGGGTTTGGAGGAATGCAATAAAATAGCAGAAATATGTCACAGAATTATTATTTTTTGTTGTTCAAATACTTTTATTGAAAAAGACCAGAAAAAGGACAATATACAACAACATTGAAGTGTATCAAGTTACTGTCATGGTACAGCATTGTTTATATTCTAACTTTTCAGAATAAAGTAGATTATGTATATCACACATGAAGGATATTCAAAATTATCATCTAGGAGAGGAGTATGAAAACAGAAGACCATACACTTCGGCGGGGGGAGGGAGAAAGGTCAAAGGGAAGGGAAGAGGGGATAGGTACTTCCTGGCACACTGTATCTTACAAAAAGAAAAAGAAAAAACAAAGAAATGATAAGGCTAATAGACTCACATCTGAACATCTGCCAGAGCCAACCAATTGTAAAAGACTTGTGAACCTTTAAATAGAATCCAAGCGGTCCAGATCTTAAGGTACTTCTCACTTACTCCCTCATCCTCCACTCTGAGTTCCTCTATTCTGTGGATCAGCTCAAATGTATCTAACCATTCTCTAACGGGTGGTGTATGTGGGGACTTCCAATATCTAGGTACAACCAGGCAAGCGGCAAAAGGAATCTCAGGAGGCCCTTTTTCAGGGTAGAGATGGATCCTGGGAGAATAGATATAATAGCTTCTTCAAGGGTCCATTGCAAGGCGCTGCCACTCATCTGGTTGTACAAATCATTCAAGGCCCTCCAGAAGGGTGTCACACAAACACACTGCCACCAGATGTGGGAAATAGTACCCACTAGGGATGAGCGAATCAACTTCGGATGATACATCTGAAGTCGATTCGTATAAAACTTCGTTCCAATACTGTAGAATGTATTACTTCCAATGAGCCAAAGGTTTTGCTTTGCAAAGTTATTACCCGAAGTCTTGTGAGACTTCGTGAAGCAATAACTTCGGCTCAACGGAGCCTATACATTCTAATACTGTACTGCTCCGTACAGTATTTGAACAAAGTTTTATGCGAATCGACTTCGGATGTTTCATCCGAAGTCGATTCACTCATCCCTCGTACCCACCTCCCTGGCGCAATGCCAGCACAAATCTGGGCTTGAGGAGTAGAATGAGTGTAGGAGCACAAGGATCCTGTACCATCTGGAAATGATCTTAAAGTTCTTCTCCTGCAGTCTATGGCTAATGGACGACCTATGCGTCAAAATGAGCGCCTTCTCCCATTGGTCCGAGGAGAAAGATCTCCCCAATTCTCTCACCCAAGCCGACACATAAGGCAGGGAAGATGGAGTTCCCCTGGAGCAATCCGTAGACCAGAGACACCAGAATTATTATTTTTTGCAGAAAACACTTTAAAAAATAATATAAAGAGGTTTTAGGAGAATTAAATTGCGATAAACTATCCTCTGTCACCTGATGTTGCTGGAAACTATGAGGTGAATGGATCTGGAAGCAGAAGCTCAGCCTGCAGCCAGCAACAGGAAACTGCAGGGTTCCCCAAACTCAGGGACAGAGAAAACATCACAACATCTGCCCCAACACATCACCTGACTGGCAGGAAACAAGCCCCATCTTTCTCAGCCTGTCTCAGCCTACATGGGTGAGGAGACAACACATCTTGACCCCCACGTTGCACCAATGGTGCTGTGTAACTGCAAATACTTGTCTCATTCACTTGTAATTACATTGCACCACCACTACAAAAGAGACAGCATGCAGGTAAACTTTGAAAAGGATGCAGTGCTCTCAAGAGTACCTCAACCTCTACAAACAGCTGATCATCAGTGGTGCTGGAAGTTGAACCCCCTGGTGATCTGATTTTAAAGACCTATGAGGACAGGTCATCAATATTTTACCACTGAAAACCTCTTTAAGGACAAAACAGTTTGGTTGCAAAGTATTATTGCAAGTATTATTTTGTAGTAGCATAGTTTGTAAGACTGAATAAAGACATCCGTCCATCAAGTTCAACCTATTATCTTGCAAGTTGATCGAGAGGAAAGCAAAAAAAAAAAAACCCTGTGAGGTCGAAGACAATTTTCCTCATTTTAGGGGAAAAAAATTCCTTCCCGACTCCAATCAGGCAATCAGAATAACTCCCTGGATCAACAACCCATCTCTAGTATCTATAACCTGTAATATTATTACACTCCAGAAATACGTCCAGGCAGAGAGTTCCATAGTCTCACTGCTTTTAGCTTTTACCATAAAGAATCCTCTCCTATGTTTGTGTAGAAACCTTCTTTCCTCTTAGTTATTATATCTCCCCTCAGTTGTCTTTTTCTAAACTGAATAACCCTAATTTTGATAATCTATCAGGGTACTGTAGTCCACCCATTCCAGTTATTACTTTAGTTGCCCTCCTCTGAACCCTCTCCAGCTCTTCTATATCTGCCTTGTTCACAGGAGCCCAGAAATGTACACAGTACTCCATGCGTGGTCTGACTAGTAATTTGTAAAGTGTCAGGACTATGTTCTCATCACTGGCATGTCCCTTTTGATGCAATCCATAATCTTATTAGTCTGGGCAACAGCCTTTTGACACTGGTTTCTATAGGTAAGTTTGCTGTCCACTAAAATTCCTAGGTCCTTTTCCATAACAGTGTTACCCAGTGTTTTACCATTTAGTATGTACTGGTGACTTGAATTATTCCTTCCCATGTGCATAACCTTACATTTGTCAGTGTTAAACCTCATCTGCCACTTTTCTGCCCAAGCCTCCATTCTATCCAGAGCCATCTGTAGCAGTTTCCTCTTTTTGTTGTCACACATTTTACTTGCATTTTTCTCTGACTTTTCTGTGGAGAAGACTATGTGAAAGTGCCTGAAAAAACACCACACCCAGAGCCTGAAAAAAATACCAATGGACAACAAATTGCTAGGAAACTCTCTAGGAATTCGCTGTGGCATTGTTTCGATAAGCTTCTGCAAAGTTACAAGATTTATTTCCATCCAGTGTTGCATTAATTTTTTACCAAGATCTTGCATTAATGAATGTTGAGTCTGACCGCTGTGCAAAGCCTTCTCCAGCACATCCCAAGGATTCTCAATGGGGTTAAGGTCTGGACTCCATGTGTGAAAATGATGTCTTATGCTCTCTTAACCACTCTTTCACAATTTAGGCCCGATGAATGTTGGCATTGTCATCTTGGAATATGCCTGTGCGATCAGGGAAGAAAAAATCCATTGATGGAATAACCTGGTCATTCAGTATGTTCAGGTAGTCAGCTGACCTCATTCTTGGAGCACATACTGTTGCTGAACCTAGACCTGACCAACTGCAGCAACCCCAGATCATAGCACTGCCCCCACAGGCTTGTACAGTAGGCACTAGGCATGATGGGTGCATCACTTCACCTGCCTCTCTTCTTAGCCTGATGCGCCCTTCACTCTGGAACAGGGTAAATTTGAACTCATTAGACCAGGCATGCTCAACCTGCGGCCCTCCAGCTGTTGCAAAACTACAACTCCCATCATCCCCAGACAGCCTACAGCTATCAGCCTACAGAAGGGCATGGTGGGAGTTGTAGTTTTACAACAGCTGGAGGGCCGCAGGTTGAGCATCCCTGCATTAGACCATATGACCTTCTTGCATTGCTCCAGAGTCCAATATATACTTCCTAGCAAATTGAAGCCTTTTTTTCTGGTTTGCCTCACTGATTAGTGGTTTTATTACGGCTACACGGCTGTTCAGTCCCAATCCCTTGAATTTCCTTCGCATTGTGCATGTGGAAATGCTCTTGTAGTGGGAAACGGGAAAAAAATTCCAAATGGGGTGAAATTGCAAAAAAAAAGCAATTTCACCACAGTTGTACGGGTTTTTAAATTACAACGTTCGATTTGCGATAAAACTGACTGGTTAATTTTATTCTTCAGGTCAGTATGAATCCGGCAATACCTAATATGTATAGTTTTTCTTGCGTTTTGATAGTGAAAAAAAAAATTAAAAGTGGGAATTTTTTTTATTTTATTTTTTTGTCGCCATGTTTTGACCCCTATAACTTTTTTGTAATTATGCGTACGGAGCAGTGTAGGGGCTCATTTTTTGCGGGGCAATCTGAACTTTTAATTGATACCATTATGGGGTGCGTATGATGTTTTGATCACTTTTAATTTATTTTTTTTTAGGAAATGAAGCGTCCAAAAATGGTGAATTAGCCATTTGGACGCTTTCTTTCCGTTTTTATGTTTACCGTATGGTGAATATTTTTTTATATTATTATAGTATGGGCGTTTTCGCACATTGCGACACCCATTATGTGTAATTTTTTTATTTTTTTATTTATTTTATTTTCATTTTGGGGAAAGGGGGGTGATTTGAATTTTTATATTTTTTTTATTTTATTTTTATTTTTTAAACTTTTTATTTTTATTTTTTTACCACTTTCTTATAGTTCCCACAGGGAACTATAAGATGCAATCATCAGATTGCTATTCTCATATATTCCAATGCAATAGCATTGGAATATATGAGAAGATCGCATATTTCCTATGGAGCCTATTACAGTCATAGGCTCCATAGGAATACTATGTAGTAACCTAGGTTTCATTCACAGAAACCTAGGCTACTACATGCATGCCCGGCTCCCCTTGTGGCCATCAGGGGAGCCGAGCACAAACCGAAAGTGAAACTTTAGTTTTGCGCGATCAGATGCCGTGGTCAGGATTGACCACGGCATCTGAGGGGTTAAATGTCCGCGATCGGCATCGCTGCCGGTCACGGACATGAGCTGCGGGTGTCAGCTTGATGAATCAAGCGTTTACCCGCAGCTCATGCGCCCGCTCCGTGCGGGAGCGGGCGCCATCTTTAAAGTGCGGACGAAGGGCGTACATGTACGCCCTTCGTCCTTAAGAGGTTAAACATACCCCTTTGTTCTACTGTTGTTTTTCTTCAATTTGATTTCACCAAATGTTTAAGTGATCGCCGATCACGAATATTTAGGATTTCTTTCTGGCCACATTTCTTCCTAAAATACGATGGGTCCCCACTATCCTTCCCGTTTTTAATAATGCGTTGGACAGTTCTTAACCCAATTTTAGTAGTTTCTGCAATCTCCTTAGATGTTTTCTCTGCTTGATGCATGCCAATTATTTGACCCTTCTCAAACAGACTAACATCTTTTCCAGGACCACGAGATGTGTCTTTCAGCATGGTTGTTTAAGAAATGAGAAGCAACTCATTGCACCAGTTGGGGTTAAGTAACTTGTTGCCAGCTGAAAGATAATAACCCATGCAGTAATTATCCAATAGGAGGCTCATACTTATTTGTTTAGTTAAATCCAGGTGGCGACTTTTTTTTGGGTACAAGCAGTATAATTTCTTGTTGGCCAACATGTAACATCTACAAGTTTACATGGACAAGTTTAGTAGAGATGAGCAAAATTTTTGAAATTTGTTTTTTCTGATTCTTCAAATCTTTCAAAGAATTTGATTTGTGCCCAAATCAATTCTACCTGACTCCAAGTGCTCTAACTGGCCAGAAAATTGAAATGAGACTCTGAGGTTCTCTAGGAGTCATATTCTAACTTGTCTTTCTCTCTTTTTCATCCAAAAATGATGGCCTCAACAAGAGCAGATGCCTGCCCCTGTTTATGTGCACACAGATGTTAATGTGAGAAGAAACAGTGGCTTGTTATGAACTGAGGTCTTGAAAAATTCTCCCTTATTTTGGGAGCAGCAGTACAGTGTGGTTAATTGTCAGAAGAAACAGAGGCTTGTTATGAACAAGCCTTAAAAAATTCTCCCTTATTTTTGTGAGCAGCAGCAGTACAGTGTGTATGTGTAAAGTAAGGTCTAATGTGTGAAGAGGTAATAGTGGTGTGTGGCAGTAATAGTAGCAGCAACAGCACAGCATGGAACATACATTGCAGTAGATGTGTATGTAGTTATTTAGGGTTCGTAGTCGTAGTAGTTGCGGCAGGGTAGGGTTAATGATAGTGGCAATAATGGGAGTAACAGCTGTGGTGGTAGCGACTCTATATTGTGGAACATGATCATAGGCAGGCAAACAGCTGCAGTGGCATGATGGGACCAGCAATAAATAGTCACCATCAGCAATGGCAGATGTATTCATTGGCCTCAGTCAGAGGTGTGTAAAAATCCTCATGGATCCAAGCCTAGTTCATTTTACAAATGTAATGTTTTGTACACTGGCGGAGGACAAGTTTGTCTGTTTGGATATGATGATGCTATCCTGGGCTTCCATAGCTGGCAGTCCCGATGCCTGTTCAAGGCATCGGGGCTGCCATAGCAACCATCAGGTCCCCGTCACCGCAGCACGGGGAACCGATGGGGATGTATAAACTGCCGCAAACTTCCTGTATGCCGCGGTCAGCGCGACTGCGGCATACAGGGGGTTAATCCGCCGCCATCGGTGTTTTCACCGATGCTGGCGGATATAGCAGGGGTTCGGCTGTCAGTATCAGCCAGGCCCCTGCTGCTGATTGCAGCAGAAGGTGGGGGGCAGCCGGTTAACCCTAGGACGAGAATGTTCTTCCTAGTGCATTAAGGAGCCACAAGTTAGGACGAGCATTCTCGCCATAGGTCCTGGAGGGGTTAAAGTACATAAAATACATAAAGTACATCAAATACACTTGATCAACACACGTTCCACAAAATACGTGCCATACTGCAAGTCAAGAGAAAAATACGGAAAAATCCACTTGAAACGACATTCAATACATTACAGACCCAGAAGCGGCACCTATGTTGTCCCCAACATGTGTTTTGTGTTGCTTCCTTAGGGAGATGAGTGTGAGTGGGACAAAACACACAAGGCACATCTGTTAGTGATTTATTGTGTTTTAAAAAGAATGTAGTGAGGATCATCCTTGGAACGTAGTATGGCGCCATCCATCGTGTCCAGGTAGGTCACATGACAAGTACGTTATCACATGGCGTGTGTGTCATAAGGCGCACATAACATAACGAGATGCCACCACACAACCGCACCAAATGGATGCTATTCATAGGTTAACTACTTTTTCCTCTTACTCACTAAGATATTATAACATAACAAAACTGGCATATTCGATAACCTATGGAAAATCACATAATTCATAATATTCGTGCAATCACGTGGCAAACGTAGTCATTACTTAGCATGGATGTAATGACACACACAACGCTTTGAGTATATCACCACGCACCACTCTGCAAAATAAGCAAAGACCATGACTAAAGTTACTGGGAGACAGGAGCGTAGCTAGAACTGACTGGGACCCACAGTCTTCGCAAAACCCCCTTCTCCCATGTAAAGCCCACTCATGTGGCTTGTCAAGATCTCTCTCTCAGACCAGTCCAGGTAGCGATGCCGTCCATTTCTTACATGTATATACTGTATGTCATGTCACTGTATATACTGCCTTTGCATGTAAAACACTGTTGTGCAGGCCCTGATGATAAAAACTTTAAGTACTCTTTCCGTGCAACCCCCACTCCTGTGGCTAGTCAAGATATTTCTGTCCACAGACCTGTATGAGGGCTTTTTTGTTGTTGGACAAACTGTAGTCTTCAGTCTTCATTGGTATCATATTTTGGGTTACATACAACTTTTTGATTATTATTATTCAATTTTTCTGGGGAACAAGGTGACCAAAAAATGGCCAATTGCGTGTTTTTATTGTTTTCAGTTACGGCGTATAGCTTGCAGGAAAAATATTTTTATATTTTAATGGTCTAGACACTTTCTGGCACAGCAATATAATTATCTATTTATTTTATTCTTTATCTTTAGATCAAAAATTGAGAAATGGGGGGTGATTTAAATTTTGATTCCAATATTCCCAACCTCTGCCCACTCCATCCTCTTTCACCCCTCTGTACTATAGCATGCAGTACATGGCAGCCTCCCCTCTCTGCCCTGCTGTTCCTCCATGTACTCGTGCTTAATATGGCACTCAAAAGGGTTCTATTACAATTATGGTACTCACAGAAGTGTCTTGTGATGGTCTACAATCTGACCACATCTTCTGTGTCTCTCGCTACTTCAGTTCCAAGAATGCTTCCTGATACATCTTCTGAACTCTCACATCGTGAGGCCAATATAAATCAGGGACGCCATCAGAGATTACAATGATGCTGTGCACGTCGGGTCGCCTGCGGGACTATTGTCCCGTTCTTAAATGATCATATGAGTACGGGACAACACGGCATGAGGTGCATAGCATAATTGTAATCTATAATGCTGTGCGCTCCCGTGCGCAGGATCAATGCTGATCCGGGACATATGGCCCACTCACGGACCGTATATCTCGGAGCAAATACGGTCGTGTGCAAGAGGCCTTATTGTGGGGATTCAGAAGAATTTCCCTGTTCGATGTTTGTTTGGCTCACCTATATTCAGTAAGAATACTTTTCCTATCATACCCTCATGCAGTATAGAGCTGTTGTAAATCATATGCTTGTCTTTCAAAAGTTGCTTCGGTGAAACAGATCCATCTTGCTCTCAAAAACTGTCCAACTGGAATACTTCTAATTAAGGATTTCGGATGTGACGAGTGGGCATGTAAAAATGCATTAACGGACATTTCCTTTCTAAATAAATCGCAGTGGTACTTTATAAGATGTAGGACAATGATGGGGACATTAGTATATGTGGTGGCTGATTTTCTATTCATTTATTTCACTATTAATTTATTTCTTTTCCATTGGTCGATGCATATATCAATTATATATTCTTATGTATTTATTATAGTTTTTTCATTAGTCTATCACATATTATAATTTTTGTATGTTACCCTTAGCAGAGTCTTTGTATATTGGTGTTTTTAGATGTCTATTAATTCACATAGTTGTATATATTTATTGTAGTTTTATAATATTTTCTCACTTTCACTACATTTTTTGCATATGTACGTAATATTTTCTTAAATGTTATATCAGAATCCATTGTTATATATATTTTTGGCACTTTTCAATGTCATTTGTATTTTTTACAGGCACGTTCACTTTTTGCATCACACTGGCACATATTTATTTAGCACTTCTATGTTTTTGCACGTTGCACTTTAATTTCTTTCTTCGTCATTTTCATATTCGCATGTGCCAATACTTCTCCCAGTAACTGTAGTCACGTTTGTAAGGAATGTGGAGCTATTTGCTGTCAGCTAGCAGAGGAAGCAGGCCCCCAGGTGGCCATGCTTCAAAGTGCGGCCACGTGTTTATCTTTCATACCCCACTCAGCCACATTGGCTACTCAACTTCTCTGGCAGAATGAATGCTGATGGGAAGGGGGGGGGGGGGCTGAGTTCGTCAATAGAACAAAACAATCCATCAGACATAATGGAACTGGAAGTTCATAAGGGAGGAACCACATAATGATGCCAGGTTTAGTCTCCACTTGTAGCTGGAACCCAGCCGGAACCATTGCTGCCAGAACCATCTCCCTATGATCTTCCGGTGAGGGAGATATGATCCATAATGGGTTTTTGGATTATGAGCTGTCTCACGGGAGCAAAGAGGAGTGGCAGGGGAGGGGTTTGGGGGTTCATATCGTCATGTAATGTTTTTGGAGGGACCCAGGAAACTTGCTGTCCTCACTGCCTCCCGTGTGACTACAGCTAAGGATTATAGCAACCATGAATTCATCATCATAACCCAAAGGATTACTCACCTACCTGGTAACTGACTTTTGATCTGTTCAACTCTGTTTGTACCATATCATCTGTATTTGCACCTCCGACCATTGTATATATGCTGTGTGTGTATAGTCTTATGTCTAGTGTGCCCTTAAGGCAATTAAATATATAAATTAATCTTGTGCTGTTCTTGTTTCTCAATCTACGAATCCCCATGTCCGTGTTTGGCATAAGTTCTAAGCTACCTGGGGTTGTTTCCTGACCCGATATAATCCCTTTAACGGACCGGGCTTATATCTTACAAATAACTGGTGGCAGTCTACCGGGCTGGTGCAGTGAAAGGACCCTCCCGGCTTGTCCGGGTTGTAAGTGAGTGTTGTGTTATGTGGACCACCCTCTCTTACTCCCTGTGCCTCCCTATGCCTGTGTGGACAGGAGGTGTCTGTGTAAACTGTGTCAAGCTGACCTTGCATACTCCCAGGGAGGGTGTAACATCATGTCTTGGTAACCAGTGATGAAACTGTACCACATGAGCATGATGTAGTTGACGTCAGGCGGGGCTAAGAGGTGTCGTATTCATCACAACGGTCTTTGCTTATTTTTTGGAGCGGTGCATGGTGACGTATTCAATAACTTGAGAACAGCACAAGACATCTAAAAACTATTTTCTACCCTCCCTACTGGTGATGTATTCAGTGCGTGTTGTGCATGTCATTACGTATATGCTGTGCAATGACTACATTTGCAACATAATCGCCCGAAAATGGTGAATTATGTGATTTTCCATCAAATGAGTTATCTGTCAGTTTTGTTATTTATGTGTATGATTGTACACAATATAGTAGTGTTGCTGATCTGTCGAGGTTGTTGGGTAATGACATCTTGTAATATGGTACATTCTCTATGACCTGGTCCGTCACCTGTTCGTCTGCAAATTACTAATGATGTTATGCTGCCTCACTAGTGTTGCCCAAACGTTATAATATCTTAGTGAGTAAGATGAATAAGTAGTAAATCTATTAATATTATTAGTGATGAGCGAAGTTCTGAAAATTTCAATTTGGTCAATTTGTCGAACTTTGACAAGAAACTTGATTTCGCCACAAATTGCGATAAATCAGGTATACCTAGGACACTTAGTGGCCCAATCTCAGTGTGGAGATTGGAACGTAAACTGCAGGGAGACTGCAGGTAGAGTCCAGGGGGAGTGTATTTATTAGGAGTGTGTGTATTACTTTCTAGTGCACCCACATTCATAGTTAATCTGTTCTCTGTGGGTACTGTGTCGTCAGTATTACAGGGTTTTGTAACTTATTGCTGTCCACATCACTGTGCAGGGCACCAAGTTTCGTAGCTAATCCCTTCTGTTAAACAAAAAGAAACGCATACAGCACACTCCAGTAAAGCAAAATAAATTGGGTGCCCCGCAGGAGCTCTGTCCAAATAGCTCCTTGGTGGAACTAATTAAAGAAATAAAGACAGCGCCAATAAAGTAGTAAGGAAAGAAATGTTCTTTTAATGTTGGTTGTGGCAGTCCAAACATATGTTTTTCAATCCCTTCTGTTAGCTGTCGAATCACTGTGCATCAGTATTACAGGTCACTGTTAGTGTCAGGTCTAATTTATCCCCATGGACTTAACTGTGCAGTGCCCCAAGATTCAAGTAGTGACCCCATGACAGAGTGAGGAGCGTGGCAGTGGCAGTAACATTGACAAAAGTGGCCCCATGACAGAGTGGGGATGGTGGCAGCAGCATTGGCAGTAACCATGACAATAGTGGCCCCATGACAGAGTGGGGACAGTAGCAGCAGCAGTAGTGGCCCAATGACAGAGTGGGGGGACAACATAGATGCCACTTCTGGGTCTTTGAGTGTTGTTTTGAGTCGATTTTTCACTTGCATTTCATGCTTTGAATTGTTAATTAATCTTATAGTTTTGTCCACTTGCATTTACTCTTGACTACAGTATGGCACCTATTTTGTGGAATGTGTGCTGATCCAATGTATTTGTCTTTTAAACATTAATGTACTTTGTACTTTGTAATTTTTTATATTTTATAGATTTTTGGATGCCGTGTGCTATTGTTTTCTATGTTGGAGTTTGTAGTACATATCAGGTTGCTGATTTGAGTTGGCCTGGCGTGGCACCTGAAAATTTTACTTTGATAGCGACAGTCTAAAAGCATGGCTATCCAGTAAACATCATATTGCTTGATGTTAACAATACCCGTCAGTACGTAAGTAAGCATAAAGCTTCCAATGTTCACCTGCGTGCCTGAAACCCAATTCTTTTCCGCTCCACCCTCCACTGCAATATTTGGTCATCATGGCCAGTGTCATTGTCATCATCACCCTTAGCCTTAGTCCTTCACCACCAATTCCTGGTCCTCCTCCAGTGATAGCTTCTCATCCTGCTACTCCACTTTTTCTTTCATAACACCTTCTTGATGTAGCTCCCCAACAGCTATAGGGTGGCCAGCAACAAGCTGTTCTTCTTTTGCTGTCCCTTGTTGCATCAGCGCGAGCATCTGCTCTTAGGTAAATATTAAGGAGGTGACATGGTTAATGCTGCATTTGTCCTACTGACAAACCTGGTGGCCCCTTCGAAGGGCCTGAGTATGCGACATGTGTCTCTGATAAGCTGCCGCTACCTGACCTCAAAACAAAACATGCTCAGTCCTGAGGTCTTGCATGACAAAATCATTCACTATTTTATGCTACTCATACAAGCACTCCAGAATATGCAAGGTGGAATTTCAGCGAGTTGGAACGTCACAGATCAAACGAAGCAATGACAGACCATTCTGTCTATGTAAGTCCAGGAGAAGTTCCTTGCAATAAAGGAATGGCTGAAATGTGAGAACAGTCTCCTGGACATGGCCAGCACATTCTGCAAGTGCTGCATGACTAAATTTATCATGTGCGTCATGCAGGGAGCTTGTGTTTTTTCCCCCAAATGCAGAGGGCCATAATGTTCCTGCAATTGTCGCTGACTACCTAGCCCAGTTGGAGATGGTGGGGAGACAGCCAGCAGGATGTTTGCTGCTTGA
The DNA here is from genome assembly GCA_033119425.1 of Bufotes viridis. Classification (NCBI taxonomy): domain Eukaryota; kingdom Metazoa; phylum Chordata; class Amphibia; order Anura; family Bufonidae; genus Bufotes; species Bufotes viridis. The sequence goes on from CM065589.1 coordinate 235,784,979, forward strand.
TGCACTTTAGCAACTGATTGGCTATGTAGCTACTATTGCCTAGGCTAAACAGCTCTAGCACAGCATGGCAACGTTTCACTTTACACAAATAAAAGGAGGGACAGGAAGATATTGATTCTGGAGGATGTGGAGGAGGCGGATGTGGGAACCAAACTCACACAAATGAGGAGGTGTCAGTAGGACCTGGCCACATTGCTGCAGTGCTTCGTTGCTGCTACCATGAAAAACATTGACCCATTGGGTGGGGAAAGATATGTACTGTCCCTGCCATTAACAGCTGCTCCATGTGTCCATGGTGGTGTGCACTTTGCCGCGTAGTGACAATTGAAAGGAGTGGCACACATTATCTGCCATGTGACAGTACAAGGCAGGGATGGGGGCCAGGTATCTTCCAGTGACGCTGAGAGCATGCTATCAGTTCCTTAAAGGCAGCATTGACTGCATTGCCTGCAACTTGGCCAGGTGGGAGTTAAGCTTGCACATCATCAAGTAGCTGGCTACAAATTCCGTTATTGATGGCTGAGGACGTTGTGGTGTAGGAGGAGAAGGAGTAGTCTGGGCAGGAGAAGTAGTAACTGGTGATACACATCTTACACATCCTACACATCTTGCACACTGCTGGCCTTGTGGCTTTGGTCTTGTGAGGTGACCAAAATAGAAGCAGATCTGGCCCCGGCAGTTTCTTGGGAGGTTTTGCCTGTACGTTCCCTCTGCTCTTTACTTGTCCAACACACAATCATCATTATAGTCCTCAATATGCCTGCCACTTTTATCAGTAATATGTCACTGTAGACTCCTTGGCCCCCATTCCAATTTCCTCTTCTATATTTGCTCCAAGCTCCACTGTCGCCGCAGCTACTACTGCCCTTACCACCATCATGGCTACAAATGCTACTACTATTACCACCACTATCACAACACAGCTATGCCTGAGGTTCCCCATCTTCTTCTGAACCTCCTCCTCATGACAGTCCAAATGCTGACTGTTCTGACGCAAATCATCAACAGGGAGACTATCTTGAGTATCTTCCATAGTGCATGGGGTTTTGTTGCCTCTTCTTAAGAAAAAATAAAGTGCCCCACTAGGAGGGACCAGTGAATACAGAAATGATACAAGTAAAAAGCTTTTTTTTGGGATTGCAAGGAGGAGGAGCAGAAGACATGCTGTGACCCCTGGCTCTAAGGCACAATGTCAGACTCAGAGCTGACCTTTACATCCTCCCGTGTGACTGAGAGGAGGAGTGAGCCATCCAGTCCACTATATTAATAATAATGTGGCGCCTATTGGAAGCCATGGATAATTTTGACCTGCTGCAACTCCTACTTCTGGCCGGACGGCTTGTGCTGCTACTGCTACTGCTGTTCACACTGCCACAGAAACCCTCATTCTGACTGTGAGATGATGAGGCCTGTGCGTTTTCCACTATTCCGCTTACCAGACATTTGATTGTGAGTGCTATATGTCCAAACTGTACACTGGTATTGGCAATTTACTATGGCAACACGATGCATGGAATGAAACTGCTATATTAATATAGTTATTACAGTACAGTGCATTCATAAATAATACACCGTATCTTGATGCAATATGGCGCGTTATCTGAAACAGGTATATAATTGCTGTTATTGCAGCACAACATGTTCACCAACAATGCATGGTATCTCGATGCCAGAAAATGCATTAGCTGAAACTGATATAAAAATTCTGTTATTGCTGCCAATGCATTCACTAATAATATATGGTATGTTAATGCAATACAATGCTTTAACTCAAATAGGCATATAAATGCTGTTATTGCAGCACATTTTTACTAATATATCTTGACAAAATACAATGTGTTGACTGAAATTGGTATAAAATTATTCTATTGCAGGACAATTCGTTCACTAATAATGCATGGTATCTTGATGCAATACAATGAGTTTGCAGTAGAATCTATGCCAGTGGTGCACAACCTGCAGCCCGGGGGCCACATGCGGCCCTCGATACCATTCTATGAGGCCCCCAACCATCTGGTAACAGACATATATGTCTATGTCTTACGGCTGCTCACATGTATCTTTCATGTATTCTCCCATTAGATGAGGTACTGCAAGTGTAACTAGACATTTATGATACATACTGTATGTTCAATATGCCAAAAATATAGTATTTCAGTTGGTAATACCTCTTTAAGTTTTATTTTCGGCCCTTGGAATTGGTTTAGGCTGACAATGTGGCCCCCAACCAGAAAAGGTTGTGCACCCCTGATCTATGCTATTGATTCTGGTGCTGGAGGTGCTGGTAATAAGCCTGTAAAACACATATGAACTGTAGAAACTTAAGGTTTTTACAGCCACAGTCAACACAAATTCATTCAGATCACAAGCTGCATTTAGAATGGTGTCTCTCCAGCCCAGAGGCTGAAAAACCTTGCAAAATCCTGGCTCTGAGCCAATCAGGGCAAGTCCCCTCCCTCCCAGGGTCATGTGATCCTCAATCTTCATCCTTTCTTTCATTTTCCCCACCAATTTTTTCACTGTAAAATGGCATGGGTGCTATTTTGCACAATTTGTCCGAACTTCAGATTTATGTGGCATTACAATTTTTGTGAAGTTTGTAAAAAATCTGATTTGTTTAGAATCAATTCACTCCTCTCTAAAGTATAGTGTGTTTTTAGATTTTAGTGCTTTCGCATAATAACTTTTTTTTTTGAGACTATGGCCGCTTTCAGATGAGCGAGTGTCACTCTCCGGACTCGCAGTGCAGCACCCGTCCTGAACTTCCAGCACTGCCAGGGTCCCATAGCATTATATTGATTTATAATGCTATATAACCCTTACAGTTCTGGAATGTATGGAATAACATTGACAGCATTATGTCAGTGTTATCCAGTATATTCGAGAACTGTAAGGGTTACATAGCATCATAAATCAATATAATGCTATGTGACCCCGGCAGTGCTGGAAGTTTAGGACGGCTTCTATGCTGCAAGTCTGGAGCATGACACTCGCTCATCTGAAAGTAGCCAATACAATATCATTTTTGCATTATGTTTTATCTCTCCATCAATTAGCCATATGAGGGGCTTGTTTCTTTGCAGGACAGGTTGAAGTTTTTAATTGGTATTTTTTGAGGGTACATATAATTTATAATTTTTTAATTCTTTGGGTAGAAGGGTATCGTATAGTAATTCCTCCACTGGTTTTGCATATTTTTTTAGATCACTGTTTACTGTGTATATAAGTCATTATGATTGCTGCGGTACCTAATATGATTTTTTATGGTAAACTATTTGAAGAAAATAAAATTATGTAAAAAGTGGTTGTGGGAGACTTTTTCTTAAAAAACTTTATCAAACTTAATTGTACTTTCTTTGTCTTAAAACAGAGACCGACTTTATTGGACTCCAGTCTGTGCCTTAGGCCTCATGAACATCCGTGTGCATTCCGTATTTTGAGGAACAGAACAGCTGGCCCCTAATAGAACAGTACTATCCTTGTCCGTAATGCGGACAATAATAGGACATGTTCTATTTTTTTGCGGAACGGAAATACGGACATACGGAAACGGAATGCACACAGAGTACCTTCGGGAACGGACACGGAATGAAATTATGTTCGTGTGGATGAGGCCTTAATGGCATGGCTGTTAGCAACAGTCTGGGCATTTGGATTGTACAGTTTATAGCGCTGCAGACTTCTATGATCTATTACTTAAAAACTACCATAAAAATACTATTCAGGGTCTTCCCTTTAAAAAATATTCTCTATTTTTCAAACCAGCACCTGGATCTGAATAATTTTGTATTGCATTTAATTAAACATTAGTATAGCCACTGAGTGATTCAATAAAATGTATTTGTATAGCACCACTTCATTTTCTACCTCAGTAACATCGCTTAGATCAGGCATGCCCAACCTGCGGCCCTCCAGCTGTTGCAAAACTACAACTCCCACCATGCCCTGCTGTAGGCTGATAGCTGTTGGCTGTTCAGGCATGCTGGGAGTTGTAGTTTTGCAACAGCTGGAGGGCCGCAGGTTGAGCATGCCTGGCTTAGATGGTCACACACATGCCTAATTCTATCTTTTATCTGCCAGCTGCCTAATCTACTGTCAGGCTGCCTTTACATGTTCTGGAAAAATCCACCAGAAAAGACGCTGGTGCAGATTTTCACAATGGAGTGGACTTTGGTGTGGATTTTGCTGCACAGATTAGGATGTAGATTTGTTTGTGGATTTGTGTGTGGATTACGTTCGCTATTGAAAAGGAGGCATTCTACTTCAGAAAAGATGCAAAACATCATTACATACTTAAGAGAACACAGGACAGGGACTGACACTTTCAACCCTATAAGATAACATATCTTTATTCTGCCTATTTTCTGGTGGATTTTTTCACCTAGTGTGAAAGCACTCTTAAAAGCTGTGACAGTTACAGGGTGAGAGATGCAGAAGGACATTCCACTGGAGAAAAGACATGCCCCCTGAGCTACCAGCTTGAAATAATTGTAGCAATTGGAGCAATGAATGTAGAGTGCTCTGGATCTATGTGAGGTATACGGCTCATTCTAGTTTTCCATTTTTTCCATTAATCATGGGATGACGATTTTAAGCATTAACCCCTAACTTAGCGATTTTCCCTTCTTTTTTATTTCTGTTTTACTCCCTGCCTTCCCGGAACCATATTTTTTTTCTATTCTTCTGTTCACATAGATGTATCATTTTTGCAGAGTGATCTGCATTTTTTAATAATACCATTTTGGAGTGTATGTGACTTTTTAATCAGTTTTTATGCATTTCTTTGGGGGAGGCGAAACAACCTAAAAAAGTTTTAAAAATAGGAAAAGGGGGGTGATTTAAACTTTCATATACTTTTAAAAACTGGTGTAACAGAAGGTCAATTCACTGGTCCTGCAGGCCCTACAACCTCCTTTTTAGGAAAGTGGCTTTGATGGCATACAAGCACCACTTTCACCTAGATTTAGGCACAGTGGCGTTTAAAAAGTCGCAAACAGATGCAACATCAATGATAAATTCCCCCCATAAATTGTCAGAAGTTCATTCTATGATGGGATTTGTATTTGTGTGTATATGCCAGGAACATTTCCCAATGTACAGGTACACAATAATGTGCCTGTGCACTGTAATAGCCAAATGTAGGGCAAAAAGATAATATTTTGGCTCATCTTTGGCCAGTTCTTGTCTGTCTAAAAAGAAAGCTATTTTTTAGCAGAATTCTGACTTTATAGTTGTACAGTTTGCATTCCTGGTAACAGTTAGTTAGCTAATTTCTTAAAATTCAGTTTTGGTCCGATTCAGCCAATTTGGCCATTCGATTCTGGTCCAGCTAAATTCTACCAGAATCAAAAGTGCACTCATTGCATGGAAGTCTCTCTCTCTCTCTTTCTCTTTCTTTCTCCCTCTCTCTCTCATTTTCAAATTGATTTGCTCAACTCTACTGTTAGTTTCTCACTGAGCGGTTGATAAACCTATCACACTATAATTCAAACTAGCAGCATTTGATGATTTAAGACAACTAACCAGAAAACTTTCTACACTTGACAAAAGCTGGAAGTTTGTCAAATAAATTGTTTCTTTTTACAAATGTCATATCATTGAATGTTTAAGTAATTTTGTGTGAGAGGAAATAGGATTTGGTGCCTCTCGCATCGCTCTTCTGAAGATGCTTCCTGTTGTGAGAAGTTAGGGTATATAAAATAAATGATGTATGGAGCTGTTGAAATACGACTTTACTTGGCTACCTTATATCTAAGGAACATTAAACATAGGGCTCTCGTTTAGCAAATAAATAACCATTCATTTCTATAGCTTCAGACCCTGGACTTTTGTGCGCATTCTGCAGTAGATATTGAGAGGCCATTAGGGATTTAACATAAAATATATCGCCAAGGGGGCTTCTTGTAGTCGTAGTCTTTCTGCCACATGGTGTGTTACTAATGTGCATAAATGGGCTTAAATGAATGTGTTGTCTGTGCTGCATTTGAAATATGTATATATTTATATATTATTTTCTAATTATGTTTAAAAACAAAACATTAAATATGTAACTTTATTGTGTCAAAAATTTAAAATACACATATAAATCAACTTCAATTAACGTAAAAAAAAATGAAAAAGAGATTCGTTCACGTAGTACTTCAGAGAAATTCGAACTAGCTGTGACAAGGCGATACATTTTACCAGATATTTTATAATTGCTTAATTATGTAGTGAATAGCGTATAGTAAATTGAGATGAAATGTAAAATACATAATGAAACATTTTTATAGAATTTTGATGTTGATTACCTACTGTATCCTTACCGTAGGTCATCAAGCTTAGACTGATAGGGGAACTATTCTTGGCACCCTCGCTGATCATCTGTTTGAAGGGTCTGATGAATGCTATGGCCTCTTCACTGCTCTGTGCGCTCAGCATGCATTACATATAGGATCATCTGTGCTGGCTATTGCACCGTTGTCCCATATAAGTGAATTGGACACTGCTCCTATACATTATGGCACACTGAGTGTATGGAGTATATGGAATTTGCATGAGCTCCGCTGCCCCTTTAAATAGCTAATTGGTGGGGGAGCCTCAACATTCTAAAATAGCCTATCCTAAGGATTAGAATCCTGGAAAACCCCTTAACCCATTGATTACTTAGCTGTAACTTATAATCCCTATTAGGGCTCATGCACACTATGGTGGTTTGGGTCCGCATCCGTTCTGCATTTTTTGCGGGTCAGATTCAGACCCATTCACTCTGTGTTGTCCGCAAAATTTTATAGAACATGTCCGACTGTTGTTCTTATTATAGACAAGGATAGGACTGTTCTATTAGGGGCCAGCCGTTCTGTTCCACAAAATGCAGAATGCACATGACCGCTATCCGTATTTTGCGCAAAACAGCCAACAGTAATGTGCATGAACCCTTTTTTTCCTGTTCTCAGTATGATATAACCAAGTTGCTTGGTAGTTAGGTGTGAATCAGTTATTTATTACATAAAGGGAATTACACCTTTAACCTATTTGATCAAAGAAATCTAAAATGACAGTGTGTTAAAATTGTATATTATACATGTTAGCTACAGTATTTCAATGTTGTCCAGCAGTGTTTTCAGTGAAATGCTATGTGAGCTATTCCAGTGAGATAGAATGTAACTACCACTGCTCCTTCCCATTCAAGTAAATGGGACGGAGAAGCTGTAATTACAACTGCCTGCTGCTGCAATGTCAACGGTGAACAGATATAGTCCCCAGGAGCAAAAGGTTCTTTGCACTATCAACCTAGTACTTTGAGGGGTTAACTTGCACTGTGATTTATGTTGTTGTGTACACTTATACTGTTTCATATAGTTGAACTGCATTTATAGGTTTATTGTAATATATCCTGTTCATTTGCACTGTTATTAGACGATAACTGTTGTTGTGGAAAGGGTTAAAGCACAATCAGCTAATACTGAGGGACTTTATGTCTTTCTACCTGTACAAAATTTTGGAGTTAATAAAACAGACACACTGATCTTCTGACTGTCTGGTTTAGCTCTTGTTTTTTGTCTAAAGACTTGTATATGTTGGTAAAAACTGCTTAGTTATTCCCATAGGCTTGCATTGAAACTCTATTCAAGTCTATGATAGAAATTGTAACAATGTTTCTGTTTAGGCTGTACTTCTCAACCCCTCCCCCCCCCACACACACACCCCCACTTGAAGGTTCTAGTTCAGCGGGAAACTGTATGTAGGGAGAGCAGTCAGAGCTCCTAGTTTTCTGATAGGAACCATTGATTAGTAGGAGAGACTCTGCCAGACTGCATAAGTGACCAAAGGAGATGTTGAGATGGGAATAGTCTGCCACAGATCCTGGTTCACCAGCCCTGTGAAAAGGGTGCCATCTGGAACGACTAAGCAACGGATCCTGGGCCACCAGCATTTGGCCAGGGTAAAATCCTTCTGTGAAAGAGAGTGACAGCTAACTCAGGCTTTTCCCCAGAATGAAATCTTCTTCTGCCAGGAAGGAGACTGGAGAAGCCAGCTCAGCGCCTTGTCTGTATAGCTTTGCACTTGAGTTCCTCCAGTAAAGAAGCACACTAGCTTGCTGCAAACCCTGACTCTCTGAACTTATTTCCCATTGGAGTACACCCGGCCTTACCATCCCATCCGGAGAGCAGCAACACATGGTGACAATTCAACGAGGTTCGGAGGTCCCAGCGTAGCATTGGTGCCACCCCAAAACCAGCCACTGAGCACTACGTTCCCTTCAAACAGTTGATCATCTGGGGTGCTGGGAGTCGGACCCCTGCTAATCTGATAAGGATGACCTATCCTGACCTATCCTATTGGAAACCTACTTTTTTAATTCAGTGTATGTTAGTCCATTTTTAAAATGGTGTGTTTAGTACTATTGCCTAAACTGGCACAAATATTCTGACAACTTAATGGGTTTGGGAAAAAATTGTCTGACACACAATCTGTCATATTTACATTTATTTGAAATTAAGATCCATCTGTGATTTCATTAAACAGTATAAAGGGTCAGCAGGAAGAATACCAAAATATATGCTGACATAAACTGTAAAATCTTTTAGTTTATTCCCCATTTAGGATTGACATGCTGAATATTTACAGTAATCAGGCTCGGACTGATCCCCTGGTGGGCCCCTAGTCCCCCATTTCCTGCCCAAATGGTACAGGACACAGTATACTGGCTGTACTGCATACAGCATCTCAACCAGCCTATACGTCCATACAAAGACTGGGCAGATTATTTAATGAACTACCCTGTTTATTATGTTACTGTAGATGCATCATTTAGCTGAGATGACTTCTAGATATAGACCAGCTTTTCCCAGAGATCCACTTTCTCGAAGTCACTGCAGGGACCCCCATAATCAATCATCTTGTAGTGTCTAGCTACAGTGTGCGCAGGTACTATGTGCATGTATCTGTGCAGTGGGCCCCCAGAATGAATTTTACTGGTGGGCCCTAGGCTCCCCAGTCCAACACTGACTGTAATATTCCAGAAATTATACACTTTGTTCTACAGATTTTGGCACAAACTGAGCTAAAAAAAAACAGAATAGATGCTGTAAAACTGACACACTTTATAGGTTATAGGTTAAAGATACCAACGTTTGTCAATTAGTGATGTAAATGCAACATTCATTATCTTACATGCTGAGAAGCTGATGAACTGTGCAATAAGTCTGAGCAGACTGAGTGAGATAAGACATTTCCACCAGTACAGCTCACAAATCAAACAAAGTTTTTTTAATTTTTTAATTTTTTTTACACTACTCCTTATTATACTACATATGTATCTAAAATGTAAAGGAGAAGTGGAAAGTAATAACCTTGGTGCATTTGACTTATCCATTACATTTACTATGAGATTGTAAAGTTATGTGACTTTAAAGAATAACTCCCACAAACATTTTTATTCTGTGACCTTTTAGAAAGGAGCATGATATAAGCCAGGCATGCTCAACCTGCGTCCCTACTACAACTCCCATCATTCCCAGACAGCCTACAGCTATCAGCCTACATAGGGGCATGGTGGTAAGTTGTAGTTTTACAACAGCTGGAGGGCCTCAGGTTGAGCATCCCTGATGTAAGCTGTAATCAGGGTAATTTTCTTACCAGTGACTGCAGTTGTGAGCTATGCCCTCCCTTCTGATCCTCTGCTGTGTCATGTGACCAGCCCTCTTACTCTCCAAAAAAAACAGTATTTTATGTGTGGACAGGAAGCCAGTTTCTCTGTATAATCCTATGAGAGCCTCAATCTTAGTGTCATAGGAATGAATAGAGAAGTAACGTCCAACTCCAACATCTATTAGCGACTCCCAAACTTGTTTCTCGATGTGCCAGGATACAGGAAACACATACAAAGTGCTAACTAGATAGTACTTAACTCCTAAAAGGCTGGGGGGAAAAAACACATTCCCAGTGGGTTGCTGGAAATGCAAGGAACAAGTTGGCTCATATAGACGTGTGGTGGAACTGCTAATATGTTTCCACTTTTTGGAAGGAAATCTTGCAAAGTTTCAGATAATCTATCCTTCCAGATTAAAGTACTTGTTTTAAACGTATTTCCAGCAACACTGTCAGCTACTATAACAAATTTACTGAGACCCCCCCCTATCTGCAGCTAAACTCTCACAGATTTGGAAGGAGACTTCTAGCCCCACACAAACAGAGTGGATAGCTAAAGTGAACTCCATTTATTGTTTAGAAGAGCTAGCCTGGAAGACATTTAGGAATTTCCCCTAACTACTCTTTCATACTGCCAGTTGATTACAACGGATACATGCCAGTTTCTCACCCATTTCCACTATACGGTATTATCAGCGATAGAATGGGAGGAGAGCACCTGACTTATAGAAGTATCACCCTGCTATTCCCCAAATGAGGCTCTAATGTCTATGGGCCTCACTCCCACTGTTCTCCAATAAATCTGAGTTCTCTCAGTTGAAGTTGTTGAGTTATATTATACCTTGCAACTGAATAAGTTACATCAGGCCTTCTGGCAACCAGTTATGTACTGCAGCTCCTCTATATGGTCATCTTAAGTTTAGCATTTTCAAGCATGCATTGAATTGAGCTAAGGACAAATATTGCTCTCAGCATCATCATAACCTACCATATGATTCTAAAATTACGCATGACAATATTCTATAAGTTGAATTAAAAAGGTGCATAATGAGATTGCTACGCATAGCGTTTAAGACAGCCAACTAGTTATATTGTTTTTCTCCTGTTCATTAAACACAGAGGTGATATAATTTTAAAGGAGGTGTTCCAGAATAACGCACCGTACTTAAATATCTTTGGCAGTTCCCTAGACTTTTGAATGCACTGTGGATGCTTGACCGTCACCCCATTCAAATAGGGGACACAGGACCCCTGTTTTTCTTATCAGTGGCGATTGGACTCCCACCAGACACTGATAACCTGTGATGTGGAGTTATTCTGGTACAACCGCTTTTAAAGTCTCCCTGTAATAAATGGGTGGCAACTAGAGATGAGCGAATTTCATGAAATTTGTTTAGGTTTTTATTTGTATCAATTTAGCTTTGAGATTTGATATGGTCTAAACAAATTTGACCTGAAACAAAAGTGCCCCAATTGCACCCGAAAAAGTCATGTATGATACTGTGGGGTCTCCTAGGAGTGTATCCAACTCTTTTCAAGCTCTTTAATGTAGTATTAGTAAATAGTAATGTGAAAGAGGCAGTGATATATAATGAATGGCTATGGGTAAATCAGTGGTAGCAGGTGGTAACAAAGAGCTTGTTTAATAATACACTACACTGTTAGATTTTTATGATTTTTAAAATTAAAAATAGAGCTAAAATAACTGCGTTTTTGGGGCGGATGCCTGGTAGTGTTCATACACACTGTGGTATCGGAAAAAGCAATAGCTTGTTTTTATGAGTGGTTCAAGAATTATCTGTTTTTGGGCAGCAACAAATGGTTTGATGTTATTTTAAATAATTGATGATCATCCAGAGAAATGAAAAAGCAAAGGGTTCCCAGCAGTAGGACAGTGTAGAGCATAATAGACAAGATAGGAGATGTGTGGCCGTTTAGGAGTAGTAGAGGCAGCAGCAGCTCAGTATGGAGCTAATTGGACAAGGCTGGAGATGTGCAGTTGTGTACGGGTACGGTATTATTAGCAGCAGCAAATTACTGTTTCCTGCCCACACATTACGTAATGGATGACTGATGATAGAGCAGAGGGGGAGGAGTAGGTTTAGCAGGAGAAGTAGTAGCTGATGATGTTGATTATACTTCTCCTCCCCACCCCTATACGTTTCCTAGGTCCTGTCCAACACAGAATCATTATCATCATCATCCCCACCACTTTTCTCAGATTGTCATGAGTTTCTTGCCTTTCCTCATGATTCCCACCTCTGTTTTTCACCCTGAGGGCTACTACCATGATGGCTACCAGTTCCCCTACCACCACCACCACCCACCAGCACTACAATTTTTTCTACTAACACCACCGACGCCGCTATACATTTCAGTCATCATGTTGTCCTCCTCCACCTCAGTCTCCTCCTCATAGTAGTCCAAATGATGACTGTCCTCATGCAACTCATCAACAAGAACACTATCAGTAATATTTTCCTTAGCACCCAGTGTGTTGTCTCTTAGGAGAAAAGAAGGCTCCCCACTAGGAGCGGTCAGTGAAGATAGAGATGATGAAAAAGAAATGCTTCTACTGGATCTCAAACAATCTGTTATGGAGGAGGAGCTGGAGGAATGTGCTGAACATTTTCTCAAAGGCAAACTGTTAGACTCAGAGGTAACATCAACATCATCCTGCTGTGACTGAGATGATGAGTAAGTAATTCAGTTTATAATGTCATGCTATTTCTCCCCAATAATACACCATTGACTTGATGCCAACAATGCTGCCCCTTGCGCTACAGCCATCCACATTCTCACTGGCAGATGTAACGTGGCGTTGGTCTTTTGTTTTACATTCCCCCACCCATTGCCACTCTGTCTTTTACTAGATGTTTTACTTTTAACACAATACTTAACAAGAAATCACACAGTCTATCTACTTAAAGTACACTGTGTTGTTGGTCAGAGTCCTATATAACGTACAGTACCTAGGGCGCGCAATAATATTTCAAATTGGTCAGTATACTAGTCTGTGATCAACTACATTATTAAGATTAGCTTCGAACTATTTATTTAAAAACAGAAGGTAAATTAGACCACTACAATGTATGGTTGGTAACTGTCATGCACACCAATATGTGAGGCACCAGAATTAATTTTGTCAGTGATTTGTTGTGATTGTGAATCTTGTAAAGACTGCAATGATATGCATCAAATAACATTATGGTTGCAATTGTAAGAGCCCCTGAATCAGCTTGACTGTGATTGTAAATTATGTGATGAAGATTGGTGTGTTGGGTTGAATTGTATTAGTAATAAATTGAGTACTATATATTTAAATGCTGGGGCTCTCAATAAAGTGGATGCCTAAGGGTCCTATTGCACCTACTGATTCTGAAGGCGATTGTCAGGAGGAAAACACTTCTGCCCGACATTCGCCTGCTCGTTAGCAGAGGAGACCATGCAGCGATCTCCTCCTCAGTATAGGGAGGAGCGATTGCCTGCTGAGAGGGGTGCCATGTGTCCCTCCTCTCTGTATGCTGATATGTAAAATGATTGACACTATTTTGAGCGGTTTATGCAGGATGAATCCCAAAAGCTTTAAGCAATTATCGCAGAATAGATTTGTTCATCTCTAGTAACATCATAGGTTGTGATGTCCCAGATGGAGATTTGGTCAGTAGTGATGTTACAAAGAATACTGACTGCATAAATGTATTGCAAGGACTATCAGCTGCTAGACAGCCACATCAATATTTCTGGGAGCATTTGCCTGCCAATCCCTAAAGCTTAGTGTGTTTTCATGCTTGACAGCCTTGATAGCATCACCACTGATGGCACCATTAAAAATGTAAAGGACATTAGAAATTGTGTACATGAAGATATAGAGTGGGGACATCATAGAGGTGATGATGTCACATATGGATTTAATAATCTATTTTCAGCTTTCGTTACTTTTGGTACTTATATCCTGTGACCCCCTTCCCCCATAAAGCTTGCTGGATGAAGAATCTGGTTATTTAGAGTGTTTATTATAAACAGGATAATATTACATACACAGGGAAGGGTAGCAGGAGATAGGAAGTGCCTAACTAGCCTTTTTTGTACATTCTTATATACTAATCACACATACACATATTACATACATTGCCTATTCCTGGAACACCCCAAGACACCCCAAGACACCCAGTTGTCCTTGAGGCAGGGGCATAGCTATTGGGGAAGCAGGTGAAGCGGCTGCTTTGGGGACCGAACTCAGAAGGGGCCCACTCAGGAGGAGGCCTAAAAGATTTTATTGTCTTGGCCCCTCAACAGTATTATACAATTACATTATATACAGTGATACTGTAGGAAACGGAAAAAGCATCTGCCGGGTCCTGTCTTTACTAGCCACTGCAGTGAGGGTTTTACAGGAGGAGGGGATTGCAGGGGGGCCTCGTTCAAAAATTTGCTGGGGGGGCCTTGTTCAAAAATTTACTGTGAGGCCCACTCATTTCAAGTTATGCCACTGCCTAGATAGGAAGCTTTCCCAGGCATGGTGATTCTTGGTTACATAGTTACATAGTTGATACTTTTGAAAAAAGTCCATCAAGTTCAACCAAGGGATAGGTGGGGACGTGAATCCCAGATGGAAGTGAGACCCAGATTTCTACATGTTTTTATAAGCATTAATGTTGCTTACTTTTAAGAATTCATCTAAACCCTTTTTAAAACTGTTTCCCCTGCTGAATAGTAGTTTGCATTGCATTGCATTGCTTATCGGGCAGATTCTTTGTAGAAGAGTTGCTTAGATATTTATGGCCCAATACTGCTTTTGCTGTAAAGACCAACCCCCCAACGGTAGAGCTCCTGATTAGGTAAAAGAATATGCGAGGTTGGAGGAAAACATACAAGACCCAGTCTAAAGCAAATTTACCACCGTTATTATCAAAATATACAGGGGGAGATTTATCAAATCAGATGTAAAGTAGAACTGACTTAGTTGCCCATAGCAACCAGTCAGATTCCACCTTATATTTTGCAAAGGAGTTGGGAATCTGATTGGTTGCCATGGGCAACTAAGCCATTTTCCTTTATACCAGTTTTGATAAATCTTCCCCACATTCTTATAGGTAACAGGACAAAGAAGGCACACTGCCAAGGGGGTGGAAATCGAAACAAATAATTTGATTAGTTATTCATATAGGGCAATACTTCCTGACCATACTAACAGCATCTTAGTAGTTAAAAAAACTTTTGCAACATCTTATCTCAAGGTTAGCATTCTTTAGCAACATCATATGAAAGCCAGAAAGAACAGAACGTGTCCGGCCTTAAAGCTACGGGGCATATACAACTTGACCATAGTTCACTACAGTTCAGACCATTTCCATCACACTGGGCTTCAAACACTGATCCCACAGAATCTGCTGTGGTCACAGGAAGTTAGTTTCTCTGCTTATTCCTATGACAGCCCCAATCTCAGTCTTATAGGAATGAATAGAGAAAGTGACTTCCTGTCCACACAGCAGACACTTTGGGATCCAATGATTCTCATTGGGGTCACATGGTCTAACTGCTAAAAGTAATGAAATCTATGTGTATATCAGCTCACTTACAAATAAAGGGGGACAAAAATTTTCTGGGAATAATCTTTCTGGGAATGCTTCTTTAAGCATTATTTATATAAAACCAGAAACCCATTACATAATGTACATATAGTACCACCTTAGATTTTGGCCACTGTTTAGTGCATAGAACAGCATCTGCGGATGTATTTTTTGCACCCTGCTGACCATGGCAGTGTGAGGGTTAATGTGCCGGCATTGGTCTTTTCACCAATGTCGGCGCATACAGCAGGGGTCCAACTATTAGTTACTGCTGGACCCCTGCCTCTGATCGGGCGGGCGCACTACCCGCCTTACATGTATGGCGCTGGTCCTTAAGTCGCGTCCACCAGTGTCGGGGCGGGTCCTTATGGGGTTAAACATAAAACATGATTTAAACAATAGGTCATTTTCTGATGACACATGCCCTTTAACCTCATCCCGACCGCCGAACGCAGGGCTGCGTCCTGCAGGCGGCCAGGATGTTCCTCCTTGATGCGTCTGCGCATCATCTCGTGAGAGGCGAGATTTACTGTGAACGCGCGCGCGTTCACAGCAGCTTGCAGCTCGGCAGTTATACTACAGCCTGCCAGCGATGATCAATCGCTGGCAGGCTGTAGAAGTGAAATAAATCGCACCAAACAGGTATATCAGACGCTGTTTTGTTAACAGCGTCTGATATACCTGCTACCTGGTCCTCTGGTGGTCCCATTTGCTGGGATCGACCACCAGAGGACCAGGTAGCTATATAAAGTAGCACCAAGTACCACACTACACCCCCCCCCCACCCTGTCACTTATTAACCCCTGATCACCCCATATAGACTCCCTGATCACCCTCCTGTCATTGATCACCCCCCTGAATGGCTCCATTCAGACGTCCATATGTGTTTTGCGGATCCGCGGACACCGGCAATGTGTGCTTTCCGCATTTTGCAGATCCGCACATTGCCAGAACTATATAGAGTTTGCAATTGCGGACAAGAATAGGACATGTTCTATATTCTTGCGGAACGGAAGTGCAGACCCGGGAGTGCAGATACGCAATTCCGGATCCGAGCGGGACAAAGTCTGTCCCCATAGAAATGAATGGGTCCGCAATTCCGTTCCGCAAACAGAACTTTGGACGTGTGAATGGGGCATAAGGGTCCCTTATCACCGCCAGTTAGTTAGCTACTTGTTAGGTAGTTAGTGCCCAGCCCACCGCACCGCAGTCACTGATTTTGGCAGAGATTTTTTCATCCACATTGATCGATGTGAATGAAGAAATCTGTGCTGTTCATTTTTTTTTTTTCAGCCCAGAGGCTGAACGGAAAAAAAAAATCTCATTACCCGTATGCTCAGTATAAGGAGAATCGCAGAAACTCCTAATGCTGGCCATACATGTAATGATTGCGGAGACCCTCAAATGCCAGGGCAGTACAAACACCTCACATGTGACCCCATTTTAGAAAGAAGACACCCCAAGGTATTCCATGAGGGGTATACTGAATTCATCTAAAAAAAAAAATTTTGTCAGTGGAATATGAGACTTTGTAAAAAAAAAATATATAAATTTCCGCTAACTTGTGCCAAAAAAATAAATAAAAATTCTGTGAACTCGCCATGCTCCTCACGGAATACCTTGGGGGTGTCTTCTTTCCAAAATGGGGTCACATGTACGGTATTTATACTGCCCTGGCATTTTATGGGCCCTAAAGCGTGAGAATCCAAATGCGTAAAAATGCCCTGTGAAATCCTAAAGGTAATCACTGGAATTAGGGCCCCTTTACGCATCTTGGCTGCAAAAAAGTGTCACACATGTGGTATCACCATGCTCAGGAGAAGTAGGGCAATGTGTTTGGGATGTATTTTTATATATACCCATACTTTGTGTGAGAAATATCTCTGTAAACGACAACGTTTTACATTTTTTTATACAAAGTTGTCAATTTACAGAGATATTTCTCTCACCCAACATGGGTATTTGTAAAAATACACCCCAAAACACATTGCCCTACTTCTCCTGAGTACGGCGATACCACATGTGTGACACTTTTTTGCAGCCTAGGTGCGTAAAGGGGCATAAAGTCCAACGAGTCCCTGTAGGGTTTACAGGGCTGCTCACAATTTAGCCCCGCCCAAAATGCCAGAACAGTACAAACACCCCACAAATGACCCCATTTTGGAAAGAAGACACCCCAAGGTATTCACTGAGGGACATATTCAGTCCATGAAAAATTGAACTTTTTGTCACAAGTTAGCGGAAAGGGAGACTTTGTGAGAAAAAACAATAAAAAATCAATTTCTGCTAACTTGTGCCAAAAAAAAAATCTTCTATGAACTCACCATGCCCCTCACGGAATGCCTTGGGGTTTCTTCTTTCTAAAATGGGGTCACATGTGGGGTATTTATACTGCCCTGGCATTTTAGGGGTCCTAAAGCGTGAGAAGAAATCTGGAATCCAAATGCGTAAAAATTCCCTGTGAAATTCTAAAGGTACTCATTGGAATTTGGGCCCCTTTGCGCACCCAGGCTGCAAAAAAGTGTCACACATGTGGTATCGCCGTACTCAGGAGAAGTAGGGCAATGTGTTTTGGGGTGTATTTTTATATATATACTCATACTTTGTGTGAGGAATATCTCTGTAAATGACAACTTTTTAATTTTTTTTTTACAAAGTTGTCAATTTACAGAGATATTTCTCTCACCCAGCATGGGTATATGTAAAAACACTCTCTACAACACATTGCCATACTTATCCTGAGACCGGCGATACCACATGAGTGACACTTTTTTGCAGCCTGGGTGCGCAAAGGGGCCCTAATTCCAACGAATTCCTTTAGGTTTTACAGGGCTGCTCACAATTTAGCCCCGCTCAAAATGCCAGAACAGTAAACACACCCCACAAATGACCCCATTTCCAAAAGTAGACACCCCAAGGTATTCACTGAGGGGCATAGTGAGTCCGTGGGAGATTTTTTATTTTTTTTTGCCAGAAATTAGCAGAAATGGAAACTTTATTATTATTTTTTCCTCAGAAAGTGTCATTTTCCGCTAATTTGTGAAAAAAAATGAAATGATACATGAACTCACCATGCCCGTCCGCGAATATTTTGGGGTGTCTTCTTTCTAAAATGGTGTCATTTGGGCGGCATTTATACTATCCTGACATTCTAGCACCTGAAGAAACATGACAGGTGTTCAGAAAGTCAGAGCTGCTTCAAAATGCGGAAATTCACTTTTTTGCACCATAGCAACGCTATAACTTTTACCCAAACCAACAAATATACACTTATTGGATTTTTTTTTATCAAAGACATGTAGAACAATAAATTTAGAGAAAAATTTATATAGAAATGTAGTTTTTTTTAGAAAAAATTTACAACAGAAAGCGAAAAATGTCATTTTTTTTTAAAAGATTTCGGTAATTTTTGATTAATAGCAAAAAAAGTTAAAATGTCAGCAGCAATGAAATACCACCAAATGAAAGCTCTATTAGTGAGAAGAAAAGGAGGTAAAATTCATTTGGGTGGTAAGTTGTATGACGGAGCAATAAACGGTGAAAGTAGTGTAGTGCAGAATTGTAAAAAGTGGCCTGGTCATTAAGGGTGTTTAAGCTAGGGGGGCTGATGTGATTAATTGTGAAATATTCTCTTTATTTTTTCTTTGGAGAGAAGATTTCTCTCTTTCCATGTATCCTTGTTTATGAAATGTATGTATCTGTTACCTTGCAATGATATGAATTCTTCTTGGTTATCTTTGCCTTTCCTTTCAAATTTTGCTAATTTTTTTTTACAAGAAAATTGGGGAAATCTATTGAATTTGGACACAAAGGTCTAGCAAACTGTAAATTGTATGAACAAACAGCTGTTGGGAATATGCTGTAATAGCTGGCATTAAAATCCATTAGTAATCTCAATGACTTGCTGGAATTTGATGCATCATTTATTCAACAGTTCTGTGAGATGTAAAAAAAAGATAAAGATGAATAAAACATGTTATACTTGTGTCTTAAAGCCATTATATCTATATTTTACACCACAATATTGTGTATGTGCCATTTTAGCTTGTACCAAATTTATGATTTGGATTGTTAAATGTGTCTAAATCTGTGATGTTGATGTTGTTTTAGAAAGTGCTGAAGGGAAGATGCAGCTTAACGCACCACATAAATCTTTATTTCAGACACAATGCACCACAGAGCTTCATATTTTCAGAATTAATGTTGAGCGAATCGAAGTGAAATAAATTTAATTCAATCTGAATTTCAGGAATTCGCCAGAAATCTGAATTTCCTCGTGCTTCGTGGTAACAATTTTTTTTTTCCTATTATGGCTGCTACACGTATTACAAAGTGAAAGTAAGAGGCCCCACATTCTATGTTTCTATGTTTCTATGTTTCTGGGACAACAGCCATGCAGGCCAAAGTTAAATCACTACATTAGTAAATGTTTGCTGGTTTTATGTAACTCATTGTCATATTTTCAAAAGGCAGTGTTTACATTAAAAAGCTTGCAGAGACATGGTATAGACACCAGAACTACTACGTTTAGCTGTTGTGGTTGTGGTGACTATAGTTTCCCTTAAAATAGAAAAAAAAAAAGAATCAGCACAAAAATATCAAATAAAATGGCTGTATCATTATTCGAAAAATTAAAAAAGCACAACTTCTGACACAAATATATAGTATTTTGCAGATTGCTTTTTTTTTTTTTTTTACAATGTGCAGATAGTACTGTACTACTAACCCCTCCATCCACCCCTCCCTGCCCCTTCTTCATTACTCCCCTTCTCCAACCACCCTGCACCCTTTCTCACATAAAAAAGTTATATATATATATTATAGCTTACAGTGAATTACTGTAAATACTTACAGTTCTGAAGACTCCAGCAGGCTTAGGATCAGTGCTCTGCGCAGTGGGTAGCTGGGCTCTGGGCTGGAAGTGGGCACCGTGCTGCAGTTCAGGAAGGAGCTCACCCTAGCATTGCAGTGCCTCCGTGTGACCTCACGGCGCACGGCGTGCGCAAAGGGCAGGGGAGATCGGGAGGAGGAGCAAGCAAGTACCGTATTTTTCGCCCTATAAGACGCACCTAGGTTTTAGAGGGAGACAATAATCACCAATCAGACCCACTATGTTAATCAGACCTCAGCTAACAGCCACAATGTTAATAAGACCCCATTAAGAACTCAGATCAGACTCCCAATCAGACCTCAGATAAGAGCCCCATGCCTCTCATCGGCCCCCAGTCGCTTCTCAGCCCCCAGCAGCCTCTCAGTCAGCCACTAGTGCCTCTCATCAGCCCCCAGTGCCTCTCTCATCAGCCCCCAGCAGTTTAGCAACCTATCAGCCCCCAGTGCCCTCACCATCCCCAAAACAGAAGTGTCCATCAATGTGGCACAGCACAGACACTGCTGTGCGAATCGGCGGCCCCGGCCCTTCAGGGCGGGAGTCTTTCTTTCCTCACTGTCACGGTGCACGCAGTGCACTCACCTGACCTGCTGCAGCTGGCTGCCGGGGCAGAGAACGTCGGGTCTTCACTCGGGTCGGGTCGCTGTCCTCACACTACACTCCCTAAGGGCTGGCAACTGGGATGCACGGACAGACTTCTCCTGCCCTGGGTGGACGTCTGTCTCTGTCTCCATCCAGCCATGCTGGAGTGCTGGCCAATCGCAGTGCTCATCTCATAGCCTGGGAGAAAAAAAACTCCCAGGCTGTGAGCTGAGCGCTGCGATTGGCCAGCGCTCCAGCCTGGAAGATGGAGACGCCCAGGGCATGAGAAGAAATCTCCTCCCATATGCGCCGGTAAGGAGTGGAATGAAAGGTCCTCGGCCCAGCGGCCGTTTTTTACATGGTTTAGGGGGCCTGGGGGGCAATTGCCTCCCTGCCCCCTGTCCCAGCCCACCCCTGCCAGCAATGCTGGCAGCACTCATATGTCTATTTGCAAAAGACAACCTTTTTATATGACGCTGAGCACGTGCATTCAAATTCTTTGGCGACTATGATGACATCTGTTCACTATGATGACATCTGTTCTGAGTGGAACCTTTCTTGTTAAACCTCTGTATGGTCTGGGCCACCGTGCTGCAGCACAGTTTCAGGGTGTTGGCAATCTTCTTATATCCTACGCCGTCTTTATGTGAGCAACAATTCTTTTTTTCAGATTCTCCGAGAGTTCTTTGCCATGAGGTGCCATGTTGAACTTCCAATGACCAGTATGAGAGAGTGTGAGAGCGATAACACCAAATTTAACACACCTGCTCCCCATTAACACCTGGGACCTTGTAGTCACATATCACTGTGAAGGGAAAATGGCTAATTGGGCACAATTTGTCCATTTTCACTTAGGGGTGTACTCACTTTTGTTGCCAGCGGGTTAGAAATTAATGGCCGTGTGTTGAGTTATTTTGAGGGCACGCCAAATTTACACTGTTATACAAGCTGCCCACTGACTACTGTACATTGTGTGTCACATCTTCAGTGTTGTCCCATGAAAAGAAATAATAAAATATTTACAAAAATGGGAGGGGTGTACTCACTTTTGTGAGATACTGTACATAGACTGAATGTGCATCAGACTTAGTCTCAAAAGCCAGTCTAATATATAGGCGCGTGTACCTAGTTCATCTGCTCTGTCAATAATAATTAATCTGTTCAGTTATACATAGATGAACTGTGCTTCAGACTTATTGTCAACAGGCGGTGTAATATATAGACGTGTTTTTCTAGTCTATCTGCTGTGTCATTCATACAGTATGTACAACAGACAGGTGCAAGGACTAGGGATGAGCGAATTTTATATTTTGAACTTCGAGTTCATGGTGTAGTATAAGCTGAATTGCGTTATGGATTCCGTTGCCAGGGACCATAACGCAATTTCATGACGGAATGCATAACGGAATGCCTTTAGAGGCATACCGTTACTCATTCCCTTATAGTAGAAGTCTATTGCCTGCACTACGGATCCGTCCGGTTTCCGTTATGCAGGCCATAGACTTTTATTATGACGGAATAAATAACGGAAACTGAATAATGCCTCATTCACACGTAAGTGTTTTGGTCAGTGATTTCCATCAGTGATTTTTAGCGAAAACCAGGTGTGGCTCTAAACACAGAACAGGTGCCAAACTTTCCATTATACCTTATGTCTGTATAGGCTCCAGTACTGGTTTTGGCTCATAATCACTGTTGGAAATCACTGACCAAAACACTGACGTGTAAATGAGGCTTAAAGCTGATTTCAGAGGCAAATGACCAAAACTCATGCAAATTGAGTATGAGGCCTCTATCACATGGTCAGTATATTGCATCAGGATTTGATCATGATTTGGAAGCCAAAAGCAGAGTGGGTCCAAAACACAGAAGACTCTCCTGTTTTTGCCTTACTAATACTGATCAAATGCTGACCAAATACTAACTGTGTGAAGGTCAGATGCTCAAAATACAGAATCCACTTTTTTTTGGGCTGTTCTTCTGATGGACCAATAAACTGAAAAATAAACAGTGATGTGAACACAGCCTTACTGTTGACACCCTCCCCGCTGTCATGGGACCACTACTTGAATTTTGGGCCACTGCATGGTTAAGTCCACGCTGATAAATTAGACCTGATGCTAACATTGACCTGTAAGGCTGAGTTCACTTATAACTTAAGGGTACATATAGTTCCCAAAATTTAGCTAAAAGCTAGGGACAGTCACACATAGAAGACAAAACATTAATTAATGCATAGATACTCGCACCAATGGTATAAGTGGGGGAGGGGAAGGGTGAATCTGTCCCTACATTACCCTATCTAACGCTCAGCACAGGGACACCCCCTAGTGGTGGAGGTTCCCTGCCCCCGTACCTAGGGCTATAAGACCCTATAAGCCCTACGTAGGGTTGGTATACTGGAAAAGGGATGTATCCCGGATCCACCCGTGTTAAAGAAACTACAACGTGTTTCTCCTTAAGCAAAGGTGCATCAGGGGGTAATACGTGTGAGTACGTAGGTACAAAAAACTAAATAAAAATACTGACAAAATGATACTGCTCTAGGTAAAGTGGTCCCCACACTGGATATAGTGTCTCAGCATAAGATAATCCTAGAAGAAATTATATAGAATGTACTGATAAGTAAGTTCTATAGTGCTAGATAACGCCATACTTGTCAATTGAACTTACTAGTTTTGGGGAATCCAAGGTACCTCCTAGAGCCAGGGCAGCCGAGGCTGTAGTGGCCATACTGGCTATTTATGTGAAACAAACGCCGCCGCCACTTGTGTGTATCCGGAACGTCTTCCCATCCCAGTCTCCTTTTCTTGGTGACAGAGGAATAACTTCTAGGGCAGAAAAGCAAATTGCCCTAGGGTCACCATGATGATAATCATGGACATGGTTGGCAACCGGTGTGTTATTATGTTTTACAACATCATTTACATGTTCACATATCCTACGTTTAAATTCACGATAAGTTTCCCCAATATAGTCCTTGGGGCAGGTGCATTGACATATGTAGACAACCCCCTTGGTTTTACAGGTAATTAAGTCTTTTGTAGGAAAAGTGAGTCTGATAGCTGAGCACACATTAATTTTATTTGTGCAGATAAAATTACATGCCTTACAGGACCCGCACCGGAAAATGCCAATGGGTTTCCTGTCGAGCCAGGTACCTTCCTTTTTGGGGCCAATATAGTGGCTGTGTACTAATCTATCCTGTAGACTCCTCCCCCTAATTGATTCTTGATGTGAACAAGCCCTAACATGTTAACATAGGACCCTTTCTTTGATATCACCTTCACTATTCTTGCATTCATTGAACTTGTAAGTTTTTGGAGAGTTTCTGCCTGAATTTATTTGAAGGATCCCAGAGCTGCTGTTTTGATGTGAACTACCTCCCACTCTCATAGATCTTTTGCTTGAGCATACTCCAAAGGTTATCAATAGGGTTGAGGTCAGGGCAGGGGCGTAGCTAACGGCTCATGGGCCCTGGTGCAAGAGTTCAGCTTGGGCCCCCCTTCCCTCAGTGCTTTGTGTGTCTTCTATTGTGGCACAAGAGTCTTTGGGCCCCCTCGGGTTCCTGGGCCCGGTAGCGGCTGCTACCTCTGCACCCCCTATAGCTACGCCGATGGGTCAGGGGAGGATAGTGGCCACACCATGAGTTTCTCTCCTTTTATGCCCATAGCAGCTGCAGCATGAGATGGTGCATTGTCATGAATGAAGCTAAATTTGCTACGAAGGCATTGTTCTTCTTTTTGTAACATGAAAGAAAGTGGTCAGAAACTCTATATACTTTGCTGAGGTCATTTTCACACCTTTAGGGACCCTAAAGGTACCCACCAGCACTCTCCCCGTGATTCTGACCCAAAACATGACTGCAATTCACAGACTACCACCCAAATAAAACGTAGC
Source organism: Bufotes viridis (assembly GCA_033119425.1). Lineage (NCBI taxonomy): Eukaryota > Metazoa > Chordata > Amphibia > Anura > Bufonidae > Bufotes > Bufotes viridis. Next base: position 235,809,555 of record CM065589.1, read on the forward strand.
CTTTAATAAATATACGTTAAAAAGTAACCCCCTATCAACATGAAGAAGGTAATAAACATACACAAAATAACAAATGGGTAATCAGGATAGGGCTCTCGTAAATACAAAGTTTGAGTCCCTGATTGGAGACTTTCCCTAATTGTGCCCTTATGCTTTCGGCCCTTCACGTTGCAGCCATGTTGGGAAATGTTGGACATCCACCAACCATCCACTACTCCATCCATCTGGACCATCCAGGGTTGCAGTAAACAAGACTGTTTAAAAATTAGTCTTCATATATGTTTAGGCCTACTGCAACCGTTTCTGCTTGGGAGCACTGGTTAGGAGTGGTCAAATAGTAAGTTTATGCACAACTGCAAGCCTTTGGAAGATCCTACACCTTGAGGTTCATGGAACTCCAGAGACCCCAGCAGCTTCAATTACTTGTCTTCTGCTTTGTAATGGCTTTTTGACAGCTGCACTCTTAATCTGATGAATTTGTCTGGCAGACACCTTCCTCATTATGCCTTAATCTGCACAAACCCCTTTGTGCTCTGAATCAGCCACAAATCTCTTCACAGTACAATGAGCATGGTTACGTTTTTGTGAAATATCTATTGTTTTCGTATCTTGTCCAAGGCATTGCACAATTTGACGCTTTTTGGCAGAAGACAGAACCTTTTTCATTCTCATATTGCTTGAAAGCTGTGGTCTGCTTAATCATGTAGAATGTCCTTGGCCTGAGACACAATACCATCCATGAGTTTAGTTGAAAAACAGAAAATTACATCTTTATGACACTTAAATTCAATTTGCATAATAATTTGGAACGTAGTGTAATGTGATTTAATACATTAGTTTATGGGTATTTCAGTATATATCAATACAGTACTGCCACCTGCAGGCCAACTTTTGAATATAGCTGTGATAGGCCTGGTAGCCTCATACAGGCTTCGGCTCATCACCAGCAGCGGCTTAACCGGTCCCAGCACAGGGAAGTTGTTCATGCACCTAGAGCTCAGCGATCCCAGGGAAACACGCCTCTGATGTCATGGTCACAATTGACCATGGCATCTGATGGGTTAAATGTATAAATGAAAGCTATTGTCTCCAACCGGAACCTATCTCAAGGACCAGTGTAATGCTCCCAAGGCGTGTAACCAGAAATGAGAAAAAAGGGAGGGGCACTCTAAAACTTAACATTTATTGTACGGTATAAAATAAAAAACCCCACAAAAAAGCTACTAGCAGGCAACTGGGTTACAGGTCGAGTGGAACCGTCTTAGTAGATAGACGGATCTCGCCTGTAAAAATGTCGACTAGAGGCCCATAAGGGCCAAAAAAGACCAAGTGGGATGGAATAGGGGTCGAGCGGTATCCCGTAGTGAGGTATCAAATTGACACGGTCTCCTGTGGTGAAAGGAGGGACTGGCCCTAGATACCCCTACTTGGCCTATAACACCCTATACCTAGAACAGCGTCCTAACCCCGCAAGGAGCGGCGCTGTTACTGGAACCTTGACCTGTTAAATGCACCCTAGACAGCCCTCAACGGCAGGGGTCAGGGAAAGATACAGGAACAAGGTATATAAGAAAATGTGTAATCTCAACATGCTTATTACAGTATTACGTCCAATTTGTGGTCCCTACGCGTTTCATCATACGTAACTGGACAGGCCTCAGACTCATCAGGGACGGGGCCCAAAGCATGGAAACCCAAGGTTCCTCCAATGGAACCTAAACAAAACACATAACCAAAACGTCCGAATTCAGCAGGGACATAAATAGAGTACGGATCGCAACATATGGGGTAAAGTCAATAACTTACTTTGAGCAGAAATCAGCGGCGTATGGCCGGATAAGACAGGCTGGTTCTCGCCCGTCAGGGATTGTTCTCCCAGGTTGCGCCGGTAGTCGGACATGCTGAGTGTGTGTCTGCCTCTTTTGAACCCTGCAGGCGCTGGCGCACGTCGCGGCCCGGATGGCGTCACTCGGCGTGATGGCGTCATCTCGTAGCCGCGCGCCTGCGCACCGCACTGAGTTGCTATCATATGGGGCCGGGCGCTGTATGTGCCGGTAACCAAGCAACGAGGGCATGCGCACTTGTGTGCCACTCGATAGTATTGGCTCACCAGCACCAACAGTTCAATGATAGCATACTAAAATTGAGAGACCAACAGTGGGTCAGTAATATGCAGGGAGACGGGTGGGTGGTATAACCCCACCTAATAGTTCTCCCAGAACGGGGGCTTGTGGCGATAAGCCCATCACAGACGAACAGGTAGGCAAGCACGGGACAAGCCTAAAATACAGTGACAGATGCAGATAACAAATGAATGCAGAGAGCGAAGGTGCCCACGAGTGACAATCACCCTAGACCACCCAGTTATGGATGCTTATATACAGGATAGCAAGACAACAAAGATATAGGAGAGGAATATAAGAGAAGAATACAAGTATTCAAGTACTGGAGGGGACATGTTGGCAACTGTCAGTCACACAAAGCAACTGAAATGTAGTTGCTCGTTAAGTCCTTTGGGAGTGCAGGTATCTAATTTGAAGATCCACCAGCACTCCCTCTGGAGGATCCGTTTCTCCCAGTCACCTCCCCGTCTGGGTCTTTCAACTTTTCTATACCCATGAAGCTGACCGCAGATACGCGGCCCCCATGGTTCGTGTGGGCGTGTCTGGCCACCGGAGTGTCCTTGTTGTTCCGTATGTCGCAGAGGTGTTCCCCCATGCGTTTACGGAATTCTCTGCGGGTCTTTCCCACATACCTGATGCCACACTGGCATGTCAATAGATAGATCAGACCAACCGTGCGACAGTTAATGAAGTCGCGTATGTAGTGTATAAACCCATTGGGGTTTCCCTCAGGGATTTGCCTTGGGATATAGAACTACAGAAGCTGCAGTTGCCGCATCGGAAGCAACCTTTTGGCGGGTTTGTCAGCCACGTCGTAATGGGTGGAGACGCAAAATGACTGTGGACTAAGTGATCACGGATGTTGGTACCCCTCCTAAAGGTGATTGGTGGGACAGGACTGAGAGTGTCCTTGAGGTCTGGGTCCATAAGCAGGATTTCCCAGTGTTTTTGAATCACTGCACGGACCTCTCTAGCTGCAGTGTCAAAAGTTCCAATGACCCGTGTGATCTTCTCAGTGGGTTTCAGTGGCTTATTGGCCGGGTGTAGGAGAGCCAAGCGGGTAGTATTCTTAGCACGTTGATAGGCCCTACGTAGGGTCCTATCCGGGTAGCCCCTCTCCTGAAATCTCCTGCGTAAGATGTCAGCCTGCTTCTTAAACTCCCCATCGTTCGAGCAGTTACGTCTGAGGCGTAGGTATTGGCCTACAGGTATGCCACACTTCAGGGGGTTGGGTGGCAGCTCTCCCACCTAAGTAGAGAATTAGTCGCCGTGGGTTTCCGATAGATTGTACTCTGGAGGCTGCCATCCTCTCCCTTACCAAAACAATGTCTAGAAAAGGAAGGCAATCCTTCATGATCACAGGCGTAAATCGCAGGTTGAGATTGTTTATGTTAAGGGTACCCACAAACTCGTTGAATTGTTCTTCGGACCCGCTCCAAATAGCGAACACATCGTCAATGAAGCGGGTCCAAAGTGTGATACAGTGAGCAAACTTCTCCATCCCCTCACTGAAGACCACATTCTCCTCCCACCAGCCCAGGAGCAGGTTAGCATAGGATGGTGCGCATGAACTGCCCATGGCAGTGCCCCTGAGCTGGTGGTAGAGTCGCCCGTCGAAGAGAAAAAAGTTCCTGGTGAGGACGAAACGGAGAAGTTCCAGAACGAATTTGTTATGTTCACTGAATTGTACACCCCTTGTCTTAAGGAAGTGTGCTGAGGCCTCGACTCCCCTATCGTGAGGGATAGAGGAGTAGAGGGCCTCAACATCAATAGATGCCAAGAACCAATCTGGTTCCAGGTAAACACCCTCCAAGCGTAGGAGAAGATCACTGGTATCACGTATATATGAGGGAAGGCTCCCAACGAAGGGACGCAAGATGTTGCCTACCTGTTCGTCTGTGATGGGCTTATCGCCACAAGCCCCCGTTCTGGGAGAACTATTAGGTGGGGTTATACCACCCACCCGTCTCCCTGCACATTACTGACCCACTGTTGGTCTCTCAATTTTAGTATGCTATCATTGAACTGTTGGTGCTGGTGAGCCAATACTATCGAGTGGCACACAAGTGCGCACGCCCTCGTTGCTTGGTTACCGGCACATACAGCGCCCGGCCCCATATGATAGCAACTCAGTGCGGTGCGCAGGCGCGCGGCTACGAGATGACGTCATCACGTCGAGTGACGTCATCCGGGCCGCGACGTGCGCCAGCGTCTGCAGGGTTCAAAAGAGGCAGACACACACTCAGCATGTCCGACTACCGGCGCAACCTGGGGAGAACAATCCCTGACGGGCGAGAACCAGCCTGTCTTATCCGGCCATACGCCGCTGATTTCTGCTCAAAGTAAGTTATTGACTTTACCCCATATGTTGCGATCCGTACTCTATTTATGTCCCTGCTGAATTCGGACGTTTTGGTTATGTGTTTTGTTTAGGTTCCATTGGAGGAACCTTGGGTTTCCATGCTTTGGGCCCCGTCCCTGATGAGTCTGAGGCCTGTCCAGTTACGTATGATGAAACGCGTAGGGACCACAAATTGGACGTAATACTGTAATAAGCATGTTGAGATTACACATTTTCTTATATACCTTGTTCCTGTATCTTTCCCCTGACCCCCTGCCGTTGAGGGCTGTCTAGGGTGCATTTAACAGGTCAAGGTTCCAGTAACAGCGCCGCTCCTTGCGGGGTTAGGACGCTGTTCTAGGTATAGGGTGTTATAGGCCAAGTAGGGGTATCTAGGGCCAGTCCCTCCTTTCACCACAGGAGACCGTGTCAATTTGATACCTCACTACGGGATACCGCTCGACCCCTATTCCATCCCACTTGGTCTTTTTTGGCCCTTATGGGCCTCTAGTCGACATTTTTACAGGCGAGATCCGTCTATCTACTAAGACGGTTCCACTCGACCTGTAACCCAGTTGCCTGCTAGTAGCTTTTTTGTGGGGTTTTTTATTTTATACCGTACAATAAATGTTAAGTTTTAGAGTGCCCCTCCCTTTTTTCTCATTTCTGGGTTAAATGTATGCAATCTGCGTCATCATCGATTGCAGACATTAGCACCTGGATGTCTGCTGTGTGAAACAGCAGGCACCCTGTGGCTATTGCACCCACTCTACTCTGGAGCTAGCAGGGGATCTGATGGGTAAAGGCTATTTTAGACTGGTCAGTTGTTGGCCAGTTTATCATTAACCAGCGTTCGATCGAATGATGGTAACGATCCTCTGGCAGTCTAATACTGACGCTGATTACAATCAGAATCTTTCCACACATTTAAAAATCCTTGTTTGCCGGCACCAGATCGTGCTGTGTAATCATGATCTCTCGCCTGCTAGATTGAGCTATTCAATACCAGCTTAAGTAGTGCCTTTTTTCTTCCTTTATGGTATTTACCACTATTGCCCCATCTTTAGTTAATTCCGGAAAACCCCTTTTATTCTGATCACCATACACCTTTTAAACACTTGTAGCTGTGTTCATATTTTTCTTTTTAAATCTTATTTGCATAAAATTATTGAATTTCTTCTTTTACTGAGTACAGGCATTTCTACAATTAAGCAGGATCATTCTCATTTACTTTTAATTATCATAACAAATTAATTAATTCAGCCATTGTCTTCACTAATCTTCAAATGATGTAAATTAACTTAAAAACCTGCTATTTTAGAAATTATATTTTATTTAAAGTAAAATAAATAAAGAATGTTTATATAAGGTACTTAATTTCTTTATCGTCTCTTGCAGTTCATCAACGATCCTGACTGTTTAATAAATGAGTCGCTGGGGGCGTCATGCATAACCATGAGTAGCTATGAGAATATTTCTCTAAGACTGCCTTTGTTTGTAGAACTGTGCAATATATCAATTAATCTTAATTTTACTTGCAAAATATTTTGTGGTTCAAAAACTTACATTGAGAAAAACTTTTGGAAATCCTTGTGCATCTATTTGCATTTTGTATTACTCCAACTCACTCCAGTCTTTACTAAGGAGTCTTTTTTCTTCTTAAAATCACCTTCCAGTTGCTGGTTTTGGTGCCCTTTTACAGCAGAGAGATCGCCAGATAACACTGTAGGACTTGAACTGTTCCTTTCTTTCCCACCATGAAAAGAGGAAAATGGAGCAGAGCCAGTTCAGGGAGAGGTACAGTACCAGTCAAAAGTTTGGACACACCTTTTCATTCCATAGTTTTTCTTTTTTTTTCTCCTACATAGTAGACATGAAAATGACAAAGAGACACATATGGAACTAAAATGTGTTTTATACTTTAGATTCTTCAAAGTAGCCCCCTTTTACTTTGATGACAGCTTTGTACTCTCTTGGCATTCTCTGTCAGCTTCATAAGGAGCTTCATGAGTTAGTCACCTGCAATGGTTTTCATTAAACAGGTATGCCTTGTAAAGAGTTACTTTGTAGATTGGCTTCATAATGTGTTTGAGACCATCAGCTGTGTTGTGCAGAGGTAGGATTGGTATACTGTTCCATACAGTCTTTAGCTGTATTCTACGACTGTTCTAATCTACATTATGGTAAGAACCACTCAAATAAGTAAAAATAAATGACAGTCTATCATTAAGACAAAAACAGAGGCTGTAGCAAAAAGATGTGGAAGCTATTCAGAATTCAAAGATTGGGAGGAACCTGGAAACAGTAAGTCACCAGGTTGTTATGTCTTGGGATGCTGATAGGACCAATGAAGATGGGTGCCAATTTGAAGGAGTTTATTCTTAGTATGATATTTCTGGTTGATAACAAACTCAATCTCCAGAAGAAATGGTAGAACAAGGTTGACAGTGTTTATCTGGGTATATTTTTATCCTTCAAATAGAATTTAAAGGGAACCTATTGCTGTGCAATCTGCAGGCAGCATGTTATAGTTTAGAAGAAACTGAGCAGATTAGATTATTTGTGGAAAAAGATTCAACAAAACATGTAATTTATTCATTTAAATCTCTACTCATTCTGAGTTTAGGAGTCATGTGGGTCATGAGGTCCTACTCTATGGGTGAGTAACTGAGCTGTCAGTTACTGATTAGGACACTTGCTTGAAGCTGAGGAGACATGGTTGTTATGAGCTGTTCATGGCAAGAGTTTGAGCCAGCTATCTTAGTGTGCATTAGTGTAGGAGCGCAATTTTTTTCTAGGGACAGATGGTGCATTACAAAAATCCAGATAAATATTTAGAAGTTTACATAAGGCTCTCCAAAACCTAAAAATGAACTGGACTCACGATCATAAAATATACAGAGAAATAAACCCGGGTTGTATCTCTTACTGAGAGCACTGCTAGTCCTTTGTGAAGTTGGTTCAATTCACATTAGGCAAATAAAACAAAGTTAAGGGACTGTGCTGCTCTCCTGGAATCCACAAACTGAGAGGATAAGTCGGATGCCAGATCCTTCCTCCAATTCTCCTTCCTTATGCAGCCAAACACTGCTACTATGTCCCAGTGTGGTGCCGCTCCACAGTTTTTTCCACGTTCTACTCTTGTGAGTAGAATAAATTAATCTTTAAGCCTAAAGTGCCTATGGTGCTTCACTATTTTGCTCCCTGATTCTTGATATTACAGGTTGAACGGATGTGGCAAAAACCGTGGAGCGGACCCTCACTGGGACATAATAGCAGTGTTTGGCAGCGTAAGGAAGGAGAATTGGAGGAAAGCTCTGGCATCCGACTTATGCTCCTGTTTGTGGATTCCAGAAGAGCAGCACAGTCCCTTAATTTGTTCTATTTCCCGATCATAAACTGTAGAGCAAGGAGGGAATGCTGAATGCAGAAAAATTTATTGAAAGAATGTTTTGATAAGTTGTTGAACAGAGGGTAGTCCCTGCAGATGAACAAAATTAGTCATCTTTAAAAACCTAAAAATCTAAGTAGTAGTACCACCTATATTGCAAAATGACTGTGGACTACAGGTAAATTAGAGATAAACTCCAAGTAAATGTCAGTTAAGGGTGAGTGTAGTAGTAGCTGCAGAAGACAAGAGCACAGGTGGAATTGGGCAATTCAAAATCAGTCTCCAATAAAGTCACTGTTAGTATCTTGGGAAGCGATGCACAGTGCTCACCTGCCAGGGTGATCAGACAACATGAAGTGATGTGTATAGTGTATAACCACGGGGGCACAAAAGTCAGACTGTTATGAGGATGGCATTGAGAAACTACCACTTGAGCTAGAGTACATTGGGCATCTATAATGTGTGCTGGGTCTTCTGGATAGGAGTCAGACATGTCAAAGGAGCAAGATAGAGTATTGACCTTATAATCATTTTTAGCTTTCCAGACTTGTCAAGAGTTTAGTTTCCAGGCATCTTGAAGGTATTCCAGGTTTTTATAATCTGTATAGACGGTAACAGGAGGTTTGCCCTCCTGCAGCAAATGACACTATTCTTTTAAAACAAACCTCACCACCAGCCATTTTTTTTAAACCAACTAGCTCCTACACCTACAGAAATGGTATCCACTTCACCAAAGAATGGTCAGGTTAAAAAGGACAAGCTTTTAAATTAATCAAATGGCGCAAACTGCAACATCAGACCAAAAGCAACAATTAGCACTTTTATATGTAAATGTAATAGTGGAAACCTTGTCTGGATCCATCTTCATATGCGGAGATGATAAACCCAAAGAAAGGAAATTCATGTTTATGAAAGCAGCATTTCCTAGCTTTGTGTAAAGTAAATTCTAATGGAGGTGCTGTAAGACAATGCACACATCTTGCAAATGGGAGGGAAATCTTTGGATGTCAATCAGATACAACAAAATTATGTGATAGAGAAGGTCAAAAGATCCCCAGAGCATTACAAAGCCTGAAGGGCAGGATCAGGCATTTGCAATGTATATCATTGGCAGGCATAGACTTCCCATAGACCCTTACTGGGAAATTTCCTGAAGGGCTGATGCCCAGTGGGCTGTCATCACCCATCTCACTGCATAATGTTGCTTCTAATATTTTAGTATTTCCAGGGCTGCCATCTATCAGGAGTTAATGCTTCAAGCATTAATTAAGAATGGGAGAGTCAGGTCTTGAAGTACAAGGACAGCAGCACTGCAAGGTTTAGTACAGTATTAATTAATTTATTAATACTGTAGTACACTGTAGTATACCTTTATGTTCCCTGAATCCTGGTCGCCCCCTTACTTCGGAATGTTGTCAGATTATCACAATCCTGATACTGGCAAGCATCAGGAAGTAGTACTGATGTTGATGCCAGATACTAGTGCACATTCACTGCAGTTGTAAATCTACAACCTGATGGCTGATGCCACTGTAGGCTTTAGTCTGCCTCCAAGTGTTCCATTGCACACTACTTTTGATGATTCCAGGCTGCTTGAAGCCTACCTTAGCACATCTGCTCCAGCTACCCTGGCCCTTGCCCTGGTTTAGACTTGGTCGGTGTATGCTGCCCAGGGAATTCTATCAATATATTCCCCATACTGGGGGGCATAATAGGGTGCATTATAATTACTGGTTGCATTATAGGGACATTGTAATTATTACAGATACTATAGGGGCATTATTACTACTGGGGCACTGTATGAGGCTTTATGACTTCTGGGGGCCCTAGAGAGGGGTTGTATGCAGACTGGTGGCACTAAAAGAAGGTTTAATTTTTACTGGGACCACTATCATGGGAATTATTACTACTGCGACAATAAGAGGGAGCATTATAACTGTTGAGGCACTCTGCTTGGCACAATTATTTTTTTATGGTACTAGTATTTTCAGGGGGATTTTCTTTATGGCACATTTTTTTCTGCAGTACAGTATTTTGGGGAATTGGGCATTGGGGAGCACAGTGGGCACAGTATTGGAGAGAGGCAGCAGTATAGGTAGTTTGTTTTGAGAAGGTACTGTAGGAAGGATAATGTTATACTGCATGCCTGGAATGATACTGCATGCCTGGAATAAGTTGTCATGATGGTCAGGTCCAAATAAAGAAGATAAGGAAAGAATGTCTACAATAAAAGGAGATGCACTGGATGTAATAGGTATAGTGCTATGTTGTCTTGTATGTTTTGTAGCACTAAAGGACCATGCATCAAACTAAGGCTGAAAGTATGGCTGGCTGAATGCTGTGGCCTCACCTCCTCAGCTCCTTTCTACATGTTGATTAGAGACATCTGGAGGAGGACAGAACATGACAGTTGGCACTGGCCACCACAGGGGAAGCTTCTGGGGATCTATTTTATGCTACTGTTTGGTGCCGCTTCGAACAGTATTTTGTACCACAATGTGAAATTTGGTTCTGCTGGGGCAGTATTTTGTGCTGCAATGTGGTATTTGGTTCTGCTGGGGTGGCATTTAGTGATCCACTATGGTATTGCTGACCCCACGTACTTCTGTTCCCTCCTCCTTCTGACAATTTGGATCCACTTATAATATGGGGCCATTTTTAGTTTTTTTCCAGTCCCACTTTAAGCTCCCAATCCACCCTTGATCATAGGTGTTGATCCTCTTCCTTGATACAAACTGGTTTTCAGCTCTTTGAAGATTCAACTTTGTGAATATAGTAGTTCTCCTAAATTGGTCAAACAGCTCAGGATTGAGAGAAACAGCATAACAGTCCTTCACAGTTGTTTAGAGTAGACCATTATAATCTATATGGCTCAAAGTCCCATCTTCTTTCTTCACAAAGAAAAACTTGATCTGACTGGGGACAAAAATTTATAAGTGAAGCTCTTTGTAAACTCTTATGAATGTAAGAGGACATGACCTCTGTCTCCAGTAAAGCTTGGGCAGGAAATGATGAAGACAATGATCTGGGTATGTCTTTGCCTTTTCTTTAGATTATTTATTTCCATATTTGTAATATTGTAGTAGAAGATCTGAAGAAGCTTCTAATGAGAGAAGGGACAAGGAAAAAGAGGAGCAACAGCGTGTAAGCATTCCTGTGAACAGGAGGAACCCCACCTGATAACTTGTTAAATTGTACAATCAAAGACAGGGTTATGCAAATTGAGTGCAAACAAACTGAATAAAACTGGATGGGTGGCAGATGGTAGAACCAAAAAAGCCACATCCCCATGACCAACAGACTAACCTGCATCAAAACAGGTAGAGTGCAATAATGTAGAAGGCCTTCTTGGGAGAGCTGTTAGGGATGTTTAATGAAATAGATGCTCTAAGGGTGCTGGCACACAGTGCGGTTCTGACATGCATTCAAGTTTGAACAACATGCAGTTTTTAATTTAGCCAGTTTAGAAGCCTCGTTTAACCCTGGTGTTCTGCATAGTGTAAATTATTTAATTAATTTCAGCTAGCTACAGTAAAAAACTGTATCCTGAATGCATGCCAAAACAGCGCTGTGTGCCAGCACCCTAAGGGTCCAAAGGAAATTTGCAACTTTAGGGCCAACTCACAGTCTAAGAAGTTCCGTGCAACAGTAGAGGATATTTCAGAAGCATTGAGGATCACTGGAAGAAGTATTCTTACCTTGACTAAGTTAAGCCTAAGATGCCCTCCCCTGTCAGTCTTAGGCCTGAAAGTTTGCCGCTCCGTGTGATCATACCCTAAGGCAGAGTGCCCTGGGTATACCTGATTTATAGCGATTTGTGACAAATTAATTCAATTCAATTCAATTGTTGAATTTTTCAAAACTTTGCTCATAATATTGAGATATTACAGCAGAGGATACACAATTAGAATAAAATGTCACTTTTTTGGAACAAGTTTTAAAAGTACAACAAAACTTTATGACATTAAAGGGCCCTTTCTCAGCATTACTCATATTCTATGGATAAGGATGCTATTACTATGGTCCTCTCCCTTGTCTGCTGCAAATGTATGTGATTAAGTAGCTAGCTAATGGCATTTGTCATGTAAATCAAGCTTCTAGTTTGTTTATGCTAGACCAACTTTATCCATACTCCAAACAAATTATCTCTTATAATTACCAGCCTGAAGATAAATCTCTAAATGTTTTTCTGATGATAGTGCTGTGGTTGGCAGGTGTTTAAAGTGCCTCCTAGGGACAGAGATTGAAGATGGGCTTTTTCACATAAATCCTCAAGGCAAAGATGTTTAGTGATCTCTCCTAACATGTGTAGAATATCCTTGTGTGGTGCCCTTTTAATGAATACTAACAGGCAAAGGTCCTATATCTTTATGAAGAGAAATGCATCTTGGTGGCATGATAAATGCTCCTTCAAGCACTCAATGGACACTCTAGAGGCATGGAAAACAAGTCATGTTTGAACAGTGCCACACGCTGCTTTCACTGCTGAGTTTTCCTTGTGTATTTTACCTATTTGATTGTAATTCATTTACACACTTTACATGACAAATGGACACACTCTTAAAAGTGACCTTTGCATAAGTGAAAACTAATATCATTACTTATGGAAAGCAGTTAACAAAACGAATATAGGATGCCATTAAGAGAAATGACTGCACTAAATATTGGATTTTGTAACTATAGCTAGACAAGATAAAAATTTTATGATATAAATTTATTGGGTTATATGTACACCAGTCAGGCCCCTGAGCAAGGTGAACCATTTGTCTTCCACCCTCTGCAGAAGTAGCACATAACACAGCAGACTTCATTATATGTACATAGGCAGTGTAAAGCACCTCAAAAAGTGTAAGTTAACATAAAAAACTTAATTGAATATTTAAGAAACTACACAGTTTATTATTATAGACACTTTCATGTGTCTGTAATACATGATTTCTAGGTACAGAGGCAGGACAGCCAGTCTCCTCCTTTCCCAGAGACCTTCCTTCTCAAAGTTGCTGCAGGAATCCCATAATCATTCATCTTGTAGTGTCTTGCTGCTGAGTGAGCAGATAATATTTAGATGTATCTGTATGGTGGGCCCCCAAAATAGATTTTACTGGTGGGCCCTAGACAGCCCAGTCTAACACTGCTCACCTAACTACACTCCAGCCCACCACAACACATACAACTTGTATATTACACTGCAGGGAGGGAAGCAGAGTAAACACAGTAAAGCTTGTCACTGGTCAGCCTTATTAGATCCACCTCTGTTCTGTGACTACTACACATGGAATTTCCTGAATCTTGCCAGCGTCAGGACCCTGTGACCCATCATGTCCTGATGCTGGCAGTACTTGGGAGGCTTCATTTACAGCTGTCCCTGTAGAGTCTATTTCTAGTCCATCCCTGTTGCGCCCAACAGACCTATCTGTCTGACAATTGGGTCATTTGGGCTCAGGACTGGTGCAAGGATTTTTGCAGCCCTAGGTAAAAGCTAATTTTGCCACCCCTTGACTACGCCTATTGACCACACCCTTTGACCCGCCCCTTTTTTGTTGGCCACCTATTTATACAGACTGTACCCTTCATTGTGGTAAGGCCACATTTTCTCCCTACAGCTACATACCATGTCATCCACATATCCCCCTAAGTGTCATCCACCACAGATCCCCCTAAGTGTCACCCACCACAGATCCCTCTAAGTGTCATCCACCACAGATCCCCCTAAGTGTCACCCACCACAGATCCCCCTAAGTGTCATCCACCACAGATCCCCCTAAGTGTCATCCACCACAGATCCCCCTAAGTGTCATCCACCACAGATCCCCCTAAGTGTCATCCACCACAGATCCCCCTAAGTGTCATCCACAGATCCCCTAAGTGTCATCCACAGATCCCTAAGTGTCATCCACAGATCCCCCTAAGTGTCATCCACCACAGATCCCCCTAAGTGTCATCCACCACAGATCCCCCTAAGTGTCATCCACCACAGATCCCCCTAAGTGTCATCCACAGATCCCCCTAATTGTCATCCACAGATCCCCATTAATGTCATCCACAGATCCTCCCAAGTGTCATCCACAGATCCGGCTAAGTGTCATCCACAGATCCCCGCCCAGCGCCGCCTCCTAGTTAATTTATTGACTTCACATGCCTCTGTGTAATTGCAAAGAAGCGCCTTAATCTCGCACAGGCGCACTGGCAGAGGCATCGTCGAGCGAGGTGCGCTGGAAGACGGCGCATGCGCACTTCGCTCGACGATGCCTCTGCCAGTGCGCCTGTGCGAGATTATTGCGCTTCTCTGCAATTACACAGAGGCAAGTGAAGTGAATAAATTAGCTAGGAGGTGGCGCTGCGGGCCGGTGGCCGTATACGGAGCGGTGCGGGGGCCCCTAAGGACTCCGGGGCAATTGCAGCCACCTGAGGCTCTATATAGAGCGCTGGGGCGGCTGCAGCATGAGGGGGACCCTGTTTGGGCCCCACCATGCAGATGCTTCCAGGGACTTTGATGCAGATGCAAACATAGGCTAATTGAAATACTGCCCATTATGTTAGGTTTTAATTATGACAAGACAACATGTGTTGTAAAAGCACATTAAACCATATGTCCCTAAGGTTAAAAAAGAATAGATAGAAATGACAGGCCTTCATAGCTGAACTTAGAATGACTCCCCCGGTTTTATGTATGTTGACTCCATCCTACCCCAACATCTAAAGCCAGAGCTTGTTTAGCCATATCTGTCCTTTGAATATAGAAGAGCAATGTGACTGTTTGTCTGGTTCCCCATTGTCCTTTTTCCCAACAGTATAAGGTTTTAATAAAGGGGAGACTTTAAAAGTGTAAGATCGTGTAAGGGCAACTGACCCTTCAGCAAGCCTAATATGATTATGCGGCATGAGAAGTAAGCCACGTGAATATATTGAGATAATCTGAATCACTATTCTGTTCCTTAAAATTAAAGTGTGACAACTGTTATGCCAAAATTAGAGCACCATTATACAATTCCCATTTAAGGGTGACAACCCCAGTTGGAGCACTAATTGCATCCAAAACGGTGGTTATTCAGATTTCCCAAAAAAAGATGATCGCTAAGAAGGGGCTGAATAGAATTTAGACTGTTAAATGAGTCCTCAAATCACAATCTTATGTAAAGTGGGATTTTTTTGCATTCTAAGGGAAATGCCTTTTTAAAGTTTAAAGTGGACATGTGTAACAGAAACTGGAAAACCCCTCTAAAGTATTGGAATGAAAAATTAGATTTCCCAGTGAGCTTTCCCCTAACTGGTAACGGCAAGGTTAAATGAGTGACATGTGGCAGGACATACAAAGTGTTAAATCTCCTTGAGATTGTTTTATCTCTGCTGTTTTTGGAGAAGTTACCAGTTCATTTGCTGTCGTGGTACTGCTGAGACAAGAGACAGTTCAATAAATCAAGGCGAGCTTGATGGATTCTACAACTCATTGAAATGAATGCTTGGAAGAGGGGAGAAATCTCTCTGTATTCCCACTTTGACAAAAGGGTATGCAAAGAGCCTGAATGGATGAATGGTTGATTAATTTTGCCAGAAATCTTCTCGACAGCAGGAAATGTGTTTTTGCATTACAGTGTTTGCATGGGAGTTATTCTGTAAGATATGAATGATGGCTTATAAATGTACACCTGGGGGTAAGATGCTGAAATCCACAGCTCTTGGTCAGATTAACCAGCATCCTCCACATAATGTTCAGTACATTTAACAAGGTGCACTAAAGCCTTCAGGTCCTTTCCTAATATTTATACTTGTCATCCCTAGTTACTTTTTTGGTGCTAAATTCAGGATTAATTTGCAAGTGAATGAAAGCTGCCAGGACAGCAGTTTTCAATCATGCAGATAATATAATATTACATGTAGTATTTCATTAGTTGTCCACCGTTTAACTTTGTAAGATAATTGTGTAGATCATATCAGTCGTGTCCCTCTTCTTGTAGTTAATTGAAATATCACAGACCCTCAGGCTGCAGTTTGATGTCTTTCTTTTTCAAAGCATTATCTCGAGGGATCTAGGGATACATGTGTGTCACATTCTCAGTGTCTTTATGATTTAAAATTATTTTCAAGAGCACTCCCAGCCATAAAAATGTACAAAGAATTTATAGAAATGTTATTTTTTAGATATTTTTGTCCATCTGTATTTACAGCATTTAATGGGGTTTTTCAAGAATTAAATACTGATAGGTCACGAGTATCTGATTGTCAGGGGTCTGACACGGGACCCTCGCTGATGAACTGTTTGAGAGGGCAACGATACTCACAGTAGCGCTGTGGCCTTCTTGTTGCTTTCCATAGGCTGAGTAATGACACGTTCATGTGTCATGTGGCCTAGGGGCAGCTCGGCCCCATAGAAGGGAATGGGGCTGTGCTGCGATACCAAACACAACTGCTATACAATGTGCTTGGTGAGAACAGAGAAGGCTGCCAGGCTCACAGGAGCTCTAGTGCCTTCTCAAACAGCTGATCGGCAGGAGTCACGGGTATCAAACCCTCACCGATTAGATACTGATGATCTGTCCAGAGGATAGCTCTAATATCCTTAAAAAAAACTAATTCTTGTTTTTGCTAAATAAAACAAAAATAGTTTAGAAGAAAAGTAATAGAAACTTGTCAAAGAAAGTTAATACAAGGCACTTACTAATGTACTGTGATTCTCCATTTTGCCTCCTTTGCTGGCTGGATTCATGTTTTCATCACATTATACACTGCTCGTTTCGAGGGGTTATAGCCACTGCTACAGAGTAGGCACGAGGTGTCCAGGACAGGAACTGCTGCACATGTGTGCCTAAGTGGGCTCCCACGGTCCAGGCCACCAGTGAGGCCGATTCTTTTTCCTATAGTGTGGAAGCACGTCCACCACTGTTGGATTGCAGGCTGGTCATAACCTCTGGAAACAAGCAGTATATAATGTGATGGAAAAATGAATCAAGCCAGCAAAGGAGGCAATATGGACAATCACGATACATGTATCTTAAATTAAAGGATTAAAGGGGTTGGACATAACCCCTTCTTCACTCATTCAGCATTAATGAGTAGAGTATTAGATAGGCGAGAAAATTTGCCATAAAATAAGATAAATGTAAGGTAAACTAAACTAAAGAGTTACCAAGGGTTTAATAAATGTATAAATAGGAAAAAATGCTAAACCAAAAACCCCTACATAGCACATACAGTTCCTAGCTTGGATTACAGTTGTTAAGCCTACATAACCAGGGAAATAAATACAAATTACTAAAAATAATTTGAGCGTTTCAGATCAATGTTCCAAATATATATATAGCCAGCCAGCTGTGGCGTCAATCACAATATGCACGACAATACGCCCCAAAGATGCTCCTGTACTTCTTTGGGCGTAGGGCGTTTTACAGCGCGTTCGTACGCGCTGTAAAACGCTCAGGTGAGAACCATGCGCATAGAGAAACATGGCTTTTCGCCTGTTGAGCGTTTTACAGCGCGTAGGAACGCGCTGTAAAACGCTCAGGTGTGAACCCAGCGTTAGAGTAAGGTCTAAAAGGAAAACATAGCGGCGAAAACCCCACAATGGCCGCACATCCGTGCTTCCTGCCTGGCCTTACTCTAATAAGTCAAACAATCTATGACTGAAAAAAGTTCTGTCTTTCGACAGAATTCAGTTGTTTACAGACAAACAAGGAAAAAATGCAATGGTGGCTTTAATGTTAGAAAAGAATGGGATAAGTACAACGATCTAATCCTTTGCGTTCTTCTCACAAATATATGTAACATTAAAACAAGTGCTAATATGAACCCAACCAAAATCCTGCATGTAAAAAATGTTGTTAAACATGGATGATCTAACCTCAAACTTAAAAAAAAAAAAGGTCTTATCATCAAGAGGGGTCTCTTGGTAATTAGCTTAGATTTGCAACAAATGGCACACAGACTGTTGGCTCTGCATGTGTGCAGCACAATTGGTGTTTACCCTATTATGTTGCAATTTAAGCATATACTACAAAGTTTATCAACAGGAAAGAAGTAAATCATTTTACAAAATATGTATCACAAATGCTGCGGAAGACAAGATTTATAAACTCCATTTCACTGCAATAATATTGTTACTTCTGGAACGTCAATGAATTTCCCTTCCCATTAATACTTTATATTGCTGGGTATTTTTAGCAAATGACTTGTCAGCAGAAAGGCTTCATTAGACCCATCAGGATATCGGCCCATGAATAACGATTCCCAAACTGTACTGACAGTTTCCTTGAGCCAAAATGATAAAGCACCTCTGACAAATGCCATATTGTGCTCTCCATGAGAGGAGAGGCAAGAACAAGAAAGACAGTTTGTTCTTAATTTGGTCAGGTTAATATTGACACAGTTAGTTTCAGAGTCTCACGAATTGTGTTTATTAGGCTCTTCTTTTTTTTTTTTCCCTCTTAAAATCACCGGGGTAGATGGCAGATATCAGACTATTCATTGTGTAAACTTTCTACTCATGGAAAATATCAGATACTGAGAGAATATATGTACAACTAATAGGGGTTAAACCTACAGCAATGATGAATATTATCATTATTATACTGTGATTCAGTGATTAGCAATGTTGCATGGTGCCAATAGGCTCCTGGGTTTGAATCCAGCCAAGGATGAAATCTGCATGGATTTTGTATGATCTTCCTGCGTTTGCATGGGATTTCTTCAGGTACGCCAATATCCTCTTACACGACATAAACATAGGGGAATTGACTTCATATGATATTGACCCTAGTGTGAGAAACAAGATTGTCAGATCCATAGTGGAGGGGACTGATATGCAAGATAAGGACATTTGTAGAGCACTGCAGAATAGTTGGTGTTGTATAACCGACATGCAATAAAAATTAAAAATAACGACCATGGGAAGAGGAACTTATCATTTAATTTGTGTTGTTTGCAAAATTTGGCACACACCAATTTTGCAAAAATATTTACAACTTGCAGTAATGGAAATTTTACACCGCTCTCACCACTGTAAAAAAGTCGGTGGAAAATGGGCATTATTAGTTATGTTAAAGGGGTTGTCTCACAAAAAAATGAAATAATCTACATTTTTCAAACCAGCACTGGATGTGAATAGTTTTTTAATTGCATGTAATTAAAAAATTTGTATAGCCACTGATTTATTCAATAAAATGTATCTGTATAGCACCACTTAGTTTCTCATTCCTTTCACCAGCTCATTAAGATGGCCGCAGATGCTCAGTTTCATCTTTCAACTGCCTCCTGAACTGTGATAGGCAGATCATGGACACGCCCCCTTAGCTGCAGCAGAAAAGACACTCCCATTGAGCTGCCAGCCTGATATAAATCTAGTAGAGCAATGACTGGGGAGATCTCTGTATCCATGTTCAGTACAGGGCTGGTACTAGCTTTCTTTGAAAAGTATTATCATGATGTCTGATTTGCATTTTTTACATTATTCGTGGAATAACCCCTTTAATTAGTTGTATGTCAGATTTATCAACTGACACTTTATAAAAAAAAAAAAAAAACGATTCGGTGACACTGCAGTAATGTGTATAGGAGCATTTAGTTTAGTGTATTACTAAGTGTTTTTACCCTGAGACCCTCAAAAACTGACAAGTCAAAAGCATTGTCATTTTGAATGTAGTATTCTGCGCAGCTAAGGTTTTGCTTATGTCACAGATCTGTCATCATCCATTGTTATCAGATGTAATACATTTGACAGTTCAGTTTGCTTTATGTTCCAATTTTTTATTTCATTGATTTTTTATCCGCTACATAGTTGTTCTATTGGGTCCAATAATGCAGCACAATACAATATTCTGACCATCAAGAAGCAACAGAAACTTGTCGGAAAAGAATTCAAGATTGAACAGAGCAACAAATGTCTAAACCTAGTTAATTTATTACTATTGGATTAGTCTCAAATTGTTGATAACTTTTTACACTTTGAATAAATCAATACTATAGTAAAGGTGAATATAAGAAAGAATATCATGTCATAGAAAAAATCATGTCCGAGAAAATGGCTTTTTCTCAACTTATCAGCTTTTTTACTTCAGCTTAAAACTACCATTCTCCATCTCATTAGGGGCCTCTATTGCAGATCCAAAAAAAAAGAAGCAGAACAAAATAATTTTGTTCAGCAGAGTGGCAGAAACCAGTGCAGAAACCTTACAGACCTCGTTATAGTTAGTGGTGTCTGTCACATGCCGAATCCTTGGATTATAATGTTATTTATTTTTGTTTTTCTGTCCACACTGGAACAGAAAAATATAAAAAATGTGCCACAGATGTGAAGCCTAAGTGAGCTGACAGTCTCTTCATCTTGTAGAATGTTAGTTTGAAAAGGAAGAGGTAAAGGAGCTGATAGGTGGTAAAAGAGGCGTTTTTCTACCTGTCCTTTTGATTTATGCAAAGTTGTTTGAAAAGTTAGTGACCATTTAAGTGCAGCTGAATATTTTCAAACATATTAGGGAATTGGTGCATGTGTATTACTGGTTTTACCGTTTTAGTGAATTATTTTATTTATAATGAAATGTGTCATACTCTGCGCCATATATACAAGCGACTTCTGCAACCAATCACTGGCCTCTGCGGTCACATACTGTACAAACACGGGGGCACTACTGAAGCCAGTGATTGCAGCATTCATTTGGATGTATGGCAACGCTGCAGAAAAGTAAACAACTACTGATAGGTACCTGGTGCGGTGGCATTGGGGTGGTGGGGGCTTAACAGGAGAGTACAGGTGCATTTACATTGCCCGATTGTTCAGCAGATTGTCAGGAACTCTCATTCCTATGAACTCTCATTCCCGATAATCAGCCTGTGCAAAACGCTTGTTCATCGGGTGAAATGATCTTTGGTGCCAACACCTCACTCATCATTTCTGGGCATCAGATTGTGTGGTGTAACAGAGATCTGCTGCCCAGAAACAATGAATCTGTATGAGGACGAGCAATAGCAGTAGCAATCTCTTGTCCTCATACAGTGGAGGTGATTGCTGCATGTAAATGCAGTTCTAGGAGTGTTTCCTTCCCAATTTAATTAGCGTAGTGTAAATGCAATTTAATTCTTATTTTTTTTATTTTATCCCATTACCTGCTGTAAGACATTTTTAAATAATAAACAACGCATGTGTCGCCTTTTGCTGGAGAAATTGAAAATTATTTTAGGGTTGCAGAAGGAATATCAGATTCTCACAGGATTTGTCATCTATTTGTCATAACATTACAGGCTGTGATCTAATCTATTGTCTTTTATGGTCCTTTAATTTAGTTGAAGCTAACTGGCACAATTACTGAGTGGCTTTAATACTGTCTGAAAAATAGTTGTAAATTTAAGGTGCTTTTATCAAGCCTAGGTATAGGGCTACAGCTTTGGGTAAAATTAAGTGAAAAACTTTGATTTATTTTGAATACCAATGGGTGGTGGAGACCCTTTATCCATTTAAATAACACTTTTGCAATAATGTATGGAGATAAGGCAACAATATTGAACATTTTTCTCTAGCAAATGTATTATTAGTTATTACATTTACTATGATACAGGGCCTAAATAACAAATTTGATAACAGAAAATTGAACCTATATTAGTTGATTACTCTAATTGAATTGAAAAGTGAATTGTTCTGCAGATTATAAATGTTAGAATCAAGCTAATTGTATATAGTCTGATCAATAAGTTATTCTAAAATATACCTTTTAGTCAAGTACGGTAGTTATAAGCAATATACCTCATGTACATATTCTGTGTATATATAATGCTTTATTGTGTGCATTCTAAGATACAGCTATGGTTTTCTGACCTCTAGTGGCCAATATTAATATTGCAATTAGATTTTTTATTTTTTTTTGTTGAAGATTGGTAAAGAGGCTGATAGCTTGTACGGTCAAATGAAATTAGACTCTAGGTTGACCCAGACATGAGTCAGAATATATAACATTTTAGTCTTCCTGTAATATTCAGGAATATTAGTAACAGAGAGTACTCCTATAATTTGCTCATGTACATTGTTATATTACGACAGAATACTTGGGGAGAAAGAATGGCCTGGGAAAGGAATCAATTCAAAACCAACCCAAAATGCATACGTACCATTAATAACCATGCTTTAACAGACCATTAAAAAAAGCATTTATTGATATATATTAACAGGATTTAATAGTGCAAATATATACAAGAAAAGCTGATTGTGTTCCTGTTGGATTTACTGTATTGCTAAGAAATTCACATGGCGCCATATGGAACAGCAGCAATTAATAAATAGTTTACATATCCAGAAATAGTCGTAGACATCAAGTGTACCCCTGATTTGTTGCCCCGTGTCGGACATTCACACTTGTGTCCCATTCCCATGATGACGCAGAAGTGAAGAAACACAGCATGGGGACAATAGATGTGTTTCCAATTTTTTAATATAATCATATATCAATATTCTTTATTCATATAGCACCAACATATTCAGCAGCGCTTAACAGTTCAGGGGTTCATGTACAAACAGTCATAAACAACATAGCAACAGACAAGTCAATAACTAGAACAAGAGGAATAAGGGACCTGCTCGCAGGAGCTTACAATCTATAAGGAGATGGGGGTGACACAAAAGGTAAAAGTGCCTGTTTTGTACGATGATCCAGCCATCTTGGGAAAGTAGGGAAGTAGATATAAAGCTGTATGAGCCAATCACCAGCCGATAATGAAGTGCTTCTGGGTGCATGGGTGCGATAAGGGATAAGTGGGCTATATATGCCATGTATTATACTAATGACCTTTTATGGGGTATAGAAGTTGTTGAACCTCCTATAAGCAGAAGCCCAGAGTTCAAGTGCAACCTCTGCAACCAGTGTCGGACTGGGATGCCTAGGGCCCACCAGTAAACTGTATTTTGGGGCCCACCGTATGGATACATTCAAATTTTACATGCTCACATAGCAGCAGATGATTGAATATGGGGGGGGGCTTATGAAAATAAGCTGGTTTAGGTGCTGTATATTGAATACATGTATGTAGTGCAGTAAGTCTACTGTGTTATGTGCCACTTATGCAGATGGGGTGGGAGACTAGGGGCCCACCTTGCTCCGGGGCCCACCAGGGGATTCACCTGTACCCCTATCTGCAACTCTATAGTTATGTCATTGAAAATGGGTGTACACTAATTCCATCTTTCTTTAGTCTATGGGGAAATAAATGTACTGAGTGAAAATAAAATGTGGTTTATGGTTGGATGAAGAGTTGCTGCACAAAAACAGGAGCTATATATCCTGCTATATATAGGCAGAATTTGTATTTGATGCTCTACAGAATCAGTAAATGTTTCACCTGAAGTTAAAATACAGGTCGTAGATTGTCTGATATTGAGGGTTCTATTTGACATATTTGTTGGGGTGCATTGAAGTGAAGAAGTTTAGAGATCATGTTGCTCATCAACTATTTTTTTTTGAGAGATGTAGAGGGGCTGTCTGGTCTTTTACTACTGATGACCTATCCTTAGGATAGGTTATCAATATCAGCTGTGTGAGCAGGGCCGGTGCAAGGATTTTTGCCGCCCTAGGCAAAAGAAAAGTTTGCCGCCCCCCCCATGTGACATCACAATGCCCCACCCATATGATCTGCCATATTAAAGGGGTTCTGCAGTTTATTTAAACTGATCGCAGGGGTCCGACACCTGGGACCCCTGCCAATCAGCTGTTTGAGAAGACAGCTGCGCTGGCAGTAGCGCCTCAGCCTTCTCGCAGTGACGTCACGATTAGTATCATTGGCCTGGGTGGGGCTAAGCTTCATTCAAGTGAACAGAGCTTAGCCCCGCCCAGGCCAGTGATACTAGTCGTGACGTCACTGCGCCTGCGGTAAACAGCGAGAAGGCCGAGGTGCTACTGCCAGCGCCGCTGCCTTCTCAAACAGCTGATCGGCGGGGGTCCCGGTGTCAGACCCCGGCCGATCAGATGCTGATGATCTATCCAGAGGATAGATCATCAGTTGTAACAAACTGCAGAACCCCTTTAACTAACGCCAGTTCTCTCTCCCCCCTTGTCATTCTCTCCCCCTCTTGTCATTCTTCACACTCCCCCACTTGTCATTTTTCCTCCCCCTTGTCATTCTCCCCCTTGTCATTCTCCCCCTTGTCATTCTCTCCCCCCTTGTCATTCTTCCTCCTCCCCTTGTCATTCTCCCCCCACTTATCATTCTCTCCCCTCTTGTCATTCTCTCCCCCTCTTGCCATTCTTCACACTCCCCCTTGTCATTCCCTTTCTCCCTCTTGTCATTCCCTTTCTCCCTCTTGTCATTCCCTTTCCCCCCCTTGTCATTCTCTTTCTCCCCTTGTCATTCTCTCTCCCCTTGTCATTCTCTTTCTCACCTTGTCATTCTCTTTCTCACCTTGTCATTCTCTCTCCCCCCTCTCCTTTGTCATTCTCTTTCCACTCTTTTTATTCTCCCCCCTCTCCTTGTCATTCTCCCCCCTCTCCTTGTCATTCTCCCCCTCTCCCCTTGTCATTCTCTTTCTCCCCTTGTCATTCTCTCTCCCCCCTCTCCTTTGTCATTCTCTTTCCACTCTTTTTATTCTTCCCCCTCTCCTTGTCATTCTCCCCCTCTCCTTGTCATTCTTCCCCCCTTGTCATTCTCCCCCTTGTCATTCTTCCTCCCCCTTGTCATTCTCCCCCCACTTGTCATTCTCTCCCCCTCTTGTCATTCTCTCCCCCCTCTTGCCATTCTTCACACTCCCCCTTGTCATTCCCTTTCTCCCTCTTGTCATTCCCTTTTTCCCTCTTGTCATTCCCTTTCCCCCCCTTGTCATTCTCTTTCTCCCCTTGTCATTCTCTCTCCCCTTGTCATTCTCTTTCTCCCCTTGTCATTCTCTCTCCCCCCTCTCCTTTGTCATTCTCTTTCCACTCTTTTTATTTTCCCCCTCTCCTTGTCATTCTCCCCCTCTCCTTGTCATTCTCCCCCTCTCCCCTTGTCATTCTCTCTCCCCCTCTCCTTTGTCATTCTCTTTCCACTTTTTTACTCTCCCCCTCTCCTTGTCATTCTCCCCCTCTCCTTGTCATTCTCCCCCTCTCCCTTGTCATTCTCTCCCCCCACCTCTAGTGTAGCGCGGCCGAGCTCTTTATGCTCCACGGGTACAGGAGCTTTAGTTTCCTGTACCCGAGGGGACTGACATGAAGTGCACACTCTGTGCGCACTTCATGTCAGTCCGGCCGGGTACAGGAGACAGATGCTCCTGTACCCGCGGACCTTAAACAGCTCAGCCGCGCTACAATGGAGTGACAGGAGGGAGCGCTGAGCGCTTCCCTCCTGTCAGCTCCTCTCTTCATGCTGCGCCCGGGCGGTGCGCCCTCATGGACGCACCAGCCCGGGCAGTGCTGCAGCCACCTGAGGCTCAATTCAGAGCGCTCGGGCGGCTGCAGCATGAGGCAGGGCCGGCGCTCCTAGCTGCCTATTCCGCGTATAGGACGCGCCGTCCCTGTGTGTGAGCTGTGTGCCTTCCACTCTCTTCCTGTCCACTGCTGCTGTCTATGGCAAAGTGGTGTGTGTGTATATATATCTATATTTTGGTATAAATATGCATCAGTGATAAGAAAAGAAAAAAGTAGTAGAAAAAAAGGCAGCACTCCAACATAACATGAAAAAAGTACATGGTTTATTAACCCATCTAGCAGCTTTATAAATATTGGTGTTAATCAAGTGCAACATAATTACATAATTATCAAAAAAATGTGATTACATATGAACTATATTTTAAAATTCCATAAAAGTGCATGATTATAAAGTGCATAATCAATTTGTGACATAATTGCGTAAGTTGTGTAGTGCATAAAATATATAATGTGACATAATTGTTTTTATTAAATCAATCAGGTGAACCAAATATATCAGTTGTGCACAATAAAATGAGTTAAAAAATCTCTCTGTGGTCCATAAGCAGATCTCACCTGGAGCTGGATAACATAGAGATTAAGTTCGGCGTCAGTAAGCATGGTGCGCGCATGCGCCAGCCAACCGTACTCACGCGAAACACGGGACTAAAGAAATCAACGAAGAAACCATAGTAAAGATGGCCGCTGCCTAATAGATACTCATGGCGCATGCGTCTGCCCATACAGTTACGTAGCTTCAAAGTAATAGTCACCTAGGTGACAATAAACAAGAGGTATTCAATGCAAACCACATAATGATCAGATACCACTATTAAAAGAGGTCAATGCTGGTGGAGGGGAGGTGTCCTAGAGAAAACACTAATCACCGGCCCTCACAGAACAACCCATTTGTCGCGGCCAGCACCTAAAGGTCAAGATAGAAGATCCCAGCAGCTTTGTCTTGCTTGAATTCAATCAATTTTTATTTCATGCTCTTTTCAATATAGACGCTTTTCGGCACACTGCCTTTATCAACTGATACATTGTAACACAAACTGGCCATAAATATAGAAAAAGTGTAACAAATCAAACACAAGTGACATCGCACGCCGGTCAGTGGGCGGTAGAGACCAAACACCAATCCGCAATTTTGTTTGAGATGATTGAGTCTGAAAGAAGAGAAATATAAAAATGTAAAATGATAATCATAATCAAATAACAGAATAGAGGACATGACAGCTGAATCATAAGCGTGCTATTTCATAATCTTGATTCAGGCCCCTCGTGTGATGTCACTTGTTTTTGATTTGTTACACTTTTTCTATATATATGGCCAGTTTGTGTTACAATGTATCAGTTGATAAAGACAGTGTGCCGAAACGCGTCTATATTGAAAAGAGCATGAAATAAAAATTGATTGAATTTAATCAAGACAAAGCTGCTGGGATCTTTTATCTTGATTGCGCGGGGCTGAGCTCCTTCCCGCCATGGCTGTTGACTCTACGGGCGAGTGCTGGCAGTTTTCTTTCAGCACCTAAAAGTGGCAGACGCGGAAAGTCCTGTCATTCATCCAGCACTAAGACCACCATAAAGGAAGCCCAAGGGGCGGGGAGATACATGTGTGTGTGTGTGTATGTGTGTGTGCATGTATTGCTATGGGGATGCCATGGCCACTATCCCACTATCCGGGAGGGCTCAGGTGCCACATCTTTCACCCTGTTGCTGTGGCTCAACGGCCGGGTCCCTTTGGCCCTCCCCTGCCCTCCTGCTGGCCCAACCACTAGAGCTGTGTGTTTTCCACTGAAAGTCATACCCAGCGTCTGGCTGCTAGGCCTCTTGCCTTGTCCCGTAGATCACACATGCCCTTAAAAGGCCAGTGCACATGTACACCAATGTGCTCCAGCCTATGGCTGAACACCCGAGAGTACTTATTGCACCTTTTCCTAGGGTGCCTGAGCAATAGGTTTACTAATTTGCTAGATCCCGCAAAGGTGCTATAATCTGTTTGTCTTCCTATGTAATAACTTCTGCCTAACCCTCTACCACCTGACCTGACCCATACTTGATTACCATACTGACCCTATGCTACCTGCCCTGATCTATTGGACAGCTTCTCAGATTTGCAAGAACTCTGCCTGTCTTGACCTCAGCCTGTTTCTGACTATGAGTTTTGCCTGATCCTTCAGTACTCTTCACCAATGTCTCTGACTTTTCTGAGTCAACTGTCAACCACACCGGGCCTACTCAAAGAGGCAGCAGTCTGGTGGCTTCCCTGCAGCAAAGTTCAGATCGCTGTATAGGAGTTAAAAGATGAATACCAGGGGACTGCCAGAATAACACCCTTAGGATTAACACAAAGTCAAACCGATTGGTTGGTTGCAGAGGTTCCACACCTCTTGCCCATAAACATATATATATATATATATATATATATATATCAGACTAAATATATATATATATATATATATATATATATATATATAACTTCTGCCATCCTTTACTACTAGTTGTGCACCATCTATGATAGTCATTTCAAATTTCCCCCATACATATGATGATTATTTACATGTATGACATCTATTCTTAACACTTTAATTACCTGCGGTCTAGAATAAGTGCTGCATGGGTATACCATGCAGTAGAGAGCGGGGGCAATGCTCTAATGGCTCAGATTGGCAGTGATAGCTCTTTCCAGTGAGGCAGGAACACCGATTCTGGCCATTTAACCCCTTAAATGTGGTTTGAAGGAAGGGGGCTCCCTCTGTCTCCCATCAGCACCCTGCGAATGAGATTACAGGTTGCCAATGTATTCACATGGCAGTCTGGGGCCATGGAATGGAATAAAAAGCGATTAAAAAGTCTTATGTACCACAAAATAGTGCCAATGAAATCTACAATTCACCCTGCAAACATCAAGTCAAGTCCTCACAGTTCCACAGAAAGAATAGTATAAAAGTTTTGGGTCTTAGGATGTGGTTATGCAAAAACATTTTTAGTTTTTTTATGGTTTTTATTGTGTAAAAGTGACAAAACCTAAAAAAATATGTATGTACCAATGGGTTACAGAGTTATCACACTCTTGCTATTCACAATACATTAAAAGATATTCCATTTCTTAGAAGTTCAGCATGTTTATTGTAATACTGTCATCTAGTGTTTGTGTCATACATACATCTCAGTGTATTGTTTTCTTTTCATTGCTACCAGGACTTAATGAGCTACAGGAACATCATTGGTGATCTGAAAATATTTCTTGATAAATACGAGTTTGACATACTTATTCTTTTGGCCAGCTACTCATCAGGGGATCAGGCAACAAGACAACAAATAGCTGTTTATTCGGAGAATCCAGAATTATGTCACCAAGTAAGAGTAAATTCCATTTACAAGGTTACTATTATGTGTTTGATTTTATTTTGGTCTGTGTACATTGTATATTTTACAGTGCTACTAATAGGGATGTTTAATCTCAGACATTGATAAGATATCACTAGAATATGCCATCAGTCAGATACTGTGGTTCCCACCTCTGAGACCAGCATCTACCACCAGAACCAGTCCCTCAAAGTGTAGGAGAGAGCACCACGCACGTGGAGTGATCTCCATTATTTCTATAGGAATTCCGAAATTGCCCAGCCATGCGTAGATATTTTTAGAAGTTCCATAGAAATAAATAGAGAGTGCACCGCACAAATGCAGCCACTGTTTATTCACTTCTATGGGACTGCTATTCTCTGACTTCATGGGTCCCTTTCTGGAGATAGATGTGGGTTCCAGAGGTGGTACCCACACTTATCTGACATCCTAGAGATATGCAAACCCCCTTGTCTTACGACAAAACCCATTTTCCAATATATTCTTTTATGATATATGGACATCCTAGAAATTATAGAAGAATTCATGATTATATTACAGTTAGTTGTCTGAACATAGGAAACTAGGAAGACAGGCACTCTATATCAGGTCACCAGCAGATATCAACAATAGACAGGGATAGTATAGGTATGTTAAAAAAACTATATTTATTTTTGTTGTAGTAATGATAAAAAAAAACGTATTTCAATATAGGTCACTCCCAATGTACAGGGAGTGGGGAATAGTAGTGAAAAATTGGATAAAAAGGTAAGAATTAAATGGGGATAGAAAAAAAGATAAAAAGAGGGGGTTGTGAAAAAATGATGGTGTTAAATGATATTAAAACACCCTGTATTGGGCTATATGTCCAGAGAAAAAAATAATAATGATAAAATATTGTAAAAGTATAGTCAAATAATTTTCGCATAAATGAAAATCACTTTCGCATTAAATGAAGGCTATTTTCGCATAACAGAAAATCACTTTCACATAGCTGCATATACTTATACATTGGGTCTGGAAGGCTGCTGCTGTACTTTTTTCCATTGAACTCATTCCAGAGCATTGACTATACTTTTACAATATAGAGCCCAATACAGGGTTTTTTAATATCATTTTAACACCATCATTTTTTCACAACCCCTTTTTTTATCTTTTTTCCTATCCCCATTTAATTCTTACCTTTTTATCCAATTTTTCACGACTATTCCCCTCTCCCTGTACATTGGAAGTGACCTATATTGAAATATTTTTTTTTATCATTACTACTAGAAAATAAATATAGTTTTTTTTAACATACCTATATCCCTGTCTTTTGTTGATATCTGCTGGTGACCTGATATAGAGTGCCTGTCTTCCTTGTTTCCTATACGTCTGCCTCTTCTCACTAGGTTGAGTCACTTCAGACACGTGCACCTTGCATATTGTCCATACAGGAGAGCCACCGTATTTCCTTCTAAACAGTTGTCTAAACATACATCTCTTTAATCCCATAAGGACATGGTCCATTTTGGTCTTCAGAACATAGGTAGGGCTATTATTTTTTTCAGTTTTTTCATCTACATCTTCTGAGAGACATAACTTCTTGTTTTATTTTTTTGGGTTATGTTTTTCAGGTTTTGTATTATGGTGTTCAGTGTATGTTGACATTCATTTATGAATGGCATGGTTAACATTATTCTGTTAGTACGATTACAGAGAGAATGAACTTTTATATAGTTTTTTAGTTTTACTATTTTTGCACAATTAAAGTATTTTTTTTTTTTTATTAGATTTTGTGTCACCATATTATGGCAGACATAACTTTTATTCCTTTACTTTGGCATTGTTTTTTTTATTGTTATTCTCCGCTATTTTTTATGCAGGTAAAATACTGTGATAATTTTATAGTTTTGATTGGTACGGACTTATTATTTTATTCTTAATTTGGGACTTGATCGGTCATATAATACACAGGATCTAATAGGTGTAGTAAGGAAGCAGACTTGAGTCCCATTGTTAGGTCTCCAGCTGCTATAACAACCTATTGGTATCTATCGCTTCATGCAGAGTGGGAGATGGGGTGACAGAGGGAAGTAAACAATGTCCAGCATTGACTGCAGCATCTAATAGGCTAAATGCTTGGGATCGGAGCTACAGTACTGTCCATACATGTAAGGTAATCTTGAAGATAGACTGCTAGAGTTACATCTCTTACATATCAAATGTTATCACAGCTAGAAATTGTGATTTATATCTAGACAAAATTAAGATATTTTAATTGACATTTTAATTTACAGTATGTTAAATTATATTATCTAAGTTCTCTAGACATGTCAGTATGTGTTGTACTTTATTTCATACTCAGTAATTACATATACAATAAACAGGGGAGATAGAGCGGCACTCCAAAGGAAAGCATACAGACCGTGGACCGGTCGCTTACAGCAGCGCAAGCAGTCTCCTGTAAAAGTTCCACACCCGGCGGTGCACAGGCCCCAAAGAAGCAGGATACAAACAGTCTTGAAAAATGAAGGTATGAACGGGGCGGCACTCACCGATGGAGTCAAGGATACACTTTTATTCGTAGATAAAGCGTGCAGGCAATGTCGGGCGGGACGCCATCTATTTCATCCGATGGAGAGAGCGACGGCCGTTTCGCGCTAAGACGCGCTTCGTCAGGCTGTTACGTCCTGGGCGCGCATGCGCCCGTCTTCTTAAGCCGTGCGCTCCCTCACCAGGTGAAAAATCAGTGACGGTGCCACGGCATTCCCAGAAGATTAAAATCACAGCAAAGTACATAATAGCAAACAATACAGTAAAACATCCCACATAGTCAATAATACACCGGACAACAAGAAAGATAGTGTTGCAACACAAATCAAAGTCCTGGCAAAACATGTCACTTCATGGAGAACAAAAGCGCACATCTATAAACTGCAGATCACACTAAGCGGATCTACCGCGACCCAACGTATCAGGAATGAGGAAAAGGGAAGAATAAGGCAGGACCATTTTATCAAAAGGGGAATAAAGGACAACGGGTGCAGCGCACACAAAGGGATTATCACCCATACTAGGGCACCTAGATAAACATGCCCAGATCGGTGCGGTCATTTAACCCTAGCCCTTCAGCCGCCCTGGTGCGCAGTATCCATCTCGCTTCTCGTTGTAGGAGAAAACAGTGCCTATCACCCCTTGAGCAGGAGGAGGCACCATCTCCAGCCCCGAGAAGGAGAGGGAACTGATGTCGCCACCATGCGCCGAATTCACATGCTCTATTACTCTAGGGCAGCCTTTACCTGAGGTAATGGAATTGAAATGCTCGCGGACTCGTTCATACAGACACCTAATGGTTTTGCCTATATAAAAACGTCCGCACGTGCAATTCAACATGTACACTACATACGTACTCCTACAGTTAATAAAGCTACCCACCCTGTGATGTAGGCCTGCAACCACCAAAGTTTTCTTACAAGAGTTGTACTTACACAAAGGGCAACTACCGCACTTAAAATTACCTACGGGGCGATTCATATTAAGCCATTGAGTCAGCCGTACAGGCGGTAGTCTACTCCTAACTAATTTGTCGCGCAGCGTATGGCTGCGTCTAAATGCAATAATAGGTCTCTGTTCAGTCAAGTCCGATAGGGTGCCATCCCGTTTGAGTATGTCCCAATTTTTGTGGATAGCGGTGCGTATAATGTCCGCGATCGGGCTAAACTTGAAAGAGAACACAAATCTACCTGGATTGGAGTTCCTGGCGGGAGTCCTCGATCTGCTGCGATCCCTATTTTTATGTAGAAGGTCGGCTTGGGAAAACCTCTTCTCCACCTCTTCCATGTCTCTATCAAGGGCCTGTGGGGGATAACCCCTTTCAGCCAGTCGATGCTTAAGTTCTAATGCTTGCCGTCGGTATCCTTCCACCTCACTGTTAATTCTACGTAATCTAATTTGTCCTGCCTTATTCTTCCCTTTTCCTCATTCCTGATACGTTGGGTCGCGGTAGATCCGCTTAGTGTGATCTGCAGTTTATAGATGTGCGCTTTTGTTCTCCATGAAATGACATGTTTTGCCAGGACTTTGATTTGTGTTGCAACACTATCTTTCTTGTTGTCCGGTGTATTATTGACTATGTGGGATGTTTTACTGTATTGTTTGCTATTATGTACTTTGCTGTGATTTTAATCTTCTGGGAATGCCGTGGCACCGTCACTGATTTTTCACCTGGTGAGGGAGCGCACGGCTTAAGAAGACGGGCGCATGCGCGCCCAGGACGTAACAGCCTGACGAAGCGCGTCTTAGCGCGAAACGGCCGTCGCTCTCTCCATCGGATGAAATAGATGGCGTCCCGCCCGACATTGCCTGCACGCTTTATCTACGAATAAAAGTGTATCTTTGACTCCATCGGTGAGTGCCGCCCCGTTCATACCTTCATTTTTCAAGAATTACATATACAATATCGCATTCATATATATGCAAATATTCACCCATCTTCATTTTTGCATTTCATAGGTGTGCTGTGAATTGGAAGAATGCCAAAATCCTTTTCTCGATCTTGAGCCCTCAGATTATGGGTGTGATCGTTTTTTTGTTTATCAGCAAGAAAGTCCTTTGGTAACTCGTGAGCAAGTGGCAGCAATCATCAAAGAAGCAGTCAACAGAAGACGCATTGGCATGGTTCCCAACAGCCGGACTTCCTCAACAGAAGCTGTTGCTGGGAGCGCACCTCTCTCACAGGGGTCATCTGGTATTATGGAGTTATATGGTTCTGATGTAGACCCTCAACAAAATCCATCAAATTTCTCTGATAATCAACAGGATATAAATGAATCAGTGCATGCCCAAGTGGATGTCAATGTTGAGCTTGTGAGCCCAGATAGTGGCCTTGCAACTATAAGAAGTAGCAGGTCTTCTAAAGAGAGCTCTGTTTTCCTTAGTGATGACAGTCCAGTTGCAGAAGTTGCTGGTCCTCATCACAATTTTGTTACCGGAATTGATTCTTATAGTTCTATCCCAGAATGTGTAATCATTGAAGAAGAAACTCCCTCAACTAGAAATAACAGTGATAATCTTGACCTCTTCGGCTTTGATCTGGCCCCTAATATGCGCTCTGAATCTTCATCACATTCTGCAGACTACTCTATGGCTGATGATTTCTTTTTTCAAAGCGATTCCTCAGAAGGACAGCAAGCTACAGCCCAAAAAGAACATGACCAAACCCATTTCTACAGAGATGATATAGAGAACTGTTCAACAAAGTTGCTAAATTTTAAACCCGGAAAGGCTACATTGTTAGAAGTAGAAAATATTAGTTTAGTAGAGTTTGATGATAATTTCATGCATAATCCTGAAAACCATGAGGATCTATGTGGTAAACACCCCAGTGTAAGTGATCTTGTTGAATTCAGCTCTCCTTTATCTGCTGATGTTCCAGGACATGGAGAGGGTAAAATACCTCCAACACCTATGAACAGTCTAGTGGAAAGTTCTCCACTTGATAATGGACCTCCAACATTTTTTCCAGAGGATATAATAGAAAAAATTAATGAAATAGGAGCTGCTGACCTACCTCAGGTTAAATATTCCAACTGGTGGAATGGAGGTGGACCATGCTTAACACAAGAGGGCTTGATAAAGGCTGGCACATGGAGTTCAGGTGAGCAGGAACCCGTGTTTAATAGTCCTAATTCATGGAAAGGCCAAAAGTTGAAAGACAATCATATTGCTGGAAACACTGCAGGTCTATTTCAAGTACCCAACTGTCATAAAAGGGACAGTCATGACAACACAAGGCAGGAAACCAGAACATTTTCAGATTTATGGAGATCAGACCAACCCATTGAAGCAACTTCTGATCCATGGTGTGGCTCCCCAGATAGCTTTGGAAAATGTGCAAATCAACCATTTGATACATGGGATACTTCACACAGGGCTAACCATAAGAGATACTTTTCCAAAACTAGTGAGGTAGGTGAGATCGCAAGTGACCTTTCTTTAGAATATACTGCTGATGATAGAGACAGCAGACTAGGTCATGAAATAATGACAGAAGAGCAGCACACAAAACTAAAAGGTATCACGCAGAATGTACAATTACAATGCATTGATCCTGATGGAGAAACATCAAATGATTTAAGGCACATACAAAGAAATCTCGGTGTTTGGGATTTTTGTAAAAGTAATAAAGAGTCCAATATTCTTAATGGTGAAAGTGATTGGGAAGACCCATTTTTGTCTTATAGATGCCTTGATTTTACAAACCCTGGTGCAAGCACAGATTGTATTGTTTCTCCACCAGATACAAATTACTCAACATCAGATTCAATATCTTCTCCTTTGTATGAGGATGATATGAAGGAACCTGAGAAGACATGGGAAGAACCAAAAACTGAGCTAGTTGAAGACCAGCCAGTGGTTGCTAATCATGAAGAAATGGCATTCAATGACAGTAGCTCCTCAAATCCACAGAATATAAATAATTTCCCTGAAACTATAAATTCGCAAGTCCTATCTAGAACATTTGACAAAATAGATGGAGTAAACCTTATGATAGAAAAAAGTGATCTTATGAACAACCTGACACATTGTTCATCGCAAGACTTTAGACATGAATGCACATTTGAGGAAAATTTGATACAAAGTAGCAGAGATGTATCCAGTAATGAAAATTTACTTAAAACATGCTCTGATAATACACTTAATTTCCCACTTGCAAACAATGATGGAAGTCATTCTTTACAACATGATCATCAGCGTTCTCCACCAAATAAATTACCAGATGATGGCCTCCTTAAAAATCATGAAACACATGCAAAATCTAATTCAGATGTCAAGTTCACTTTAAATGATGTGGATGATCGATCTTCTATCAAGATACCAAATATTAAACCTCTATCTCCTGATATTCTAAATAAGGTAGTAAATGTTTTCAATGATCATCACTTTGAAGCTATTTGTAAACCACATGAAAATATGACTTCACAGGAGGAGGAAAAAGGCACAGACACTTGGGAAATAGATTTGCAGTGTGACACAGAATCGTCCTCTTTGAACACTCCTGATGATTTAGATAATTTACAAAATGTAGATTTGGTAAATAAATCTGCAGAGTTAGGTGTAAGGAAAGGATGTAATGACTGTGATAAAAATGTAAACTGCATTATCCACTTGTCCCTGGTCAATGACACCCAATTGCAGACCAACAATGAAGACAGGAAATGTTTACCAGAGAACTTAGGTCCATTAGGTCCAGAGGCAAACAACACATATAAGCCCCATATTCATGAGAAAAGTTTATGTAATAAACAGCAATCGCCTAACAGGAACATTGAAATAGTGGAAAATGTATTATATGGTGATATTTATAGTAAACCTGACATAGATCCTATAAATGTAGATGTTGCTGATGCCATGGTATGTGGAAATGTATTAAATACCTCCCATAGTAACTATGCATCAGATGATTTAGGCTTGGGAATATCTAATGTTAGCATCCTACAAGATCTGAAAATGGACCATTGTCATAATGTAAATATCCTAAGTGGCTCATCCAATTCCACTTCACCAAGCCCAGAATTAGATGACAGCTTGGGTGCACTACATGGAGACATTTTATATGGAAATAAAATAAACCATTCCTTAGTGTTAAGGAATAACTCCTACCAAGCCATTGGAAAAGATTCTGACATTAATCCTGAAGACATGTCATCCAGTATCATTAGTAAAGTCCCCATGAATCTGGATATTTGGAACACACAGATTTGTGAGGATTCTGAATCTTCATCAAGTCCTGAATCAAATGATGTTCTAGACCATTCTAATGTTAAAAACTGTTTCCAAGAGAAGGTGCTTGATCTGGAAACAACATCTACTGTTTTCAATGATACTCAATCCAGTTCAACTACACCCAGAACAGAAGAAGAAAGTTTGGAAGAACAACTTGTTTGCTTCGATGATTTTCCATCCAACGGGTATAATATAATAGAGAACAAGGTAAAATGCCTTAATAATCTTTCAGATGAATATGAACAATTCACACTGGATTCTAATAGTCTTGGCAATCTAAGTGGCCCTACTTTAAACAATTTGCTCCCACTTGATGTTGGGTGTGAGGAAGAAAACCAACTTTTAAACCCAACAGTAACTGAAAATCAAAATGGACATAAAAAACCTCAGTTGTACATATTAGATCACTCAGAACAAGAACAAGACACATCTTCACTATTGTACTTCCAGCCAAACACACGTTCATATGTTGAACCTCATCAACTCAGTCGCCCAAATGCTGGTATTAAAAAGCCATGTAATGTAAATGTATTGGCCTGCAACACAGAGTTTCCAGCTTATGCTTATGAGGGTAAAGCAACTGATGAAAATGTAGTAAATAGTGAAGCACATAAGCTGGAAAATATATTCCCGGTGTCTGCTAACATGGATGTAAATAGTGGAAGAAAACCATCAAATAATATGAGAGCTATTAAACAATTGCAGCTAGTCCGTGAGAATGATTTGTCTTCTGATTTTCTAGATCAACACAATGACATAGGAAGTAGCTTTGAGCACTGTGAAGCATTATCCATAGAAGGTCCTAATCAAACTGACTATGTCCCAGACATCCTAGATGATTATACCCAACAATCCTCTCCATTCATTTGTGTAGAACCAGATCTATGGAATATGACTGAGAAGGCGTACACAAAAGTATCACTCAGTGTCAGTCCTGATGTACTGTACAGCTGTGAAAACGGTTCACAGGCTTCTGATAGCCCAGACCTGTGCCGAGAATATGAGTACAGTCAAACATACCGGCAGCAAGTGAGCATGGGCACAGACAATATTCCAAGGATGAGAGCTCTGTCTGAAAGTATAAGAGAAAGGCAAGATATTGATTGTAGTGAAGAAACTAAAATATCACATTCTCTCCCTTCACTTGCATTTGATGGCCATATATTGCAGTCTTTCAAAACCAGTGGGAAGTTAGATGCAGCAGTCAACCCTATAGATGTTGGTGAGGTGGGTGACTTTGATCATGAAAGTGATAGCGATGATTCCGTTGAGTCAGCTCCATATTTTAACGATGACTTAATCCATAGTATCTATGAAGACCAAAACATATTGACTAAGGAAGATCAATATTTTAACAAGTCAGAAACAACTAACGTAATACTTCAGGAACATTCAACTTCCATGATGGACAACGATCATAAACGAAGACCTGATCAACATATGTCACAGCAAAGTGCTAAAACTTGTGTAGAGGAGGAACTGGAATCTGTGCTAGGAATAACACCAGCAGAGGGGGAAGCTCTATTCACAGACGGAGGAGTATGTCACAAACACAGCTTTCCAGCAGATGGCAGCAATGGTCCTTTACAACTGTCTAATGGTAAGAACACATTCAAGAATAGATCTGTAATAATGATAACATGTAAATGCAGTACTAAGGAAGTTGTCCTACAGCTTTTGTATTTAACTATATTCCGAGCAAAATAAAAAGAATAGATGCAGATTTCATCCCAGGAATTATACTATTGCATAGGATGAATGCTGCAGCGAAGTCCAGATTCACATGTAACACATACAGATGTGAATTTCTGCTGAGATAAAATTATTAGATGAAATAAAAGTTATGTTTTAAAAGAAACATCTTTTTGGTGGTTTAGTAATAGATAGAGTAACAAGAAGTTTTGATTAGGACAGCCTTGATTTCTTATTTTAATAAATCGACATACAGTACTTGGTCTGCTGAAGACTACATTGAGAGTAGACTAATCACCTCCATTAACATGTGGACATACATCCTAGCACTTCCAATGTGCACAGATAGGCTGACACATTTCTGTTAATTCTTTATGGTCAGGTTTCCTTTGCTTTATGACAGCTAGAAAAGATAACATGCTGCTCTGATGTAACCAGAAATGGAAACTGGCAGGAACTATAAGGCTGGATTTCCATGTTTAGGTTCATTATACAGTTTTTGAAGCCAAAGACAGGGACAGATCATAAACTAAGTGCATGTAAAAAGAAAAGATTAAGTCTTCTACACTTTTTGAATCCACTCCTGGCTCTGGCTTTAAACACTGCACCAAAAGACCTGAATTTGGACACCTAGCCTTAAAATTAGCTGACTGATGCTCACACTGATATTCATCAGCATAAGCATCATTAGGTTAACAGATCATAGTATCCCCGATCTCTAGAACGAGGTAAGAGAAGAGCGCGCATATCTCAACCTCTTTTTACGCTGCTGAGGACAGAATTGAAACGCATGGGTGTAGCTATAGGGGGTGCAGAGGTAGCAGTTGCTACCGGGCCCAGGACCCTGAGGGGGCCCTAAGACCCTTGTGCCACATAAGAAGACACACAAAGAACTGAGGGAAGGGGGACCCAAGCTGAACTCTTGCACCAGTGCCCATGAGACGTTAGCTACACCCCTGTTGAAACGGGTACATCAACTAAAATGGAAGAGACTCATGCAGAGAGGAGAGAGAGCGCAATATGTGCACTCTTCTCTCAGCTCATTTTGGAGATTGTGGGGGCCTCAGCACTCAGACCGCCCACCCCTCCCCCACCTCAATCACAACTTCTGTTATCTCCTCATGAAGACATTATCTCAAAAATGGATTTGATATACACATTTCCAGAATCTGAAGAGAACTATCTTCTGGATAGGTCTCCTATATGATCGTGGGGGCCCGACACCTGGGACCCCACTGATCGGCAGTTTGAGAAGGCACCACCTGTGTCACGTGGTCTAGGACCAGCGCAGCCACATAAAAGTGAATGGGACTGAGCACAGCCAATATACAATGTATGGTGCTGTGCTTGGTAAGCTGTGAGAAGGAGCATAGGAGCACCGGTGCCTTCTCCAAGTTTCGGACTCCCACCAATAAGAGAATCTCGGAAAACCCTTTTAAGCATAAAATATATAAATGCCAACAGGAAGTGAGGTAGGCAGTTCATGCTGCAATTTATGAAATTGACCAGAGAATATAGCATGTTGTCTCCCTGTATTTGACTGTGAATGTCATTTTTATCTCTAGGATCCAGTGAACCTCCAACACAGGTGTGGAAACATGACATTAGAGTAGACCTGGTAGTAGATAACAACTTGCATCCGGCCATGGATGAGATGCATAGCAGCAGCTTGGAGATCAGCTCACCATGTGTGGTGGTATCTGAAAGCAAAATAAACATTTTCCCAGTCAGAGACCCTGGTGTAATGCCTCAGCAAACAATGTCTGATACAACTTATTCACTGGAGTCTCCAGATACATTTCAGTTAATCTCCATGACAAATGAAAGTGAAAAGCAAATGACCCTAGGATCCGGATTCCACTCCTTTCAGTTAGAAGAAAAAACTTTTTCTATTCTACCTCAAAGGAGAGAGAGTAAAAAGAAATCGGAAGAAATCTCAGAACATGAGCACAGCTGGAGTATAATACTAAGCCAGACGGAGGCCTCTGACACCTCACCTGAAGACATCTTTGGTAGAGCAGAAAGTGCAGATTGTGATAAAGACTTGGGGGAGAGTTTATATATGGAATCTGAAAGACAAGAGAAATATTGGGCATCAGTTAAGGAAAATAACTACACAGACCTTGAGGAAAGCTTTGAACTGTGTAAACTAGATGAGAGTGCCACTAAAGCACAGACAGAAATAAATCATCTTTTAAAGTCACAAGAAGCAGGACTGCCATTGAAGTTTCCTCCTGAAGGTGGCGCACTAGTCAAGGAGCTTGCAATTGATAGTCCTTCTAAAGTTACTGATCAAAGGTAAGATATTATGCTTTTCTATAATACTGTATAGTTCGTAGTAAAAGTGGTTTTTAACAGTTTCTAATGAACAACCATGTATAACCCTGTAATGACTAGGCCTGAAAAGGCCTTTATGATCAGCTACATTTTTTTTATTTTACCTTGTTGCATTTTCACAGGCATAACTTTTGTTTAGGACAGTTTGAAGTAAAGATAAATTACAGTGTAACTTTATAAAAAAACAACAGTATTTGTATGTTCACCCATTATGTTCCAATGCATTCAGTCTTGATAGGAAAATTCTTCTATCCTTTTGTGTGTACAGCTCAAAAGGCTAATGTGCTTCCATGGCAACAGACTACAAACAAACCCTGTGTAGTCTGATCCTGCACCCACCCATGTTCCCCCTACTTCTTGATTACCTACACAGTAGAAGAGAAGGCATATTGAAGGAAGTATACATGAGATCAGAATATACAGGATTTGGTTGTAGTCCAGACTCCATAACCATCAAAATACACACGTTGGAAAGGTGGACATGACCTTTAAGAAGTTATGTGCTGCTAACAATAAAATGCCCTTGTGCTACTGAAATTAGAAAATCTGCAAATACTTTTAGTAATTTGAAGGAAAAAAATGTGGACCTCTCCCAAATGACATCCATTACAATGTCATAAACCTGTCACTGCAATATTACTGATAAATGTGCTCACCAGCTATCACCTGCTGCTGTTTCTGGCAGGTACAGTCAGAATACACAAAAGCATGACTGCACAAAGTTTTACATAATTGCCATACACCTATTACATAAATAGACAACATGGGTAAAGTGCATTTAACAGTGTTCGACATGTAGTATTCTTAGTAAAGGTGCCACACCATCAAGCAGAATATGGAACTATATATTCCCTACCATGCATGGCTGTAGTGTAAAGTAAACGCTACATTCTTTAGGAAAAATGTTCTTACTTCTTACTTCTCAACGCTCTGTAAAAGAGTTGAGAGAATATTTTGTTGGTAGCAGAAATATTTACATAAAGATTTAAAGGGTCACTGAGTTTTCAGTCAACTTTGAATACATCATAAAGACATTAAAGGTTTTCATCGATGGGGTTCTGAGCACTGAGACCCCCACCGATCACTAGCATGTGATAGAAGTGCACACTCTCTCTTTTTGCTGCTGGAGATGGAGTCAGGACTATAGACTTTTGTACAGAGCCCATCTCCTGCAGCGAGGAGAAAGAGTGCAATATGTGAGCACTCTCTCTCTCCTCATTCTAGCAATCAGTGGGGTGTCAGCACAACGTTTAATGATCACTTTCTAATAAACACTGTAGTACACAGTTGCAGGTTACTGAAATGTTGGCTTCCCCTAAATCTATTGTCACCTTTGAAAATATAATACATTTTCATTTGTACTTCTTACTGGCCAGTAGAATGCAACTAGGGAAGATGTACTAAAACTACCTATGATTCAAACTTAGACTAAATAGTTTAAAGTGGCTGATGCTGGATTATAAATCTAGCACACTAGTGAATCAAATATATTACCCTTCCACTGAACAGGTGATAAATGCAACATCAGTTGGGACCCATCTGTTGAGTCCCCTATGACCTATGTGCCAGAGTTCTGCGGCATTTGCAATAGTAAATCTGCCCCACTATGCTATCACTATGTGACCAGGAGTCAAGAAAGACTGTCACTGAATTAAATACTGTATATCACCCTTTTACTGAATAGGTAATAAATGTAAGTTCATTTGATGGGTCCCTAACAATCACTAGAAGTGAGATTCTGTTTGTATGGAATGGTGGTCCAGGATACATGCTTCTGGTCCATACAGCTCTCTATGAGCTCTGGAAACAACTGCATTGGAATTGCACTTGTATATGCATTTTTTTTACCATGGAATGCCCAGTTGCAGTATTAACTTACTGAGGCTGCAGCACAGTGGTTCAGTGGTGCCTTGCAGCCCAGGGATCCTGGGCTTGGTTCAAACCTCACCAAGGGCAACATCTGCATGAAGTTTTTATTTTCTCCTCATGTCTGCATGGGTTTCCTCAGGGTACTCAGCTTTCCTCCCACACTTCAAAAAATATACTAAGAGGCAAATTGGCTTGCTATGAAATAGACCCTAGCAAGAGTTGCATGTTGGTGTTGAGCGCTATTATGGCAGACACAGATTCCCCAGGGAGTTCCACCAACTATACAACCACCCTTGCACTTTGGGTCTCCTTTGAGAGAAAAGTGCATTACAAATGTGTGTAATCTGTGATGTGAAGTATTGAAGGTTCTTGGTGGCACGTGGTGGTAGTTTCATCTGTCGTGCAACTTTGTGTTCTGGAAGATTAAAGACTACATTTATTAAAAAGGAAAAACAAACATTTTGCATGGACATAAGCATCCAGACCCTTTGCTATGACACTTTAAATTTTGCATTCGGGGGCCTTTTATTTTTCTTGATCATCTTTGAGATGTTTCTACACTTTGATTGGAGTCCACCCATGTTAAAGTCAGTTAATCAACATGATTTAGAAAGACACACCCCGCCTATATAGGATCTCACAGCTCTCACAGGCAATGAGGAGAAAAGAACTGCCTGTAGAGTTCAGAGGCAGGATTGTGTGGAGACACAGATGTGGAGAATGATACAAAAACGTTCTGCTGCTCTGAAAGTTCTCAAGAGCACAGTTGCCTCCATAATTCTTAAATGAAAGACGTTTTGAACAACCAGGACTCTTCCTAGAGCTGGCCTCTCCACCAAAATAAGTAATCAAAGGAAAATTGCCTTGGTGAAAGGTAAGCAAGAACCCAATGGTCACTCTGGCTGAGCTCCAAAGATCCTCTGTGCAGATGGAAGAAACTTCTAGAAGGTTAACCATCACTGTAGCATTCTACCAATCTGAGCTTTATGACAGAGTAGAGAGAAAGAAGCCTCTCCTCAGTAAAAGACACAAAAACATTTTTTTTAAAAGAACTTAAATTTTTTTATTTTTTTATTTTTAGCACAAGGCCGCAACATAACTAAATGTGAATAAGTGAAAGTGTGTGAAGACTCTCCGAATGCACTGTATGTTTAGTTGTTTCCATATCTCGCCAGCAACAGGAAATGTAATTTTGATCTAAAAATTCTCCTCTGGTCATATTTGCTCAGTGTTCCCCATGTAAGTCACTAAGAACTATCAGCCTTCAAGATTACTGGGATCTAAATAATTTTACATTTTAAACATTTTTCTTGCATATGTCCTTTACAGTTCAATATTGATAATTTATTTAATTTTTTTAGTCTAAAGGACAGGTCAAACATTCTATACTGGTTATTTCTTAATATCTCTTTATAGCAGCCAGTGAGGTCTATTTTTCTTCTACACAACTCCAAATTATAGAATATATCCATTAAAGAGGGCAGTGGGGTACCTTCCATAGATGTAGATCACACAACTGCTACCGGACCCCAAATATATTGGAGTATTTCGTGCAAACCAGATAATTGAGTGCCCTCCAATAGTTATATTTTGAAATTGCTTATGCCGACAGTGGGTGAGTTGAGGAGAGTGCACCTATACCATAAGTCAAGGTTGGTTGAGTCACTGCAATTCAATTATATACAGCTATTGAGTTCTGTTGTAGCTGTATAAATTCATACCTACTGAGCTCCCCTAGTGCCAACTGTGGGCAACCAGAGCCTTTTCATTTACAATGTGATATGGAGCTCACTTGGGGAGATTAATCAGTGGAGTGCTAAATATATTGGAAAATTTAATGTTTGGGATGAACACCATAATTGTTCTGACATGTGCAATGGTGTTGCATAGAATGTTACTAATGTCTGTCGCTATAATTATGTTTTTTGCCTCCTTTTTTTTAGTTTTTTTTTAATGTTAGGTTGAAGTCAAAAGGAAATATAAAATGCACTAAAAACAAGGTATTTTTAGGGGTTTCTGTTTGCAAAATATGCTCAAGGTATGGCCACAAACATTCATTAGAGGGGCCTAGTCTAAGTGTTGCTGTGATTCCTGTGTACACCCCTGAGAGTGGGTATTTCA
This sequence comes from Bufotes viridis, assembly GCA_033119425.1. Classification (NCBI taxonomy): domain Eukaryota; kingdom Metazoa; phylum Chordata; class Amphibia; order Anura; family Bufonidae; genus Bufotes; species Bufotes viridis. The sequence goes on from CM065589.1 coordinate 235,853,892, forward strand.
TTAGATCTGTAGAGTTGAGCGGACACCTGGAAGTTTGGGTTTGACAGGTTTGGCCGAACTTCACAAAGAACTTTTGGGCACTAAAATGGCTGTATAAAAGTCCTGGAAAGGGCTAGAGGGCTGCAAAAGGCAGCAAAATGTGGGTAAGTGACCTGTAAGCAAATGTGGAGAGGGAAATGACTTAAAATAAGATTACATTAAAATTAAAATTCAAAATATTGGTCTAGGAGGAGGAAATGGATGTGGAGTAGGAGGTTGAGGAGGCGTCAGGTGGGAATGCCATCATTAACAGACTTTTTTTAGGAAATTTCGTTCCTTGTCAGCAATGCACAGCAGGGGTTTTTCACCAGCAAGACGGGTCCATATCACCCACCAATGGAACAGACGACTTTAAGAAATGTAGGCCCCTGGCACCCAGGCAGAGGAGGGGTTAATTCACGGCAAAACAGGGTTTATGTCACCCACCAATAAAACAGACGATTTTTAAAAATGTAGGCCCCTGGCACCCAGGGAGAGGAGGGTTTTATTCACGGCATTTTCAGTGTTGTATGCAACAGTACTCTATGGCACCACAATACAGGTTTTTGTCACCCCTAAATTATAAAATAGGTAATGTAGGGGGACCTGACCTGCCAGAAAAAAGGACTTTTTTCTCCACTGAGCTACCAAAAAAGGATTAAACTGATGTCCGTGGCAGGCTGGCACACATGCAGGTCACATGCAGTTCCAAGGAAACTGCAGTTGCTAAAATGGCCGCCGACCCCCACCTCACTAACAGATGGATTAAAAATTATTTGGCAGTATCACTGGGCTCAGGGCCGGGTACAAATATGTAGCATAGCACCCTCAACAATTGCTGTAGCTTGAAGATTTAACACCACCAAGTTCAACAGATTTCTTCCCTAATCTGTCCCTCACAGAAGCCCTAATCTGTCCCTCACAGAAGCGGCAGCATCCTATATCTACACTGAGAAGAGCAGAGTGACGTGCGGCGCTATGTGACTCCAGCTTAAATAGAGGTTGGGTCACATGCTGCTCTTAGCCAATCACAGCCATGCCTTTAGTAGGCATGGCTATGATGGCTTCTTAGGGCAAAGTAGTGAAACGCTTGTTGGTTGGCTGCCCGGCAGCCTTCAAAAAGCGGGAAGAAATCGGCAAACAACAAACCCAAACTTTTATGGAAATGTGTGGGTTCGTGTCCGAGTGCGAAAAAACGTAATGTTCGTTACGAACCTGAACTTTACAGTTCGGGTTCGCTCAATCCTACATATCTGTTATAATGGTGTTTCACTGGCATCTTGTGGGTTTGAGTTTTGCCCATTGTGTTCAATGATGGTTCATGTTGCCACTGCTCCATGTATCCTGGCGTTGGTTACTTGTGGTGTGAATTGTGCCAATGTACTTGTATCCCTCCTCAAGTTCTGTATTGCGAGGGTTAGTCTTTCCCTGGCTGTGTGTTTCTGCATCTGTTCGACTAATCAGTTCATTAAGGCCTCATGCACACGAACGTGCGCCGGCCGGGCCCATGCTAAACAGCACCAACTGTAGGGCCACCGCATGTGGATGCGGACTCATTCACTTGAATAGGACCCGCAATCCACATCCGATGGTCTGCACAGCTAAAAAGTAGTGCTTGCAGTCTGGAGGCACGGACAGGGTTACATGACTCCGTTCTGCACTGACCTTCCGTAAATGTCCTGTGTCAGTCTGTAGATGTCTTTTTTTGTGCTGTGACCTGCCCTGTTTACGCAGCTTTCATGTCATGTCTTGCTTTGTTCCATTTGGACTTGGTCTGTGCCCGGTGTTTATATCTCTAGTTTGTGTATGGATCGTTTTGGTTGTCTGTGTCTGAATTCTGACCTAGTATGCCATTACCTTATGTCAGTTCTATGCATTCTATATACTTTGTTTGCTTGACCATGCCTTGTATTGTAAAATAAATCCTCTGCTTCTGTATGGAGTCTACCGTCTTTTGTGACTGCCAGCTTCTGTCTGTATTTATGTAACCTCTTTGCCTGAACTGAGTCCCAGTTCCAGAAGTCCAGTATTCCGTGTATCTAAGCCCCTAAGGTCTGTATGTCTGGCTATTGTAGCTCCTCTGTGCAGTAGTCCAGACCAGGACAAAGTTTTGGTTATGGAATGTTTGTAATGTTATTGCTATGTACTTAGTTGTTCCAGCATGAGTCAGGAAAGGCCAGAGTTAACAATCCTGGTCCAGCCCTCTCTGGAGCTTAGGGTGTGGGCTGGCTCTACCCCCTAGTTCCACAAACGTCTAGAAGAGTAGCTGTAGAAATTGAGGAAGAAGGAGCAGTCTCCATGTGCTTCTCTCCCCTATACTCCAGTTCCGTGCCCCAGAGGCTCCGTCATTCCATGAGCTCTAGGAAATCCAAGAAAGCAAGAACTAAAGGAAGACGATTTGCATGGCTACAGTGAGAAATAGGGATACAGTAAAGAGATACTCCTGTTAAGTTTAATCAGGCCTGGTCTCTGTCTCTCTTAGCACCACATACTGGCCATTGCATTTCCAACAAGTGCCCTGTCTAGCACCCACATGGATATTAACACATGGGCACCCCTGAACCACCATCAGACAGTGAGCTCACAAGGTGCCCCTCCTTCACTGCACTGATCCCAGGGAGTGACTGCCTGAGGGAGTACACCATGACACATCATCATCAGGGCCACTACGACTTCCATTTTCTGCTTCAGCTCCTCAGGGGCTCTCTGCATGTGCATGGATTCCTGGTCTCTTCGTCTGCCAGTGCTTCATGTTTTTTGTCATGCCTATGTCTCTGCCAAGTATACCAGGACTATCGCAGGAGGTGACAGTCTGGTCGCTAACCTGCAGCAAAGTCCACATCCCTGTACAGGGGTTAAAGGATGAATACTGGGGAGATGGTAGAATAACGCCCTTAGGCCCCATTCACACGTCCGCAATGTTCGTCTGCACCCGTTCCGCAAATCTGCGGAACGGGTGCGGACCCATTCATTTTGAATGAGGACGTGATGGATGCGGAGAGCCCACACTGTGCTCTCTGCATCCGCATTTGTGGAGCGCGCCGCCGATCTTCCGGCCGGCGGCTCCGCGATAATATAGAGCATGTCCTATTCTTGCCCGCAATTGCGGACAAATATAGTAATCTCTATGGGGCTGGCAGCAAGGTGTGTTGCGGATCCGCAACACACTACGGACGTGTGAATGGGGCCTTTTGTTTGGCCCAACCTCAAACCGGTTACTTGGAACAGTGGTTCTACAACCATTGTCTGTACTTATGTCCACAACAGTATATTTTAAGGTTGCATTTATGCTTTGCATTGATTCAGAACAAGATACAGGTGCTGACAAAATTCACAGCAGCACAGATCAAGTTTCAAGAGTAGCTGTAGCGGTCTGGGAGGGAGAGACCGCAATGCAGGATTCAAATACAGTACAGCAGACGAGGATGCTGAAGCATATACCGGCTTTATTAAGAAACAAAATGTAACTGCCGGAAAATCGGATTGACAGAATAGAACCACTGAACCAGAGGCACAATGGACAAATGGCAACAGGGTGGATTTGATTTAAATCAAACGATTTAAATCACTAGTCACATAAAGACTAATTCTTGCTGGTGTAACTTATAATAAGCAAGTAGATGAAGATTTTTAGAATAACTTTTCATATTATTTTTTTTTATCGACAGTTTAATAGGTTAACCATTCATATTTGGACAACTTTTCTGTTGTACTTAGGAAGGAGAAAAAATATTTGGGGAGATTTATTAAAACTGGTGTAAAGTAGAACTGGCTTAGTTGCCCATAGCAACCAATTAGATGCCATCTTTCATTTTACAAAGGAGCTCTGAAAACTAATAGGTAGAATCTGATTGGTTGCTATGGGCAACTAAGCCAGTTCTACTCTACACCAGTTTTTATAAATCTCCCTCATTGTTTCTATTCTATTCACTGAACTTCTTTAAACTGAGCACTGAAGGGGTTGATTCTGTATTCATAGGTTTGTAGAAGTTAGGATTAAGGTCTTTTTCTCAACTCTGTTCATGTTATAACATTCTTGCTGTGAAGAAGAGGCATGTGATCGCTGCTGAGTCAAATTCAGTTTTGAGAACTGCAAAAGTAACTCAAGCATCTGTGATAATATCTTGTAGGCAGAGAAACTGCCCAATAATCTTACAAAAACCTCTGGAAGAGCATGACATTGTGAATGGATTAATGGAATTTATTTACCAAAAAATAACATATACAGCCTTATTCTACATAATTAAAAAAACGAATCTTTTTTTCATGATGGAATAACCTTTGGATGGTAATATATTTTCCTCAAAAAGCATTTTATATATATAAAAAAAAAAATCTGATTGAAATTTAAAAAAAAACGATTTAAATAAAAAAAATCAGATTTTTTTTTTTTTTTTTTAAATCATTGATTTTTATACACCCTGATTGGCAATAACAGTATAAACAAGTTCACACAGAATTACAGGCAGAATACTTTAACCACTTCAGCCCCCCTAGCTTAAACACCCTTAATGACCAGGCCACTTTTTACAATTCTGCACTACACTACTTTCCCCGTTTATTGCTCCGTCATGCAACTTACCACCCAAATGAATTTTACCTCCTTTTCTTCTCACTAATAGAGCTTTCATTTGGTGGTATTTCATTGTTGCTGACATTTTTACTTTTTTTGCTATTAATAAAAATTTAACGACATTTTTGCAAAAAAATGAAATTTTCCACTTTCTGTTGTAAATTTTTTTAAAAAAAACTACATTTGTATATAAATTTTTCTCTAAATTTATTGTTCTACATGTCTTTGATAAAAAAAAATCCAATAAGTGTATATTTATTGGTTTGGTTAAAAGTTATAGCGTTTACAAACCATGGTGCAAAAAAGTGAATTTCGGCATTTTGAAGCAGCTCTGACTTTCTGAGCACCTGCCATGTTTCTTCAGGTGCTAGAATGCCAGGAAAGTATAAATACCCCCCAAATGACACCATTTTAGAAAGAAGACACCCCAAAGTATTCACGGAGGGGCATGGTGAGTTCATGTATCATTTGATTTTTTTTCACAAGTTAGCGAAAAATGACACTTTCTGAGGAAAAAAAAAATATAATAAAGTTTCCATTTCTGCTAACTTCTGGCAAAAAAAAAAAAAATCTCAGACGGGCTCACTATGCCCCTCTGTGAATACCTTGGGTGTCTACTTTCCGAAATGGGGTCATTTGTGGGGTGTGTTTACTGTTCTGGCATTTTGGGCGGGGCTAAATTGTGAGCAGCCATGTAAAGCTAAAGGTACTCGTTGGAATTTGGGCCCCTTTGTGCACCCAGGCTGCAAAAAGTGTCACTCATGTGGTATCGCCGTACTCAGGAGAAGTAGGGCAATGTGTTTTGGGGTGTATTTTTACATATACCCATGTTGGGTGAGAGAAATATCTCTGTAAACTGACAACTTTGTATAAAAAAATTAAAAAGTTGTCATTTACAGAGATATTTCTCACACAAAGTATGGGTATATATAAAATACACCCCAAAACACATGCGCTACTTCTCCTGAGTACGGTGATACCACATGTGTGGACTTTTGCAGCCTGGGTACGCAAAGGCCCTAAAACCAATGAGTACCTTTAGGATTTCACAGGGCATTTTTACGCATTTGGATTCCAGACTTCTTCTTACGCTTTAGGGGCCCCTAAAATGCCAGGGCAGTATAAATACCCCACATATGACCCCATTTTAGAAAGAAGACACCCCAAGGTATTCCGTAAGGGTTATGGTGAGTTCATGTAAAATTTTATTTTTGTCACAAGTTAGTGGAATATGAGACTTTGTAAAAAACAAAATAAAAAAAAATATATATCAATTTCCGCTAACTTGTGCCAAAAAAAAAAATTCGGTGAACTCGCCATGCCCCTCACAGAATACCTTAGGGTGTCTTCTTTCCACAATGGGGTCACTTGTGGGGTATTTATACTGCCCTGGCATTTTAGGGAACCTAAAGCGTGAGAATCCAAATGCGTAACAATGCCCTGTGAAATCCTAAAGGTACTCATTGGTTTTAGGGCCCTTTGCGCATCTTGGCTGCAAAAAGTGTCACACATGTGGTATCACCGTACTCAGGAGAAGTAGGGCAATGTGTTTTGGGGTGTATTTTTATATATTCCCATGCTGGGTGAGAGAAATATCTCTGTAAATGACAACTTTTTATTTTTTTATTCAAAGTTGTCAATTTACAGAGATATTTCTCTCACCCAGCATGGGTATATGTAAAAATACACCCCAAACACATTGCCCTACTTGTCCTGAGTACGGCGATACCACATAAGTGACACTTTTTGCAGCCAAGATGCGCAAAGGGCCCAAATTCCAATGAGTACCTTTAGGAGGGCATTTTACGCATTTTTCTTCTCGCGCTTTAGGGCCCCTAAAATGCCAGGGCAGTATAAATACCCCACATGTGACCCCATTTTGGAAAGAAGACAGCCCAAGGTATTCCATGAGGGGCATGGCGAGTTGATAGAAATTTTTTTTTGGCACAAGTTAGTGGAAATTGATTTTTATAGTTTTTCTCACAAAGTCTCCCTTTCCACTAACTTTTGACAAAAGTTTAATTTTCATGGACTCACTATGCCCCTCAGCGAATACCTTGGGGTGTCTTCTTTCCAAAATGGGGTCACAAGTGGGTATTTATACTGCCCTGGCATTTAGGGGCCTAAAGCGTGAGAAGAAAGTGCGTAAAATGCCCTCCTAAAGTTACTCATTGGAATTTGGGCCTCTTAGCATCTTGGCTGCAAAAAGTGTCACTTATGTGGTATCGACGTACTCAGGACAAGTAGGGCAATGTGTTTTAGGGTGTATTTTACATATACCCATGCTGGGTGAGAAATATCTCTGTAAATTGACAACTTTGAATAAAAAATTTAAAAAGTTGTCATTTACAGAGATATTTCTCTCACCAGCATGGGAATATATAAAAATACACCCCAAAACACATTGCCCTACTTCTCCTGAGTACGGCGATACCACATGTGTGCCACTTTTTTGCAGCCAAGATGCGCAAAGGTGCCCTAATTCCAATGAGTACCTTTAGGATTTCACAGGGCATTGTTACGCATTTGGATTCTCACGCTTTAGGTTCCCTAAAATGCCAGGGCAGTATAAATACCCCACAAGTGACCCCATTGTGGAAAGAAGACACCCCAAGGTATTCTGTGAGGGGCATGGCGAGTTCACCGAAAAAAAAAAATTTTGGCACAAGTTAGCGGAAATTGATTTTTATTTTTATTTTTTACAAAGTCTCATATTCCACTAACTTGTGACAAAAAATAAAATTTTACATGAACTCGCCATAGCCCTCACGGAATACCTTGGGCCGTCTTCTTTCTAAAATGGGGTCACACGTGAGTTGTTTGTACTGCCCTGGCATTTTAGGGGTCTCCGCAATCATTACACGTATGGCCAGCATTAGGAGTTTCTGCGATTCTCCTTTTATTGAGCATACGGGTAATGAGATTTTTTTTTTCCGTTCAGCTTCTGGGCTGAAAAAAAAAAAAAAATGAACGGCACAGATTTATTCATTCGCATCAATCAATGTGGATGAAAAAATCTCTGCCAAAATCAGTGACTGCGGTGCGGTGGGCTGGGCGCTAGCTACCTAACAAGTAGCTAACTAACTGGCGGTGATAAGGGACCCTTATGCCCCATTCACACGTCCGCAATTCTGTTTGCGGAACGGAATTGCGGACCCATTCATTTCTATGGGGACAGACTTTGTCCCGCTCGGATCCGGAATTACGGATCCGCGCTTCCGGGTCTGCACTTCCGTTCCGCAAAAATATAGAACATGTCCTATTCTTGTCCGCAATTGCGGACAAGAAAAAGCATTTTCTATATAGTTCTGGCAATGTGCGGATCTGCAAAATGCGGAAAGCACATTGCCGGTGTCCGTGTTTTGAGGATCTGTGGATCCGCAGATCCGCGGATCCGATCCGCGGATCCGTGAATCCACGGATCCTCAAAACACATATGGACGTCTGAATGGAGCCTTACAAGGGGTGTGATCAATGACAGGGGGATCAGGGGTCTAGATGGGGTGATCAAGGGGTTAACAAGGGGTTAATAGGTGAGGGGGGGGGGGGTGGGGGGGTTAGTGTAGTGTTTGGTGCAACTTTACATAGTTACCTGGTCCTCTGGTGGTCGATCCCAGCAAATGGGACCACCAGAGGACCAGGTAGCAGGTATATCAGACGCTGTTCACAAAACAGCGTCTGATATACTTGTTTGATGCGATTTATATCGCATCTACAGCCTGCCAACGATTGATCATCGCTGGCAGGCTGCAGTTAAACTCCTGAGACGCGCGCTACTGTGAACGCGCGCGTGCGCGCGCGTTCACAGGAAATCTCGCGTCTCGCGAGATGACGCCCTTCTGCGGCGCCCCAGAACAGCCCGACCGCCGCGAGAACGCAGTTGTGCGTTAGGCGGTCGGGAAGTGGTTAACAAGGGTTAGGGTAAATTCGTTCTGACAGCAAACACATTAAAGTCCAGGCTAAACTCAGCTGGTTTAATCCTATCTTTACCCCTGCTAAACAGGGCGCATTTCTACAGTGCGCTGACTAAAAGAACCTCCTTTATACCCTACCGAGGATAGGCACCGTTGCCAAAATCACAGTTCTGAAGGTATCTGCACAGAGATCTGTCCTGTCACTCTCTTCCACGAAGTTGCTGCTTGTCCCAACGCATTGTCTTTGCCTCTCCCTCTGGGATGCAGGTGCAGGGATACCCTTTTTGGTCTCTGTGGCTCCGGTCCTCCGTCTCTCTGTGTGAATGGCAGATGCAGGAATCCACTTTTTTGTCTCTGTGGCTCTCTCTCATCCACCGACAGTCCCCAGGAATACCACCAGCCAGCAACCATGCAGCAGCAGCACACGGCCCGAGAAAAAAACAACTCTCTTGTTCCCCTTTAGCTAGTCCTTTCTCTTGCTCAAAGACACAGCGGCCTACTGTGGTCGGAAGAGATATCACAGTCTGTATGAAATGTTATCAGTGGAAGCATCAATGTCAGGTAACTTGGTGATTCTAGGGGGTGACCCCTACATAGCGATGAGTGAATTTTTTGAAATTCAATTTGGATTTGCTTCGGCTTAATCGGTCAGGCACAAATCAAAAATGCTTTGATTGCCCTGAAAAGTTAAGTTGAACTTTCTTTCATAGTGCCTGCTAGTAGCCATCTGGCTCCAGGAAGAGTACACAGTGGGCTCAGCATGCGGTACCTGCATCCCTGGATCTAATGGAGGCTGTTATAGCACCAGAAAGGGTTAATAGGCACAATGGATCCTAGCATGCATGCTGGGCCTGCACTCCCTGGATTTTATGTGGCTGTCATGGCCCATAACAGGTAGGATTTAGCGTTAGGACCACTCACGAGGGGGCCTTGGCATGGCGAGTGGCCTATTACCTCTTGATCAAAATGTACACTAACTATCTCTTACAGCTTCTCTCATAGAGGCAGGGCAGAGTTTTGGTTGCAGAGTGCTGTTAATTTTTTTTGTTTGTATGTATATGTGCCACAGTTACTTGCACCTGCATACAGGGAAGTACTGACTGACCCCCTTTTGTGTTCCTGAAAAGTTGAGGATGACATTCTGTATCCTAGGATTGTATCCAACGTCTTTCAAGCTCTTTAGTACCAAGACAGCATTAATAATGTCAAAGTGACAGTGACATATATAGCTAAGTGTATGGCAGTCTCTTTTTAAAAAAAACTGCTGATGTCATTTTGAGAAATTTGCCTGAATCGAATCGCCAAAAATTTGGATTTTACCCAAATTTTCGAAAAATTTAGGTTGAATTTGATTAATTTAGAATTTCAGTTTGATTTTTTTTACTTCTGAGTTATCCAACATAGAAGCATTATCTAACTTTTATGAAAGAATGGTCATAATGGAGATTTATGTAAATATGTTGAGATATTAGATTGTAAGATCTGCCGAACAGAGAATCATTTAAGAGGGTTGTCTCACCTCAGACATTGGTGGCATACCACAAAGATATCACCACCTCTGGGACCTGCAGCTATCTCTAGAATGGGCCACAGCGTGCTCCATTCACTTCTACTGGAGTACCGGAAATAGCCAAGTGAGCCCGCATGTGCGGTGTGCTCTTGCTCACTCCGTTCTAGAGATAGGTGTGGGACCCGCATCTATCTGACATTGGGGGCATATCCTAGCAAGACAATCCCTTAATTTCGCACACTCTTATGTACTATGACTCGAGGGAGGGAGACTTTGCTCTGTAAAATAAGGCATATGGTTTTGAATGGGCTAGCATCACCTACAACCTCCATGACTCTGCAATGTCAGTTTTATTGAGTCCTCCTCAAACTGCCCTTCAAATCACTGCATCTGCTTCTGCTTGCCGCTGCATGTAGCTGTCTGCCAGCAAGCAGGTGATCATCTCTATTTAGATGCACCAGTGATCATGTGATCAGAACATGGTGGAACGCTGTATGCCATGCAAAACAAAGAGGGATGCTGAAAATACAGTAATCCTGTTCACAGACTCTCAGCAGGAAGGGAGGCATCGGAAGCTTTTGCAAGGTAAATTCTTGCTTACAAAGGACGACTGCAATTATTAACCCATTCTTAAACAGGCCTTTGTCTCCTCACAAAAGAAGCAGCCGGGTGAATGGGACAGAGCTGGCCGGATTCGATGTTCCAAGGCTTCTCCTCCTCTCGCATCCAGGCAGCTCTTTACCAAGTCCATAATCCCTATACAGTGGATACTGATGCTTCATGTGTTAGTTTGATGGGATGTATTAGGATGGGGTACGTTTGATCTTATCTATTCTCTCTTATGCACTGCAGACACTGTATTTCATCTGCATCAAACGGAACCCAACATATTGCATTACACTGACATGGATTGCAATGTATAGTGCAATATACAATGGCACTATAGAAATTTCAAGCATCTGGCTATTTACTACTATTTGCACCAGGTCATGTTCCTTTTATTTGCATAAGGCAAATCAGACATATTAGGGGCAGAATCAAAATGACAGAACTAGAACACGTAGAAATAGTATTACATAATATTTTTAGTCACAAAATGGAGACAGGCGTACCCAAGGAAGGAGGGGGTTGGTAAATATTGCTTGCTGTCGTAAAAGAATTAACCCTTGCATGTACCACTAAAACTGCTGCTTGGTATGTTGTGTTGTTTTTTTTTCTAGTGAGTTGCAAGAGGAACTGGTGTTTCTGTTTCATTGCTGTCATGGGCTCTGTAATGTCTTCCTTCTTGGAAGAATTCCACTGTAGTTTGGGGATCCAGGAAGCAGTATAAGCACTTCTTATATATTTCTCATCCATTTGGAACCCACTTCTTGCTTTAATTGAAAAAAAAAAAAAAAAAGACTAAGCCACAAAACTTTGCATTTGGCCATCATCAAATACTGACCATGTGTAAGTGGTCTTTTTCTGAAAAATGTTCTGTATGAAACCATTGAGTAAAAAATAGTAAGAAATAGTAAACATAATGGATAACAGAGAAATTTGTTATAATTGATAACTACTTTGCTGATAGGAGAAATAATTGGAGAAAGGGCCTTTCAGTATGCCTTGATATTGTGAAAAATTATGAAAAACCCTTAGATATGTGCATTTATCTGTTCTTATTTTTTGTTGGGAAAGGTGACAACAGCACTCCCACTCAGGACCTCTATAGGTCCACTCACTTCAGCAAGCCCAGCCTCAGTCAGTGCTCAAAGTGTCCGGACACTAGCGTCAGGACGTTTTGTGAGGAGCGCAAACCTGGTGCCACCGTCTCCTTCTTACCACACTGCTGCACTAGGGTAGAAGCTAGAATGGATTTGTTAGAAGGAGGTTTGTGAAGTCACTGGTCACAAACCCTTTCCTGATGTGATGATTTCCATTTTTGTGTTTTCGTTTTTCAATTCCTGCTTTCCCAGAGCCATAATTTTGTTTATGTTTCCGTTCACAGCATTATGAGGGCTTGTTTTTTGTGGGACAAGTTGTACTTTTTAATGCCACTGTTTAATATTACATAGAATGTAGTAGGAAGCGGGAAAATGATTCCAAATGGGGTTGAATTGGGGGGGAAAAAGCAATTCTGCCACAGTTTTACATTTTTTTTTACTACGTTTCCTATGCGGTAAAACTGACTTGTGCTCTTCATTCTCCAGGTGCGCACGAATCTGTATGGTTTGTACATATATGTTTAGTTTTTCTTGCATTTTAATACTGAAAATGTGTGAATTTATTCCTATTTTAGAATGAATGTCTGTTCTTGTTGGCATGTCAATGTGGATCCAAACACTGGACCATATCAATTCCCACTAGTGGAATTTCAGATGTGGACATTGATACAATAAGCTTGTACAGAAGCAGAGATGCTTCACATCTGGGAGCACCAGCAACAAAAGAAATTGAGGACATGGCTATACATAAGGCTTAGTACAAATGTTAGTGTTCGGTAAGAAATTTCCATCAGTGATTGTGAACCAAAATCAGATGTGGGTCAAAAACACAGAACAGGTGCAGATCTTTCCATTATATCTTATCTCTGCAAAGGCTTCACTACTAGTTTTGGCTCACAATCACTGACAATCACTGATGGAAACCAGTGAAGAGTGAAAGAGGTCTAACACCTAACATATATACTATCGCTGTCATGTCATATCATGATATAGAGCTCAATGTTAAACTGCTGCATAGAAACCTCATAATAGTTTCTTATGTATTAGTTATTCATATACAGCAAAAGTATAATTTTATATTTTTTAAGTAATTGCAAAACAATGTATGGCACAAAATAAATTTGGAATTACTAAAAAAAATATTAAATTATATTTCTGATGTATATGAATACATATTACAGTGGGAAACTACTACCAGGGTTTTAGCCATAATATATTTGCAGCAGGTTCACATCGAGCTCTATAGCTCAGTGGTTAAAGTGCTTGCCTTTAATGTAGATGGTTGTGAGTTTGAATCTTGATACAAATATTTCAAAAATTGAGGCTAAATAAATCATGAAGACACAGGGTTTCCACAAAAGTTTTATTTTATTGAAAAAGGAGCAAAATGTAAAATACCCATGTTAAGCCACACCAACCATTTTAACTTGTGTAAACTTGGCCGGTATTTTTTGTTAGGAAAAGTGGCAACAGCACAACCACTCAGTCAGGACCTCTATAGGCCCACTCACTTCAGCAAGCCCAGCCTCAGTCAGTGCTCAAAATGTCAGGACACTAGCGTCAGGACGTTCTGTGAGGAGTGCAAACCTGGTACCACCTCCTTCTTCTTGTTACCACACTGCTGCACTAGGGTAGAAGCTAGAATAGATTTGTTAGAAGGAGGTTTGTGACGTCACTGGTCACATGCTGTTTAACCATTTTCTGACGTGATGATTTCCATTTTTGTGTTTTCGTTTTTTCACTTCCTGTCTTCCCAGAGCCATAACTTTTTTTAATTTAATTAACTAGAGTTGAGCGAATTTGTGAAAAGTTCGATTCGGCTAATTCGGCTATTTTTTTTTTAGAATATGCTTTGTGACAAACTACTTTGTCACAAAGCACATTTTTTTGTAAGTAGCGGGTGCAATAACAGGGAGCTGCAATAGTGCCGCCCCCCCTCATTTTACCCCCCAGATGCTGCATTTATTTATGACACCTGAGTGTGAAATTAACATTAAAAAGAAACTAAATCAAACTTACCGCCTCCATTTGCTCACGACGGGCCTGCTGCTGCCATCTTGCTTAAAGGTCTAGAGCGAAATCGCCGGCCGGTGTGGTGATGTCATATGTCACCACTCACAGGATTTCGGCGAGATCTTCAATCAATGTGGCAGCTGGTGGCCCGTTGCGAGAAAATGGAGGAGGTAAGTATGAATGTTTTTGTTTTTTACACTATTTCAGGTTAAATTGATTCGCTAACATGAAGCACAAAGAAATTTGGCTTTGAGGCAAATCTAATTTATCCTGAAATTCGGATTAAATTCCACTTTATGGGATTCGATACGCTCATCTCTACCATTACCCATATGTGGGTTAATGGTCACATGACCAAATGCGTATAGGACAGAGCTTTCTTTCTGCATGGACACTGGAGCTCATGGAGGTGCTTTGGAAGGGAGGGGTTGTGTATGTCTGCAAGCAGCCGGGTGAGGGAGGGTCTAGTGGTGTGCACAGCAGTCCTGGAGTACACGCTGTATGATGACCCGCTACATTGCTGTAGCCTTTTGTGAGGAAGGGGAACTCATTCCTTTGAGGGGAGAGGGCATGTGCTGTATTCTGGGGCCATGAGGGTGAGAACTATGTGAGGAGCTTTATGGGGTATAAATCTGTGAGGGAGGGTCAGAATCGACAGAATGTAACTGTGTTGTAGTACATTATTACAAGATTTGGGGCCCAACTTTTGATTTTGCCCAGGGCCACATTTTGTCTAAAATTGGCCCTGCTTAGATGGGCCTCATGAATCCTGTAGAATGTACATTATTATGGCCTTTATATGATTTAATTGGTCTTTCCTCTGTCTTTACAACGTTATCTTCTTATATGGTTTAATAGAACTATGAGGAGACTAATAGGAGAATAATAGTAAATCTACAGTTCATAAAGCTGTTCCTCGATTGCTAAGAAAGTAAACACAGCAGAGATGTGAACCAGGATGTTGTCTTTCTTGATGAAGAGATATTAAGTTGCTGTTTGTGTCACAACTTGTGGAAACAGGAACAAGGATGCTTGGGGTTGTGTGAAACTGATTGGAAATCCCTGGAGATAAGAGTGTACGGTGAACTAGGGACAGATGTTCACAGTTTAGTCCCACTGGTGTAAAATCTTCTGCTCTGTATACTATTCAAGGGCGTTGCTAGGGTTCCAAAAAATCAATTGACCAAGATCAATGCATATGTGCTAAATTCTCAAAGTAATTGCACCCACTCACATGGACACACTAAATTGATTTATTCTGCATGATTTGGGGATACTACAGACTGGTATCCAACACTGCACCACCACCATAGAGACTTTTTGCTATAGATTTGTAAGTGCTGCTACTTTTTCTTTTTTTCAGCATGGACGCACTAAAGACATATTTTACTTGCTGGATGGACACTACTAAACATACAGGACTAC
Source organism: Bufotes viridis (assembly GCA_033119425.1). NCBI lineage: Eukaryota > Metazoa > Chordata > Amphibia > Anura > Bufonidae > Bufotes > Bufotes viridis. The sequence continues at coordinate 235,869,048 of CM065589.1, forward strand.
ATACTAGAGAGTAGTGAATAGGCTTTACCGATTCAGACTTCGTTCCAGATTTATTATGATTCGTTTTGGGCAAATCAAATATGGTGAGAGGAAGAGAGAGAGACTCTGGGTTTCTGGACAATATATATGCATTGTCTGGGTGGTATTCCTTTATCTGGAGAACATCTAAGTATGTGTAATATGCATGTGGAGTATTGTAGGCTAGGCAACGCTCCCCTGGCTTTCTGGGAAAGATATTCAAGTTTGCGTTCAAATAGGCTTAACCTTTCTGATGTCAGCAAAAGTACCATGTTTTCTGCTTTATAAGACGTACTTTGGGGGGGAAATGGCTGTGCGTCTTATAAAGCGATTACTAGTGAGTGCTTCCATTATGGAAGCGCTCATTAGTATGCATTAGGTGCCGAGAGCGGGGAGCGAAGCGCCGCAAGCGCTTGTGGTACTCACCCTCCCTGGTCTTCCTTCCTGGGGCCGGCGTTTCACTGTCCCGACCGCATATAGTGTCAGGACATAGTGCGTGCACTATGACCCGACGCTGCACGCAGTCAGGTGACAGAGCAGCGCAGGCCGGGAAGACAGGGGAACACGACTTCTGCCGGAGGAGGAGTGAAGCCGTGGCGCAGGACAGGTGAGAGGAGGTTTTTATTTTAATCTGATGTCTGATGGGGTCTAACATTGAGGGCTGATGTGAGGTCTGATGGGGGTCTGACAATGTGGGCTGATCTGAGGTCTGATGGGGGTCTGACAATGTGCACTGATCTGAGGTCTGATGGGGGTCTAACAATGTGGGCTGATCTGAGGTCTGATGGGGGTCTGACAATGTGGGCTGATATGAGGTCTGATGGGGGTCTGACAATGTGGGCTGATTTGAGGTCTGATGGGGCTCTGACATGGAGGGCTGATGCTGATGTCCTGATAAGGGGGTCAGATGTGATGTCCTGATATGGGGGCTTGATCTGATGTCCTGATATTTATGGGGGTCTGATCTGAGGATCTAATATAAGGTCTGATAAAAAATATTTTTTTACTTTCCTCCTCTTAAACCTGGTTGTGTTCTGTATGCCATTATATAGGGTTCATGAACACAGAATTGCTTTGTGTTAGCAGCAGTTTTTGAATTGGGAAGTGTTAGTCAGTGGTTTAGAAGTGGCGTTTTGGTACCAATTAAATAATGTTGCATAGTTTAGTGTTATGTAGACTCCATAACGATTGTCCTGACGATTGACACATTTTTGCAGTTTTGATATACACAAGTAAAGCCAAAATTACAAGATTAGAAAAATCATACTAACCCCTACAACCATATATTCAACAAGTGCAGAGTTTGTACATACCAATTACGCCTAAGGCCCCTTTCACACGGGCGAGTTTTCCGCGCGGGTGCAATGCGTGAGGAGGACGCATTGCACCCGCACTGAATCCGGACCCATTCATTTCTATGGGGCTGTGCACATGAGCGGTGATTTTCACGCATCACTTCTGCGTTGCGTGAAAATCGCAGCATGTTCTATATTCTGCGTTTTCACGCAACGCCAGGCCCCATAGAAGTGAATGGGGATGCGGAAAATCGCAAGCATCCGCAGCCAAGTGCGGATGCGTTGCGATTTTCCCGCATTGTTGCTAGCAACGGGACCCAATCTCTATTATTTCCCCTTATAACATGGTTATAAGGGAAATAATAGCATTCTTAATAAATAATGCATTGTTAAATGATGAGGAAGGGGTTAAAAATAATAAAAGTTAACTTACCTTAGCCACTTGATCGCGTATTTGCGATCTGTCCTCTCTTTCCCTGCAGCATCGATGATCTAAAGGACCTGTGATGACGTCACATCACATGGTCCAATCACCTGCTCCATCACTATGGTGATGGAGCATGTGATTGGTCCATGTGACCATGTGACATCATCCAAGGTCCTTAATCACTATCCTCAGGCTGTGGACAGTGCTTAAGGACCTTGGATGATGTCACGTGGTCACATGGACCAATCACATGCTCCATCACCATAGTGATGGAGCAGGTGATTGAGCCATGTGATGCTGTGACATCATTACAGGTCCTTTACATCTTTCAAGCTAACGGAGAGGAGGCCGGCCTTAGCGATCAAATGGAACAGGTAAGTTATGATTAGTTTATTATTTTTAACCCATTCTGCACCGGGTTCAACATTAGGGAGATGGCCAAGGGTATTATTTTACATTATAACTATGTTATAATGTGAAATAATACCAGCGGGACAATTTCTGACCCAAACATGCACTTCTGTGAAGAAGTGCAGGTTCGGGTCTGGGTACCAAAAGTGCCGATTTTTCTCCCGCGCGTGCAAAACGCATGACAGCGCTTTGCACTCGCAGGGAAAAATCGCGGCAATTCCCGCAACGCACCCGCACTGTTTGACGGAGTGCACCCGCAACGCCCGTCTGAAAGAGGCCTAAATTTACATGCACATATCCTCATAAAATCACCAGAACTGGAAAAAAACAAAATCTGGTTTTAAGCTGAATATTTTAAAAAAGTAGCAACCTATAAAATACAGAGATACAGGAAGTCTATAGATTTGTTTTACAGAGAGCGCTTGGACATAAATTGTTTTGAACATTATATACTGTAGTCCCAGTGTAGGGAGAGAAAGGGAGGAGGGAGAAGGAATTGTACCCCTTCACCAAATTTTTATGGTAATACTGTCACACAGGGGCGTAACTATAGGGGAAGCAGGGGAAGCGGCTGCTTTGGGGCCCTGACCCAGAAGGGGCCCATCCAAGAGGAGGAGAAGTACTAAAAGATTTTGTCAGGGCCCCTCAACATTATTACACAATGAAATAATATACAGTGGCAGTATAAACAGTGTAGAAAACGGATGGAACAGCTGCCGGGCCTGGTCTGAGAGAGCGATCTTTACTAGCCACAGGAAAGGGGGCGGCATGAAAGGAAGGGGTTGTGAAAAAATTACTAGGGGATGGGGCCCCATTCAAAAATTTGCTGTGTGGCCCAGTCATTTCTATTTAAGCCATTGCTGTCACACTTTATACTGTCTAAACCAGGGATTGGCAAACTGCGGCTCTCCAGCTGTTGCTAAACTACAATTCCCACCATACCCTGCAGTAGGCCAATAGCTGTAAGCAGTCTTTGCATGCTGGGAGTTGTAGTTTTGCAACAGCTGGAGAGCCACAGTTTGCCCATCCCTGGTCTAAACAGTATTAATATTAGACAAATTTACTATCCTGGTACACAGGCCTTTATAAATTTAGAGTATCATAAATCCTGCACAAGATTTATGCTACAATTCTGTCCATGTGCCAAAAATTTGTTCGCATGCCTGAATTTTGTCCATCCACCAAAAACTTGTCAGTGCCCCAAAAAAGTGGTCCAGTCTAAGTTTACGCCACCTATAAGTTGCCGTAGTTTTACGCCAAAAGTGCACCAAAATGTTGGCACCTTTTTGGCACATGGAGATGCATTTAGGCCATGCCCCCTTTCACATAAAGCATTGTCCTTTTCCACAAAGCCATACACTCTTGTCGGATAAGGCTTAAAAAGCTAAGAAACTGTACAATGGTTGATAAATATGATGCAAAGCATGCACACAAGGTTTTTTGCCACAAAGGGGGTCATTTATGAAACAGAAATACATCTATATCAGGTGTATTTCTGGCGCACATTGTGGAATTTTTCTTAGCAATTACCTTGTGCGGGGGAGGGGACAGGCTGGGAAGCCTGTCTTACATTTAGAAATGGCAGTTGATCAGCTGAAATTATTTAGAGGCCAGCTCCTCTTCATAACTCCGGCTGATTCCACCGCCAGTGCAGGGCTTTATTGAGACCGGCGTCTAAAACGCCAGTATTAATAGATGTACCCCAAAATGTGACAAAGAACTGGTGCATTTTTAATAGTAAATCTGCCCCGATGTTTATACTCTACATAGCAGAACCTGTCCACCTGTGCAAATGAGCCTCTAAGAGCAATAGGGGTGTTACCGTAACTTCTATAGCCCATCAACATCATGACACTGGGCCCTGTCAATCAAAGTTCAGAGGGCACGGCAGTAACAGAGAAAGCAGAGACTCTAGGTGTAAAGGCAATGCCCCCGTTACTTCTGCAGGCTCATTTGCATATACTGAAACATAATTTTTCTTAGCAATGGGGGCACTTATGAACATAGGACCAACACAGATGCCTTCAGCTGCCAAAGCCACATGCGAAAGTTCAGCCAGGTTCATGGATACAAATTTTCTGACAGATGCCTTTTAAATGGAAGAAACTAGGACTCTTCATGGATTTGGCTTCCCCACTAAACTTAGTAATCGGCGGAGAAAGACAAGAGAGGTGACCAAGAACCCAATGGGAACTCTGGCTGATCTGCAAAGATCCTGTATACAGATAGGAGAAACTTAACCATCACTGCAGCATTCTGCCAATCTGGACTTTTTGGCATAGTGGTCCGAAAGAAGCTTCTTCTCAGTAAAAGACACGTCAAAGCCCATCTAGACTAGCAAAAAAAAGCACCTGAAAGACTCAGACCATGAGAAACTAGATTTTGTGGTCTGATAAAACCAGGCCATGTCTGGAGGAAACCAGCCACTGCTCATCACATGCCCAGTGTCATCCCTACAGTAAAGCATGGTGATGGCATCATCTTCATGCTATGGGGCTGTTTTTCAGCGGCTGGGACAAAGACTGGTCAGAGTTGAAGAAAATCTGAATGGTGCAAAGTACAGATATATGCTTAATGAAAACCTGATCCAGAGTGCTCTGGACCTAATATTGGACCAAAGGTTTACCTTTAAACAAGAAAATTACCCTAAACAGACAGCCAACTTACCACCCAAATGAATTTTACCTCCTTTTCTTCTCACTAATAGAGCTTTCATTTGGTGGTATTTCATTCTTGCTGACATTTTTACTTTTTTTGCCATTAATACAAATTTAACGACATTTTTGCAAAAAAATGACATTTTTCACTTTCTGTTGTAATTTTTTTTTAAAAACTACATTTCTATATACATTTTTCTCTAAATTTATTGTTCTACATGTCTTTGATAAAAAAAAAGTCCAAAGAGTGTATATTTATTGGTTTGGGTAAAAGTTATAGCGTTTACAAACTATGGTGCAAAAAAGTGAATTTCGGCATTTTGAAGCAGCTCTGACTTTCTGAGCACCTGTCATGTTTCTTCAGGTGCTAGAATGTCAGGAAAGTATAAATACCCCCCAAATGACACCATTTTAGAAAGAAGACACCCCAAAGTATTCGCGGAGGGGCATGGTGAGTTCATGTATCATTTCATTTTTTTCACAAGTTAGCGGAAAATGACACTTTCTGGCAAGAAAAAAAAAATCTCAGACGGACTCACTATGCCCCTCAGTGAATACCTCGGGGTGTCTACTTTCCGAAATGGGGTCATTTGAGGGGCATGGCGAGTTCATAGAAGATTTTTTTTTTTTTTTGGCACAAGTTAGTGGAAATTGATTTTTTATTGTTTTTTCTCACAAAGTCTCCCTTTCCGCTAACTTGACAAAAAGTTTAATTTTTCATGGACTCATTATGCCCCTCAGCGAATACCTTGGGGTGTCTTCTTTCCAAAATGGGGTCACATGTGGGGTATTTATACTGCCCTGGCATTTTAGGGGCCCTAAAGCGTGAGAAGAAAAATGTGTAAAAATGCCCTCCTAAAAGGTACTCATTAGAATTTGGGCCCCTTTGCGCATCTTGGCTGCAAAAAAGTGTCACACATGTGGTATCGCCGTACTCAGGGAAAGTAGGGCAATGTGTTTTGGGGTGTATTTTTACATATACCCATGCTGGGTGAGAGAAATATCTCTGTAAATTGACAACTTTGAATAAACATTTTTAAAAAGTTGTCGTTTACAGCGATATTTCTCACACCCAGCATGGGTATATGTAAAAATACACCCCAAAACACATTGCCCTACTTCTCCTGAGTACGGCGATACCACGTGTGACACTTTTTTGCAGCCAAGATGCGCAAAGGGGCCCAAATTCCAATGAGTACCTTTAGGATGTCACAGGGCATTTTTGCGCATTTGGATTCTCACGCTTTAGGACCCCTAAAATGCCAGGGCAGTATAAATACCCCACAAGTGACCCCATTTTGGAAAGACGACACCCCAAGGTATTCTGTGAGGGGTATGGCGAGTTCATAGAAAAAAAAAATTGGCACAAGTTAGCGGAAATTGATTTTTTTTTTTTTTTTTTTTTTACAGTCTCATATTCCATTAACTTGTGACAAAAAATAAAATTTTGCATGAACTCACCATACCCCTCACGGAATACCTTGGGGTGTCTTCTTTCTAAAATGGGGTCACATGTGAGGTGTTTGTACTGCCCTGGCATTTGAGGGTCTCCGCAATCATTACACGTATGGCCAGCATTAGGAGTTTCTGCTATTCTCCTTATATTGAGCATACGGGTAATGAGATTTTTTTTCCGTTCAGCCTCTGTGCTGAAAAAAATAAATAAATGAACAGCACAGATTTTTTCATTCGTATCGATCAATGTGGATGAAAAAATCTCTGCCAAAATCAGTGACTGCGGTGCGGTGGGCTGGGCGCTAGCTACCTAACAAGTAGCTAACTAACTGGCGGTGATAAGAGACCCTTATTCCCCATTCACACGTCCGAAATTCTGTTTGCGGAACTGAATTGTGGACCCATTCATTTCTATGGGGACAGACTTTGTCCCGCTCGGATCCGGAATTACGGATCCGCGCTTCCGGGTCTGCACTTCCGTTCCGCAAAAATTTAGAACATGTCCTATTTTTGTCCGCAATTGCGGACAAGAAAAAGCATTTTCTATATAGTTCTGGCAATGTGCGGATCTGCAAAATGCAGAAAGCACATTGCCGGTGTCCGTGTTTTGAGGATCCGCGGATCCGATCCGCGGATCCAATTCGCGGATCCGTGAATCCACGGATCCGCAAAACACATATGGACGTCTGAATGTAGCCTTACAAGGGGTGTGATCAATGACAGGGGGTGATCAGGGGGTCTAGATGGGGTGATCAAGGGGTTAATAGGTGAGGGGTGGGGTGGGGGGGAGTTAGTGTAGTGTTTGGTGCAACTTTACAGTGTTACCTGGTCCTCTGGTGGTCGATCCCAGCAAATGGGACCACCAGAGGGCCAGGTAGCAGCTATATCAGACGCTGTTCACAAAACAGCGTCTGATATAGCTGTTTGATGCGATTTAATTCGCATCTACAGCCTGCCAGCGATGGATCATTGCTGGCAGGCTGTAGCTCAACTGCCGAGACGCGCTTCACTGTGAACGCGGTCTTAATAAAGGCCCATTACTGGAGGTGGATCCATAGCTGGCAGGCCTCTCCATAACTTCGGCGCATCCAGTGCCATTTCTAAATGTGAGACAGGTTCTGAGCTGTCTTACATTTAGACCATTTTCTACGTAAACCCATCCCATACCCTACCCACACCACGCCCACAATATTAGACCTGGTGTGAGTGGAGAAAAGTCACAGATAGCTGCGCAACTAACTGTTGCACCCCCATCTGTGACTGAAATATGCCTAATATAGGCATTTTTTAGATTAGTAAATGACCCCCTTACTCTTCTTCCATAGACTTGTCTGTGACAGGCCACATCCTGGAGAATCCAAGTATTTTAGTCACCATTAATTGTACTTTAGGTTATGTTGATATTACAGGCATCTCTCAACCACCTTCTAAGTGCCAGATTGATGTTTGATGCTTGTAAACATTAAAAAAGTATGAAGACCACTTGCATTGTAAATATTGAACATATGGAATATGTGTTTGTTTTATACCTTAGTGAATAGGCTGCTGATGTCATATTTATCTACGCTGGAATATATTTGCTATTTGCCAAACATAGGGTCCTTTCACACTGGCGTTTTTCTTTTCCGGCATAGAGTTTCGTCCCCGGCGCTCTATGCCGGAAAAATCCTGATCAGGATCATCCCCATGCATTCTGAATGGAGAGAAATCCGTTCAGGATGCATCAGGATGTCTTCAGTTCAGGACCGGAACGTTTTTTGGACGCAGCAAATACCGCAGCATGCTGCGCTTTTTGCTCCGTCCAAAAATCCGGAACACTTGCCGCAAGGCCGGATCCGGAATTAATGCCCATTGAAAGGCATTAATCCGGATCCGGCCTTAAGCTAAACATCGTTTCGGCGCATCGCCGGATCCGACGTTTAGCTTTTTCTCAATGGTTACCATGGCAGCCATGGTAACCATTGAGAAAAACCATGGCACGCTAAAGTCCTGGTTGCCATGGTAAAGTGTAGTGGGGAGCGGGGGAGCAGTATACTTACCATCCGTGCGGCTCCCAGGGCGCTCCAGAGTGACGTCAGGGCGCCCTACACGCATGGATCACGTGATCGCATGGATCACGTGATCCATGCGCATGGGGCGCTCTGACGTCCCGGGAGCCGCACGGACTGTAAGTATACCGCTCCCCCGCTCCCCACTACTACTATCGCAACCAGGACTTTAATAGCGTCCTGGCTGCCAGGATCCTGATCAGTCTACTAATGCTTTCAGGCGACTTGCGTTCTGACGGATCCGGCGGGACGGAAGTGCCCGCCGGATCCTCAGAACGCAAGTGTGAAAGAGGCCATACTTTATCTCCAATAAGTGTGTTAGAATTTAGGAAGATAAATCTGGAGGTCATCAGTGTTATCCTGAACAAAGTTATTTCTTTGTGTGTTATAATTTATCTAGTGTACTTAAGCCTGTAATTCATATTTTTAATGCCACAGCAGCCAGGATGTATTGTACTTACTACAAGGATGTGGAACTTTGTTTAAACAATCTGCTTACTTTTCTTCTCTGACTATAGAATACTGCCAAGATGTTTATCATAAAATCACGGTATATCATTAGCAAGATTTGCATCAAGCTAAATTACTTGGACACTATCAATGAGTATCTTAAAAAACAGAGTATATGCAGTAAAACCATGATCACCTCTTAGTTCACAAAGATTCATAATTAAAGGGGTTATCCGAGTTATGGGGAAAAAAATTAAAACCTCATAAAACTCATCAGGATATACATATACATTAGTTAAGCTTGATTTCTTCAGAGAAAACCCCATACTTACAGCTTTTCCTGGTTCTGTTATTGCTGTGTTTACATGCTGAAGTACATGCTGAGGGGGCGTGTAACAACAATGCCTGGGCTCTCCCTCATGAATATTTGTGGGTGTGAACAACCTGACCTTCCCCACCCCCTGCTCTGCACATCTTAACTGTGCATAAAAAAACAGTCACATGATCATCTCCTAGCTCACACAGGCAGATCTTAGCTATATGTGTATCTAAGCTATTTATGTATCTAAGCTATATGTGTATCTAAGTTATATCTGCATCTAAGCTATATGTATCTAAGCTATATCTATATTAGATAGATATAGCTTAGTTACTGTGTATATATAACTTATATACATATATATCTTGGATACAGTTCAAGCTTAGATACAGATATAATTATATAGTATTACAGACTGGCACTCGGCAACTGGTGTCACTGGGGAGTGAAATATTTAATTTCCGTAAAACGCAAATACAGGCATACATATAAATCACGATAAAAAATGAAAACATTAAAAATCAACCTTCAAGGATAACCTAAAAGGTGTCATACCGGAGAGCAAACCGCAGCATGCTACGGTTTGCTTTCCATCCTGGAATGCTGGATCCGTCATGACCCACAATGCAACGGAAAACAGATCCGTCCCCCTTTGACTTTCATTGGTGTTCATGACGGATCCGTCTTGGATATGTTAAAGATAATACAACCAGATACGTTCATAACGGATGCAGATGGTTGTAGTAGTGGAAGCGTTTTGCTGAACCTTGCCATATCCAGCAAAAACGCTAGTGTGAAAGTAGCCTTAGTATATATGTGTAGTAGTAGTATTTGTGGCAACTTTGTATCACCAATGGTAGTGGCAGTAGGAGATTAGCAGTAGTGTTGAGCCCGAATATTTGCATTGCGAATTTTTATTGCGAATATCGGCACTTCGAGAATTTGCGAATATTTAGAATATAGTGATATATATTCGTAAAAACGAATATTCTTTTTTTTTTTTCATCTGAACCCATTAGTATATGTAATGGGTTCAGATGGGGAAAAAAATGCAGAATATTCGTTTTTAAGAATATATATCACACTATATTCTACATATTCGCGAATTCTAGCAAGCCAACCCAATAGGAAAGTTACATTGAAGTCAATAGGGATCCAAACTTTTGGGCATTAAAATGGCTCTAAAAATGTCATGGAAAGGGCTAGAGGGCTGCAAAAGTCAGCAAAATGTGCTTAAGAGCATGGCAAGTGCTCTGCAAACAAATGTTGATAGGGAAATAACTTAAAATAAAATAAATAAAAATTGCAAATAAAAATAAAAATCTTGAACTAGGAGGAGGAGGTGGATGTGGAGTAGGAGGTTGAGGAGGTGGTGACTGTAACGGTGTAGGTGGAAGCGGGGGTGGAGGTGGAGGAGGTATACAACACTTTTTTTTTTTTTTTATTGGGGTATCCCCCAAATTATAACTAAGAATAAGTGCACTTGAGTACAATAATGGATGGTAGAGACGGGTATAAATGTCTGTTCTGCACAAGGTACAGACAAGTCTTGTGGGATCCATGCCTGGTTTATTTTAATGAACCTGAGCTTGTCCACATTGGCGACCTCTTTCTCCTCCTCTGCCTTCGCCTTGTGCTTCCACTGAGGCCCCGGTGTCAGGTGGAAATGCCACCAGCAGCGCGTCTACCAGCGTGCGTTTGTACTCGCGCATCTTCCGATCACGCTCCATTGAGGGAATTGAGGATGGCACGTTGTCCTTGTAAAGGGGATCCAGCAGGGTGGCCACCTAGTAATTAGCACAAGTTAGAATGTGGGCAACTTGGTCGTTGCGCAGGCACTGCAGCATGTAGTCGCTCATGTGTGCCAGGCTGCCGAGAGGCAGCGACAAGCTGTCCTCTGTGGGAGGTGTATCGTCTGTGTCCTCGGTATCCCCCCAGCCACGCTGCAGTGATGGCCCTGAGATGCTTTGGGTGCCACCCTGCTGTGAACACGGTTCCTCCTCATCCTCCAAAACTGTGCCCTGGCTGGACAATTATGTACCTGGTCTATGTTGGTGCAGGAACCTACCCTCTGAGCCACTTCTGAATGACTGGCCTGATAACCATGGAAATGATCCCTCGTCCTCCTCCTCTTCGTCCTAAGCCACATCCTCTTCCATCATCGCCCAAAGCGTTTTTTCAAGGAGACATAGAAGTGGGATAGTAATGCTGAGAACGGCGTCATCGGCCCTGGCCATGTTCATAGAGTAGTTGAAACAGCGCAACAAGGCACGCAGGTCTCGCATGGAGGCCCACTCAGTGGCGGTGAAGTGGTGCTATTCCGCAGAGCGACTCACCTGTGCGTGCTGCAGCTGAAACGCCACTATCGCCTGTTGCTGCTCGCGCAGTCTCTCCAGCGTGTGCCAGGTGGAGTTCCACCTTGTGGGCACGTCGCATATGAAGCGGTGAGCGGTAAGGCCGAAGTTACGCTGCAGTGCAGACAGGTGAGCATCAGATGGCCCGCACTTTCTGCAGCAGCTCTGACATATCGTGGTAGTTTTTCAGGAATTTCTGCACCACCAAATTCAGCACATGCGCCAGGCAAGGTATGTGCGTCAAACTGGCTAGGCCCAGAGCTGCTATGAGATTTCGGCTATTATCACACACCACCAGGCCAGGCTTGAGGCTCAGTGGCACCAACCACTCATCGGTCTGTTGTTCCATGCCTGTCCACAGCTCCTGCGCGGTGTGGGGCTTGTCCCCTAAACAGATTAGTTTCAAAACTGCCTGCTATCGTTTTCCCCTGGCTGTGCTGAAGTTGGTGATGAAGATGTTACGCTGACCAGATGAGGAGGTGTTAGAGGAGGAAGAGGAGGAGGCAACAAGAGGCAAAGAGAAATGCCCTGCAATCCTCGGTGGCGGAGGAATATGCGCCAAACAGCCATCCGCCTCAGGCCCAGCCGCCACTGCATTTACCCAGTGTGCTGTTAGGGAGATATAACGTCCCTGCCCGTGCTTACTGGTCCATGTATCAGTAGTTATGTGGACCTTGCCACAGATGGCGTTGCGCAGTGCACAGCTGATTCTGTCCCCCACTTGTTTGTGCAGGTAAGGGATGGCTCGCCTGGAAAAGTAGTGGCGGCTGGGAACGACAAACTGTGGGACAGCCAAGGCCATAAGGTTTTTAAAAATGTCCGTCTCCACTAGACCGAATGACAGCATTTCAAAGGCCAGGAATTTTGAAATGCTGGCATTCTGGGCCAGGGATCGCGGTTGGGTAGGGGGGTACTTCCTCTTTCCCTCCATTGTTTGGAAGATGAACCCTGCCATGGGACATTGTGGTGCTGCTTTTTGAAGGTGACGGACATGGTTGCGTTGCTGACATATCCTCTTTTTGCGGGGTGGCCGGTGCCACTGTCACTCTAGAGGTGGAGGAAGAGGCAGAGACTGCACCAGAAGAGGGAGCAGGAGGAGCCTGAGATCTTTCTTGGTTTTGGAGGTATTTACTCCACTGCAGCTCGTGCTTTGGACTTAGATGCCTGGTCATGCAGGTTGTCCTCAGGTTTAGAACATTTATACCTCGCTTCAGACTCTGATTGCACATAGTGCAGACCACTCATGTCTTGTCTGCACATTGTCTGAAGAACTGCCAAACCAGGGAACTCCTTGGAGCTTGCTTTATTGTGCTCGGTCCCTGGGTGTGGTGGGCAATAGCAGGCGTACTGTCTAGGGGACGACCGCTCTGCTTTTGCACCCTGCTCCCTCTTTTGCTGTTCTGGTGGCTCTGTGCGACCACCACCTCTCCCTCCGAACTGCACAGGTCACTCGCAGTTGATTACGGTTACGGTTTTATTGGACTATTAGAAATGCAGCGTAGGTCGCTAATGTGCTATCTAGCACAAAAACTATGTTTTTTGCAAACAACTATGTAAATGCTTTATGTTACGGTTTTATTGGAATATCAGAAATGCAGTGTAGGACGCAAATTTTCTATTTAGCACAAAAAGTGTGTTTTTTTCTAGCACCAATGTAACTGCAGTATGTAACGGTTAAATTAAACTGTCAGAGATGCAGCATAGCCCATAAATTTACTATCTAGCAAAAAAAGTGTGCTTTTTTATATCAGCAAGGTAACTGCAGCATTTAATGGTTTTATTGGACTGTCAGATATACAGTGCCTGTTGCAGACAGATAAAAAAAATCGCTTTAGGTCACAAAAATATGTGACAGACTAATGTAATTGAATCATTTTCACTGCCAGGTATGCACTGCAGGCTGCAGGGGTACTTGACCGACCAAAAAAGGGAATTTGTCTTCCACTAAGCTGCCAGAACAGAATTAAAGTATTGTCCCTGGCACACATGCAGTTCACATGCAGTTGCAAGTGCACTGCACTTGCAAAAATGGCTGCCGATGTCACCGAACTAGCAGATGGATTAAAAGTTATATTTTTCAGTGTCACTGGGCTCAGGGGGTACAAAAATGTAGCATAGCCAGTGGCGTAGCTAACGGCTCATGGGCCCTGGTGCAAGAGTTCAGCTTGGGCCCCCTTCCCTCAGTGCTTTGTGTGTCTTCTTATGCGGCACAAGGGTCTGTGGGCCCCCTCAGGCTCCTACCTCTTTCGACTGCTACCTCTGCACCCCCTATAGCTACGCCCATGAGCATAGCACCCTCAATAATCACTGTAGTTTGAAGATTGAACACCACCAAGTTCAACAGAACTCTTCCCTAATCTCTGCCTCGCAGCAGCATCTTATCCCTACACTGAGAAGAGCAGAGTGATGTGCGGCGCTACGTGACTCCAGCCTATATAGAGGCAAAAACTTTCGGTTTGTGCGCACTCAGATGCCTTGGTCAGGATTGACCACGGCATCTGAAGGGGTTAAATGTCCGCGATCGGCATTGCTGCCGGTCGCGGACATTAGCAGTGGGTGTCTGCTACATGAACCATGCGGACACCCGCGGCTAAGGCGCCCGCATGAAGCAGGAGCGGGCGCCATCTTTAGAGACAGGACACAGGATGTACTGGTATGTCCTGTGTCCTTAAGAGGTTAAACATGTGAGGGGAGGGGAAGCCTATAAAAGAAATACCAGAAGGGCTAGCCCACATCCCTGACAAAGGATAACGATTATCCAAAACACGTTGGAGCTACTTTGACACTCCTAGATACCCGTAACTCAGTTTAGTGACAACACTAAGCGATCGGGTTTGAGTAGAGGTTGGCAAGTTTGACACAGAGCAGTGCCACTGGCCGGGGCACGCTCATCTTCATGAGATTATATAGGGCTCCCTAACCCACCCTGAACAAACCCACCCTGAACAAACCCACCCTGAACACAAGTACCAGCATATAAAGGAGGATCAGCATATGCAGAAAATGACAGCAAGGTTCAATAAGGTACATATACGTATTTGGATCGAGGCTGTGAATGCATGTTTACCTCTGCTTATGGTATTGTAGGAGGTGTGGGGAATTGTCTCGCGGGACCATTAATATTAGAATTACACAATGACCTTACATACAAAGACACTGTAGGAAACGGATTGAGCAGCTGCTGGGCCTCATCTAAGAAATAGATCTTGACCAGCCACAGAAGTGGGGCTTGCACGGAAGGAGGGAGTTTCCAAGTTTTTGGATGGGTAGGGGGGCCAATTCAAAAATTTGCTTTGGGGCCCATTCATTTCTAGTTACTCCTATATATCAGAATTACATTTTGGTGAAGACGTGGAAGTGCACCACTGAAAAATACCTGGCCAAAAGTTTTAGTGATGGGATTAGGCAAAAGCTGCAGCTAAATATTCAGTTTTACACAACAATAATTACATTTTAGTGAAGGCACGGAACTGCGCCACTACGGATGTGGTGGGATCAGGAAAAAGCTGTGGCTAAATAATCAATTTCACAGAAGAATTAAATTTTGGTGAGGACGTGGAACTGTGCCACATTTACTACAGCTAAGTGGTACAGCAGCAACTGCACCACCGGCAACTTGGCCAGGTGGGAGTTCAGCATGCACACAAGTTAATTGATGGTTGAGAATAGTTTTCTCATGGCCGCACATTCTGTTAATAATGACTCACAGTGGAGCAGAGGACAAAGTTGGGTAGGAGTCTGAGCAGGAGAAGACGAAGCTGATGATGGTGACAAAGACACTGTACTGCTTAGTGATGTGGACTGGCTGCTACAAAGAACACTGGGAGAAGGAGGACAGATTTGTTCTGATTCAGAATGTTGGACAGTTCTATTTTCACACAGGATCCGGTGATGCTGCCTCATGTGTTGCAATAGAGCCTTGGGACCTATCCTTGTGTTTGAGCACCCACAACTTATTATAGTCCTGCATATCTTACGCATGGCTGTGGTTTTGTGCGCCGGCCTTACGGAGAAAAACCACCCTACGGGAGTTGCTCACACAGAGTTAGAGACAGCCGAGGTTGGTCTAGGGCTGGCACATTTTGAGCCTGCTCCCATAGTAGCAGCATCACTAGTTCCCGATCTGACCACAACAGAAGCAGGTCTGGCCCTGGCAATTTTTGGTAGGTTTTGGCCAGACATTGCCTCTGCTCTTTATTACCACTGCCCACCTGCCCTAATGTTACCTCCTCTTCAGCACCCTGATCTGGCTCCTCGGTCCTGTCCAAAACACAATCATTGTCATAGCATCTGTATTTGCCCAGAGTACTACTGCTACTGTCACCACAGCTTCCACTACTACCACCACCACTAAGACAGCTATGCATGGGGTTCCCTGCCTCCTTCTAAATTTCCTCTCCATGACATTCCAAACAGTTCTCACACAACTCATCAACAGAGACACTCTCTTAACTATCTTCCGTAGTGCATGGTAGAGTTTTGTTGCCTCTTCTTTGGAAAAAGGAAGGCGCCCCCAATAGGAGGGGGCAGTGATGACAAAGAGGATGCAACTGAAAGACTTCTCAGCAGGGTGGATTTGATTTAAATCAAACTGATTGAAATCACGATTTAAATCACTAGTCAGTAAGGCTTGATTTAAATCATAGTTTTCTACATAAAGACTAATTCTTGCTGGTATAACTTATAAGATTTTTAGAATTACAACTTTTCATATTAGTTTTTTTATCCCCAGTTTAATAGGTTAATTATTCATATTTGGACAACTATTCTGTTGTACTTAGGAAAGAGATAAAATATTGTTTCTATTCTATTCACTGAATTTCTTTAAACTGAGCACTGAAGGGGTTGATTCTGTATTCATAGGTTTGTAGACGTTAGGATTAAGGTCTTTTTCTCAACTCTTCATGTTATAACATTTTTGCTGTGAAGAAGAGGCATGTGATCTCTGCTGAGTCAAATTCAGCTTTGAGAACTGCCAAGGTAAACCAAGCATCGGAGAGAAACTGCCCAGTAATCTTACAAAAACCTCTGGAAGAGCATGACATTGTGAATGGATTAATGGAATTTATTTACCAAAAAAATTAAACATATACAGCCTTATTCTACATAATTAAAAAACTAACCTTTATTTCATGATGGAATAACCTTTGGATGGTAATATATTTTCCTCAAAAAGCATTTTATATAAAACAAAATTTAAATAAAAAACGATTTAAATTAAAAAAATCTGATTTAAATTAAAAAATCAGTTTTTTTTTTATTTTTATTTTTTAAAAATCATTGATTTTTATCCACCCTGCTTCTCAGGGGTTGCAAGGAGGAGAATCAGATAGAATGCTGTGACATCAGGCTCCAAGGCACAGTGTCAGACCTCCGCGTCATCCTGATGTGTGAGAAGAGGTGTTACTCGGTCCACAATTTCATCCCCTTTGCCCTCAATAATGATGTTGCGCCATTCAGGAGGCAGGGAGAATTGTAGCCAACTACTAATGCTACTACTGGATGGATGGATGGCTGGTGCTGCTAAACGCATTCCGATTCTAGGAGGACGAGGCCTAGGTTGTTCGTTTTGCACTGTTCTGTTTTACTGACATTTTATTATAAGGCCTATGAAAAGTCATGAGTTTCAGATTATATAACGGTACTAGCAGAATTACAAGTGTTTTTTTCTGAACTTTAAAGACAGAGGTGCAATTAAATGTCCCGAATCCCTCCTCTTCCACAAGCACACTGTACAATGCAATTTTTGCAGTGTAACGTGTTTGTAACACACTCTGATGCAGTGATATCAGCCTTTCACTAACACTCGAGTGTGACAATGCAATTTTTTGATAGTGATGATAAACATCTATTCATTTAGATGCTGTGATGCAGTATGCCCTCTCTTGTGTGTAATTTGGGTTATGGAGGTGAAATGTGGTACAATTATTGAATGCTTTTTCACAGAATAACACTCGTCCACTAACACTTGTGCAGTAGAAAAGTGATGATACACAACACATTTTTTCAACTAGAGGTTGTGATGCAGTAAGCCTTCACTAACTCAGTTGTAAAAAAGTTCTGGCAGGATTCTGTAATGTAGAACTAGATGATGAACAGGCAGTAGCTTGCCAGCAAATACACCACTTTCTCCACCTGATTATACCCCAGATTCCCAAATATTCTCTGCCTATAATCTTTTTATAGCCAGATCAAGCACTGCCCCCCAGTATCATGTGAGCATCATTTTTCTTCCCTTCTGGTTTTGCCCCCTATCCTCATAGTAAAATTGTACTGTGTGTGGTTTTATGCAATTCGTCCAAAACGAATAGCAAAAGCTTCAGATTCTTTGGGGGGAGGATTTTTTTGTGAAATTCGTAACAAACTCTGTTTGTTTGGAATCGATTCGCTCTTACTTTTTCAGAGTTTTCTGAAATGCTTAATTGCTATATATTTACCCTTACACCTGGTGGCCCACTATAGTACAGAGCTCAAGCCACTCCGTATGCCTCTAAATTTTTGAGGTTATCTCCCAAGTAATGCTTGTAGGGCAGAACACCTCTGTAATATGGAATTTAGTGAAATGTGCTAGTTTCCTTTCACCAAGTTGTGTATTAAACTCTATATGAAATAAGAGCTATGCAGACATATGGTATGGCCCTAAAGAATTACAACTCAAATCTTATGTGAAGCTGTAGTATTGCTGTGTGCATGAAGACCTTAGGTCTCATGCACACGAATGAACCCAGTGCATGGGGTGGTATGGCAGTGTACAGAGCCATACAGCTTCCTTCAGACTCCATGCATACAAAGAAGTCCTCTCTACATAAGGAATCTTATAGGGCACATTTTTCTCTCATATTCTTATAGAGGTTCAGTAGAGGCCTCATGCAATGCTATGGCAAGAGTTGTCATATAGACATGTGGATGAGCTTTAACTTGCAGTTTCACTTCAGAGGAATGAAACCAGATTGTAATTGGATGAAATATAATTTCTTCTCTAGGCTACGGGTGCACCCCTTGACCAACATGGCAAAAAGTACTTTAGTAAAATCCAGTTAGTACACTCATGGATCCATTATTGTCCATGTCATTCTGCCTGTGGCGCACGGGGGAAGATTTATCAAAAGGGTTTTCATTTGTCAGAGCTCCTTTGGAAAATGAAAGGTGGAATCTGATTGGTTGCTATGGGCAACTAAGTTTTTTTTCCTTTACACCACTTTTGATAAATCTCCCCCTATATGCATTTCCAAAGAACTCTTCCATGGGCGGATCCTACATAATAGTTAAGGCTTAGATCATATTGTGCTATTCAGGTGTAGATATTTCTATTCCATGTTTTAACTAAAAAGGAATTACAGATACTGATCTGGCAGACTGTGCTGTGTCTATAGTGCATTGACAGAATACAGTGTTCCACAAAGAGCCGCTGGATCCTATTGATGTTTCTAAAAGACCAAAATGAAGAATGACCGGGGTGGAGAATTTTAGCATTCCTGCAGGCTTTCACTCTTTTAGTTCTTTTTATGCATTTATTTGTTTTGTTTTGTTTTGTTTTAACAGGAACTTAGGATAAGGTTCAAGAAGTAGTACAATTTATTAATTTATAGAGTTCTAAGAAATACTCTCCGGGCTTTGGTTTCATAAAAATAACATGCATCCAACCGCTTTGTTTGGGCTTGGCTTTAGAACAAGGAAGAAGATAATGCAAGGCAAAAATAAAAGGGCAAGGGAAAAGTTTGTGGTCATAAATAAGAATAAAATATAACTTTCATTAGAAATGTAAAAAAATAATTAAAGCAAGCTTGCCATTTATAAGTGCCATTTTAGAAAAAACACTGTTGTGGTCACCTTTATTTCATGTGGTGACCAGCTAAAATAAAACTCTCCAGTGCCAATACCTTTGATGGCTTGCTTTTTACACTGGCAACAAAAAACAATTGGGATAGGAGGAACTACTAGTCACATGCAGTTTTGAGAGCTTATATACTAACATCAACCACAAAAGAGATGGTTGACAAGTAAACCTTATACTTCAGGTGGTGAAAGGGGGAAGTAGTGTTTACTGATATCAGTTATGTCATTAGCCATCAGTACATTGACAATACCATGTTAATATAGGGATGTTCCTTGTCTAAACTAGAAGAACTTATCAACACCTTAAATAGAAATGACTGTAGCCCCATGTTAGCACTGGCATACCACTGTAAGTCAATTTCCCTTCTGGGCATGAAAATTCTAAAAAAAATGGTAAAAGAGACTACAAGAAGAGTGTACAGAAAAGGACCTCTACCAATAGTCTGTTAGATGCCAGAAGTGTTCAGTCAGAGCTATTCCCATGGGAGAGTTCCTCCGATTGCAGCACAAATGGTTGATCTTAAACATATTTAACTCAATCCAGACTACTGGACAGGGACAATTTGAAGGGAGCTATTAAAGAAGAATGCGACATACTGTAGCTCCGAGTACCAATCACAAAGAACTCCTAACTCCCAGGCAGAGAACCGATAATTCTAATAATAGTTTTAGAGTCTCCACAGATAACCATGAAGAGTAGACCATGACGATCATCATTCTACTCTAAAAGAATAACCTTCTCAAATCTAAGATCAACTAACAAAGTATCCTCTACTGTTCCATGCTTCCCATGCCACTTGAGTAAAACCAGTAGAATTCTGAAAACCACAAAAGAACATATGAAATGCTTCTCTTTCGATGTGGTCTGTTGCCTGAAATATCCATGTAGGCAGAGATAGACTACTACAGAATTAAGAATTCTGTCTATGTTTAGTCCTCAGACATTTCAAAGTAAAAACAAAATGATGTAATAGGATCTTGAATTGGCCCTCCTTAAAAGCAAAATCTTTCACAGATTCAGCAGAACATTCTAAAATTCTATACATTTTTCAGCAGTTGTGACTATTGATTCACCTTATGTACTATATATGAAATTCCTCTTCTTTTGACAGCTATGCGGAAAGAGGAAACCCAATAATGTTTAACAAATAAATCTAGTTGCCAGGTGATTGATTAATTCCAATTCCTTTGTGACACAGAGCTCCTTGTAATTGTCCTGAATTCAGGTCAGTCACAGTATAACTTATTACATGGCCACCAGAAGAAGATGGGAATACCAACAAAATGCACATTGGGCTTCATACTAAACACCTCTTAGACTCTAGTAAGCAGGAATCCTATACATACAGAAATTGCAGTTAATATTTTATAGCTAGCACCACTCTCACCTTGCACCAGAGCATAGAAAACTATCATGCTATGATCATCTAACCATAAGTGAAGTCTGAGTAGCAATCAAGACTGATGTCATATATGAGAATTCAGACATTCTCTTCATTCTCTGAATACAATACTATACACACAATACCTATAAACACATAGAAAATGCAGCTAATATTTTATCGCCAGCACCACGTATAGATTTGGTTCTAGTGCGATGCAGATGGCAGACTATGACAGGACAGTGATAAGACTACTTTGGTAAACTAACATTGCAAGTGTAAGTAATAGAGTCATAACTTTGCTTTCCGACAATATCCACTCTCATTATATATATTAATTATTAACCTATCCTACTACAGTACATAATAAGTAGCATTACCCAATGTGCACTACTCTGCTCTGAAATCACAATCTGTTGGTGATATTTTGTGTAAGGGGTTTTCCCATTATTAACTCAAAAACTGGAAATCAGTCATCATATAGTACATGGCAATATCTTTCTAACAAATCTAGAACCAGCCCTGTACCTCATATAGATTCAGAGATGCCCCCATTCATTACTCCAATTGCTCTGCTAGATTTATTTAAAGCTGGCAGCTCAGGGTGCGTATCCTTTTCTAGGGGGCATGCCCTTTCTGCTGAACTGGGCATGTGCATCCATCTCAGTGAGTTAGGCAGAGAAAGAAAGTGTAAACAGCATGTGGCTGTGTACAGATATATTTCAGTGAATAACTCAGTGGCTATACAAAATTTATAATTACCCGTAATTACAAAAGTATTCAGATCCAGATGCTGGTTTGAAAGCTGTAAAATATTTTTAATGGAACAACCCCCCTTAACTGCAACTTAAACTCTGCTAAACAAGTGTACAAAATATTGGAGTCTGGTCACAAGCTGCGTTTCTCTGACCTTGGAATGAGATTTTAGAGAAGTTCTTGAAGGGAAAGGAAAGGTTAATGGTTATATGCAAAGGAAGGTAGGTGGGGAGGAGATAAGTACATCCCTGATGAAGTATTAGACAGAGAAACCGGTTTCAATTTATTATGCTGTATGTCACGAACCAGCGGGTGTGAATCCACTGTGCCACATGTCCTATCTCCTCTAAGGGCGTTGTCTAAGTGAACCCCTGGATCTTCACAGTACCCCTGATGGTGGGGATAGACTTTACTGAGGTGAACACCAGGTCGCTACTTCTTGAGGAGGATAGGCACATGAGGCAGCTGTTCGAGGCGGACCAGGAGGTACCTGAGAAAAGTACCAGAGGTGGAGGACCGAAGGATGAGGAAGAGGCATAGTCAGACAGGAAAAAAGTCAGGGCAGGCGGCACAGGTACAAGTCAGGCAATCCGAGTCGGCATTAGGAGAGTCAAGGCAAGCAGAAAGGGATCTAACAAGTAGCAGAGTCCAGGAATACAGATATGATTTAGGAACACAGGAACACTAGTGGAAACCATGAACCTTAGCAGGACACAAGGACTTTGACACTGAGGCATCTGGGAAGGGGGCTGAGTCACTTATATATGCCCAAGAGGGCTAGAATAGGTCAGCGAGGTCACATGACCTAACTCATAAAGCGCTGGTCTTAAAGAAGTGCTGCATGAAACAAAAAGCAAGCATGCTGTGGCCAGGGCCCGAGAGCAAACTGTGGAGCGGTTCCCAGAACAACAGTACCCACACAGAAAAAGCCCAGGACTGCAGCGGTGAATGGGAAACACCGGCCGCAGATCACCGCTGAACACAGCGCCTGGGACCGTGACGGTAAGCAGGGGAACAGTGGCGTAAAGCAGCCGCTGTTGCACTGTAAGGCCTTATTCACACGTCCGTAGTGTGTTTTGCGGAAACACGGATCTGCAAAACACGGACGGCTGCAATGTGCATTGCGGACAAGAATAGGACATGTTCTATTTTTTTGCGGAAACGGAAACACGGATGCGGAAACACGGATGCGGAAACACATAGTGTGCTGTCCACATCCATTCCTGCCCCTATGAAATGAATGGGTCTGCAACCCTTTCGCAAAATTGCGGAAGGGATGCGGATCCATTTTGCGGACGTGTGAATTAGGCCTAATGGTTTTTACATCCTGTGAGTATATTAAAATATCAGGGAATTAGACTACCCAGTGTTGTTCTCTCTCTTGTCCCACACAACTTGCCTGTGTATAGGTCTAAATATTCTATGCACTACGTCTGAAGAAGCTGGAACCTATAGGAGACCTTTTGGATGTTATTTTATCAGGATGATATGCACTTTCCTTAGAAAGTGTTTTTATTCACCCGATAATATTCTGGTTGTTTGCCGCCACCACTAGGGGGAGACATACAGTACCTGTTATGGAATGGCTGTTAAAGTGTCTGCCCCTGATATGAACATAATAGTGCTGAGAGTCTCATTTTCTGATCATGAACATGATGACTAATTCATTTCTATGGATATTAGATTTGATTGAAATGTTGTTTCTTTAAAAAACACAGTACTTGTAAGGTACAATTAATATGAATGGAACACAAATCTCCTTTAATGTTTTAAGTGCATTCTGCTAGTGTAATCCACATGCTCCAGTTCATTGTTTATTGGAGTGATGACAGGAAGGAGTGATAGTGTGGAAAATGCCAAAGTGGACATGGTAATAGAATAAGATATTGGCAGATTATAGTCTGCATTTGGATGATTTTTAATAAAGCATGTGGTGCAGTCTAGCCAGCTTTCTATCATCATTGATCTAGTACTGCATAAAAACACCCAAAAAGGAATTGGGATTTTGCAACCTAAACCAAGTATTTTACCCTGTTCCACAATGCAAAGTTATAATAAAACCTTTGATTAACCTCACTTGAGGTATTATTTGTAAAAAAAGGTCAGAACCGACTTTGACGACAGGACTTTGTTTTCCATCTTGCATAACGGAAACCAGTGGGATCCGTTATGATTGCCCATAGACTTGTATGATGAAGGATCAAAACGGAATACCTCTTAAAGGCTTCTGTTTTGACTTGCGACTTATGCATTATGTTATTTTCCGTTATAACAACAATAGAAGAATCCGTAACGGTGATGTGAGCTTGGCCTAACACTCACATTATATAGCACTGCCTTGTGCACAAGTGCAAGATTTGACCGTCAACATGGTGCACAAAATAGGGTCACATTGCGCACTGTTTTGTGAGTCGCATAGTTCAATGAAAGACTCCATTTCAGGTAATATAGAGCATGACAGGGTGCATGCCATAGATTTTTATGATAACTAGAAAAATAACCATGTCTGCATATACTGATTTGTTTTTTAATGCAGTGGTAAGCTTGGTCCTACTAAAAAGCATCAAAACCATAGTCAAGTACATAAATAGTTATCATCACTAAGGCTAGGTTTACACCACTCGTTTTCATTATGTTTGTCGGGACTGTTACAAACATTCCTGGAAACATATGTCTCACATACATGGAATTCTATGGGGGTCATTTATTAAACGCTGGTCTTAATAACCCTATAACCCTTATAATAACCCCTATATCTGATGGTGTATCCGCCAAAGTTATCAGGAGGCGCAGGCCAGTCTAAATGTAAGCCAACATAATATGACAATGCAAAGAATGTTTCTTTAAATTATTTTAAAGGTATTGACACATAACAAAAACTATATAAATTTGGTAAAGATAATGGCCAGGATGTACTAATTCTAAAGATGACGGAAGCTTAGACTAGCTGTCTAGACCTACACCTGATTGCTGCGCATTAATTTCTCCAAAATATCTGTGGTGTCAAAATGTTCACTCTGCCCCTTAATACCTTGAAGAATTCCAAAACAGGGTCATTTCTTGGGGGTTTCATTTATTTTTTCACCCCAGAGCCTCTATATTTGTCAGCACAAGCTGCACATAGTGCCCTTATACTCCTGAGTCCTCTAATACAGTTTTCCCCAACTCCAGTCCTCAGGATTTGAGAATATCCCACAGAATGAATACCTGTGGCACGTCCTGATGCATGGACACTAATTATATCACCTGCCCAATACTATGGAAATCCTGAAAACATGCCTGATGGGCCCTGAGGACTGGAGCTGAGAAACACTGCTCTAATACATTCAGGCAAAAGATTAGGGCCCCATGTGGGGTGTTTATAAAACTGGGAAGCACAGCATGATAATAACATGGCTCAGTTTTCACACTGGCACATGCTGGGTACAAAATATTGGGCAGTGAAATGCCATATCTGTGGAAAATCTTCTGTGCATTCATTTTTGCAAAACACCTATGGGATCAACAGGTGCGTTACTAAGGTCTCAAAAGATTTGGCACCCAAGACCCAATGCATATGTGGCAAACTCTTAAAGTAACCGCCCCCCCTTCCCACACACACAGCCACACCCTAGCACTAAATACATATTTTACTTGCTGGATGTGCATTACCAAACATATAGGACTATACAGCACTACCTACCTATTACATCCAGTGTCTCTTAGGTGACGTCTCCTCTTATTTAGACCTTCTTTCTGCTGTTCTCGGTTTGGCCCATGACAACTTCTTTCAGCCTTGTCTCTGCAGAGTTTACAAAATAGACAAGTTCCTTGCTTTTCCATCATCCATCCACCCTGATGCCCCAACAGTGTTATTTTGCTGCTACACCTAATACTGTATACAAAACAACTGAAAGGTGGCATGAAGCAGAATGTGCTCAACCCATGATGTAGTTGTGCATATCTATACAGGGGAGCAGATCCTGCACTTGTGGTCCGTTGCTAATGGCGATCCCCAGCAAAAATGCATACGGTGGAGGATGCCTGCAGCGGACCACAAGTACCACAGTAGACATCCTGCACAAAATGGCAATTGTGTGGATGTAATGAACAATATAGCAATAACAAATGACAAGACAGGTGCACACTGCGGTCTCACTAAGCCCTCAAACTGATGTTAAAATTGAGAGATTGGTCAACATATCCTACTGTGGAGGACATGTCTGAGCCCGAGCACCACGCCAAGGTTTCTCAAGTAGCTTGGGACCTAACACTCACCTAATACTGTGCCTTCTGTGCTCCCCATGCCCCCAAATGCAAATATAATAGTATTAAACAGATAGTTTCCTGCAATAGTAATATAAAAGTCCCACTAATAGCAATAATTATCTCCCAGAGTGACCTCATTTGTAATAGTGCCCCTACAATGCCCCCGAAAATTATAATTCTCCCCAAGAATGCACCTGTTAGTAGTCGTATCTTTCATATTGTGTGCAATATAAAATGCCTACCATAGTGCACCCAGTAGTGGCTTCTCTATAGTGCCCCTCATATTAATAATGCCCCAGTCCCAGTAGTTTTAATGTCTCTGTCCCCTGTAGTGCCACAGCAGTTATAATACCTCTGCCTCCTGTAGTGCCCCAAAAGTTATAATGCCCCTTCCCCCATTAGTGGCCCAGCAGTTATAATGCCCTGCCCTCAGTAGTGCCCCATCAGTTATAATGCTTCTGCGCACAATCATTCCCCAGCAGTTATGATGGCCTTGCCCCCAGTAGTTATAATGCCCCTGACCCATATAGTTTTCCAATGGTATGTTCCCCCCAAAGTGACATATATATATAAAAAAAAAAAAATTAAATACCTCACTTCCACTTCTACTCCCCAGAGAAATGGAAAAATGAATTAAAATGGAAATTCTCAAAAATAATTGAAATGTTATCACGACCGGCGTAGGGTTTTCCCAGGTAGGGAAAAGGGAAAGCCCTGTCCAAGGGAGAGGGAAAGGTGGTGACCCCGAACTCACCTTGAAGCTGGCACCTGACTGCCCTGACGTACTGACCCGTACGCCGATCACGTGCCTAAACCCTGGCTTTCCTTAAGCTGAGCCCTAAGTAGTGAATAGGGCGGTGGTAGCACTAGTCCTCACCACTAACACTAAAGGAAAACACCAGGGAGAGGACAGACAATACAGACAAAACATATAAGCCCAGGTGGGCGACAACAGCGGACAACAAAAGCCCAACAGGGATGCGGAGGGTAATGCTCTGGTACGACTACCAGGAACAACAGCTACACAGCTCCAGTGGGTCAGTATAGAAGTCCAGGCAGGAAGCTCTATGTCTGGCAACCGCAACCAGAGAAGTGGGAAGGGGGAATATAAGGAGGTTGGGAGTGGCGGACAAGAAACAGCTGAGGAGAAGAAGCTACGGATCCCTGAGTGAGACAAAAAGGATTGCAAGGCAAACACAGAAAGCTACCATTAAGAAACAGCATGATCTTTAGACATAGAGCGCGCAGCCACCCGCTGCGACTTCCTGACCCCGGGTATAACAGAGTCAGACGTGGCTCCTGACACCCTTGTGACAAATGTTTACATGTCACCTCCATTTTGCTTCAATTCCTGTGGAAAACTTAAAGTTTTAACAAAGTTTCCAAAATCAGTTTTAAATATTTTGAGAGTTGTATTTTAAAATGGGGTAATTTATGGGTGTTTTTTTTTTTGTGTGTCGGCCCCTTAAAGTGACTTCAGAACTCAATTCGTCCTTAGAAAAGTTGGTTTTAGAAATGTTCTTCAAAATGTCTTCTAAAGTACTAAAAAATAAACTGACATTTACAAAATGATGCCAACATAAAGTAAACATACAGTAAATGTTAATTAATAACTATTGTGTGAGGTATCACTCACTATCTGTCTTAAAAGCAGAGAAATTCAAATTTAGAAAATTTCTAATTTTAGCCAAATTTATGTAAATTTGGGATTTTTTCCTATAAATGAAGGTAAAACATATCAACCCAAATGTACCACTAACATAAAGTACAATGTTTAAAAAAACTTAGAATTGGCTGGATAAGTAAAAGCATTCCAAAGTTATTACCACATAAAGTGACATATGTCAGATTTGCAAAATTAGGTGTGGTTACGATGGGGGGTAAGCGGCCCAGTCTGGAAGTGCTTAAAGTTGTACAGTTCAATAGACCAAGTGATGATGTTAAAAAACACAACTCTGCCCACAAAAAAGTAAGCCCTGATATGGTTATATTGATGGAAAAACAAAAATGTTATGGCTTTTGAATGTGCAGATGAAAAAAACCAAAGACCCAAACTAGGCTGTGTATTTAAGAGGCTTCTCTGTGTATTTAAGAGGTTAAAGGCTTAGAAAAAAAAAATCTGAGTGTCCTAGAGGAAAAAACAGAACGTTGACTTAATACATATGACATGCTAAGGCCCCAAGTCTCACCACTATTTAGTTCAAAGCTATAAATATTTTGTTGGGTAATAGATGGGTCAAAAGAGGCAAAAGTGAATGTTTTTTAGGGCTTAAAAGCCTGTAAACTGCTAGAAGGAAAGATACCCTTCTAGCATTGAGGCATGGGTACAGTCAATTAATTCTTAAGGGCCTCATGCACACGACCATATGTATTTTGCGGCCCGCAAAAAATACGGATGGCATCCGTGTGCATTCCGTATTTTGCGGAACGGAACAGCTGGTCCCTAAAAGAACAGTACTGTCCTTGTCCGTAATGCGGACAATAATAGGACATGTTCTATTTTTTTTGCGGGACCATTGAAATGAATGGTTCCGTATACGGTCCGCAAAAAAAAACGGAATGGAGGCCTTAGAATGTGCTGAAAGATGCATGATGAAGAGGTATGGGAAAGCCCAAAACCATCAAAAATTACAGGTGGTTTGGCAGATATGGAAAACAATAAAGTATTGAGGCAAGGTGTAAATAGACCATTAGCTGACTAAAAAGCCATAGGTAGACAGATCCTATATTTAGGAGGTTTGTGCCAAATTCTAAACATATTCCCGATTAACAGAACAGGGGATTATCTTTACAGTGGAGGTCCAACCTCTGGGACTCCTACCCAACATGGGTCTCCAGTGCCCCATATGAATGTACAACTTGCTTCTCCATTCATTCTCTATGGGAGTCCCATAGTGAATTAATGGAGCAGTAGCAGACATGCGCAACCTGCCTCTGTTTTCACATAGGCCCCATTCTTGTAACTGGTTAGGGCTCAGTGGTCAGACCGCCACTGTTAAGAATCTTATCTGCTGTTGAGAGTGGATGAATTCAGAACAAGGTACAACGCCTTTAAAGGGGTTGTTTCATCTTGCTTTTACTAATGCACTGCAATGGAAGCTACTGAAACAGCGGACCGCTGGCTTGCTCCGCTGTTCCATGGCCCCCTGCTGGTGTAAACTTAGTCTCATCTCAGCTTTTTAATGGCAGGATGGGACAACCCTTTTAATGATGAACATGTCTACAAAACATGGGAGCAAATGACACACTATAATCTCACCTTAGCTCCTAAATAAATAAAGAGACTCAAAACTAAGTGGAGAAAAA
This sequence comes from Bufotes viridis, assembly GCA_033119425.1. Taxonomy (NCBI): domain Eukaryota; kingdom Metazoa; phylum Chordata; class Amphibia; order Anura; family Bufonidae; genus Bufotes; species Bufotes viridis. The sequence continues at coordinate 235,898,010 of CM065589.1, forward strand.
TGGCCGCTGTGCTTTATTAAGGGTCACATAAATTAATTTACAACAATAAATTAAATAAATATTTTAATTTAAAACACCACCAATAACCGATACCAAAAGACCAAGAATAAATTAACCATATAAAGACCAAGGTCCACTCAGCCTGAGCTGAGCGACACTACCCCACAAGCCACGCCTAACATAGGCGAGGCCCCCCACAGCACCGCAGCCATTTCTCTACCACATTCTGAAGGCCCAGATTAAAAATATCGATCCCCACCTCAGAAAGATGAACGTTATCGGACCTAAATAGGCCTGGCAAAAACCCCTCCAAATCTGAATGCCTATAACTAAAACCACCCACTAAAGGTAAAAATTTTTCAAGGGCCCTATTCACTCTTTTACGAATTTTTTCCAAAAATTTGCCGTCCTGACCTGACCACACTAATCGAGGGACAATTTCAGAAAAAACTAAAGTAGTATTGGGCAAACTATGGTGCAACAGTGACAGGTCTTTCTTCATAACCCACAATAATTCACAGGTTCTCATTTTACCCAGATCGTTCCCCCCCAGATGTATTACAATCAACTGCGGAACAGGCCATTTCTTCAAGAGCTTATTGATTTCAACTATTAACCCTTTCCAACCCATACCTCTAACTCCCTGCCAAAGAATAATTAAATCAGATGTATTAAAAGATAAATTCTCTGAGTATATTCTTTTTTCAGCTCGCTTCTGAGCCCAAAAAAACAAAAGAATGGCCCAAGATCCAAATCACAAACTGACTACCTACAAAATAAAAAAGTGATCAGACTGACAGCATCAACTCCGGTCTAACATAAATCTTAAACCTATTAGACTCCCATCGCCCAATTTTTTTGACAACTGACTCATCTAAACCAAAATTAGAAGCCTCAGTCGCGGCACCTATCCTAAACGAATGCGACGAGATTTTAGCAGAACTAAGCCCCAACTGCCCTAAGCATTTTTTTAAAATAGCGTTAAACTGAAATTTAGTAAGCGGAGAGGAATCCTGATGCACCAACAGAGGACCATGCTTAGAAGGATGAATCCCCAGAGAACACTTCAATAACTTAACTGGACAGAATTCCGAACCAAACCAAGTATTCAACTTAATCACCTGGCCTCTGCCATACTGATCTGTTTTAGATCTTCTAATAAAAATTTCAACCCTATCGTCGAATAAAACAACATCCGAACAGTCTAAACCAGACAAACTGTTGCGGCTCGCCGCAACCAACTCGCTAATTCTGAAAGCCCCGAAAAAAGCCAACACAAAAGCTGTCCTAAAAAGCAAAATTTCATACACGACAGCTAAAATGTTACAAAGATCACCCAGTAATGCAACAGATATCGGCCTCCTAGCATCAAGCTTGCAAACCTCTTTCTTATAGCCCTTGAGCTATTGCTTAATCTGAAAAAAGGATGATAACGGCCTAACACCACGCAGTTTCTGAAAAAACGAAATGCCTGCCACAACTCTCATAATAGATGAAGCCGCTAAATTTTTCTTAAATAAACTGACAAGAAACAATAAACCACAACTCAACACATCCCCTTTAACATCAACCGAACATGAATTTACAAAGCATAACCAATCCCGCCATGCGGCAGAGTACGCTGCCCATGTTCTCGGGGCCACAGACTTCCTAATGGATTCCGATATTAGTCCCATATCAGACCCCAAAGGTGCTGAGGACATGGGCTCCCATCCAGGTCTGCCTCCGGAGCCAATTCCCGAAATCTCGCGAACTGTAAACGAGACAGAGAATCAGCCAAAACATTAGATGGACCAACAATATATTTAGCTTTGATCCAAATATTAAGTTTCATGCAAAACAGAACTAAGTGCCTTAACAGTTTCACCACCACGTCACATTTAGACGAAAGGGTATTGACAGCGAAACAAACCCCCTTGTTATCCGTGTGCAACAAAATACGCCTATCTTTAAACTCAGACCCCCAGAGAACAACTGCTACAATTACCGGAAACAGTTCTAATAACACAATATTCCTAGTGAGGCCATTAGCCACCCATGAAGCTGGCCACGTCTCAGCTGACCACTTACCATTCCAGAAAGCCCCATAGCCACAGCTACCAGCTGCATCCGTGAATAAACCCAAAGCATCTGAGCTCAGGAATTCCTCCTGCCAACAACTAGAACCATTAAAATCCTGAAGAAAATCTAACCAAACGCCAATGTCATCTTTTAAACACTTCGTCAAGCGAATATGTGAACTAGGCGACCTAAGACCCCTAGTAGAAAAATATAAACGACTAGAAAAAACCCTCCCTATGGGAATAACCCTACTAGCGAAATTCAAAGAACCGAGCAGAGATTGCATCTCCCTCAAACTACATTTCTTCTTCCTTAATAATGACAACAGTAACAACCGGATCTTGTCTAATTTCGCCTCAGACAAGCGAAACTCCATGAAACTAGAGTCAATCACAATCCCCAGGAACTCTAAACAAACACAAGGACCAACTGTCTTCTCCTCTGCTACTGGTATCCCAAAACAAGAACAAATATCTAAAAATCTAACTAACAAGTCTGAACACGCACTAGAATTAGCAGGACCCACAAACAAAAAATCATCTAAATAATGAAGAACGCCATTAAAACTCAAATCACACTCAACTACCCACTGAATAAACGAAGAAAATGCTTCAAAATAGTAACAAGACAACGAGAAACCCATTGGCAGGCATTTGTCGAAATAAAAATACCCATCAAACTGAAAACCCAGCGAGTTGAAGCCATCCGGACAAACAGGCAATAAACGGAAAGCAGACTTAATGTCCGCCTTAGCTAACAGGGCGCCCTTACCAAAACCTCTAACTAATGCTAACGCGTTATCAAAGGAAGCATACGAAACAGAGGCTTTAGTTTTATCCACCATATCGTTCAAAGAGCTTTTCACTGGGAACGACAGGTGATGAATCAGCCTAAAATCACCAGGTTCCTTCTTTGGCACAACGCCCAAAGGAGAAAGCCTGAAATTCACAAACGGCGGCTCTGGGAAGGGGCCCTCAATCTTACCTAAAGCAAGCTCTTTCTGAATCTTACTGCGGACTACTCCTTCATGCAAATCAACAGATTTTAAGTTATCCACCCAGCAGCAGCCAACACCAGAAAAATGTAGAACTTCAAAACCAACTAAAAACCCATTAAAAATTAAATCAGCTTTCGGACGGTCTGGGTAACGAGCGAGCCATGGTAGCATTTCTGCCAACCTCACTGGACTCAATGCTTTTTGCCACTTGCTCCCTGGTGTTTGGCTGCTGCTGGCCTGGCTGGGAGTTCCTTTTAAAACAACGGGACATGGGATGGGTACCCCCACAAAACGAACACTCGTGCTTAAAACGGCAGTTGTTCAGCCATTTACAAGTAGCCTCATTATAGGCGAAACAAACGCCTTTTCTCATAACTGACTGAGAGGAAACCGGCGGCTTCACCGGCATAGCTTTCTGCGGCAACATTAAATTCACCCAAAGCCCAATGTCCTTCACGCCCCATTTAAGGGATGGATGCACAGCTAACTTTTGGCGGAATGTCTCGTCGTACTGAAACCAAGCCATCCCGCCAAAATTCCTGTATGCCTCAATGACAATATCCAAGTGCTGGAAAAGCCCTGAGCACAGCTCAGAATGCTTCTCCCCCAAAACTGCTGCATAAACACAAAAGGCCTGTAGCCAATTATTAAATGACCTAGGGGGAAAGCGTTTCCTCTCATCCTCAACCTTATCATCTTTTTAAGCGCACTATCTTTGGCGGATGGTAATAACGCCATTAATTCAACGTACTCCATCCGCCAAATGCGCTCCTTCACGGTGGCACTAAGATGGTAACCTAAAGGAGACACTTCACAGGCTAAAGCCTCTTTCAAACAAGTCTCCTTAACCCCTGCACCTCTCTCTACAACAGGAGCAACATTACCAACATTAAACACAGAATGTGGATTGACCGCCGCATTAAGACCATTGCTCCAGACATCTGAAGCAGCATTAACCCCTTGCCTGCTAGAAAACTCAGCTAGCAGCTTAACCAGACCAGACAACAGGGAAGACTCAGACAAAGGGACAACATTGATGTTCTCACCCACTGGCTGTCCCTCCTGGCGTTGATCAACGGCTGCAGGTGACAGTTGTGGTAATCTTCCCAGGGGGCCCGGAGATGGCTCAACCAGAGGAGGGAGCCTCTCAACAGGCGGCCCCTGTAGCTCTTCTTGTGGGTCCTGAGAATCCGGCTCCCGGCGCTGACACTCCTCACTGGCTGCATCTTGATGACGCTCACAGCCAGTAAAAGCCCCTGCTGGATAGAAGGATCTGCCGCTCTGTCCCCTTGACTCGCTGCTCCTGGAGGACCGTCGCCTGATCTGTGAGTCTGCTCCTCTCTGATTGGTGCTGCGCCGGCGCCCGCCCGGGGAGGAGTATAAGCGCTCCTTGCTTTTCTAGCTCTTTTGCCAGGTAGCGCTGCTGACTCCCCCTCCCGGTGCCGGCTGAGGCCTTCTCCCGACGTTCTCCGAGCCGGCAAGCTTACTCCAGGCGACACCGGACCTCCAGCATCCGCTCCAGGCGGCGACAGCATCTCCAACGATGGCGACAGCTCCAGCGACGGCAGCGGAGCTCTCAGCGGCGGTCCAGATGAACTGGGCGGCGATGTCCTCCTAACAGGTGAGCTTGATTGAAGCGGCGTCGGCATCTCCAAGCAGCTCCTAAGCCATTCTTCTCCGCCGGCAGACCCCGCTCTCTTCATCAGCTGCTGTAGAAGCTCCTCCATGTCCCACGCTGTTCAAATCTTCAGGCACTTCTGAGCCAGAGCCGCCGAACCTGGAAATATAAAGGGGTACAGATTCCCGCCGCAAAAGCAGCAACAAATCAGGGAGCTGGAAATCTCCCCCAGCAACAACCAGCAGCCAATCCTCTTCTTTGTTGACAAGGCAGGAAAACCGGAGTCAGCTGGTTTTCAGGTACAAAAATTTCTGAGGTGATTTACCTGAAATAGAAAAAAGGCGGGAAAAGAGACAGGGAAGGGAAAGAGAACATCCTAGAAATACCCCTGACCAGAAACTACCTAAGGTGTCATTGCCCCCATGCCTCCCCCCAAGCTAATCGCTCTGGAGGGGTAATTTCATAAGAGCTAGCCAATGCTCAGTGGTGTAACTAGAAATGACTGGGCCCCACAGCAATTTTTTTAACGCCTCCTCCCTCCAACAACTTCTTTGCAACCCTCACTACTTTGGGCAGTGAGACGAGGCCCGGCAGCTGCTCCATCTGTTTTCTACAGTGTCACTGTATATACTGTCAATGTATAATACTTTTGAGGGGGCCCTGACAATAAAATCTTTTAGTCCTCCTCCTGGATGGGCCCCGTCTGAGTTCTGTCCCCAAAGTAGCAGCTTCCCCTATAGCTACGCCCCTGCCAATGCTGTAAAAGTATCTGTTACTGCTGATTTAACAAGGTATATAACATATTGCATGTACTGAAATATGATGGATGCAGATTCTGACTCATTTGTAGGTGTGGCGCCTTTGTACGTGGATAGTTCTTTGTACAGGGAGTTTGGTATGTTAAAAATGTTTACTGTAAACTGAATAGCCCTAGTTCACTTACTGTGAAAAGATTGTTTTACATGCAATTTGATAACTTCTTCCCCTACCACAGAGGTGTATATACTTTAACCGGTTCACTGAACAATGTCAATTCAACATCAATTTTACTTTCATTCTAGAAAATGTTATCCACATCTTTATGCAGTTCTCACACTGTAGTGTTTTATTGTTCTATCCCATGTAATGCAAGCAAATTCACATGTAATAGATTTGTTGCAGAGATATCTGCGGCTGTCCCAGTCATTTGAATGGGAAACTTCAGAAAGCTATGATTTATCTGGCATAAAAAATTGACAAACCCCAAGTTTGCAACTTATTAAACAGCACTTGCTACACCACTCTTTCTGAAAAAGGGGAGTGGTGGGAATGGCGTATGGGTGGAGTCATAGGGATCGACAGATCTATGATCATTTATACCAGTTTCCTTGCATAAATGATGACTGAAATCTATGCCAGCTATGAGCTGGCATAGAGTTTAGTTTGGAGTCACAGACTGCCAGAGGATGCATTTAAAGGGGTGGTCCCTCAAAAAATATTCTACAGTTTTTAAACCAGCACCTGGATCTGAATATTTTTGTAATCGCATGTAATTAAAAATGTTGTATAACCACTGAGTAATTCAATAAAATGGATCTGTATCGTGCCACCTAATTTCTTATTTTTTTTGACTGGCTCATTAAGAAGGCCGCACATGCTCAGTTTCAACTTTCAACTGCCTCCTGAGCTTTGATAGATGGAGCTGAGACACGCCCCCTTAGCTGCAGCAGAAAAGACACTCCCCTTGAGCTGTCAGCATGATATAAATCTAGCAGAACAATGAATGGGGAGATCTCTGGATTTATGGGAGGTACATCGCTAGTTCTAGCTGTGTTAGGAAGATATTATCATGTACTATTTCATATCTGATTTTTATTTTTTACATTGATCATGGGATAACCACTTTAATTTATGACAAGGCTTGCACCTCTGCCAGATCCGGGGCAGATATCTGCAACATCAACTGAAAGATGTGGATCTAAAATCTGCACCCCTTCTCAAGTTATGTCTTATGTGCGGATTCTAGTGCGGACGCATTTTGAAAGTGTCATCCACTTCACTTCTACTGTAATTGCATATTTTCCTCATTTCTCTACAGAAAATCCAGAGCATTTACGATACTTGTGGGCATACCCCTGGCACTTCCCAGAAGTTATGTCAAACAATAATATTTTGAGCACATGCAGTAAAATCTTGATGATCACTGACCAAACTGGGGAGATACAATTTTAACAATGTTGTAGACACGTACTTAAGTGATTTGTTAAAGTGTGTGTCAGCTCAATGTAATATCTTAAGGGTTTATTCACACTTTATAGTCATCTTTTTGATAGCAAAAATGCAATATGACTGGGACATGTAAATGTAACCATAAGTCATACCACACGACTGAATGAATGAAACACACAGAAATTTACTGTTAGGGCTCTATTACACAGCCTAATTCTGCAGGTAATTGTCGGAAAGGAAGCGTTCCTTTCTGGCAACTGCCTGCTCGCTAGCGGAGGAGACCACTGCTATTACAGGCAGCGATCTCCTCTAAAGTATAAAGAGGAGTGATCGTTATCCCATCGCTCGTCCTCATGCTGTATAATTGTTTGGCGGCAGCAGATCGTGATTAGACAGCACGATCTGCCGCTGGCAAACAAAGATTTTTAAGCATTCTGAAAGATTCCGATTGCCCAATAAAGGAGCGTTTGATCTTTCATCGGGTAATCGGCGGCAGTATTAGACTGCCAGATCATTGCTAACAAGCGTTTCAGTGAACACTTGTTAACGATAAACTGGACGACAATTGACCAGTCTAATACAGGCTTTACTTTCTGCAGTAGAAATGCAAATGCAGGTCTAATTGAAGAGCTGACCTTTCTTATCTGTACAATGCTGGCGTCAAGTATTGCACCTATCCATTTGCTAGGAAGTGAGTAATTATATTGCTATTTTCAAGAAAAAATACAAGCTGCTACTGTAGTTTCTTACAAACAATATTTGGCCTTCATGTGCCGTTTTGCTTTGTAGTTCATTTTATGTCCTGTAGCTTTTTTTAAAAAATTATTTTGTCTTTTTACTAACATTTTGATAAATTAACATAACAGAGCCCCCCCCCCAACACACACAGACATATTCCATCCCACTCCCAACCCCCACAGTGTCCAAAAAATGCTGTCCATCTTCAACCATCCAGTCAATGAACATCACCACCACGTACAACAAAAATAAGTACATATGTATCCCCCCCAAGCATACAGCAAAATAGCTATCCATTTTCACAACAGTAATCACTATGGATCTAAGGACTCAGCTCACCTCCACCTACCAAGTGGACTGTAAATATAGTGTCAGGATGCGTTCAGGGTGCGTTCAGTGAAACTCGCACCATTTTGCAATCAACTTCAGTCAGTTTTGTCTGCGATTGCGTTCAGTGTTTTAGTTTTTTATGCGCGGGTGCAACCATCAGTGAAAAACACATTGTATCCGGATGCAGTTTTTCACTGAAGCCCTATTCACTTCCGGGGCCAGGGATGTGTAAAAAATGCAGAATATAGAACATGCTGCGATTCTCATGCAATGCAGAAATGATGCGTGAAAAACAATGCAGGATTCAGTGCGGGTTCTATACTTTCACTTCATGCATTGTACCCGTGTGGAAAACTCGCATGTGTGAAAGGGACCTTAGACAATTAATTTTCTCGCAACATTTGCTGAACTCAGAATTCCACTGAAAAGTTTCCACTGCTCCAAAGTCCAGTGGTGGCATGATTTACTCCACTCCATCCAACACTTTGTATTGTGCTGTGCAGAGCTGAACCTGGACATATCTGCTTCTTCACCCAGGCAGCACCTCCGAGTGGCGCATCGGTGCATTTCAATTCAGTGCAGGGCAAGGGCCTTTTGAGCAGATCCGGTGACGTACCTGGTCTCTTTATGGGAATTCTAGGAGGAGACTTCCATCTAGCAGTGAGCCCTGTGACATCACCGGCACTAATGGGCGGGCTTTAGCGCTGCCCTAGACCAGGGATGGGCAAACTGCGGCTCTCCAGCTGTTGTAAAACTACAATTCCCACCATGACCTGCTGTAGGCTGATAGCTGTAAGCAGTCTTTGCATGCTGGGAGTTGTAGTTTTGCAACAGCTGGAGAGCCACAGTTTGTCCATCCCTGCCTTAGACTGTAAAACAGGCTATTGCATTGCTTAAGCCTGCCTATTAGTGCTGGTAATGTCACCGGGAACACTGTTGGTGGAAGCCTCCCCCTAGCAGTATAAAAATTGAAGCAAAAAAAGCCCTTGTCCTGTGCTATACAGCGCAGGGCAAGGGAGAGCATCGGAGCATGAAATGCTCTGATACTCCACTCAGAGGGGCTGCCTGGGTGAAGAAAGGGATATGTCCGGGTTCAGCTCTGAACCTGGACAAACCCTTTAAGGCTTACAAGCAGCTGCTAGGCCATGGAAAGCGATGCCATAAAGCTCCCAGCACACTTTTTTTTCTGCTGGTGTTAATACCAGAGGAGATTTGGAACTCTGCAGTTATGGAGTCAGAGAGTGATGAACACTTTTATGCACTGTGCACCTCAGCACTCAGCAGCCCTGCTTGGTGCCTTTATATGATCTGCCACTTCATGGCTGAGTTACTGTGGTTACACACTACACACACTAAACACTTCCATTTTGTAGTAATACCACTCACAGTTGATTATGGAATATCTAGGAGGGAATAAATCTCATAAACTGATGTTCCAATGCAAGCATTCTATTACAGCACCACACCGAAATTCAGTGAGCTCTTTAGAATGTCCACTTCTTTCACAAATGTTTGCCAGACTGCATAACTAGGTGCTTGATTTTATACATCTGTGGCTATGGGACTGGATTCAATGATTAAGATGTGTGCCCCAGTACGTTTCTCTCTATAGTGTATATAGGTAATCCACTGTCAGTTTAGTCAGTTTAAAGTTAAACCCTATTATAATAATAGGTGTAGGATTGGGATGACAGTATGACAGCTCTGTTGTTTTCTAGATAAAGATGTCCACAGAAGAGCATTGCATTGATTAGAATAACGTGTGATGCTCTGGTTAAGTCATTATGGGGGGAATGGGAGCTCTCTCTGGCTGCCCTGAATGGTCTGAGTAAAAAAAAGTCAAGCAAGGATGTTTTAGTGCTAAAAGTCCAAAGTTAAAGAGTTAGGGCAGGTAATAGAATTCATAGAATGACTTCAAAAAATTATATACCGAACATCTTCCAAACATTTTTTTTTATTATATAGAAGCTATGAATATGAGATAAAAAGTTTGATAGAAGGGTTTATTTATATGGCCAAAAGTATTTGGACAACCCTCTTATTTATACTGTTCAGGCGCATCAACACCCATTGGAAACAATGCATAAAAAAAGGACATAGCCATGCAATCATTGGTAGTAGTATGGTCCATACTGAAGGGCCCAGTGACATTAAATGCACCACCTTCAAAGGATGCCACCTGTGTCAAAAGTCAGCTCTTAAAACTGTGTTAAATCTACCCAGATCAAGTACTGTATAGCAGTACCAACATCTCAATAAAAAAACAATGGATTATGCAAACTCAAGAGTACCCATTGATCTAAATGATTACACATCAGTATTTTTTTTACTGACTGTGGGTCAGTAAAAAAAAGAGGGAGACATGTACTACTTTGGTCCATGATGCAGACCAAACACGTCCATTGAAGTCTATGTGTCTGTGAAAATCACGGAACAGCACGTTTTTTCAGAGAAGACGGGAAATGTCCTTGAAATTAATTTTCAGCGGAGCAACGTACGTGGATTACTGATGACACACGAAGGGTAAAAACGGACACATGGGACATCCACAGGTCCTCCACAGACATAATCGCGGATTAAATAAGGACAATTTTTTCATGTATGAAATACTGAAATGGGAACTAGACCTAAAAAGAAAATCACAAAATATAAAAAATTCAAATCACGCCCTTTCCCAATTTTACATATGAAAATATATAAACAATACAAAATAAACATAATAGGTATCACCACTTCCCAAATAAAACATAAAAATAGACTTCCTGTGTGGTCAATGCCGTAACGAAAAAAGTAAAAGTCCATGATTCGCCATTTTTTGGTGACCTTGGCCCTCCAAAATTTTTTAATGAAATCTGATCAAAAAGTAATACCTACCCCAAAATGGTACCAATAATGACAAGTGTTCATCCCGCAAAATACAACTCTGTAGACAGAAATATAAAAACCTTTTGGTCATAAAATGACAATGCAAAGAAAATTTTGATATTTTTTTTCAAGTGTTTAAAAACTATAATGAAAACTACACAAATTTGGTATCAACATAATCGTGTTCTTTTTAGTGCACAGTGAACACCATAATATCAAAACAAAAAAAAAACCTTGGCGGAAATGTGAGTTTTTTTTCTATTTCACTCCAAAAATTATTTTTTCCTATCTTTCAGTACAAGATATGGTAAATCAAATGGTGCCATTAAAAAAATACAACTTGTCCCACAAAAAAAGCCCTTGTATGGCTATGTAAGTGAAAAATAAAGACCATTGATGAGCAGATTTTGCTTGAGATATGTTTTAATGGGGATATTTGCTTGGTATTGATAATGGGAAATTGTGTGCTGCATTTTTTTGCAATCCATTTTACAGATTTTATTTATGGCCTGTCCTCAGGATAGGTCCACTCTATCCAATGATTTGGGGCCTGACACCCCGCATCTCTTTAATCAGATGTTCCTTGCAGCCTCCGGTGCTGGGACTAGCACTATGAATAGAATAGAAATACTGCAGCTCAACTCCTATTCAGTTCAATGAGAGGTGAACTACAGTAACTCAGCACGGCCACTTGCTTCCTGGTCCATTCAAAGTTCTAGGAGGATGCAGGGAACATCTGATCAAAGTGGCCCGGGGAGTCAGACCCTCATTGATTGAATATTAATCAGCTAGCCTGAGGATAAGCTCATCAATATCAAGAGCCCGAAAAGTTCACTTACGCAGTTTTCTCCTTTCAGATCAATTGTATTGGACGATGTGGGAATGGACATCCCATTTGATGCAGCAGAAATCAGACCTGGTAGGAAATCAGTTTCTATTGTCAATATCAGTCTGAATGTTAAACCCTTCATACCGCATGGGTTTTGTATGTTAAAAAGGGTTTCTGTTACCAGATTTAACCCTATTAAGCTTGCTGACATTAGCAACGTGCTAATATCAACTAAATGCCAAAAATCAACTTTTATAATATGCTATTTAGCCTCTAGGAGCAGGGGAGGCGTTGTTCCTGCTCCTAAAGGCTCCCTTCTTCCACCTTTGTCGCCTCCCACCATGTCCTGATTGACAGGGCCAGGCAGCGCTCGCATCCTTCTGCCAGCCCTGTGCTCTGATGACATCTCGTGCGGGCGCTGTGAGGGAAAGACGCTCGCCAGCTGCCAGCTTCCTCACCGCGCCTATGCTGAATTCAGAACGGCACGAGATGTCATCAGAGCACAGGGCTGGCAGAAGGATGCGAGCGCTGCCTGGCCCTGTCAATTAGCACATGGAGGGAGGCGACAAAGGTGGGAGAAAGGAGCCCCAAGGAGTAGGAACAGGGCCTCCCCTGCTCCTAGAGGCTAATTAGCATATTATACAAGTTTGATTTTTGGCGTAACGGGCACTGAGAAAAGTAGGAATAGGCTAGTTAGGTTTAGCTGACATTAGCACTAAATCTGGTGACAGAAACCCTTCAAAGAGCAAGCAATTTTTTGTTTAGTTCATTGTTCCATTTCAAGTGCTATAGCTTTTTAATTTTGATGTCCATATAGCTGTGAGAGGGCTTGCTTTTTGCAGGACAAGTTCTATTCTCCAATAGTACTCATATATGTAATATGTAGAATTTGGCACTCAAGATTTTATTATATTTTACTCAATTGAGTTATAGTTATTAAACACTATACTGTATGTGCATGTATATATGTAATTCATATGTCTATAGACTCAAACATAAGAATAAAAATACACACATTAAAACAACAAATAATAATTATAATAGTTCATAGACTTTAATTAAAAGTACCTCTCCAAATATAAAAAAGAGAGCGAAGTATTAGGTTATACTAAAAAAAGAGAGAGAAGTATTAGGTTATACTAAGGCTTCTTTAACACCTGCAGCCATATGTTCCAGCCGGCAGGTCCAGTGGACAATGCTGGTTATCAGCTGGACATAAACTGCTGCAGTAGCAGCTGGATCTTGCCGGACCCCATTATAGTCAACGGGGTCCCGCAGGAAGACAGTAGTATCTGGCAATGCTGGATCCAGAGAACTCTACCAGAACAGACTTCTAGAGTTCCTTGCAGCTAGTGTGAAACTAATGTAAATAAGGGTGGGTTCACATCATGTTTTTGCCATCCTTTTAACATGTACATTGGGAAAAAAGCATACAAAAGGGTGGCACATGATGCTTTTGTATCCTGCAAAGTCCAGTAAAAAAATGTACCGATATGTGTTAACGTAATTGTTTTTTTTTTTACAATGGAACTCTATGGTAAACGGATGCCACTGTATGGCATCTGTCTGAGGCATCCGTTCAACAGATATGTTTTTTTGTATACCCTAAACGGATGACAGAAATGTGATGCGAATGCAGCCTTAGGCCTCTTGCACACGAACGTGTGCTGCCCCTGCCCATGCTGCTGAAAGCAAATTGTGGTCTGCAATGCACCGGCACCGACCCTGGGCCAGCTTTATGCGGATTGCTACCCCATTCATCTGCCCGTTCCACAAAAAGATAGAACAAGTTCTATCTTTTTTCGCAAAGGAAGCACGGAACGGAACCCCACAGAAGCACTCCGTAGTGCATTCGTAGGGTTCCATTCCGTGCTTCCGTTCCGCGCTTCCGTTCTGCATCTCCGGATTTGCGGACCCATTCAAGTGAATGGGTCTGCATCCTTGATGCAGAATGCACACGGCCAGTGACCCGTGTATTGCGGACCCACTGTATGCGGGCCACAATACGGCCACAGGGGGGAAAACGGTCGTGTGCAATAGGCCTTAATAGGATCAAAGAGGCTATGCTGGGCCTTTGGATGTAGCATTGCTGTCTAAATAACTATAAATTCTAAATGATTTGCTATATTACAAATTTACTTCTACCATTCATAAAACCATAATTCATGAGCAGTGCCCACTATAAAAACAAAATTTGTGCTTGGTCCATAGCATAATGTTAGACACTACTAGAGGTTAGAATGTAATTAGTCTATAGACTATAATAGGCAGTTATTAGTATTAGGTATCGGAGTGTACTTGTCCAAATACAATGTCCAGTACTATAAATGTTAGCTGTATACCATAACTAAATATCCAAATAAATGGTCGCTCTTCTGTTACTTTACAATAGCTCACTATTCTAGAGTTTGAACCTTCCAGCCTGTGTTCCTGCTCTGATATTCGGTGATGTGGCTGAGCATGCGCAGTGGATGATGCCAGACACCATCTCTACCCCTCTGGGATGTTCAACCAACCTATGTACACAAGATTGCCAGCAGCTGCTGAATAAGAAGTTGTAAATTGTGGCCTACTAGCCATGATTTTCTGGAGGTCTTTATTGGGCACCTGACTGCTATAGTAAAGCACCAGAGAGGGGGGCATGGGTGACAGAGGACACCTCTTCCTTCCATTAAGCACTTTAGATGCCATTGTCGCTATTAGTGATGATCGAAGTATCGGAAAATTTGATTTGGCTGCTTCTCCGAATTTTACAAAAACATTTGCTTTGTGACGTGAAGTGCATTTCTTTGTAAGTAGTGGGTGCAATGACGGAGTGGCAATTGCACCACCCCCATGATTGTACCCCTCAGATGCCGCGTACATAGCTGATTGCTGCATCTGACATCAATATTAGAGTATAAAAAAAAAAAAAAAGATCATACTTATCTCATCCATTTGACAGCAAAGCACGAGGAAATTTGGCTTTGCGCAAATTGAATTTTCCCTGAAATTCGGAACGAATTCCACTACGCCAGGCTTGATTCGCTCAACGCTAGTCGATATAGCATCTAAAGCGTTGATGATGCCCAATGTCAGAGGCTGTAAGTACCAGCTTTGGCCTAAGGATAGCAGCACCCATAGCTGCTATTCCTAGGCCAAAGCTGCTATTCAACAGGCATTAAAGGGTTAAATTATTCAACAAAAGACTTGTGAAGTCACACTTAAATTGCTATAAAAAGGTGTGGAAAGTCATTTATAGACTTATAGCAAGTGAATCGGCTGAATTTTTACTTGTGAATAGAAAAACAGCATGATTTTTAATTAGATTGCAAAGATCTGGTGCCCTGCTTTTCCAGCCATTGTGTTGATTGAACAATGCTGAGTAGTAATCTCATCACTTAAGAGGACATGGCACCAGAAAATGCAGTGCAGTCCACCGGCAGCATTGTATAGAGCAGGAGGAGCTAAGCAGATTGATATATTTTTTTTGTGGGAAACGATTCAGTAAAACATGCAATTTATACATTTGTATCTCTACCTTTTCTCACTTCTTCCATTTCCCATGTAATAATAAGCATCTGTTCTTATGACTCTGTGCTGTGCTATTCCTGTATTATTCCTGCTAGACGTTTACAAAGAAATGACCAGCATCATCAGTAAGGCCTCTTTCACACGAGCGTGTCCGGATTAGGTCCGGATGCGTTGCGGATGCGTTCAGTGAAAACTGTGCGATTTCACAGGCAAAGCCATTCAGTTTTGCCTGCGATTGCGTTCAGTTGTTCAGTTTTTTCCGCGCGGGTGCAATGCGTTTTGATGCGTTTTTCACGCGCGTGATAAAAAACTGAGGGTTTACAAACAACTTCTCTTAGTAACCATCAGTTAAAAACGCAACGCACCCGCACCTGCTTGCGGATGCTATGCGTTTTTCACGCAGCATCATTCACTTTTATGGGACTAGGGCTGCGTGAAAAACGCAGAATATAGAACATGCTGCGATTTTCACGCAACGCACAAGTGATGCGTGAAAAAAAACGCTCATGTACACAGACCCATTGAAATGAATGGGTCAGGATTCAGTGCGGATGCTATGCGTTCACGTCACGCATTGCACCCGCGCGGAAAACTCGCTCGTGTGAAAGGGGCCTAAAGGTACTGCTGGGTTTTACCAGTAACGGGTGTGTCTGACTCTGTCCAATCAGTGCTGCTGGTGTCAGACTGTGCAAGGACATACCCCTGACTGGTAACACCCATCTTTTCCTTTACTGCAAGCTGCTGACAATTCATTCATAGACTTCTAGCAGACATAACAGGGGCATGGCACAACATAAAGCAATAAGAATAGATGCTCCAGAATTTTTGTTACATGGGGAATGCAAGTAGTTACTAAGACAGACATGTCAGGAGAGGTGACAGGTCCTCTTTAAGTCTGGCCATCTAAACAGCTATCAGTGACTGACAGCTATCTATGTATACACACTTACACAGAGAATGCTATCAATCACTGATCACACCTCCCCTGTGTACAACTATCAGTGACTGACAGCTATCTTTGTATACACACTTACACAGAGAATGCTATCAATCACTGATAACACCTCCCCTATGTAAAACTATCAGTGAGTGATAGCTATCTATGTATACACACTTACACAAAGAATGCTATCAATCACTGATATCACCTCCCCTGTATACAACTATCAGTGACTGACAGCTATCTCTGTATACACACTTACACAGAGAATGCTATCAATCACTGATAACACCTCCCTGTGTACAACTATCAGTGACTGACAGATATCTATGTATACACACTTACACAGATAATGATATCAATCACTGATCACACCTACTCCATGTACATCTATCAGTGACTGACAGATATCTATGTATACACACTTACACAGAGAATGCTATCAATCACTGATAACACCTCCCCATGTACATCTATCAGTGACTGACAGCTATCTATGTATACACGCTTACACAGAGAATGCTATCAATCACTGATAACACCTAGTCCGTGTACATCTATCAGTGACTGACAGCTATCTATGTATACACGCTTACACAGAGAATGCCATCAATCACTGATAACACCTAGTCCGTGTACATCTATCAGTGACTGACAGCTATCTATGTATACAAGCTTACACAGAGAATGCTATCAATCACTGATAACACCTCCCTGTGTACAGCTATCAGTGACTGACATCTATCTATGTATACACACTTACACAAAGAATGCTAGTATTAATCGCTAATAACACCTCCCATGTTCAACTATCAGTGACTGACATTTATCTATGTATACACACTTACACAGAGAATGCTATCAATCACTGATAACACCTCCCTGTGTACCGCTATCAGTGACTGACAGCTATCTATGTATGCACACTTACACAGAGAATGCTAGCAATCACTAATAACACCTCCCTGTATACAGCTATCAGTGACTGACAGCTATCTATGTATACACACTTACACAGAGAATGCTATCAATCACTGATGACACTTTCGCTGTGTACAACTATCATGACTGACAGATATCTATGTATACACACTTACACAGTGAATGCTAT
The DNA here is from genome assembly GCA_033119425.1 of Bufotes viridis. NCBI lineage: Eukaryota > Metazoa > Chordata > Amphibia > Anura > Bufonidae > Bufotes > Bufotes viridis. Next base: position 235,915,220 of record CM065589.1, read on the forward strand.
CAATCTCTGATGACACTTCCGCTGTGTACAACTATCATGACTGACAGATATCTATGTATACACACTTACACAGAGAATGCTATCAATCACTGATAACACGTCCCTGTGTACAGCTATCAGTGACTGACAGCTATGTATACACTCTTACACAGAGAAGGCTATCAGTCACTGATGACACCTCCCTGTGTACAACTATCAGTGACTGACAGCTATCTATGTATACACACTTACACAGAGTATGATATCAATCACTGATAACACCTCCCTGTGTACAGTTATCAGTGACTGACAGCTATCTATGTATACACACTTACACAGAGAATGCTATCACTGAGAACACCTCCCCTTGTACAACTATCAGTGACTGACAGCTATCTATGTATACACACTTACACAAAGAATGCTATCAGTTACTGATAACACCTCCCTGTGTACAACTATAAGGACTGACAGCTATCTATGTATACACACTTATACAGAGAATGCTATCAATCGCTGATAACACCTCCCTGTGTACAACTATCAGTGACTGACAGCTATCTCTGTATACACACTTACACAGAGAATGATATCAGTCACTGATAACGCCTCCCTGTGTACAGCTATCAGTGACTGACAGCTATCTATGTATACACACTTACACAAAGAATGCTATCAGTTACTGATAACACCTCCCTGTGTACATCTATCAGTGACTGACAGCTATCTCTGTATACACACTTACACAGAGAATGACATCAGTCACTGATAACGCCTCCCTGTGTACAGCTATCAGTGACTGACAGCTATCTATGTATACACACCTACACAAAGAATGCTATCAGTTACTGATAACACCTCCCTGTGTACAACTATCAGTTACTGACAGCTATCTATGTATACAAACTTACACAGAGAATGCTATCAATCACTGATAACACCTCCCCTCTGTGTACAGCTATCAGTGACTGACCGCTATCTATGTATACACACTTACACAGAGAACGATATCAATCACTGATAAAACCTCTCCAGTGTACAGCTATCAGTGACTGACAGCTATCTATGTATACACACTTACACAAAGAATGCTATCAGTTACTGATAACACCTCCCTGTGTACAACTATAAGGACTGACAGCTATCTATGTATACACACTTATACAGAGAATGCTATCAATCGCTGATAACACCTCCCTGTGTACAACTATCAGTGACTGACAGCTATCTCTGTATACACACTTACACAGAGAATGATATCAGTCACTGATAACGCCTCCCTGTGTACAGCTATCAGTGACTGACAGCTATCTATGTATACACACTTACACAAAGAATGCTATCAGTTACTGATAACACCTCCCTGTGTACATCTATCAGTGACTGACAGCTATCTCTGTATACACACTTACACAGAGAATGACATCAGTCACTGATAACGCCTCCCTGTGTACAGCTATCAGTGACTGACAGCTATCTATGTATACACACTTACACAAAGAATGCTATCAGTTACTGATAACACCTCCCTGTGTACAACTATCAGTGACTGACAGCTATCTATGTATACAAACTTACACAGAGAATGCTATCAATCACTGATAACACCTCCCCTCTGTGTACAGCTATCAGTGACTGACCGCTATCTATGTATACACACTTACACAGAGAACGATATCAATCACTGATAAAACCTCCCTGTGTACAGCTATCAGTGACTGACAGCTATCTATGTATACACACCTACACAAAGAATGCTATCAGTTACTGATAACACCTCCCTGTGTACAACTATCAGTTACTGACAGCTATCTATGTATACAAACTTACACAGAGAATGCTATCAATCGCTGATAACACCTCCCTGTGTACAACTATCAGTGACTGACAGCTATCTCTGTATACACACTTACACAGAGAATGATATCAGTCACTGATAACGCCTCCCTGTGTACAGCTATCAGTGACTGACAGCTATCTATGTATACACACTTACACAAAGAATGCTATCAGTTACTGATAACACCTCCCTGTGTACATCTATCAGTGACTGACAGCTATCTATGTATACAAACTTACACAGAGAATGCTATCAATCACTGATAACACCTCCCCTCTGTGTACAGCTATCAGTGACTGACCGCTATCTATGTATACACACTTACACAGAGAACGATATCAATCACTGATAAAACCTCTCCAGTGTACAGCTATCAGTGACTGACAGCTATCTATGTATACAAACTTACACAGAGAATGCTATCAATCACTGATAACACCTCCCCTCTGTGTACAGCTATCAGTGACTGACTGCTATCTATGTATACACACTTACACAGAGAATGCTATCAATCACTGATAACACCTCCCCTATGTACAACTATCAGTGACTGACAGCTATCTATGTATACACACTTACACAGAGAATGCTATCAATTGCTGATAACACCTCCCTGTGTACAACTATCAGTGACAGACAGATATCTATGTATACACACTTACACAGAGAATGCTATCAATCACTGATAACACCTCCCTTGTGTACATCTTTCAGTGACTGACAACTATCTACAGTGCCTTGCAAAATTGACTTTTTTCGTATTTTGGTGCCTTACAACCGGGAATTAACATGGATTGTTTCAGGATTTGCATCATTTAATTTACAGAACATGCCCACAACTTTGAAGTAGTTTTTTTTTTTTATTGTAAAGCAAACAACAAATAGGACAAAATAACTGAAAAAGTCAATAACTATTCACCCCCCTAAAGTTAGTACTCTGTAGAGCCAACTTTTGCGGTAATCACAGCTCCAAGTCGCTTTGGATAGGTCTCTATGAGTTTGCGACATCTTACCATTGGGATTTTTGCCCATTCCTCCTTGCAAAACTGCTCCAGCTCCTTCAAGTTGGATGGTTTGCGCTTGTGAACAGCAATCTTTAAGTCTGACTACAGATTTTCTATTGGATTGAGATCTGGGCTTTGACTAGGACATTCCAACACATTTACATGTTTTCCCTTAAACCACTCAAGTGTTGCTTTAGCAGTGGGTTTGGGGTCATTGTCCTGCTGGAAGGTGAACCTCCGTCCTAGCCTTAAATCACGCACAGTGTGGTACAGGTTTTGCCCAAGAATATCCCTGTATTTAGCACCATCCATCTTTCCCTCAACTCTGACCAGTTTCCCAGTCCCGGCTGCTGAAAAACATCCACACGGCATGATGCTGCCACCACCATGTTTCACTGTGGGGATGGTGTTCTTTGGGTGATGTGATTTTTTGGGTTTGCGCCAGACATAGCGTTTTCTTTGATGGCCGAAAAGTTCAATTTTAGTCTCATCAGACCAGAGCACCTTCCTCCATACATTTTAGGAGTTTCCCACATGCCATTTCGCAAACTCACAACGTGCCTTTTAGTTTTTAGCTGAAAGTAATGGCTTTCTTCTGAGCACTCTGCCATAAAGCCCAACTCTATGGAGCATACAGCTTATTGTCAGCCTATGTACAGATTCTCCAGTCTGCGCCTTTTCATAACTTCGGCAGAACCACCCGCCATTTTAGGGCTTTATTAAGACTGGCATCTTAATAAAGTATTGCTGCATCTTTTCTCACAAAACTATGTATCAAGCTGCTTAGCTTCTCCTGTTCTATAACATGTTGCCGGACCGAATGGTACCTGTGTTTTCTGCTATGATTTTTGTGACTTTTTGGTGTTTTTTGCATACAGTGGCTTTGATTTATCAAACTGGTGTAAAGGAAAAGTGTCTTAGTATTTTTCATCAGACCTCAGCTCAGAGCTCCAATGAGACCCTCAATGTTAATCAGAACTCAGCTCAGAGCCCTAATCAGATCCCCAATGTTAATCAGTAGAAATGAGAGAAGTTTTAAAAAATTAAATTTAGAAGCTTTTCCAAATTTCTCCAAAAAATTCGCTATGTTATGAATTAATTAACCATGAAGCATGTTAAATCAGGTCTATCCCAGCCTGAAGTTAAACTTTAGGGAGAGTGTATCTTGCTGCACTTGCATTGCACCAACATGCAGAGCTAATCCTTTCTGGCAGCAAAACAGTTACTGTGCCTTAGAATGACAGACAGGTCACATATATGGACATGCACATCATAGTGCAGGCCACAAACATTCCTAGCTAATCCCTTCTTTCAAACCAAAAGAAAAGCATACAGCAGCTTTCAGTAAAGCTAACAAACACTGTGTGCACCTGTAGGAGCTGTGTCCAAATGACTCTTTAGTGCATGGATGCCCAACCTGTGGCCCTCTAGCTGTTACAAAACTATAACTCCCAGCATGTCTGGACAGCCTACAGCTATGAGCCTTCAGGAGGGCATTATGGGAGTTGTAGTTTTACAACATCTGGAGGGCCGCAGGTTGAGCATCCCTGCTTTAGTGGTACAAAATAAAGAAAAGGAGGCAGCGCCAATAAAGTAGTGGAGGAAAAAATGTTCTTTTAATGCATGTTTAATTTATTTATCATGTATTGTCAGCCAAAAGTAGGTGTTGGTCGAACCCGCAGAACAGATTGGCTCACAAAAACTGATGGAAATAACTGACCAAATAACTAAAGTGTGAACTCATCCTTACAGGTCAATGTTAGCATCATGTCTAATTTATCAGCCTGGACTGAACTGCGTAGTAGCCCAAGATTTAAGTAGTGGCCCCATGACAGAGTGGGGAGGGTGTCAGCAGTAAGGTTGTATTGATGTCACAGTTTATTTTTCCCTTCTTCTGATCCATCAGAAAAACAGCCAAATAAATGCGGATTCTGTATTTTGAGGATCCTCCTTAACACGGTTGGTATTTGGTCAGCATGTGATCAGTATTTGGCAAAAAACACAAGTTGGTTGTCTCTTTGCAATCGCCTTGGTTACTGATTGCTGGTGAAACATGTGACAAGGAGTAGGAGAAGGAGCATCAGGAGCAATAGATGATAAGAAGGAAGAGCTTCCTTCTTCTGCTGAGGTTGAGGTTCTGCTGGAGAAGGCGTGCAGGCCTCTGAGAGATGTAGCCGTTGCCGCATCAGGCTTTACCACTACATTAGTGCCACGGTTTTCCCAGGCCACTTTATGGTGATGTTCCATTTGTTGACACAGGGCCGTGGTGCCAACATTGGCACCCTGACCACACTTCACTTCTGCCCACACATCCTGCATACCGCTGCGCTAATGTCCTACAGTGACTTGATAAAAAAATTAACACACTGCGAGTATGGCATCATATCCGCACCACTCTGTGATGACAGCCTGCCGCTGCCTTTATCAACCCATGCACCACTAGTTGTTTCCGGACAGGTAGGCTACTGAGTAGCAGACAGACTGCCCCGGGCTCGTTTGGCTCCAGATCTCCAACTGCTTCCACCAGGCTGGATCATCGGCATGCTGCCATCCTGCTGCTTTCTCACTGGCCTGCTGCCACCCTCACCCCCTGATGATGATGCCTCCTCTTCACCCGGTTCCCCCGTGCGATCGGCTACATCATCATCCACTACTGAACTGATCGTCATTTATGTCGCCCTCACCATTCTCATGTCCCCGACTGCTCGCAACATGTGCTCCCACATGACTGTCATCGCTAATTGCACGTTCAAAGGAGGAAGCAGTGGACCTCTCCTCCAAATCTGGGCTGTCCTGTAGCTGCTGACTGTCCTCAATAAGCTCTTCCTCGTTGAAAAGCAGAGCAAAGCTGGTAGTATACATTTACTTCCTGAGCAGAAAGAGCAGCAAAAGAAAGATGCAAGTGCAGTACAGCTGAGGGCACAGATGTTGTTCCTCTGGCAGCTCTGGCCCGTTGCTGTGGCTCCTGCTACTACCAAATCTTCTTCTGCTGCTACGCCCACAATTTTAGAACTGGCGTGAGCAGGGAGAAGTTAAAACATTTTTGCCATTGCCCGTTCCTTTTGAGGGCAGATGCAACTGTCTGTTGGCCATAGTGTACAGTAACTAAATCAGTAATATAACTATGTAACTAAGTATTAATGGCTTAGCAGGTCAACTAAATAAATTAGTAGCTAAGATTAGTTATATGACCGAATCCGCGCTGACTTGGCAAAGAAGTGCTATATATGTGATAGAGGGATCGCGGTAACTGAGCGACCTCTCTTATTGCATAAGTGTACTAAATCCTGCTTTTGCTCACTTCTCACTTAATCATAATCATTAAAAAGTACTGTGTACAGCTGCAGAGGATACTTGCCGATATCGCTGTGCTGTAAGTTTGGCCAGGGGAATCTTCCTTCTCTATCCACTCCCAGGTTGTTCTTGTCTTCTGCTTCCTCCTATCGAACGCGCGGCTCCGTCCGGCAGCACACACGGGCGGGGGAAGCGGTGTGGTTGTTTCCAATGGAACCTTCAGTGTGACATCACACACAGGTACTATGGATGCCTCCTCAGTCCACTAGACCTCCGACAGGACCCACACATAACTTCAAAGTATACTGTGGTTCCTTAAACTAACCAGTGATGAGCGGCAGGGGCAATATTCGAATTTGCGATATTTTGCGAATATTTGGTAGAATATTCGTCATATATTCGCAAATTTTAGATTATTTTCTTGATTGTGAAAAATCGACAATATGTTTATTCTGAAATGTGTTTGAGGTCTCGTGGACTGAGGAGGCACTATAGCTACATTTTTCAAGCTGCTAGAAGTTTCCTGAGACTGGACAAAATGGTTGACACAGCAGAACATTACAATAGCTTTATATGCAGATAGTGCTCCAATATATTCGCAATTGCGAAATCTGCACTAATCATGCGAATATTTTGCCGCAATACGTGCAACTTCACATTTTAACAAGTCTGACTACATATTAGTGATTGGTGCACTAAGTATTGTTGTGAACTTGTGACATCACAGCACTATGTATGTAACATGTATGTATGGACAGGAGAACCTAACTACAATTAGATACACTATATCACTATCTAACCTACACTGACTATCTCCCACTAACTATCTATATTATATATATAAGCTAACTAACTAACTAACTATCTGATGTAATGCACATGAAAGCAGAGAGCACCTGAATGACACTGCTGTCTCACTCAGATCTGCAAAATACTGCATACAGTGGCTGCTGGGGAGGTTCTTATATACTAAAGGGCTAGGCAACTTTCTTATTGGTTGCTAGGGATGTTGCTAAGCTCAGACAAAGACATTGCAGCCTTCTCATTGGCCCACAAGCAAGAAGGGAGGTTACTGATAAAAAAAAATCTAGAATATTCAAAATTACGAATATATATCACTATGTTCTAAATATTCACAAATTCTCCAGGTGCCGATATTCGCGATTAATCTTCGCGATTCGAATATTCGTGCCCAACACTAAAACTAATGGCAGTGTGGGTATCTCTATCTCACTTTGTTCAACTAAATAAATGAACCTATATATTAGACTGATTGACACACATTAAGTCTATGTATAACAGAACAGATAAAGTATAAATGGCGCAGTAGGTGATCTACATAAATGCGCCTATAGATTAGACTGCCTGTTGAGACCGAGTCTGATGGACATTAAGTCTATGTATAACAGAACAGATTAAATATGAATGGCGCAGCAGTTGAACAAGATGCACAGGACGATTACACTCAGCCTGTGCTGTCCCTGCAGTCTCCCTATGCTCTCCCTATAGTGTCTAAATACTCTAACTATGGAATTTATACACTATCCCTGCACTCTCCCTATCCAATATTTTACAATTAAAAGCTTTCTGAAACACTGTCCCTATCTCTTGCCATGTCTCTCCCTATGCTAAGCTCATGGTGAAATGGCGGAGACTGGTTAGGATGAGGCTTTTATAGGGCAATCCTGCCCTATAAATTATGTTAATGAGACCCCCCATTCAGACCAGCAATGTGAATGACCCCCAAGCAGACCTCAGATCAGACCCTCAAGTGAATTACCCCAAGGTAGACTTCAGTTACATGTGTTGCTTCTCATGGCAGTGCTTTCAACTGGCATTTTTCAGCAGGATAATGCTTGCCCAGAAACAGCAGGAATGTCTCTGTCAAATTTCAACGCTACCTTGGCCTGTCCAGTTACCAGTTTTCTCGCCAATCAAGCAATTTTGGCACCAGTTGAGACACCAGCTTGTGCAACTTACGTGCAGGATCTACAGGCCCAGCTGCAACGTCTGTGGGCATATGTGCTGTATGCCTCCATGCCCAATCGTATCTTATCTAGTATCCAGGCTAGAGGTGACCTAACAGGGTACTAAGGCCTCCTTTCAATTGTACATTTTCCCCAATAAACTTACCTTCTCGCTCTAATATCGTTATCACTTACATATATCATCATTACATTCACACATAGAAAGTTACATTTGATTCCAACTCCTTCGTGGTGCATTATAATTTATTTATTTTTTGTCAATGAGTATAAATGGGTTTTTCATGAATTACTGTATATGGTATTAACACCAGTTCAGTGTTTGAAGTAGGTGCTGCACTCAGACAAGTTCTATGGCCTCTTCACAGTATACCATGTACAGAATCATAATTGCTGCCCAATCCCATTTACTTAAATGAGACTGAGCCGCACAAAGGCCATGTGATAAATGTGACGTCACAGGCCAAGGAAGAAGCTGCAGTGTTGACTTAAGTATCGTGGCCACTTTCAACTGCAGGTGTGCGTCAGAACCGCTCCAATCTGATATTGACGGAGAATAGGTCATCAATATTTTACTCCCAGAAAACCCTTCTCATTTCCTATTGCCTGATTATATTACATGACATTACTAGTGTCACTTCATGCTTCTACTGCTAGGGCCTGAAAACGCCAAATAAAGCTTAACTCCATAAACATTCTTTCAGCCACTCCGCTTGCTTACTTTCTATGAACACATTTTTAATGAACCTTAGCACTAATGACATAAAGAAATTTAGCCAAATATCACTTTCCTGTTGCCAACATCAGTTAAATTCCATATATAGCTTTTCATAGAGAACAATTATTCCTATTCAGCCTCTGAACTGAGCTGCTTTTATTCAGTGTAATACTAATATTGAGAAATGCCAAATGTACAGTCTTATCGGGGAACTACACTGAGACAAACCAGGACGGAAGTCTGGAGCCCAAATTTACTCTTTTTAGTTTTAGATACGCAAAAACCTCAGAATGCAAATTGCAGTTACTCAATTGGATTTTAAACTAGATCATATGTAGACAGAGTAGGAAGAAGTATCTGGAGATAAAATTAACATTTAAATGAACTATAGAAATGTTAAACAATAGACAGAAGATAGAGCTAGGTAAGATAATGGTAATGTACCTTGGTATGTGCAATATCCTAAAACAGGGTACTTGCAAAATAGTTTTCTGTTATCGATTAGTCAGGGTTAACAATCCTGACTCTGCCCTCGCAGGAAGCTAGGAGATGGGCTTAGGTCTGTCCAAAGAGTTCTAGTTTTAGCTGAGGAAAAGAGAGGAGCTACATGTGCTCATTCCTCAGAAGACTAGTACTGAGTCCCAGAGAATCACTATCTGTGAGACATGTGCATCAAGAGAGCCATCTCTACTTTACAGTACTTCAGAGAGAAAAGAAAGAACTAGAACGTCCAACTCTGTATAGATGAGCACAGGAGTCAGTCAGTAAGGCATTTGCTTTTTAAAGGGAACCTGTCACCAGGATTTTGTGTACAAATCTGAGTACATGGGTTACTAGATTGCCGCTAGCACATCCGCAATATCCAGTCCCCATAGCTCTGTGTGCTTTTATTGTGTAAAAAAAATGATTTGATACATATGCAAATGAACCGGAGATGAGTCCTGTCCCTGGACTCATCTCAGGGACAGGACTTATCTCATGGACAGGAATCATCTCAGGTTCATTTGCATATGTATCAAATCGTTGTTTTTACACAATAAAAGCACACAGAGCTATGGGGACTGGATATTGCGGATGTGCTAGCGGCCATCTAGCAACTCATGTCCTCAGCTCTGTACACAAAATCCTGGTGACAGGTTCCCTTTAAGGATGATAAAGACTTTACTGCAGTGTGAATGAACATTGCTAAGACATCCTTCCACACTTTGCCACAGTTTCTTAATTCTGTACCACTCAGCCTGAGAATTATGGCCACATGTAACAAGAGCTTTATTGTCAGCCTTAAATTCTACAGAGAGAAAGATAGAGGGAAGAAATACTACAACTCCTATCATAGCTTATATCCATACATTGCTATTGGAGAAAATATGCATTGTGAATTGTTTGGAACTATGTTTTGATACTGTTGGATTTACTGCAACTCTCATTCTGCATTTTAGTAAAGAGAGACATATCTATTTCTCTACAACTGGCCTGGTTCCCGACTCCAGCACCATTTTCTGGCAACAGCATCTACATCTCATGCCTTTCCCTCATAACACTCACAACACCAAGGGCACTCCAACTACCATCAGGCAGGGGTCCCAACAGCAGAGTGTGCACTCTTCTGAAGAAAGGGTGTACCCTTTTGTCACTACCCAGGCTTTAGGAAGCCTTGGTGTAAGATCTTCCACTGTAATTTATGAGGATAACTGTTGCAGTCAGAGCCATTACTACGGCCATCCTCTTCTTCACTGCTGCTGGGCTATGGCAACACATATGCTGCTTTGTGTGACATTCATGCATTCAATGGACATACACTATTGGAGAAATGCGTAAGGTTTCCAGCATACTGAAGTTAAGTTGGACAAGAGGGCCTGGCTCACAATCTCAGGTCTAGTTCCCAAAGGTGTTCAATGGGGTTGAGGTCAGGGCTCTGTGCCGGCTAGTCAACTTGTTCCACACCAAATTCACCCAACCATTGGATTGAATAAAACACCTAAATTCAGTGATTAAGAGGTATGTCCAAACACTTTACTTCACCTGTCCCTCTGGGCTCTGACTAATACACAGAGGTGTCTCAGCATGTGACCAGGTCCCAGAAAAGAGAAAATGTAGCCAAATTTTTAAGTAAGCCATTGTAAAAGTCACTGATTGTTAGCAATGTAGAATGGGGGAGGGGGGATAAGTTGGATAGCCCCTGAAAAGGCGTCCCCGGCTTAGAACTAATAATCAAAATTACAATCAGTTGCACAATCTTCTTCAGATTCAAAACTCACATATCTGTACTTATTTTTACAGACATATGATAAAAATTCAATATTTTATGGACTGTCCAAGTGTGTTGTTTGCCCGTGCTTTTAGTATTTTTTAGATATCAGCAAGATATTACTAGGCAACATCAATATTCTATAAATAATGATTTATAATAGACATTAAATAATTAGAATTGATAAATGATCTGAAAGCTAAAGGTCCTAATAAACTATATGATTTTTGGGCCAATTATCGGGAACAAGCATTTATAGAAACACTTCTGATAACTGCCCTGTATAGTTGTGCCACCAATCAGCAAATAAATGAGCAAATGCTGTTTTGTCGGCTGATTTGCAGCTTTCATCAGGATGAAAGATGCACAAACATTAGGCAGCACATCTCCTTGTGTAATCAGGGAATGCTGCCAAAAATCAATAGAACTGAAAGGAAGAAGAAGAATTGTGGTAACAGTCATTCCGCCCCTATTCACTTTGCACTTGTCCTTAGAAATTTCCTTTGTTTGTGTCAAGATACTCTTCCACTCACCCAGGGGCGTAGCTAACGGCTCATCATGGGCCCTGCTGCAAGAGTTCAGCTTGGGCCCCCCTTCCCTCAGTGTTTTGTGGGTCTTCCTATGCGGCACAAGGGTCTTTGGGCCCCCTTAGGCTCCTGGGCCCGGTAGAGACTGCTACCTCTGCACCGCCTATAGCTACACCCTTTCACTCACCCACTCATACCTGACTGCCATCCCATTGATTAAAAACATCTGACTCTAATTTCACCTTCAAATTATTCACTAATCCCAAAGGTTCACATACTTTTGCCACTCACAGACATGTGATATTGGATCATTTTACTCAATAAATAAATGACCAAGTCTATCTAATCTTCATCTACTTTTTGGACTTGTCGGAAAATCTGATGTCGTCTTATGTCAAATGTATGCAAAACTATAGAAAATTATTAAGGGTGCACAAACTGTACTCATCATTTGTTAAAAAAACAAACAAAAAAACAAGATAAAATAAAAGGATGTTATTGAAGTGAACCTGTCATCAACTTAATGCTGACCTCACGGAAGGCAGTATAAAGTAGTTTCAGAAATGCTGATTTCAGCAGTGTGTCACTCATGAGCTAAAAGTAAGTGGTTGCTGAGAACCAGCATCATAATTATTGCAGCACAGGCCTTGAAAAGAGTCAAATGACAGGTTCCCTTTAAATAGTGTTGCAATACCACAAATTCTGTAAGTCTGATATCAAATATGAAGCAATATGTTCTATTATAAACCAACCAGAACACTTTAGTGCCCATAAACCATAAATTGGTTTTCCAGGACTTACCTATGGATGACCTATAGATGCAGCCGAGCTAAACTTGATGGTTAACGCGTTAAGTAAAGAATGGCAAGAAAAAGATAACTAACTTTTCAATCTGATGTTGGGTCAGGTCATCAATAGGTACTGTAAGTCCTGGAAATACCCTTTAAAAGCTACATTGCCCCACAAGATGAATGCATTTCATAAATATTTTACATTTGTTGTACTTGTAACATTGTATGGTTATGGTTGTTCTGTATTTGTTGCAAAAAGTAAAAAGGTTTTTCATTTTTTTCTAGAACCTCCAAATTCACTGGATCTGAATGGTTCCCATGCCAGGAAAATAAAGCTCACAGCTCCTAACATTAACCTTTCCCTGGACCACAGTGAAGGTTCTATTCTTTCTGATGACAATCTTGATACTCCAGATGAACTTGATATTAACGTAGATGATCTTGATACTCCAGATGAAGCAGATTCCTTTGACTATACTGGAAACGGTAAGACCACAGTCTGACAGCGTGCATGTGAAAGGAGTATTATACTCTATGAGGAACATCCAAGTAAGTACTCCCACAGAGTATAATGGAGACAGCACTGCACATTAGCAAGACTTTTTTTCCTCTTAGCAGTCACTGGCCAACCTATACTACACAACAAGGGAAGGGTACCAGAGTTACCAGAAACATAGATACGCCATGAGTCTGGCCAAAGGTTATTCAAAAACCTCTATGGTTTTACAATAAAAAAGTGATGACTCTACAGAACGTTTCCAATATTACTAGCAAAATCATCAGAATTCAGACTTATGGATATCACTAGAAATTAAAAAAAATGGCAATGTATGAAGATGACTGGTGAAGATGGAGTTAACTAGGGAAAATAAAAAATTAATTATGAGCAATAAGGTTGTGCTAAGAACAGCTAACAGCTTCCGCCACGCATGCTGTTTTTGGGGAATTGAGGTAAATGGACCACATTAACTAATCCTGTCTTGTAGACAAATTTGTAGACAAAGTAAATGTTGACAGACAGTCTAAAAATGCCCCGAATTGAAGTTGAATGATAAATCTAGTGCATCTATAGACAGTCTACTACCGTATTTGTTGGCTTAGTTTAAGCTGAAAATGTGTACACATAACCTGAAAATCTGTCCAAATGTGCCAAAATTCTGTCCACCAAAAACATTAGACCTATTCTAAATTGGTCTAATCTGCTCCACTTTTATGCATCAGAATTGTGAATTTCAGCTTTATAAATTTATCTATAAGGTAGATATATAATACCTACATTCTAGTTTAGAGCCAAGAAATTTAAGGATGTCGGAAAATGTGTCTAAAATAAGGTGCGTTCGAATTTTGGCATAAACAATGCCAAGAAAGTTTCATACTAATGGCCGCCGTCCTATTAGTATGACAAAATCTGTCCTAATTACACAGCAGGACAAGTTACTTCACATCACTGAGGTAAACAGCCGCCGCAGCCTCTTCTCTGCTCTGCTTGTCAGGGATTATGATCCTGAATACATCTGATAAGATCTTCAGCTGAATCTCTGTAGGAATGGAGTTCTTAAGGACACATGAAGTACAGAGAGAACGGACAGGACAGACCGTGGTAATGTGGGACGGGGGTAATGGAGACTGCATACCCCCACCTACTCTCTGTACTTCATGTCTCCTCATGAGCTCCATTCCTGCAGAGATTATGCTGAAGCTCTTATCAGATGTATTCAGGACCATAATTCCTGACAAGCAGAGAGGAGGATGAGGTAGCTGTTTAGCTCAGTGTTGTAAAGTAACTTGTCCTGCTCTGTGATTAGGACAGGTTTTGTCTGTACTAATATTACGGCGGCCATTTTGTTTCCCCTAATGATTGCTCCCCAGACAAAACGAGCCATTATAACTAATTAAAGGTATTTGACAATATATTTACAACAAAGTACCAAAGAGAAGAGAAGAATACCGAGATAAAAGCCACACATCTAAAAAATATATCAAATTTATTGAGAACAACAGACACAACAAGAACAAGTTAAAACCATTGTATACAATGAGTCATGGCAGTGTGGACTAAATACCGCACGCCACCCTGACACTACCACATATGTGTAAGCACAGTCCCACATAAATAAACAATAAGTAAAGTGCATAAGATCCATCAACATTGAATAGTATGAAGGTAATACTTATCATAAAAATAGCATGGTGGAAATGTGCGTGGTAGGCAAGGAAAAACCCAACGCGTATCGCCAGGCTCTGCTGGCTTCCTCAGGGGTGCCGTTCAAAATCTCAAATGAGCTTACATATATGGGTATAGTAATGAGAATAACATTGATCACCTGCAGTGTAGGCATATGAGTGGTCCATGAGGGGAGACTCCCATAGAGAGGAGGAGTCAGTGGATGGTGTATACCATCGGTTTAGGGAAAAGTATATTTCACGCCGAACAAATTGGCGGGCGGAACTACCGTGTGCGCATGTGCTGGACCAAATAAATCGGATGAGCGCATCAATCCGCCAACAAACAAGATAGCCCAATGCGCATGCGTGAAAACATATGACGCGCTGCACTCCAATAGCCGAAAACAGCATCACACGCTGGATCAAAAAGCGCGCGTGCCGCGTTCCAAAGACCGGAAGCGGCAAAGCGCGATGTTAAGGCAGTTAAGGGGACGGCGCATGCGCAGAGGAACTATGTGAGCGAGAGGGCAAAGGGAAAGGAAACAATTAAGGGTATGACATAAAACAAAATAAAAACAAAAACCATAACCACCATCAACTTAAGAAAAAATATACAAAAAGATATACAAGCCAGTAAGCAGGCAGAAGTGCGAGATGTGCATATATAAAGTGCATAAAAATACAAAAACACAAACGTGATAAAGTGTCTGAATTATATCCGTTATTCTATACAGTTCACGTGAATTTTATACTAAATATTTATTTATTGTATTTTAATGTTATTCATTGAATTTTTAGATATTATTATTATTTTTTATTTTTATTCTTTATTTTTTATATTATTTATTTTTTATATATTATTTTATTTTTTATACTTTTTATATTTTTTATATGTTGTTTATATTCTATATATACATTTATAAATAAATATATTTTATACTTTTTAAACTATATTTTGTGTATGTTTTTTTATATATTATATCTATTATTATTCTATGTAATATATTTTGTGCATTTACTTTATAAAAATATAAATTCTACGTTCAAATAGACTATTCTATATCTTTTGGTTATTTCTATTTTATCTTAATTCATAAAAAAAAAAGGGGGGGGGGAGGGGAGGGAAAAAAAGAGAGGGAAGGGAAAGGGAGATAGGGATTTCTTTGTCCTGTCGCCCACAGAGTAAACGGTTCGCACCAAGGACCAGAGAGGGGTACATGTGGCAGATTATAATCTATAAGAAAAAGGGCATAAAAAGTCCAGAATTGTTCAGCAGAGTCTGTCCATTCCAAAAGTGTATGTAGACGAGGAATATCCCCCACTCCAGACCCATGAAAGGTTCAACAGATAATCCGGTAAATGGCAAATCCAAGTGAGTCCCAGGGGAAGGAAAAAGGTCCAGAATTGTTTAACAAAGTCTGTCCAATCCAAAAATGCATGTAGACGAGGAATATCCCCCACTTCACATCCAAAGGAAAGTTCAACAAGATGATCCAGCAAATGGCAAATCCAAGTAGATCCGAGGGGAAGAGAAAGGAGAAGGTATCCAAAAAAGTGCAGAAAAATAATCCAATAATTGCCCTTGCAAAGAAAGAACATCTGAAAAAAACATAGACAAAAAGAATAAGAGTGTGTAAAACTGTGACTAGGACAGGTTTTGTCTGTACTAATATTACAGCGGCCATTTTGTTTCCCCTAATGATTGCTCCCCAGACAAAACGAGCCATTATAACTAATTAAAGGTATTTGGCAATATATTTACAATAAAGTAATATTTAAGTTTTTTCATTTTATTAATTCCCGGAGAACCCCTTTAATGTGGACTAGTATCTTCTCTACCAGGAGGCAAGTCACTGCTCTAATTCTATTGTTTGCCCATTTGGATAGGTAAAACTAATCTAATGTTAATTATAAGTGCTGTAGCATTAATGAAAGCTTTAAAAAATCTAAATATAGACTTGGTTCAAAATTGACATATACAGATGTATTTTATATAAAGTATGTTTTTTGTACTTACCTAAGGACCACGTGCTCATAATCCGTTTTAAATACTCCAGTTATTTTCACCATTGGATAATTGCGGCTATAAATGAATATAGGAATCTAATAAGAGACAATTCATATGAAGTATGACTGTTTTTTCTCCCCGGTCATTTTATTTACATCTGTCATGTACTAATTGGGTTTGTACTTTACAACGTACATAGGACAGTAAATGAGGTTAATTATTCATTATTTATCTAAGAGGTGAACTATGTAAAAAGACAAAATTTAATATACAGTATTATATGTGGGCAAAAATGAAATTTGGCTATGACAGTTTGACAGCTGGAGTGCAGATGATTAATGTCTACTGGTGGTCATTTGCAACCTGTAACTGTTTATATTTACACGCTGGCATAGAAGAAGCAATAATATAAGATGGTGCCAGCCTTATAAATCTGCCCAGATGATCTAATCTGTCCAGTATGTTCTGTGTTGCGTACCATGGATACAGGCAGTAGTGAAAGAAACAGTGCAGGTTAGCACAGACACTGCCACCAGTAAGTACAATTATAATGAATATCATAAAAGTCATACAAAATGTTATCCTTTAATAACCCTACTGCACCTTTTAAGGTGAGTCCAACCTCATCTTCAGGTATATAAAAATGATCAAAAGGGAACGCATTTATATACCGTATTTTCCGGCGTATAAGACGACTGGGCATATAAGATGACCCCCTACTTTTCCTGTTAAAATATGGGGTTTGGGCTATACTCGCCGTATTAGACTACCCCAATGCACACTAAATAAAAATTAAACAGACAATCCGAGCATGAGAAAACCACTGAGAGCAGGGAGAGGGGGCTGCTTCAGAAGAGATTGGCCAGGATGCAGTGCACGGTGGCTCAGCTAGAGGGCGCCTGTCCCTTAAGCTGGAGAAGGACAGCTTCTCCAGTCTGGCTTGGAAGTAAAAAGCACCTTTCACTGGTCCAACATTCACTTCTATGGGGCCTGTGTAGCGTGTAAAACGCAGAATATAGAACATGCTGCAATTTTCACGGAAAAGTGATGCGGGAAAATCACCGCTCATGTACACAGCCCTATAGAAATTAATGGCTCCGGATTCAGTGCGGGTGCAATGCGTTCACCTCATGCATTGCACCCGCGTGGAAATCACGCCTGTGTAAGAGGGGTCTTACTGTTCAGATGATTTAATTTTTTGTGTTTTTTGTATACTAGTAACATTTATTATGGACAAAAACTGTGGGTGTATCATGGCTGCCATCATCAATTTTGTCAGAATTCTACTGAACATCAGAATTATGTTGCAATAACATATATTTGAGAATGTATAATAGCACTTTTAGGTATAGCCTCGAGTCACTTGGAAAGCCAAATAACAACTTTTATTGGAACTTAGAGATATCTAGGACACATCAAACACAATTTAATACATGCTGAGATGTCTGACCATTCCACAAGATCACAATAGCAAGGATTATGGTTGACGTTCCATATTTTGTATGCTGGATTTAAAAAGTGGTTGGTAATGGTAAAGTGTACAAGACAATTCCAGGATATGTGGGGCAGACATGGGTTAATAGTTCATTTTGGAATTGGATGATTGAGAGGTTTGTAATCGTCTCTGTATCTTACATCTTCAGCATACGACATAGCAATGTAACCTGCTAACGCTTGTCAGCTAGACTATATGGAGCATGCCAAGGAATGTTGAATTTGAGAACAAAAGCCTATTTCAATACTTGTTTGGAAGACTAACTATGAAGAGCTGATAAATCTGAAGGCCTTCTAATTGACCAATTCTTCTGTTTCTCTGCTCACAATTGCTCCTTTGTTTGCTATTATTTGACCTTTTCCTCTGGAGCAGTAGAGAACATTAGTTTTAATAAGCGTATGGTAACTAGAATCAGGTTACTAATTCTACACGTAAATACAGTATATGATGTAATTGTCAAAAGGAACAGAAAAAGAGTCTGGTACCGTGTTAGCCAATAGAAAACTAGTTTAATGCACCCATTAAGAGAAACAAAATAAGAGTATTGCAGGTTTGATACCTTTTAATGGCTAACAAAAATAGAAGTATTGATGTTAGATAGCGAGCTTTCAAGACATCAACAGTCCCTTCATCAGGCGTACTACAAGAATATATGAAGAAACAGCAATATATATATATACTGTATAAATACAATAAGAACAGAGAATGGACATTTGAAAAATAACAGAACAGCATATCAAAGATCTTGAGACTGAGACCTTAATTATCTTACAGATAAGGGATGTGAAAGTTTTATGGTATCTAAATGTGATTGTGACATGGAAATCATACAGCATATATGTCCCATACACATCACACATTCAAAGTTAATATAAATAAAAACATAAGACAAGAGTATGGAGATTGACCAAGGCCTGATTATTAACTCATAAATAACTAGTAACCATAACACACTTTAGAGCCTAGTCATAATCTCAGACTCAAACCATAATAATAATAACTTCAGAGTCCATCCTATACACAGGAGGGCCTATGTAAAACCACCCAGACAGGCCAACGACCATATTATTCCAACAGGGGGGTGGGGGCACAGGGATCCAGGCTCCACGGGCTGGTGCGGACAAAAGGCAAGCCAGCCCGGGAAGCCAGGACAATTATAGTCCCAGTCCTGAATCCCCCACCAATCAGGCACTTGTTGTCAGGGTCTGGGTATCTCTACCTGAAACCCTGCAACAAGACAGGGCCTCAGCCAATTACGACAATCACTGGCAGAATAACCACTCTGTCCAGTGACCACTGCAAAAACGGCGGGAAATTTTCCCTCCAAAGCCCACTCTAAAAGTACTATCTCAATCACTGGGCAGAAATGAACTTCTGCCCAGTGAAGGAGATAACCTTAAAGAGGACCTTTCACTGGTCCACAGTTTATCAGTTAATGGTATGTACATGGAGAGCGGCACCCAGGGATGTCCCTGCACTTACTTGTATCCCTGGGTGCCGCTCCGTTCATCCTCTGTAGTCCCCGGTACCGGCGCGCGGGCTTCTCCTATTTTTGCCTGGGTATCCTGCATATGAGCTGAGTGCTGCGATTGGCCAGGCTTGGGAGAAGGAGACACCCAGGGCAAAAGAAGATGTCTCCGCCCCAGGCAAAAATAGGAGAAGTGCTCGCACCGGTACCGGGGGCTACAGAGGACGAACGGAGTGGCACCCAGGGATACAAGTAAGTGCAGGGTCATCCCTGGGTGCCGCTCTGCATGTATATACATTTGCCTCATAAACTGCGGACCAGTGAAAGGTCCTCTTTAACATTGGACAATGCTGATATGGCCACGTGGATCCCTCCTTAAACTCCGGGATCTGGCCATGGCAGCTTTAGAAAGGTAGTGTGGTCAACAGAAGCTTGATTTTGTTTGTTCACACTCAGCAGTGTTAATGGATTAAGATATCAGCATACATGTTTTTCACAGCTCCTAGATTTCAATCATTTCTGATTTTCCTGACAACGAACAACATTAAAGGGGTTTTATGAGATGTTTATACTGATTACCTATCCTCTGGATATGTCATCAGTATATGACCAGGGGGGTCCAACACCTGGAGAAACCAGCATCAGCTGTTTGAGAAGGCACTGGCGTCTGCAGTATCGCTGCAGCCTTCTCACTGCTTTCCCTAGGCCGAGTGATGACACTTTCATCAGTCACATTGCCTAGATGCAGCTCAGCCCTATTGAAGTGCATGGGGCTGAGCTGCGACACCAAGCACATCCACTATACAATGTATGGCATTGTGCTTGGTAAACATGGAGAAGAACGTGGTGCTTACAGGAGCACAGGTGTCTTCTCGAGCAGCTGATTGGCGGGGGTCACAGGTGTTGGGCCCCCACCGATCAAATACTGATGACCTATCCTCTGGATAGGGCATCAGTATTAAAATCTCAGAAAACTCTTTTAAGAATGGGGAAAGGATGAACTGTAGAAACACAACGTCTTAAAGGCCAGTTTGGATGAAGAAGGTGATTGTCACGAAGGAAGCGCTTCTTTCCAACTAATGCTTGCTCGTCAGTGAAGGTAAAAAGCTGCATTTACATGCAGCGAACCCCTCCACTGTATGGGGATGAGCAATGGCTTCTACTATCACTACAGCTTCATTGTTTCGGGGAAGCATATCACTGTTCACACGGCACAATCTGCTGACTAGAAACGTTGATTAAGGTGTCTGCAAGAAATATAATTTCACCTGATGAATTAGCGAAATGCTGCACTTTTACACGGGATTATCGGGAATGAGTGTTTGTACAAACGTTCTTCCCCTATAATCTTCCCAACAAAGGGGCGCATTTACACAGAAATGCAACAGCACTCTGCAACCAGCACTCTGCCCTGCCTCTATGCTAGAAGCTATCAGAGGTCGTTAGTGTACATTTTGATCAAAAAGTAATAAGCCACTCGCCACGCCATGGCCGCCTCTGTGAGTGGTTCTAACGCTAAATCCTACCTGTTATGGGCCATTTATTAAGACTGGCATTTGAGATGCAGGTCTTAATCCCTTTTCGACCGCCATACGGCTATATACGTCGACAGTCAGGATTTTAACCGCCTGCCGACCGCCTAACGCAGGGCTGCGTCCAGACGGTGGCAGGCTTGGTCCTCCTTGACGCGGCGGCGCATCATCTCGCGAGAGGCGAGATTTGCTGTGAACGCGCGCGCGTGTTCCCAGCAGATCGCGGCTGAGCAGTTATACTACAGCCTGTCAGCGATAATCAATCGCTGGCAGGCTGTAGATGCAAAATAAAAAGCATCAAAGATGTATATCAGACGCTGTTTTGTTAACAGTGTCTGATATACCTGCTACCTGGTCCTGTGGTGGTCCCATTTGCTGGGATCGACCACCAGAGGACCAGGTAGCTATGTAAAGTTGCACCAAGGACCACACTACCCCCCCCCCCCGTCACTTATTAACCGCTTGTTAACCCCTGATCACCCCATATAGACTCTCTGATCACCCCCCTGTCACTGATCAACCCCCTGTAAGGCTCCATTCACATGTCCATAAGTGTTTTGCGGATCCATGGATCCGCAAAACATGGACACTGGCAATGTGCTTTCCGCATTTTGCAGATCCGCACATTGCCAGAACTATATAGAAAATGCCTTTTCTTGTCCGCAATTGCGGACAAGAATAGGACATGTTCCATATTTTTGCGGAACGGAAGTGCAGACCCGGAAGTACGGATCCGAAATTCCGGATCCGAGCGGGACAAAGTCTGTCCCCATAGAAATGAATGGGTCCGCAATTCCGTTCCGCAAACAGAATTGCGGACGTGTGAATGGGGCATAAGGGTCCCTTATCACCGCCAGTTAGTTAGCTACTTGTTAGGTAGTTAGCGCCCAGCCCACCGCACCGCAGTTACTGATTTTGGCAGAGATTTTTTCATCCACATTGATCGATGCGAATGAAGAAATCTGTGCCGTTCATTTTTTTTTTCAGCCCAGAGGCTGACCGGGAAAAAAAATCTCATTACCCATATGCTCAATATAAGGAGAATCGCAGAAACTCCTAATGCTGGCCATATGTGTAATGATTGCGGAGACCCTCAAATGCCAGCGCAGTACAAACATCCCACAAGTGACCCCATTTTAGAAGGAAGACACCCCAAGGTATTCCGTGAGGGGTATGGTGAATTCATGTAAAATTTCCGCTAACTTGTGCCAAAATTTAATTTTTTCTGTGAACTCGCCATGCCCCTCACGGAATACCTTGGGGTGTCTTCTTTCCAAAATGTGGTCACATGTGGGGTATTTATACTGCCCTGGCATTTTAGGGGTCCTAAAGCGTGAGAATCCAAATGCGTAAAAATGCCCTGTGAAATCCTAAGGGTACTCATGGGAATTTGGGCCCCTTTGCGCATCTTGGCTGCAAAAAAGTGTCACTCATGTGGTATCGCCGTACTCAGGAGAAGTAGGGCAATGAGTTTTGGGGTGTATTTTTATATATACCCATACTTTATGTGAGAAATATCGCTGTAAATGACAAATTTTTAAATTTTTTATACAAAGTTGTCAATTTACAGAGATATTTCTCACACACAGTATTTGTGGGGTATTTATACTGCCCTGGCATTTTAGGGGTCTCTAAAGCGTGAGAAGAAGTCTGGAATCTAAATGCGTAAAAATGCCCTGTGAAATCCTAAAGGTACTCATTGGAATTTGGGCCCCTTTGCACACACAGGCTGCAAAAAAGTGGCACACATGTGGTATTGCCGTACTCAGGAGAAGTAGGGCAATGTGTTTTGGGGTGTATTTTTACATATACCCATGCTGGGTGTAAGAAATATCTCTGTAAATGACAACTTTTAAATTTTTTTTATACAAAGTTGTCAGTTTACAGAGATATTTCTCTCACCCAACATGGGTATATGTAAAAATACACCCCAAAACACATTGCCCTTCTTCTCCTGAGTACGGCGATACCACATAAGTGACATTTTTTTGCAGCCTGGATGCGCAAAGGGGCCCAAATTCTAACGAGTACCTTTAGGTTTTACAGCGATGCTCACAATTTAGCCCCGCCCAAAATGCCAGAACAGTAAACACACCCCACAAATGACCCCATTTCGGAAAGTAGACACCCCAAGGTATTTACTGAGGGGCATAGTGAGTCCGTGGGAGATTTTTTTTTTTTGCCAGAAGTTAGCAGAAATGAAAGCTTTATTATTATTTTTTTTTCCTCAGAAAGTGTCATTTTCCGCTAACTTGTGAAAAAAAATGAAATGATACATGAACTCACCATGCCCCTCCGCGAATACTTTGGGGTGTCTTCTTTCTAAAATGGTGTCATTTGGGGGGTATTTATACTTTCCTGGCATTCTAGCACCTGAAGAAACATGACAGGTGCTCAGAAAGTCAGAGCTGCCTCAAAATGCGGAAATTCACTTTTTTGCACCATAGTTTGTAAACGCTATAACTTTTACCCAAACCAATAAATATACACTTATTGGATTTTTTTTAAATCAAAGACATGTAGAACAATACGTTTTGAGAAAAATTTATATAGAAATATAGTTTTTTTTGAAAATTTTTAATTGAAAAATGTAATTTTTTTGCAAAAATTTCGGTCATTTTTGATTAATAGCAAAAAAAGTAAAAATGTCAGCAGCAATGAAATACCACCAAATGAAAGCTCTATTAGTGAGAAAAGGAGGTAAAATTCATTTGGGTGGTAAGTTGCATGACGGAGCAATAAACGGTGAAAGTAGCGTAGTGCAGAATTGTAAAAAGTGGCCTGGTCATTAAGGGTGTTTAGGTTGGGGGGCTGAAGTGGTTAAAGATGAGAGGAGCAGGCGCCATATCTGCGGAGTGCCTGCCGTTTCATACAACAGCCACCCGCGGCTAATGTCTGTGACCGGCAGTAATGCCGGTCACGGACATTTAACACTTCAGATGCTGTGATTCTGGGTGTGCTCCAGCTCCCCCCGGCAGGGATCGGGGGAGCTGGAGTGTATTAGCAGCATCCCGGGTCCTCCTGTGTGACAGGAGGCTGCTTTTTAGTAATTTCTATGGAGCCCCTGTCTGTAGCAAGGCTCCATAGAAATACAGTAAAATCCTCATCGACTCCAATGCTAATGCAATCCAATGATTGCTTGTTATAGTTCCCTATGGGAACTATAAAAATAAGTGTACATTTTTTTTTTTATAAATTGAAAAAATATAAAAATTCATATCACCCCCCTTTTCCAAAAATAAATAAATAAATAAATACTCATCATAGGTATCCCAGCGTGCAAAAATGCCCATACTATTAAAATATAAAAAAGTTAATCCCTTACAGAAAACAGCAAAACGGAAAAAAAGGAAAAATGGATGATTCTCCCCTGTCTAGACTTAGACTCACTCTCTATCCACTACACTGACTCCAATGCATGGCCTTGAAGATCCTGGGCCTCCTAGTTTCATTTTCCACTGGAGCACTTTTGTACTACAGTAGTTTGCTTGGGTAGCTGTAGTCTTGCAGATGATGCTTCTCTGAAACTCATGCATAGGCCTCATGCACACGGCCGTTGTTGTGGTCCGCGTCCGAGCCGCATATTTTACGGCTCAGGCGCGGACCCATTCACTTCAATAGGGCCGCAAAAGACGCGGACAAGAATAGGCATTTCTATAATGGGCCGCGTTCCGTTCTGCAAATTGCGGAACGGAACGCGGAGCAGCTTCCGTGTTTTGTGGATCCGCTGTTTGCGGACTGCAAAACACCAACGGTCGTGTGCATGTAGCCTTAGGCTACTTTTGCACTAGCTTTTTTTTGCGGATCTGTCATGGAGCTGCAAAAACGCTTCCGTTACAATAATACAACCGCATGCATCCATCATGAATGGATCCGGTTGTATTATGTCTTCTATAGCCATGACGGATCCATCTTGAACACCATTAAAAGTCAATGGGGGACGGATCCGTTTTCTATTGTGCTAGATTGTGTCAGAGAAAAGGGATCCGTCCTCATTAACTTACATTGTGTGCCAAGGCAGATCCGTTTGGCTCCACTTCATCAGGCGGACAGCAAAACGCTGCAGGCAGCGTTTTAGTGTCCTCCTCCAGAGCAGAATGGTGACTGAACGGAGGCAAACTGATGCATTCTGAGCAGATCCTTTTCCATTCAGAA
Source organism: Bufotes viridis (assembly GCA_033119425.1). Taxonomy (NCBI): domain Eukaryota; kingdom Metazoa; phylum Chordata; class Amphibia; order Anura; family Bufonidae; genus Bufotes; species Bufotes viridis. The sequence goes on from CM065589.1 coordinate 235,940,430, forward strand.
TGCATTAGGCCAAAACTGGTCCGTTTTGGACCGCCTGTGAGAGCCCGAGACGGATCACACAAACGGAAACCCAAACACCAGTGTAAAAGTAGCCTTAGCTGAGCAGTTCATACAACATAGGTCATCATTCTTCTTCAGCTAAGCACAGACTATTGACTGACTAACTAGGGATTGGACCCAGGTTCTTCTCCCAGCAAACTAAAGGGGATGAGTCAAGGTGTTAACCCTGACATATTCATACAATGCTTTTGAGTTTGCAGATTCAGCAAACAGAACATTTCATTTAACAAGTTAACAACAATTAATCTTTTGCAGGGAGCCTATTCTGGGGTCCTGAGAATGCAGATACTATTGAATGCAGATACAAAAACCAGGTGCTCTGCAGAGGGCACTCACCTTGTTCTCCTCTGGCCTAGCCCTAGCACTGCCCTGCCACTGGCCCTGCTGACTCCTCTTTATTTCAAGTCAGGAGGACAGAGTCAGCTCCCTAGCCCCTTAGGCTGGTCAGGGCTAGCCTCGCCGGCACTTATATTATAAATAGGTAACAATGAGCAGCAGGGAGTAAGCACTGCAAGAGGCACAAGTCAATTGTGTTTGACAGTGTAGGAGGCAGGGTGGCAGGCCCTCTAATGCCAAGGGCCCCGTAGCAGCTGTTATGGCTGCTTTGGCGGTAGTTAGGCTACTGACTCTAGATAATCCTCTGAGATAAATCCATCACCAGTACAAATATATCTCCTACTCAGAAGTATTACCACAATATACTAGTTAAAGGGAAGCTTTCACTACGAAATGCAGTACAAGCTGCAGGCAGCATGCTATAGAGCAGGGCAAGCTAAGAAGTCAGAAGCTATATAGTTGTGCAGGAAAAGATTCAGGAGAACTTGTACTTTATGCATAAGCCTTTTTATGCGTAGGAGTCATGTGGGCAGTCCTCCGTGATTCATAGCTAACTCTGCATGACTAAGCCTACAGGGAAGGCTGCCAATCAGTGACTCTTATGTATAAGAAAGCAAAGGTTTAAATGCATAAATTGCAGGTTTTTTTTTATCTTATCCTGCAAAACTATATATTTATCTGCTCAGCTCCTCCTGCTCCATAACACACTACCGGGAGATTGTACTGGGTTTCATGGTAACAGGTTCCCTTTAAGATGTATCAAGTTAGATTTCGGAGTCATATAAAATTAAAGACATATTGACTTACAGTATGTAAAAGTGAAACCAGCAGAATCATGCTGGCCTACCGAAGGGCATATAGTGATAGGTGCTTTGATTATACTTAGCTATCTTTTACTTTGAAGCTGGGTTTTCATATGCATGTTTGTGAGGCCATTTTTTAAGCCAAAACCAGGAATTGATTTAAAAACAGGAGATGACTCTTTCTTTCCTTAATACATGTCCTTTGTGTATGTTCCATTCCTGACTTTGGCTTCAGAAACGTCATAAAAACCTGAAAATACTAATCCAAACTTGAAGTGGTTGTTTGACCCCTATTTTAAAATTAAATAATGGGTGAAATGTGAAAGCCAATCACTTCTACTAAGCAGCTTTGTTCCAGCGCTGATGGTCCCATCCTAGCTGCTTCTGGTCCGCTGTGGAGAGGAAATATGATGTCTTGTCCTTCATCACGTGCACCATTGAGGCTATTTACTGGCCTTAGCAGTGACATGTCTCCAAGTGGCATGTGCCTGCTTAGGCCAGTGAATGGCTGCAGTGGTGCACGTGACAACAGATGAGATATCAGAATTCCAATCTACAGGGTATGGGAAGCAGTGAGGATGGAATGGAGCTGGAATGGAGCTGCTCACAGGTGGCATTCTTTTTTTTTTCGAGTACACACATTCTGGGCTGACAAGATGGAAGAAACCTCCTTACGCACGGTAGTGTTTTTAAGAGGACATTATGAAGTAGCAGTAACTATGGGCACAGAGCAAGAAACAGTATAAAATAATCCAAAACCCTGTACTAACCTTTTAATTGTTCCACCACTCCAGTGCCACCACTCAGGTCTCCATTGGACCTACAATGGCTAAAGGATAACTGTCACATTTAGACCCTAATTTCAGTTTTCATATATGTAGTTACTAATATGATAATATTCCTGAATCAATAACTATTAGACTTACTTAACCCTTATTTAATAAGATTCAGCCCTTAGCAACCAGTCTGCATAAAACTGCAATTTCACTATTCTGTTAAAATCGCCGCCCTCAGCCCTGAGGCTAATCCACAGGATGCCTGCTGTGAAGTTAGTGAAGACCAGCACTGTATAGGGGGGTCTTGCAGTGAAGTTCCCAGGTCTGGCTGAAGCCTGTAGTCCTTCTACAAGTTCTCCTCTTATCAGATAAGGCTTTCATTTATACACTGAGCAGCCCATATCTTCCCTGAGCTTTACATTCTCCAGAACTGCTAAGGGAGTGTCTGCCAAGCACAGGCATGTGGAGAAGTTCACACACACAGCCCAGCACTGTTATCTCCTGTCAGGAAGAACCTGGCTTTTTATACATTCCCTTACAATGTTGACTCACTATCAGTTCCCAGTGCTCCGTCCTCTATCTGGTAGACGGAAGGAGCATAGCAACCTGATTTTATCTCAGGTAACAATAGCCAATACTGGGCACTTTTAGGTGGCTTTTAGGGGTTATTTATTAAACAATCAGAAATTAAAACAGGGCCAACAAGGTGATATTAATCACCAAAATCCAATAGTAAAAAAAAAAAAATTTGACAGTTATACTTTAAATGCTATTCACAGTTCACATGACTAATGCAGCCATTTGCTGGCCTCAGTGGTAACATGTGGTGGCACTGGAACTGCAGGACATTTAAAGGTTGAGTAAGGGATTTTTTGTTTATTTTATACAACCACTTGTTCTGTGTCCATTTTTTACAAAATCTTTTAAAACCCTTTTTAAACTCAGAAATGGAAATCTATGGCCTCATAATGTGCCACTGAATGCCCATGTTTTTATGGAGGATTCATATGGAATCTGTGTTAAATAAAAATAGGCATGTTCCATTGAATTCTTTATTACATGACATCAATTATTTTCTAGAAGCAGTGCTATGCCAACTTTTTAGGGTATCACATGTACTTGTAGTGGTGTGCAGTCAGAAACCATGTGTTACAGATGAAATATATGTGCCACACTACTGACACAAGGAAATACAAGGGTGATGGAAAAACTGACTGAAGAAAGGTGAACTGACAAAATTGAAGAATAGACTAAAAAAAAAGAATGTTGGATTGGGATGGTTTATATTTTAACAATTTTATATAATAAATTCTATTAACTGGTTAAATAATGACATTTATTTTAGATGATCGTCCTGCACTCGGCCACTCACTGCAAGGAGATTTTGAATCTATCCAAGAATACTCAGCAGAAGAAGAGAGAGCCGATAATAAGCTATGGAGGACTGTCATCATTGGTGATCAAGAACAACGAATAGATATGAAGGTCATTGAACCATACAAGAAAGTGATATCACACGGAGGTATGGATATATGATAAAGTACAGACACCTACATAGTTTCTATGCTCCTTTTAGATATGCATGGGCTATAAACATTGAAAAATTCACACAGTCAGTGTAAGTACACATATTACTTAAAAGGCTTGATCACCTTTTGGGGGTGTTTGGGCAGACCATCCTCCTTTCTGGCCAGACCTTCAAAGGGAAGCACACTTACCTGCTTCCCAGCTCCTTCGCTCCCCCACCACCACTTCCCCTTCTTGGATCCCCCACTGTCAACGTCTGCTTTGAAAGTGCTGCAGCCAATAACTGGCTGCAGTGGTGACCTGCCCCCTTGCATCTTGTGACTGACGTGACACAAGAAGGCAGGTCAGTGCTGGGGCCAGCCATTGGCAGCAGCAGCAGTGGATGTTGACAGCAGGTGATCCGTGCGAGGAAGCAGAGGTGGGGGAACGAAGAAGCTGGGAACCAGCGGCAGGGAGCAGGTAAGTATGCCTCCCATTGCAGGTCTGGCAAGAAGGGGGGTCTGCTCAAACATTCTCAAAAGGTGAACACCCCTTGAACACACCAAAAGGTTATTCCATGATTAGTGTAAAAAAATTACATCATGGCATCATGTAGTGTATAACAATCTCAAAGCTAGACAAACAAACAAAGCTAGAACAAGTCCTGCACCTCACATGAAACCAGAGCTTTTCCCATTCATTGCTCCAATGTTCTGCTACCAGCTTCCTCAAGCTGGTAATCAGTAAACCTGTCCATCTAAGGTCCCTTTCACATGAGCGAGTTTTCCGCACAGGTGCAATGCATTGCACCCTCACTGAATCCGGACCCATTCATTTCAATGGGTCTGTGTACATGAGTGATGTTTTTCACGCATCACTTGTGCGTTGCGTGAAAATCGCAGCATGTTCTATATTCTGCATTTTTCACGCAACGTTGGCTCCATAGAAATAAATGGGCCGCATGAAAATCGCATCTGCACTTGCTTGAGTTTTTCACTGATGGTTGCTAAGATATGTTGTTTGTAAACGTTCAGTTTTTTATCACGCACGAAGCCTAATATGAATTTATTTTCTGTTAAGGCCCGTATTTTTGGTCCACATCCGATGCGTATTTTTAGCAGATTGGATGCAAACTCATTCATTTCAATGACTCCATAAATTAATAGACATTGTTATAATGGATCCGCGAAAAAAAAAAAGGATGCAACACGGACGTCATCCGTTTTTTTTTGTGGCCCACAAAATAAATACGGTCATGTGAATGCACCATAACACTTGACAATATGAAGGCTGACAGTGTGCGTTAAATCCATGTCGGCATGGTTCATCCCCTCACCCTACACACAAATGTTAGAGCTAAATAAATTCATGGACATGATACAGAGGAATGGACCCTACAGATGGGAGAACTGGACTAGCTGGCTGAAGATGAAAGGACTTCAGGCAGCTACACATTTTTGTTGCTTTGAGTTGATAAATGGAATGATGACTATGCAGTCTTTCCTTTTGTTGGCCTATGTAGATGTAGTCTTAAAGGGAATCTGTCATGTAGAGAATGGACATTAAACCAAAAGTATGCCCTTATAGTACTTCATACCTTTTTTCTATAGGTTTTTCTTTTTCTTTGAAGCTGGTATTATTTCTTCATAAAATCCACTCTAACCCATATGCTAATGAGGCATTAAGGTGCCCAGAGGGGTGTTATTTTCATTCACAGGTCATCAGCTTCAACTGTTTCACTGGGCATGCTCTGAAAACGTCACTGGGATCAGCGCACACTCAGTAAATCAGTTGAAGCTGGTGCCCTCAGTTGAACTGAAAGAGCGCAGGCGCAGTCAGTGTTTGGCACTGCTCTGTTTGGTTTGAAGTACCGCACTCTGATGGCGTCGGTGCTTGTCAAAGGACTTCTGGTCACCGTATAGATCAATAAAAGATGGCAGCACACGACTTGATGCAATCTCAATGTGGAAAATTTATTACACTTTGTGTTTACATGATCCAAACACACTTTTGGTTTAATATCCTCTTTCTTTAAGCACACAATAGGACTAATAGTTGTTATACTATACATATAAAAGATAACACCTGTGTGGAAAGTGCATGGGTATGGTCACATGTTTTGCTGCAGCCAATAACTGGCTTCAGCAGTGACATGCTGCTTGATCATGGGCGTACATTGTACAGCGGCTGTGCTTGGTGCTGCAGCCCTCTGATTCACTTGAATGGGTTTTACCTGCACATAGGCCACGTGACTGATGAACATGATGTGACTGGCCTAGAAAGAGGCCACAGCCCTCAACAGAGCACCGCAAGTTCTTCAAACAACAGATCGGCAGGGCTGCAATACCATGCACAGCCACTATACAATGTGTGGCACTGTTCCTGGCATGCTGTGAGGAAGCCACAGCAATCGCCCGAGCGCTGTGTTCCTTTTAGAAAGCTAATCAGTGGGTGAGGATAGGTCATTAATATTTTACTCCCCGTTAATACTGATGGCATAAATTCTATATACAGTCAATAAAGATAAGTGAAATATGGGTAAGGTACACTGATGATGACAAGTACCAGAATTTGTCAACAAATAGGTACAATAAATAGTAAGAGTAAGCTAATTTTCTAAAGCATGGGGTGTATCTGAGTTTCATGATATCATACTTACGTGCTCCTGAAAAACAGGTTCGTTTATTGTCTCACATAAGATTCTGTGGCTTTAAGAAGTAACCAACCCGTCATTGTTCTGTCTTACACCAGAAAAATATGTTGAATTTAAATAGGAAAGGAAAAAAAAACACTTCTGCAACAATACCTACAGTGAAAGAAGGATGTCATATGTATGTCAGACGAGACAAAGGATGACAAAGCATGTATTTACTTACTGGTATTCGCACTGCTTTTTGACCAGCACCTGCCTAGTTATTAGGCTGTGTTCACGTCACGTTTTTGCCCCACATTTAACATATACAATGGGAAAAAAAGGATGCAAAGCATAGTTCAACAAAATAAAACATACCAGTTAGGCCTCAGGCATGCAACCGTATGTATTTTGCAGCCTGCAAACCACAGATTCGCAAAATATAAATACCTGCCACGTGCATTCTGCAATTTCAATGGACCCCAATGTCAAAATGCCTATTCTTGTCCGCAAAACGGACAAGAATGGGACAAGTTCTAATTTTTGGCGGGATGGACATACAGATATACGGATGCAGACAGCACACTGTGTACTGTCCATATTTTTTGAATGGGTCCACTTTCAATTCGCAAAAATTTCTGATTGGATGCGGAAAAAAATACGGTTGTGCGCATGGGTTGTTAACCCTTCCTACCCCAGAGGTTTTTTATTTTTGCGTTTTCGTTTTTACGAGCCATAACTCTTTTTATTTTTACGTTCAAGCAGCCGTATGAGGGCTTGTTTTTATTATTTAATATTGCATATGATGTAGTGGGAAGCAGGAAAAAACTGTTTTTATCCGTTCTGAACGGATCAGTTTGCATTAGTTGTAAAGAAAAATGTCTGATCCGTTTTGAATTACATTGAAAGTCAATGGGGAACCGATCCGTTTTCAAATGCACCATATTGTGTAATTGAAAACGGATCCGTCCCTATTGACTTACATTGTAATTCAAAACGGATCCTTTTTGACTTTGACATTTTCAGAAAGACACCAAAATGCTGCATGCTGCGTTTTGGTGTCCGCCTCCAAAATGGAATAGAGGCGGAACGGAGCCGAACTGATGCATTCTGAACGGATCCTTATCTATTCAGAATGCATTGGGGCTTAACTGATCCGTTTTGGACCATTTGTGAGAGCCCTGAAACGGATCTCACAAACGGAATCTAAAATGCTAGTGTAAAAGTACCCTTACAGTTTTTTTTATTTACAATGTTTGATATTCGACAAATCTGACAAGTTACTTTCATTCTCCAGGCCAGCAAGTTGTTGTTCTTGCGTTTTGATACTGATAAAATAATAAAAACCTGTAAAAAAATCTGTTTTATTTTTTCGTCACCAAATTCTGACCCCTATAAATTTTTTGTAGTTATGTGTACGGAGCTGTGTGAGGGCTCATTTCTTGCGGGGCAATCTGTACTTTTCACTGATACCATTCTGGAGTGTGTACGACCTTTTGATCACTTTTTATTTTTTTGTAGGAAATTAAGCTAACAAAAATGGTGAATCAGCCATTTTCACTTTTTTCCGTATGGGGAAAATATTTTTATATTTTTATAGTATGGATGTTTTCACATGTGATGATACCCATGATATGTATTTTCTTAGGGTACTTTCACACTAGCGTCAAAGTTTTCCGTCATTGAGTTCCATCCTCGGGGCTTAATAACAGAAAAAAACTGATCAGTTTTATCCTAATGCATTCTGAATGGAAAGCAATCCGTTCAGTTTGCATCAGTTTGTTTTCAGTTCAGTCCTTTCACGTTTTTTAGACGCAGATAAAAGCGCAGCATGTTGTAGTTTTATCTCCGTCCAAAAGTGCGGAAACACTTGACGGAATGACGGATCCGCCATTATTTTCCATTGAAATGTATTAAGGGCAGATCCGACATTGAAAATTGACGCATTAACGGATCCGTTCTTCCACTCTGCGCATGCGCAAACCTTTAAAAATGATAAAATAATCAATAACGGATCCGTTTTTACGGATGACAACGGATAGACGGATCCGTTATTTCAGCACAATTGTCAAACAGATCTGCAAACAAATCCGTTTGCAAATGAAATCCGTTTTCAAATGTTTTAACGGATCCGTCGGGCAGTTCCTGACGGAATCCTTCAACGCAAGTGTGAAAGTAAACAATTATTAGATTTTCTTCTCATAGGCTCCAATGCTAATGCTAAGGTCTCTTTCACACTGGCGTTTTATCTTTCCGTCCTAGAGTTCCGTCCATCAGGATTATCCCAATGCATCCTGAATGGAGAGAAATCCGTTCAGGATGCATCAGTATGTCTTTAGTTCAGTACTGAGACGTTTTTTGGCCGTAGCAAAATCCGCAGCATGCCGCAGATTTTGCTCCGGCCAAAAATCCTGAAGGCATGCCAGAAGGACGGCTCCGGAATTAATGCCCATTGAAAAGCATTAATCCGGATCCGGCTTTAAGCTAAACGTCGTTTCGGCGCATCGCCGGATCCAACGTTTAGCTTTTGTGAATGGTTACCATGGCAGCCAGGACGCTAAAGTCCCGGCTGCCATTGTAAAGTGTAGTGGGGAGGCAGGAGAGAAGTATACTTACCGTCCGTGCGGCTCCCGAGTCCCGGGGCGCTTCACAATGATGTCAGAGCGCCCCATGAGAATGGATCACATGATCGCATGGATCACATGATCCATGCGCGTGGGGCGCTCTGACGTCATTGTGGAGCGCCTCGGGAGCCGCACGGACTGTAAGTATCTGCTCCCCTGGCTCCCCACTACTTACTATGGCAACCAGGACTTTAGTAGCGTCCTGGCTTCCATAGTAACACTGAAAGCATTTTTAAGACTGATCAGTCTTCAATAGTGTTGAGCGCGATTATTCGCATACCGAATTTTTTTAGCGAATATCGGCACTTCGCTAATTCGTGAATATTGCGAATATAGCACTATATATTCGCTATTTCGAATATTCATTCTATTCGTTCGCAATGCGATTACTTCAAGTTATAATAATCGCATTGCGATTTCAACTTAACACTATATATTCCATATTCGTTAATTCTAGCCTAATATGTAATATAGCAGTGCTAAGTTGTAATCGCAATGTGATTAATATAACTTGAATTAATCGCATTGCGATTTCAACTTAGACCTGGTTTACTATGGTTGGCTTGGTAGAATTAGCGAATATGACGAATTTCGTTGAAATCGAATATGGCACCTGCCGCTCATCACTAGTCTTTAAATGCTTTTAGTTGTCTTGCGTTGTGACGGATCTGGCGGGCATTTACGGCGACGGAAGTGCGCGCCGGATCCAAATAATGCAAGTGTGAAAGAGACCTAATCTATGCGAAAAAATTTACTTGTTTCCTGTGGAGCCCTAGAAACCACTATGCAGCAGCCTCCTTTCATTCTCAATGTCAGGGGCTGCCCCATACATGCTCTGGCTTCTCCAGTCGCCGCCGTAGGGAGCTAGACAATACCCGGAAGGTTTTCAGGATTTACCACGGCATCTGAACAGTTAAATGTCCGTGACCGGCATTAATGCCAGTTGCAGTCATGAGCCACGGGTGTCTGCTGTATGAAACAGTAGGCACCTCGTGGCTATAGAGCCCCTCCACTGCAGAGCGGGCACCAACTTTAAAGACCTGGATACTTTTTTTTTACAATGTAACCCCATGTTGATGGATGCCACTATATGGCATCTGTTGGAGGTGTTTGACCTACAGTATGTAAAAACTTGTAAAGTACAGTACAAAAACTTGATGTGAACACAGCCTAATCCATTTGTTGTCCTAGCTTTCGTCTTTATAAATAAAATCCTCAAAAAAGTGTTCATAGCCTGATTGCGCCCCAGGAATAGACAGAATACAGCTCCCCTCCCCATAAGACCAGAGAGTGATATGGGAGAGGTATATAGAGTCTTATCTGGGTGCATGTGTACAGGGTTGTTGCCTTTTTACATGGGCTGTACATTTGTACAAACATTCAAAGGCCCTAGTCATTTCCCAGAGTAAACATACTGCAGATGTGGCATTAAAATGACTCGTCTGTTGGCAGCACATCACCTCATGTAAACTGGGAATGTGCTGCTGACAAAAACTGTACGGGGACAACCAAATATTACTGGTCATTTCCATAATGATCACTGCAGATAACAAGCTCCAATCAACATTCCTTAGTGTAATTTGGTATTCATTACTGGCAGCATATTTGCCTGTGTAAAAGGACCTTCACTATCTTGCTTTATAGACCCTTGGTAGTACACTGGAGCTATCATGAGATGACTCAAAATGGTTCCTAAAAAACCTACAACTAATCCGGCTAAATAAAAAAAAAAATTTGAAGAAAAAATTAAAAGGTTTTAACATATAATATAAAAAGTTAGAACACAAAGCGGGAAAATATTGTTGGTCCTTAAGGCTAAAATTAATGATGTCACTAAGGGGTTAAAAATGCTTAATGTTAAAAATAGTGTCCCCTGAGATTTACTGCAGACACACATTAAAAACCTACAATAAAAAAGTGACATTTTTGGGAGGGTTTTTCCAATTTTAATGTTAGGAGGTTAAATAAAAACAGATGATACTCAAATAATTTGAAGGGTTACAGAGACAAAAAATAGAAAATGACTAAACAACTAAAAAGTTTACTACTGATATACAGTTGGATTACTTTCAGTATACAATTCTCAAATTTCTCTAATAAAAGTGGCCATACAGATTTGCCAGCAAGAATCTTCCTTAAAGTAGACTTATTATTTCGGTAGACTACTGGTATGCAGAAGCACTTTTTAGAATTTGTTTAAACAGTGAGAACAAAATGTACTCTATATGTGTCCATAAAGTGCCTTTTTGGGAGCAGCAACAATCTGTCTGCACATGGGAATAAAATATATTAGTACAAAGGCTAAAAAAGAGTAATACAAGTAAACCTGAAATACCTGTATGAGGCTGGAGTTACACAGCTATAAATCATACATAATAGGGCAGATTTACTAATCCTATACATTATATAAGCTTAGACAGGCTGTCTAGACCTTCACCAGATTTATCACAGTGGCTTAAACTGGATGATAAATTTAGTGCAGGGATAAGGCCCCTTTGCACTGTCTGTAGCTCATTAACAATAATCTGCCAGTGTAAAGGTGCCGCTGATTACCGATAAACGAGCAAAACGCTTGTTCATCGGGTAATATGATTGTGCGGTCACCAAAATCATTGTTTTTTGACAGTAGATTGTGCCATCTAAACAGCATCTCCTGACGGCAAACAATGGTTCTGTAAAGGGATGAGCAATAGCATTTGCGATAACTCCTCCCATACTGTGGAGGAGATCGCTAAATGTAAATGTCACCTCCACTGAAGAGCCCACAATTGTCAGAAAGGAACCCTTGCTTCTCAACAATCATCTGTTGAATCTTTCAATGTAAAGGGACCTATAGACACCTTTCTCTGACTTTATACCAACTATTGGTTGGCTTGGTCTATGACTAGAGTTGAGCGAACACCTGGATGTTCGGGTTCGAGAAGTTCGGCCGAACTTCCCGAAAATGTTTGGGTTCGGGATCCGAACTCGACCCGAACTTCATCCCGAACCCGAACCCCATTGAAGTCAATGGGGACCCGAACTTTTGGGCACTAAAAAGGCTGTAAAATAGTCCAGGAAAGGACTAGAGGGCTGCAAAAGGCAGCAAAATGTAGGTAAATGCCCTGCAAACAAATGTGGATAGGGAAATTAATTAAAATAAAATAAATAAAAATTAACCAATATCAATTGTAGAGAGGTCCCATAGCAGAGAATCAGGCTTCAAGTCACCCACCAATGGAGAAGGTCACTTTCTGTTATTTCGGCCCCAGCACCTAGACAGAGGAGAGAGGTCCCACAGCAGAGAATCAGGCGTCATATTACCCACCACTGGAGAAGGCCACTTTTAGTTATTTAGGCCCAAGCACCCAGACAGAGGAGGGAGATCCCACAGCAGAGAATCAGGCATCATATCACCCACCACTGGAGAAGGCCACTTTCAGTTATTTAGGCCCCAGAACCCAGGCAAAGGAGAGAGGTCCCATAGCACCGAATCAAGCTTCATATCACCCACCACTGGAGAGCTGTGTTGGGTGCCACCCGCTGTGAACCTGCTTCATCCTCATCCTCCTCCACCTCCTCCTCATCCTCCAGTAGTGGGCCCTGGCTGGCCACATTTGTACCTGGCCTCTGCTGTTGCAAAAAAACCTCCCTCTGAGGCACTTCTAACAGACTGGCCTTAAAGTGCTAAAAATGACCCCTCATCCTCCTCCTCCTCCTGGGCCACCTCCTCTTCCATCATCGCCCTAAGCTTTTTCTCAAGGAGACATAGAAGTGGTATTGTAACGCTGATAACGGTGTCATCACCACTGGCCATGTTGGTGGAGTACTCGAAACAACGGAACAGGGCACACAGGTCTCGCATGGAGGCCCAATCATTAGTGGTGAAGTGGTGCTGTTCCACAGTGCGACTGACGCGTGCTTGCTGCAGCTGAAACTCCACTATGGCCTGCTGCTGCTCGCACAGTCTCTCCAGCATGTGCAAGGTGGAGTTCCACCTGGTGAGCACGTCGCATATGAGGCGGTGAGCGGGAACGCCGAAGTTCCGCTGTAGCGCAGACAGGCGAGCAGCGGCAGGATGTGAACGCCGGAAGCGCGCACAGACGGCCCGCACTTTATGCAGCAGCTCTGACATGTCGGGGTAGTTGTGAATTAACTTCTGCACCACCAAATTCAGCACATGCGCCAGGCAAGGGATGTGCATCAAACTGGCTAGTCCCAGAGCTGCGACGAGATTTCGTCCATTATCGCACACCACCAGGCTGGGCTTGAGGCCCACCGGCAGATACCACTCGTCGGTCTGTTGTTCAATACCCCGCCACAACTCCTGCGCGGTGTGGGGCCTGTCCCCCAAACATATGAGTTTAAGAATGGCCTGCTGACGTTTACCCCGGGCTGTGCTGAAGTTGGTGGTGAAGGTGTGTGGCTGACTGGATGAGCTGGTGGAAGCAGAGGAGGAGGAAGCCGAGTAGGAGGAGGAGGCTACAGGAGGCAAAGAATGATGCCCTGCGATCCTTAGCGGCGTAAGGACGTGCGCCAAGGAACTCTCCACCTGGGGCCCATCCGCCACTACATTTACCCAGTGTGCAGTTAGGGAGATATAGCGTCCCTGGCCGTGCTTACTGGTCTACGTTTCTGTGGTTAGGTGGACCTTGCCACAGATGGCGTTGCGCAGTGCACACTTGATTTTATCGGATACTTGGTTGTGCAGGGAAGGCACGGCTGTCTTGGAGAAGTACTGGTGGCTGGGAACAACATACTGTGGGACAGCCATGGCCATCAGCTGTTTGAAGCTGTCTGTGTCCACCAGCCTGAATGACAGCATTTCAAAGGCCAGTAGTTTAGAAATGCTGGCATTCAGGCCCAGGGCTCGAGGGTGGCTAGGTGGGAATTTACGCTTTCTCTCCAAGGTTTGTGAGATGGAGAGCTGAACGCTGCCGTGTGACATGGTGGAGATGCTTGGTGACGCAGGTGGTGGTGTCGGTGGCACATCCTCTGCTTGGTGGGCGGCAGGTGCCAACATTTCTCCCGAGGCGGACGAAGAGGCCAAGGCAGTAGCAGAAGAGCGAGCAGGGGGAGCCTGAGTGAGTTCCTTGTTTTTATGGTGTTTACTCCACTGCAGTTCATGCTTTGCATGTAGATGCCTGGTCATGCAGGTTGTGCTAAGGTTCAGAACGTTAATGCCTCGCTTCAGGCTCTGATGGCACAGTGTGCAAATCACTCGGGTCTTGTCGTCAGCACATTGTTTAAAGAAGTGCCATGCCAGGGAACTCCTTGAAGCTGCCTTTGGGGTGCTCGGTCCATGGTGGCGGTGGCCAGTAGCAGGCGAACTCTCTTGGCGGCGGCTGTTCTGCTTTTGCCCCCTGCTCCCTCTTTTGCTGCGCTGTTGGCTCGGTCTCACCACTGCCTCTTCCTCTGAACTATGAAAGTCAGTGGCACGACCTTCATTCCATGTGGGGTCTAGGACCTCATCGTCCCCTGCATCGTCTTCCAAACAGTCTTCCTCCCTGACCTCCTGTTCGGTCTGCACACTGCAAAAAGACGCAGCAGTTGGCACCTGTGCTTCGTCATCATCAGAGACGTGCAGACTCCGATGAGGTGGTATTCCCATGTCCTCATCATCAGGAAACATAAGTGGTTGTGCATCAGTGCATTCTATGTCTTCCACCACTGGGGAAGGGCTAGGTGGATTCCCTTGGGAAACCCTGCCAGCAGAGTCTTCAAACAGCATAAGAGACTGCTGCATAACTTGAGGCTCAGACAGTTTCCCTGATATGCATAAGGGTGATGTGACAGACTGATGGACTTGGTTTTCAGGCGCCACCTGTGCGCTTTCTGCAGAAGACTGGGTGGGAGATATTGTTGTGAACGTGCTGGATCCACTGTTGGCCACCCAATTGACTAGCGCCTGTACCTTGTCAGGCCTTATCATCCTTAGAACGGCATTGGGCCCCACCAAATATCGCTGTAAATTCTGGCGGGTACTGGAACCTGAGATAGTTGGTTCACTAGGACGTGTGGCTGTGACAGAATGGCCACATTCTCTCCCAGCACCAGAGGGTCCACTAACACCACCACGACAGTGTCCGCGTCCCTTACTAGATGTTTTCCTCATTGTTACCGTTCACCAAGCACCACAATAATAAAAAAAATATTTGGCCCAATGTATTGATTTCAAATTCAGGTCTTTTTTTAAGGGCATCTAACACTATCTGCCTATTTATTTATGTACCGTATTACTAGGGAAATTGTCCAGTCACAGCTGGAACACCAGATTCAGGGTATTGCTTTTTTGGCAATTAAATTTCACCCCAGAACAAAATCTATCCCTTGACGGATACTATTAAACTTGTCCAGTCACAGCTGGAACACCAGATTCAGGGTATTGCTATTTTGGCAATTAAATTTCACCCCAGAAAAAAATATACCTTTTTACGGACAGATTTAAACTAGGCCTGCAACAGCTGGAACACTAGATTCAGGGTATTGCTATTTTGGCAATTCAATTTCACCCCAGAAAATAATATACCCTTTTACGGACAGATTTAAACTAGGCCTGCAACAGCTGGAACACCAGATTCAGGGTATTGCTAGTTTGGCAATTAAATTTCACCCCAGAAAAAAATATACCCTTTTACGGACAGATTTAAACAAAGCCTGCAACAGCTGGAACAACAGTTTTACTGTATTTCTATTTTTGCAACTGAATTTCACCGCAGAAAATAATATATCCTTTGCCATACACTATTAAACTTGGCCAGCCACAGCTGAAACCACTGATTTATGGTATTGCTATTTTGGCAATTGAATTTCACCCCAGAACAAAATATATCCTTTGCCGGACACTGTTAAACTTGGCCAGCCACAGCTGAAACCACTGATTTATGGTATTGCTATTTTGGCAACTGAATTTCACCCCAGAAAATAATAAATCCTTTGCCGGACACTATTAAACTTGTCCAGTCACAGCTGGAACACCAGATTTACGGTATTTCTATTTTTGCAACTGAATTTTACCGCAGAAAATAATATATCCTATGACTGACACTATGAAACTTGTCTAGTCACAGCTGGAACACCAGATTGACGGTATTGCTATTTTGGCAATTGAATTTCACCCCATAAAATTATCTATCCTTTGCCGGACACTATTAAACTTGACCAGCCACATCTGAAACTACTGATTTACGGTATTGCTATTTTAGCTATTGAATTTCACCCCAGAACAAAATATATCCTTTGCCGGAAACTATTATACTTTGCCAGCCACTGCTGGGACACCAGATTTAGGGGATTGCTATCTTGGCAATTGAATTTCACCACAGAAAAAAATCTATCCTTTGCCAGACAGCAGACAGTATTACACTTGGCTAGCCACAGCTGGAACACCAGATTTAGGGGATTGCTATTTTGGCAATTTAATTTAACCCCTTAATAAAATATAGAAATTATTATAGTAACCCTTCTTAACCCCTTACAGAAGGAACCATGCACTCTATGCTGGAGTGATTGCGCTCTTCTCTCGAGGAAGATATTGTGGGCCTTTTAAAACAATTAAAGCGAGAACTAAACTGGCCAAGGTGAGCGCACTTCCCACTTTTACCCTGGGAACACACCTGAGCGTTTTTCAGCGCGTTCAAACGCGCTGAAAAACGCTCAACATGTGAAAAGCCATGCATCCCTATGGGCATGGTTCACATTTGGGCGTTTTACAGCGCGTTTGAACGCGCTGTAACGCCCAACGCCTAAACAAGTACATGAGCTTCTTTTGGGCGTTTTAACGCGCCTATGGACAATGTTGCCATAGGGGAGAATCACTGAATCGCGCGTATGACGCGCGTTTCTTAGTTACAAAAACGCGCATCCAAAAACGCGCGTAAAACGCGCGTCATACGCGCGATTCAGAAACGCATAGGTGTGTCCCCAGCCTTAAGGCAAGATAGCAGAACTTGTTACTTTGCATAACGCCCTCATCGATGCACATGAAGATGTGGAGGACAACAAAGCCAAACTTACTGCCAAAATACAAGACATGGAGGATCACCGTAGGTGCAGCGGCGGATTGGCCATAGATCTTACAGGGAAATTTCCCAGTGTGTCAGTGGAAGTTTTTGAGGATGTATTTTGTTCTAATGGCAGTATTTTGTGACGGACTGTGGTATTTGGCCCTGTTAGGGTGGTATAATATGCCACAATATGGTATTGCTGGCCCTGTCTTCCATCAGTTTTGACTCAACTACAAGAGGGAGCCACTTTTAGTATTTTTTCTAGAGCCACTTTGAAATCCCAGTCTGCCCCTGCGTAGGTGCAATAATGTACTGTTGTAAGGCATCCCCTAATCAGTTAGTGCTGAGGCCCTGGAACCTCTTCTTAACCCCTTAAGGACCCAGCCATTTTTCACCTTAAGGACCAGGCCATTTTTAGCAAATCTGACATGTCACTATATGTAGTAATAACTTTAAAACGCTTTTACTTATCCAGGCCATTCTGAGATTGTTTTCTCGTCACATATTGTACATCATGACAGTGGTAAAACTGAGTCACAAAATGTCATTTTTATTTATAACAAAAAAAAAAAAATTTACCAAAAATTTAGAAAAATTAGCAAATTTGCAAATGTCAATTTCTCTACTTTTATAAAAGATAGTAATAACTCCAAAAATAGTTATTACTTTACATTCCTCATATGTCTACTTCATGTTTGGATCATATTGGGAATGCTATTTTATTTTTTTGGGACATTAGAAGGCTTAGAAGTTTAGAAGCAAATCTTGAAATTTTTCTGAAAATTTCCAAAACCCACTTTTTAAGGATCAGTTCAGGTCTGAAGTCACTTTGTGGAGCTTACATAATAGAAACCACTCAAAAATGACCCCATTTTAGAAACTAAACCCCTCAACGTATTCAAAACGGATTTTACAAGCTTTGTTAACCCTTTAGGTGTTCTACAAGAATTAATAGAAAATGGAGATGAAATTTCAGAATTTCACTTTTTTGTCAGATTTTTAATTTTAATATTTTTTTTCAGTAACAAAACAAGGGTTAATAGCCAACCATAACTCAATATTTAATGCCCTGATTCTGTAGTTTACAGAAACACCCTATATGTGGTCGTAAACGGAAACACGGCAGGGCGCAGAAGGAAAGGAATGCCATACAGTTTTTGAAGGCAGATTTTGCTGGATTGTTTTTTTAACACCATGTCCCATTTGAAACCCCCCTGATGCACCCATAGAGTAGAAACTCCAAAACAATGACCCCATTTTGGAATCTACGTGATAAGGTGGTAGTTTTATTGTTACTATTTTAAGGTAGATATGATTTTTGGTTGCTCTGTATTACACTTTTATTTTTTATTTTTTGTTATTTACAGTGTTCATCTAACAGGTTAGATCATGTAGTCTTTTTATAGAGCAGGTTGTTGTGGACGCGACAATATGAAATATGTGTACTTTTTTTGGTTGTTTGTTTCAGTTTTACATAATAAAGCATTTCTGTAAAAAAATCCTGTTTTAGTGTCTCCATATTCTGAGAGCCATAGTTTTTATATATTTTTTGGGCGATTGTCTTAGTTAGGGTCTCAATTTTTGCAGAATGAGATGACGATTTGATTGGTATAATTTTGGGGTGCGTATGACTTTTCGATCGCTTGGTATTACACTTTTTCTGATTTAAGGTGACAAAAAAATTGCTTTTTTGACACTTTTTTTTTTACGGTGTTCACCTGATGGGTTAGGTCATGTGATATTTTTATAGAGCAGGTCGTTATGGATGTGGAAATACACAATATGTGTATTTTTTTTATTTATTTAGGTTTTACACAATAACATCACTTTTTAAACAAAAAAAATCATATTTTAGTGTCTCCATAGTCTGAGAGCCATAGTTTTTTTATTTTTTGGGCGATTGTCTAGTGTAGGGGCTCATTTTTTGCAGAATGAGATGACGATTTGATTGGTATAATTTTGGGGTGCGTATGACTTTTCGATCGCTTGGTATTACACTTTTTCTGATTTAAGGTGACAAAAAAATTGCTTTTTTGACACTTTTTTTTTTACGGTGTTCACCTGATGGGTTAGGTCATGTGATATTTTTATAGAGCAGGTCGTTATGGATGTGGAAATACACAATATGTGTATTTTTTTTATTTATTTAGGTTTTACACAATAACATCACTTTTTAAACAAAAAAAATCATATTTTAGTGTCTCCATAGTCTGAGAGCCATAGTTTTTTTATTTTTTGGGCGATTGTCTAGTGTAGGGGCTCATTTTTTGCGGGATGAGTTGACAGATTGGTACTATTTTTTATTTTTTACGGTGTTTACCTGAGGGGTTAGGTCGCGGTTACCTAAGGGGTCATCCGTCTGACCGGTTGAATTCTTACCTGATTTGGAGGCCCCCTCCCTGTTCTATGTTCATTGGCTGTTCTGAGGTCAAGCCATCTGAGTGACTTTCACAGATCTTTTATAGTTTGCCCTCTTGTGTTAGAGAAATCAGGTTTTAGGTTGCCCTACCAGGATTGGTACTACTGGCTCATTGCCATTATTACCTCTTTTTCCTTTTCTTTTAGTTTTTTTGTTTATTGTTATTTTGTCAGTGGGTATGTGAAATACCTCATTGTGCCTGCATCCTTTATATGCTTCATGACCTTGTACAACTGTGCCCTGCAATTTTTTTGTCTTGTTACAATATGGGTTTGAATTCTCCATTTCAAAAAACGCAGTTATGGTCTGATGACCTTAAGTCTAAATGTTGTGTGGTGATGTGTACAGTATAAGTGCTGGGAGGCGTGTATATCCCACCCAGATACCTCAGCTGGGTGAGATAACTGAAATCCAGAAAGCTCCAGGGGTTTCAGCAAAGTGTAGTTTGCTGTGACAGTTTTGTCTAGATGTTGTTCTGGGCTGGATTTCATGGACTGGGGGATAGGTTTGGTAGTGGGATCTGCCAGTCCACACCCTTCCACTACATGTATTGTCTTTTGCTGAAGGTGATCGCAGGTGAGGCCTGCTGCGTTAATCAAGGAGGGATAAAACAACCCTCTGTGTATGACTTAGGGTCCTTTCACACTTGCGTTCTGAGGATCCGGCAGGCACTTCCGTCCCGCCGGATCCGTCAGAACGCAAGTCGCCTGAAGCATTAGAAGACTGATCAGGATCCTGATCAGTCTTCGAATTGCTTTCAGGTTACTATGGCAGCCAGGACGCTACTAGCGTCCTGGTTGCCATAGTAGGAGCGAGGCGGGGAGCGGCATGCTACATTCCGTGCGGCTCGGGCGCTCCAGAATGACGTCAGAGCGCCCCATGCGCATGGATCACGTGATCCATGCGATCACGTGATCTATGCACTGGGCGCCCTGACGTCATCCTGGAGCGTCCCGGAGCCGCACGGAATGTAAGTATGCCGCTCCCGCTACATTTTACCATGGTAACCAGGACTTTAGCGTCCTGGCTGCCATGGTAACCAGTCAGAAAAAGCTAAATGTCGGATCCGGCAATGCGCCGAAGCGACGTTTAGCTAAGGTCGGATCCGGATTAATGCCTTTCAATGGGCATTAATTCCGGATCCGGCCTTGCGGCAAGTGTTCCGGATTTTTGGACGGAACAAAAAGCGCAGCATGCTGCGGTATTTGCTGCGTCCAAAAAACGTTCCGGTCCTGAACTGAAGTCATCCTGATGCATCCTGAACGGATTTCTCTCCATTCAGTATGCATGGGGATGATCCTGATCAGGATTTTTCCGGCATAGAGACCCGACGACGGATCTCTATGCCGGAAAACAAAAACGCCAGTGTGAAAGGGCCCTTAGGCCTCTTGCACACGAAAGTATTTTTTTTTCAGTGTTTTGCGGTCCGTGGTTCCGTTTTTTGTTTCTGTTTCAGTTCCGTTGTTCCGTTCCGTTTTTCCGTTTGGCATATACAGTATACATTAATTCCATAATAAAAATTGGGCTGGTCTTAAAATTTTCAATAGATTGTTCAGCAAAAACGGAACGGATACGGAAGACATACGGATGCCTTTCCGTATGCTTTCCTTTTTTTTTGCGGACCCATTGACTTGAATGGAGCCACTGAACGTGATTTGCGGACAAGAATAGGACATGGTCTATATTTAAACGGAACAGAAAAAATGAAAAAACGGAAACGGAAGGCATACAGAGACACTTCAGTATTTTTTGCAGACCCATTGAAGTGAATGGTTCAGTATACTGTCAGTATACTGAACTGAAAAAACTGCCAGTATACGGTCCGCAAAATACTGTCGTGTGCAAGGGGCCTTAGGCCTCATGCACACAACCGTTGTTTGTTTCCGCGTCTGTTGCGTTTTTTTTTTTCACGGATAGGATGCTTCTCCACTCATTTCAATGGGTCCGTCAAAAAATGCGGATGGTCAACCGTTTTTGTTCCGCATCCGTGGTCCGTGTTTACATTCTGTCAAAAAAATAGTGCATGTCCTATTTTTTTTCACATTTGCGGACAAGGATAGGCATTATTACAATGGATCTGCCATAAAAACGGATCCCCCAAAGAAAACGGTCCATCATCCGTTTTTTTTGGCGGACGCAAAATTTGCGGATTAAACGGACACGGAAACAAACAATGGTCGTGTGCATGAGGCCTTAGAAGAAGAAAGGCTGAGGAAGCCTGAGAGAGAGGGGAGTCTGAGAGACTCTGTGTGGTTTTAGCCAAGACGGCTAAGGGGCCACGAGGCTTTGTAAAGCGTGAAGTTTGGGGGGCCCATCGATGCCTACGGAAAGATGGTCGCACGGTGAGAGTCGGGAGGACTTCTGGACCCTCTCCCCCCAAGGGTGCTGGTGTGGTCACAGCCTGGAGGCTGCTGGACTGTATATGGCTGAAGAAGCCAGATCTAATACCGTGTGTGAACGGTGCTCTATAAGCTGTGATTAGAGGTGAATCAGGGAAAACTAATATGTATTAGTTAGAGCAGTGTTTCCCAACCAGTGTGCCTCCAGCTGTTGCAAAACTACAACTCCCAGCATGCCCGCACAGCCAAAGGATGTCTGGGCATGCTGGGAGTTGTAGTTTTACAACAGCTGGAGGCACACTGGTTGGGAAACACTGAGTTAGAGCCCAGACAGGCAGGTGGTTGTTTTGCTGTTTTTGTATGTGCTGGTGCCAAAATAAATAACCATTTTGGACTTTAAATCCGCTGTCTGATGAGATGTCTGTGATTGCAACCCCCTGACACTCAGTTCACACTTTCGCGTAAAACGCCGCGTTCGAACGCGCAAAAAAACGCACAACAGTACAGGAACCATGCATTCCAATGGGGGTGGTTCACACTTGCGCGTTTTTATGCGCGTTCGAACGCGCCTAAAAACGTCCGACGCATAAGCAAGTATGTTCGCGTTAATTCGGGCGTTTTTCGAGCGTTTGGTGCCAATATACTTCAATGGGAAACGCGATAAGCGTGTTGTTCGGGCGTTTGTGCAGCGTAAAACGCGCCTATGGACGCGCGTTTTTCAAAGTTTGCAACATGCTGGATCAGCCACCATGGAATTTCACACCTCTAAAGCACTCAGGTTGGCCAAACTATATATAGCGAGGGCTGTTTGGTCATTGGCCAACTATGCAGTCAATCACATAAACGCGCGTCAAACGCGCCTACACTATTTGCCAAAACGCTTGAAAAAAACGCGCGTTAACGCCCGTCTTGAACTCTCAGAAAACGCTAGGCTTCAAAACGCTCAGGTCTGAACCCAGTGTGAGAGATAGCGATCCCTTAGGGTACGTGACAGCAACATTTGTCTCGCTACATTTTGTCGCACCAATGTCGCGCAACAATTTTTATAATGGGAGTCTATGGTGTCGCATTGCGACATGCTGCGACTTCGATGCGACAGTCGCAGAAAAATCCCTCTTGAATGTTTTTTTGTACTACTGTTGCGACGCAGTTGCAGCATGTCGCAATGCGACACCATAGACTCCCATAATAAAAATTGTCACGCGACAATAGTCGTCGTGTGAACAAACAGTGAAATTGTTCTAGCACAAGAAACGCAGTTCTTAACCTCTGATTTGCACAGATGATCCCATCGTTTGTTTCCCCACATCTTCCAGTCACCTGCTATTTGCAAGAAGAAAGCTGGAGTCCTTTGGGACATTTGCTCCTCGGTTCCATTCACCTTGTAAAACAGTATTACTAATTCAGCTGGGAGATATGTTATTTTGCTTTGTATAATTGACAATGAACAATATGCCATAGTTTCTGTATACACGCCCAGCGCCTTTCTCAAGCCATTTTTAGAGAAGTACAGAAATAGGCCAAAGGTGTGATATTTATAGGTGGTGATTTTAACATTCCAGTGAATTATGAATTGGATTACTAAAGTGTCACAGACTGTCACTGTGCTGGCCTTTGGGATGTTCATAGACACACACCCTACCATGATATTTAGAGATAGCAACTTGCCAGTGAAAAAGATTTTACCTTTATTTCTCCAGTGTATTTATTTCAGTCTTGTATAGATTATTTTTTGATTTCTAGAGATTTGGTTACCAGTTGGACATTGGGTGCGCCACTTGGTCTGATCATACTCCTGTAAGCATTCTTATTGAAAATGGAATCATTATTCCTAGCCCACCTCAATGAAAGCTTAAATGTGCGCAGAGGGTAGATGACTATCCTTCTCATTTAGATGAGTTCTTTAGCATTCTTCAGCATTAATGCCACTGATGAGATACCTATTACCCATAAGGCATATATGCTGGGGATTTTTCTCAAGTCAGCTGCTCGCTTTAAAAAACTGAGAGAACAATACCTTCAAGATGCATTGCATAAGCTTACCACTCTTGAACAGCAGTATAAATCCTGGCCTTCTCCTTTATATCAAGTGGTGCAATCCATCCGCACGCATTTATGTTCCCTCCTTCTATACGAGCATGAACATGTGTTGAGATGCTTGAACGCTAACAGAGCAGGGGCCCTACTTATCTGTCACATGAACTGCAAAGTGGCAGCTTCCAGAATAGAGCGTTTACACCTGCCCAACTCCACAGTTGTCAGAAATCCACAAGAGATCGCAAATGCTTTTGCTTCCTGCTACTCTTCACTGTACAACCTCCACACAGATGTGGCGACACGCCAGCCTTCTTCAGCAGCTATATTGTCCTTTTTTGCTTCTATTTCTCTCCCCTCACTTACACACTCAGACTTAGCAGCTCTAGGTTCTCTTATCTCTGATGAGGACATTTTGCACTCCCTGAAGTCTTCTCCAGCACACAAAGCTCCTGGGCCGGATGGTTATCTTTCCTGTTATTCTAAAACCTTTCACTCTCTCCTTTTCCCTTATATGGGTAAATAATTTAATAGTTTTATGACATTGGGATCTATTACATCAGAAATGTTGATGACTTCAGTAACAACCCCGCCCAAGCCAGGAAAACCTCCCACTTCGCCTGCCAATTTTAGGCCCATATTTTTATTGAATACGGACCTTAAATTGTTTGCCAAATTTCTGGCGATACGCAGTAGTAAACTTCTTCCCTTTTTAGTCACTACTGATCAGGTGTGCTTTGTGGCTGGACAGCAGTGTAGGGATGAAACCAGATGTATGATAAACCTTTTAGAAATTGCAGAGTTTTCAGGGCCTCCACACCCTTTGTCTCTTTAGATGCAGAAAAAGCCCTCAACAGGGTGCATTGGGGGTTCCTGGAACAGGTCTTGAAAAAGTTCAGATTCCAGGGTCCTATATTATGGTCCATATTAGTACTGTATTCTAATCTCTCTGCAAGGGTGTTGGCCCCTGGCTTCCTTTCCGACAAGTTCCGAATATCTAACGCAACTGGGCAGGGTTGTCTGTTGTCACCTTTAGTTTTTGCCATGATTATTGAACCTGGTAGATCTCTGGTAGGTAATCAGTCACACATCATTGGTCTATTTGTAGATGATGTTATATTGTCCCTTACTGACCTTATGGTGTCTTTGGCTGCACTCACTCATATTTTGGATCAGTTTTTAAATATCTCTTATTATAAATTAAATGTCACCAAATCCAATATCTTTCCATGTGTCAGAGGAAGTCTGAGGCCACATCCAATGTACAGTCGTGGCCAAAAGTTTTGAGAATTACATAAATATTGGAAATTGGAAAAGTTGCTGCTTAAGTTTTTATAATAGAAATTTGCATATACTTCTGAATGTTATGAAGAGTGATCAGATGAATTGCATATGAGCTTGACAAAGGCTATACAATAGCCGAAACGTTGCTTTGCTGTATGTCTTGAAGTCTTCAATAAACTACTCATTTTGCGAGATGCTGCCGAGATCATCCATTTCTTCTCAAACCAGATGAATTGCATAGTCCTTCTTTGCCATGAAAATTAACTTAATCCCAAAAAAACCTTTCCACTGCATTTCATTGCTGTCATTAAAGGACCTGCTGAGATCATTTCAGTAATCGTTTTGTTATCTCAGGTGAGAATGTTGACGAGAACAAGGCTGGAGATCATAGTGTCAGTATGATTGGGTTAAAATGGCAGACTTGACATGTTAAAAGGAGGGTGATGCTTGAAATCATTGTTCTTCCATTGTTAACCATGGTCACATGCAAAGAAACGCGTGCAGCCATCATTGCGTTGCATAAAAATGGCTTCACAGGCAAGGATATTGTGGCTACTAAGATTGCACCTCAGTCAACAATTTATAGGATCATCAAGAACTTCAAGGAAAGAGGTTCAATTCTTGTTAAGAAGGCTTCATGGCGTCCAAGAAAGTCCAGCAAGCGCCAGGATTGTCTCCTAAAGAGGATTCAGCTGTGGGATCGGAGTGCCACCAGTGCAGAGCTTGCTCAGGAATGGCAGCCGGCAGGTGTGAGCTTATCAGCACGCACAGTGAGGCGAAGACTTTTGGAAGATGGCCTGGTGTCAAGAAGGGCAGCAAAGAAGCCACTTCTCTCCAAAAAAAAAAACATCAGGGACAGATTGATCTTCTGCAGAGAATATGGTGAATGGACTGCTGAGGACTGGGGCAAAGTCATATTCTCCGATGAAGCCTCTTTCCGATTGTTTGGGGCATCAGGACAAAGGCTTGTCCGGAGAAGAAAAGGTGAGCGCTACCATCAGTCCTGTGTCATGCCAACAGTAAAGCATTCTGAGACCATTCATGTTTGGGGTTGCTTCTCATCCCAGGGAGTGGGCTCACTCACAATTTTGCCCCAAAACACAGCCATGAATAAAGAATGGTACCAAAACACCCTCCAACAGCAACTTCTTCCAACAATCCAACAACAGTTTGGTGAAGAACAATGCATTTTCCAACACGATGGAGCACCGTGCCATAAGGCAAAAGTGATAACTAAGTGGCTCGGGGACCGAAACGTTGACATTTTGGGTCCATGGCCTGGAAACTCCCCAGATCTTAATCCCATTGAGAACTTGCGGTCAATCCTCAAGGGTGGACAAACAAAAACCCACTAATTCTGACAAACTCCAAGAAGTGATTATGAAAGAATGGGTTGCTAACAGTCAGGAATTAGCCCAGAAGTTGATTGAGAGCATGTCCAGTCGAATTGCAGAGGTCCTGAAAAAGAAGGGCCAATACTGACTCTTTGCATAAATGTCATGTAATTGTCGATAAAAGCCTTTGAAACGTATAAAGTGCGTGTAATTATATTTCACTACATTACAGAAACAACTGAAACAAAGATCTAAAAGCTGTTTAGCAGCAAACTTTGTGAAAACTAATATTTGTGTAATTCTCAAAACTTTTGGCCACAACTGTACAGTATCTCACAAGAGTGAGTACACCCCTCACATTTTTGTAAATATTTCATTATATCTTTTCATGGGACAACACTGAAGATATCACACTTTGATACAATGTAAAGTAGTCAGTGTACAGCTAGAATAACAGTGTAAATTTGGTGTGCCCTCAAAATAACACACAGCCATTAATGTCTAAATCACTGACAACAAAAGTGAGTACACCCCTAAGTGAAAATAGCCAAATTGTGCCCAATTAGCCATTTTCCCTACCCGGTGTCATGTGACTCGTTAGTGTTACAAGGTCTCAAGTGTGAATGGAGATCAAGTATGATAAATTTAGTGTTATTGCTCTCACACTCTCTTATACTGGTCATTGGAAGTTCAACATGACACCTCATGGCAAAGAACTCTCTAAAAATATAAAAAGAAGAGTTGTTGCTCTACATAAAGATGGCCTAGGCTATAAGAAGATTGTCAGCACCCTGAAACTGAGCTGCAGCACGCTGGCCAAGACCATACAGTGGTTTAACAAGACAGGTTCCACTCAGAACAGGCCACGCCATAGTTGACCAAAGTTGAATCCACGTGCTCAGCGTCATATCCAGAGGCTGTCTTTTCAACATAGATGTATGAGTGCTTCCAGCATTGCTGCAGAGGTTAAAAGGGTGGGGGGTCTGCCTGTCAGAGCTTAGACCATATGCTGCACACTTAATCAAATTGGTCTGCATGTCTTTCATCTCAGAAGGAAGCCTCTTCTAAAGATGATGCACAAGAAATCACGCAAACAGTTTGCTGAAGTCAAGCATGTCCTGTGGATAAACTTTTTTGGTTCAGATGGGGTCAAGAGTGTGTGGTGGCAACCAGGTGAGAAGTACAAAGACAAGTGAGTCTTGCCTACAGTCAAGCATGGTGGTGGGAGTTTCATAGTTTGGGGCTGTATGAGTGCTGCCAGCTGTGGAGAACTACAGTTCATTGAGGGAACCATGAATGCCAACATGTGTTGTGACATACTGAAGCCTTTGGAAACTGGGCCGCAGGGCAGTCTTCTAACATGATAAAGACCCCAAACACACCTCCAAGATTACAACTGCCTTGCTAAAGAAACAGAGGGTAAAGGTGCTGGACTGGCAAAGCATGTCTCTAGACCTAAAGCCTATTGAGCATCTGTAGGGAATGCTCAAATGGAAGGTGGAGTAGGGCAAGGTCTCTAAAATCCACCACCACCGTGATATCGTCATGGAAGAGTGGAGAGGATTCCAGTAGCAACCTGTGAAGCTCTAGTGAACTCTATGCCCAAGAGAGTTAAGGCAGTGCTGGAAAATAATGACCACACAAAATATAAATATTGATAATTTGGGCACAATTTGGCCATTTTCACTTAGGGGAGTACTTACTTTTGTTGCCAGCGGTTTAAACATTAATGGCTGTATGTTGAGTTACTTTTAGGGCACACCAAATTTACAATGTTATACAAGCTGTACACTGACTACTTTACATTGTACCAAAGTGTATCAAAAGCATAGAGACAAAGAGCAACATGCAAGGGTATTGAAAAATTATCAAAAAACTTTATTAGTCATATGTTAAAAATTACAAATCATAGAAGGAGGTGACAGGAGAACACAGATGCCACCCTGAGCCCTATAACAAGATGTACAAAACATATCTAGCACTGCTAAAATGGTGTTGCGAAAAAAGCATATCTCTTAACTGTTGTGTCATCCATATAGTGTATCTAGGCCTTAATGAGGCCTGTCAAGTATCCACAAATAAAACCGTAGTGAATACAAGTGTCTCTGTACATTTGCAATGCGGATATTGTAAGGCAACAGAAATAACACTAGCCGTGCTATCACAAAACCCAAAGATAGATAGAAGTAAGGGACCAGGATGGCGTCAGCCCCGACGCGCGTTTCGGCGAACCTTCGTCCGGGGGTAAAGCCATCTCTATGGTCTATAGCTTAAAAAGGCCCACTATCCAATCACACATGAAAAAACACTATGACCCATCAAAAAGGCGTCTGAGGGGCGGAGCATCAAATAGGCGCGAACACTGCGTAACAGCAGAGCGCCAAATACACGCCCACCATTGACGTCAGCGAGAGGGCGGTCATATGATGTATCACATGACCGGGCCCGATCAGCAAACCCAACCTTGAAAGGAATGAAGCCACCAAGAGAACTCATGGATTAAAGTACCATAAACATTAGCAATCCATGAATGACTGGAGACAGAATTAGCCCGTGCAAAGTAACGGGATTATTGAAATCATAGAAAACATCATTTATCAATGTTTATGAATTGCTGCATAATGATACAAGGAGGTTAGGAACGTGAGTCTGTGCAAAACGTGAAGGATATGGAGGAAATGAATAAAGGTGGGGGAGGGAAGTGTGTGTAAAATTGTGCAGCAATCAATCAAAACATGTGATGTGAGGTTAAAACGTAGATGATGCCAAACACTTCACACCTACATTCAAAATATTTTTTTTTTATATCATGATGAAATAAAGGTCTTATATTACTGGATACATAATTAAATAAAAATACACAAATTAATTACATAATGTGAGAGAGAAAAAAAGTTAATAAAATTGAATGCATGTGAAAGTGAAACATGATTGAAAAATAAATGCATATGAAAATAATAAATATATATAACAAGTGGAACAAGATTAAAAGAAAAATAAGTTAAAATAAGTGTAATTAAGATACATGTGGTGCTGTCTTTTTTCTTCTCCTCAATATCGCAGCATCCAACACTAAACCCCCAGTTATTGTTGTCCATAGAATGATACTTCTTTATTGGTATATAGGTGTCCAGAGTCAGGAAAGTTCATATTATACAATATTCGCATCAATTCAATGAATAGTGTTTAATGGTGATCTAAGTGGGAATATAAAAATAAATGAATACAAACAATATAAATAAAATACAAAAAGTAAAATAAAAGACCACAAAAGGTGGTCCCAGATGGATTAAAGAAATGCAGAGAAACCCATAGTCTCATTTAGACCATTGGGACGCATAGTCCCAAGGGTCCAGATCCATCTACTCTCCTTTTGAGATAATCTCTTGGATATTTGCCCAGCTCTCAAGTCAGATCTAATACAATCAATGGCCCTCACCTTTAAAAAATGAGGGTCACATGCGTGGAGATTTTTGAAATTGTACCAAAGTGTCATATCTTCAGTCAGTGTCGGACTGGGGTGACTAGGGCTCACCTGTAGAACTGACTCTGGGGGCCCACCCTATAGTTATATACAAATATTGCAAATTCATTTTTTCAGCGTTTTCATCATAGCATTTCAAGATCGATCTTTTTTTAAATTTTCGCCCTGACTTAGCTGTGCTAGACTAGAGCTTCCTTTTTTTCAATGCCACCATGTGGGGAGTACATATCTTTTATTGATTAACCTTTATTAATTTTTTGGGGAGATGGGAAAAACTGTAAATCTGAAATAGTTTTTCATCTTTTTAATGATAAATACTGTGTAGAATAAATAACTATATAACTGGTGGACATACCAAATATGTCAAATTTATTTCATATTTTACTAATTGACAGCTTGTGGGACAAGTTATAGTTCTTTTTAGCATTATTTGGGAATATATATATATATATATATATATATATATATATACAAACATTTTTTTTTTAGTTTTATTACTTTATGAGGTATTCTTTGTGAGAGTCACTAAGTTTTAAAATTGAAAATTAAAGTTTTTTTTAACAGTAAATACCTAGTTTTCTTTGGGGACTGGCCTGGGAAAATGCTCACACTTTCTCCTCTTGCTTGCAGCCTGATAGGTTTCTTATTTGCTCAGTCTCCTCCACGTTGTGTCACTGTCAGTGAGAGAGAAGTACACACTAAGGCTGGGAACACACCTAAGCATTTCTGAATCACGCGTATGACGCGTGTTTTACGCGCGTTTTTGGATGCGCGTTTTTGCAATTAAGAAACGCGCATCATACGCTTGATTTAGTGATTCACCACTATTTTAGCATGGCCCATAGGCGCGTTAAAATGCCCCAAAGAAGCTCATGCTGAAGCGACAGCGTTTGGCGTTTTTCAGCGCGTTCAAACGTGCTGTAAAACGCCCAAATGTGAACCATGCCCATAGGGAAGCATGACTTTTCACATGTTGTGTGTTTTACAGCGCGTTTGAACGCGCTGTAAAAAGCTTAGGTGTGTACCTAGGGTAAGTGCAAGTGTCTGCCTGCCTTTCAGACTGTAGCACACTGATGCCTCCATCACTTGCTTCACACAGCCCAGCTCTGCAAAGCCAGAGAACTCCAGGATGTGTGCGGGCAGGCAGCAGGGAATATGTAAAAGCTGTCCAGCAGAGAGAAGCTGTGAGCTAACAGGATGGGGGCGTGGTAAGTTCAGCCAGGTCCGTGGATCCCATGACTGGAGAGGATGTACCTTATAGCTGCAACTACACAGGATGCAAGTGGCAAGTTATAATTGTCATCCTGCCACTTGTATACCACACTGCTGATACTTATGGGAACTTAAGCAAGAGGGGACGGGGCAGGGGAATACAGATGCAGCGCTTTCTTGCGCAGAAAGAAGCTCTCATAATAACTCCTTTACTAAATAGATCAGGGGCCCACCGAGGGATTCACCGTCTCCCCGGTGGGCCAGTCCCAGTCTGTCTTCAGTTTTGTCCCATGAAAAGATATAAAATATGTACAAAAAAGTGAGGGGTGTACTCACTTTTGTGACATACTGTATATATCAATTCCAATGGTCATCGGACTCTATCACTTATTTAGGCATCTTAGAGATGAGCGAATTGAAGTTGACGAAGTGGAATTCAATCCGAATTTCAGGAAAAATTCGTTTCACACTAAATCCGAATTTCCTCATGCTTCTTGGTAACAAATTACATTTTTTCCTAAAATGGCTGCTGCATGTGTTAGGACATGGAGCAAGGAACTCTGGGAATGAGGGACTACCCACAATGCCACGCATGCAGCCAAACAGCAGCCAGCCAGCCCTGTGATGTCACAGCCCTATAAATAGCCTCAGCCACCTTGTCTTCAGCCATTTTCAGGTGTACTTAGTGCAGGTTGAGATGTCAGCAGGCGATAGGGACAGTAGTAGAAAAGACTTTAAAACTTTTATTTTGCTGAAACCGAGGTTCAGGGAAAGAATAGGGAGGAATCATTCCACAGTATTGAAGCAGAACAGGGTTCAGTAGGGGACTTTACAGCCTGGGTAATGGGAACAATCCTATAACACCTTGCTGCACTGACTGCGGATCCAAATTGCCATTATGCATCTCTGTAATTCGAGCAAACCGTTCTTGTTATTGGCGTGCAAGTGCTGTTTGATACAGCCATTAACAGGGTTTATTACAAATAAATATTTCTACGTCTTATTTGCCCTTGTGCAGTGCAGTTATATGTTTTAAAGCATTTTTGGGCTTGTATTAGTGGGGAAAAAAGGGCTCATTAGCTGTTGTGTGGTGAAGTGAGAAAATTACAGCTCTTTTTGGCGTGTATTAGTAGCAAAAATATATATATTTGCCGTTCAGCGATGCAGTTATAAATTCTAAAGCCCTTTTTGGCATGTATTAGTGGCAAAAAAATATATATTATTTGCCATTCAGCGGTGCAGTTATGTTCTAAAGCCTTTTGTGGAGTGTATAAGTGGAAAAAAGTAAGGGCCTATTTGCCGTTCAGCGGTACATTTATATTTTCTAAAGCCTTTCGTGGCCAGTATTAGTGGCAAAAAAATATATATTATTTGCTGTTCAGCGGTGCAGTCATATGTTGTAAAGCCTTTTGTGGCATGTATAAGTGGAAAAAACTAAGGGCCTATTTGCCGTTCAGCAGTGCAGTTACATGTTCTAAAGCCCTTTTTGGTGTGTATTAGTGGCAAAAAAATACATATTATTTGCCATTGAGCGGTGCAGTTATATGTTCAAAAGCCTTTTGTGGAGTGTATAAGTGGAAAAAAGTAAGGACCTATTTGCCATTTAGCGGTGCAGTTATATGTTCTAAAGCCCTTTTTGGCATGTATTAGTGGCAAAAAAATAGATATTATTTGCCGTTCAGCCGTGCAGTTATATGTTCTAAAGCCTTTTGTAGCGTGTATACGTGGAAGAAAATAAGGGCCTATTTGCCGTTCAGCAGTGCAGTTATACGTTCTAAAGCCCTCTTTGGAGTGTATTAGTGGCAAAAAAATATACAGTATATTATTTATCGTTCAGCGGTGCAGTTATATGTTCTAAAGCCCTTTTTGGCATGTATTAGTGGCAAAAAAATATATATTATTTGTCATTTAGCGGTGCAGTAATATTTTCTAAAACCCTTTTTGGCATTTATTATTGACACCAAAAAGTATTTGCCTTTGTGTGGTGAAGAGAGAAAATTACAGCCCTTTTTGACATGTATTGGTTGCAAAAAAATATATATTTACTGTTCTGCAGTGCAGTTATATGTTCTAAAGCTCTTTTTGGCATGTATTAGTGGCAAAAAAATATATATTATTTTCCGTTCAGCGGTGAAGTTATATGTTGTAAAGCCTTTTGTGGAGTGTATAAGTGGAAAAAAGTAAGGGCCTATTTGCTGTTCAGCGGTGCAGTTATATGTTCTAAAGCCCTTTTTAGCATGTATTAGTAGCAAAAAAATGTATATTATTTGTCGTTCAGCGGTGCAGTTATATGTTCTAAAGCCATTTTTGTTGTGTATTAGTGGCACGAAAAAAACTGTTTGCCTATGTGTGGTGAAGTGAGAAAATTACAGCACTTTTTGGCGTGTGTTAGTGGCAAAAAAAATAATTTTAATTTTAGTTTTAATTTTCTTTTTATTTATTTATTTGATCTATGAGTATGTCAGACAGAGAAGTGCCAGGCCCTGCACAGGGGAGTGGCAGAGTCCTAATTATTTCTGGCGCAGGCACAGGTCGCAGCAGAGTAAGGGGGCATGACAGCAGGAGTCGCAGCGAGAGGCCTGAGCTCCCGGTGTCATCTAGCAGTCGTGTCTTGACCTGCAACCCAGCGGTTCTTAAATGGTTGACTCGGCCATCCACTTCGTCCCAAGTGACATCAGACACCCCCAGCCAAGAGTCGTTGGGTTCGTCAGACACAACTATTAGTTGACATGGCCCGGGAGCAGGCCCTGTGCCCTCACCTGTCTTCAACCTGCCTCTATCCTTTTCTGTTCCCTCAGCCAGAGAAGTATTATATGCTGTGGGCTTAGCTCCACTATACAGCGAGGACGAGCTACTAGAGGACAGTCAGCAGCTACTGACCAGCCAAGATGTGGAGGAGACATCCGCTGCTTCTTCCGGTAGGCAGGCAAGTAGTGATGAGGAGAGTGGCGTGGGAGCTGATGTTGCGAGCGGTCAGGCTCCTGACCCAGAGAGCGTTGAGGAGGACATCAGTGACGTGCAAACAGTACTCGATGATGTAGCTGATTGCACTTGAGAGCCGGATAAATTAGGGGCTTCATCATCATCGGGAGAAGAGGGTGACAGTTTGCCCGTGAGGCAGCAGCGGAGCGAGCCGGGAGTCAGCGTGGGTGGCAGCAGTGAGAGGTCGGGAGCCAAATGTGCTCCGGGTAGACCACCCACTTCGCAGGAGCCTACCTGCCTGGAAAGTAGTGGTGCAGGTGTTCACAGAAGCAGCGGCGGTAGCAGGCAGTCAGTGCGCATTGTTGGGGGTAAAATCACCTACTCTGCAGTGTGGCAGTTTTTTGTTAAGCCGCCGGAGGAGGTGAACATGGCCATTTGTAACATCTGTGGGCAGAAGGTGAAGCGTGGCCAGGGTACCAATGTTGGCATCATGGCCCTGCGTCAACATGTGTAGTGTCACCATAAAGTGGCCTGGAAGAACCTTGGCTCCGATGTGGTGGTCCAGCCTGCCGCAGCAACCGCTGCATCATCCAGTGGCACGCACCCGATTTCAGGCAGTCATGGCTCCACCACCTCAGCCGAAGGGAGCTGTCTGTCCTTCCCATTATCTGCTGGTCCTGATGCTCCTGCTCCTCCTACTCCTCATTAGTCATTCCGTCAGCAATCGATCAATTGCCAAGAGACAACAGTATGCACGCTCTCATCCAACGGCGCAGAAGCTTAATGTGCTCCTGGCCAAGTTGCTGGTGCTGCAGTCCCTCCTTTTCCAAGTGGTGGACTCTGCACCTTTCAGAGAACTGATGGCTTGTGCCGAGCCAAGGTGTAGAGTCCCAAGCTGTAATTTATTTGCCAAAAAGGCAGTACCAGCACATGTATGTAGAACAGAAGGTGGGCCAGTCCTTGAGCCTGACAGTGTTTATCAAAGTGCACGGAAGTGCCGATGTGTTTAGCTGTAACTACGGCCCACTGGTTGAATGTGGTTCCTGCACAGCCACATCAGCAACTTGGCCAGGTGACGCCGCTTCCGCCTCCACATTATCACTCCAATGGTTCTGCGACAATGTCCGCCTCTGCCTCCTCATCCTCCACCGTGTCCTCAGCCTTCACTGCAGGAACAATTCACAGTGCCCCTCCAGCATACCACATGTTCTGGGCACGGCGTTGTCACCCTGTTCTGCACCTCGTTTACCTGGGCGAACGGAGTCACACAGGGGAGGAACTGCTCCATGTCCTTCAACAAGAAATCTAATCCTGGCTTTCTCCGCGACCACTCAAAATTGGAACCATGGTGACCGACAACAGGAAGAATATGGTGTCGCCGCTGCTGTTTAGCTTCCCGTTCAGTCAGGCTGGGCTCACATCACATTTTTGTCATACATTTAATGTACACAAAAAAACGTTTATATGTTACCAGACGCCTCAGACAGATGCCATACTGTTGCATCCGTCACCACAGAGTTTCATTGTAAAAAAAAAAAAAATTGCTATCATGTTTGTTTTGCTGAACCTTGCAGGATGGAAAAAACATGACACACTAAACTTTCCCATCCTGCAGAGTTCTACAAAAAAAAGTATGCTTTTTTTTTTTTTTTTACAATGGAACTTCATGGTGTCTGAGCCGTCCGTTAATGTATACGGTTTTTGTGTATGTTAAAAGTATGACAAAAACCCACCCTTACATGCCCGCTCCAGCAGTTCTGTTATTTTTGTTGCACTGCTCATCTAACGGAGCAGAACAACAGAAATAGTGGTGATGTGAACGTGGCCTAAGAGGTGGGTATTTATGCAGTTAATTGTAGCCAAGTGATATACTCCAGACCACTATAGCGGAATTAACCCTGTACTTTATCACTTGGTTATAATAGCCTGTCTGCCTTCACTACACAGTGCATTACTTACACTACACTACATGCAACAGTGTGTGATGTATACATGTGTGTGATGTATGTAGTGCAGTGTGCGATGTATACATGTGCTGTCACCTTGATGTCCAGGGCTGTTTGTCACCTCTGAGAAATACTCTTCAGCTCCTCCACCTCCATGTTTCTCGGGGTACTTGTGCAGCGCGCCCCGCTCTCCTTACTGTAGAAACTCCCTGGAGCCATACCCTCCACCTTTCAGCTCCCGCCAGCATCTCCTACTGTATCGCTCAAGTGCCCGCCCAAACCATCCAGTAGTAAAGTTCCTTACTGTATGGACCTTTTGCTATTGGTCATTTCAGGCACAGGCAGCATCGCTACGCTGCCTGTGCCGTTCCCTGTGCTACTGAATGTAGGGGCTCAGGCCCTTTGAAGAGGCAACATTATTTGTCAGTCGCCGGTACTATGTGATGAACAACGTAATTCTGCTGCTTCATGTCCTGGAACAGATGCTGGTAAATCTGGCTGCTCAGGGTACTGGAGACGTGGCGCCTAGATCTCATGGCCACATGCTGAACTGGAGGAGGACATTGGAGCACAAGCAATGTGTAGCGAAATGGGTGGTTTTTCTACACAGGTGAAAGGAGAGGAGGAGCATGAGCAGCCAGAGGAGCTACAGGGCGAGGAGGAAGACGACACAGAGGACCCAGACACACAGTGGCAGTGGAGATGGAGGCAGGGAGTCCCTCCGAGTCACTTGCACAAATGGCCCGATGTATGTTCACTTGTGTGCGTAGTGACAGCTGAATTGTCACCATTCGGCAGAGGGATGACTTCTGGCTCTCCAGCTTGTTGGACCCTTGCTACTGTTCCATAATGGGGGCCTTTTTTACACCTGCTGAGACGAAGGGCAAACTGAACTACCATAGAGACATCCTATGTAGTCAGTTGGCCGCTGCCTGTGGCCTCCACCTGATGCTGCTGCCACCTCCACACTGTCATTGTGCCACAAGGTAGCCTCCTCTTGATGCTGCTGCTGTTATTGTCACCTCCACACTCTGTCATTGTGCCACTCTGTAGCATCCTGATGCTGCTGCCACCTCCACACTGTCATTGTGACACCCTGTGGCCTCCTCCTGATGCTGCTGCCGCCATCTCCACAATCTGTCATTGTGCCACTCTGTGACCTCCTGATGCTGCTGCCACCTCCACACTGTCATTGTGCCACTCTGTGGCCTCCTGACGCTGCTGCCACCTCCAGACTCTGTCATTGGGCCACTCTGTGGTCTCCTCATGCTGCTTCCACCTCGCCACTATGTCATAGGGCCACTCTGTGGACTTCTTATGCTGTTCCCATTCTCCTCACTTCATGACTGGGCCACTATTTTGCCTTTCGGCCTGGCTGACATCATCATTTATTTGACCCTTCTTCTGATCTGTCAGAAGGAAGGAAAAATGAGACGCACAACGGATCCTGTCTATATAACAGCTGTAAGGCCTGCATGACATAGTCCCTATTTTGCATTAGAATTGGCTTATGTTTTGGTAGCCAAAAGCAGGATTGGGTACAAAACACAGAAGACATGCAAATATTACATTCACGTGTCATCTCTGTTTTGGATCATCTCCTGTTTTTTTTTGGCATTAGCAATACTGATGGATTACTGACCAAGTGAAGGTGGATGCTCCACAGACAGGATCCGTTTTTTGGGAGTTATTATTCTGACGGATGAGAGGAAGGGCAAAATAATCAGTGACGTCAACACAAACTTACTGATGATACCCTCTCCACTCTGTCGGGGGGTCTCTACCTGTATAAGTGTTTAAAAGAACAGGTTTTGTAGACATCTATGTGGAATCAGCTGCCGATGGTGTAAGGCTGAGTTCACACTTGAGTTATTTGGTCAGTTTTGGCCATGTAACATGCTTAAATAAGTCACGTGGGCAGTGATTCTAAGAGCGACCTGAGAGATCTGTCATCTGCATGTCATACTGACTCACAGTATTCCGTGTTACTGCAAGGCACAGTGTTCTACACCACTATAAAGGCTCTCTGCAGCCAGGAAATATAAGTTTTTAACCCGATTCGCAACTAATAAATTCGTATCGAACCAAATTTTTTTTCTAAAAATTCGGCAAACCAGCCGAATCGAATTTTTGAGAAATTTGCTCATCTCTAATCTTACTGCCCCACCCGATACGTGGCTTAGTGTGGCTGAACCTCAAAGCTTTATCTGTGGAGATAAAACAAGACTATGCTAGGTATTCTACTTTATATCTGTCGTGAATTGCAGGGATAAATGCAGCAAAAAATTATAATTCTGTCTAAAATACTGTACTGTTTTTGCTGTATCCCTATTAAAATCTTCAAAGATTTGACTGCACAGCTTGAGACCAACACGTTTAATTTCATTTGGGGTAATACCTAGCCCAGAAAAACTAAAAAGGTACTACATCCCTCTATCAAAATGGCAGACTTGGGAGTACCCACCCTTTAAAAATATTATCTTGCCAGTCTAACAGATCAGGTTACTGAGTAGTGGTCTCCCTCCTCCCCACAGAAGTGGATACAAATTGATGAACATTTTACTTTAAAAGGTTCTTTAAAAGCTCTCTTGGCAGCTTACGCATTAAAAAAGTTTACTCCCAACCTACCACTTTGGACTATGAAAGCCACGTTCTTTATTTGGTCGTAGCTACTAGATTTTAATCAGTACTTAGACTTGGCAGTCTCTTGTTTCTCTCTTATAGCTTTGGAATACCATATTTCTACCATAT
The DNA here is from genome assembly GCA_033119425.1 of Bufotes viridis. Classification (NCBI taxonomy): domain Eukaryota; kingdom Metazoa; phylum Chordata; class Amphibia; order Anura; family Bufonidae; genus Bufotes; species Bufotes viridis. Next base: position 235,978,877 of record CM065589.1, read on the forward strand.
CTCTTGCTGGATGGACAACAAAAGGTATACATATGATAGGTAGTCTGTACAAAGATTCCGTTTTCACAGATTTTGCATCTCTTTATACTACGTTTTCCCTCCGCACAATTTATTCTACCACTACCTCCATATACATAATTTCTTGTCCACATTGCCTTCTATATCATTGCAGTCTGGCTGTAAACCTCTAAACAGATTATTTGGAAGCCGTGCTATGACTCGCTCAAAATTGTCGCTTGTCTATTCATTCCTCTTTTCACCTGCTGATGGGCACAAGCTCCCTTACATGCTTAAAGGAAATGTGTCACCAAAATTGTATCTGCCGGTTAAAACCAGATAGTAACACATCTCCTTTTTTTTCTAGTCTGTTTTTATTTTCTGATTGTAGATTTTATTATTTTTTTATTTACTGAACATTATTATAGGGGCTGCCATCTAGTCTGAGCTGTTCTTAAAGGAATCATCTCATCTGAGACAATGGGGGAATATCGCTAGGATATGCCCCCATTGTCTGACATGTGCAGGTCCAACCCCTGGGACCCGCACCTATATCGAGAATGGAGCAGGCCAAAGTGGTGGCTGGAGGGCCCAGCCATCACCAAGCTCTCTCCCCATAGAAGTGAATGCGAGCACACCGAGCATGATTAGCCACCGCTCCCATTCACTTCTATGAGCCCGACGGAAATAGCGGAGTCATCGGCTTCAAATGAATAAGGCAAAGCTGTAATACAGGGCTCATACAAACAGAGCGGCATTGTTATTTGCTAAAATATCCTTTTTATGTCATCCTCTTAGATAATGTCTAACAATAATTTCTCCTGCCCTGTGTTTTGCAAATCATTCGACACAAAGAGGTAAATTTATAATTTCCCTACACCGTGATTTTAGTGTTAAAAAGTTGCAAAACCAGGTTTTGCAACTTTTTAAACACTATTGCGATCAAATCTAGTCACAGCTGGATTTTGTACGTCTCTGTGCGTAGAGAGTGTGGGGGGGCCATTACACTGGTTACGTGCTGGAGTAGATTTCAGTCTGGCGCATGGACTGCCAGACAGTCCCTATTGAGAGAAGCATAGCACATACCAGTCTTGATAAATCAGGGCCATAGCTTCTGGCTTTATTGAACTTAATTTGATTATGTATGGTGGCATATTGCTAGGATATGCCCCCATTGTCTGATAGGTGCGGGTCCCACCTCTGGGACCTTCACCTACACTGAGAACGGAGTGGGCCAGGTGCTGGCCGGAGGCCCCAAGTTTCCCCGTATCCGGCCACCACCAAGTGCTCTCCCCATAGTACTGAATAGGAGCGAACCGCTCTTGCACGGCCACCGCTCACATTCATTTCTATGGGGCCAACAGAAATAGTCAGTGCTTGGCTATTTTCAGCAGTCCCATAGAAATAAACAGGGGGCGGCACATGTGCAGTGCACCCTCCACAACTTTCGGGACTTTGCTCTCGATGTAGGTGCCGGTCCAGGCAGTGGTACCCGCACCTATCAGACAATGGGGGCATATCCCAGTGATATGCCCCCAATGTCTGAGATGGGAAATCCCCTTTAATAATTATGCAAATTTATTAGAAGCACCCTAAAGCTAATTTCTCAATGTAAAATTAAATGGTGGATTTAACCATAAAAATCTGCTGCAGAACTACAATTTAATAGGCATTTCGTGAGTTCGAGAATCTTCTGCAGGCCCTAAAATCTGTGCAGATTTTGTCAGCAAATCCCCATTTACTAGTATCATACTTTAACCAAAAATCTACTAGGTTTGAACATGGTCTAATACGTGAGTGTCTGGGATACTGAAATGGCTTTCTGATCCATACTGAAGACATGTATCAGTGTACATATGTTCTATATACACAATAGCACTGGCTGTGTACCATATATCATGAAATGGTTTGGAAGAGTTTTTTTTACATCTTATCATATGTTATTGCACTGCTGTGACTCAGCGTAGGTGATGTTCTCCAAAATGCTTATGACTATTGTCTTTTGTAACAGAGCTGTGTTTTCTCTGCAGGTTACTATGGCGAGGATGTAAATGCAATTATTGTGTTTGCTGCCTGTTTTCTGCCTGACAGCAGCCGCGCTGACTACAATTATGTCATGGAAAATCTTTTCCTGTGAGTACTTCCCATAAACACGGTCACACTCCTTATTGTGACAAGTCAACAGTAACATTTTGGCGCAATGCTTACGAAAACATACGGTTTCAGTTTATTTGAACAAATAATAAATTATTTTTTGTTAAATGGTAGAAGACCAAAAGGATAGGTGTGGGTAATATGAAAAATAATGCATGTAAATAGTTTTCTGGAAAAACAAGATAGAAACATCTGTTTTATACGCATAAGATATCTCCACAAAGATGTTCTTAATAACACACATATTTTAATGTCTTAGAATGATCCAGATGAGCAAATCATTTCTAAATTTCCAAATCAGAATTCTTTGGGATTCATCTCACACAAATCTCAAAATGGCAGCCACTATTTTATAGGTCAGAACACCTATAAAATAGTGTCTTCTACCACAAAGGGATCATTTTTGGACCTTTTTTTATTATAAAAAAATCTGACAAGAACATTGTGTTATTAAATAGAATGTTTTTTACCACCGGCTACGATCCGTTTACCCCTAGGTATATATTTCACGTTGCATCCCCCCTCGTTCTGCAGTAATGTCCCCCAAGATTTTCTGGCACCACACATATCAGTCTCAAAGGGGTTGTCCGGGTTTAGAGCTGAACCCAGACATACCCACATTTTTACCCAGGTAGCCCGTTGTGTTACCATCTGTTTACCCCTAGGCATATATGTCACTTAGACTTTACGTTGCATCCCCCCTCGTTCTGCAGTAATGTCCCTCAAGATTTTCTGGCACCACACATGTCAGTCTTAAGGGGGTTGTCTGTGTTCAGAGCTGAACCCGGACATACCCACATTTTTACCCAGGTAGCCCTTATAATATGAGCATCAGAGCATTTCATGCTCCGATACTCTCCTTTGCCTTGTGTTGAATCGCGTAGGGAAAGTACATTTTTTGGAGATCCAGTGAGGTACCGGGCTCTCCATAGGGACTGCTAGGCAGAGTCTTTCACCCAGCAGGGAGCCCGGTGACATCACCGTCACTAACGGGCTGGCTTTAGCGCTGCCCTAGCCTGAAAAACGGCTAGGGCAGCGCTAAAGCTGGCCCGTCAGAGCAGGTGACGTCACCAAATATACTGCAGTGTGAAAATATAAACAAAAATGCCCTGAAATGTTCCGATGCTCATATCACAGAGCCTGCTTGGGTGAAAATGGGGGTATTTCCCAGTTCAGACCTGAACCCGGACAAGCCCTTTAAGTGACTAACCACAGAGGTGTAACTAGTCACTTCTCCTCTTTTCTAGGGGCGGTTCTCTCTACTGTAAGGTTTTTTCATCACACAGCCTCTTGATGCAGTGTCATCTTACGACCTCCCGTGAGACCATGCTGTTCCATAGTTTCCGACGGGACAGAGTCTCACTCAGACTGGAATGAGACACCACCACAGAGAAGAACCTTCTTTTCAGTGGAATGAGATACTATGGCAGAGAAGAGCCCTCTTCTCTGTGGCGGCGTTTTACTCTGGTATAAATGAGAAGTCCATCTGCTGGAAGCTATAGTACAGTGTGGTCTTACAAGTAGTTGCAAGATCAGGGAGAAACCTTCCGTAGCATAGAAGAGAAGTAACTAGCCACATTTCTGTGACTAGTTCCTTCCGATTGACATGTACGATACCAAAAATCTCGTGGGACCTAATTGCAGAACGGGGGGTGGGCCAAGGCATATATTCATGTGAAATTATGGCATGCTCAGGGAAGCATGGCCAACTAAAATATATACGGATTTTATAAGGATCTTCTTTAAAGATGCACTGCGGGAATATTTTTTCTTTGCCGATATAATGCTGGATAGTACATTATTAAAGAATAACATAGAGCCTCTTGTGTATGCCTTGTGTATACCTGCTTTAATTGATGTGTAATGTGTGGGTTGGCAGCAGGGCTGGCCTTAGTTGTTCAGGCGCCCTGTGCGAGCTAATCTAGTGGTGCCCGCCACACCCATATCATGTGCCAGCAGCCAGAGCCCCCCCCCCATATCATGTGCCAGTAGCAAGAGTGCCCCCCTATCCTGTGACAGTAGCCCCCCTTATGTGCCAGTAGCCCCCTTATATGCCAGACTGCCAGTAACCCCCTTATGTGCCAGTAGACTCCCCTTATCATGTGCCAGTAGCCTCCCCCTTATGTGCCAGTAGCCCCCCTTATCATGTGCCAGTAGTCCCCCCTTATGTGCCAGTAGCCCCCTTATGTGCCAGTAGCCCCCCTTATGTGCCAGACTGCCAGTAGCCCCCCTTATGTGCCAGTAGTCCCCCTTATGTGCCAGTAGCCCCCCTTATGTGCCAGTAGCTCCCTTATGTGTCAGTAGTCCCCCTTATGTGCCAGACTACCAGTAGCCCCCCTTATGTGCCAGTAGCCCTCCCCTTATCATGTGCCAGTAGCCCCCCTTATGTGCCAGTAGCCTCCCCCTTATCATGTGCCAGTAGTCCCCACTTATGTGCCATTAGCCCCACTTATCATGTGCCAGTAGCCCCCTTATATGCAAGTAGCCCCCTTATGTGCCAGTAGCCCCCCCTATCATGTGCCAGTAGCCCCCCATATGTGCCAGTAGCCCCCCCACCCCTTATCATGTGCCAGTAGCCCCCACCCTATCATGTTCCAATATTGTACAAAAAAAAACTAAAAAAATAACACTTATACTTACCTCAATGTCAGTGATGCGATGCAGGCCTCTTCCGGCCTGTGTCCCTCGCTGTACGGCTCCGACGGCACGATGATCTAATCGTGCCGCCTGCACCGGCCTCTGATAGGCTGACGGCCTAGTGCTGGCAGCCTATCAGAGGAAGAGGGAGGGTACATGCCTCTCCCTCCTCTGCCGCAGCACAGACATCTGTATCGCCCTCCTGAGGACGGCGATAAAGATGGCTATGGAGCTGAGCGCAATGGAATTGCTCATCTCCTGCTGTCCCTGCCACCCCCACTTGTCACCAAGGGCTGCTGGTCAGACCTAAGGTCACATGACGAGGTTCCCATAATGAAAAGGTTCAAAATATATGTATGCAATTGAGTTAGAGTGTAAAAAATGACACAGCTAGTATATTGGTGTTGAGTTTGCAATGTACTGTATGTAAAATTAAAAAAAAACAAAAAAAACCTGGAGTGCTATTTAAACATGACTTTTTTTTAAGGGCAAATTGGGCACTTTTACTCTAACGGCTGATTTGACCGAGTTGGACCTGAAACTAATTTTGGAAAATTCTCTCAGCTCTAATCCATTGTTAATTTATGTCATGTGATAGTATTGTCAAGGCCAGTAGTGGCTTTAAATTTTGAGATTATCAAGTGCTGTCGAGCATATGGGTAAGGTGAGCGTCACGGCCACAGCCAATTACTGTCCTCAGCTGTATATGTTATACCGACGACAGGTCTATATTCTGTTGTACGTGTAGACCTTTATTTTGCCAAACTGCTATACATTTGTTAATTACGCTGTATGTCAGTATTTAGCAACCGATCAGCCTATATTACAATTGTTAATTGATTGTTTCAATATAACATTTTAAATGGTTTGCAAATATGGTGTACTGACTGTATAGAACTTAACAGGAGGAATGTATTCCACTTTGTATCTTCCCTAATGTACACTCCTTATTAGGCTTTATTGACATTTACATTTTCAGGTGAAAATTTTGCATCAATAATTGTAAGCCAAAATCAGGAGTGGAGCCTAAAAATAGAAAAAATATGAAAAAAAAAATAGATTTGTACCTTTTCTGATGCAAAATACTGACCTACATATGCAAGTGTGAATGAGGCTAAATTTGTAAGTACCGTACATCTACTGTACTTATGTTCTCTAATTATTAACTAGGATAGAGCAAGCCAAGTGTAATCCAACTCCCTTTGCACCAAGTATACTAGCACTAGTCATAAACCCATGTGATTCTAGATGCAAATAGCCTTCCTTACACCTGCATATAAGACGAAATTCACAATGCTGCTTCCAGAATAGCTCAGTCACCTGGAAAAACACTATGAAAAACCCATTGTTAGGATTTATAGAAACACAAAGCTGCCCTTTCTATTCTGCCATACTCAGATAACATGAGAGGCCGGAAGGCATGTATTGGAGGAATAGATGTGAAATGAACAGATAGTAAGGATCAGTTGCTATAGAGCACAAAGTGCATATACTGCTGTAGCGATTTACTTCTTATTTCTTACAACATTTCAGACCTCTTGAGTAGTGAAGCAGGGCTTTGTATGACTAAGAGGGCAATGTTTCCAATGGTAAATATATTTAGAAATCCAACTTTATATATACAGTACTGACATATGTGCCATAGGTTACTATGCATATTCTGGAAGATGATTAGTATGGTGTGTGTTTTTTTTTCAGCAAGCAAAAATAGCATACTGTTATGTACTAACCTTCTATTGCCATAATGCTTTACTACTGCTATAATTCAGTAGTAAAAGATTTCATGATAAAGGTTGTTAGGTTGAGGTTAGTTTCACATCTGCTGGAACAGCCTGCTGGAATTCTCTGGATCTGGCACTGCCAAATGTAAATGGAATATACACCGGCCCCATAAAGTATAATGGGGTCAGGCAGGGATCTGGCCACATTACAGCAAAAATGCAGAAAATCTACTGGATACAAACCGCTGCATGCTGACCTCTGCCGGATCAATTAATTTACAAAGTATAGTATAAAATAAAAAGAATTACATCTATTAAGATGTTTTTTTTAGCATCTGGCTATGTGTACTCAACTTGGTCAAATGTAAAAAGTTTGGCTGCAGTGAAATATCCTCCTAGTGATGGGAATGTCACAGAGAGCTACATACATTGGATAACCACATCATCCCTGAATTCTGGAGCATTGGACTTAGTTTAGTATTCCCCTTAAAAAGAACCTGTCATTATAAAATTCAGTGCAGTCTGCAGGCAGCAGGTTATAGAGCGGGAGGAGCTGAGAAGCTTGATATTGAGTTTTGTGGGAAAAGATTCAAGAAAATATGTAATTTATACATTTACATTTCTGCATTTTCTGGGCAGCTATCTATGGATACATACTTACACAATGAAGGCTATCAATTGCAGATAAAAAAGGCCCCCATGTACAACTAAGTTCAGAAAGAGCAGAGATTAAATGTACAAATGGCAAATTTTGCTGCATCTTTTCTTACACAACTGTCTATCAATCTGCTCAGTTCCCTCTGCTTTATAACATGCTACTAGCATATCGGACTGCATTTCATGGTGACATGTTCTTTCTCAGTCTCTTAAAGAGGTTATTTCACACTGAATGCACCTTTCTAAATGAATAGGGGGCATACTTTTTATAAACATCATAAACGTGGTCTATTACATAGAGAGGGGGGCCCCATACAAGAAGAAGGAATTGCTTGGTTGGTCAGCATTTTTGAACAGCTGATATTGCCCTGGATTTCAGAAGCAAGGCTCTCACGATCAGATGTTGTGAAAGTGAAGGAACATGAGACGACTCTGTGATATACAGTACTAAAATATAGTATTTTGCTGTGTTTCCTTATTTTTTCTAGATATGTAATAAGCACTTTGGAACTCATGGTAGCAGAGGACTATATGATTGTCTACTTAAATGGAGCCACGCCAAGAAGAAAGATGCCAGGACTTGGATGGATGAAGAAGTGTTACCAAATGATAGATAGACGGTGAGTAACAGTAGATTGTGTTCCATACAAGTTGTAATTAGCTCAAGCTGCTCTTCTCCAGGTCACACAATGTTTGCACAAGCTGCTATGGCTGTTTCACAAAATTGTTTCTATGGTAATAAATGATGTAAATCTTGGATGGCCAAAACACATGCATTAACTACTTTATGCCTTATCACAGGCTAAGGAAGAACCTAAAGTCATTCATTATCGTTCATCCATCTTGGTTTATCAGAACTATATTAGCCGTGACACGTCCTTTCATAAGGTAAATATGAATCTATTGACTTGACCCACCCATTGTTCGAAATCATATTAGTTTATACTATGACTATTCTCATGAATGTGCATTCCCAGTCCCCAATACTAGAAGCTAAGGCCACACATGCCCTGTAATTCTTCATTAAAGTCTATGGGAGATACATAGACAACTGTTGGGACATTTGTAGCATATTTTATCTGCTATAATAGTATGTAATTGCAAGAGCAGAAGTATACTGTGTTTTCCAGTTTTTGATGATATCATGTTCCATACTTTTTGACATTAGTTCAGCAAAATTCTGATACAAAAAGCCATAAGGGTTGTGGCGAAATCTTGTTGCTAGTTTGTGCAGTGACACAAAGGAATTTACCAGGTTACATAGTAGACCTTCCTAAATTACATACAGTTCACGCCTGATTGGAACGTTAAAATTAAAAATAATTTATGACCTAAATAGGTCAATTCAGGCTTAGTTTATGCAGTGCCCAGTTTAAGGTGACCCCAACACTACGCTGGTGTCACAGATGTTCCCGCAACAGGTGGCAGGAGATCGGTGAGACTGGCCACACGTGGTTTGCTCTGACATGTTTTCCGTTTGGATCAAGTGACATCTGTGTTGTTTCTGGTGCTTGCCACACCTTCTTTTCCCAGGTGTGGCTATTAGGGCCATTTAACCTTCTCTATTTATAGTTGCTTCTCCCACTATCCTGTGCGGTTTATAGCTTCTGTTTGGACCTTTGGATAGATTGTGGTTGGATCTCGGCTGAGTTCCTGGTACTTCCATTGCTCCTTTGAAGTTAAGTCTTTCCTTTCCCTTTAGTATTTTCTTTGGGTTCTGTGTGTTGCATTTCCCTATTGTTTGTATTAGGCCTGAAGGAGACTCCTGTTCCTCCTTCCTTTTGGAGGACCAGGTAGTCCCGTCCTTCCATTAATATCAGGGTCCTATAGGGCTTGATAGGACTCTAGCTATTCCTGCATATGAACTCACCTACCTTTGGGGTCTTTTCATACTAGTAGTCAGTCAGGATTTTGGTTCGGGTTTTCACTAGGAGGTGTCCATTTTGCTTCCCTTGTTCTCAGGCTTGATTCTCTGTTCGACCCCTTTCCTCCTATGCTTGGTGTGGTGTTTTCCTCCCACAACAAAGCTTGACATTATAAACCGCCAACCTTCATTTTTTGTTTTTTTGTGTGCAGCCATTGATCCTAATGCTGCACTGGCAGGTCAGCTGCAAGGGCTATCTTTGGAGGTAGCTGACCTCTGCACGACCGTCTCACAGATGCAGAGATCACAGGCTGTTGGCCCTGATGGTAGTGGTGGAGACTAGGCCTATCTGGAGCCTAAAATTGCCCTCCCGGACAGATTTTGTTGGGGACGTAATAATTTCATTTTGTTTAGGGAGGTGTGCAAACTGTATTTTAGGCTACGTCCACACTCATCTGGGGATGAGTAACAGCGAGTCAGTGTGGTTATTTCCTTGCTTAAGGGGGATGCACAGTCATAGGCTTTTTCTCTGCCGACCGGATCGCAGTCTCTCCGGTCAGTAGATGAATTTTTCGAAGATTTGGGTCTTATCTATGATGATCCAGATCAGACCTCTCTGGCCGAAACCAAGCTGCGCGGCCTTCATCAGGGTGATCGTTCCACTGAGATTTATTGCTCTGAGTTTAGGAGGTGGGCTACGGATCCAGAGTGAAACGATCCTGCCCTCCATAGCTAGTTTTGTCAAGGGTTATCAGAGAGGCTGAAGGACGTTTTGGCCTTTCATGAAACTCCAGTGTCACTGGAGGCTGCTATGTCTCTTGCTATACGCATTGATAGACACCTAAGAGAGAGATCTAGGGCCCCCACTCTCAGGACGTACTATCACATGTTGTATCGTCCTCCTCTGAAACTTTGGGTGAAGCTATTTATGGGTTTATGCCTGGGGACGAACCCATGCAATTAGGGAGAGCTACTCCTGGATACGCTTTTAAGCATACTGGTAATAGGAAGGGAGTATGTTTTTTCTGCGGACAGAAGGGACATTTTATCATAGTATGTCTATACAGTCAACGGGAAAAAGAAAAAAGAGGGACATTTAGTTCCCATCTGACTCTTGGGGAGGGGTGAGAGGAGGGTCAGAAAATGTGCATTTGTCTTTGACTGGTAGTACGCAATTTCTCATGACTGCTGATGTGGTGCTAGAGTCAAAAACTGTGGGGATTGAGGTGTTTATCGACCGCAGGGCTGGGGTTAACCTGATTGATGCTCAGTTCGTCCATATGCATCGGTTGTCACCGAGTGGATTAGAAAAAAACATTTCCGTTTTTGCTATTGATTCTGCACCTCTAACTTAGAAGTGTTTATCTCAAGTGGTGCATGATATCAGATTATTAAGAATGGATGACTTTCATCAAGAATTTATCTTGTGTTTTATGTTGGAGGGTCTCCCTGCTCCGGTGGTTCTGGGTTTACTGTGGTTATGCAAGCACAATCCAACCATCGATTGGCAAGCTAGGTTTTGGATTAGGGTGATTATTGCATTGACAGTTGTCTGAATACATCTTTTTCTGTTTTAACTACTAAGACATTAACCTTATATCTGATTCTGCCGATGTATTATCTGAGATGTACCTCCGCATTAGGAATATGATTGTCCTATCAACCTTATTCTCGGAGCTAAGTTGCCAAAATCTAGATTGTATAACCTTTCTGGACCTGAAAGACTGGCCATGAGAGAGTATATTGCCGAGAGTTTGGATAAAAGAACACATAAGACCTTCCAAATTTCCAGTGGCAGCAAGGTTCTTTTTTGTAAAAAAAAAAAAAAGGATGGAGGTCTTCGGCCATGTCTGGATTTCGATGAACTCAATCGGATTACTGTCCGTGAATCTGACCCTCTTTGTTTGATTCCCGATTTGTTTAACCAGATTGTTAGTGCCAAGGTGTTATCCAAGTTTGACTTAAGGAGGGTATATAATCTGGTTAGGATCAAGGAAGGGGATAAATGGAAGACGGCTTTTTGAGAACCTGGTCATGCCTTTTGGGTTGACCAATGCTCCTGTGGTTTTCCAGCATTTTGTAATTTTACACTTTTAATCACCTTGTGGGGAGGTTTGTACTTGTGTATTTAGATGACATTCTAATTAATTCTCCAGATGTGGAGATACAACAGGATCACGTTAGACAGCTGTTACAGATCCTAAGAGATTACAAAAATTGTACGCAAAATTAGAGAATTGTGTTTTTGCTGTACATGAGGTGCAGTTTTTGGGCTGCCTGCTGTCATCTTCAGATTTTTGAATGGATCCAGAGAAGGTTTGTGCTGTATTGGACTGGGATCAACCTGAAAATCTGAAGGCTCTTATGTGTTTTTTGGGGTTCACCAACTATTACCGAAAATGTATTCAGAACTATTCGACAATAGTAAAACCCTTAACTGACATGACTAAGAAAGGGACAGATGTTTCAGTGTGGTCTGATTCGGCGTTGCGAGCCTTTTCTGCAATTAAAGAAATGCTTCTCTTCCTCCCCTATATTGGTGCAGCCAGATGTATCACAACCTTTCATTGTGGAGGGTAGGAGCAGTTTTATCGCAGGGCCCATCACCTGGTAAATGGCGTCCATATGTCTTTTTCTCTAAACAACTCTCTTCCGCATAGATAAATTATGATGTGGGGAACAGAGCATTACTAGCCATTAATTTGGCTTTTGAGAAATGGCGTCATTCGTTGAAATGGGCGATTCATCCGATCACGGTGTTCACAGATCACAATAACCTGCCTTATCTAGAGTCGGCTTAACGACTGAACCCGAGGCAGGCCAGATGGTCTTTGTTTTTCACCAGATTCAATTTCACTGTCACCTATCGTCCTGGGGTCTAGAGCGTCAAGGCAGATGCCTTGCCACATAGTTTTCCTGGAGGTGATGATTTTGAAAATCCGAGTCCTATACTGTCGGAAGAGATGGTGATATCTGGTCTTTACCCTGACCTAGAGGTGAAGGTGTTAGAGGCCCAGGGAGATGCACCGTATTCTTGTCCCTCTGGGAAACTGTTTGTGCCATCGGAATTGCATCTCAAGATATTTAAGGAACATCACTTTACGGTTCTTACGTGACACCCTGGGGGCAGATCTACTGCTGACCTTATCCCTCATAGATTCTGGTGGCCGGGGTTGTGTAAGTATGTTAAGGACTATGTGTCAGCCTGTAGTACCTGTGCACATGCTAAGGTGACACATACAGTTGTGTTCAAAATTATTAAACCCCCAATGCTGTAAAGGGTTTTAGGGAATTTAGTGTACATTTGTAATTGTGTTCAGAATGAAATCTTACAAGGACTTTTTAAAGAACCAAATGGAACTAAAATGACATCAATTGTTTTTGTAATACAGTATTAAATGTTTTTTTTGTGATTTCTTCATTGACACAATTATTCAACCCCTTAACCCCTTAAGGACGAAGGGCGTACATGTACGCCCTTCGTCCGCACTTTAAAGATGGCGCCCGCTCCCGCACGGAGCGGGCGCATGAGCTGCGGGTAAACGCTTGATTCATCAAGCTGACACCCGCAGCTCATGTCCGCGACCGGTAGCGATGCCGATCGCGGACATTTAACCCCTCAGATGCCGTGGTCAATCCTGACCACGGCATCTGATCAGCACAAAACCGAAAGTTTCACTTTCGGTTTTGCTCCGGCTCCTGATGGCCACAAGGGAGCCGGGCATGCATGTAGTAGCCTAGGTTTCTGTGAATGAAACCTAGGTTACTACATAGTATTCCTATGGAGCCTATGACTGTAATAGGCTCCATAGGAAATATGCGATTTTCTCATATATTCCAATGCTATTGCATTGGAATATATGAGAATAACAATCTGATGATTGCATCTTATAGTTCCTATGGGAACTATAAGAAAGATGGTAAAAAAAAAAAAGTTTAAAAAATAAAAATAAAATAAAAAAAATATAAAAATTCAAATCACCCCCCTTTCCCCAAAATGAAAATAAAATAAATAAAAAAATAAAAAAATTACACATAATGGGTGTCGCAATGTGCGAAAACGCCCATACTATAATAATATAAAAAAATATTCACCATACGGTAAACATAAAAACGGAAAGAAAGCGTCCAAATGGCTAATTCGCCATTTTTGGACGCTTCATTTCCTAAAAAAAATGAATAAAAAGTGATCAAAACATCATACGCACCCCATAATGGTATCAATTAAAAGTTCAGATTGCCCCGCAAAAAATGAGCCCCTACACTGCTCCGTACGCATAATTACAAAAAAGTTATAGGGGTCAAAACATGGCGACAAAAAATAAAATAAAAAAATTCCCACTTTTAATTTTTTTTTCACTATCAAAACGCAAGAAAAACTATACATATTAGGTATTGCCGGATTCATACTGACCTGAAGAATAAAATTAACCAGTCAGTTTTATCGCAAATCGAACGTTGTAATTTAAAAACCCGTAAAACTGTGGTGAAATTGCTTTTTTTTGCAATTTCACCCCATTTGGAATTTTTTTCCCGTTTCCCACTACATCACATGCAAAAATAAATGGTAGCGTTTAAAAGTACAACTTGTCCTGCAAAAAACAAGCTGTCATATGGCTATGTGAGCGGAAATATAAAAATGTTATGGCTTTTGGAAGGCAGGGAGCGCAAAACAAAAACGCAAAAATCCCAAAACCCCCGGTCCTTAAGGGGTTAAAGACTACCACTCTTAAGAACAGAGGTTCATTCAAGTGTTTTCGATCAGGTATTGAAAACACCTGTGGCTGTCAAGGAGCAGCAATCAAGCATAATAAGCACCAATTAGGCAGATGTAAAATGACTGTGGTACTCAGCTCCTTCTAGACATTTACTGGTGTGTTTACAGACATGGTGAAGTCAAGAGAATGGTCCAGGAAGACAAGAGAAGAGGTGATTTCTCTTCACAGGAAGGGCAATGGCTATAAGAAGATTGCAAAGATGTTAAACATACCAAGAGACACCATAGGAAGCATTATTCCCAAATTCAAGGCAAAGGGCACTGTTGAAACACTACCTGGTCATGGCAGAAAGAAGATGCTGACTTTGACTGCTGTGCGCTACCTGAAGCGCAAAGTGTTGAAAAGTCCCTGTGTGACTGCTGAGTAACTGAAAAAAGATTTGTCAGATGCGGGTACTGAAGTTTCAGCTCAGACAATAAGGCGCACACTGCGTAATGAAGGCCTCCATGCCAGAACTCCCAGGCGCACCCCCTTGCTGTCTCCAAAGAATAAGAAGAGTCGACTGCAGTATGCCAAAAGTCATGTGGACAAACCATAAAAGTTTTGGGATAGTGTTCTGTGGACTGATGAAACAAAATTAGAACTGTTTTGGCCCATGGATCAACGCTATGTTTGGAGGAGGAAGAACAAGGCCTATGAAGAAAAGAACACCTTGCCTACTGTAAAGCATGGCGGGGCGTCAATCATGCTTTGGGGCTGTTTTGCTTCTACAGGTACAGGGAAGCTTCAGCGTGTGCAAGGTACCATGAATTCTCTTCAGTACCAGGAGATATTGGATGAAAATGTGATGCAGTCTGTCACAAACCTGAGGCTTGGGAGATGTTGGACCTTTCAACAGGACAATGATCCCAAGCATACCTCCAAGTCCACTAGAGCATGGTTGCAGATTAAAGGCTGGAACATTTTGAAGTGGCCATCGCAGTCACCAGACTTAAATCCGATTGAGAACCTCTGGTGGGACTTAAATAAAGCAGTTGCAGCGCGCAAGCCTAAGAATATGACTGAACTGGAGGCTTTTGCCCATGAAGAATGGGCGAAGATACCCGTAGATCGCTGCAAGACACTTGTGTCAAGCTATGCTTCACGTTTAAAAGCTGTTATAACTGGAAAAGGATGTTGTACTAAGTACTAAGATTGAATGTCACTTGGGGGTTGAATAAAACTGATAACGATGTGAGCACAGAAAATACATTTGTGGTTATTTCATTATAAATGTTATGTTATATTTGTTAGACGTACAAGTGTCTCTTTGATTTAATTGTAAATAAGATGACTGAAATGATCAAAATCAATGTCAAACTGGCCAAAACACTCAATTTCAGTGGGGGTTGAATAATTTTGAACACAACTGTACTCTGCCTTCCAGATCTCTGCTTCCGTTGCCCATCCCATCCAGACCATGGACTCACTTATCCATGGATTTTATCACTGAACTATCTAATTCTTCAGGAAAGATAGTTATTCTGGTGGTAGTTGATCGTGTTCGTAAAATGGTGCACTTTATACCGTTGCCGGGCCTACCTAACGCTAAAACAAGTGTTTGTTGACAACATTGTGAAACTCCATGGCATTCCCTCTGACGTGGTCTCGGATCATGGGACTCAGAGTTTTTTTTCCCAGATTCTGGAAGGCATTCTGTACTCGACTGGGGGTACAACTGTCCTTTTTTTCAGCTTTTCATCCTCAGTGGAACGGACAGATGGAGCGCACTAATCAGAGTCTGGAGACTTACTTGAGGTGTTTTGTTTCTGAGAACCAGGAGGAGTGGTCTTCATTTTTGTCTTTGGCAGAGTTTGCCATAAATAATCGTAGACCGGAACCCACTGGGAAGTAGACATTCTTTGGGGCATATGGGTTTTACCCGCAGTTTGGCACATTTTCTGGTTCAGATACTTCTGGTATCCCTGAGGAGGAACGTTTTTCGTCATCATTGTCATCTATATGGCAGAAAATTCAATATAACTTGATGAATATGGGCAATAAGTATAAACGTGTGGCTGACAGTAAACGTATGAAAGGTCCGGACCCAAGAGTGGGTGATTCTGTGTGGCTGTCCACAAGAAACATTAAGTTGAAGGTACCTTCGTGGAAGTTGGTTCTAATATTTATTGGTCCATATAAGATCACTTTTATTTTTAACCCTGTAGCTTTTCGTCTTGAAATGCCTCAGGCCCTGAACATTCATAATGTGTTTCATAAATCTTTGTTGAAGAGATATGTTAAACCTTTGGAGCCGTCTTCCTTGCCACCCGCTCCTGTCATGGTGGACGATACTTTGGAATTTCGGATCGCTAAGATAATTGACTCTCAAGTTCTCCGTAGATCTCTTCAGTATCTTGTTCACTGGAAGGGTTATGGACCAGCGGAAAAGATGTGGGTATCAGCATTTGACATGAATGCCAGTCGTTTGGTGAAAGCTTTTCACAGGTCTCACCCAGATAAGGTCAGTCTTGGGTGTCCAGAGGTCACCTGTAGAGGGGGGGGGGGTACTGTCACAGATGTTCCCACAACAGATGGCAGGAGATCGGTGAGACTGGCAACACGTTGTTTTATCTGACATGTTTCCTGTCTGGATCAAATTACGTCTGTGTTGTTTCTGGTGCTTGCCTCATCTTCTTTCCCCAGGTGTGGCTATTAGGGTCATTTAACCTTCTCTATTTATAGTTGCTTCTCCCACTATGCTGTGCGGTTTATAGCTTCTGATTTGACCTTTGGATAGATTGTGGTTGGATCTCAGCTGAATTCCTGGTGCTTCTATTGCTCCTTTGAAGTTAAGTCTTTCCTTTCCCTTTTGTATTCTCTTTGGGTTCTGTGTGTTGCATGTTCTTCCTTCCTTTTGGACGACCAGGTAGTATCGTCCCTGCCATTAGTATCAGTGTCCTATAGGGCTTGATAGGACTCTAGGTATTCCTGCATATGAACTCACCTACATTTGGGGTCTGTTCATACTGGTAGTCAGTCACAATTGTGGTTAGGGTTTTCACTAGGAGGTCTCCATTTTCCTTCCCTAGTTCTCAGGCCTGATTCCCTGTTCTCCCCTTCCCTCCTATGCTCGGCGTGGTGTTTCCCTCCCACACTGAAGTGTGACAGCTGGATTCCTCAGACACCATCAAGGTTGAGGGGTAGTGGATGGTAAGACATGGTGTACCCCAATGGAAATAAGTCCAGAGTAAGGATTTGCAGAATCAGAGTGCTTCTTTACTGGAGGAACTCAAGTGCAAAACAGTACAGGCAAGGCACTGTGCTGGCTTCTCCAGTCTCCTCTCTGGCCAAAGAAGGTTCTGTGTGGAAGAAAGGTCTGAGGTCACTGTCCTTCTTTCTTTCAGAAGGCTGATACACTTGCCAAAGGGTTGGTGGCCTAAGGTCTACTGCTGAGTTGTCAGGCAGGGTATCCCTGTCTCAGCATCTTCTTCTGGCTGCCATAAGTTTGTATTGTGTCTCAATACAAGTCAATGGAAGTTTCTTATTCAATCTTCAATCTTCTATTGCTCTGTAAAATTCTTTCATTGCTTAAGTGTTACTTATTTCTATATAAGATGATTATGGTAGCATTTCCCCATTTATTGTATTTTTATGACCTTTTGAAATTATTCTATAGTTATGAAAAATGGCTTAGAAGTCAGTTCCAAACTCAAACCCAGCTGTTGAGAATGCTAAGCACCATCTCGCTCTCAGAGGTCTGGGTTCCATTTTTTAACCCCCTGGTCCTTTATTTCGGAGACGTTATGCTGTACAAATCTGAAAAACTTTATAATGTGTTGTCATTCCCGTATAAATTCTGACTGAAGTATAAAAGCTTTGTAAAGTAATGTTTTTAAATAGCCTGCATACAGTGGTGTATCTTGATTTTGTGCTGCCCTAGGCGAGACTAAACTCGGGCACCTCCTAATATAAATTTGACCCACCCCTTCCTGTCAAGGCCAAACCCCTTCTGTTGTAAACCCCACCCTTCCTCTTTAGGCTCCACCCTTTCCTGTTAGAGCTTCACATCTTCCTTTCTGTATTTAAAAGTGAATAACGAAGGCTAATATTTTGTGCTTTCTGTACCAAATGTTGCATTTATTATTTAAAGAGAATCTTTAGATATAATAATATAAAGTGCAAATTCAACCACTTTACAAAGATCAGTCATCCATGATCCACAGATCCCCCTCCCCATAACAGTACCATCCACAGATCCCCCCCTAAACAGTGCCATCCACAGATCCCCCTCCCCATGACAGTGTCATCCACAGATCCCTCCCATAACAGTGCTATCCACAGATCCCCCACCCATGACAGTGCCATCCACAGATCCCCCCCATGACAGTGTCACCCACAGATCCCCCCCATAACAGTGCCATCCACAGACCCCCCCCCATAACACTGCTATCCACAGATTCCCCACCCATGACAGTGCCATCCACAGATCCCCACCATGACAGTGCCATCCACAGATTCCCCCCTCCCCCCATGATGACAGTGCCATCCACAGATCCCCCTCCCCGCCGTTCACAGGATTATACATTTATTAACTGTAATCTGTAACTTTAACTTTAAATGAGCACTTATATCTTTACTAGGGTATCTTACTCTCAGCTCCGGTAACAGGCAGTGCGGGCGGCGCTCACTCACTGACATCACGCTCCTGCGCCACCTAGTGGGAGGAGCAGGCACGTGACATCAGTAAGTGAACGTCTGGGGGTTAGAATATACCATCGGATTTAAGTTTTCATAATCTCACTGAGATCGTGAAAACTCAGATCCGTGGTATATTCTAACCCCCATGCAAGCGTCCCCGTCACCATGGGAACGCCTGGCTGGGGGTTAGAATATACCATCGGATCTCAGTATACTGGCATTTTGCTGCCGCATTGGCAAGTGCCGCCCTAGGCAAATGCCTTGTTTGCTTCATGATAGATACACCCTTGCCTGCACATTAAACATGTCGTATAGATAATGCTATGTGATTAGTTGTGAATACATGAACCTTTAGATGGAAATAATGGGGCAACTTTACTAAGGCAAATGTGCCAGTATTGTGCACCACATTTTGCTACATGTTGTAGATACTTTTTGTGCCTCACTTGTCACTTTCTAAATGGGAGTGACTAAATGGAGTCCTAAAATGTGCCAAAGTGATTAAAGAGGTTGGCTACTTTCTGGCTACTGTTGACCAATGTGTATATATAGCACTTCTAATATAGTGTCATAATGTATGCCACCTTGTTTTGCAGATCTTTAGTACTGTTTGCATTGAGGTCATGTTTAAAAAATGGCTGCTGATGGAGGGTACTGTGACCAGATAATTCTGCCTTCTCCATTCAAACACTCTGCACCTTCACTAAATTTCCAACAGTGCAAGTGCAGATGGCAGGTGCAGTATATTTAAATGGAGGAGACATCAAATGGAGGTAATTTGCCTGGTCAAATGACTCTCCATCAGCAGCCATTTTATAGACTGGATCTCCCTGTGGACAGTACAACAAATTTGACAAACAAGGGGGCATACCTTATGAATTGTAACAAATGGCACACAATTTCAACAAAGTCTATATTAGTAAGTGCCACATAATCATCTTATATACACATTGCTCACAAGTAGCCAGAGAGTGTCTAACCCCTTTAATGATTTGCACCACAATCTTGGAGCAAAATACAGGTCTAAAGGTAACCAGGTTTACTAAGAATCTTAAAAAATCTAGCATACAGTATCTATCAAATCTACCACATTGCATGCACCACGGGGATGAATTTGGTCCATCTGCTGTCTACTGTAGGTTAATGGTGCCTTTATGTTAAACATTTTAATAAATGTTCCCAAATATGGCATTAGGAACAACTCAGATTAATACTGTATTTCGATACTTGAATATATTTTTCCTCTCAGCTCCAAGTTCAGCAGCAAAATAAAGTATGTCTCCAGTCTAGCTGAGCTCAGAGAATTGATTCCAATGGAACATGTGCAGATTCCAGAAAGTATTATCAAGTAAGTCATTATGTCAACTGTTTCATAGATCTGATTGTAAAGCGCTGCAGAATATGATGGTGCTATATAGATAAAGATTAGGGTCCATTCACACGTCCGCAATTCCATTCCGCATTTTGCGGAACGGAATTGCGGACCCATTAGTTTCAATGGGGACAGACGATGTCCCGGCCGGGTCCGCAATTGCGGATCCGCACTTCCGGGTCCGCAATTGCGTTCCCGAAAAAAATAGAACATGTCCTATTCTTGTCCGCAATTGCGGACAAGAAAAGGCATTTTCTATGAGAGTGCCGGCGATGTGCGGTCCGCAAATTGCGGAACGCACATTGCCGATGTCCGTGTTTTGCGGATCCGCGGATCCGTGGATCCGCAAAACACACACGGACGTATGAATGGACCCTTATTGTTATTATTATAGATGAACTACTGTACACGCTAGTTATATCTCATTGTGTCTCATCTGAAATGACTGTAACTAAATAATATTAGAAAATGATCAAATCTAATTAAAAAAAACTATCCTTTCCATGACAACAGGGGTGGGACAAGATCTTTTGGTACGAAGATAGTAGTTTCAGCATGATAGTTGTCACTGTTGCACTTTTCCCCACCAATCCCTATTGTTCTTTATTATACACTGATTGGTAAAAAAAAAACATTTAAGGTAGTTGCTAATTGACCTTCCCCCCCCTCCCCCCACTGTAAGTGGCACCCTATACTGCACACTCCACCTACCTCCCGAGCCAACAGCAACTAATGAGAACGCTTTCATTTCTTAAACTGTTCTGTGATTGCTTTGCACAAGAATTTCATTTATTGTATTAGACATGTTTGAAAAATGAGGATCAATTATGTTTTCTGTTGCACATGTTAAAATGCATGATATAAATCTCGATTTACTAATTTGGTTTACCACAGGATGCTTTACATATTAAATGGTGGATCCCGGTTTTCTTTAAATGATGTGTTTTTTCCATGGAATCTTAGGATTGCCTTAAGAGGTCGGCATTATTGAAATTTGTCCAATCATATTCTCCCTTGCATATTCTTCTGCAGGAAAAACATCTAACAGAGCAGATACTGTAGTTCAGTTCTATTGGCTAAAGGTTAGGTATCTAAAAATGTTCAGTATCAATATTAGACCGTAGGAAAATTACAATTTAAATTTTTAATGACCTGATTGATACTGGGAAACATAGATGTTTTTGGGCTGTGCACTTGATGGGTTAGTTATTGGCAAATGTGTATCTACCACCAGCCTCCTAACTGGATCCATTGTTTTTTCTTCAGACAGATAGATGGAAGGTCTTTATGGGCCCCTTTTTTGGTTTGGGATTTTAATAGAGTTATGGATATAGAGAGGGATTGGTATAATTGTGTAATAAGTTGAGTGTGAACAGGTATGGCTATTCTGGTGGTACTAAGTTTGCTTAGTTATTGGAGCATACTGGGTGGGTGATGTTTTTATATGTTTTTGCTATTAACATAATACAATGTCCTGGATTTACTAATCCAAAAGATGGTGTAAACTTAGACAGGCTGTCTAGATCAGCACCAGATGCAAAATACAGCAACCTAGGCCCTGCCCCTTTCCACTAAGCCCCACTCCCTTCTTGAGCATGACGGAAAAGAAGTATAGAAACAATAGATGCCCTAAATTGCGTCAATTTGCACCACAGATTTTTGTTGCAGACAAATTATTAAATCTGGGCAAATGTCTCTCAGTAATTGATAAAATGACACTAGGCCCCAGGTCCATCTGTGATCATCTTGCTGTTATCATGTATGTAGATGCTGGGAACTGAAAAGACTATTCTTTATGAAAATCGTCCTGCTGGGAAACAAAATACAACTAGATAAATTTCTGAATTTCTTAAACAGAATAGATATTCGGGAGTTATTATTGTATGACATGCACTCAAAGCCTATGTTACAGGCATTTGTACTAGTGAGATTAAGAATTTTGAAGGGGATTCAAGGTCGCTTATGGATGGCCTGAGCCTAAAAATTCAGGAAACTAGAAGGATTAATATTGCCAATCCTTATTATGATAACAAAGAAATATGGGTAAAAAACTTCAAGACATCTTAAAAATATGCTCCATCAAAAGGCACAAAACTATAGTCAATTTTAAAAAAGCTAGAAACAGGGTTGGAAGTTCATCTTCAAAATGGCTAGATAGCTTAATCCAGGGGCAAATGGATAATTAGCACAATTGTTGGTGGGGAAGGAGTATTGATTTCTGAGCCGTAAAGGTGTCAGCAGAATTTCCTGATTTTATACATCTGAAATTAGCTTTTCATTAAAGCTGGCCATATACAGTATCTCACAAAAGTGTGTACATACCTAACATTTTTGTTGATATTTTATTATATCTTTTCATGGGACAACACTGAAGATATGACACTTTGATAGAATGTAAAGTAGTCAATGCACAGCTTGTATAATTGTGTAAATTTGGTGTGCCCTCAAAATAACTGAACAAACAACCAATAATGTCTAAACCGCTGGCAACAAAAGTGAATACACCCCTAAGTAAAAATGGCCAAATTGTGCCCAATTAGCCATTTCCCTTCCTGGTGTCATGTGACTCGTTAGTATTACAAGGTCTTAGATGTGAATGGGGAGCAGCTCTGCTGAGTTCAACATGGCACCTCATGACAAAGAACTCTCTGATGATGTGAAAAAAAGAATTGTTGCTCTACAAAACGATGGCCAAGGCTATAAGAAGATTAACAACATCCTGAAAAAGAGCTGCAGCATGGTGTCCAAGACCATACAGCGGTTTAACAAGACAGGTTCCTTTCAGAACAGGCCTCACCATGGTCGACCAAAGAAGTTGAGTACACATGCTCAACGTCATATGCAGAGGTTCTTTCCAAATACACGTATGAGTGCTGCCAGCATTGCTGCAGAGGTAAAAAAGGTAAGCCTCAGACCATACGCTGCACACTGCATCAAATGGTCTGCATGGCTGTCGTCCCAGAAGGAAGCCTTTTCTAAAGATGATGCACAAGAAAGCCCACAAACAGTTTGCTGAAGATAAGCAGACTAAGGACATGGATTACTGGAACCATGTCCTGTAGTCTAATGAGACTAATGAGAGGTGAAGAGTATAATGACAAGTATATCTTGCCTATCAAGCATGGTGGTGGGAGTGTCATGGTTTGGGGCTGCATAAGTGCTGCTGGCTCTGGGGAGCTAAAGTTCATTGAGGGAACCATGAATGTCAACATGTACTGTGACATACTGAAGCTGAGCATGATCCCCCCCCCCCTTCGGAAAATGGGCCGCGGAGCAGTATTCCAACATGATAATGATCCCAAACACACCTCCAAGATGACCACTGCCTTGCTAAAGATACTGAGGGTAAAGGTGCTGGACTGGCCAAACATGACTCCAGACCTAAACGCTATTAAGCATCTGTGGGGCATCCGCAAACAGAAGGTGGAGGAGCGCAAGGTCTCTAACATCCACCTGCTCTGTGATGTTGTCATGGAGGAGTGGAAGAGGATTCCAGTGGCAACCTGGCCGGAATAACCCTGTAGGGGTACTACCTGTACTTTTAAAACTACATTCTTTATTGATTATCAAAAACTAAAATAAACAAAAACCTATACTAATGTGGATTCAAATTATCAGGCTATAGTAGGGACTAGCTCAATTGAATAGATACAGTGTGAAATACAGTGCCTAGTACTAGGGTGCTATGGGAGTGGTTAATTTTGCTTTTGTTGTTATTATATGGCACAATAATTGTGCTATGGATATATTAGCACTGTGAAGATGGCAAATTATGGACTTTCTATATGTTGGCCATCTGGCTCTATATTGTGGTATCCTGTGCCAATATAGCAATGCTCCTACCCACTATAGGTAGTAACACAGATAGCACTAAGCAGAGGATAACAATGCTATACGCACTGCTTCCTGCAGTGTACTCCACAGCCCCTGACGAAGTCGCATTGTGGCCGAACATGTCGGGTGGGGGTGTGTTAGGTGTGATGTTTTAGGCAGGCTTAAAGAAGGGACAGCAAATTAACTAGCAGGGATAAACAGTGGGCAGCATATGCTTATAACTGCAGCATATAGTGTGTGTAAGAGTGCTTCATGTTGTGGGAATGGATAAGAGGCGATTGCACTGACAAGTTCAATGCTGCTCTGGACACAGTGCCTTTGTTTGTGTGAACTTAACTGTGCTAGAGTATACTGCAGGAAGCAGTGCGTACAGCATTGTTATCCTCTGCTTAGTGCTATCTGTGTTACTACCTATAGTGGGTAGGAGCATTGCTCCACCTAGTAGCACACAAATACCTGTAGGCACACCGAGCATTGTTGCACACAAACATTGCCAGTGCAACACGGCATATCACACACACAATTTGACTTATAGTGCTCATTAGGAGTGTTTTTCTGTGCTGTTGTGTAAAGCACTTAGTGTATTTGGCTCTATAGTGGTTACCTTTACCTTAAGTGATATATAGGAGATCCACTCCATCTAAGTACCTATATTGGCACAGGATACCACAATATAGAGCCAGATGGCCACCATATAGAAAGTGATTCTAATGTAGCAACATAGTACATAATTTGCCATCTTCACAGTGCTAATATATCCAAAGCACAATTATTGTGCCATATAATAACAACAAAAGCAAAATTAGTCACTCATACGGCGTACCAGGGACTAGGCACTGTATTTCACACTGTATCTATTCAATTGAGCTAGTCCCTACCATAGCCTGATAATTTTAATCCACATTAGTATAGGTTTTTGTTTATTTTAGTTTTTTAAAATCAATAAAGAATAAAGTTTCAATAGTACAGGTAGGACCCCTACAGGGTTATTTTGGCTAATTAACCGGTAGTGCAGGTCCAGGGTTTTTTCCCGAGGGTCTATACAAGGGCCCAACTACTGATACTATACATGAGACATGTTAACAAACATTTGTCCAACAGCTATCTCTTCCAGTCCTCCCATAGATATGCATGTCTGGCCAAGCACGCATATGTAATGAATGGGAGAAAAAAAATACGTATCTGAAAGTCTCCTCTCACAACTGATTATCTCCCTGCTAAAAAAAAGGATTGAGCAATTGAATCCAACATGCACGATCTTCATCTCACACCTTTACACAGGTCGAGAATCCCGCAGATAATCGCTAACCAGTATAGGTATGGTCATATGGTGAATTGGCAGAAATATGCTCTTCTTTCTTTAGATTGTATGATGCTGCCTTTAATTGAGGGTGGTCCAAATCAGTTCAAGTATCTGGGTGCATTGGTCACTCACACCTAGAGGAGTATGTTGAATTGAATATGGATGGACCTTTTATTAATAACAATATGCAAAAAGTTAATGAAAAGTTAGAACCTGACAATCTTGGTTAAAGTGCTGTGACTCTTAAAATTATAATATTACCACAAGTTCTCTATAATATGCATAACATAATATAATAATACTATACTTCAATCTTAGGAGAGTATAGTACTTTACTTTTTTTGGGTGGGTAAAACACCAAAAATATAAGAACATTTGTAATATATTGTAATATATATTTTGTTAAAACTAAAATGGGCACACATTCCATTATCGTATAGAAGCCTACAGAGAGGGTAGTGAGGGGGGCAGCGAGAAACAAGCAGACAGAGACAGACATGACTCATCAGCTAATAGTGAATTTTCATCTCACCTCAAGTGCTTTATTCACATCACTAGTGCTCAGCACTTCTCTGTAATGTCCTATGTAGTTTACTCTCAGTAATTCTAAGTGAATGAGAGACAGCTATGAATCAGAATATCCTCTCTCCATGTATACTATATGGGAACAACATAATTACAACCAGTTTACACCTACCAGCTCAGAAACAACAGAGAACTAGAGATGCAGCATGCAAAGGAGAAAACTGCTAAAAATGCCAGATACAAATCATATACAAGTTTAATATGGTGCAGCCACGTATACACATATGGCAGCTTATTCTGAAAAGTCATCAGAAATAACAGGTGTGTTTAAGGCATATTTCGGCATATTAGCTATGGCAGGATAGAGCTAAAGTAAAAAAAATAAAAAACTATATAAAACAGCATTTCATTCCAGCATAGAGGATGCTGTCCAGCGCTTTCCAGTCCCCAGTGTGTAAACTTCACATGCACTGTAGCCAATCACTGTATATTGAAAATAATAAAAATAAAACAGATATGGTGCACGGCGGCACCGTAATACCAGCATGTCCTACCGGTACCAGGGAGCAGGTAGATGGATGCTGGTATTACGGTGCCGCCGTGCACCATATCTGTTTTATTTTCACTAATTGTGTTGGGGGTCATTAGCTATATGTGAGGAACTATACTTCTGATCCCCAAGTGGTTTTTTCGCACTTTAATTGGACTTATTTGTTTTATAAGCATATTAATAAAAGTTACATTTTAGGATTGCCCCCTTGAGTGTACGAGTTTGAATGTGGTAATCGGCGTACCAGAATTGTATCTTGTTGGTTGTTTTTCGGATTTATATTGAAAATAATGCAACAAAAATCTCACTGGTTTGGAAGCAGCACAATTAGGGTCCATTCACACATCCGCATTTTGTTGAACGGAATTGCGGATCCGTTCATTTCTATGGGGACACAGTATGTCCTGCCCGCATCCGCAATCCGCGGATCCGCACTTCCAGGTCGGCAATTGCGTTCCCGAAAAAAAATAGAACATGTCCTATTCTTGTCCACAATTGCGGACAAGAAAATGCATTTTTTATTATAGTGCCGGCGATGTGCGATCTGCAAAATGCGGAACACACATTGCTGGTGTCCTTGTTTTGCAGATCCGCAAAACACATGGACATCTGAATGGAGCCTTATAGTGTGTTTGGCAATACAAAATCTACATGGTTATGGAGAAGACAAGGATATATAGCTGATAATTTAATGTACGTTACAAACTTTTTTCCATGTCTCTGAAAAGTTGGGTAGAACCTTATGATTAGGAAAATTAGATTTTTTTTCTTGAACCTTTGGGTTGCTTTAAAATGGCTCAGTGGGGTGGTAATAAATTTAAATAAAGTTGTTCTCATCTCAATGATCCCTCATCACTTCTGTTCCGAGGGTACCCATTCCACTGCCATTTTCTACTACCTGCTTTAGTGATGATGGCCTGACACAGGGACATGTGACTGCTGCAGTGGACTATGATAGCGGTAACTCTGTAACAAAATAATGGTATGAATTTTTAAAGTTTTAAATTTTATGTAGTGTGGTAAAGTGTGTGGTAGAGTCCTGGAAGGGGTGTATGTCCCACCCAGGTTCCTCAACTGGGTGAGTTAAGTAAAGTCCAGAAAGATGGCACTGACTTTAGAAAGTGTAGTTGCTGGAGCTATTGTTGTTAAAGTTCAAGGACTCAATTTGATTTAGACTGGAAGGTAGGTTTGGTAGTGGGACCTCCCCAGTCTACCCCCCTTCCAGGGCATGATTTACCCTAATATGAGGGATTGCCGAGTGTAGCCCAGCTGGGATTGTTAGTGGGAAATAAAACACATCCCAGGCTGTCAGTCTGGGAGCTATGCCAGCTTCCTAATTCCCCGTGTGTGATCTGCAGACAACTTTGTGTTAGTTAGAGCCCAGTCGGGCAGGAGTTTATTTTGGTGTGTTTGTGTTTTTGGGTGCTAGAACCTCACCTCACCCAGTGACGATATAACTGGGTGATCATCTGTATTACTGAAGTGCCAAAATTAAAGCACCATTTGGACTTTAACCCCGTTGTCTGAGGAGGAGTCTGCCATCGCAGCCCTGCTTGGGATAGCGATCCCTTACAGAAGATTCCATCTTGAACAATTTTAATGTGGTGTTTAAAGGTGGACTAGTAATTTAATTTCAATACACTTGTGTGACAATGTCAGTTAAATTAACAGAACTCTCTAGACCCAGAAGGAAAGGATAATTCAAATCTTTTCCATCATAATTAGCACTTTTCACTAATTCAGATACATAGCTGCTTTCAAAAGTCTGCTAGTTGCCCTTGGAAACAGACAGGGGTTTAGCTTTGCTGTGCACGAAGTTACATTGTTACAGTGATTTCCTTGTAATTTTTTTACTTGTGCGTATCTCCTGCCCAATTTTGTAAATGTCATCTGAGGTCCCACAAGATACTGCTCTTGGATTACAGAAACCCAGGAAAATTCTGAATGTAGACTTATGTATTGATAGAAAAATAATGTAATTCAGAATCACTACAAGAAATGTTTTCCTCTAATTGTTGTACTTCGTATGAGTGAGAAACTACTTACAAACTTTTACTAACTATGCCAAACAATTTGCAGAGCAAAATGCTCATTTCTTAGAGAGTTCTAATTGCAGCTATCATTTAATTATTCAGTTGGTGAAATTATCTGATGACATTACAGTTACGGCATTCATGCTGAATTTGTTGTGAAGTCTACTTTCACACTAGCGTTTTTGCTGGATCCGGCAGGGTTCAGCAAAAACGCTTTCGTTACTGATAATACAACCATCTGCATCCGTTATGAACGGATCCGGTTGTATTATCTTTAACATTGCCAAGACGTATCCGTCATAAACACCATTGAAAGTCAATGGGGGAAGGATCCGTTTTGTATTGTGTCAGAGAAAACAGATCCGTCCCTATTGGCTTGCATTGGGGTAACGCCGGATCCGTTTTGCATCCGCATCCTAGGATGGAAAGCAAAATACAACATGTTGCGGTTTGCTCTCTGGTCTGGGAACGCAACTAAACGGAACGAAATGCATTTTGGAGCATTCCGTTTTGTTCAGTTCAGTTCAAACAAAACTGAAGCTTTTTTTTTTTTTCCGGTATTGAGCCCCTATGATGGAACTCAATACCGGAAAACTTAAACGCTAGTGTGAAAGTACCCTTAGTTTAGTTCTAAGGTCTAGGCAGAGTAATGTCATTAAAGGGGCAGTCCCATCAGAAAGGGGTAATTTTATTAAACTCACCCCTCCCCTTCCCTTTCTGGTTGGAGTTAATGGTGTGACGGAGAAAGTCAAGTGAGGCTGTTTGCCATGAGGAAACTCCAAATAAAGGAGGAAGTTAAAGAACCAGGTCAAAAATTACATCCAGAAAACAATCCAGCAGTGTTTTTAAAAAAATTACATTAAATTTTCACATATAGGCTGCTAATATATCATTAAAGGGAATCTGTCACCAGGTTTGAGCCCTGTCAGCTAAACATATGCTGACGTTCAGGGTCTCATTAGCATGCCTAATATGGGCTCATCTAAACAAATGGTAGCGTTATTTTGTCAAAAAACAGGTTTAACTAACCTGTCAATCACACATATAAGGAGCCCAGGGAGGTCCAGCGATGCAGGGTCCCGGCCGCAGACATCGCTGTATGTGGCCAGCGCCGCCTCCTAATGCCAGTGCCGCCTCTCCTCCTCCTCCTGCTGTAGCGCTGGCTACGTCAGCACACGGCGCGTGCGCACTCACTTCAAGAAGCCGATCCAAGAAGTCCGCGCGTGCACAGGCATGCACCCGTGCGGGACTTCTTGGATCGGCTTGAAGTGAAGTGCGCGCGCCGTGTGCTTGTCTGAGCCAGCGCTAGCAGGAGGAGGAGGAGAGGCGGCACGGAGCATTAGAGGCGGCGCTCACATACAGCGATGTCTGCGGTCGAGCACCTGCATCGCTGGACCTCCCTGAGCCTTATATGTGTGATTGACAGGTTAGTTAAACCTGTTTTTTGACAAAATAACGCTACCATTTGTTTAGATGAGCCCATATTAGGCATGCTAATGAGACCCTGAACGTCAGCATATGTTTAGCTGACAGGGCTCAAACCTGGTGACAGATTCCCTTTAACATTTGTTATGGATATGTCCTTTTAAAGGGATTATCCAGCTTTGTAAAATTGATGGCTTATGCTTAGAATAGGTCCTCAATATTCGATCAGTGAGGACTCTGACTCCCAGCACTCCCACCAGTCGGCTGTTTGAAGGGGTCACAGAGCTATTTCAAGTGCTGAAGCCTCTTCAATGTTTACATAGGGTTGTAGTCTTCAGAATAACATCATTTCTGTACTGGCAGTTCTGAGTACTGCAGCCTTGTCCCAATAAAGGAATTTTTCCCACACTGGCCAGTTGCTTAACATACGCTGTGGTATGTGGCATAACTGCCAAATCTGCATGGTTATGAAATATGCAGGGAAATATAGCGGATCATCTAATGCACATGATAAGTTTCCATCCAAAAGCGGGGTAATACCTTATAACCAGCGTTAAGAAATTTTTAGGTAATGCATAGTTATGTAATGTATATCTACTTTGCCATTATTCTACAGTTTACATATAAAATAACCAGGGGAAAAATATTTAAAACATAAAATGTAGGGTGGGACAACACAAGAAGTATGTAACATGCTGCAGTAAGCCGCGCCTGTAATCCTACCCAATCACCTTCTTACCCCCACATAGTAGGGATGCTCCTTAGTGTCCCAGTGCAGTAGGAATGTCCCCTTAGTGCTACCTCATAATAGTGATGCCCCTTAATGCCCTCTCCAGACTCCTCAGAGCACAATGATTCATCACTGAGTTTTCAGCAAACCTTTGATATGTCATAAAGACATATGAAAATGATTAATGGGGGTCTGAGAGCTAAAACCATCTATCCCTAGAATGAAGGATGCAGGGGAAGGAATCAAGATGGGCCCATAGACTTTCTATTATGTTCACCTCCTACAGTGCGGAGAGAGAGTATGATATGTCAGTGCTTCTCTTTACTCGTTCTAGGGATCAGTGAGAGTCTCAGCACTCAGACCCCACTGATCAAAACTTGTATTTATGACATCAAAAGTTTTCTGAAAATGAAGTGACCCTTTAAATGCCCATCACACAGAATGAGATGCCCTTAAGTGCCCTCACCCAAGTGGTGCCCTCTAAGTGCCCCCCACATAGTATGGCCCTCCCTTAAGTGGTCCATACACAGTGATTTCCCTTATGTTCCCTCCTCGCAGAATTGTGTAGCCCCAACACAGAGTGATGCCCCCTTAAGTGCTCCCCACCAGAGTGATGCCCCATATTGCCTCCGATTTAATATTTAGCTACCAAACATTCCCCTGTATACAGCTAGCAGTTACTGACATCAATCTATGTATAAACACTTACACAGAGAATCATATCAATCCCTGATAACACCTCCCTGTATACAGTTATCAGTGACTGACAGACAGCTATCTATGTATACACACTTACGCAGAGAATGCTATTGATCACTGATAACACCTCCCCCATGTACAGATATCAGTGACTGACAGCTATCTATGTATACACACTTACACAGAGAATGCTATCAATCACTGATAACACCTCTCCAGTGTACAGATATCAGTGACTGACTGCTATCTATGTATACACACTTACACAGAGAATGCTATCAATCACTGATAACACCTCCCCATGTACCACTATCAGTGACTGACTATCTATGTATACACACTTACACAGAGAATGCTATCAATCACTGATAACATCCCCTGTGTACAACTATCAGTGACTGACAGCTATCTATGTATACACACTTACACAGAGAATGCTATCAATCACTGATAACACCTCCCTCATGTACAACTATCAGTGACTGACAGTTCTCTATGTATACACACCTATACAGAGAATACTATTAATCACTGATAACACCTCCCTCATGTACAACTATCAGTGACTGACATCTATGTATACACACTTACACAGAGAATACTGTCAATCACTGATATCACCTCCCTTGTGTACTATAAGTGACCAACAGCTATCTATGTATACACACTTACACAGAGAATACTATCAATCACTGATAACGCCTCCCTGTGTACAACTATCAGTGACTGACAGCTATCTATGTATACACACTTACACAGAGAATGCTATCAATCACTGATAACACCTCCCCTGTGTACAACTATCAGTGACCAACAGCTATCTATGTATACACACTTACACAGAGAATGCTATCGATCACTGATAACACCTCCCTGTGTACAGCTATCAGTGACTGACAGCTATCTATGTATACACACTTACACAGAGAATGCTATCAATCACTGATAACACCCCCCTGTGTACAAGTATCAGTGACTGACAGCTATCTATATATACACACTTACACAGAGAATGCTATCACTGAGAACACCTCCCACGTGACCAATGAAGTCAGAAAAAGAGTAACAGCTGTAGGTGTGGAACCAGTGTGCTAACCACCAGGAGTGGTTGGCTACTGACCTACAGAAGTCAGAGACATTATTGTGGGGCACCAGTGAGTCAGGCAATATCCATAGTCAGGAACAGGCAGAGGTCAGGGCAGACAGCTCAGGGTCAGAACAGTGAACAGGCAAAGGTTGGTACACAAGCAGACAATATAGCTCTTTTGCAAAAATCCAGCAGAGCCTAGCAGATCTAAGCAAAACCTGTTGATCAGGCAAGGGGTGGAACCAAGGTGGAACCTTTCACGCAAGCCCCATTTACTTATATGGAGCCTGGGCTGTGTGAAAAATGCAGAATGTAGAAGATGCTGTGATTTTTCCTGAATGCAGAAATGTGTGAAAAACAATGTTCTTGTACATAAAATGAATGGGCCAGGAATCAGTCCAGATACTATGCGTTTGCTTCACGCATCGCACCCAGCTGGAAAACTCGCTCTTGTAAAAGAGGCCTAAATTACAAGTTTTACTGAATCTTTTCCTTAAAAACAATGCATCAATCAGCTCAGCTCCTCCTGCTCGATAACAGTCTGCCTGCAGATTAATCTGCATTTCATGGTGACAGGTTCCTTTTTAAATCCACTGTAGCATAAAGAGTCAAAGGACAGTGTATAACTCAGAAGATGCAAAGTTTATTGAGACTCCAAAGTCTCCAGCACAGAATGCAGCATTGATTAGGACAATTATGTCCTTTAATGCAGCAACCATTGTTCCACTATCATCTGCCACTCATGTCAGCTTCATAAGGGACATCATTGTGTGAAACGTCACTGCTTTCTATGCTGGTGACATTGGAGTCTCAATATGTTTTGCATTAATTTGCATCATCATCATCGTGTGCTGTAGTGCTGCAGTGGAATATAATAGTATGTACATTTTTCTTAAAGCCATTACTGAAATGGCAAATGACTTGAGTTCTTCTAAAATATATATGTTGATGAAAAGTGTTGTTTATTTAACCCTTTCCCTATTAATGTCTGCATTGTACAACCCTTTAAGATAGATTCCGTGTAGGTAAGCTTGTATTGGGGGAAATTAAGCATTGGAAACAGTAGCAATGTGCTTCTTCAATGCAAGAGCTGCTTTTTGTAGCCAGTCTGCTCTGGCTTATATATCAGGGTCCAGGAGAGTGGGCTGCACTTGCTCATCATTAATCCCCCAGTATAACCACAGGACTACCTGTTAACTACAGTATATTTGCATTGTTTAGACAAATAAATCGACTACTTTAATTTGAACATGAACATTAACCAAGATTAATGGCACCTTTACTTTACCTGTATCAGCTCTTAAAACTCTGGCTATAGTGCCCTGTGAGTCACAGGTGCCCAACCCTCTGTTCCGTCTAACATCCCCCTAATTACAGGTGTACGTGACACAAACTGCGTCAATGGAACTGAGGGGATTACTGCTAGCTCAGCATTCAGTAAGGATATTTGAGTTCCATTAACTTTTATGGGACAGAGTTGCAATTTCATTTTTACAACACGCTGCCTTCAAATCTATAGACAAGAGGTCGGAAAAGGAACATCCACGGTGATCTATCTGCCGGTATCTTCACATACATGAAGCTTCACAGACAATCACTGCATGCCAACTCTTCTAGTGCTTTAGACACTTCCAATCTCCCCCTAGATCCCTCTCCGGATTCAAGTAGGGAGATCCAATAGTGAAATATTGCAACAAAGGAGAACAATGTATAAAGTGCTTTATTATACTCACAAACATTGGTTAAAAAGCCTGCTGAATAGGCATGATCTGGAGCTCAAAGAACACATAAACAGGGGGAGATCAGAAAAGCAGTGTAAAAGCAGTTCTTTTATCAAGCCCAGGATCTCAACTAGCTCTGACATGCCCCCACTTCCTGTAAGCCATCTTCTGAGTCTCTATTACTGCAGATGGATCTTAACTGACAACAGGCAGTGAACTGCAAGGTGGAAGTGAGACCCCTAGTGGCCATAACTTTACAGCTTTTTTTTTCAGGTGGATGCAAGCATAGGGGCACATTTATTAAGACTGGCTTTTTAGATGCCGGTCTTAATAAGCTCAATCGCTGGGGGAGATCACGGAAGTTATAGAGAGGCGCCGGCCTCTGATCCTCCACCAGTTCTAAATGTAAGACAGCTTTCAAGCTGTCTTACATTTAGACCTTTTTCTACACCTAAAACAAGCATAGAAAATGGTAATTGAGGCAGCCTGTCCCCTTCCCCATCCACAATTTTAAACCTGGCGTGAGCGGAGAGAAGTCGCAGATTGTGGCGCAATATGCACCTGAAATAACCCTAATTTAGGCATATTTTAGATTGATAAATGACCCCCATAATTTTTTAAATGAAGTGATTTAGAAATTTGTTAGTTATACCATTTTCTATTAAATGAAATGAAATTGTGTGAAAGTACAGTGACTGTTCAATGGTAACTGCCAATGGATTATAGAAAGTGTGCTGCCTTAGTGTATTTTGTGCAAAATTCAAAGGCATAATATATTGAGTATATGGAATTGCACACCAGCATTTCTTACCCACTGGTACCTATCCCCACTCCATAACATCCCCACTGAATCACTTTTTTCTTGGAAGGTATGAAGAATCAAGGTGTTTTCCAAGGAATGTAAGGTAAATATATCAAACAGCCCATACTCCTCGCACTAACCAGTGCAAGAATGTGCATCATTTTGGCTTGTGTTCTCTGCAGTAAGAATGCCAGCCTATACCTGCATGCACTGCAAGGTACAGATTCTAAATTTTGATTTCACTAATGACTGAAATAGCTTCAGTAAAATTTCACTTTCCCCTTTTTGGCTGCAGCTTGCTTTATGGTAACATGATGCTTTCTATGCAGTTAGCATGTCTTCTAACCCCTGCTGCTTTGTTCTTTGTCCCTCCTGCTCAACCAGGCTTGAGGACTAAGATCTCACTGAGCCTCATACTCTCAGGAAGCCATGTAGACATATCCCCTATTATCAGATTGATCCCATCTGAAAAGTTTGTGGTGTTGAAGTACACAATGTTATTTATGCAATTTCATACATGAAAGATACTTTATTAAAGGAAATCTACGCTTCATTTACAGGTCTTTATCATTTTGACTCACCTTTCTTTTCCATTGTTTTGTGGTAATAGATGCCTAATTGGTATCTGGTGAATAGTTAGGAGTTGTCACCATCATACTGCCTTATTGCCCTCTATAACAGGGTTAGAAAACATGTGTGGCATAAGAACAAGCTTGAAATGTTCATTGCTCAATTTCAAGATGATATTGTAACACTGCTAGATCTTTCAACCTGTTAACACTCACTCAGTGGTTCATGAAGGTTCACTATAAGGTTCATCAAGGTTCACAATAAAAACTCCTGCCAAATAGAATTAGAGGGATTATCCATATTAACCAATAAGTAATTTGCGGTCTTATCAGCACTAAATAAAAGGCAGCAGTAAACCTGTGTTTACCCTCGTGGTATAGCTTCCATTCTTAAAAGAGCCATGACTACAAAGGTTCCCAATGAATCGTAACAGATCCTGTTGACTATTTGGGGTCAGTCAGGTTTCTGTTTGAGTTTAGGTTTTTGGATATCAAGAATAAAGCTACAGACTACGCTAGGGTGAACAGTGAAAAAGACCTGTCTCATCCTCGCAGAACTGAAACTGACTGTATACTGATATTACAGCAGGAACTTCCCTAACTCATTTTTTTCTTGCTCTTAGTTTTAGGACTAGTGAATTGTCAAGACTGCATTCTCCAGCACCCAGTATCTATGGAACATAATCTCAGCCATTGACACTGGGCCGAGGAGAACTCCCCAACTGAAAATTCACTTGTGTGAGATTTTTTTATAATACAAAGCATAAAAAACAGGCCTCTTTAGGTGCTTTCCTATTAGAAATTTATTTTTTTAACCACAAATCTTTACTTTCCAATAAAGAACATTTTCTTTTAAATCACTGTCCAAATGGTCATGGTACAATTACTACTGTAACTTCTCATGGGCCTCTCCCAGTAAAATATGTTCAATCACCCAGACAAGCAAAGTTTGGAAATATCTAAAGGAACTGAGAAGATCTGCCAATACATGTGAATGTGTACTAGATGTAACAGGTCCCAGATTATACCTCTTCATTCCCTGCAGTACAGGACAATCCGAACTTCAATAGGAAAAATATTTATGACTGCCCTCAAATCTGGTTTTGTTTTGCTTATGTTCTGCTTGCTTCTTTCCCTTTTTTTCTTTTTTTCTTTTAATACCTCAATAAATCATTGCTGATGCAGACTGGATGAAGAATTGAAAGAAACTGAAGCAGCAAAGTAAGAAATCACTTGCCTACAAGACAACGAGGTCACTACAAGCATAAAACTTTATGGCGGTCATTTATTAAGACTGGCGTTTTAGTCCCTATTGCTTGTGGTGGATCCGCCCAAGTTATGTAGGGCACTGGCTACCACCACTTCTAGCAGTCTTACATTTAGACCATTTTCTATGCCAAAAACAGGTATAGAAAATGGTAAATGAGACTGGCGTGCCGATCCGCGCCCTTCCCCCGCCCACACCAAGCCACTTTTTTAGACCTGGCATGAGCGGGGAAAAGTCGCAGATATTTTGCGCCGCAATTTGCACCAGAAATACGCGTAATATAGGCGTATTTACCGGTAAGTAAATGACCCCCTATGTGTTTGTGCTTCTTGAATGGTGACAGAACACTATGAAGGTCCTTTACAAAACACAAAAATGGAGATACAGCATACATATATGTAGAAACCTGTATTTTTTTTAAATTATTTTAAAAATGACCTGCCCATGGGGAGACGAGTTATACATACATGTATAAATTATAAGTTTTATTGAAACATTTACCACAAAACCATATATCAATCTGCCCTGCTCCTCCTGCTCTTTAACGTGCATTTTATGGTGGTTCTCTAACACATCTTAATGAACTTTTGGGCGTATTTCCTTTTTAAATAATTTGTTCTAGGATGTCCCACCCTTAATCAGTAGTTATTTTGATTGACACTTTAAGGAGTCATTATTTAAGGTCTTAAATGAAAGGAACCATCACATAATGCACGCATATATTTATTATATCATTGTAACATGATTGGTCCAAAAACAACAGTTTGATGACTGATGTTCTTTAAATACATTAAATGCTCAATTTTCACTAATGCGTACAGAATCAACCCTAAATAATGAAATTGTGAACACCATTGTCTTTAAGGCAGGTGCCTTTAATTGGTAGTACTAGCGCATTATTGAAGCTAAATCTCTTCACAGTTACTTACGCCAAAGAACTACATAAATCACACTTTTGTAGACTTGTAAATGGCCTTCTGTGTATAGGTGTACAGCTATGTCATCGGTTCTGTCACTTAATAAAGCTACCAGTGTAATGGTCCTTTTACAGAGGCAGATTTATAGGCAATTATCAAGCACTTAGGGCCGAGGATCAGCCAGATCATCGCTAACAAGCATTTATGGGAACGATCGTTAACGATGATCTACCAGTATGAAGGTGCCACCAATTACCCTCTAATCGCTACTCGTCTAATCGCTGTATGATTCTGTATGGGGACAAGTGATGGAATTAGCGATCACCCCTCCCCATACTGTGGAGGAGATTGCTGCAGTCTCCTTCTCTGATGAGCAGGTGATTGTCGTGAAGGAACGCTTTTGCTCATTCATTGGATGATTGGCGGCTTCAGGGCAATTAATTATCCCGGCAATCAGCCCATGTAAAAAAACCTTTACTATACAATATTATAGTTCATCATTTCAATATGTCAACTGCTTCAAGTGTCTTTTTCTAAAGTCCTAATTATCTGTTACGTGCTGTCATGTTACATTTTCACTGTGTTCATGTTTTATCTAGCTCATGTTATAGTTCTCCATTTTCCAATGCAGTATATTCCATGCAATGACTGGACAAGAATTATTTTTTACAGGGGTTTTGGATAAAAACAACAACTTGTGTTATTAAGCATTAAACTAATATTTGTCTGTAAAATGTTATGTTCTTGGACCAAAGGAATCAGAATTTATTACAGCTCCCCATTTTGCAGGGAGCATCGTAATTATCTGTAATCACTCTTGGGGGAACTGAATATTAAGAAACATACCAAAATACATATCAGTATTTTGGGAGAGATTTATCAAAACTGGTGTGAAGGCAAACTAGCATAGTTACCCATAGCAACCAATCAGATTCCACCTTTCATTTTCCAAAGGAGCTTTGAAAAATGATAGTTGGAATCTGATTGGTTGCTATTGACAACTAAGGCAGTTTTCCATTACCCCAGTTTTGATAAATCTCCCCCTTTGTGTCTGACCGTGTTTCTCTTTTCTTCAATATATTTTATTTTTTCTTCAAAAAGCGTATGTATTTAGAAATATGTGGAAGAAAAAGGTAAAAATCAACTTTATATACAACAGCATGAGGACATGTTTGGCTTTCATAACAGTTTTTATTGCCAGTTACTAACCTCCTAACCAGCTCTGGCAATTCATTTGGCATATATAACTGAAGACACATGCATTTTACAGTAACCCTCCCTGTCTAGTGGATGACTAGTGCCTTCTCCACCCTGCTGCTGGTTCCAAGTCATTAAATTGTCAGTGATCCACATAGTCTGTGTTCAGACACTGTACGTGGTACACATGTTCTATACTGGGCACTCTCTGTTTCCAGAATGATGTCATTCATACCATTGCCAGTAACAATAGCACCACTATTGTGTAGAATAAGTAAAATTATGAGAATAATACCATGTACATTACACGTTTCTTATGTTTACACTACTTATGCCTCCAGTATGACAATATCGTATACCATTCCTGTTCCGAGTAGGCTCTAAAGTAAATAGTTTAGACACTCTGCCTCTCTTGCTAAGGACATTTTGACAGAGCAGAACCTGAAGTTAACTGGTTATTTCTGGGAGACTTTTTATAAACATTGGTAAAAAATTATTTTTGTTTCTTCTGATGATGATGTAAAGTACAGATTTACAGACTGGTTGACAGAAATGGTTAAAAAGTGTATGTACTATGGTGAAAATAAGCTTTATGTCCATAACATGTCTAGTGCCCTAGGTTTATACATAGTAATGGATTTACCATTGGTAAATGCTGAGCTATTTAAAAGGCATTGTATCTTCAGAAAATTATATGGTAATTAAACCAGGTTATTACTCAGTTTGGTGATTTTTGTATTTTTCTGTAATTTATTGGTATAAAGAATCTTGAAATTTTCCAACTTTCACCCTGGCCACAAAAAAAAATGAAAAAATAGACACTTTCTGTTTGCTGCAGCTCACTTCTCAGCTTTTCTGTGTAGACTGAGGCAAGGTTAGAAGAGTCTTCTCAATCTCATTAGAGAACTGGAGGTTTAAAGAGAACCTATCACCATGAAAATGCAGTGTAATCTGCCAGCAGCATCTTACAGAGCAGGAGGAAAAAGATTCAGTTTAACTTGTATTTCAACCATTTAACTTTCTGCTCTTTCTTGTCTTTGAAGTCAAGGAGGCGGTCCTATCAGTGACTGACAGCTCTCTCTGTATACAGTCATAGAAGTACGGCTGTCAATCACTATTAGAACCATCTTCTTGACTTCAAAGACCAAAAAGAGCAGAAAGTTAAATGGATTAAATACAGGTTATATTGAATCTTTTCCTTCTAAACTACATATTAATATGCTCAGCTCCTCCTGCTCTATAACTATATTCAATGTGACAGGTTCCCTTTAATGAGAAGTGACATTTCTATTCTATGTTTTAGAGGATTTTACACATGTTGGTATCAATGTATAATTAGAGTGCATGGTACTTTATATACTAAACCAGGCACGCTCAACCTGCGGCCCTCTAGCTGTTGCAAAACTATAACTCCCAGCATGTCCTAATAGCAGTAGGCTGTTCAGGCATGCTGAGAATTGTAGTTTGGCAGGTTGGGCATCCCTGTACTAAGCTTTTTAGCCTTTATATTGTGGCAGCAGTAACTTTGCAGGCACACATTGATGTAATATATACTGTATTTTACAACATGTATAGAACAAATGCTTTGTTCTTGCCAACCACTATCCCAAATGAACCAACAAAAATGAAAAGGTTGTAAAACCTAATCTTATAAAATCATACCTGTAGGGAAATACAATATGACAAGATACATATTTGCATTTGAATCAAGATATTAATCATTGGGTTATCTAGAGCACGCTAACTAGTAGTACATCTTGTTAGACATAGATATAGATAAACCCACTTAAAAAAATATGCTTAAAAATATTACCCAGCATTTCATTACTGATAACGGATATTATACACAGTCAAGTCACATTATTATGACCACCATCCAATATTCATAGTGCAGCACATACGGCAACTAGACGGGGTGGGAGTGACTCAAAAAGGTCCTGGTAGGTTGTCACAGGTATCTAGAGCTATGCTGACTGCAGTGTATCCCACAACTGCTGGAGGGTGTGTGGGGGAGGATCCATAGAGCAAACACGGTGATCAAGGTGGTCCGACAGATGCTCAATTGGGTTCAAATCTGAGGAATTAGGGGGCCAGGGTAGTACTTGGAAGTCTTGGTCATGCTCTTCCAACAAATGTAGGACATTTTTAACCATGTGATATGTCACTTTGTCTTGCTGGAAGATCCCGTCCGCCCCAGGGAAGGCAATCAGCATGTATGGGTGTACGTGATCTGCAAAGATGGATCTAGACCCAAATTGGTTTAGCGTGCCTACCACATGGATGAATGGAGAAAGCAATCCTCTGCCAATCAGCGAAGGTCCAATTCCCATACTGCTGAGAAAATTGAT
This sequence comes from Bufotes viridis, assembly GCA_033119425.1. Classification (NCBI taxonomy): domain Eukaryota; kingdom Metazoa; phylum Chordata; class Amphibia; order Anura; family Bufonidae; genus Bufotes; species Bufotes viridis. The sequence goes on from CM065589.1 coordinate 236,019,684, forward strand.
GCAATTCGGTTAGCAGAGGTGTGGTGACCATCCATCTGCTTCTGAGCCCCTTACTCAGTAAGGTTTTTTGATCTGTTGGATTAGATACAAATCTGGTAGCCCCCTGGTTCATTTAAATGTGAAATGCTCTACTGTAGCATGATGGTCCATCCCCGCACCTTTATAGCCGATGTTTGCCACTCACGCACATGGTGCTCCACAGTTTCCACGTGACTTATTCACAATGGTGCCTTTTTGTCCACTCAATAGACTTTCACCCCAGCAGCACATAAACATTTCACAAACTGGTCAGTTTTAGAAATACTGCCAACCTTGGCACGAAAGAGTTGACAGCAACGAGGTATATGTGTGCAGACAGCCTATCGCACTCCTCATAATATACCCACCAAGCCAGCTCACGACACGAGAATTCCTTCATGAGCTACTCACTGCTGATGTCGAAAGCATATAGTCACAATAACTGTCCCTATATATTGAAGAACAGTTGATCCCTGTCTCTCTCATACTTACTGACAGTAGCAAGCGCTGACTGCCATGGCCCTGCATCTGCCAGTGGCTTTTTTAGTAATTCAGCAGACAGGGGATACACCAGTGCTCACCACACTGACTATATAGTACTCACAGCAAAGAGCCCAGCGTCTTCACAGTTCATGACTATGCTGCACTGCACGGTGCTGTGAAGATGGATATTGCTTAGTAATGCTCATTTAGAAAGCGCTGCTAAGGGTCCCTTCAGAGACAGTTTTCGTCACACAAATGTACAAATTCACTTAATAAAGTATATTACAAAAACTTTCCTTGGCTCTTCTACTACACATTACAAAAACATTATTTAATGACAGGTACACTTTAAACTTATTTAAGACCAAGGACCTCCAATAATTCCATATCAGTCTTTCACATTCTTTTTGAATTTAAACTTTACTCTATATTTAACCTTTCTAGAAAGAATCACCAGATATTTTTACAGTCATTTAACAGAAAATTATGAGGTTCCCAGAGATTAAGAGAAAATAGTTGTTGAAATCTATCAGCCTACAAGCAGTTACTAATCCATTTCTAAGCCTCTGAAACTCTTCCAGACCACAGCCATAGTTATTTTCTCCCAATGCAGATAATGAAATAGTGATGATTTTTCCCAAGAGTGGCTGGCCTTCAAAAATGACTAAGAGAGGAAAAACACATTCAGGAGCTGAAAGCAGGAGTTATGCTGAAACCACTGCTATTTAAAAGTGTCATCAATGTGGCTCAGTCAGAAAAAAAATACAAAATACAAATGATCGCCATGCTGTCTTCTGACTACATATAATCTATTACATTTAGCAAGTACAGCATTTCACACAAAGGGCATCAAAGAAGATGGGGTAACATACTTCAATAGTAATATTTTCAAGAATTATTTCCAATTATAGGAAACATTTTGTTGCAACCAGGTATTAATGTTAAAATGACACTTAAACTATCTCCCCCTTCCAGATGAGGCTGTGATAGACTTGTGTGCACAGCAATCAATCTGAGAGGCAGAACTGCAGTGGGGTGGTTGTGGGGAGCAGCCTCAACCAATGATGAGACAGAAGGTAGGTTTTAGACTACCTCGTACTCCCTATAGACAGTTAAGCTAAGCTGTAGTAACTAATCACAGCTCTGCTCTAATGTAGCAAGCTAAAATGCTGCCAAGCAGTAAATGTTGTTGGAAATAATTAGCAGGTTATCAACGCGTTTAAGTATTTACTTACATATCAGTTTTGAATGACTGATGTGCTTTATTTGGCCATTTTAGTTGATAACAATGTTAAATACTTGTGTTCCTTAAAGGATAACTGTCATATTTTCACTCAAAATTCAATTTTCATATATGTTGTTGCTGCTGTGGTGATAATCCATAATCACTAATTATTGTGTTCACCTACCACTTGTTTAATAAGATTCCGTCCATAACAACCGCTCCTCACAAGACTTCTTTCTGACTGTCTTCTCAAGATGGCTGCCGATGCTCTTACCCTGAGGCTAGGACCTCCCTCCCTAACTACCCAGAATTAATTCGGCTCATCTCGGGAACGCGCAGCCTCATCCCAACCAATCGGCTTTCTCCAGACTCAAACCAGCCCTCTTGCTCCTGTTTGTCGGCAATAGTGTTGATCGTGAATATTTTAATTGCGAATTTCTATCACAATTATTCTAATTGTGAATTTTCAGCGCGAATATCGGCACTATCCCAGTCCGACAGGAGCATGCACGCAGCGTTCGGGACTGCGTCTTTTGTATATAGAAGATAGCAGAGGACACCTAGCAACGCTGTTTTAGCCGCACCACTGAAATGCCTGGGGGAGGAAAGAACGTGCTGCAATTACTAGGTAATTCAATACCTATACAAAAGTATTAACTAGGGAGCTAAGGTAAACTTAGTCAGACCAATCCAATTACATAAAAAAATAATGACAGTTACCCTTTAAATAAATATAGCTAGAATGCATAAACTATTGTATACACACATTCCTTTATCATAATGTTTATTTGGTTTACTAGTTACCTAAAAGACACAGGTCCTTTAACCACTTAGTGACCCTGACATTTTTCACCTTAAGGACCAGGCCATTTTTTGCTAATCTGACCAGTGTCACTTTATGTGGTGATAACTTTAAAACGCTTTTACTTATCCAAGCCATTCTGAGATTGTTTTCCCATATTCACATATCACATATTGTACTTCATGACAGTGGTAAATTTGAGTCAAAATATTTCATTTTTTTTAATAAAATAAATACCAAATTTACCAAAAATTTGGAAAACTTAGCAAATTTCTATTTCTCTGTTTTTAAAACAGATAGTGATACCTCCTAAAATAGTTATTACTTTACATTTCCCATATGTCAACTTCATGTTTGGATCATTTTGTAAATTACATTTTCTTTTTTTGGGACGTTAGAAGGCTTAGAAGTTTAGAAGAAAATTTTGACATTTTTCTGAAAATTTCCAAAACCCACATAATAGAAACCCACCAAAAATTGCCCCATTTTAGAAACTACACCCCCCAAAGTATTCAAAATTAATTTTACAAACTTTCTTAACCCTTTAGGTGTTCCACAAGAATTAAAGAAAAATGTAGATGAAATTTCAGAATTTCACTTTTTCGGCAGATTTTCAATTTTAATCCATTTTTTCCAGTAATTTAACAGCCAAACAAAACTCAATATTTATTACCCTGATTCTGTAGTTTACAGAAACACCCCATATATAGTCGTAAACTGCTGTACGGGCACACGGCAGGGCACAGAAATAAAGGAACACCATATGGTTTTTGGAGGGCAGATATCACTGGGATAATTTTAAGTTGCCATGTCACATTTGAAGACCCCCTGATGCACCCCTAGAGTAGAAACTCCAAAAAAGTGACCCCATTTTGGAAACTACGGGATAAGGTGGCAGTTGTATTGGTACTTTTTAGGGTACATATGATTTTTGGTTGCTCTACAGGGAGTGCAGAATTATTAGGCAAACGAGTATTTTGACCACATCATCCTCTTTATGCATGTTGTCTTACTCCAAGCTGTATAGGCTCGAAAGCCTACTACCAATTAAGCATATTAGGTGATGTGCATCTCTGTAATGAGAAGGGGTGTGGTCTAATGACATCAACACCCTATATCAGGTGTGCATAATTATTAGGCAACTTCCTTTCCTTTGGCAAAATGGGTCAAAAGAAGGACTTGACAGGCTCAGAAAAGTCAAAAATAGTGAGATATCTTGCAGAGGGATGCAGCACTCTTAAAATTGCAAAGCTTCTGAAGCATGATCATCGAACAATCAAGCGTTTCATTCAAAATAGTCAACAGGGTCGCAAGAAGCGTGTGGAAAAACCAAGGCGCAAAACAACTGCCGATGAACTGAGAAAAGTCAAGCGTGCAGCTGCCAAGATGCCACTTGCCACCAGTTTGGCCATATTTCAGAGCTGCAACATCACTGGAGTGCCCAAAAGCACAAGGTGTGCAATACTCAGGGACATGGCCAAGGTAAGAAAGGCTGAAAGACGACCACCACTGAACAAGACACACAAGCTGAAACGTCAAGACTGGGCCAAGAAATATCTCAAGACTGATTTTTCTAAGGTTTTATGGACTGATGAAATGAGAGTGAGTCTTGATGGGCCAGATGGATGGGCCCGTGGCTGGATTGGTAAAGGGCAGAGAGCTCCAGTCCGACTCAGACGCCAGCAAGGTGGAGGTGGAGTACTGGTTTGGGCTGGTATCATCAAAGATGAGCTTGTGGGGCCTTTTCGGGTTGAGGATGGAGTCAAGCTCAACTCCCAGTCCTACTGCCAGTTTCTGGAAGACACCTTCTTCAAGCAGTGGTACAGGAAGAAGTCTGCATCCTTCAAGAAAAACATGATTTTTATGCAGGACAATGCTCCATCACACTCGTCCAAGTACTCCACAGCGTGGCTGGCAAGAAAGGGTATAAAGAAGAAAATCTAATGACATGGCCTCCTTGTTCACCTGATCTGAACCCCATTGAGAACCTGTGGTCCATCATCAAATGTGAGATTTACAAGGAGGGAAAACAGTACACCTCTCTAAACAGTGTCTGGGAGGCTGTGGTTGCTGCTGCACGCAATGTTGATGGTGAACAGATCAAAACACTGACAGAATCCATGGATGGCAGGCTTTTGAGTGTCCTTGCAAAGAAAGGTGGCTATATTGGTCACTGATTTGTTTTTGTTTTGTTTTTGAATGTCAGAAATGTATATTTGTGAATGTTGAGATGTTATATTGGTTTCACTGGTAAAAATAAATAATTGAAATGGGTATATATTTGTTTTTTGTTAAGTTGCCTAATAATTATGCACAGTAATAGTCACCTGCACACACAGATATCCCCCTAAAATAGCTAAAACTAAAAACAAACTAAAAACTACTTCCAAAAATATTCAGCTTTGATATTAATGAGTTTTTTGGGTTCATTGAGAACATGGTTGTTGTTCAATAATAAAATTAATTCTCAAAAATACAACTTGCCTAATAATTCTGCACTCCCTGTATATTACACTTTTTGTGAGGCAAGGTAACAAAAATAGCTGTTTTGGCACTGTTTTTATTTTTTGTTATTCACAATGTTTATCCGATAGGTTAGATCATGTGGTATTTTTATAGAGCAGGTTGTTACGGATGCAACAATACCAAATATGACAACTTTTTTTGTTTGTTTGTTTCAGTTTTACATAATAAAGCATTTTTGAAAAAAATGATTTTTTTGTGTCTCCATATTCTGAAATCCATAGTTTTTTTTTTGTGCGACTGTCTTATGTAGGGGCTCACTTTTTTCGGTATGAGATAATGGTTTGATTGGTATGATTTTGGGGTGCGTATGACTTGGTATTGCACTTTTTTTAATGTAAGGTGACAAAAAATGGCTTTTTTGACATCTTTTTTATTTTCCTACGGTGTTCATCTAAGGGGTTAGTTCATGTGAGATTTTTATATAGCAGGTCCTTCTGGACATGGCAATACCTAATATGTATACTTTTTTTATTTATTTAAGTTTTACACAATAATATCATTTTTGAAACAAAAAAAATAATGTTTTAGTGTCTTCATAGTCTGAGAGCCATAGTTTTTTTAATTTTTTTGGGCGATTGTCTTAGGTTGGGTATCATTTTTGCGAGATGAGATGACGGTTTGATTGGCACTATTTTGGGGTGCGTATGACTTTTTGATCGCTTGCTATTACACTTTTTGTGATGTAAGGTGACAAAAAATGGCTTTTTTGACACTTTTTTTTTTTACGGTGTTCACCTGAGGGGTTAGGTCATGTGGTATTTTTATAGAGTAGGTTGTTACGGACGTGGCGATAGATAATATGTCAAGTTTTTTTTTTACATTTAACACAATAAAAGCATTTTTGAAACAAAAAAATCATGTTTTAGTGTCTCCATAGTCTGAGAGCCATAGTTTTTTTTATTTTGTGGGCGATTTTCTTAGGTAGGGGCTCATTTTTTTTCGGGATGAGGTGACAGTTAGATTGGTACTATTTTGTGGGGCATACGCCTTTTTGATTGCTTGGTGTTGCACTTTTAGTAATGTAAGGTGACAAAAAATGTTTTCTTTTAGCACAGTTTTTTTACAATTATTTTTAACTTTATTTTGGGAAAAGGACACCTTATTTTTTAAACTTAATTTTTCACTTTATTTTTTTGTCCCACTCTGAGGGTCTGATTCCCTTTACAATGCATTAAAATACTTCTGTACTGTGATGCATTGGCTGTTAGTGTATTACACTGTGTAATACACTTACAGCTTCCTTCCTGTGAGATCCAGGGGACTGGATCTCATAGGCTGTCACGGAAGGCAGCCACGATGCCATCGGGTCCCCGTCACAGCAGCAGGGGGACCCGATGGCAGCTTCGATCCCTGCACGGACATCGCACGTGCCGCAGTCAGCGCTGAACACGGCACATGAAGGTTTAATGCGCCGGCATCGGTGTTTTCACCAATGCCGGTGTATGCAGCAGGGACCCGACTGTCAGTGACTGCTGGGTCTGTGCCGCTGATTGGGCGGGTGCACCTCCTGCACCCGCCTGATCAGCATGACTTTTTGCCAGAATGTTCAGATCTTTTTCTCGTTCTGTTGTGCCCATTTTTACTAAATTTAATGTATAAGCAGCAAAATGATTACTGTGGCCCACGTGCATTACTTTACATTTATTCACATTAACATTTATCTGCCATGTCCTTGCCCATGCTGCCAGCTTATCTTACAATCAAGCTGAGTTTTTAGTATCTTACACAGTTTTGTGACATTAGCAAAAAAAATTTATTTTCAGTTCCATGTCCAAGATCATTAATAAAGAGATTAAAGAGAATCAGGCCTAATACGCATCATTGTGGTACCCTGCTGCTGACTTTAGTCCATTTTGAGTATATATCATTTACAGTGTTTTCTGTCCCATAACCAATTTTTTTTACCCATGTGCAAATATTGTCCTCTAGTCACTACATTTGTAGCTTCAGTACAAGGCTCTTGTTTGGCATTGTATCAACTGCTTTTGCATCTGCAGCATGGCCAACAATCAGATTAGCACTTACCACCTCACAAAAACCAAGCGTGTTGGGTAGGCACAACCTATGCCTCTTTCAAATGATACCAGCACAATCATATAGGTGATGGTGCCAGTGGTGGGCTTTGTACACAAAGTAAAGTACTACAGCAACTCAAACAATTCTTGCTCAGTCAAATGTGTTTTATTTTTTTGGTAGACATTCAGTATAGTCCAGATTAGAGATGAGTGAATCGAATCCCACAAAGTGCAATTTGATCCGAATTTCAGGAATTATTAGATTCGCCAAGAAGCCGAATTTCCTTGGGCTTCGTGTCAGTGAATCGGTTAATCCTGAAATTCAAACTTACCGCCTCCATTTGCGCGCGAAGGGCCGCCAGTCTCCATCTTGCTTGAAGATCTCGGCCGAAATCTCGTGCGGCGCGAGATTACATTATCACTCTGCACGAGATTTCGGCCTGCGCAATGATGTAATCTCACGGCGCACATGTGTTCGGACAAAATCTTCAAGCAAGATGGCGGTGGCCGGCCCCTCTCGAGCAAATGGAGATGGTAAGTTTGATGTAATGTTTTTTTTTTATGTTAATTTCCCACTGTTTGTACACTCAGATGCCACAATCATGTATGAACGCGGCATTTGAGGGGTACAATGATGGGGGCGGCGCTATCGCAGCTCCCTTTCATTGCACCCGATACTTACAAAAAAATGCGCTTCGTGGCTAAGTAATTAGTCAAAAAGCGAATTTTTTGTGAAATCATTCTTGAGCAACAGATCCACTGTGCTGACGAAGGTCAACGTACGACTGAAACATTCAGGTATAAGTGGCTGTCAAGTTGTATGTAGTTTATACCTGGACTATACTGGATGTCTACCCTAAAATAAAACACATGCTGGTTATAGTTATGAGATTATTGACTGCTATATACTTCTCTAGCTCATCTTTTAGAATACCTTCAAATATTTTATATGCAACAGGTGTGAGACTTAACGGGTGGTATTGATACAGCCCCACCTTTTTACCCTTCTTAACGACTGGTACAGCAACAACTATCCTCCAGTCCTGTAGCACTGACCCTGTGACAAGAAATTCTAAGAAGATAAGATACAATGGTCTATTAGTTATTGAGCTCAACTCCCTAAGTACCCATGGATGAAGGACATCTGGGTTGGGGCTTTATCAATATTTGGAAGGAAACCTTGATTACTGTGCCTCAAAATGACATCTGGCATTGGCAGCTCACTGATGAACTGGTGAAAAGTAGATGTTTAACTGGCTAAGAACATCCAGCTGTATATTTAGGGCGAGTGGTCCAGCATATTTGTGGCACAGATTTTAGCCGACAGCCCAAGTAATCGAATGTCAGCTCTCTCACTGTCAGAGAATGCGGGGATCTGACATAAAGACAGAAACGAATGCTGCCTCTAGTCACTTCAGTGATCGTGTGACTGGTTTTAGAAAGATGCTGCTGGGTCTAATTTAGACATAGCACAGCCCTAGCAGTAGCAGCTATGTAGATTTCCTGCGTAACTAGTGTTGCTGTGCAGTATAGTAGGGAAAATTACAATATTAAAATTCTCCAGTGGTCTTTTCTGACCTTTAAGGGACAGACCATAAAAAGAAAATGAAAACTGAAAGAAAAAAAAACACAACAAACATTTAGGCGTTCATTTTAATGTCACTTTTGGTCTGTTTTTCTGTGAGTAACTTTACTGGCTTGATTTAATTTTACTTTTCCTATTGAGCTCTTTGTTAGCCTGGAATTCTTTTTGTTTTAATAACATCATTGCTTTCCTGTTCAGCCGCTTTGCTTTTCCTTTCTTCCTGAACATTTTGTTACATCTACTTACCAGTATGTGATCCCAGTATACAAGACCAAGGTCTTCCTTTAGACCAGGGGTGCACAACCTTTTCTAGTTGGGGGCCACATTGTCAGCCTGAACCAATTCCAAGGGCCGAAAATAAAACTTAAAGGGGTATTGCCAACTGAAATACTGTATTTTTGGCATATTAAACATACAGTATATACTATAAATGTCTAGTTACAGCTCTAGGACTCCCATCTAATAGGAGAATACATGAAAGATACATGTAAGAAACCATAAGACATAGACCTACATGTCTTTTACCAGATGTTTGGGGGCCGCACAGAATGGTACCCCTGCTTTACACCATTGAATTTTGCTTTTCTAAAGTACCATTTCTTGCTTCTTTATTGAATATTATTTTGAATCTTACAGTATTATGATCACTGCTGCCCGAACACTCCCAGAACAGCACATGTGATATTCTGTCTGGCCTATTTTCTAAGATCAGATCCAACACATCATCTCCTCTGGCTGGTTCATCGACCAACTGAGAGAAATAGTTTTCTTGAAGTTTGAATAAAAACAGCCGGAACTGAAATTCAGTTGTAATTTTAGGTATAATTTTACACCAGTTTCCTAGTATAAATTTAATAAATATGCTGGCCTCCTAGGCCCACCCTGCACAGCCCACTGTTCTAAAAATTGGTGAGTGGCTGCAGTGGACTTGTGACCAATAACAGGACTTCATCTCTTCCTGTCCAGCAAGGACCACTGGGAACCATGGTTGGACAACCCCTTTAGGTTGGATTTTATCAAAAGACAAACTCCTCCCATTTTGTCTTTTAAAAGTCCCAGTACTTTTAATGTAAAACATACAGTTCAATAGTATTTAAAAGATATTAAAGAGGTTCTCTAGGAATTAAAAAATTAAAATACTTAAATATTATTTTATAATAAATATATTCACAAACATCTTTCATTAGTTATAATGGCTTGTTTTGTCTAGGGAGCAATCATTAGGAAAAATAAAATGGCCGCCATCCTATCAGTACACACAAAACCTGTCCTAATCACACAGCAGAACAAGTTACTTCACCACAATGAGCCATAGTGCTGCCTCATCCTCCTCTCTCCTCTGCTTGTTATGAATCATGATCCTGAATACAGGTGAATCTCGATGATGTGGAGACATAAGAGGAGGGTGAGGTGGTGCTAAGGACTCAGCAGCTCTTGTATGCAGTCATCTTTACCACAGCAACACATTACCACAGCCTGTCCTGTCCATCCTCTCTGTACTTCATGACTCCTCATGAACTCCATTCCTACAGAGATTCAGCTAAAGATCCTATTAGCTGTATTCAGGACCATAATCCCTGACAAGTAGGAGAGGAGGATGAGACAGCACTATGGCTCATTGTGGTGAAGTAACTTGTCCTCCTGTGTGAATAGGACATGTTCTGTGTGTACTAATAGGACGGTGGCAATTTTATCTTTCCTAATCATTGCTCCCCAGACAAAATGAGCCATTATAAATAATGAAAGGTATTTGAGAATATATTTATGATAAAGTGATATTTAATTATTTTCATTTTCTTAAATCCCAGAGAACCCCTTTAAGTCATTTATATCACATAACTAACTGAATTTTCTGAAAAGGTCATCAGATCACCTGTATTTAATTACTGTACAGTATGGAAAGTTGCTGTATTTTAATTTTGTCGCAGTATGGCTGGGCAATTCCTACCTACCTACATGCTCATCCTGGCATATCGTATCAGTGTTAATGTCATGTAATAAATTATTCCTCACCTTTGTGTTTTTGAGTTAGCCCAAAAAATGGCTTACTCTCTATGTTGGCTGCCCAGGTTCTTATGCTATTCTGCCATGACATTGTGTCTGTGTAAATCAAAGTTATTGTTTAACTTCCATGTCCACATAAAAAATATTGCATGATCATCCTTTCCCCAAATAACATTGTGCGCACTTCACATGCCTTGCCACTTGTTCTGTTTTATTGCAAGCAGAGCTGGATGTTTGCCCATGGAACCGGAGATGACGTCTCTGCATCAGGAGTAAGACTCTTCTCAGATATAGTCATATGTCTTGTAATGCAAAGAAATGTGCATAGTTCTACCACAGACACCCACAATCCCTTAAAGGGCACCAGTCACCTCCTTTATCCTGCTCTCACTGACAGGCTAAAGTCACTTACAGTATCTGCTAAAGTATCACTGCTGAGAACTTACAGTGCATGCTGGATAAGAGGAACGCGCTGCAGTTTATTCATGAGTTCCTCCTCTCCCTGCCCACTTGTTGATAATTGACAGTTCTCTCCTAGGAAGAACTGGCAATCAGCAGTTTTTCTGTTCTTCAAAAAGATAGACTACATAAGCATAATGCAGACCACGAACCCATTGAAAACAACACATCCACAAATAAAATGCAGACAGCACACGGACCCCGTCCATATTTTGCAGATATGGTCATGGTAAAACTTAAAAACAACCATAAAAAACATATTAAAATTAGCTCGTCCCTCTGGCACCTGTAGATATGTTTTTGCAAGTGTAACCACCATTATCTTTATTGCAAGTGTAACCACGATTATCTTTATTGCTAATGTAACCACCATTATCTTGCATGCGCAGCTGTATTGTATTACATGTACATGTTATACACGTGAGACATTATGCTGACAATGACCTTTTCTGTTTTCCTTAAGCTTCGAGAAGAAAACTGAAGACAACGTATAACACTATGGAACACAGAGGCTGAGAATCTTCATGGATAACTCTAGTTTTATCTTGTGGTTGTATAGGCCGAGATATCTTATGTATTTTATTTTTTAAAAGTGTAAATTAATAATAGAACGCAATAAGGAAATCTCTTTAATCTAAAATGGCATCAACATGAGAACACGTTGAGTCACTCTGCTTAGAGGGAACGTGTTGTATTTCATGAGACTTGTAGCTCAGAAGAAAACAAAGTGATTCAGTATTTGCTATGGTGAAACATTTACTTTTGGTGGTAAAATCATGTTTTGCTTTCATGGTTGCAGGGTTTTAGGCAAATTTAAACCCATGTAGTGTATTTTTAGTACTACCAAAGTAAAAAATAACAATTAAGAAAGTCACTAAGCAATGACAAGATCCCAACACATACAGACATCAAAGACACCTCTTTATATACTTTACCTTTAGACCAGTGGGGCAGATTAATAAATTGTTTTACTCCAGAAAAGTGGCGTAAAATTGTAAAAAATTATAGTGCAAGCTATAGCTTTACCATAATTTGCTAATTTTTACTCTTCTCTCCACTTTTCAAAAGTGCCAAGAAAAAGTGTCAGGGGCTTAGATGAAGGGATGTAGGTTCCCACAGCTTCTCAGGTTTACTATAACTTAAGGCAGAAACTGGCATAAATTATAATCAGACTTTATAATAAGACAGATGTATATAACAGCTTAGTCTTAGTATATCTGCTCCAATATGTACCATTAGGGTTGTTGGTATACTAGCCATAATACAGTATACAAAAGCAACCACACTGTATGCCCAAACAGTAGTCAAACAACATACATTTACCAATATACCATGCCACCATATACTGCAAAAATAATATACTCTACTGTGCCGTGTCACACAATGCTTTAACCAATACTACCATACAGTGCACACATAATACCCATATACAGAGAGCAATTACCAGATCCATACACAAAGCAATTAATGACAGTGCTATAAAATGGTTAAATAATAGTAGATTAAAATTAACATCAACATTCCTGGGGGTCCCAAGCCTCAGATGTCGGTGGGACCCCATTCAGCAGGGGCTGTGTGCACCATAGTAACTATTGAATCCTTCTGTACTTATATTGAAAGGGACTTGTAAGCCGCTGTAACCTGCAAAATACATACATAAACATACAGTATAGCTATAAACTAGTGACACTTGTGACATGTTTGTGCACATACAAAACCATGAATCACAGTCTGCATGCTAATAATCTCAGAATATAATATATGCATAAATAAATGTATACATGGCATTGCTTTGTTCATAATTGCTCAATAATTGTGTTATCTACCATAATGAGAAAAACTTGTTTGAGAAATTCAGCACTTTACATGATCGGTCCTTGAAGGGGTTTTCCAGGGAGAAAGTTTTTAAAAAAAGGACCAGACAATGTTAAAAAAAGCAAAAAAGCATTACTCACCTCCACCAGTCTTCCCCCTGCTTCCATGTTAAAGGGCATCTGTCATCAGATTTGTACCTATGACACTGGCTCACCTATTGCATGTGCACTTGGCAGCTGAAGGCATCTGTGTTGGTCCCATGTTCATATGTGTCCGCATTGCTAAGAAAATTTTTACATGTATGTAAATTAGCCTCTAGGACAGGGTTTCTCAACTCTGGTCCCCGGGACCCACCTACGAGTCAGGATTTGAGAATATCCCACAGAATGAATACCTGTGGTAAGTCCTGATGCATGGACACTAATTATATCACCTGCTCAATACTAAGCAAATCCTGAAACCATGACTGGTAGGTGGGTCCCGAGGACTGGAGTTGAGAAACCCTGCTCTACGAGAAACTAGGCTTCACCATTACACCTACCGGATCAGTTCTATCTGCACCTGCTGCACCCTCTCTACTTTGATTGACAGGGCCAAGCAGTGTAAACATCATCACACCTGACACTGTCAATCAAAGTGCAGGGGCGCCGAAGTTGCAGTGAGAGCCTCTAGGTGTAACGGCACCCGTTGCTCCTTTAAAGCTGCTGTGGTCCCCACTGCTCTCTGCTTCCTGTCTCAATTTGACCCACTTAGCCAATCACTGGCCTTAGCAGTGACCTGACTCAACCAGTAATTGGATGAGCGGACATTTCTTGACCGGCACAGGAAGTGGAGAGGAACATCTGAACTGTAGTGGTGGGGGATCGGTAGAGGTGAGTAATGCTTCTATATTATTTTTAACACTGTCTAACCTGTTTTTTTATGTTTCTCTCTTAAAAACCCTGGAAAATATCAAAAGAGAAATCGCAACCTTCCATTTTTCTGTTAATCATGTACTCACAGCAGCCTTAATGATTTTTTTCGATAATTAATATTCCTAGTTCTGTTATATAATATTTGAAAACATTCTACAAGGAAAAGGAAAAAAGTGGTGCTCCCCTAAGACTATATCAGAATTGTGTTTTCTGGATTTCTGTTCCATCAGTGGAACTGAAAAATAGGTAAAAACTGATCCATTTTAATTCCCCTTTGTTTGAATAGGTTATTTTGTGTCTGTTCTGTCAGATTTCAATTTTTTTTTTTTATAGGAGAAATAGTCCTGTTTGTTGTACCTTTTCTTCATCATATAACACTGAAACCTGATAGAACCGACACAAACTGACACAAACTGGACACAAAGGATGCTCAAAATACCCATCCAAAAAAATGGATCATTTTATCTATTCATCTGACAGACTGACGTGAAGTCAACCTAGACGGTATGTTATGCAACAGGTCTGGTCACTCTTTTATATTCGGTGTTTGAAGAGAGACTTACATTGTGTAGAGATTCTTAGGATGCTCCTCATCCACACCTAGGTGGATTCCATCCTACACAGGTCCTGTGGATGCTTTGCAGGTGCCACACAGAAAGAAGATGGTAGATACCAAAGCTATTTCAAGTGATCTATCTATCCATCCCAATGAATATTTAGCAAATATTTAGATTTCTAATATGTACTCGTCTCCAATAAGAACAATATATTACATTTACAAATGTGTTTAAATTACTTGAGACATAGTGCAGGAGCTCATGACACATCCATAATCAATGGACCAGCCCTTTTATCCATTACCTCAGACAAACCAGTTTTCTGCCTTTCAGGGCACCAATTTTGTCCAGCTGTATAAATAAATAAAAAAATCAGTTCAGTGCCAACAAGTTCATCCGTAATACATACCGCATGCCAGACTAAGTTTTCATTGAGTTCCTAATGATCCTATGGACATAATGTATCTATATCTTTCCAACAGACCACTTGCATTTCTTATGTATTTTGTTCTAGATTTAGATTTTTTTCCCGTTCTCACCCTTTGCATTTCTAAATCTGCACATTAGGTCAATTTCCACGCAGAAAGTATACACAAAGGGGCACATTTTTAAGACCAGTGTTTTAGCTGCCAGTCTTAATAACCCATATATCTGGCGGTGGATCCGCCACAGTTATGAAGAGGCACAGGCATCTACATAACTTTGGCGCATCCAGCCCAAGGCTAAATCTACACCAGCTTTCTAGCTGTCTTACATTTAGATCATTTAGATCATTTTACACCTAAAACAGGCATAAAATGATGAATGAGCTGGGCCTTCCCCCTCCCCACGTCACGCCCACACCTGGCGTGTGCAGGGAAAAGTTGCAGACTGCGGCGCATCTAACTGTTGTAGCGCAATCTGCCCCAGAAATACGCCTAATATAGGCGCATTTCTGGATATTAAATGACCCCCAAAGTGTACATGAGATTTGTCATATCTCATTCACTTTTCTTGTACTGTAGTACTCCATCTTTACTCTATTACTACATCTTCGGATAATCTAGTGTGTTATTAAGTGCTGATTTTAGGCTGCAAACGAAGATTATTTTCATAAGATATGTGATAGAAAGAGCCCTGAGTACATAACCTTGTTCTCAACATCCTCTATAACCTAGCCTGCAAGCTCCAGCTTCTGATATGTGGAAAACTGACATGATGCAGCCAACTTATGAGCAAACAGTATTGAACATCTGCCATGGATTTAAGGAGTCATTTTTGATCTGGATATCTGTGAGCACTTGTTATCTAGACTATCAAGTGTTATATCTTAAAACAATCAGGTATTCTGGAACACTTTTCAAAGCCAAAATCAGGTATGGATCAAAAAAGGAGAGATGCTTTTAAGAACACATAAGAATTCTACTCTTTTTTGGAATCCACTCATGGTTTTGGTTTAAAAAACTGCATTAAAAAAACTGAACACGTGGATATATCCTATGTGCTATAGAGAGCCTTGAGCTGAGAGGAGCGGGCACAGGCAGGAGCCCACTCCGCTCAGCTAAATCCTGACTTAGCACATTGGTACAGGGTACCGATGTGCTGTGCCAATATTAGCTTGAGGGGAGCACAGGCACTAGCAGCGATCTCCGCTCCACCCTTTGCAGCGTTCTCCACAGCAGCCAGTAATTTGTACGCCAGTACGGCACTGACAAGCCAGTGCTGACCAGAATGACGATTTTAAGAAACGGTAAAATCCAGGACTCTGGGTCCTTTTTTAAGATGGAAAACAGCATAATTAATTAATAAAGTACATTACAAAAATGATTTTGGGTTATTTAAAAAAAAGTTTAGTTACTCTTTAACTCAAATGTTATCCCTACTTTTTTTAACAATAAAATGCAAAAAAATAAAGAAAGTGATCATTTAAACATATCCAACAAAAGCACAAAAGTATGCTTAACAATTTAGCATCCCTTCTTGTGATGAGCATGTTTTGCTTGCACTTTCTGACTTCTCCCTGTATTATTGCAATTAATCCCAGTTTGTCAAGAGGGCGATTTCAAAAATATGACTTTTTCGGGAATCACTCTTCATGGGTACACTAGAGCAGGTACTTTATAACATAATTAACTATATTTTATGTCAAAGTAATATTCAAGTTACATTCAGGGCTCATACACAACTTTACATAGCTCTTACATGGCACACATAGAACTCAATGTTCCTAAGGTGTCTCTGTAGGCCTCTTAATTCATATAGACATTTTTCTGTGTATGAATTTGACAGAAGTATAATTGAGAGAAGAATATCTCCATAACAGCGCAAAGGCCTACAGGTCTTTAATAAGGAACCATGTCTCCCACGTGTGTGGCCTCATGTACATTTGCATATTATATCCAATGTACATTATACGGTATATGCTATATTTTAGTGTCATGTAAGAAGAACTGGTTACCTAATAAAATATAAAACATTGTTCTTAATCCATGGTATATGCACATGAATTTAATCAGAGTTCATGACGCCATATGTATTTATCACCTAACATGTCATGTTATGGCTGTATGTGCTAATGGTACCATTACTGCGTAATTCATTGTCAATGTTTTATTAAAGAGATGTCCTTCAGAAAAAAAAAAAGTTTTATGTCTTTTTGAGTGCATTGGATGAATCTTATGCCTGCTGAAATGTATGATAACATTACACACGTGTCCCATTTTACTAACAAATACACAATTCCTGATAAAAATATCATACATCAGGACACTCAAAGCTACAAATATGTAATTGATGCCAGAGAATACATACAATACATAATTACATTTTCATGTCTACTTCCACGTTTGGTACAGCATCAACAAAAATGGTCGGCTGCTCTTCCAGAAATAGCGCCGTTCTTGTCCATGGGCTGTGTCTGATATTGCAGCTTTGTCCCATTCATTCATGTCTGTAATGTGCTGCTGATTTCACATGGTGTTTTTCAGTTACAGGAAAAGCTCCCACTGCATATGTCAGACTTAGGCCTCATGTACATGGCTGTTGCTCGGCCGTTACGTGCATTGGAGACCACAATTTGTGGTCCCCAATGCAAGGGCACTCCGTGAGGTTGCCACGACGGATCCAGAGTTTAGACCCATTCAACTTGAATGGGTCCCTGATCCGTCCACACTGCAAAAAAATAGAACATGTTCTATTTTTATGTGGTGCGGAGGCATGGAGAGAAACACCAGCAGCACTCCTTAGTGGTTCCGTGCTTCCGTTCCCCACCAACCTTCCGGATTGTGGACCTATTCAAGTGAATGGGTCTGCATCTATGATGCAGTGAGCAGATGGCTGGTGCCTGCATATTGTGGACCCGCTGTTTGCAAGCCGCAAAATGAGCACAGCCTGGCAACGACTGGCTCTGCCCGTATTGCGCATGAGGCCTTAGATTCCTATAAAAGCTTTGTGAAAAAGAAAAATATTGTTAATGAACAAACAGAGTAATGCAATACCGTGAGAACAGTTAGATGAATGAGTTTCTGAAAGTCATAATCAATACAAAGAACCAAGCTTTGGGTGTGATCACATTTACCAGGTAGATCTTATTGCTTTCTACTTACAAGATCTTGTACCAAAAAAAGATTTAAAAAAAGAAACTAAATATTGTTTATATATTTGTCAGATTTTCAGTAATAAGTCTAGTCTCCTTATAAGTTCCTGTTCGAATAGTATAGTTTGCTATATAGCGTAATCAGCATAAATACCCTTAAAGAAGATCTCTACTTTCGACAGCCCCTACTAGTTAGAAGGGTCCCCCTGCTAGGACCCCAGTAAATCAGTTGTAATCTGTTCATTCCCCTGCAATGTCAGAGAAATCTTAGCATTGCACAGTGCCCATTCATATCAATGGGCTCTCTATGTAATGCATGACAGTGTAGGTCCTCCAGAACTAGAGGTGTTCTTTGGACCCATTCTGTCCATAGATGAGGATCTTGATCTGAGGACCCCCTCTATTAACAGAATACCCTAATAGTGTGTGTGTGTGTGTGTGTGTGTGTGTGTAAAAGTGGAAGCAGACCTATAGTGATCTATATTCAGAACAATTATTAAACACAAAATCATTGAAGGAATAACGAGTCCCCCTTTAAGCACCTTTGCTTTATCATAAGGATGACTTGGCTTTGGGTGTGAGTTATTTTTGGCCAATGACAAGTATAGCATTTTATTTGTGGTGTCCAAAAAGTTTTATTTTGCCCACAACACACAAGAGAATCCCTTATCCTATATTACAGAATCTACCACATGCCATTTAACAAATTATATATCTTTTAGCCTTCCTGTAAATCTGAAATTGGTAAGTTGCCAAGCCAACAGTTTCTTCAGACATAGTCTATGTGGAAGCTTGTAATGTTTTTATTTGTGAGGTATCTCTCATGGCCTCCCTCGTGCTCTTCTTACTCTTTTACTATATTCTTTCATGGTGGCTCAGTGGTTAGCTCTGATGCCTTGAAGTGCCGGGTTCCAACTCAAGGACAGCATCTGCATGAACTTTGTATGTTCTCCCCGTGTTTGTGTGGGTTTCCTGCCACACTCCAAAGACATACTGATAGGGACCTTAGATTGTAAGCTCCACTGGAGATGATAATAATGTCTATAAAGCGCTGCGGAATATGTCAGCATGATATGAGCAAAATATTATGCCTTTAACTAGCACAATCACTGAGGTTATATTCAAGGAATCAGAATTTCACACATATCCTTCAGTCTCTCAAAAGAATATAGCCTGTTTTATGACAGTCTATAGTCTGCACTTAAACAGTGTTTAAGCTACCCTACATGTGTTTAGAATACTCATGAAAGAAGTAATCCCATCATAGATATTTATGACACACCCATTGCAAGCTACACTGTCTCTGTAATTTGTAGGACGCAGGAACACGATAGCTCACTGTACTGCCTGGCTGTTTCTGTATCCCTGACCTACTCTGGCCACCATAACCAGTTGGCATTAGGTCAGGGTAGCCTTAGCCTACAGAAAGTTGTGGGTCTCTTTAGGATTAGAGATGAGTGAATTTCTTAAAATTCCTTAAAATTCTCTTTCTCTCTCTCGCTCTCTTAATGCAATATATTGATGTTACAGTACGTAGATATTCACATCCTTTAAACAATGCTAGGGTTTACTTCTTTTTACTTTATAACTGATTCTTCCAGAATGAAAAGCGTGACTTAGGGTACTATTTAGAGAATGATAGTCATTAGAGATGAGTGAAGTTTTCAAAAATTTAATTCGGCTGCTTTGCTGAACTTTGCCAAGAATTTTGAATTGTTTTGAATCGTTTTGAAAAGTGGGGAACCAAATTCAAATCCATCAATGGACTGGCATCCATATGATGTTTTTCTAAAACTAGAGACAGGTTGGGCTGGTGTCACAGATAGTTTTTTTGGCGTTTCTCTGTTTTTGGTACATTTGTTTGCTGTTGTTTTTTGCCACGTCTTTTAGGCTCAACACATCAGCTGTAGACGTTGCATAGAAGTCTATGGGTAATATTAAATACAGGGCAAAAAGCCATTTTTGTAGTTGTGTTGTTTTTATCCTTGAGGTTAGAGATGAGCGAATCGAAGTTGACGAAGTGGAATTTGATCCGAATTTCAGGAATTATTCGATTCGCACCGAAGCTGAATTTTCTCATGCTTCATGGTAACGAATCGCATTTTTTCCTAAAATGGCTGCTGCACGTGTGAGGACATGGAGAAAGCAACTCTGGGAAGGCGGGATCACCCATAATGCCATGCATGCAGCCAATCAGCAGCTAGGCAATTCTGTGATGTCAGCCCTATAAATAGCGTCAGCCATTTTAGATTCTGCCATTTACCAGTGTACTTAGTGCAGGGAGAGACGTGTCTGCAAGCGCTAGGGACAGTGATAGGAAAGACTTGATTGTGGTGAAAAAACGATTTATAATTGCAAGGGAAAGGATAGAGAGGAATCATTCCACAGCATTTATGTAGAACAGGGTTCAGTAGGGGAGGTTACAGACTGGGTAATAGGAATAATCCTATTACACCTTGGTGCACTGACTGGAAATCCAAATTGCCATTATACAACTCTGTCATTCCAGCAAACCGTTCTTGTTATTGGGGTGCAAGTGCTGTTTGATACAGCCATTAACAGGGTTTATTACAAGGAGACATTTCTACAGTACGTCATATTTGCCCTTGTGTGGTGCAGTTATATGTTGTAAAGCCCTTTTTGCTGTGTATAAGTGGCAAAAGAAAAATATATTTGCCCTTGTGCGATGCAGTGATATCTTCTAAAGCCCTGTTTGCCGTGTTTTAGTGGCGAAATAAAAATGTATTTGCTGTTCAGCATTGCACTTATCTGTTGAAAAGCCTTTCGTGTTGTGTAAAAGTCGAAAGAAATTTGGGCTTAATTTCCGTTCAGCGGTGCAGCAATATATTCTAAAGCCCTGTTTGCTGTGTATTAGTAGCTAAATAAAAATATATTGGCCGTTCAGCGTTGCACTTATCTGTGGAAAAGCCTTTTGTGTTGTGTAAAAGTTGAAAACAATTAGAGCCTAATTGCTGTTCAGTGGTGCAGGGATCTATTCCAAAGCCTGTTTGCCATGTATTAGTGGCGAAATAAAAATATATTTGATCTAACATTTGATTATTTGATCTAACAGTATGTCAGACAGAGAAGTGCCAGGCCCTGCACAGGGGAGTGGCAGAGGCCTAAGTGTTTATGGGTCAGGCAGAGGTCCCAGCAGAGTAAGGGGCCGTGGCAGCAGGGGTCACTTCGAGAGGCCTGAGCTCCCAATGTTAGCTAGCAGTCATGTCTTGACCCGCAACCCAGCGGTTCTTGAATGGTTGACTCAATCTTCGACTTCGTTGCAAGTGACATCAGACACTAAGAGTCGGTGGGTTCATCAGACATAACCCTTAGTTGGCATGGCCCAGGAGCAAGCCATGTGCCCTCACCTGTCCTCAACCAGCCTCTGTCATTTTCTGTTCCCTCAGCGAGAGAAGTATTGTATGCTGTGGGCTCAGCTCCATTACAAAGTGAGGAGGAGCTACTACAAGACAGTCAGCAGCAGCTACTGGCAAGCCAAGATGTAGAGGAGACATCTGCCTCTTCCTCCACTAGGCGGGCAAGTAGTGATAAGGAGAGTGGCGTGTTAGATGGTGTTGCGAGCGGTCACTCAGAGACGGTTGAGGAGGACAGCAGTGGGATCCGGTTGACGAAGAGGCTTCATTTTATATATATATATATATATATATATATATATATCTATATAGACAATGGTGAAGGACCGCACCGCTTACACAATAAAGTATGCAGAGGAGTGCCAGTAGCTGTAGCAGTATCCCACTTACTTCCAAAAATATAAAAAGTAATAAATCCACGGCACATCCAAAATGGTGAAAAAAAGGTGATTTATTCACCGAGTAATAGCGACGTTTCAGTGCTCTCCATGGCATCTTTTTCAAGCAGTGTTAACAAGAGGTGTGATAACAGACTTTAAATACATGTGTGCATGGTACATAGTTAGCAATTAACAAAATTAATGACAGTGTAAACAAAGTATAAATATATAAAAAAACAAAGTGATCCAGTGATAATAAATATGATCAAAATATCAAATTCATTCTTAATGTGCATGACGATAAAATTAATCTCTTCAAATGTGATAAATTGAATACATGATCAAATATTTAACGTGAAATAATGTTAAGTGTCCATCAGAAGGTTAAAAAAATCAATTGTGCATGATTAAAAACAAGTTAAAAACAATACCGGTGATGGGGAGCGATCATGTGCGGCCAGCATGGTAATGGATTCCTGCGCGTCCTGCACTGTTGAGTGCGCATGCTCCAAAGAGGTCATTACGTTATCGACGCATCCCATCGACGCTGTATCCGATCACATGACTGTTGTTTGTTGACAATCACCATAGTGACTTCAGTCACGTGAACGGAACAACGTGAATACAAAGCAAAACTCAATGTGCTTACTACGGATATTAGCACTGGCCGCACATGATCGCTCCCCATCACCGGTATTGTTTTTAACTTGTTTTTAATCATGCACAATTGATTTTTTTAACCTTCTGATGGACACTTAACATTATTTCACGTTAAATATTTGATCATGTATTCAATTTATCACATTTGAAGAGATGAATTTTATCGTCATGCACATTAAGAATGAATTTGATATTTTGATCATATTTATTATCACTGGATCACTTAGTTTTTTTATATATTTATACTTTGTTTACACTGTCATTAATTTTGTTAATTGCTAATTATGTACCATGCACACATGTATTTAAAGTCTGTTATCACACCTCTTGTTAACACTGCTTGAAAAAGGTGCCATGGAGAGCACTGAAACGTCGCTATTACTCGGTGAATAAATCACCTTTTTTTCACCATTTTGGATGTGCCGTGGATTTATTACTTTTATATATATATATATATATATATATATAATAACGTAATATTATAAAATCCAGTGTCTCCATGATAAATCTGCATCATGGGGGCCCCATGTGGCTTCTACACACTTTCAAAATAATCCTTCAGCGGGGCGAATAGATGCCAGATGACCAGGACGCTCCATGACCTTTCCAGGAGCTTCTGTCGGGAGCAGCGGTTCATTTCTGAGACATCTGTATAGTGCGGAGGGAATCCGAAGACCCTCTTCATCTCCGTGTCCTCCTTCCCATCCATGATGACTGTGAACTTATGATGTTTTCCCTGATGAAGAGACCAGGGGCTGGTAGTTATGGTTTAAATCTTGATGAACTTCACAACTCTTCCGGGCTCCAAGCAATCTTGAAGCTTTGTCTTCTCATTGTCTGTAGCTACTAGAGGCCTGTTCATGCCAGGCAGGTTCCCCCAGAAGTATCTGGCTCGATACCGCACTTGCATCAATCTTGACAGGATTTGTCCCCAGGTGGAGAGAAATTGTTTTTTGGAATGCTTTCTCCATCGCAACCACGTTCTTGAATAACCAGAAGACTGGCCGATTCTCTCCTGTCTTAGGCAACACTTTATTGAGTAATCGTGGAAAGTAAAAAAACTGTTGTCCACTGCCCCTGTAACGTGGTATCTCCCTACTTCGTACGATTTCCCTACCTGTCGCGCTGGAAGTGACGTTGTAGGCGTTCCTGGCGTTTGGACGATCTGGGCATGCACAAAGGGGCAAGGGATGGGAAAATCTCACATCGCAATTCTGGCTGCACACGGGACACTGCGCATGCGCTGGAGAGCCACGGTAGGGACATATTACGGCCCAGTGCGCAAGCGCCTAGGGGAAATCATATGGCCATTTTTTCTGTTAGATGAATATATATATACCTATATATATATATATATATACATTATATAGGGTGGTCTGCAATATATGGGGGCTATCTACGCAGTACATTGGGGGGGTCTGGGCAGACCACCCTATATAATGCGTATATATATATATAGATATAAATATATATATATATTCATCTAACAGAAAAAATGGCCATCTGATCTCCCCTAGCGCTTGCGCACTGGGCCGTAATATGTCCCTACCGTGGTCTCCAGCGCATGCGCAGAGTCCCGTGTGCAGCCAGAATTGCAATGTGAGATTTTCCCATCCTTTGCCCTTTTGCGCATGCACAGATCGTCCAAACGCCAGGAACGCCTACAACGTCACTTGCGGCGTGACAGGTAGGGAAATCGCACGAAGTAGGGAGATACCACGTTACACCCCCATAAAGACCTTTCCAGTGCGGGTTAGCCATAGATAAGTCATTACCAGGACTGCTGCCAATTGTCAGATCGAATTTTCCCCATTCTTCAATCTGTTTCCTGGTTATATTTTGTATGTCGCCCACATATACAATCTGCCTTGGATGGCATACCCGTACTATCGTGATGGGGTCCTCACACACCTCTGATGCCATATATTTTTCAACGTTGATTTTAAGCATTTTCCATGATAACTGGGAACTTGTATGTTTTCCCTGACGAAGAGACCAGGGGCTGGTATTTATGGATTGAATATTGATGAACTTTGCAACTCTTCCCGGCTCCAAGCAATCTTGAAGCTTTTTCTTCTCATTGTTTGTAGCGACTGGAGGCCTGTTCATGCCAGGCAGGTTGCCCCAGAAGTATCTGGCTCGATGAGCAGCCGATACCGCACTTGATTCTAAGCTTTATGAGAGCCATTAATGCTGTCTGTCCTTTCCAATACAACCGACACACTTCTGAAATAATCTGTGCTGCTGGGGACCCTGCTCTTTCCACCTTGTAACTCTTAGTCCACAATCTTCAACAAGATCAGCACACTCCTCTCCTGAAATACTCTGCACTGCTGAGGAATACTGCTCCTTTCACTCTCAGTGTGTCATATGCTACTCATCTTTTTTTTTAATGTAATAACATGTGAACATGCAGGAGTAATATACATCCTAGAAAGTTCCTGTCACCTTCAATATGTGGGAAGGATTTTAAGAAAATTAAATCATAAGGCTTGGTAGTTTCCTCCCTAAAGGGGAGCTGGCGATCATCGGTAAGTGGGTGAAGAGAGCAAGGTCCTGAAGAACCATAACTCTTCTCAGGCAGCCATTACTCTTTTCCAGGCTTGGGCTGCAATGATTATAAATCTGGTCCTCAGTGCAGTATGCTGGCAGCCCACTGTATATGCAGTAGCATTATGCATCATCTATTTCAAAAGTTGTGTGTGGTGGTTGGTAGGGGGTTGAATTGCCTTAGTAAAGTAGAGTGAACTGTTTGTACTAACATCAGCCTCATCCTTGTTTGCATCTGCAGTATCACAGTACCACCTTGTTTTATAAAGCACTGGGAGCCCTGACTTGCACTTCAAAACTGGTCTTTTTGTACCATAGTTTGTAAACGCTATAACTTTTGCGCAAACCAATAAATATACACTTATTGGATTTTTTTTTATCAAAGACATGTAGCACAATAAATTCTGGCACAAACTTGTATAGAAATGTAGTTATATTTGAACAATTTTACCAGAAAAAGTTAAAAATACACTTTTTTTGAGAAAATTGTGGTGTTTTTTTATTAATATCAGAAAAATGAAAAATATCAGCAGCAATGAAATACCACCAAAAGAAAGCTGTATTTGTGAGAAGAAAAGTAGGTAAAATTCATTTGGGTGGTAAGTTATATGACCGAGCAATAAACCGTGAAAGTGGTGTAGTGCAGAATTGTAAAAAGTGGTCTGGTCATTAAGGGGGTTTAAGCTAGGGGGGCTGAAGTGGTTAAATCTGTCCGTAAAAGGGTATATTTTTTTCTGGGATGAAATTTAATTGCCAAATTAGCAATACCCTTAATCTGGTGTTCCAGCTGTGACTGGACAATTTCCCTAGTGTTCGTCAAAGGATATATTATTTTCTGGGGTGAAATTCAGTAGCAAAAATATGAAATACAGTAAATCTGGTGTTCCAGCTGTTGCAGGCCTAGATTAATTCTGTCCGTAAAAGGGTATATTTTTTTCTGGGGTGAAACTTAATTGCCAAAATAGCAATACCCTGAACCTGGTGTTCCAGCTGTTGCAGGCCTAGTTTAAATCTGTCCATAAAAGGGTATATTTTTTCTGGGGTGAAATTTAATTGCCAAAATAGCAATACCCTGAATCTGGTGTTCCAGCTGTGACTGGACAATTTCTCTAGTGTCCGTCAAAGGATATATTATTTTCTGGAGTGAAATTCAGTTGCCAAAATAGAAATACAGTAAATCTGGTGTCCCAGCTGTGACTGGACAAGTTTAATAGTATCCGTCAAAGGATAGATTTTGTTCTGGGATGAAATACAGTTGCAAAAATATAAATACAGTACATCTGGTGTTCCAGCTGTGACTGGACAAGTTAAATAGTGTCTGGCAAAGGATATTTTTTTTTCTGGGGTGAAATTCAATTGCCAAAATAGCAATACCGTAAATCTGGTGTCCCAGCAGTGGCTGGCCAAGTTTAATAGTGTCTGTCAAAGGAGTTATTATTTTCTGCGGTGAAATTCAGTTGCCAAAATAGAATCACAGTAAATTTGGTGTTCCAGCTGTGACTGGACAATTTTAATAGTGTCCGGCAAAGGATATATTTTTTTTCTGGGGTGAAATTCAATTGCCAAAATAGCAATACCATAAAACAGTGGTTTCAGCTGTGGCTGGCCAAGTTTAATAGTGTCCGGCAAAGGATATATTTTTTTCTGGGGTAAAATTCAATTGCCAAACTAGCAATACCGTAAATCTGGTGTCCCAGCAGTGGCTGGCCAAGTTTGATAGTGTCTGTCAAAGGATAGATTTTGTTCTGGGGTGAAATTCACTTGCCAATATAGCAATACCCTGAATCTGGTGTTCCAGCTGTTGCAGGCCAAGTGTTAATCTGTCCGTAAAAGGGTATATTACACTCAGCGTTCATCTTCAAGTATATTTCTTTCCGTAAAAGGGTATATTACAAAAAGTGTTACATTACAATTGCTGAAAGCATAATCCTGCAAATCTTCACGCACTATTGTGCATCTCATAGTGTATTTCTGTCCGTAAAAGGGTATATTACACTCACGGTGTATATACAAGTGCTGAGAGGGTCATCCTCAATAACTTCACACGCGACTGTGCTACCGTTAAATGGTATATTACACAAAGTGTTAAAATACAATTGCTGAAGGCATAATCCTACATATTTTTTCACACGCTACTGTGCATCTCCAAGTGTAAATCTGTCCATAAAAGGATACCTTTCATCCAGTGCCTAAATACTAGGCCTACAATTGATATTCCCCTAAATCAGTGGTTACTGCTGTGCCTGGATTAGTGTAATACGGTACATAAGTAGGCACATAGTGTTAGGTGCCTGTAAAAAAAGGCCTGAATTTGAAATCAATACATTGGGCCAAATATTTTTTTTCTTATTGTGGTGCTTGGTGAACAGTAACAATGAGGAAAACATCTAGTAAGACACGCGGTCGTGATGGTGTTAGTGGACCCTCTGGTGCTGGGAGAGGACGTGGCCATTCTGCCACAGCCACACGTCCTAGTGAACCAACTACCTCAGGTTCCAGTACCCGCCAGAATTTACAGCCAGATATTTGGTGGGGCCCAATGCCGTTCTAAGGATGGTAAGGTCTGAGCAAGTACAGGCACTAGTCAATTGGGTGGCCGACAGTGGATCCAGCACGTTTACAACATTATCTCCCACCCAGTCTTCTGCAGAAAGCGCACAGGTGGCGCCTGAAAACCAAGCCCATCAGTCTGTCACATCACCCTTATGCATATCAGGGAAACTGTCTGAGCCTCAAGTTATGCAGCAGTCTCTTATGCTGTTTGAAGACTCTGCTGGCCGGGTTTCCCAAGGGAATCCACCTAGCCCTTCCCCAGTGGTGGAAGACAGAATGCACTGATGCACAACCACAGATGTTTCCTGATGATGAGGACATGGGAATACCATCTCATCGGAGTCCGCACGACTCTGATGATGACGAAACACAGGTGCCAACTGCTGCGTCTTTTTGCAGTGTGCAGACCGAACAGGAGGTCAGGGAGGAAGACTGTTTGGAAGACGATGCAGGGGACGATGAGGTCCTAGACTCCACATGGAATGAAGGTCGTGCCACTGACTTTCATAGTTCAGAGGAAGAGGCAGTGGTGAGACCGAGCCAACAGCGTAGCAAAAGAGGGAGCAGGGGGCAAAAGCAGAACAGCCGCCGCCAAGAGAGTTCGCCCTGCTACTGGCCACCGCCACCAGGGACCGAGCACCCCAAAGGCAGCTTCAAGGATTTCCCTGGCATGGCACTTCTTTAAACAATGTGCTGACGACAAGACCCTAGTGGTTTGCACGGTGTGCCATCGGAGCCTGAAGTGAGGCATTACCGTTCTGAACCTTAGCACAACCTGCATAACCAGGAATCTACATGCAAAGCATGAACTGCAGTGGAGTAAACACCTTAAAAACAAGGAACTCACTCAGGCTCCCCCTGCTCCCTCTTCTGCTGCTGCCTTGGCTTCTTCCTCCACCTCGGGAGGAATGTTGGCACCTGCCGCCCACCAAACAGAGGATGTGCCACCGACACCACTACCTGCGTCACCAAGCATCTCCACCATGTCACACGGCAGCGTTCAGCTCTCCATCTCACAAACCTTGGAGAGAAAGCATAAATTCCCACCTAGCCACCCTCGAGCCCTGGGCCTGAATGCCAGCATTTCTAAACTACTGGCCTTTGAAATGCTGTCATTCAGGCTGTTGGACACAGACAGCTTCAAACAGCTGATGGCGATGGCTGTCCCACAGTATGTTGTTCCGTGCCGCCACTACTTCTCCAAGACAGCCGTGCCTTCCCTGCACAACCAAGTATCCGATAAAATCAGGTGTGCACTGCGCAACGCCATCTGTGGCAAGGTCCACCTAACCACAGATATGTGGACCAGTAAGCATGGCCAGGGACGCTATATCTCCCTAACTGCACACTGGGTAAATGTAGTGGCGGCTGGGCCCTAGCCGGAGAGTTCTTTGGCGCACATACTTCCGCCGCCAAGGATCGCAGGGCATCATTCTTTGCCTCCTGTAGCCTCCTCCTCCTACTCGGCTTCCTCCTCCTCTGCTTCCACCTGCTCATCCAGTCAGCCACACACCTTCACCACCAACTTCAGCACAGCCCGGGGTAAACGTCAGCAGGCCGTTATGAAACTCATATGTTTGGGGGACAGTCCCCACACCGCGCAGGAGTTGTGGCGGGGTATTGAACAACAGACCAACCAGTGGTTGCAGCCGGTGGGCCTCAAGCCCGGCCTGGTGGTGTGCGATAATGGGCGAAATCTCGTCGCAGCTCTGGGATTAGCCGGTTTGACGCACATCTCTTGCCTGGCGCATGTGCTGAATTTGGTGGTGCAGAAGTTCATTCACAACTACCCCGACATGTCAGAGCTGCTGCATAAAGTTCGGGCCTTCCGGTGTTCACATCCTGCCGCTCACCGCCTTATATGCGATGTGCCCGCCAGGTGGAACTCCACCTTGCACATGCTGCAGAGACTGTGCGAGCAGCAGCAGGCCATAGTGGAGTTTCAGCTGCAGCACGCACGGGTGAGTCGCACTGCGGAACAGCACCACTTCACCACCAATGACTGGGCATCCATGCGAGACCTGTGTGCCCTGTTACGCTGTTTTGAGTACTCCACCAACATGGCCAGTGGCGATGACGCGGTTATCAGTGTTACAATACCACTTCTATGTCTCCTTGAGAAAACGCTTAGGGCGATGATGGAAGAGGAGGTGGCCCAGGAGGAGGAGGATGAGGGGTCATTTTTAGCACTTTAAGGCCAGTCTGTTAGAAGTGCCTCAGAGGGAGTTTTTTGCAACAGCAGAGGCCATGTACAAATGTGGCCAGCCAGGGCCCACTACTGGAGGATGAGAAAGATGAGGAGGAGGTGGAGGAGGATGAGGATGAAGCAGGTTCACAGCGGGGTGGCACCCAACACAGCTCCGGACCATCACTGGTGCGTGGCTGGGGGGATACGGAGAACGATGACGATACGCCTCCCACAGAGGACAGCTTGTCCTTACCTCTGGGCAGCCTGGCACACATGAGCGACTACATGCTGCAGTGCCTGCGCAATGACAGCAGAGTTGCCCACATTTTACTGTTTGCGGACTACTGGGTTGCCACCCTGCTGGATCCCCGGTACAAAGACAAGGTGCCCACCTTACTTCCTGCACTGGAGCGTGATAGGAAGATGCGTGAGTACAAGCGCACGCTGGTAGATGCGCTCCTGAGAGCATTCCCAAATGTCACAGGGGAACAAGTGGAAGCCCAAGGCAAAGGCAGAGGAGGAGCAAGAGGTCGCCAACGCAGCTGTGTCATGGCCAGCTCCTCTGAAGGCAGGGTTAACATGGCAGAAATTTGGAAAAGTTTTGTCACCACGCCACAGCTAACTGCACCACCACCTGATACGGAACTTGTTAGCAGGAGGCAGCATTTCACTAACATGGTTGAACAGTACGTGTGCACATCCCTCCACATACTGACTGATGGTTCGGCCCCATTCAACTTCTGGGTCTCCAAATTGTCCACGTGGCCAGAGCTAGCCTTTTATGCCTTGGAGGTGCTAGCCTGTCCGGCGGCCAGTGTTTTGTCTGAACGTGTATTCAG
This sequence comes from Bufotes viridis, assembly GCA_033119425.1. NCBI lineage: Eukaryota > Metazoa > Chordata > Amphibia > Anura > Bufonidae > Bufotes > Bufotes viridis. The sequence goes on from CM065589.1 coordinate 236,050,205, forward strand.
CACGGCAGGGGGCGTCATTACTGACCAACTCAGCCGCCTGTCCACAGCCAACGTGGACAAGTTGACGTTCATAAAAATGAACCAGGCATGGATCCCTCAGGACCTGTCCATCCCTTGTGCAGAATAGACATTTATAACTGCCTCCCCCTCAACCATATATTCTTGTACTCCGGGGCACTTCTTTATTGAATCCTCTTTTTTTAATTTTACCATTATATTACGGTGCAACCAAAAGTTGAATGAACCTCTCCTCCGTCTAGGTGCCAGGGGCCTAATTATCTGAAAGTGGCCTGTTCCAGTGGTGGGTGACATGAAGCCTGATTCTCTGCTATGCGACCTCTGTCCTCTGTCTGGGTGCCGTGGGCTAAATATCTGGAAGTGGCCTTCTCTATTGCTGGGTGACATGAAGCCTGATTCTCTGCTACGTGACCTCTATCCTCCGTCTGGGTGCCAGTGGCCTAATTATCGAAAAGTGGCCTTCTCCATTGGTGAGTGACATGACGCCTGATTCTCTGCTATGCGACCTCTCTCCAATTGATATTGCTTAATTTTTATTTATTTTATTTTATTTTAATTCATTTCCCTATCCACATTTGTTTGCAAACCTACATTTTGCTGCCTTTTGCAGCCCTCTAGCCCTTTCCTGGACTATTTTACAGCCTTTTTAGTGCCCAAAAGTTCGGGTCCCCATTGACTTTAATAGGGTTCGGGTTCGGGATGAAGTTTGGGTCGAGTTCGGATCCTGAACCAGAACATTTTCGGGAAGTTCGGCCGAACTTCTCGAACCCGAACATCCAGGTGTTCGCTCAACTCTAATGATCATCACTCATCTCACAGGTCCTTTAGCCACCTGAAGACTCTGAATGAAAAGAAGGAGAACATGCAGCCTCTAAGTAAGTGTGTGTCTATCTGGGTGAATGTGTGTTTGTGTGTTTTGCTTATTCTGTATGTAGGGGTGTTTGTGTGTTTTGCCTATTCTGTATGTAGGGGAACGTCTCACAGGGCCGCTTCTTGGACCGAGCGTGCAGGGGTGGCCACCCGGGGCGCTGTCAGAAGGGAGCGCTGGACGTGGCGGTGGCAGAGCACAGGGAGATGAGCGTTCATCTCCATAGTCATCTGTAACGCCGTCCTCAGGACAGCGATACAGATGGCTGTGCTGTGCTGCATCAGGGGAGGGAGACGTCTCCCTTCCCTGTTCCTCTGATAGGCTGCGGAACTAGTTCCGGCAGCCTATCAGAGGCCAGTTCAGGAGGCGCGATGACGTCATCGTGCAGCCTGAGCCATACAGCACGGGACACAGAAGAGGCCTGCATCACGTCGCTGAAGGTAAGTAAAAGTGTTTTTTTATTTTTATACTTGTTACTGTTACATGAAGCGGGGAGGGGGGCATGGAGAGGCTCAGAGGCACATCTGGCACATAAAGGGAGGGGGGATTGAAAAGGCTCGGAGGCACTTCTGGCACATAAGGGGGGGGCATGGATTGACTCAGAGGCACTTCTGGCACATAAAGGGGGGGCATGGAGAGGCTCAGAGGCACTTCTGGCACATAAGGGGGGGCATGGAGAGGCTCAGAGGCACTTCTGGCACAAAAGGGGGCTGGAGAGGCTCAGAGGCACTTCTGGCACATAAAGGGGGGGGTTGAAAAGGCTCAAAGGCACTTCTGGAACATAAGGGGGGGGGGGGCGGGCATGGATTGACTCAGAGGCACTTCTGGCACATAAAGGGGGGGAGGCATGGAGAGGCACTTCTGGAACATAAAGGGGGAGAGGCACTTCTGGCACATAAGGGGGGGGCATGAAGAGGCACTTCTGGTACATAAAGGGGGGTGGCATGGAGAGACACTTCTGGCACATAAGGGGTGGGTATGGAGAGGCTTTTCTGGCACATAAAAGGGGGGACATGGATGGGCACTTCTGGCACATACAGGGGTTGGGAGGTATGGAGAGGCACTTCTGGCACATACAGGGGTTGGGAGGTATGGAGAGGCACTTCTGGCACATAAGGGGGGGGGGCATGGAGAGGCACTTCTGGCACATGAAAGCGGGGAGGCATGGATAGGCACTTCTGGCACATAAAGGGGGGCATGGAGAGGCTCAGAGGTACTTCTGACACATAAAAAGGGGGGGAGGCATTGAGAGGCACTTCTGGCACATAAAGGGGGGAGGCATGGAGAGGCACTTCTGGCACATAAAGGGGGGAGGCATGGAGAGGCACTTCTGGCACATAAAGGGGGGGTGTATTTTATATGGTGGTCTTTGTGTGGTACTAGTATTATCAGGGGGTGTATCTGTTTCTGCAGTATAATATTGGGGAGCACACTACAGGGTGTTAAAGGGGAGTTATTTGTTATAGAGGGTCGGGGTGGTCGGTCAGAAACAACAAGTCAAAGGAATAAGCTGAATTCCCTGGTCCCTAATGCAAAATCAGTAACAGATCTCCTTGACCCATGTGCCATTTATTAATAGTGGTGTCTTTTTTTGTGGCAGAGGAGGCTGCCCACCCCTGACCGAAGACGTCTGTGCATGAGAAAACAAACTGAGAAGAATTGAAAAGTAAAGAAATTGAAATCTGTGGAGATGTCGCCCGTAAGTCACGTTAGACGTGATTAAGGGTGTGGGGGGTGCTTTTGTATTGTTCGCCCTGTTGGCAAAATTCCCTAGAAACTGCCCTGATGGCACAGCACCACTGTCCTCAATATCTGGACATAAGTAGTAGAGCTAAATACAGTGCTTTTATTCTGTATGTAGAGAAACTACACATCACCAGTGTCGTCAATATCTGAACATGAGTAGAACTGCTCAATATAGTGCTCTTATTCTGTATATAGGAGAACTGCACAAAACCACATACAGTCTTCAATATCTGGACATGAGTAGTAGTGCTCAATATCGTGCTTTTGTTCTATGTTTGTGCGATATGTAGTCTGTACACATATCTCTTGCAACAATCTTTATATTGATTTTACAATTATATATGATACAATTTGTTATCTTAACATGATAACAGAAAAGAAAAAAAATTCCATCATCAATAACACGTTGAGGGAAAGTAAAGTAATCATAAGTTTTTATTGTTTGTATAATGATTGCTATCTATACAGTTGCCTTACTGATAGGTGTAGTCTTTATTATCAATGTGGAATTATAAAGAACAAGTAAACATATTCCTACAACATATATACAGGTCCTTCTCAAAACATTAGCATATTGTGATAAAGTTCATTATTTTCTGTAATGTACTGATAAACATTAGACTTTCATATATTTTAGATTCATTACACACAACTGAAGTAGTTCAAGCCTTTTATTGTTTTAATATTGATGATTTTGGCATACAGCTCATGAAAACCCAAAATTCCTATCTCAAAAAATTAGCATATCATGAAAAGGTTCTCTAAACGAGCTATTAACCTAATCATCTGAATCAACTAATTAACTCTAAACACCTGCAAAAGATTCCTGAGGCTTTTAAAAACTCCCAGCCTGGTTCATTACTCAAAACCGCAATCATGGGTAAGACTGCCGACCTGACTGCTGTCCAGAAGGCCATCATTGACACCCTCAAGCAAGAGGGTAAGACACAGAAAGAAATTTCTGAACGAATAGGCTGTTCCCAGAGTGCTGTATCAAGGCACCTCAGTGGGAAGTCTGTGAGAAGGAAAAAGTGTGGCAGAAAACGCTGCACAACGAGAAGAGGTGACCGGACCCTGAGGAAGATTGTGGAGAAGGACCGATTCCAGACCTTGGGGACCTGCGGAAGCAGTGGACTGAGTCTGGAGTAGAAACATCCAGAGCCACCGTGTACAGGCGTGTGCAGGAAATGGGCTACAGGTGCCGCATTCCCCAGGTCAAGCCACTTTTGAACCAGAAACAGCGGCAGAAGCGCCTGACCTGGGCTACAGAGAAGCAGCACTGGACTGTTGCTCAGTGGTCCAAAGTACTTTTTCGGATGAAAGCAAATTTTGCATGTCATTCGGAAATCAAGGTGCCAGAGTCTGGAGGAAGACTGGGGAGAGGGAAATGCCAAAATGCCTGAAGTCCAGTGTCAAGTACCCACAGTCAGTGATGGTCTGGGGTGCCATGTCAGCTGCTGGTGTTGGTCCACTGTGTTTTATCAAGAGCAGGGTCAATGCAGCTAGCTATCAGGAGATTTTGGAACACTTCATGCTTCCATCTGCTGAAAAGCTTTATGGAGATGAAGATTTCATTTTTCAGCACGACCTGGCACCTGCTCACAGTGCCAAAACCAATGGTAAATGGTTTACTGACCATGGTATTACTGTGCTCAATTGGCCTGCCAACTCTCCGGACCTGAACCCCATAGAGAATCTGTGGGATATTGGGAAGAGAAAGTTGAGAGACACAAGACCCAACACTCTGGATGAGCTTAAGGCCGCTATCGAAGCATCCTGGGCCTCCATAACACCTCAGCAGTGCCACAGGCTGATTGCCTCCATGCCACGCCGCATTGAAGCAGTCATTTCTGCAAAGGATTCCCGACCAAGTATTGAGTGCATAACTGAACATAATTATTTGAAGGTTGACTTTTTTTGTATTAAAAACACTTTTCTTTTATTGGTCGGATTAAATATGCAAATTTTTTGAGATAGGAATTTTGGGTTTTCATGAGCTGTATGCCAAAATCATCAATATTAAAACAATAAAAGGCTTGAACTACTTCAGTTGTGTGTAATGAATCTAAAATATATGAGAGTCTAATGTTCAGTACATTACAGAAAATAATGAACTTTATCACAATTGCTTCACTGGTAGGCAAGTCGCATTTTTGTGATAAGAAATTAGTAGCGGAAAATATGAGTAGAAAATTGCCTTAGGCCTTTATTAACAAACTAGACATTAGGCCCGTTACAATAACGGGCGCTAGAACATTAGTTCTGACAGTGTTATGGGGGATCTGTGGCTGACACTGTTATGGAGGGGGATCTGTAGAGGACACACTGTTATGGGGGATCTGTGGAGGACACACTGTTATGGGGGATCTGTGGAGGACACTGTTATGGGGGATCTGTGGAGGAGACACTGTTATGGAGGGGATCTGTGGCTGACACTGTTATGGGGGATCTGTGGCTGACACTGTTATGGAGGGGATCTGTGGCTGACACGGTTATGGAGGGGATCTGTGGCTGACACTGTTATGGAGGGGATCTGTGGCTGACACTGTTATGGAGGGGATCTGTGGCTGACACTGTTATGGAGGGGATCTGTGGCTGACACTGTTATGGAGGGGATTTGTGGCTGACACTGTTATGGAGGGGATCTGTGGCTGACACTGTTGTGGAGGGGATCTGTGGCTGACACTGTTATGGAGGGGATCTGTGGCTGACACTGTTATGGTGGATCTGTGGCTGACACTGTTATGGGAGTATCTGTAGATGACACATAGCATTGTATGCTATGTTTCATCCACAGATTCCCCCATAACAGTGTCGCTGTTTATTGTGAATGTACTGGTATCGGGCCCCGCTCAGAATAGAAATACTATGAATAACTGTACTAATAATAACAATCGTCACCTCTTCACTTACTACATAGTGAGGCAGGAGGCTGGGCGGGTGGGCGGTCACTGGCAGAGTAACTCACTAAGTGACGCCCCTGCTCCGCCCACTTTATTAATGAAGCAAGCGGTGCAGGCGCATGACGTAATCAGTTACGCTGCCAGTGCCCGCCCGGCCTCCTGCCTCACTATGTAGTAAGTGAAGAGGTGAAGATCGTTATTATAAGAACAGTTATTCATAGTATTTCAACTCTGAGCGGGGCCCGGTGCAATACTGATCCATGGGGTCCCTCCCGTCGTCGCACCCAACCAACCCGCCGCCCCTCCCCAATGAAGGGTCTGCAAGCAGCGGCTGAATGAAGGGGCTGCACACAGGAAGGGTGAATAAAGGGGCTGCACACGGGGGGCTGAATGAAGGGGGCTGCACACGGGGGTGAATGAAGGGGCTGCACACAGGGGGTGAATGAAGGGGCTGTACACAGGGGATGAATGAAGGGGCTGCACACGGGAGGTGAATGAAAGGGCTGCACACAGGGGGTGAATGAAGGGCTGCACACAGGGGGTGAATGAAGGGGCTGTACACAGGGGGTGAATGAAGGGGCTGCACACGGGGGGTGAATGAAGGGGCTGCACACAGGGGGTGAATGAAGGGGCTGCACACAGGGGGTGAATGAAGGGACTGCACACAGGGGGTGAATGAAGGGGCTGCACACGGGGGGTGAATGAAGGGGCTGCACAAGGGGTGAATGAAGGGGCTGCACACAGGGAGGTGAATGAAGGGCTGCACACAGGGGGGTGAATGAAGGGGCTGCACACAGGGGGTGAATGAAAGGGCTGCACACAGGGGGTGAATGAAGGGGCTGCACACAGAGGGGTGAATGAAGGGGCTGCACACAGGGGGTGAATGAAGGGGCTGCACACAGGGGGTGAATGAAGGGGCTGCACACGGGGGTGAATGAAGGGGCTGCACACGGGGAGTGAATGAAAGGGGCTGCACACGGGGGTGAATGAAGGGGCTGCACACGGGGGGTGAATGAAGGGGGCTGCACACGGGGGGTGAATGAAGGGGCTGCACACAGGGGGTGAATGAAGGGGCTGCACACGGGGGGTGAATGAAGGGGCTGCACACAGGGGGTGAATGAAGGGGCTGCACACAGGGGGGTGAATGAAGGGGCTGCACACAGGGGGTGAATGAAGGGGCTGCACACAGGGGGTGAATGAAGGGGCTTTACACAGGGCCGGGTGAATGAAGGGCTGCACACAGGGGGTGAATGAAGGGGCTGCACACAGGGGGGTGAATGAAGGGGCTGCACACAGGGCCGGGTGAATGAAAGGACTGCTGCACATGGGGGAGGGGAATGAACGGGCTGCTGCACATGGGGGGGAATGAAAGGGCTGCTGCACATGGGGGTGAATGAAAGGGCTGCTGCACGGAGGGGGTGAATGAAAGGGCTGCTGCACATGGAGGGAGTGAATGAAAGGGCCGCTGCACGGAGGGGGAATGAAAGGGCTGCTGCACGGAGGGGGTGAAAGGGCTGCTGCACATGGAGGGGTGGAATGAAAGGGCTCCTGCATGGAGGGGGAATGAAAGGGCTGCTGCACAGAGGGAGGGGAATGAAAGCGCTGCTGCATGCATAGAGAGCAGAGGGGTATGGAGCAGGCAGGCACGCTGGCAGCACATGAGGAAATACAAATGCTTTGATCCCTCCCCCTTTGGCTTACCTTGTTGCTGGGCCAGAGAAGGAGGAGCAGAGAGGGGAGGAGGAGACAGTTCCGGGCCCACGTTTCCTCCTGCTGTCGACCGCTGTCAGAGGGAGGGCGGGTGGGGCGGATCCGCACTGGCCACCAATGATTTTAATTAGGGGGTAGGGAGGCCGCACTGGCCAATGATTTTAATACTGGGGAGGGAGGGGGTCCGGCCCCTGCTGCCTGGCACCATCTGATCTCTTACAGGGGCTGTGATCCCACAATTAACCCCTCAGGTGCGGCACCTGAGGGGTTAGTGTGCGGATCATAGCCCCTGTGAGATCAGATGGTGCCAGGCAGCATGAAACGGTCTGTCACACGTATCTCAGTATATTCTAACTTGAAGCGTCCCCATCACTATGGGAACGCCTCTGTGTTAGAATATACTGTCGGATCTGAGTTTTCACGATCTAACTCAGATCCGACAGTATATTCTAACACAGAGGCGTCCCCATAGTGATGGGGACGCTTCAAGTTAGAATATACTGAGCAGTCTGTATATACCGGCCCCCTGCCGCCTGGCAACATCTGAACAGTGTCCGTTGAGTGTGTGCCAAATGCTCTGTGCGCCGCGCATGCGCAGTTGAGTATTCGGCACACACGCACGGACATCAGGGACACAGGGATTTTATTAGTATAGATAACGCAGAATGCAAAATTTCCCATACATTTCCAGTGTAGTTTGTATCCTTTTGGATTATATGTGTTGCAGAAATGTTAGAACAAAAGAAAAACAAAATGTAACTTAAACAGATAAGCAGGTTTCCTCCTTCCTCCTTCTCAAGGTTGAGGTGTGTAGAAAGTGTTGCCCACTGTATTCCATCTGAATTGGAAGGAAGATACCTTGCTTTGGATGTATGCAACTATTTTCTCATATGTACAAGTTATGTTGATAGAGGGCAACTCTTCCTATATATTCGGTGTGTCACTGGATTTCCAGTGTCTGGATATTGTTAGTTTAGTAGCCATGACCATATGAGCTATCACAGATCTATGTTCAGCCGGGAAGTCATGCAGGCCTACAAGAAGCAATGCCAATTGTGGGGATAGATCTATTTGGTAGCCCAGTATAGGCTTTAGTATTGTCTCTGTTGCAGACCAGAGAGGTCTAATAGCATCACATTCCCATAAGGTGTGAAGCAAAGTGCCCTTCCTTCCACATTGTCTCCAACACCTGTTTGAAGTGTTTGGGTACATCAAATGTAGCCTACTTGGTGTATAATAACATCTTAGATAGGTCTTAATCGAAGCTTCTCTGTGAGTGACACTACTAAAGTATTTGTGGTTCAAATAAGTTTTATTAAAGAAGCACAAAAATTGACATCGTTTGACAGACATCAAAAACAGGTAATGCTGATGCAAAAAAAAAAAGAAAACATGGTCTTAAAGGCCACAGGTACATCATACACAATGTAGACAGAGCTTGAATAGACACTGCTAAGCAGCCTAGATATATGGCCCACTAGGTAAGAAAGACCCGACAAACAGGACGAACAGGACAAACAAGAAACAAGAGGGAGGGGGGGGGGGGGCGGGGGGAATGGAAGCCATCCACACAAACGCATTATGTGATCAATGCAATATAGTAGAGGCGTTAGGAGTTTGCAATAACCAATCCTGAAAGGCCTGAGAGCCCTTAAAGAGGAACCATGGTGTCCAAATCTTAACGTACTTCTGAACCCAGCCCTCATCTTCAGCCACCAATTCTTCCATCCGCAGATGTATTCAAAGGTTTTCAGCCATTCCCCTACGTGCGGGGGCTCCTGAGACTTCCAATGTCTAGGTATCACCAACCGGGCCGCTTGAACAAAGAATCTCAGGAGTCCGCGCTTCAGAACACGCATATCACCAGGGAGCATTGACAATAATGCCCCTTCCTCGGTCCAAGTGGACGCAGAACCCGAGACCTGATTGTATAAATCATTAATGGCCTTACAAAAAGGAACAATTTTCGGGCATCGCCACCAAATATGAGACATCGTACCTACCCCTGATCCACACCTCCAACATACAGCCGGGCAGGTGGGATAAAAGGAGTGCAGAACAGCCGGGGTCCGGTACCATCTAGAAAGGATCTTATAGTTCTTTTCTTGAACTCCACAGCAAATAGAGGACTTAGCGGACAGCATGAATGACTTATGCCACTGCTCCTCCGGAAACTCCTTTCCAAGCTCTCTCTCCCATGCCCGCACAAAGGGTAGGGTGGAAGGAGCTCCTCCGCTCCCCTGGAGCACCCCATACAACAGAGACACCACATGAACAGGATGGGATTTTTGCATACACATAGCCTCAAAGGGGGTGAGCTCCCTGGATAGAGTAGAAAGCGGGCCAAGTGAATGGAGAAAAGTCTTGACTCCATTATATTAAATCCACGCTCCTCCACCAGTGCAACCTGGGGCTTCCTCTTCTCCTCCTCGGGAGACGGGTGCAGGAGATCCTTAGCAAGAGGCATGTTCAGGGTATGCGGCCGCTGCAGAAAAGCAACTACTAAAGTATTTGTAGACATTGGAAAATAAGGTGTAACTCTTCCTTCCATTTTTCCATAAATGTGTTTGTGTTTGTTTATGAATTCCCAAATTTTCAGAAATTTGTGAAAGTCCTTTTTTTTCAAAGTATATTTAGTTTTAAGGTCTGAGAAATAGTGGAGTACTCCATCCTCAAAAAGATTCTGGAGGCTGGTAATACCCAGGTCTTTCCAGCCCATCAATGAGATGTTTGGGAGGTGGTCTTGTAAAAATTCCAAAGGGGAATTCGTTAAGGGACACACCAGTTTTCCTTTTTTATGTTTGAGGAACCATTTCCAAGTGTCGTCAGACACCTTCACTACATCAATTGGTGGAGGAGGAGGAGAAAAACCCCAGATGTTTTTTAGTAGTCTAGATCTGTCCACATAGGCTCTTTTCTATTTTGACCCATAATTTGTTGGGGTTATGAAACCACCAATGGGACAATTGATCTAGTATTGTTGATGTCATGGGTAATGATTATTGGCTTTTGGGCCAAGGGTGGCAGTATTTCTGAAACTGTGCAGTTTGTGAACTGTTTGTGTGTTACTATTGTGAAAGTGTATCCTGAGTGCACATATGGCAACATTTGGCATTTGGCACCATGTGGCATTGATGTGAGAGCTGAATGTCAGCTACGAAGGTATTCGAAGATGGATGACATGCCACTATGGAGCAGCTTACTACCAAAATTAACTAGGGGCTACCAGACGTGTGTCTGCAACAACAGTTTACCGCATATGAGGCCCCTAAGAAGATGGATGGTCACTGCACCTCTAACAAAGTTGCATTGACAACCTCCTGCTTTCTATTTTATGCGGCCATAGGGCATGTATGCTCACCCTAAAGGCTAGTTCACATGACCGTGGTTTGGTTCCGCATCCAAGACGCATTTTTTGTGGCCCGGGTGCGAACCCATTCACTTCAATAGGGCTGCAAATGATGCGGACAGCACTCCGTGGCCCCGCAAAAATTATAATGCACGGCACTCTGCAACAAGAGCTCTGCCCAAGATGGGAGCAATAAGAGGACATTAGTGATATCGTATGCAAACAGTGGAGACATTGGTTTACATTTTGATCAAAAGGTAGTAAGCCCACTCACCCCGACACGGTTGTCTCCTAGAGTGGGTACTAACGCTAAATCTGACCTGCTTGTGACCATGACAGCCACATAAAATCCTCCTAACGCTAAATCCTACCTGTTATGGGCCACGACAGCCACACAAAATCCAGGGAGTGTGGGCCCAGCATGCATGCTGGAATAAACCGTACTCATTAACCCCTTTTGGTGCTGTGACAGCCTCCATTAGATCCAGGGATGCAGGTACCAACATGCATGCCGAGCCTACTGTGCACTCCTCCTGGAGCCAGATGGCTACTAGCAGGCAATGTGAGTACACATTCAGCTTTATACTCACTCTGATTTTTAATCAGAGTGAGTATAAAGCTGATGTGTACTCACATTGCCTGCTGTAACCATCTGGCTCCAGGAGAGTCTAGCATGCCATGCATGTTAGTACCTGCATCCCTGATCTGAGAGCTGTCACGCACCAAGGGTAATAGTGCGGTTTATTCCAGCATGCATGCTGGGCCCACTCCTGAATTGTGTATCCGCTAACGGTAGGACCTAGCGTGGAGAACTTATGTGGCTGTCATGGTCGCAAGCGCTCAGTCGTTAGTGCCACTCTGGAGACAACCGTGTCATGAGTGAGCTTACTACTGATCAAAATGTAAACCAATGTCTCCACTGTTTGCATCGATACTATGTCTCTTGTACTGCCATCTTGGGCGAAATCTGTTGCAGAGTGCCGTGCATTTCTGTGTTTGTATGTATAGTTGCCATAGCTACGTGCACCTGCATACAGGGAGTGCTGACTGAACACCCCCCCTTGTGTTTGTTTCCCGCAAAAATTATAAGTCATGTCCTATTCTTGTCCATTTTGCGAAAAAGAATAGGCATTTCTATAAAGTGCAATCCGTTCTGCAAATTGCGGAAGGCACACAGGCGGCATCCGTGTTTTGCGGATCCGCAATTTGTGGACCGCAAAACACGGCACATTCGTGTGAACAAGCCCTAACTCTTAAAGAGTTAGCAAGCGCATAGCCTAGTGCCTAATGCATGCTCTACCTGAGGCTTGCATTATTAAGGGGCTGCTTTCATAAGTGGAGTAAAAGAAACCGGAGTTCTACTGCTGAGTGTCTTTTTTTTTTTTTAATAAAATTTTATTGAAACTCAAAAAGTTTACATAACATGGAGAGAGAGTGAATCAATGTAGAGGGTACGCAGACCCTGAGCTTGTTTACAGAATGTTTTACAGCATGCTTGCAAAGTCATATATAATTTGAAAAAACATATCAACATATCGGCGATAGTAGTTGAAGGGAATTACTTTTTTTTAAAAGAGTAGAATACTATACTCCATCTCCAAAGACCTGTATCGCAAGTCCAAAACAGTAAGAACCCAATCAAAACCGGGTAGGGAAAGGTAAGAAGAGCATGGGGAGGAAAGGTGTGTGTGTGGGGGGGGGGGAATTGGTCTATTGTAAATACTTTTTCAATTCCCTTCTACAAGGGAGTCAGTCGCTGGTTAGTGCATTATGCAAAGAGCAATATTGCCGCCAAGGGGACCATGTAGACTGAAAGGTTGCATGGGACCTCGACTCCCAACTCGCAATTTGTTCCAACCGGTATATACTATCGCATTTGGATAACCAATGTGAGATCGAGGGGACATCCTCAGATTTCCAGTTGTACGCAATCAACACTCTGGCCGCAATTAAAAGAGTGTTAATCAGTGACTTGGTGTGTTTATTACCTATTAAGTCGGAATTTAGGACCAAAAGACATAGTTTGGCATTTGGGTTAACTGAAATCTTACATACGGATGACAACGCAGAGCATATTGCACTCCAAAACTGCAAAATTTTTGGACAGTCCCACCAGATGTGGAGAAAAGTGCCCACTTTGTCTTTACATCTCCAACAACGCAGGTCGGCTTCTGGGTATATGGAGTGGAGACGTTCGGGAGTGTAATACCATCTGGTCATCATTTTGTACACATTTTCCTGTAGCCTCACACACTTAGAGGCTTTCGGGGATGAGGCTAGTAGAGCTACCTTATCTCTAGGAGAAAATTGGCAGCTTAGATCCTTTTCCCACTTTTCCAGGAAGGTATATTTTTGAGGACATTTTAGGGAGGTTAATATAGCATACAATTTCGCTATTTTTTTCTTAGGTTCAGCTACCGATAAAGCTAGGGATTCAAATGGGAAGTGTGAGGTTGAGGGTCCAAAGTTTCTCTTTTTCAAGATGCTTCTGATGTGTTGTCGATGCAAATAAGAGAGACTTTGCAGTTGAGAGTGTGAAAGCCAGTCGTCCAGTGGAAGACCGGTTTGGGGATCAATTAAATCTACCAAGGGAAGGGAGAGAAGGGTACTATCTTTTGGAAGAGTCTCGAAAAATACGAGTGGATGACCACAGGATGTCTCTTACTTGGTAAATTGGGGATAGCGACGTGGAGGGAAGAAGTTGCCGTGCTAGGCAAGAATGCCAAAGAGATATTGTCGCTGTAGTCATGGCGCCTAAAGAGGGGAGTTCTTTCGTGCTGTGCGGTAGGCGTTGGAGGAGGAGCGCTCTGATAGGGAACCCCACTATACCATTTTCTATTTGTATGTCTAGTCGGGGCGAGCGCAACCACTCAAGGCAGCGTTGGGCCTGAGTGTCTTTTTGTTGGGACTGCAAGTGTCTAAAAGTGGCGTGAAGCTGCGAACCTAGAAAGTTAAGTACTTGCAGTTTAGTTCTGCCATTTAAAACCGCTTTTTTTCTCTCTGTTGTGTAGTGTTATTTAAAGCAGTTTTTTTTCTCTGCTAGGTGAGGGGGAGTGGCTTGGCCTAACAGGTGCCATAAATTAGACCACTCAACTCTTCCAGAGCCTGCTCTACCTGAGGCCTGCATTATTAAGTGGCTGCTTTCATAAGTGGAGTTTAAGAAAAGGAGCAAGAAACAGAGATTCATTAGATCATCCTTGTATACAGTTGGTTTGATTCTAGCTAGTCTTCCTACTGCTGTAAGGGGACCACAGTAAGTAAGAATCTTGTTATCACTGCTCTATATTGTTTTTTTTTTTTCCCTCTCTTTTCGTGCGCAATCCCCATTTAGTATGACTTCCTGTCAAATGTATGTATACTAATGCCAGAAGCCTGACTAACAAGACTGGTGAACTGGAATTAGTGATGTGTGAGGAGGACTATGACATAGTGGGAATAACTGAGACATGGCTGGATGATAGCTATGACTGGGCAGTTAATATAAAAGGTTACACTCTGTTTAGAAAGGATCGTCAAAACCGGAGAGGTGGAGGGGTCTGCCTCTACGTGAAGTGCTGTCTAAATCCCGTAATTCGAGAATACATCTCTGAGAGACATGAACATGTGGAGTCACTGTGGGTAGAAATACATGGAGCAAAAAACAATAATAAAATACTAATAGGAGTGTAATATAAACCACCTAATATACCAGAGTCCACAGAAAATCTATTACTAAACGAGATAGACGAGGCGGAAAATCATAATGAAGTCGTTATTATGGGGGACTTCAACTACCCAGATATAGACTGGCAAACTGAAAGCTGTACATCCCAAAAAGGAAACAGGTTCTTGGCAATAGCCAAAGACAATTACCTTTCCCAACTGGTTCAGGACCCCACTAGAGGACGGCCATACTGGACTTAGTATTAACCAATAGACCTAATAGAACAACAGATGTGCAGGTTGGGGGACACCTGGGAAATAGTAACCATAAAGTAATAACCTTCCAATTATCCTTCAAACGAGAGTTTCTAAGGGGAGGAACAAAAATACCAAACTTCAAAAAATCAAAATTTAGCCAACTAAGCTAGGCCATAGGCCTAACTAACTGGGACAAAGTCCTCAAAAATAAAAATACAACCATAAAATGGGAGATTTTTAAAAGCATTGTAACATCTAATTGTGAGAGGTACATACCTTATAGGAATAAAAGGCTAAGGAACAATAAGAAACCAATGTGGATAAATGGAACCGTAAAGAAAGCAATAAATGACAAATAGAAAGCATATAAATCACTAAAACAGGAGGGGAGCCAGGAAGCACTGATAAACTATAAGGAAAAAAATAGAATATGTAAAAAACTAATAAAATTTGTCAAACTAGAGACCGAGAGATTAATTGCCAAAGAGAGTAAAACTATCCCTAAAATGTTCTTCAATTATTTAAATAGTAAAAAATATAAATCTGAAGGAGTCGGCCCTCTACATAGCAATGAGGGGGGTGTTGCAGAGAGCGACGAGGATAAAGCAAAACTATTAAATATTTTTTTCTCCACTATATTCACTGAGGAAAATAAACTGTCAGATGAAATGCAGAATATAAAAGTAAATTCCCCATTAAAAGTGCCCTGTCTGACCCAGGAAGAAGTACAACAGTGACTTAAAAAGATTAAAATAGACAAATCGCCAGGACCGGATGGCATACACCCCCTATCCTAAGGGAATTAAGTGATGTCATAGCCAGACCTTTATTTCTGATATTTACGGACTCTATACTGACAGGGAATGTTCCACAGGATTGGCGCATAGCAAATGTGGTGCCAATATTCAAAAAGGGTCCAGAAACAGAGCCTGGAAATTATAGGCCGGTAAGTTTAACATATGTTGTGGGTAAACTGTTTAAAGAGTTTCTAAGAGATGCTATTTTGGAGTATCTCAATGAAAATAAGCAAATAACGCCATATCAGCATGGCTTCATGAGGGATCAGTCATGCCAAACGAATTTAATCAGCTTCTATGAGGAGGTAAGTTCTAGACTTGACAGCGGCGAATCAATGGATGTCATATATCTGGACTTCTCCAAAGCATTTGACACTGTACCTCATAAAAGGTTAGTATATAAAATGAGGATCCTCGGACTGGGAGAAAATGTCTGTATGTGGGTAAGTAACTGGCTGAATGACAGAAAACAGAGGGTGGTTATTAATGGTAGATACTCAGATTGGGTCACTGTCACTAGTGGGGTACCTCAGGGGTCAGTATTGGGCCCTATTCTCTTCAATATATTTAATAATGATCTTGTAGAAGGCATGCACAGTAAAATATCTATTTTTGCAGATGACACTAAACTGTGTAAAGTAACACTGAAGAGGACAGTTTTCTGCTACAGAGGGATCTGGATAGATTGGAGGCTTGGGCAGAGAAATGGCAGATGAGGTTTAACACTGACAAATGTAAAGTTATGCACATGGGAAGGAATAATGCAAGTCACCCGTACATATTAAATGGTAAAACACTTGGTAACACTGACATGGAAAAGAAACACAAGGGGGGGTCAGTCAGCACTCTCTGTATGCAGGTGCACGTAGCTTCATTAAGCTTCATTAAGCCATGAGGGAAGCATGTATGTTGGTACCTGCATCCCTGGATCTAATGGAGGCTGTTACAGCACCAGAAGGGGTTAATAAGTATGGTTTGCCCCAGCATGCATGCTGGCCCACACTCCCTGGATTTTATGTGGCTGTCGTGGCCCATAACAGGTAAGATTTAGCGTTAGGAGGATTTTATGTGGCTGTCATGGCCCATTACAGGTCAGATTTAGCGTTAGTACCCACTCTAGGAGACAACCGTGACGGGGTGAGTGGGCTTACTACCTTTTGATCAAAATGTAAACTAATGTCTCCACTATTTACATGCGATATGGTGGATTAGTACACTAATGTCCTCTTATAGCTTCTATCTTGGGCAGAGCTCTGGTTGCAGAGTGCTGTTGCATTTTTTTTTTGTTTGTACTGACACGAAAAAGGATCTAGGAATTTTAATAAACAGCAAATTAAGCTGCAAAAAACAGTGTCAGGCAGCTATTGGCAAGGCCAATAAGATAATGGGTTGCATAAAAAGGGGCATAGATGCCCGTGATGAGAACATAGTCCTACCACTTTACAAATCACTAGTCAGACCACACATAGAGTACTGTGTACAGTTCTGGGCTCCTGTGAACAAGGCAGACATAGCAGAGCTGGAGAGGGTTCAGAGGAGGGCAACTAAAGTAATAACTGGAATGGGTGGACTACAGTACCCTGAAAGGTTATCAAAATTAGGGTCATTCACTTTAGAAAAAAGACGAATGAGGGGAGATCTAATAACTATGTATAAATATATCAGGGGTCAGTACAGAGATCTGTCCCATCATCTATTTATCCCCAGGACTGTGACTGTGACAAGGGGACATCCTCTGCATCTGGAGGAAAGAAGGTTTGTACACAAACATAGAAAAGGATTCTTCACTGTAAGAGCAGTGAAACTATGGAACTCTCTGCCTGAGGAGGTGGTGATGGTGAGTACAATAAAGGAATTCAAGAGGGGACTGGATGTATTTCTGGAGTGTAATAATATTACAGGCTACAGCTACTAGAGAGGGGTCGTTGATCCAGGGAGTTATTCTGATTGCCTGAATGGAGTCGGGAAGGAATTTTTTTCCCCTTAAGTGGAGAAAATTGGCTTCTGCCTCACAGGGTTTTTTTTGCCTTCCTCCGGATCAACTTGTAGGAAACAGGCAAACTGGATGGACAAATGTCTTTTTTCGGTCTTATATACTATGTTACTAATTAGTCCCCAGCCAATGGCAGCTTTCCCTGGGTTTTTGAAGCACCTTTCCCTATGGGATCATTATGTAATTTTTTCCAACCTGCGCCTTCTACCAAAATATGTATCCTCAAATACATTTTTTCTTACTGTGCGCACTCCTCTCTGGTGTTACTACAGCTGAAGACCTAGATGTTTACTTGATAAATGTTCAGGTTAGGCTACTTCTGGCTGGGTTTGCAAACCAATACCAATGCACATCTAGCGTTAGCTATGACTGCCCCAAATTTCCCTGTACTATAATCCCACCCACTTCACCTCTGGTGTAATCAATGTACTGATTTCAGTCAGTAGCGAGACGTATAAGCAGTAGTGATATAACCGAGCGTTACTTCTTCGCTACATCCGGCCTGCAGAAAATGGCCCCCACATATGAATAATGCCTGCTAAAAGATAGTAAATAAACAAGGAGGACCCGGCGCTGCACAGTTCAATATGAATAAATAACTTATCTGTAGGCAAGGCGTCCGAGAACAACCAGGCAGCTGGGGACCTGTAGGGATGGCTTCAGCAGGCTCCAGCCCTTGTTTACTTACTATCTGTTTAGAATGGCATTATCTCATGATGGTAGGGGTCCATCTGTCCAATGACTTGTACACTGGTCTGGGCTGTGGAACTCCTGCACACAGACATGTTATTGCCTATAATCTGTGTACTAGCAATTAGTGAAACAAATATACCTTTGTTTAGGTGCATTTGTATCTTATTGCACTAAACTCACACTTCTGATTGCAATCAGTATTTGATTCAGCATTGTATTCAGTATTGTATTCAGCCTTGTATTCAGCAGTATATTCAGCATTGTATTTAGAATTTGTATCTGGATTTTTGTATTCAGCATGTAATTCAGCTTGGTTGGTCACTATGTTAAGTATACTCAGCTTCAGTGTACTTGATTTAATCATTGGGGACCTATTGTATTTAGCCTTTATATGTATTCAGCCTATTAATTGTATTCAGCATTAGTAATTACCGCTATTGTATCATATATCCCCTGATGAACCTTGCTATCTAAGGTGAAACGCGTCAGGAGTAATGGTGGTATATTTGTTTCACTAATTGCTAGTAACAGGTATGAATAAAGATATTTGTGTGTAGGGAGTTTATAGGGACAAACCAGTCCAGGTACGAGGACAGGGGATCCCTACCATCAAGGGATGCCCCTGGGCATAGCAGTGGTTGAAGGGTAAGACAGGGTCAGTTAATATCTTTATTCTTCCCGTTATCCACTTCTAGCCGTTATCACAAGTTTTGAATGGACCAAGGGCTCTGGTCCCTCCCTTCTCTTTAATGGTGTGTGTTGGCATTCAGTTTTTTTGGGGAATATTAAGTCTTTTTGACTTCTTTATTGAGTATATATTAGGGTACTTTTACACTTGTGGCAGGACGGATCCGGCAGGCTATTCAGCCTACCGGATCCGTCCTGCCATAGTATCGTCACACTGCCGTGCTGCCGCTCCGTCCCCATTGACTATAATAAGTGGGGGCGGAGCTACGGTGCAGCACGGCAGTGCACGGCAAAGATCGCCGGACTGAAAAGTCGGACATGCAGGACTTTTAGTCCGGTGATCTCCGGCCGTGCACTGCCATGCTGTGCCGTAGCTCCCCCCCCACCCTATTATAGTCAATAGGGACGGAGTGGCAGCACAGCAGTGCACGGGCACCTGCGACAGGACGGATCCGTCATGTCGCAAGTGTAAAAGTACCCTTAAAAGTTATGTTTTAGGGTGTTTTTTTTCAGTGATGGTTGTTTTTGCACATTACCCTCAGTTTATTTTATTTCTGTGATAACTATAAATAACCTCAGCCATCTTGGATTCTGCCATTTTCCAGTGTACTTAGTGCAGGGAGAGACGTCAGCAAGCGCTAGGGACAGTGCTAAGAAAGACTTCATTGTGCTGAAAAAATGATTTAGAAGTTCAGGGAAAGATTATTCATACTATAGGGAAAGGATGAGGGACGCATCATCTACATTATAAGAGGAGAACAGGGTCCACTAGGAGAGTATACAGCCTGGGTAATAGGAGCGATTCTACGGTGAAGTTACATTGCTATACAGCCATTTACGGGGTGTATTAATAGGAAATATATGTACGTCCTATTAACCATTCTGCGGTAAATTTCAATTTTTCCAATTTTTTTTAGAGTGTATCAATAGGAAAAAAAATACGCCTTATTTGCATTTCTGCGGTGAAGTTTCATTGCTATATAGCCATTTACGGGGTGTATTAATAGGAAATATACGTACGTCTTATTAGGCGCTCTGTGGTGAATTTACATTGCTATACAGCCATTTACGGGAGGTACTAATTTACTTTTAATTTTTTACAGCATGTCAGACAGACAAGTGACAGGCCCTTCAAAGAGAACAGGCAGTGGCCAAAATGTTTCTGTCGCAGGCAGAAGTAGCAGCAGAACAAAGCGGGGTGGCAGCAGGAGTCGCAGTAAGAGGCCTGAGTTCCTAGTGTCATCTAGCGGTCATGTCTTGACCAGCAACCCAGCAGTGCTTGAATGGTTGGCAATGGTAGACACCCCCAGCCAAGAGTCGCTGGGTTCCTCTGACACAACGCTTAGTTGGCATGGCTCAGGAGCAGGCCATGTCCCCCCACCTGTCCTGAAACTTCCTCTGTCATTTTCAGGTCATTCAGCGCGAGAAGTATTATATGCCATAGGCTCGGCTCCACTTTTCAGCAAGTACGAGCTACTAGAGGACAGTTATTCAGTTACTGCCCAGCCAAGATCTGGAGGAGACATCAGCTGCTTCCTCATGTAGGCGGGCAAGTAGTGATGATAAGAGTGGCGTGGGAGCTGGTGTTGTGAGCGGTCAGGCTCTGAGACCGTTGAGGGGGACGTCAGTGAAGTACAGACAGTAGCGGATGATGTAGCAGATCGTACTTGGGAGCCAGGTGAAGAAGGGGCTTCATCGTTATCAGGAGAAGAGGGTGGCAGCTTGCGTGTGAGGTAGCGGCTGAGCTAGGAAGGTGGTAGCGTGGCCGCGAGTCAGCAGGATGGCAGCAGTGGGAGGTCGGGAGCCAAACATGTCCAGGGTAGACCACCCGCTTCACAGGAGCCTAGCAGTTCAGGGGTTCATGGAGGCAACGGTAGCAGACAGTCAGCGCGGAGTGTTGGGGGAAAAATGGCATACTCCGCAGTGTGGAAATTTTTTGTTAAGCTGCCGGAGGTGAACATGGCCATTTGCCGAATTTGTGAGCAGAAGGTGAAGCGTGGCCAGGGTGCCAATTTTGGCACCACGGACCTGCGTCAACACATGCATTGTCACCATAATGTGGCCTGGGAGAACCGTGGCTCCGATGTGGTGATCCAGCCTCCCGCAGCAACCGTTGAATCACTCAGTGGCACGCACCCAATGTCATGCAGTCAAGGCTCCACCACCTCAGCTGAAGGGAGCTGTCTGTCCTTCCCATCATCTACTGGTCCTGATGCTCCTCCTCCTTATACTCCTGGTCACTCATTTATGAGAAATCGATCATTGAAGCTATTGCCAAGAGACAACAGTATGCGTGCACTCATCTAACGACGCTGAAGCTGAACGTGCTCCTAGCCAAGTTGCTGGTGCTGCAGTCCCTCCGTTTCCAAGTAGTGGTCTCTGCACCTTTCAGAGAACTGATGGCTTGTGCCGAGCCGAGGTGGAGAGTCCCTGCGAAAGAGGCAGTACCAGCCCTGCACACATATGTAGAACAGATGGTGGGCCAGTCTTTGAGCATGTCGGTGTCTGCCAAATTGCACGGCAGCGCTGACATGTGGAGCTGTAACTACGGTCATGGACACTATATGTCCATTATGGCCCACTAGGTAAATGTGGTTCCTGCCCAGCCACAGCAGCAACTTGGCCAGGTGACGCCGTTTCTGCCTCAAAGCTCTCACGACAATGTCCGCCTCTGCCTCATCCTCCACCGTGTCCTCAGCCTCCACTGCCGGGACAATTCACAGTGCTCCTCCAGTATACCACATGTTCAGGGCAAGGCGGTGTCACGCTGTTCTGCACCTAGTTTGCCTGGGTCAACTGAGTCACACAGGGGAGGAACTGCTCTGCGTTCTTCATCAAGAAATCGAATCCTGGCTTTCTCCTCGACAAATGAAAATCGGAACCATGGTGACCGACAACTGGAAGAACATGGTGTCAGTGCTGTGTTAAGAAGGGCTGAGCCATGCGCCCTGCATGGCGCATGTGTTCAATCTGGTTGTAAAGCGGTTCTTGAAGTCTTCATCCTATCTGCAAGAAATCCTTTAAAATGGCCCAGATACTTTGCATGCACCTTGAGCTACAAAGGCAGAATGGCATCCTCCAACATAGGCTGATATGCGACGTTTTCACCCGTTGGAATTCCACCCTCCATATGTTGGACCGATTATATGAACAAAGAAAGGCCATAAACGGCCAGTGGCCGCTCATGCATTACACTTGCCATTTGCTCGGGCCCTTTGAAGAGGCCACTATATTTGTCAGTCACCAGGACTACGGGATAAACAACGTCATTCCACCGATTTATGTCCTGGAACAGATGCTGCTAAATCTGGCTGGCCAGGGGACAGGAGATGTGGTGACTATATCTCAGGGCCACTTGAGCCCTGTGGGGGCTGAAATAGAGGAGGAGGGAATATTCCAGCATAAGCAATGCGTAGAGAAATGGGTGGTTTTTCTACACAGGTGACAGGAGAGGAGAAGCAGAAGGAGTGGGAGGAGCTACAGGGCGATGAGGAAGACGAGGCAGAAGACCCAGATACACAGTGGCAGTATGTAGTGGAGATGGAGGCGGGGAGTCCCTCCGAGTCACTTGCACATGTCGCCTGATGCATGCTCAGTTGCTTGCATAGTGACAGCCGAATTGTCACCATTTGGCAGAGGGATGACTACTGGCTTTCCACCATGTTAGACCCTCGCTACCAGTCCAAAATGGGGGGTCTTTTTTACACCTGCTGAGAGGGAGGACAAACTGAACTACTATTGAGACATCCTATGTAGTCAGTTGGCCACTGCCTATGTGTACCACCGTCCATCCTTATGCATGTCTGACCGGGACGTGGGGAACCTCTGCGCACTGCCATGGCTGCTGGGGGGGAGGTGGGGGGGCAGGAGCAGTACCAGCTCCATCAGCAGCAACTTAAGTCTAGAGTCACTGATGAGCAGTTTTCTTCAACCACCAAGGAGAACTCGTGTGTCCACCAAAAATGTGAAGAAACTGAACTTTGTGAAGATGAATTAGGCATGGATCAGCCAGGATTTCGACATAGTAGGCACCAGCATCAGACAAGATCATCCACACTGCCACACCTAAACTTTGTCAAAAGAGACCTGTTTCTTCCGGCTATCTGCTTCAGTTACTATTCTGAGGCTGCCATCTGCCTGATGCCACACACACCTTTGGCCAGGTTCTCCTGTCACCCACCATCTTCAGCTGGTATTGGCCCCGACCTCCCCACTCTGTCACTGGGCCACTCTTTAGTCTGCTCATGCTGCTGCCACCTCAACACTATGTCTCTGGGCCACTCTGTAGTCTATTCATGCTGCTGCCACCTCACCATTCTGTGGTCGCCTCATGCTGCTGCCACCTCACCACTCTGTGGTCTCCTCATGTTTCTACCATTCACCACTCTGTCATTAGGCCACTCTGTGGTCTCCTCATGCTGCTGCCATCTCACCACTCTGTGGTCTCCTTATGCTGCTGCTACCTCACCACTATGTCAGTGGGGTAATCTGTGGTCTCCTCATGCTGTTGCCACCTCACCACTATGTCACTGGGCCACTCTGTAGACTATTCATGCTGCTGCGACCTCACCATTCTGTGGTCTTCTCATGCTGCTGCCACCTCACCATTCTGTGGTCTCCTCATGCTGCTGCCACCTCACCACTCTGTGGTCTCCTCATGCTGCTGCCACCTCACCACTCTGTGGTCTCCTCATGCTGCTGCCACCTCACCACTCTGTGGTCTCCTCATGCTGCTGCCACCTCACCACTCTGTAGTCTCTTCATGCAGTTGCCACCTCACCACTCTGTAGTCTCCTCATGCTGCTGCCACCTCACCACTCTTTGGTCTCCTTATGCTGCTGCCACCTCACCACTCTATGACCTCCTCATGCTGCTGCAACACTGTGAGATTGGGCTACTCTGTAGTCTCCTCATGCTGCTGCCACCTCACCATTATGATATTGGGCTACTCTGTGGTCTCCTCATGCTGCTGTCACCTCAACATTATGATATTGGGCTACTCTGTGTTCTCCTCATGCTGCTGCCACCTCACCATTCTGTGGTCACCTCACCACTCTGTCATTGGCCACTCTGTAGTCTCCTCATGCTGCTGCCAGGTCATTACGCTGTCTCTGGGCCACTCTGTGGTCTCATCATGTTGCTGCCACCTCAACACTATGTCATTGGGCAACTCTGTGGTGTTATCATGCTGCTGCCACCTCACCACTATGTCACTGGGCCACTCTGTGGTCTCCTAGTGCTGCTCCCACCTCACCACTATGTCACTGGGCCAGTCTGTGGTCTCTGCATGCTGCTGCCACCTCACCTTTCTGAAGTCTCCTCATGCTACTGCCACCTGACCACTCTGATCTCCTCATGCTGCTGCCACTTCACCACTCTGTGGTCTCCTCATGCTGCTGCTACCTCACCACTATGTCTGTGGGCCACTCTGTGGTCTCCTCATGCTGCTGCCACCTCACCATTCTGTGGTCTCCTTATGCTGCTGCCACCTCACCACTCTGTGGTGTCCTCATGCTTCCGCCCCCTCACCACTCTGTGGTCTCCTCATGATACTGCCACCTTACCATTCTGTGGTCTCCTCATGCTGGTGCCACCTCACCACTCTGTGGTCTCCTCATGCTGCTGCCACCTCACATCTCTGTGGTCACCTCATGCTGCTGCCACCTCACCACTCTATGGTCTCCTCATGCTGCTACCACCTCACCAGTATGTCACTGGTCCACTCTGAGGTCTCCTCATGCTGCTGCCACCTCACCCCTCTGTGGTCTCATGCTGCTGCCACATTTCATCTCTGTGGTCACCTCATGCTGCTGCCACCTCAAAACTTTATGGTCTTGTCATGCTACTACCACCTCACAAATATGTCACTGGGACACTCTGAAGTCTACTCATGCTGCTGCCACTTCACAACTTTGTGGTCTCCTCATGTTGCTATCACCTTAACACTATGTCACTGGGCCACTCTGTGGTCTTCACATGCTGCTGCCACCGCCCCATTTTGTAGTCTACTCATGCTTCTGCCACCTCACCACTCTGCGGTCTCCTCACGCTGCTGCCACCTACCACTATGTCATAGGGCCACTCTGTGGTCTTGTCATGCTGCTAGCACCTCACCTCTCTGTGGTCACCTCATGCTGCAGCCACCTCACCAGTCTGTGGTCTCCTTATGCTGCTGCCAACTAAACACTCTGTCACTGGACCACTCTGTGGTCTCTTCATGCTGCTGCCACATCACCAATCTGTGGTATCCTCATGCTGCTGCCACCTCACCACTCTGTGGTCTCCTCATGCTGCTGCCACATCAACACTATGTCACTGGGCCAGTCTGTGGTCTCCTCATGCTTCTGCCACCTCAACACTATGTCACTGGGCCAGTCTGTGGTCTCGTCATGCTGCTACGACCTCATCGCTCTGTGGTCTCCTCCTGCTTCTGCCACCTCACCACTCTGTGGTCGCCTCATGCTGCTGCCACCTCACCACTCTGTGGTCTCCTCATGCTGCTGCCACTTCACCACTCTGTTGTCTCCTCATGCTGCTGCAGCCTCAACACTATGTCACTGGGCCACTCTGTGGTCTCCACATGCGACGGCCACCCCACTATTCTGTGGTCTCCTCATGCTGCTGCCACCTCACCACTCTGTGGTTGCCTCATGCTGCTGCCACCTACCACTATGTCACTGGGCCACTCTGAGTTCTCATCATGCTGCTACGACCTCACCTCTCTGTGGTCTTCTCATGCTGCTTCCACCTCACCAGTCTGTGGTCTCCTCATGCTGCTGCCACCTCAACACTATCTCATTGGGCCACTCTGTGGTCTCCTCATGCTACTGCCACCTCACCACTATGTCACAGGGCCACTCTGTGGTCTCTTCCCTGCTGCTGCCACCTCACCACTATGTCACTGGTCCACTCTGTGATCTCCTTATGCTGCTGCCACCTAAACTCTATGTGGTCTCCTCATGCTCTACTTGTATCAGCGCTTAATGTAACAGGTTCTGTAGAAATCTATGTTGAATCAGCTGACGACGGTGTAAAAGGAGTGCACTTTTTCACTTTACAGTATAATCTTGGGTCACTGCATGGTTCTTTATACCTGGCACTAACATTGACCTGTAAGGCTTAGTTTTCACTTGAGTTATTTTGTCACTTTTGGCCCTATAACTGCCCAGATAAGTGTGAAGTGATTCCAAGAACGACGCCTGTTACCTGCGTGTCATACTGACTCACAGTATAGTTTCACTACCACAGCTGACTCTTTATGCATGTTTCTGCAAGGCAAAGTGTTCCACACCACTATACAGGCTCTTTGCAGCCAGTAAATAGCTGTTTTTAAACGAGATTCACCATGAATAAATTCGAATCAAATCAAACCATTTTGGAAAATTCGGTGAACCGACCGAATCAAATTTTTGATAAATTTGTTCATTTCTAGTAGGTGCATAAAAAAAATCTAGATTACTTACCGGCAATCTTTTTTCTTTGAGCCTATGACAGCACCCATGGAGAGAATGCCTCCTTGCCCAGAACAGGAAACAGGAACCAGGAAAAAACACCCCATAAAAGAGGCTCCACCTTCTATCACTCCAGTCCTTTTCCAAGCACTAAGAACAGAACATATACATGCACACATACAAATCCCACACCACCTACACTAACAGTCTGAACTATTACAAATATTTTTAGCTCAAAAATAATTTCTCCCTGGGGGGGGGGGTGGGGGATTAGCTGGGTGCTGTCATAGGCTCAAAGAAAAAAGATTACCGGTAAGTAATCTAGATTTTATCCTTTCACCTTATGCCAGCACCCATGGAGATATAAGCTAGAATAATTATTGAGGGACCACAGCCGAAAGGACTTTCCTGCCGAAATCCAACCCTTCATCTGAAGGAAAACAAAGTCTATAATGCCTGAAAAAGGTATGAGAGAACTCCAGGTGGCAGCCCTGCAAATCTGCTCTATAGATACCGAGGCCCTCTCAGCGATAGACTGAGGTGAAGCGGCAGATCTCTTCTTAACACCCTGAAAACAAAGCAATAACCTGGAGGAGGACCTCCAGAGTTGAGAAACCTGCAGGTATTGGATAAGACACCTCCTAACATCTAGGCAGTGAAACTTGGACTCTGTCTCGGTCTTAGGAGAAGGAAAGAAGGAAGGAAGCACTATCTCCTGGGACCTATGAAAACTGGACACCTTGGGTAGAAAAGCAGGATCAGGGACAATAATAACCCTATATGTTAAAATCCTGAGATACGGCTGATCAATAGAAAAGGCAGCTAACTCACTCACCCCTCCTAGCTGAAGTGACGGCCAAAAGGAAGGCTAACTTAAGGGAGAGCAACTTCACTGAGATGTCACCGATGGACTCAAATGGTTCAGAGGTAAGGGCTGAAAGAACCAGGTTCAAGTCCCAGGGGGGAAGGGTATTCCTGGAAACCGGGGAAAGATGGGTGTCCTGCCAGCTTGTATTCAAAAAAGGCACTGAGGGCAGAGACCTGTACCTTCAAAGTGCTGGGTCTAAGTCCCCTATTCCAACCCTCCTGCAGGAACTTTGGGGACTACAGAACATCTACTGATCCCCCAGCGAAGCGACAGAAGGGTCCCCAGATCCTTAAATAAATCTCTGAGGTAACCCTCTTTCGACTCGCCAGGAGCATAGAAATTACGCTGTCAGAAAGGCCTTTGTTCCTTAATATTTCCCTCTCATATGGAGGGATCTCATTTGCGGATGCAATATTGGCCCTTGGGACAGGAGGCCCGGAAACACTGGCAGAACCCAAGGATCGGCTATTGACATAAGTCTGAGCTCCGAAAACCAACATCTCCCTCTCCCTCACATGGGCCATCATCTTCGGAACTATCTTTGTAAACACCCTCAGGGCCAGGGATAGCCCAAAGGGGAGGGCTCGGAACTGAGCATGAAGGATCTTGTCCCCCATGTGAACCGCTACTCTGAGAAATTTCTGATGAAGGGGATTGATGGGCACATGTTAATACGCATCCCTCAGATCCACCGTGGCCATAAAACAACCTGGGAAGAGATGATTCACTGCAGATCTCAAAGTTTCCATTCGAAATTTCTCGTGCACCAAGTAGCGATTGAGACATTTCAGATTTATTATAGTGCGGAAGGAACCATTTGCTTTCCTTACAAGAAACAGAGTAGAGTAAAACCCCTTTGTCTCCTCTGCTCTGGGAATCGGAACCAGAACCTCTTTTTCTAACAGAGAGAGTACCTCCGAAACAATGGCCGCTTGCCTCTGGGGGTCTGATCGGAAATCTGTCACTACAAACTTTTCCCTTGGC
This sequence comes from Bufotes viridis, assembly GCA_033119425.1. Classification (NCBI taxonomy): domain Eukaryota; kingdom Metazoa; phylum Chordata; class Amphibia; order Anura; family Bufonidae; genus Bufotes; species Bufotes viridis. The sequence goes on from CM065589.1 coordinate 236,078,172, forward strand.
TGACTCAGAAATTTTAGTTTCAGGCCCTCCCGCACTACAGACAGAATCCAGGGGCTGTTGGAGATTTTCTGCCATTGGATGGAAAAACATGACAGACGACCCCCCACGGGGGCTTGGCGTCATTGGGGTTTCTTCTAAGAGGCCTCTTTACGGGAAAAAAGAAACCCCTTAGATCTGCGACTAGTATCTGCATATTGTCTGGATCTATCTCTCCCCCAAAAGGAATCCCTATTAAATCTGCGCCAAAGGGACTTCTTAGGGGGCTGGCTGGTAGACGGGAACCCCTTCTTCTCATCCGAGGCTTTCTCAAGGAGGTCATCTAGGACCGGACCAAATAGGAATTCACCTGACAAGGGATGCCACATAGCCTTGCTTTAGAAGAAGCATCCCCGTTCCAACTCTTAAGCCAAATGGCCCTACGGGCTGAGTTAGAAAGGGCTGAAGATCTAGCCGCTAATCTGAGGGAATCTGCAGAAGCATCAGCCAAAAAATCTAACCCGCTATAAAAGGAAGGGAAAGAGGACACCAATTGGTCTCTAGGGGACCCCCCTCTAATGTGCTCCTCAAGCTCCTTCATCCAGGCCTTAAGAGATCTGGCTACAGAGGTGGCGGCAATCGCAGGCTTAAAGGAGGCGGCAGATGCCTCCCAACACTTCTTTAAATAAATATCTGCCCTCCTATCCATGGGGTCTTTCAATGAACCCCAGTCATCAAAGGGAAGGGCCGACTTGTTTGACATCTTGGCCACTGGCGCATCCATATCCCAGGGAGCAGAAGTCCCCTCGTCAAAGGGGTACTTCCGCTTGACTGCAGATGAAATAAAAATTTCCTATCAGGCTTGTCCCACTCCTGCTTAATAGTCGCCTGAACATTCTCATGGACATCAAAAACTCTCTTTTTCTAGGACCAAGTCCCTTGAACATAGAGTCCCTCAACGACAAAGGTAGCTTGGGATCCTCCGGTCGCCCGCACCATTTTCAAAAGGGAATTAATATTCTCTGGCTGAAGAAGCGGCTTCCCGCCCGCCTCTTCTTCAGAAGAGCCCCCTGATGACCCGCACTCTCCCTCTTCCTCCAATCCGGACAATACCTCACTGTCACTAGAGGGGGAATAAGATGCAGTGGCGTAGCAGAGGAGCTAGGGCGAGACTTTAATAACCCGCTGACAGACTCTTTAATTTCATCCCGGATTAACTGCTAAATGTTGCCCATGAAAGAGGGGGACTCTTCCTCCAATAACTTGCTGATACAGGCTCTGCAGGCAGCTTTAACCCAAGCAGAAGGCAATTTCTTTTTGCACAAGGCACAAGCCCTGCTTTTTGAACTGGAACTCTTCTTAGCCTCTTTAGAAACCTAGGCACAAAAGATATCCCTGTAAGCAGATAACATGACCATGAATAGGGGGGTCATCCCTCTTACCCCACCAAGGTACCGGTGTCTCAGTGCAGGGATCGGTGGAATCAGTGCACTGGGGCTGCTCCATGTTCAAAGCTCTGAAGGCCAAATGGAGCAAACTGCCTGCTTCTTCACCGGCAGGCAGATGAGCTGGCTGGGCATTTCATAATCGGCGCGCACTGCCACCTCCTCCCACTTCCGGCCTGCTCCAGCCGTCGCACCGGAAGTGCGTCAGAACGCACAGCGCCGCATACGGAAGTGCGGCCTAGACGGCCGGGCAAGCAGCATGGCCGCAGAGGCCTGCAGTGCAGGGAAGATCGCAGAGGGCAAGCAGCAATGACCACAATCTCCCCCACAGCCGAGGAGAAGCGGAGCGGGAGGAGGATGAAAGAGGCCCAGACTCGCAGTGGCTCCCACAGGAGACTGACGCTGCACGGGTAGGCCCTCCACACCACACACAGACACGGGGCGCCCGCAGCTCCCTACAATGATCTCTTCCTGATCCCTCCTGTCCTGCAGGACAGGAAACAGAACTGGAGTGATAGAAGGTGGAGCCTCTTTTATGGGGTGTTTTTTCCTGGTTCCTGTTTCCTGTCCTGGGCAAGGAGGCGGTCTCTCCATGGGTGCTGTCATAAGGCGAAAGGATATAAACTGTTCTTTGCACATAGTCTGTTCATTTACGTAGTCTTGGAAAACCCGTGTATCTGTATGTTTATATATTGTGTAATTGGAAACAACTGTAATAAATTATTCTTGTTCTTGTTGTTTTGTTTCCCTCATCTGCTTTATTTATTCATTCTTTGCTCTGCAGACTTTCTACCTCCATCTATTGCTAAAGCCAGTGGCCCAGATTTAAAAATGTGTCTACACTGAAATCTGTCTAACAAAAGTGTCACAATTTGGCACAACTAGGCTTTCTCCAATTTCTTCAGACTAGCTCTAAGAGGATGGAGCTTACTAGGAAGGGGACATGTCTTCACAGTAAAGGAGCAAGGCCTAAAATGTGAGCAAAATCCTGTTGAAAAATAAACTGGCACAAATTATCCCAACCACTAGATGCTTTAAACTTAGGCAGTCTAAACATGGGATAGATTTATCACACAACCTGAGTCAAATCCACTGTATATCCTATGTGTGGCTACTTTTACATGCCTATCTTACAGATAAACATCTTAAAGGAGTTTTCCCATGCAAGGCATTAATGACATATCACTAGGATATGCCATTAATGTTAGATGGGTATGGGTGTCAGGGCTGGCCCTGCACCTGTCTCCAGAAAGGGGTCCCTGAAGTGAAGGAGAGCACACCATGCATGCACCGCATGTTCTGCATTCACTGCTATGGGAGTTCCAAAAATAATTTAGCTCAGCTCAGCTATTTTTGAAAGTCCCAAAACAGTGAACGGAGGGTCTGAGATGGGGATACCTTTATAATGACCCTTCATACAAATTGATAGTTCCCAATAATTGACTGCTCATAAGAACAGGTTAGAGCTGCATGCATGTACAGTTGTGTTCAAAATTATTCAACCCCCACTGAAATTGAGTGTTTTGGCCAGTTTGACATTGATTTTGATCATTTCAGTCATCTTGTTTACAATTAAATCAAAGAGGCACTTGTAAATCAGACAAATATAACATAACATTTATAATGAAATAACCACAAATGTCTTTTCTGTGCTCACATCATTATCAGTTTTATTCAACCCCCAAGTGACATTCAATCTTAGTACTTAGTACAACATCCTTTTCCAGTTATAACAGCTTTTAAAGGTGAAGCATAGCTTGACACAAGTGTCTTGCAGCGATCTACGGGTATCTTCGCCCATTCTTCATGGGCAAAAGCCTCCAATTTAGTCACATTCTTAGGCTTGCTCGCTGCAACTGTTTTCTTTAAGTCCCACCAGAGGTTCTCAATTGGATTTAAGTCTGGTGACTGCGATGGCCACTTCAAAATGTTCCAGCCTTTAATCTGCAACCATGCTCTAGTGGACTTGGAGGTATCCTTGGGATCATTGTCCTGTTGAAAGGTCCAACGTCTCCCAAGCTTCAGGTTTGTGACAGACTACATCACATTTCCATCCAATATCTCCTGGTACTGAAGAGAATTCATGGTACCTTGCACACACTGAAGCTTCCCTGTACCTGTAGAAGCAAAACAGCCCCAAAGCATGATTGACCCCCCCGCCATGCTTCACAGTAGGCAAGGTGTTCTTTTCTTCATAGGCCTCTTCCTCCTTCAAACATAGCGTTAATCCATGGGCCCAAACAGTTCTAATTTTGTTTCATCAGTCCACAGAACACTATCCCAAAACTTTTGTGGTTTGTCCACATGACTTTTGGCATACTGCAGTCGACTCTTCTTATTCTTTGGAGACAGCAAGGGGGTGCGCCTGGGAGTTCTGGCATGGAGGCCTTCATTACGCAGTGTGCGCCTTATTGTCTGAGCTAAATCTTCAGTACCCGCATCTGACAAATCTTTTTTCAGTTCCTCAGCAGTCACACGGGGACTTTTCTCCACTTTGCGCACAGCAGTCGAAGTCAGCATCTTCTTTTTGCCATGACCAGGTAGTGTTTCAACAGTGCCCTTTGCCTTGAATTTGCGAATGATGCTTCCTATGGTGTCTCTTGGTATGTTTAACATCTTTGCAATCTTCTTATAGCCATTGCCCTTCCTGTGAAGAGATATCACCTCTTCTCTTGTCTTCCTGGACCATTCTCTTGACTTCACCATGTTTGTAAACACACCAGTAAATGTCTAGAAGGAGCTGAGTATCACAGTCATTTTAAATCTGCCTAATTGGTGCTTTTTCTGCTTGATTTCTGCTCCTTGACATCCACAGGTGTTTTCAATACCTGATTGAAAACACTTGAATGAACCTCTGTTCTTAAGAGTGGTAGTCTTTAAGGGGTTGAATAATTGTGTCAATGAAGAAATCACAAAAAAAAACATTTAATACTGTATTACAAAAACAATTGATGTCATTTTAGTTGCATTTGGTTCTTTAAAAAGTCCTTGTAAGATTTCATTCTGAACACAATTACAAATGTGCACTAAATTCCCTAAAACCCTTTACAGCATTGGGGGTTGAATAATTTTGAACACAACTGTACCTGCAGCAATTACCTTTGCTGTATGGGGATGAGCAATTGTTACTGTGATCACTTGTCACTAGAGAAAATCATTGTTTATGGGAAGCAGATCCCTTTTTACACAGGGCAATCTGCTGCCCAGAAATGATTTTGGTGCCTCCATCATTGATGCTTTTTTTTTTTTTTTTTTGTGAACATTAATTTTTTATTCAAAGAATTTTTCCTACAACGTATAATGACATGAGGTATATAAATCAGCATATTTAAGCATAAATGACAAGAGTAGTCAAGATAATCATGACAAGGTGATAACATTAGAATAATAACAACAGTAGGTTACGTATTATAGCAGATTTACAATGGTCAAAGTCTCATAATGTGTCAACTAGACAATTGTCTATATAGAACACTTAGAACCTTTATGGAGAATAACTCCTGCAGTGGAATTTAGGAGTGTAATGTTATGTGCGAATGAATGAATTTGCATCTATCTCACAAAGGTGACTCGAAAGCCAGAGAGCCCAAGATTCTTTGAACTGGGGTTTCTTACTTTTGGTTGACACCCACAATGCTTCGTATACACAATTAGTGTCTATTAATCTAAAGACTCTTTTGATATTGGGAAGAACTTCAGACCTCCACGAGAGTGCAATTTTATTACGAGTGGCTATGATTGCATGCATAATTATAGTTCTCTTGTTTCCAGGAAAGGAACGAAGACCTATGGATAGGAGGGCCAATTTTGGAGCAGGAGTTATCGGAAAGCCTGTGATACGGGAGATGTAAAAGAAGACTTTTGTCCAGAGTCGTTTAACAGGAGGACAGTCCCACCATATATGTAGGTAAGTGCCCAATGACTTGTGACATCTCCAACACATTGGAGAAAAATTGGAATATATAGCGTTAATAGATGTGGGGGTTTTATACCATCTGTACATAATCTTCCTAGCTCCTTCTAAGTGATCCACACACCTAGTAAATTTGGTAATGGTAGAAAAGGCTTTGTTCCAGTCCTGAGAGGAGATTGTCATGTTCAGGTCTGAGTTCCAGGCGTCCATCAATTTTGATATGGGTGTCTATTTCTTGACATTTCAAAAGCTGATAACCTAGTGTGATTCCCCTATGTGCTGGATTGGTAGAGAATAGCCATGAATGCAGTCTTCTATCAGCAGGGTGGCATGCAAAAATATGTCTGGAATTCAATAGGTGTCTAATTTGAAGGAATTTGTAGAACTCAGGAATTAACAAAGAACATTAGGAATGCCAAATGTGTTATGAATATAAGCAAAGTCAACTAGAGTTCCCTGGAGTCGGAGTTGTGAAATTTTGGAAAGACCCGCTGATTCCCACTGTCTTAAAGAAAGAACAGGAACAGCAATTTCACATAGTGTGATTGGAGCATCTATCAGTGACACAGGGACACGTTTTTCGGCTGTGGAAATATGTTTCCAAACTTTATAGAAAGCCTGAACAGTACATAAAGGTGACATCATTGGAAGATTGAAGATGCTACGGGCTAATAAATGAAGATAAGTGTTAGGTGGAGAGAGCAAATTATTTTCAATGAGCACCCATTTCTTGGATGTGTCAGCATGAAGTAGAAATTTAAGTTGAGCTAGAATAGTCGCCCTATAGTAATGGAGGATAGAGGGGAAGTTAAGACCACCTTGGTTGAGAGGTTTGTAAAGTATAGAAGCCTTAACCCTCGGTTTACGTTTGTTCCAAGAATAGTAATTAAGTAAAGTTTGTATCTTTTTTTAGGAAGTAATCTGGGACCGGTATCGGAACATTTCGAAATACATACAGAATCTTGGCAAGAATTACCATTTTTATGGCGGCTATTTTCCCCAACCAGGTCGTTTCTGTCGAGCATTGGAGTCGGAGATTATCTAAGCTTGTCTTGATTTTGTCTAATAAGGGTAAATAGTTATATCGGAATAGGTTACTAGAGGGGAAAGTAAGCTGTATTCCAAGATATGTGAGTGACTCTTTTGCCCAGGCATACTCCTGAGACCTGGATATCTCATCTTTTGCATGTTAGGATAGACCCAAGTCCAACATTTGTGACTTACTGGCGTTCACCTTATAATATGACGCATGGCCAAATTTACCGATAATGTCATTTATTGCTGGCAAAGAAGAGACAGGATTTGAAGTGATGATGAGCCCTATTTTATGATCCTGGCCTCCGGCCTTTAAACCTTGTATGTCTGGATGAGTTCTAATGTGTTCTGCAAAAGGTTCCAAAGAAAGGGCAAAAATTAAAGGTGACATGGGGCATCCTTGTCTAGTACCATTATTTATATTGAATGGTTTAGACAGGAAATTTGAAGTATAGACTGAAGCACTAGGTTGTGAGTACAGAGCCATCACAGCGTGTAAGTAAAATCCACTAAAACCAAATTTCAGTAAGGTTTCCCGGACATAACTCCAGTGGGTTCTATCAAACGCCTTCTCCGCGTCCAAAGAGAGGAGCAGAGAAGGCGTTTGGGACATTTTGGCCACGTCCAAGAGATCTATAAAACGTCTTGTCCCGTCTGATGACTGTCTATTGATAACAAAACCTATTTGGTCACTATTAATCAGGCATGGGAGAATTTTAGCAAGTCTCTCTGCTAGGATTTTCGCGTAAATTTTAATATTGGAGTTTAGGAGGGATATAGGCCGAAAATTGGACGGATTGTCAGCCAGTTTTCCTGATTTTGGTAACGTTATAATGAGAGCATGTAACATGTCTCTGGGGGTGGATTCTGAGGATGTAATCATATTAAAATTCCGTACTAGATACGGTGACAGTGTGGATGAAAAGGCTTTGTAGTATTCGTTTGTTAACCCGTCAGGGCCAGGTGATTTATTAAGTTTCAGTGAACTAATAGACTTAGTGACTTCTGATTCGGTTAATTCCCTGTTAAGCTCGGATATTTGAGATTGTGATAAAGAGGGAAGATTGATTTCCTTGAAAAAAGGCAGAGATAGAAGTTGAGTTTGGTTGAAGGGTTTCTGAGGAATTGTTAAGGTTATATAATTTGGAGTAATATGTCGCAAATTCATCCGCCACCTGTTTGGGGTTAAGAATTTTGACCCCTTTTTCATTAATTAGAAAGGGAATTTTGGTTTTAAGTTCTCTATTTTATTTCCCTGCCAGTACTGTTCTGCTTTCAGTTTACGAAGGTGAAATTTGTATCTGTTATGGCAATGAATATAAAGGTCATGTCTAGCCTTCTTTAACTGGGAGCCTATTTTCTGATCAAGAGATGATTTATATTTTTTCTAGGTCTCTAATTAATAAGGTCAAGGTGTCAGTGGTTTTCTGGCGTAATTTTTTTTGGGCAGATGCATGTTTTAGAAAATGTCCTCGAATGAAAGCTTTGTGGGCAAACCATAGGGTTGTATCCGATACTGAGTTATTGTCGTTTAATTTGAAATATTCCTTAAGGGAGGTTGTAATATCTTCGTTGATAGAGGATGACTGAAGTAGGGAATTATTCATTCTCCAAGGTGAGTATACAAGGTAAGAGTATTGATCTTTCATTTTTAATGTAATAGGAGCATGGTCTGACCAAGCAATGGAGTGAATATCTGAGGAAATAATCTCCTGAAGTAACCATTTATCTGCTATGAATAAATCAATTCTGAAAAAAGAGTTATGGGGATTAGAGAAAAAAGAGTAATCCCTTTCATCTGCATGTAGAACTAGCCATGTATCAAACAGACCCTCATTATGAAGGAAGTCTTTTAGACCCGATTGTTGGGAAACTTGTGGAATTCTTGTGGTTCTGTCTAGAAGGGGGTCAGGACAAAGATTAAAATCACCGCATATAAGGAACAGCCCTTGTTTATTGTCTTGGGCCAGATTAATGTTTTTTTTTAATGAACCTGAAGTTATTTGAAAAATAGTAGGCACTCTCTTATTTGGGGTCAAGTATATAGCTTTTGTTAAGAAAATGGTGTATTGGGGAGTGAGTGGGTGAGGGAGGTGGTAATTGGTGAATATAAACACAATGGTAAAAAATGACAAGTGGTCTATATAGAACTGGTCTTCAAAGATGTAAAATATATATGTAGTTATGATTCATCATATGTAAAATCCATAAGTATTTCAAAAATAGTCCATAAAAGATAAAAATTGGTTATTCAAAAATAGTCCATAAAAGGTGAAAATTAAAAATAAAATATTAGATGGTCATAAAAATGAATCTGAATGGTCATGATCTGTTAATATATAATTAAATACAAAGAGAAGGGTAATCGGAATATCCCTTTGTAGCGGCAGTCTATAATACAGTCTTTCTTTGATCAATATACTGTGCCTCACTATTTATTGTAAAGGTGAGGGATAGTCCACAGATAAGTTCTTATTATAATATTGCCTCTATCTCAATAGGTAGAGTGGATAATTGTGAGGCAGACTGGTTAAGAACTGTGGGGAAAGGATGGAGCTCTAGAGCCTGAGCGCGGCGTCCAGTGCTGTCTTCGGCTCTGAGTTCACTTACCCACCGCCCGGAGCTTCAGCTGGAGCTGGCTTATCTTTCTGCGGTCGCTTCTGTCTGCATGGCGTCCCTCGTGGCTTGAGCGGAAGGTTCGCGCGTTAGTTGATTGAGCCAGGCGTGATGTTGGTCACGTGATCGCGATAGCGATTTCCTCCAAAATTGTTCTGTCTGTGGTATTTTTCTTTGGAGCGCCTGAAAAACTGTACTCCGATAGTTCTAAGGTAGAAACAGCCGATGCAGTAACAATCCTCTGTTCAGCTTAAACGCGTTTCGGGTAATAACCCTTCATCAGTAAGCACAGTGCTTATCGGAAGTACAGTTTTTCAGGAGGTCCAAAGAAAAATACCACAGACAGAACAATTTTTGAGGAAATTGCTATCGCGATCACGTGACCAACATCACGCCCGGCTCAATCAGCTAACGCGCAAACCTTGCGCTCAAGCCACGAAGGACGCCATCCAGACAGAAGCGACCACAGAAAGAAAAGATGGCTCCAGCTGAAGCTCCGGGCACAGGGTAAGACACCGATGATGACAAGGGGCAGGAAAAAAGCTACGGGCTAGCAAAAGATGACGGCCTTCTTTTCCTCTGCTAAAGTCGGCAAGCAAGATGTGCTCTGTCAGCTGAGTATAGGAGTTTCTTCATCCCACTGCCGACCATTCATGAGATAAGGAAGAGAGTTTCTTCCTTGGAGGTGAGGTGGATGGAGACACAGTTTCTTTAGGTGAATTGTGGATCCCTGGGGGAGTAAGATTTCATTTAGAGATGGACGAGGCTGCATCCTGAGAAGAGTTCCATATAAATGTGGAATTTTGGAATTTGACAATCAACCAGATAACCCCATTTATAAGGGATGTTGTTGTCTCTTAATATCTTTATGTATTGCTGAAATTCTCTCCTTTTGGTGAGAGTGGCCGGGGACAAGTCAGTAAACAACCTTTTTTACTGAGGCTTTCATCAGATCTTCCTTAATCCGGTAGAAATGGATCCTAGCTAATACGTCCCGGGGGATGGAGGGAGCTAGAGATTTTGGTTTGGGGACCTGATGTGCTCTGTCAATAATCAGGTCATTACTGGTGACTTCTGGGACGTATGCCACCATGAGATCTGTAAGAAATTCAAATAGCTGCACATCTGATACTGATTCAGGAATATTGCGAAACCAGAAATTTCGTCCTCCATATTGTTGTGGACGTCTACTAAGGAGTTATGGGCTGTGCCAAATTCCTCCATTTTATCTTCCAAGTGGGCCGTTCTCACCCCTATGGATACAATCTCAGCATGAATCGTGGAGATAGTGTCCCTGAAATCTCTATGTATAGACTGCTTCAGCTCTGTGAGCATGTCTTGCATAATGGCTACCATTATGGCAGTGTCTTTAGAGTTAAGCGAAGTTTCTGTAACTGATGGAGGCGAGGATGCTTGCGATATGTAATCACTCGCCCTACTATGTCTTTTTGTCTTGCAGGTTAGAATCGGCTGTGTCCTGCTGAGAAGTCGGCAGGAGCAGAGGCGGGCTGGATCCTATAGACCTGGGCGAGGAGCGGGGAGTGTCCTCCGTATGGCGGGAGCTCGCGCCATCTTGCTTGCTGACTTTAGCAGAGTAAAAGAAGGCCGTCATCTTTTGCGGGCCTGGAGCTTTTTTCCTGCCCCTTGTCATCATCAGTGTCTTCCCCTGCTTCTTAGAAAAGGTAAGGTGCTGAAAATAATGCTTTAAGGTAGCGCTGTGAGCCGCTTGTCAGCCTGGTTACGTGGAGCTCTTCAGCTATGCGTCCCGTGCGCTCGGAATCCGGCCACGCACGAGTATCTGCCTGTTGATCAGATTATTAGTGGCATCTTTACATAGGCCAATTTTCGGGAATAAGTGTTCATAATGGACACAATAATCGGCCCCTATAAAGGGGTCTTTACTTTTAGGAGTGAGGAGGGATGATTTGTAGACAGCGATCTGGAAAAAGCAAATTTATTAAACAGTTTTTTTCCCACTGTATTCACTGCGGAAAATGAGATGTTAGATGAAATGCAGAGTGTCAAAATAAACTCCCAAATAAATGTGACTTTAATAGGGAAGAAGTGCAGCGCAAATGACTGAAAAAATGGCGTGGTGTTAAACAGGCAGGAAATGCTTAAACCCAAATGCAGTTGGGCATATATAAACAGGGGAGCAGATCCTGCACTTGTGGCCCGTTGCTAATGCATATAATGGAGGATGCCCGCGGCGGACCACAAGAAGTGCAGCTAACTAATCAGTTTCTATGAGAAGGTAATTTCTAGACTAGACTGGGGTGAGTAAATGGATGTCGTATATCTTTTACTTCTCCAAAGCATTTGATACTGTGCCACATAAAAGGTTGGTACAAAAAATGAGAATGCTTGGACTGGAGGAAAATGTATGTATGTGGGTAAGTAGCTGGCTCAGTGATACAAACAGAGGGTGGGTATTAACGGAACATATTCAGATTGGCTTGCCGTTACCAGTGGGGTACCAAAGGAGTCAGTATTAGGATCTATTCTGCTCAATATATTTATTAATGATCTTGTAGAGGGGTTACACAGTAAAATACATTTTTTGGCTGATGATACTAACCTGTGACCTCTGAAAAGGTCATCAGTATCTGATCGGTGGGGGTCCGACACCCAGGACCCCTGCCAATCAGCTATTTGAGAAGGCACTCCTGTAAGCAACGCTGCCTTCTCAAATCATGTCCTAGGCCAGTGATGACTTGTTCATCTGTCACATGGCCTAGAAGCAGTTTAGCCCCATTCAAGTGAATGGGCTGAGCGTGATACCAAGTAAAGCCGCTATTTAGTGTATATGTGCTTGGTAAGTTGCGAGGAATGCCGGTGCCCTCTTAAACAGATGATCAGCGCGGGCCCTGGGTGTTGGACCCCCACTGATCAGATACTGATGACAAGTGACGGATTACAATAGGAATGTTCGGGTCAGAAGCCCCGGGCCCAGCACCGCAGGGGTCCAACGCCGACCCGAATGCCCACATACTAAGGCTGGGCACGGGAGAGCATAGTTCCCTGCCCCGCTGCCGATCAATGCCATAGGCTTCAGGCCTAGTAGGTCTGAGGCCTATGCAGTAGTGAAATCCCAGTGCAGGCGGGCGTGATGATGTCATCTTCAGCCTGTGCCGAGACGCAGCACTGTGACATGTGCGCACCTGCCTCATCCCGCCTTCCTCTGCGAGCAAGCGCCTGGCCCTGGACATAGGTGAGTATTTAGCTTTTCATTTATTATTTTTATTTCATGTGCCTACTTTGGGGAACATGTGGGGTGGGGACACGCAGGAGGATACATTAAGAGATATCGAGTAAATCGGGGGAAAATTACTATATTGGGGCATCTGTATGGGGGCAAATTACGCGGAGGAAAATTATTATGGAAGGATTACAATGTGGGGGCTGTGTGGGGCTGAATTATTATGGGAGGGACTACTATGTGGAGGCAAATTTCTATTTGGGGCAGTGTGGGGGAAACTACTGTATTGGGGCAGTGTAGGGGGGATTACTATGTGGGGGCAAATTACTATATGGGGCAGTGTGGCGGAAACTACTGTGTGGGGGAAACTGTAGTGTCGGGTAAATTACTGTGTGTGCGGACAGGGTGGGGGAAATTACTGTGTGGGGGCAGTGTGGGGAAAATTACTGTGTGGGGGCAGTGTGGGGGAAATTACTCTGTTGGGGCAGTGTGGGGAGGAATTACTATGTTGGGGCAGTGTGGGGGAAATTACTATATGCGGCATTGTGGGGGAAACTACTGTGTGGGGCAGTGTGGGGGAAACTACTGTGTGGGCAAAATTACTATATTGGGGAAGTGTGTGGGAAATTACTATGTGGGGGCAGTGTGGTGCAAATTACTATTTGGGGGAAATTACTGTGTGTGGAAAAATACTGTGTTGGGGCAGTGTGGGGGAAATTACTATGTTTGAGGAAATTACTATATAGGGCAGTGTGGGGCAAATTACTATATGGGGCAATGTGGGGAAAAATTACTATATGGGACAGTGTGGGGGAAATTACTATATGTGGGCAGTGTGGGGGAAATTACTATGTGGGGGGCAGTGTGGGGGAAATTACTATATGGGACAGTGTGGGGGAAATTACTATATGTGGGCAGTGTGGGGGAAATTACTATGTGGGGGGCAGTGTGAGGGAAATGACTGTGTGGGGGAAGCTACTGTGTTGGAGCAGTGTGGGTGGGATTACTATGTGTGGGCAAATTACTATATAGGGCAGTGTGGGGAAAATTACTATATGGGGCAGTGTGGGGAAAAATTACTATATGGGACATTGTGGGGGAAATTACTATGTGGGGGCAGTGTGGGGGGAAATTACTATGCGGGGGCAGTGTGGGGGAAATTAATATGCAGGGGCATTGCTATTGGGGAAGCACTGTAGGAGCAATTTTATTATTTTTGGGGACACTATACAGGGATTATTGCCTGGTGCACAATATAGGGTGTTATTATTACTGAGGGCACTCTAGGGGACATTATAGCTGCTGTGGACACTATAGGGGACACCAGGATGGGGAGGTTGATGGGAAAAAAAAATCAAGAAATCTAACGTATCTGCATTACAAACTCTGTAAAGATGAGATGCGGCTGTAAGAATTTGCCATGGGGTTCTGGGTGAAATGGAGGATAAGAGGAAAGAGACTTTTTTTTATGACAGGAGATGTCACTGGATGTAAGAGGTATGTGGTGCTGTATTCTCCTCCATGTCTTTTTTATTTTACATTTGGCAAACAAATTTTTTAGTTTAGGACCCAATTTGGGGTATTTTTTTTTTGTCTAAAGATGTCATATGGCCTAGGAAGTATTATCAGTATTAAAATCTGGGAAAAAACTTTTTAAATGTAACAACCAGTGTCAGGCAGCTGCTGCCATAGGCTAATAAAATTAGGAGTTGCATCAAAAGGGGCATAGATGCATATAATGATAACATAGTCCTGCCACTTTACAAATCAGTAGTCAGACTGCATATGGAGTATTGTGTATCATTCTAATCTCCTGGGAGCAAGACAGACATAGCAGAGCTAGAAAGGGTTCAGAGGAGGGCAAGTAAGGTAATAACTGGAATAGGTGGACTACAGTTTCCAGAAAGGTTATCAAAATTAGGGTTATTTAGTTTGGAAAAAAAGACATCTGAGTGGAGATCTAATAAATACAGTTTCTACACAAACATAAAAGAGAATTCTTTACGGTAAGAGTAGTGAGACTATGGAACTTTCTGCCAGAGGAAATGGCGATGGTGAACTCACTAAGAGTCGAAGAGTGGCCTGGATGTATTTTTGGAGTGTAATAATATTACAGGTTACAGTTACCAGATTTCAGGAGAAGGGTCATTGATCCAGAGCGTTTTTGGCCTCTACCTCATGAGGGTCTTTTGCCTGCCTCTCAATAAACTTTGCAGGATGACAGACTGAACTGGATGGAAGTATGTTTTTTTTCAGCCTATGTTACATGCAAAAAAATTAAAGATTTACAATGTTTTCTGTAACACTAGAACATGGCCTTAGAGGAATTAAGATTTGGGTGGAGAAATTGCTAATAACGGAATAATGAACACAGCAATTATTAGCAATTAGCAATTTACAGTTATCAGGATAATCTCTAAAGCTGCATAAACCTGTCATTCAGTAACCAGCTGAGCTTTTCTTTGAGAAAACAAAATGTATAAAAAATATTTAAAACAGTATAATAAAAATGAAAAAGGCAACAGAAACACAAAAATATATTTCACAGTGTTTAATTTCATTTCTAAGTATCTTAGTTTCATTAACTTTTACTACCAGATTCTTGGAAATTGTAATGCCAACTTAAAGAAAATGCTTTGAGAAGAAAATGACTGTTTACAGAAGAAAATCATATATTTTGTCATAAGGGTGTGGGGAAGCACACACCATGTTTGGAAAATTTGTCCCAAGCCATGATGTTTGTTACAAATTAATTACAATAAATTACTGATTGCTGGTCCCAACACATCCCTGGAGGAGTTTAGACAGTCTGTTGTGTATGTGCCCTGGCTCACCATTGTGCGCATGCAAGTCATTGGACAGCGTGATCCATCTAGGAGGAATCCTAGAAATAGGTTCCTGTTTCCACCAAAGAGCAGTATTGGCCAGAGCAGCATTGGCCAAAGTAGCTACTGGGGTCCAGAGAGCAGAACCAGTAGTGTTGGGCTTGTCCAGCAGTAAAGTTAGAAGAATGCAAGGCTGTTCTGTACCGTCTCCTTCCTACAAACCCAAGTGCTGTATTTTAGGCCTCCCATCTAGAGACATATGAGTTGGGGGACTGAAATAAACTGTTCCTGATTAAGTTACTGCCTTCTGCCTCTTCTTTCCCACCACATTGAGAAACGAACCATGCCGTTATTATATTATCTTGATTGATGTAATAATAAGTAGGTTTTACATTTAGCAAGACAACATCTGTGCCGAAAAGGAAATCTAGCATTAGTTCTGTGCCATTATGTAGTTTATTAACCCCTTAGTAAACCCCAATATGCCATTTATGGTAGTTACTAATAAATCTTAAACCTCCACATACACCTTTTTATAGCACTATAAATATAGCCTGATATGGGTTTACTGTGCCAGGTAAAGCTGGTAATTGGCTGTCTATTAACAGCTGAGCTCCTGATCCCGGCCATTTAACCACTTACAGCGGTCACAGCATCTGAGTGGTTTCAGAGCTAGGGGCTCTCTCATTTACCACTATTGTCCCCACATAAAGGTGCCAATCGTTTTATGGCACCCAGAGGCTTACCAGTGGCCTCCAGGTCTGCCAAATGTGACAGCCTATGCCTTGCCAGTGACAGAGTCCAATAGGCTGCCGTTCAATGTAAAAGTAAAGCCATAATGCATTGCGCTACATACTGTAAGATAGTACAGTATATTAGGATAATGATCAAATGATTATATTTTCAAGTCCTCTTCTGGAAATAAAAATGTAGTCCCCTCTGAAAATAAAAATTGGATAACCATATATTCAGTAATGTTATTATAAAAATCCCAAGCTAAATAATAAATGTTCCCATATAAAACTATTTTTTATGGGGAAAAAAGATACTATAGTTGGTGATCTGAACTATAAAATGATTACATTATGATATGGTGAATGTTTATAAAAAATCATGAAAAATGCTAATATTGCAATTTTTGGTTCATTTGTCTTGCAAAAGGGAATAAATAAAAAATCATATGGTATCAATAAAAATAACGCTTGGCCTGCAAAAAACCTCATACATCGCCATAAAAAGTAAAATAAGTTATGCCTCTTGTTATGTGGCAACAGAAAAACAAATAATTTTTTTGTGTTTTTATTGTGCAAAAGTAGTAAAACATTTATGCTGCATGGGGAATGCCATGAAAACAAAACAAAATGCAATAAAAGAATTGTTGCTTTTTCTCCCCCCAAAAAATAAATAAATAAATAAAATAAATAATAAAACATTATACAATAAAATACTGTATGTATGTACTCTAAAAAGGTGTTATTACAATAAAATTCTTCCAACAGTGTGAGAAGGTAGCTTTCTTTCAGGGGATCATCCTCACAGTTATGGCTTCAGGACACCAGGTTTAAGGTCCAAACAGTGCATTTATTGTGGCATACTAGCAAAATAGTACATCAAAACAATAAACACTTGCCCGTCCAGGCTCTAACTAATACATAACATATCCCTCACTCACCTAGTGGGTACAGTTCACACCCTGTTAACCGATGCGGCTTTCCCAGCCCAAATGTCCACCAGCCTCCTGGCTGTTCAGAACACCAGTCACACACGGTCTCAGTTCCAATGTCTCTTGGGGGATTCGGGCTCACTAGTCCGACTGACTAGGACACAGCAACCCACTCCCAGGCGTAGCTTCGTCCCCCAAGTCCGGGCTATAACCAAGCCTGAGACCACAGTCACAGAGCCATCCCAGGCCTCTGCTTCAAACTCACTCTTACTGACACACAAGGAGGTGCTTTATCCCAGCCTGATACCTCCAGCTGGTCTCATCTCTAGTGGAATAGGGGTGTGGATCGCACTATCCACCCTTTCCTTGCCTCTAACCTGTATGAGATCTGTCACTGTCTCACAACAGATAAAAACATGCCCTATTTTTATAATTTCATATTTTATATGGCATTTGCCAGTATATTTCTTAATTTACAAGCAACTGGTCTAAGCAAGCCAACATTTGAAAATTCAAAGGATGATCTACACCAAGGATCAGACCCTTTGGCACTCGAGCTGCTGTGAAACTACAATTTCCAGAAATGACACTTTCTTGGCTGTTCTTGTAACTCCCATAGAAGTGAAAGGAGGATTCTAGGAGTTGTAGTTTCAGAACAGCTGGAGTGCCGGAGGTTGCTGATACCTGACCTACACGATAGGTGTGCTATATCGAAGTCAAAGTTTACACAAAGATATGCAAATTAGTTCTCCTTCTAACACAAAAAGAAATCTCAACCTTTGATGCCACAAGATGTGAGGTAACTATGCTATAAGTTAATACCCGACCTTTTAAACAGGCCTTGAGGCGTAACTTGGATAATACCTAAGCCTCACCTACAAAGCAGCATTGCCTAGTCTCAGGGGTGTAGCTATACGGAGTGCAAAGGTAGCAGTCACTACCGGGCTCAGGAACCTGAGGGGGCCCAAAGACCCTTGTGCCACATAAGAAGACAGCGGTATTATAGAAAGTGCATGCTGAAAAGGCTTTGTTATAGATTTTGAATCGGGGCCCAGAATATTCAAGTTAGTCATCTGGCTGTAGGGAAGGGGTTAGGTCAAAAATTTGGCATGGGGGGGTTCTGTGTCAATTTTTGCCTCAGGAAAGCTATGTGCTCCACTGCCCCTGGCCACAAAGCACTGAGGGAAGGGGGGCCCAAGCTAAACTCTTGCACTAGGGCCCATGAGCCTTTAGCTATACCCCTGCCTAGTCTTTAAGAATCCTTATGCCTACTAGGCGCTCTCCATAAGGAAAAATAGTACCCCAAATCCTAAGTTTGCACAGATCACTATCGCCATCACATCTAATAATATAGGAAGTACAAGAAAATCTAGCAACCTTTTTGCTTCCCGTGTTTACAGTTTTCCTTGTTGTGTGTTCAGTGGTTTGGTACACACTGCTAAATTAGCAACTAAGCCCTAATTTTCTGATCTATAACAAGCATTGTAAAAATATACAACAGAACAATAGAGTCACTTGCCCATGCAAGGTAAAGTTTATCTCGTTACAGTAGTTATTACCATATTTTTCAGACTATAACACAATATACAAAAAATAGGGAAAAAATGGCAATTCGTATTACATTATGGAAGTGGTCATTAGCATGCAGGAGGCATGGGGAGGCAAGGGCAGCACTGCACTATTTGTATTCTTCTGGGCACGGCTATGGTCTCCTGACCGTGCACAGCTGCAGGACGTAGTGCACG
The DNA here is from genome assembly GCA_033119425.1 of Bufotes viridis. Classification (NCBI taxonomy): domain Eukaryota; kingdom Metazoa; phylum Chordata; class Amphibia; order Anura; family Bufonidae; genus Bufotes; species Bufotes viridis. The sequence continues at coordinate 236,096,589 of CM065589.1, forward strand.
TAAGCATGCACTATGGCCTGACACTGTGCACCTTCAGGTCACAGTACACAGTGGGACCTAGAGGAAGCACTGGAGTGGTAAGTCCTGGATATACGGTGCTGTCCGGAGCAAGCAAGGTAAGTTTATTATTTTTTTTAAATGTCTGATCTGAGGTCTGATGAGGGCTGGTGGGTCACATCAAAGTCTAATAGAGTCTGATTGTCGGTCTGATCTGAGTCTAATGGGGGCTGAGGGTCCAATCTGAGACTGAGTGTGATCTGAGGCTGATAGGGTCTGATTGGGGGTCTGATCTAGTCTGAAGGGGGCTGATCTGAGGCTAATAAAGGCTGGAGGCGTCTGATCTGAGGTTGAAGGAAGCTTAAGGGGGTCTGATGGGAGGCTGATCTGAGGTTAATGGAGGCAGGAGGTCTGATGGAAGGCTGATGGAGGATCGAGGGTTTGATCTGAGGCTGATGGAGGTTGAGGGGTCTGACTGAGGCTGATGGAGCTTGGGGATTTGATTTTGGGTTCTGATCTGAGGTCTGATGAAGAATGGGGGTCTGATCTAGGAGTCGGATGAAGATTGGGGGTCTGATTTGGGGGTCAGAAGAAGATTGACGGTCTGAGCTAAGGTCTGATGAAGAATGGGGGTTTGACTTGGGGGTCTGCTCTAAGGTCTGATGGAAAATATTTATTTTCTTATTTTCCACCTACAAATCTCAAAATACGGTAGTTCATTTTGTGCAAGAGTTGCTTTTAGGTACAGTATAAATAACAAAGAAAAGGAGATGTGGCGAATAAAAAGGAAATGATACTGTAGCTGCTGCTATCTTTTTGTAAGTTTCCTGTGCTTGAATAGATGACTAATTCACTAATAACTGTAAGACAACTATGGATTTCCTTCTGAATGTACATGACAGGACATATGTAGCCTTTAATTGGCTACAAATGATGCCATACAGTGAAAGTCAGATATTTATTTATCCATCATGCAATAACATCAAGGAGGTCTCTGAATGGCTCCAAATTTATTCTGCAGCAGGACAAAAACCTTAAACATACAGCTCAATATCATTCATAACTATCTTCAGCTTAAAGAAAACAAGGGGGGATATTTATCATTCCCTGTGCAGCCGAAAAATGGCATTAAAAAAGTCGCAGGTACTACTTTTTAAACTACTACTTTTCTGAAAGAGGGCATAGGAAGGGCGGTAAGAGGGGAATGTGCAGCCAATGAGACAAGTTTATGTTCATGTACGCAGCTCTGAGCTGTCGTAGATTTCTGGTTAGGCGCACGGATTGCAGGAGAATGCGTCTAATTTATGATGAGGCGTGCACCTTGTCGTAAATTAGTTGCATCCTTCGGCAGTGCAGGAAATATCAAAACAAGCGCAGAAGACTGCAGTCTTGATATATCTACCCCAAAGAGTCCTGGAAATGGTGATACTGTATGTCCCCCACAACTGATCTTAACATCATCTAGTCTGTCTGCAATTACATGAAGAGACAGATGGATCTCAGCAAGTTGACATCCAGATGATCCGTAGTTAGTTTTCCGAGATGTTTAGAACAACCTTCCTGCCAAATTCCTTTTAAAACTGTGCTCACGTCTACCTAGAAGACTTAGGCCTCTTTCACACGGGCGTCATGTTTTACGCCCGGATAAGAGGCGGGTGCATTGCGGGAAAATACGCGATTTTTCCGCGCATGTGCAAACTGTTGTAATGCGTTTTGCATGCGCGTGAGAAAAATCGGCATGTTTGATACCCAGAGCCGAACTCCATCACTGAAGTCCGGTTTCGGGTTGAGTATTCTATATATTTAATTAGGAAAATAATAGCATTCTAAATACAGAATGCAAAGTAAAATGGGTGATTGAGGGTAAAAAAAAAAAAGTAACTCACCCCCTCCAAATGAGCGTGTAGCTGCCGGTCTCCTGTTCTGTCTTCAGCTGGGGGGGAGGGGGGTAAAGGACCTTCCGTGACGTCACTGGATCACATGGTCCAATCACCCGATCGTCTCCTAGCAGCCATACGGGAAAATTGCACCGCATCCGCACTTGCTTGCGGATGCTTGCTATTTTCCCGCAGGCCCATTCACTTCTATGGGGCCTGCGTTGCATGTAGGTGGCTCTCCTAGTAATTTCCCATGATATGTGAAGTGAATACCTGCCTGTCTGCAAGTGCTGGTATCATAACAGTGTTGGGAACATGGTGGTGGATGAGCAGGTTTACATCCAGCATGGTTGCCTGAGACCAGAGGCATGTGAGAAATAAACCCCAGGTGGGAATGAAGGTCTGAAGGTTTTTAACCACTTCCCGACCGCCTAACGCACAACTGCGTTCTCGCGGCGGTCGGGCTGTTCTGGGGCGCCGCAGATCTGCGTCATCTCGCGAGACGCGAGATTTCCTGTGAACGCGCGCGCGCGTTCACAGTAGCGGGCGTCTCAGGAGTTTAACTACAGCCTGCCAGCGATGATCCATCGCTGGCAGGCTGTAGATGCGATATAAATCGCATCAAACAAGTATATCAGACGCTGTTTTGTGAACAGCGTCTGATATAGCTGCTACCTGGTCCTCTGGTGGTCCCATTTGCTGGGATCGACCACCAGAGGACCAGGTAACTATGTAAGTTGCACCAAACACTACACTAACCCCCCACCCCCTCACCTATTAACCCCTTGTTAACCCCTTGATCACCCCATCTAGACCCCTGATCACCCCCTGTCATTGATCACACCCCTTGTAAGGCTCCATTCAGACGTCCAAATGTGTTTGCGGATCCGTGGATTCACGGATCCGCGGATCAGATCCGCGGATCTGCGGATCCTAGATCCTCAAAACACGGACACCGGCAATGTGCTTTCCGCATTTTGCAGATCCGCACATTGCCAGAACTATATAGAAAATGCTTTTCTTGTCCGCAATTGCGGACAAAAATAGGACATGTTCTATATTTTTGCGGAACGGAAGTGCAGACCCGGAGCGCGGATCCGTAATTCCGGATCCGAGCGGGACAAAGTCTGTCCCCATAGAAATGAATGGGTCCGCAATTCCGTTCCGCAAACAGAATTGCGGACGTGTGAATGGGGCATAAGGGTCCCTTATCACCGCCAGTTAGTTAGCTACTTGTTAGGTAGCTAGCGCCCAGCCCACCGCACCGCAGTCACTGATTTTGGCAGAGATTTTTTCATCCACATTGATTGATGCGAATGAATAAATCTGTGCCGTTCATTTTTTTTTTTTCAGCGCAGCGGCTGAACGGAAAAAAATCTCATTACCCGTATGGTCAATATACGGAGAATCGCAGAAACTCCTAATGCTGGCCATACGTGTAATGACTGCGGAGACCCTCAAATCCCAGGGCAGTACAAACACCTCACATGTGACCCCATTTTAGAAAGAAGACACCCCAAGGTATTCCGTGAGGGGTATGGCGAGTTCATGTAAAATTTTATTTTTGTCACAAGTTAGTGGAATATGAGACTTTGTAAAAATAAAAATAAAAATCAATTTCCTCTAACTTGTGCCAAAATTTTTTTCTGTGAACTCGCCATGCCCCTCACGGAATACCTTGAGGTGTCTTCTATCCACAATGGGGTCACTTGTGAGGTATTTATACTGCCCTGGCATTTAGGGTCCTAAAGCGTGAGAATCCAAATGCGTAAAAATGCCCTGTGAAATCCTAAAGGTACTCATTGGTTTTAGGGCCCCTTTGCGCATCTTGGCTGCAAAAAGTGGCACACATGTGGTATCGCCGTACTCAGGAGAAGTAGGGCAATGTGTTTTGGGGTGTATTTTTATATATACCCATACTTTGTGTGAGAAATATCTCTGTAAATGACAACTTTTAAATTTTTTATTCAAAGTTGTCAATTTACAGAGATATTTCTCTCACACAGTAATGGGTATATGTAAAATACACCCTAAACATGCCTACTTCTCCTAGTACGGCGATACCCATGTGTGACACTTTGCAGCCAAATGCAAAGGGCTAAATTCAATGAGTAACTTTAGGAGGGCATTTTACGCATTTTCTCTCACGCTTTAGGGCCCTAAAATGCCAGGACAGTATAAATACCCCACATGTGACCCCATTTTGGAAAGAAGACACCCCAAGGTATTCGCTGAGGGGCATAGTGAGTCCATGAAAAATTAAACTTTTGTCAAAAGTTAGCGGAAAGGGAGACTTTGTGAGAAAAAACTATAAAAAATCAATTTCCACTAACTTGTGCCAAAAATTTTTCTATCAACTCGCCATGCCCCTCATGGAATACCTTGGGCTGTCTTCTTTCCAAAATGGGGTCACATGTGGGGTATTTATACTGCCCTGGCATTTTAGGGGCCCTAAAGTGCGAGAAGAAAAATGCGTAAAAATGCCCTCCTAAAAGGTACTCATTGGAATTTGGGCCCCTTTGTGCATCTTGGCTGCAAAAAGTGTCACTTATGTGGTATCGCCGTACTCAGGACAAGTAGGGCAATGTGTTTTGGGGTGTATTTTTACATATACCCATGCTGGGTGAGAGAAATATCTCTGTAAATTGACAACTTTGAATAAAAAAATTTAAAAGTTGTCATTTACAGAGATATTTCTCTCACCCAACATGGAGTATATAAAAATACACCCCAAAACACATTGCCCTACTTCTCCTGAGTACGGTGGTACCACATGTGTGACACTTTTGCAGCCAAGATCGCAAGAGGCCTAATTCCAATGAGTACCTTTAAGATTTCATAGGGCATTGTTACGCATTTGGATTCTCACGCTTTAGGTTCCCTAGAATGCCAGGGCAGTATAAATACCCACAAGTGACCCCATTGTGGAAAGAAGACACCCCAAGGTATTCTGTGAGGGGCATGGCGAGTTCACAGAAATTTTTTTTTGGCACAAGTTAGCGGAAATTGATATATATTTTTTTTTTTATTTTGTTTTTACAAAGTCTCATATTCCACTAACTTGTGACAAAAATAACATTTTACATGAACTCACCATACCCCTCACGGAATACCTTAGGGTGTCTTCTTTCTAAAATGGGGTCACATGTGGGGTATTTATACTGCCCTGGCATTTTAGGGGCCCCTAAAGCGTGAGAAGAAGTCTGGAATCCAAATGCGTAAAAATGCCCTGTGAAATACTAAAGGTACTCATTGGTTTTAGGGCCCCTTTGCGCACCCAGGCTGCAAAAAAGTTCCACACATGTGGTATCCCCGTACTCAGGAGAAGTAGCGCAATGTGTTTTGGGGTGTATTTTTATATATACACATGCTGGGTGTGAGAAATATCTCTGTAAATGACAACTTTTTAATTTTTTTATACAAAGTTGTCAGTTTACAGAGATATTTCTCTCACCCAACATGGGTATATGTAAAATACACCCCAAACCATTGCCTACTTCTCCTGAGTACGGCGATACCACATGAGTGACACTTTTGCAGCCTGGAGTGCACAAAGGCCCAAATTCAACGAGTACCTTTAGGTTTACATGGCTGCTCACAATTAGCCCCGCCCAAAATGCCAGAACAGTAAACACACCCCACAAATGACCCCATTTCGGAAAGTAGACACCCCAAGGTATTCACAGAGGGGCATAGTGAGCCCGTCTGAGATTTTTTTTTTGCCAGAAGTTAGCAGAAATGGAAACTTTATTATATATTTTTTTCCTCAGAAAGTGTCATTTTCCGCTAACTTGTGAAAAAAATGAAATGATACATGAACTCACCAAGCCCCTCCGTGAATACTTTGGGGTGTCTTCTATCTAAAATGGTGTGATTTGGGGGTATTTATACTTTCCTGGCATTCTAGCACCTGAAGAAACATGACAGGTGCTCAGAAAGTCAGAGCTGCTTCAAAATGCCGAAATTCACTTTTTGCACCATAGTTTGTAAACGCTATAACTTTTACCCAAACCAATAAATATACGCTTATTGAATTTTTTTTTATCAAAGACATGTAGAACAATAAATTTAGAGAAAATTTTACATACAAATGTAGTTTTTTTTGAAAAATTTTACAACAGAAAGTGAAAAATGTCATTTTTTTGCAAAAATGTCGTTAAATTTTTATTAATAGCAAAAAAAGTAAAAATGTCAGCAACAATGAAATACCACCAAATGAAAGCTCTATTAGTGAGAAGAAAAGGAGGTAAAATTCATTTGGGTGGTAAGTTGCATGACGGAGCAATAAACGGTGAAAGTAGTGTAGTGCGGAATTGTAAAAAGTGGCCTGGTCATTAAGGGTGTTTAAGCTAGGGGGGCTGAAGTGGTTAAGCTTATGGACGAAGTGGCTTGGCATGCTCTTGAGGGTAAAGACAACACATGCAATTGGACACTGAGGAAAACCAGCGGAAACAGGTAATAAAACTATGTTAACTGCAACCAACTAAATATATGACTGCTTAGACTGTGGGCTAAGGATTATTCAATCTTCAACACTGAAATTGAAACACCAAAAAGGACAAGCCGTAAAGTTCTGCAAATCAAGGAAATAGCAGGGTCGCTAAAATCTGTACATGATCAAGCACCTAGCTCCAATCTGTGGCATGAACATGAAATCCAGATTACAAGCAAAGTTTTTTAGTTACATAAAACCTCAAATCGGATCAAGTTGTGGCTCATGTTCATCCATGTGACAGTTACCACCATTTGCTGCAAACTGAGAGGGACAGAATTCTTGGACTGAGATCTAGGTTTATCAGAATGGCAGGTCACTACGCACCTAGGCCAAGATGTCAGCACTGTTCAATGTTGAGGTGTGCACAGAGGCAAACCCGTGAACAGACTTCAAAATGGTGTCACTAAAAAATATAATTTGCCTTGCAAAAGAACAACCCCTCATATGGCTACGAAGACAGAAAAATAAAAAAGTTATGTCCAGAGAAAAAACAGCACTTTGATACTGGGTTTTGCTTTGGTAGTATATTGTGCTGCACTGTGGTATTGTGTTCTGCTGGGGCAGTATATTGTGCTGTACTGTGTTATTAGGTTCTTCTGGTGCAGTATATTGTGCGGCACAGTGGTAATTGGTTCTGATGGGCCAGTGTAGTGTGCTGCACTGTGTTATTATATTCTGCTGGGGCAGTATACTGTGATATTTGGTTCTGCTGGGATAGTGTATTTGCACTGCACTATGTAACAATTTTTAAAATTTATTAAAGACACACTATCTATACAAGAGTGTCTCAATTGGTGACACGACAGATGTATAGGCGGTAGAGTCCAGTTTTGTCCAGATGTGTGCCATATTCTCAGATATGGACTCCACTTTTTGAGTGATGCGTCGTCTCAGGTCATTCAGATCCTGTGGTTAGAGTGGCAGATACACTGAGTTCTTGATATAACCCCAAAGAAAGAAGTCTCATGCTGTTAGATCTGGTGATTATGCAGGCCACAGCAACACCAGTGAATCATTTATTCCAGTTAGGCAAATCCAACATCTTGGTAGAGATTTATTCAGGTATTAACAAACATCTGGCTGGAAATTAGGACCACCATCCTGCTCATAAACTACATTCGGCAGATCTTCTATCTGTGGCATTGCCTATAGCAACCAACCGTTTAAGGCAATGGACACATTTGTGGCAATCTATTATGATTGCATTTTACTCATTTCGGGCTAAAAATATTTTTTTTTTCGATTGGTCTTTATTAAAAAATTTCTGCAGTTTTTGTAAGACATGCGGTTAAAAGTCAGTCTATTTGCAAACTGTCCCTCTTGAGTTCTGCTGACAGGCTCAGGCAAAGTCTTATTTCTAATCTCCTGAAACACTCATTTAAGTCATATTCTTATGAGTTGGATAAAAGGTTAGCTAAGTTGAGTGTTTATGAGATCAGGAGATCAGAGATAAGGCTTCACATGAGCTGACAGCTGGAGGAATTTAGAATAATTAGGATAATCTGCAAATTTTATTACATAAGTACAGTATACAAACCCTTTGCTATGACACTTTAATTTCTCTCTAGGGGCCTCAAATTTCTCTTGAGATGTTTCTACACCTTGATTGGAGTTCACCTGTGGTAAATTCAGTTGAATGGAAATAATTTGGAAAGAAACCACCATGTCTAAATAAGGTCTGATAACGTTTATCAGAGCAAAAACCAAGCCATGAGAAGGAAAGAACTTTCTGTAGAGCTCAGAGACAGGATTGTGTGAAGGCACAGATCTGGAGTAGGGTGCACAAACTTTCTGTTGCACTCAAAGTTCCCAAAAGCACAGTGGGCTCCATAATTCTTAAATGGAAGAAGGTTGAAACAAGCAGGAGTCTTCCCAGAGTTGGGCACCCACCAAACTAAGTAGTTGTTAGAGAAGGGCCTTGGTAAGAGATGTGACAAAGAACCCAATGGCCACTCTGACCAAGCTACAAAGATACTGCATGCAGATGGAAGAAACTTCTATAAGGTCAACTATCACTGCAGTATCGATATAAAAAAAAACACCTGGAGTTTGCTAAAAAACATCAAAAGGACTTTGAGGCAGTAACAAACACAATTTTCTGTTTTAATCTAACCAAGAGTGAACATTTTGGGCTGAATTCTAAGTGTCATGTCTGGAGGAAACCAGGCACTGCTCATCACCTGCCTAATACCATCCTTAACATAACCATAGCAAAGGCAGGTGCACTCTGCGGCAATACTAAACCCTCACACCGATGTTAAAATTGAGAGGTTAGTTCGACACATCCTACTAGGAGGACATGTCTTAAGCTCGGACACCACGTCAAGGTCTCTCAAGTAGCCCGAGACCCTACCACTCAACCTTCCTGTGCCGTATGGGCGATACCAGGGGCCGTTGGGCATTACGGGAGCGTAAGGCCTGACTCCCAAACAGCTAACCAGTGACCTCCAGCATGTAACCATGCTTGCAATGGGAGGTGGGAGGTGCCTGTGAGCCCCACCCGAGACCGGCTGATATGGCCCAGAGCCTCCTAGGTGCACCTGAATGTAGCCTGTAGATGAAAAGCAGGCACATTTAAATTGGAGTTTATACACCTCCAAACATATTATACAAACCATTAGAAAACGGGGTGTGGTGTTTAACAAGCAGGATATCCTCAAAGAGCATGAGCATATCTTGCTTGTTAAACACCACACCCCGTTTTCTAACCAATACCATCCTTACAGTGAAGGATGGTGGTCGCACCATAATGCTGTGGGGTGTTTTTCAGCAGCTGTGACAGGGAAAATAGTCAGGGCTGAAGGAAAGATGAATGGAGCAAAATACAGAGATATTGTTAATGAAAACCTGATTCACAGTGCTCTGGCCCTCAGACAAGGCAGAAGATTTACCGTCCAACAAGACAATGACCCTAAGCACGCAGCCAAGACAACTGGGAGTGGCTTAGGGATTACCTTATGAAGGTCCTTGACAAGAACCCAATAGAACATCTCTGGGGAGACCTGAAAATGGCTGTCCACCAATGACCGATGAATGGATGTATTAGTTTCATTACACGTATAAAGAAGGGAATAGACAGCTCTCAGAGTTTTCCCATTTATTGGTATTCTCTGTAAAAAAAAAAAAGTTCTTCTTATGGAGTGGATCCCTGCATTCGTTCCACTGGTGGTACAAGTTAGGAATCAGTGTAGAAGTTTTTATATTATGAATGGCTGGATAGGCATAAGAACTAACGAGATCAAAACAGAGATAGTTGGTTGAAATTTTTGTACCCAGGATTAAAGAAGATATTTTCAAAGACTGAGCTTCAAGAGTTTCTTCAGGGGCGTAGCTATAGGGGGTGCAGAGGTAGCAGTCGCTACCGGGCCCAGGAGCCTGAGGGGGCCCAAAGACACTTGTGCCGCATAAGAAGACGCACAAAGCACTGAGGGAAGGGAGCTCAAGTTGTACTCTTGCACCAGGGCCCATGAGCCGTTAGCTACGCCCTTGGTTTTCTTGCTAGGGTAGATGATATCTGACTACTGACCTCTGGTTGTGAGTGAAGGATGGGGTTTGGGCAGGTGATAATTCTATGTTGTATATAAATGTATTTCTTTTTTAATGAACCTAATTACTAGGGCTCTATATGGTTTTAAATGATATATGAAAATATAAATAAAATGATGTGAACATAGCCTAAGGCCTCATGTCGTATTTCACCGAAACTGGTGTCTCCAGGGGACCATGGGGCTTATTAGTATTCATAGCATTCTAACACCGTCTTAAAATCCAGGACGTGAGGTGATCGATTTACATTAGCATCTAACAACCAATAAATTATCACTATAGTATAGGGCAAGTCAATGCTGTTAGGTGAATGATCTTTTAATAAAAGTTAAAAATAAGCAATCCTAAACGACCTGCTAAATTATATTAAGTTATTAAAATATAGCCAGTCTCAAATAAACATAAAGAGAACCGGTCACCATGAAAATGCAGTGTAATTTGCAGGGAGCAAGCTATAGAGCAAGACGTGATTGAGCATATTAATATATAGTTCTGCGGGATAAGATTCATATAACTTGTAGCTTATTCATTGAAATCTTTGCTCAGTCTGGGCTTAGGAATCCAATACATGGTTGTACCCACTGACAAACATCTATGAATTCATAGTCATAGAGATAGCTGTCAACAGTGTCAGACTGGAGAGCTTAGGGCTCACCAGTGAAACTGATTCTTGGGGCCTACTCCACACCTATGTAGAAATGTTGCATGTTCAATTTCAAATTTGCTTAATAAAACCTGTCGTTATAAAGGTACAGACTTTTTTTTAAGGTTTTCCGCAGCACTAGATTTTGTCACAATTCAGTACCAAAATCCACGTGTTACATGCAGATTTGTTATGGACTTTATTTAACTATATACACATGCTATGGATTAAAAATCCACATCATAATTACATTTCTGCTGTGGATTTTATCTGCAGTACATGTATGATATTTGTATAAACTCTCACCCACTGTGCCAGTAACTTAACCCCCTGAAGATTTTCCAACCACAATTCCACAGTGGAAAGTCTTTAGCATGTCCTCACATGTGAGTAGTGTTGAGCGAACCTGAACTGTAAAGTTCGGGTTCACACCGGACTTTAGGGTTTTTTGTACCCGGACCTGGACCCGAACTTTAGGGTTCGGTGTTCTGCGTTTAATAAAGTTTGTTGAAAGGCTGCAGGGCAGCCAATCAACAAGCGTTTAAGCTGTGTGCCCTTAGACCCATCCTCTATATAAGCTGGATGTCACGTAGCACCACCGTCACTTCAGCTCTTACTAGTGCAGGTATAGAAAGCAGGCTGCCGCTGTGAGGAGAGAGTAGGAAAGAATCTGAAGTGGCTGTTAAATCTGTGACCTACAGCGATTATTTTTGTGGGTGAAATGCAACATTTTTATACCCCTGAGATACAAAAATAATATTTAATCCGTCTGTTAGTTAGGTGGGCGTCAGCGACCGGTTTTTGCAAGTGCAGTGCACTTGCATCTGCATATGCCAGTAAATCCTTCTGGTAGTTCAGTGGGCGACATATTCACATTTTTTTAACTACATCTCCACTGCATATGTGCCAGGGGAAGGTTCAGTGGGCGACATATTCACATTTTTTGCTGTGAAATTCCCCTGGGCTGCATACCTGACAGGGAAATAAATTCAGTAAATACATTAGTTAGATTGTGTGGGGTGACAAATTCACTTTTTTTGCTGTAAAGTACCCCTGAGGCCTGCGCTGCATATATGACAGGGAAATAAATTCAGTAAATACATTAGTTAGATTTTTGGGGTGACAAATTGACATTTTTCACTGTAAAGTACAGCTGAGGCCTGCGCTGCATACATGACAGGGAAATAAATTTAGATAATCTATCTATTAGATTGTGGGGTGACATACTCACATTTTTTGCTGTAAAGTACCCCTGAGGCCTGCGCTGCATACCTGACAGGGAAATAACTTCAGTAAATCTATCTGTTAGATTTGTGGGTTGACAAATTCCCTTTTTTTGCTATAAAGTACTCCTGCGGCCTGCGCTGCATACCTGACAGGGAAATAAATTCAGTAAATACGTCTGTTAGATTTGTGGGGTGACATATTTACATTTTTCACTGTAAAGTACCGCTGCGGCCTGTGCTGCATATATGACAGGGAAATAAATTCAGTAAATCCATCTGTTAGATTTGTGGGGTGACAAATTAAAATATTTCACTATAAAGTACAGCTGCATCGCAGGGAAATAAATTCAGTAAATCCATATTAACAGATTGTGTGGGGTGACAAATTTACTTTTTTTTTGCTGTAAAGTAACCCTTGCGGCCTGCGCTGCATATCTGACAGGGAAATAAATTCAGTAAATCCATCTGTAAGATTGTGGGGGGACATTTCCACGGTTATCAGGTCAGTCATTCACAAGTGGCTCGGAGGGTGGGTTACTGCACCAACATAGGCCAGGTACACAAGTGTCTGGCCAGGGCACATGTGCAATACCCTATTTTTACACCCATGACACAGAAAGATAATTTATCTGACTGTTAGTTCTGTGGGTGATCTTCCTACTGTGATTTTTGTGTGGGTGCAATGCAACATTTTTGTACCCCTGCCACACAAATATAATATGTAATCCATCTGTTAGTTAGTTGGGTGACAAACCAATTTTTGTGTGAAGTACACATGCACCGCATACCCGACAGTGAAATAAATTTCTTAAATTCGTCTATTACATTGTTGGGTGACATAAACCCATTTTTTCTCTCAAGTACAACGGCACTGCATGTCTGACGGGGAAATACATTTCTTGAATTCGTCTGTTACATTGTTGGGTGACATAAACCCATTTTTTTCTCTCAAGTACACCGACACTGCATACCTGACAGGGAAATATATTTCTTAAATGCCTCTGCCAGTATTTCAAAATTCCTGGCCTTTGAAATGCTGTCATGCCATCTGGTGGAGACGGACACTTTTAAAAACCTTATGGCGAAACACTCCTTCCCTGCACAACCAAGACAAAATCAGGTGTGCACTAGATACGTAACCACCGATAAGTGGACCAGTAAGCACGGGCAGGGACGTCATAGCTCCCTAACAGCACACTGGGTAAATGCAGTGGCTGCTGGGCCTGAGGCAGATAGCAGTTTGGCGCATGTCCTTTTGCCACGAGGATTGCAGGGCATTTCTCTTTGCCTCCTGTTGCCTCCTACTCTGCTTCCTCCTCTACCACCTCCTCACCCGCTCAGCTAAACCCTCTTACCACCAACTTCAGCACAGTCAGGGGGGAATGACAGCAGGCTGTTTTAAAACTCATCTGTTTGGGGGGAAAAATCCACACCGTGGAGGAGCTGTGGATGGGCAGGGAACAACAGACCGATGAGTGGTTGGTGCCACTGAGCCTCAAGCCCGACCTGGTTGTTTGCGATGATGGGCGAAATCTCATAGCAGCTCTGGGCCCAGCCGGTTTGACGCAAATCCCTTGCCTGGTGCATGTGCTGAATTTGGTGGTGCAGAAATTTCTGAAAAACTACCCCTGACTACCCCGTCAGAGCTGCTGCAGAAAGTGCGGGCCATCTGTGCGCGCTTTCGGCGTTCTTACCCTGCTGCTGCTCGCCTGTCTGCGCTGAAGCGTAACTTCGGCCTTCCCGCTCACCGCCTCATATGCGACGTGCCCACAAGGTGGAACTCCACCTTGCACATGCTGGAGAGACAGCAGCAGCAGGCGATAGTGGAGCTTCAGCTGCAGCACGCACGGGTGAGTCGCTCTGCGGAACAGCACCACTTCGCCACCAATGAGTGGGCTTCCATGCGAGACCTGTGTGCCATGTTGCACTGTTTCGAGTATTCCACGAACATGGCCAGTGCCGATGACGTAATTCTCAGTGTTACTATCCCACTTCTATGTCTCCTTGAAAAAACGCTTTGGGCAATGATGGAAGAGGATGTGGCACAGGAGGAAGAGGGATCATTTCCATGGTTATCAGGCTAGTCATTCACAAGTGGCTCGAAGGGTGGGTTCCTGCACCAACATAGGCCAGATATACAATTGTCCATCCAGGGCAAAGTTCTGGAGGAGGAGGAGAAACCGTGTTCACAGCAGCGTTGCACCCAAAGCAGCTCATGGGCATCACTGGAGCGTGGCTGGGGGGATACAGAGGACACAGACGATACACCTCCCACAGCGGACAGTTTGTCGTTGCCTCTGTGCAGCCTGGCACACATGAGCAACCACATTCTAACCAGTGCTGATTACTGGGTGGCCACCCTGCTAGATCCCCGTTGCAAGGACATTGTGCCGTCCTTAATTCTGTCACTGGAGCGTGATCGGAAGATGCGCGACTACCAGCGCACGCTGGTAGACGCGCTGCTGATGGCATTCCCACCAGACAGCAGGTGCTCAGTGGAAGCACAAGGCGAAAGCAGAGAAGGAGGAGACCTCTCCTGCATAAGGAAACGGGACGGATCCATTTTGCAGCCCATAGACTTCTATTATGACGGAATGAATAACAGAATGCCTCTAAAGGCATTCCTTTATGCATTCCGTCATATAATTGCGTTACGGTTTGTGGTAACGGAATCCATAACGCAATTCACCTTTTACCACAAAACGAAGTGTGAACGAATTTCATAAGCGGAAATGCGCTCATCTCTAATAGTGACCAATCAGAGCCCAGCTCTCATTTTTTCAGAGCCCTGTAGGAGCCTAAAGCCGAGTTCTGATTGACTGATCTATTATTCAGTTGGATAAAAGTGGCCTACTGTGTCAGGAAGATGGTGTTCTCCCTGGAATGGCGAAGCAGATCGATTAAGGAAATGTAAGAGACCTTTTCCAACAAGTACCCAGGAACAAATCTACCAGCTAAATGTTGTATTCAGAGTCTGGCTCGGAAATGGCTTCAAACTCTGTTGCTAATATGAAGAAACCGAGACCTTCATCGATCAGGACGTCTGAAGTTGTGCATGAAATTCACTGAAAGAGTTTGACAAAGGGAACATGGAAATTGGTTGCCGACTAGGAATGCTGACAGACATTTGGACCCTCACTGTACTTCATGATGGACGAAGCTTGGTTTCATTTATCAGGTCACGTAAATTCCCAGAACATGAATTACGACCAGAAAATTGGCATTTGGTGCGCAGTGTCAGGAACACGAATAGTGGGCCCAATTTTCTTCAAATCAACTGTGAATACCGCAATTTACCTGGTCATCTTTGGAAAGTTTTACAACCAACCTCATGGGACTCACTGGCACAGGTTCATGAACTGTTTACAGAGGAGCAAGGGGTTATGGCCACCATGTTCCCCTTACTTGTCCACATGCGATTTTTATCTGTGGGGAAATTTAGAACAGAAAGTGTCCGCTAACAATCCACATCCCCTGGATGAACTCAAGGGAAACATCACAAACACTATCTGCAGCATCACAAGCAGTATCAGCCAACATGATCCGACATACCAACAGATGCATAGATGTAAACAGGACTACTTCAACATCTTTTGTGACTTTTGGGTAATTTAAAAAAAAACAATCCACTTGCTCGTTCATCTTGCCATACTATCGCTGGAGGCGGGCTACTTTTTCGTGGCCCACCCTGTATATTTAATGTGCAAAGTTTGGCACTGTGCTTTGAGAGCAGAGACACGGCCATGGTGCTACTGCAAGTGCTTAGACTGGGCCACCGTAAAAAAGGGGCGACCCAGCCCGAGGCCTCTTAGAGAACACCGTAAAAACACGTATAGGTGGTCACTAAGGGGTTAAAATGTTCCCTTCTAATGGTTGTCATAGGTGTCCCATTATTGCAATCCAACAAGACCCATCTCAGAGCCTTTATTGAAAAGAACTGCTTTTCTTCTGCCAGGGAATTTGAAGTTTATGGCTGTTCTGTCACTCTCTTTCACTTTATACTTACAGTACAAGTCAAAAGTTTCCAATGACCTTTTCATTAAATGGTTTTCTTAATTTTTTTTTATTCTCTACATTGTAGGTTCATATTGAAGACATGAAAATGATGGAGGAACACATATGGAATTAAGTAGTAAACAAAATAGTATTTAAAAAAACAGAACGTTTTATATTTTATTCTACTGTAGTAAAAAAATAATAATAATCAAACAAGAAAAACACAGATTAAAAAGGTGTGTCCAAACTGTTTACTGCTACTGTATAGGTGGATTTACATGTACCATTGAGCAGCAGATTGTCGGGAAGGGAGCACTCCTTCACAACTGTCAGCTGCTCGTTCAGTGGAGGTGAACTGCTGCATTTACAGTATATGGACGAGGGATCGCTACTGCAATCTCTGGTCCCTATACAGCTGCATTGTTTCTGGGCAGCAGATCAATGTTTATACAGAACGATCTGCCATCCAGAAAGGATCATTTAGTTTCACTCATTCATCAGGGGATCTGCTGCACCTTTACATGGCAGATTGTTAGGAATAAGCATTCGAAAAAACGTTCATTCCCAATAATCTGCCCGATTATCTGCATGTCTAAATCCACCTTATGTTGTAGTAATCTTTGCTCATTCCTCAATTATCCCTTATCCTGTCTTATTGTTGTCAATTTACCTCTGTCTGTTAAGCTTCTTTATCAATAGAGAGATTTAAAAAAAAAAAGTGCACTATTTTTACAATAAATTGGTCCTGATCTCTCACATGATGGACACAAACTGCACCTAACGGACTCCACTGACTAAAATGGAGTCTGACGGTTTCTGCCATGTGACGCAACACAGCATGCTACGGCATTTTGTCCAGCGTTGTTGATGGCATCTGCAATGAAGGCCCCTAAAGGAGCCTCCCATACAAATGTGAATGTGACATGTATCTTTATCTATATAACAGAAAACACACACAGAGTTGTTACACTCCACACATTTACCAGACCTTATATTACTGTGATTAGTTCTAGCTAAAAATAATATACATTCACTCTTTTCTAGGCCTCTCTGTAATTAGTCCTCCTCATAGTAACACATAATTAAAAAGGCTACAGAAAACCACAGACCACTGCACAGAAATAGGCTCTCTCACCCAATTATATAACTGAATCATAAGTGAGATGTGATGAAATGGATTGCAACTATGATATCTATCTATCTATTTATTATTACTTTTTATATATATATATATATATATATATATATATAAAGAAGGACATATATATGTGTGTATGTATGTATGTATGTATATATGTTCCGTGATCACTCAAAAACGCAACCATCGATTTCAGTAAAACTTGGTATACACTTCCCTTGCTACCTGGAAAGAAATCTTGGTGGGGGTCATACGCCCCTACACAGCAGCTGTATGGAATTTGTATGCTCCAACTGTTTTTGCTACACATATTGCTCTGTAACTCAAAAACTCATTGATTAATTTCTACTAAACTTGGTACACATATCACTTACTATCTGGGAAAGCATACTGTGGGAGTAACATGCCTGTACACAATGAGTTTCTGTCTGTCCCGATGTCTGTCTGTCTGTTCTTTATGCACGACCAAACGACTGGACCAATCTTCCCCAAGTTTGGCACACATGTACATCAGGTGTCCGGGAAGGTTTTAGACCAGGTCTCAGCTCTCTAGGACGTACCGTTCCTGAGACATTCTCAAAAAATGACCTGCATTAGCCAATAAAAGTCTGCAAGTCTTTCTCTTCATATCCCAACTGCCATACACATGGTCACATGTCCCTTATCAGCCAATAGAAGCTCGCAGGCCCTTAGTCTCCACATACACACAGTTTTACTCCAGGTTTCCATAACAACCCAGCCATTTTTCTTCACTGCTGTAGGTCAGATTTAGGCTAGGGCTACGACGACATATGTCGCGCAACAATAAGTTGCACGACACATAGGGCACAACTACACTGCTACATGTGACGAGCAACATTGATGTGGCACGACAATTTTTATAATGATAGTCTGATTTTGCACTGCGACATGTGACATGCTGAGACTGCGGCGCAACAGTCGCAGAAAAATCCATCCTGGATGGACTTTTTGCAACTGTCATGTCACAGTCTCAGCATGTCACATGTTGCAGTGCAACACCATAGCCTATCATTATAAAAATTGTTGAGATAAAATGTCGAGCGACACATGTCGTCTTGTAGCCCTAGCATTAAAGGGGCAGGGCACTGTGGAGGTCACTGTTAAAGAGGCGTTCACTTTGAATGTTACTGTTAAGGGGCAGGGGCCACTATTAAAGGTGAAACTTCTGTGGAGGTCACTGTTAAGGCAGCAGGGTACTTTGAGGTCACTCTTAAGGCAGCGGGGTACTGTGGAGGTCACTGTTAAGGGGGCAGGACCCTGAGGAGGTTACTGTTAAGGGGCAGGCTGCTGTGAAGGTCAAAGTTAAGCGGATGTGCTGCTGTGGAGGTCCCATTTTAAAGTGCCGGGGCATTGTGAGGGGGGTCAGTGTTAAGGGGTGGGGGACTGTGGAGTTCACTGTTAAAGGGGTGAGGTGCTGTAGGGGTCACTGCTATGGAGAATACTTTCAATATCTTTTAACGACACACACAACCATTAAATGAAATAGATGAAATATACCTGTGTAAAGCCAGATCCTTCTGCTAATGAAAAAGAAAGAAAACAAACAATCATTAATCATACATTTCCCTAGGCTAGGTTCAACACCACATTTTTGCCAAACTGTCGATGCATTCCAATACTGCTAAAAGTGCATATTCCTACAACAGCATGACTACACAGTTGGATTATATTAAAAAAAAAACTTTTTTTGACCGAGAAACCTAACAGGCTGCAGGTTTGTGTCCTGTCCAAATCTAAAGACAGCACCCATTTTTATAATGGTAGCAGCATCCAACTGTACAGGGAGTTGCTTCCTCTTCTAGCAGTATACATTTTTTTATTTTGTTTTTAGCTTTAGTTTTAAGTATGCAGTTAAAGCATGGTGTGAGCCTACTTTTTTTTTTTTTTTTTACTATACTGCAGATCCATAGCCATGCCAAAGGAAAAAGTGAATCAACATGCTCAAATGCTGCCAGACAAAAGAATTCACACCACACCAAATATATACAAACTGCTAGCAGTGGCGTGCCTGGAAAAAGGGGGGGGGGGGGGCTTTCACCCCGGATGCTGGCTCTCAGGGGGGTGCCAGAACAGAAGCAATGAGTGCTGACCTGATGCTGAAGGAGGTCAGGTGACTGCAGCACTGGCCCTGAGAAGAGCCAGCCAGGACAGGGAGAGTGGTTACAGAAGAGGTAAGTTACTTTATTATTTTACAGTCTGATCTGAGGTCTGATATGGAGGTCTAAAGGGGGGTCTGGAGAACTGACTGGGGGGTCTGGAGGTCTGACTCGGGGGGTCTAGAGGTCTGACTGGGGGGTCTGGAGGTCTGACTGGTTGGACTGGAGTGGTCTATTTGGGGGTCTGGAGGTCTAATGGGGGTCAGATATGGGGGTCTGGAGGTCTAGTGGGGGTTGATGCTGTAGGAGGTCAGGTGACTGCAGCACGGGCCCTGTGAAGAGCCAGCCAGGACAGAGAGAGTGGTGACAGGAGAGGTAAGTTACTTTATCATTTTACAGTCTGATCTGAGGTCTGATATGGAGGTCTAATGGGGGGTCTGGAGGTCTAATAGGTGTCAGATATGGGGGTCTGGAGGTCTAATGGGGGTCCTATCTGAGGTCTGATATTGGGTCGGGGTCTTACATGGAGGTCGATTGGTGGTCTGATCTGAGGTTTAAAACTGGGGTCTTATATGGGGTCTGACATAGAGGTCAAAAGGGGGTTTGGTCTGAGATTGGAGGATCTCATTTAGGGTTTTATATGGGGGTCTGATCTGAAAGGAAGGTGTTTTTTTTTATTACTAGCACACAATATAAAGGGGTGTTTTTGTACAGGTACCAGTATTTTCAGGGGGACTGTTTCTGCAGGAACGTATTGGGGAGCACAGTGGGCACAGTATTGGGGGTGGCAGGATGGGGTGTTGAGAAGGTGGGAGGATGATGGAAAAGTAGGAAAGTAAGACATCTGTTTATTAAACTCTGCAGAGACTAGGCGCGGCTGAAAGAAGTCACCATGGTGGTCCGGTCTAACAGGAGAAGAAGAGGAAAGAGAATATCTACATCAGAGAAGAGAAGTCACTGGATGTAATAGGTATGTGGTGCTGTATGTAATGTTGTATGTTCTGTAGCGCTGTATGTAATGTTTTCCAAGTATGTCTTTAAAGGGGTTGTCTGCTTATTTTTTTGTAGGAGCGCTGCCTTCTCTGCTCTGTTTACCTGCTCATCACTGCAAATGCTACGGCGAGCAGGTAAACAGAACAGAGAATGCAGTTTTCATCTGAGCGCTGCCCTCTCTTCAAACAGCTGGGGGCACAGAGGGAATTACTATTATGGAGGGGGCACAGGGGGCATTACTAATGTGAAGGGACACAATAGGCATTTCTACGATGGAGGGGGCACAGAGCCAAGGGCATTACTACAATGAAGGGGGCACAGTGGGCATTATTACTGTGAAGGGGCACAATGGGCATTATTACTGTGAAGGGGGCACAATGTGGATTTCTACTATGGAGGGGGCACAGAGGGCATTACTAGCAAAGTGGGCATTACTACTCTTAAGGGGGCACAGTGGACATTATTACTGTGAAGGGGCACAGTGGGCATTATTACTGTGAAGGGGGCACAATCGGCATTATTACTATAAAGGGGGCACAATGGGGATTATTACTATGAAGGGGACACAGTGGGCATTATTACTATAAAGGGGGCACAATAGGGATTATTACTGTGAAGGGGGCACAAAGAGGGCATTACAACTGTGAAAGGGGCACAGAGGGGGCATAACTACTGTGAGAGGCCACAATGTAGACATAACTACTGTGAGGGGAGAGGCACACATCTGTACAAAACTACTGTGAAGGTTGTACAATGAGGGCAATACTACTGTAAGGGGGTACCATTTTTTTAAAGTATTGGGAGGAGGGTTTCAAAGAAAAGACCCACCCCAGGTGCCAAAAACCCTAGGCGTGCCACTGACTGCTAGACAATTCCCTAAACGGAAGACTAAGCACTCAAGGCCCACTAGAGTCAAATGTTCTTTTGTAGATCCCGATTTCAGTTCATTCACAAGGTATTCCCTGCTGTACAGCCCAGGAGGCCACATGTTTTAGGCTCCTCTATCCATAGGACAGGAAACCCACAGAAGGAGGAAGTGGGTGTTCCCCTTTTATTTTGCTCTAAGGCTTCCTGTCCAGCTGAAGGGGCAGATCCCTTTCTCACAGGTGCTGTCATGGGTGAAGGGAAAGAGAATGTTGTACTAAAGGAGCAGGAACCAAGAGGAAGGGAGTGGGTAAGTATGGTTGACCAAGTCAAGTGGGGAGGAGGGAGAATTGTGTATTCGCTTATTTAGTAGAGGTGAAGCTGTACATGATACCAATTAAAGGGAATATGTAATAAGAAAATGACATATTGTTTAAACTACGTTTTTATATTTAACATATTTCTAAAGAATTTTTGATTATTTTAAATTTTCCATGTCACTATCTATATTTAAACAAAACTCATGAGATTCTGAAGTTTTTGCACTGGCCACTGAGCCTAATAATTGGCGCTATTTCCTGGTCTGTAAAGATTATTTCCCCGCAGTTACCTGCTCATCTGTCATTCTAATTCTGCCTTTAATGATATCACCTCTATGTATAGATAAGACAGGATCCACCATTCACAATAGGTGATTATCAAAGCTCATCTATACTTTCCTTGTACAATGACCACTGCACAGGTCACAGAACATGCCTAGAAAGCTCTCCATAGAGGTCAATGAGGTCCCCTCCAGGCCATTGTGTCTATGGCCCATGGGGCTGGCGTAAAGCAATTTTCCTAATGCTTTCTAAATGCTGTTAAGAACATCTCAGGCAAGATGGCCACCCCCATAATGATGTTCAGGAAACAGAATTAATCTACAATCGTAAAATAGAACACATATTAGAAAAAAGGATGTGTGTTACCATCTTGCTGTAAATGGCAGATAACATTTTTGGTGACACATTTCCTTTAAATACAGTAAGCACATATAAACATATAGTAACTGCCAGGAACATACAAATAACCTGCACTCACTGAAGAAATGTGTAATTACAGACTGAACTACAATCCTAAAATAAATTAAACTGAAATGAATACAAACCAGCCCTAAATAGCTTGATACTCTCTATATTAAACATAAAGATTGTATAAATAAGGGCCAGTTCACACAGAGATTTTTGGAACTGATTTTGGAGCACTTCCGCCTCAAAATCAGCTCCAAAAAAGCCTCCTATTTATTTTAATGGAAAGTAGCAGTTGCTTTTTTTCTATGTGGAGCAGCATGCCCTATCTTGGGACTGAATCCATGCTGATTCTATTGAAAGAACTGCTCTGTATGTGCTTTTTTTTTTTTAAACACATTTTCTGTGCTTTTTTGGCATGGATCAGCAGCAAAACCCACAAGCTGAAAATTCAGTTTTGTATTGAAGTAAACACCCATTGGAAAATAAAAAAGCATCAGAAAACTGCATCAAAAACCGTGGGTTCTGCACTGAATTTTGTAGGTGGATTTTCAAAATCTTTAGTGTGAACATACCCTAAGGAGGATTTATAGGCTGTGCAAACATAAAAAGTAGTACTCACTCACCTCACTGCCAGTAATTGCCTACAGCAGTCATATGCCCGTGTGTGAGATCACTGTTAGACCAAGAAGAAGGGAGTGGTGGTGGGGCTGTACAACGTTGGGACAGAAGCGGCGGTGGATTTGTCAAGTCAGCACTGCCCTTTATATTTTTCAATCCCTCACCACATCTCCTGATACGTGAAACACATTGGGGCTGTGCTACATGCTGCCCTGTATCTTTCAAAAAGTACAGTATATATCATCCCCCTAAGACCAGAAAAGTGGTGCCAAATGTAGTCGCAAACTTCAGCGCATGATGCTTTTGGGCAAAATTTTGCAACTTGTTTTGGGTTTTACTCATCGTGATGAGGGGCTGGAGTAAGTGGTCCATCATATGTATTATAATTAGGGATGAGCGAATAGACTTCGGATTAAACATCCGATGTCGATTCGCATACTTTGAATACTGAACGGAGTGAGCGCTCTTAACAGTATTAGAAGTTATTTCCTTACAAAGTCTCGCGAGACTTTGCGTAATAACTTCATAACTCAATTTCTACTGTAAAAAAAAACACTTCCCGAACTTGGGTTCGGTTCCAAGGTACCACTTGGAACCAAACCCAAATTCGGGAAATGTTTTTTTACAGTAGAAATTGATTTATGAAGTTATGCGAAGTGTCACAAGACTTCGCAAAGTAATAACTTCGGCTCATAGGAGCCAATACATTCTAATACTGTACAGTATTCAAAGTATTATGCGAATCGACTTCGAATGGTTCATCCAAAATCGATTCGCTCATCCCTAATTATAAGCAGGAAACTGGCTTAGATTATGACTAAGGTCTAGACCAGCTCCCTGATGTTCTAAACCTCGGATTTTCCCCACTTATATAGCTTTTATTAAGTTACACTATTTGCACAATAAAAAAAAACTATCTTACAAAATAATGTTTTTGTGTCTCCACATTCCAAGACCTATATCATTTTCATTTTTCTCACAGCATAACTGTATCAGGACGATGTGTAGTTTTCATTGGCATCATTTTTGATTATTTTTGCTTATTTTCTGTTTTTGGTATGCGAGATGAACAGACGACAGCTATTCTGGTATTATTTTTCAGGTTTTTACAGTGTTTATGTAACCCATAATTAATGTTTTAAGGTTATAGTAGAAGCCATTATGGACGGAGCATATCTAGAGCTGTCACTTCTCCCAACAAAAAATACTGGCCAAGTTTACACAGGTAAAAAAAAAAGTTGTGTGGTTTCAATTTGTGACAAATTTTGTGAAATGCTGGTCTGTAATAAATCTCCCCTCTAGTGTGACTTTGTATGTATTTAACCCCTAACAATCACCCTGTTTGTGGTCGGCAGGCTGAGCACAGCCTTAGTCTTCAGCAATGTCTTTTGGCATTGCAGAGGGGTGCTAGCTGCTTCTAGAGCTTGCCTGTGTTCAGAAGCTGCAGTTCTTAGTGCAGGCTCCTTCTTGACAGCTACGATCAGAGGAAGCTCCATTCCGGGCTGTTAAACCTTTGCTTCTCTCCTCGATGCTGCATCATGATCAAAAGTAACTCTCCCCTACAATCAGGTCACTGGGGGTGGCGGTGCCATCTGCAGTCAACCCTGAGGACCTACAACGGGCCCTTAGAATGTCTGTTCAGGAAGCCTACTGTTCAGGCACACTAGTGTTACCCTAATAGCACCCTGTGTCATGGAGACAGAGCATAATCTATTAGTATACAAGAGTATGCTGTTGAATTATAAATTTGAAATAAAGTCATAAAATAGTAATACCATAAGTGAGATAAAAAAAAAAAAAGTAAAACAAGGCCTCAAATCAATGAAAAAAAAAAAAACTGTTATGGCTGCTGAAAAGCAGAGAAATTAAAAAAAAATTGCTGGTCACTCAGGTCTTTTTAGGTCTGGTCATTTTGGGGTTAAAACAGTGAAAATGTTCATACAGACACAAAAATCCCAATGACAAAAATAAGTAAGTGGAATTTGCAAACAATTTGCTAAATGAGAGTTTTATGGAAAATCATAAGATTATGTGACGCGTGGAAAGCAGGAATCATTCTATGTATTTAACTGGACGAAGGAAAACAATCCCCAGGATATTCGCTGACAACATGAAGCTTCTAATAAGCCATCAAGGCCGTTTTAGAAAAAGTACCAACCAGTGTAAAAACCCAAAGTAGGCCTCAATAAATAGGTGCTGAGAAGAAGCACTGCCATCATTACAGAAGATATGCGTCTTAACCAAGGTAATGTTTTGCATAGGCTTATGTAATTTGCATATTACAGATAATCCTTCAGCATACCACATTCTATTATTTAAGAATATTCACCTTTAAGTAGTCTTAAGGGAGGCAGCTGACCTCTAATGAGGGATGCCAATAAATAAACCTCAGTTACGGGCATTTGGAACTAGACTGCCCTGTTCTGCAAGCTTCAGTGTATTGTTTGTGTTCAATTGCTCTCTCAGTCTAATAGAAGTATCTGGTTTCCACTATGGACCCGCTGCTATGCACCTCATTACACGGATCAGTTCTTCTAAAGCTTTGGTTACTTGTCAAACATTTTACAGAGGCTGGAGGGTTAGCCTGGCTACTACAAAATCCAAATAGGAAGGGGGGAATTTATGAGGGTAATATTTAAAGTCAATCTTGTTTGGACCTGTGTTGGTGTACTTTGCGCCAAATTTATCCAATGTTGCGCGTTGTTTGTTAAAGGGAACCTGTCACCACAATCCTGGACTATTATCTGCACTAGTTCATGAGTAGCACCGCAGATAAGGAGTCTGGATTGCTATTTTTAAATCTCTCTACTGACCCTTTTTTCCACTGTCAGTGTATAAAGCTGCGCTAAAATACATTGTCAGGACTGCTGTGCATGCGCACAAGTCCTCTCCATTATGTTGGCCCAGCACAGTAGTCCAGACTCCTTATCTGCACTACTGCTCATGTATTACTGTAGATAATACTCCAAGACTTCCCTTTACATGCTACTCCAGTTTCTAGCTCTTTTTACACAACCCTCCCCCCTTTACTTGTCTTGCAACTTGTGCATGTAACAAACGTAACTAAAGATAAAACATGCTGAAAAGACTTATTTGGCAACTTTTCTAAGAACTTTGTAGTACAGGGCGTGATAAATTGCCCCCAAAGCATTTAAAAAGTGCTGACCACGATGTATAAAATCTGCATATTCCTGGTAATGAAATGCTGTGAGCAAAGGTCTAATTAAGCTGTGCCGCCCCTACAGCTAGTGGAATTTGTCAAACTATTAACCCCTTAGTGACCAAGCCTGTTTGGGCCTTACTGACTAAGCATTTTTCTTCCTTTTTTTCAGCGTTGCCTTCCAAGAGCTATAACTTTTTATTTTTCCGTCTATATAGCTTTATGAGGGCTTGATTTTTGCGGGACAAGTTGTAGTTTTTAATGGCACCATTTTGGGGTGCACATAACTTTCTAATTAACTCTTTCTGGGAGTGAGATGGGGAAAAAGCAATACTGCCACTGCGTTTTTACATTATAAATTTTACGGCGTTCATTTTTCGGTATAAATAACATAATATCTTCATTCTCTGGGTCAGTACGATTACAGTGATAAAAAAATAAAATATGTATTTGGTAAAGTTTTTTACTACTTTTTTTTGCAAAAAAGCATTTTAAAAGAAAAAAATGTTTATGCATTGCTGCTTCCCAAGACCCATAACTTTTTTATTTTTCCTTCTATGGCGTTGTGTGAGGGCTTGATTTTTGTGTAACGACTTTTATTTTTCATTGCTATCATTTTGGAGTAAATGGCGCTTTTTGATCGCTTGTTATTACATTTTTTCACTGGCAACTAAGAATAAATGAGCAATTCTGTCTTTTTATTTTTATGGCGTTCATCGTAGGGGGTAATTTACGTGATATTTATGTAGTCCAGGTCATTACGGACATGGCAATACCAAACATATCGGTGAAATTTTTTAAAATTAAAAAGCTTATTTTCAATGGAAGAATAGCGTAATTTTTTTTAATTGAATAGAAAAAATGTTTTAAACTTTCTTTTTACCACTTAATAGTCCCACAAGGGGACTATAGCAGACAGCTTTTTGATTGATTCTAAAATGCAATGCACTATCCCTTTAGTGCATTGCATTTTAATGTCAATGCTATTCTGACATTAACCAGCAGGCTGCGCCCGAGAGGCACAGCCGGCTAGAAGTTACTCAAGGCTGGTCAGGGGCCTACACGAGACCCCAGCCAGCCTTCACACACATCGGCACCCCGCGATCGCATTTGCGGGGTGCCGATGGGAGACAGAGGAAGTCCGCTCCCTCTGTCAGCACTTTACATGTGGCGGGCGCCATTGCCCGCGGCATGTAAAGCGTCAAACAGCCCGGTTTGGAACTCCTGCCGGTCCGGGCTGTTAGAGCAGGGCCACGGCTCCCCGGGGAACACGTGCAGTGCTTAGACTGGGCCGTCCCTTAGTGACCGCCGTAAAAAGGCATATGGGTGGTAACTAAGGGGTTAAACCATTGAGGTACAGCTATATGGTGCAGAATATTCCTGAGGTAGGATTATTTTACATGAATCCACATGTAACACAGTGCAGTGTGAAATTCAAAGTGGAAATCCACAGCATAAATTGACACCCAAAAGATTAAAAATCTGCATTCAGATCTGCAATCAATTTGTACTGGAGTTTTTTTTCAGTGCATGTGGATGAGATTTAGTAAACTCTCATTCAATTTGCTGGAATTGTATTATCAAACCGAAAAAGCGCAGAAAATACCCCATGTGTGAGCATACTCTAACCCTCAGTTCACACTTGCGCGTTTTACAGCGCGTTCGAACGCTCTGTAAAATGCATAACCGATGCAAACCAATGCTTCCCTATAGGACTGGTTCACATTTTTGAGTTTTACAGCGCGTTCGAACGCGCTGAAAAACCCCCGACGCATAAACAAGTACTTGAGCTTTTTTGGGGGCGTTTGTCGCGCGTTTTGGCCCATAGACTTCAATGGGAACACGCAACACTTGTATTTTGCGCGTTTTTGACACTGAAAACACGTGTTCGAACGCGCGTTTATGAATTTGCAACATGCTGGAAAGGCCAAACTTCATATAGACAGGGATATTTGGTCATTGGACAACACTGCAGTCAATCACACAAACGCGCGTAAAACACGCGTTTACTATTGCCAAAAACGCTCACAAAAACGCGTGGAAAACGCGTGTCTCAGAAACGCTCAGGTCTGAACCCAGCGTTAGGCTAGTTTCACACTAGCATTCAGAGATCCGACGTGGATTCAGACAGTGTCTAGATTCAGAGAGCTTCTGCAGGTGGTTCCCAAAACTCAGACATGCTGAGGATTTCAAATACTGACGGAAATCATACGCCCATGTGAATCGCTGTATTCCTGAACATTAGCAGCGGATTCCGGAACATAAAATCCGGACTATATACGCATTGCAAATACGCTCGTCTCAAAGTGGCCTTAGGGTGCCTGCATACAATGCAGATCTGCGAGCAGAAAATCTACACCAAATCCACACTATTTATCGTGGTTTTGGTGCGGATTTGACACAGAATTTCTGCAGGTCTCGCTCCTCCATTGAAAAGGGTAAAATCTACACAAGAAAAAAGTAACAATTGACATGCTCCAGAATTCAAAATCCGCACATGTGAAATCTCATACGTTTTGCTAGTACTGTATTACGCTGCGGTTTTTCCACACGAAATCTGTGCTGAACAACCAGGCATAGCCTGCATCATGTAGCGATAGCTATAGAGTTTATACTGACACCCTGTCACGTCCCATGTACTTATCGGCAAATACTGTGATAGCAACCACAGCAATAAGATATAAGTGCATGTGAACCGATGAGTGCATGGGATGTAGGGTGTCGCGTCCCATGCGCTCATTGTTTCATATGCGCTTATATCTTATTGCTGTGGTTGCAGTTTGTTTGACTAAATTTCCTTCCTCATTTGCTTATTACACCAACATTACCTAAACCTTTTATAGTACATTAAGAGGCCTTTAATACCTTTTTTATTTGTTGTTTTACTTCATCTCCACGGTCCCATGCTTAATTAACTTACTTCCCCTTTTCGTCTCGGCTTGTGATGAAATTTTCCAGTACATTTTGTATTCTTTGAAGCTGCCCTTACTACCCTTAAATCTCTCCTTCAGTCTTATGTGCCTGCTAACAAGGTCATCCAATAAGCAACCTGCTGTAAATCTGTCAAACGCTCCCCGCACGTCTCTCCTACATCTCACGTCAGACGTGTTAGAATAGGAGCTTGTTCCACTATATTTACCATTTGAAGTAATTGTAAACTGTTTTCTTTTGTAGATCAGCTGGTCTTTTATCCATTAATGCATATATTTCCCTCCTTAACCCCTGTGTCAAATTCCATGCTGCTCCTCAGTCCTCCTATAATCCCCATGTGTCATCACTCACCCCTGCCACCTTCTATCCTGTTCCAGTCCTCCTATAATGCCCATGTTTCATCACTCGCCCCTGCCACCTTCCATCCTGCTCCTCTGTCCTCCAATGATCCCCATGAGCCAGGGCTCACCCCTGCCACCTTCTATCCTGCTCCTCTGTTCTCCAATGATCCCCATGAGCCAGGGCTCACCCCTGCCACCTTCTATCCTGCTCCTCTGTCCTCCAATGATCCCGATGAGCCAGGGCTCACCCCTGCCACCTTCTATCCTGCTCCTCTGTTCTCCAATGATCCCCATGAGCCAGGGCTCACCCCTGCCACCTTCCATCCTGCTCCTCTGTCCTCCAATGATCCCGATGAGCCAGGGCTCAACCCTGCCAACTTCCATCCTGCTCCTCTGTCCTCCAATGATCCCCATGAGCCAGGGCTCACCCCTGCCACCTTCCATCCTGCTCCTCTGTCCTCCAATGATGCCCATGAGCCAGGGCTCACCCCTGCCACCTTCCATCCTGCCCCTCCAATGATCCCCATGAGCCAGGGCTCACCCCTGCCCCCTTCCAACCTGCTCCTCTGTCCTCCAATGATCCCCATGAGCCAGGGCTCACCCCTGCCACCTTCCAACCTGCTCCAGACAGGCTGTCTGGCTTAGGTTGCTTCAAACACCTATATATCCACATGTATAGCATAGCTGTAGAGATAGGAGCTAGGTCTAGTTTAAAAACTCACACTCAAACCTTTAGGACAGTGTTTCCCAACCAGTGTGCCTCCAGCTGTTGCAAAACTACAACTCCCAGCATGCCCGCACAGCCAAAGGCTGTCCGGGCATGCTGGGAGTTGTAGTTTTGCAACAGCTGGAGGCACACTGGTTGGGAAACACTGCATTAGGATGCGGCTACACGGCAATTTTGGGAAAGCATCACAGTGTAGAGTTGCCATTGGAATGAATAGGGTTAAAGTGCAGCTAGCATGTTTGCTGCATCTGTGACACACAAATTGCAAAAAATCCAACACTGCTGGATTTTTTGTGATACACGTGATGGAGCAAACGTGTAAGTCGCACTGTGACCCCATTCATTCTTATGGCAGTCCTCCACACTGCACATGACGTGTCCAAAATCACTGTGTAGCCGTACTTTAAAAACAAGACCATAAGTGCTTTGCAATACGATATACAGCTCTAGAAATAAGGTCTTTCAGTAGGGATTGCAATGTTTTACCAGCAGATATTACTACCATCGATTTCAAGGCCTTATATCTATCTCAGGCTGTATATTGTACAGCATGTAGACATATGAACTAGGTCTTGTTTTAAAGCTCCCACTTTAAGCTCCAAAACAAGACCAGAAGAGCCAGGCTCCTGCTCTAAAGGCCCGGATCAGCAGAACCGCTGATCATAGCTGTTTAATCCCTTAGATGCAGTAAATAGCGACCATGGTGAAACCAAGTAGATTCAGAGGAAGGGGAATGAGATAGCAGGATGCCAATGTCTTTTCATGGCTTCCAGGGATTCAAAGAAAGGTCTACAGGTCTGCCCTTTGGGTATGCCTATAAGGCCATTTCACAGACATGGCCTAATAGACTGCATATTAGTTTCCTATCGTCAGTATAATATGCTTAAGTTGTACAGTGTATTATGTAAGCAATCAGAGGATCGCATCTCAAAGTCCTTTGTGGGACTATATGGCGGCCTTGCTATTTTTTTCTATTACCCCCAGAAAGAGTTATAAAAGGTAATCAATGAGTTGTGTAACCCAAAATGGTGCAGTAAAAACTACAAGTTAACCTGCAAAAACACATGCCCCCCTATGGCTACATCAACAGAAAAAATGTTCTAGCTCTTGGAATGTGACGATGAAAAAAAATGAGAAAAAAACAGTTTGGTTACTAATGCCCGAAACAGACTGGTCAACTCAACAACGGGTTAGTTTAGAGATTCTGTACCACATCCAAAATCGCATTTGGGGCTACTACAAACTGCACGTTGTATATACAGTGGATATAAAAAGTCTACACACCCCTGTTAAAATGTCAGGTTTCTGTGCTGTAAAAAAATGAGACAAAGAAATCATTTCAGAACTTTTTCCACCTTTAATGTGACATATAAACTACCACTCAATTGAAAAACAAACTGAAATCTTTTAGGTAGAGGGAAGAAAACAAACATAAAATAATATGGTTGCATAAGTGTGCACACCCTTAAACTAATACTTTGTTGAAGCACCTTTTGATTTTATTACAGCACTCTTTGGGTATGAGTCTATCAGCATGGCACATTTTGACTTGGCAAGATTTGCCCACTCTTCTTTGCAAAAACACTCCAAATCTGTCAGATGGCGAGGGCATCTCCTGTGCACAGCCCTCTTCAGATCACCCCACAGATTTTCAATCGGATTCAGGTCTGGGCTTTGGCTGGGCCATTCCAAAACTTTAATCTTCTTCTGGTGAAGCCTTTCCTTTGTTGATATGGGTGTATGCTTTGGGTCTATGTCATGCTGAAAGGTGAAGTTCCTCTTCATGTTCAGCTTTCTAGCAGAAGCCTGAAGGTTTTGTGCCAATATTGACTGGTACTTGGAACTGTTCATAATTCCCTCTATCTTAACTAAGGCCCCAGTTCCAGCTGAAGAAAAACAGCCCCAAAGCATGATGCTGCCACCACCATGCTTCACTGTGGGTATGGTGTTCTTTTGGTGATGTGCAGTGTTGTTTTTGTGCCAAACATCTTTTGGAATTATGGCCAAAAAGTTCAACCTTGGTTTCATCAGACCATAACACCTTTTCCCACATGCTTTTGGGAGACTTCAGATGTGTTTTTGCAAAATGTAGCCTGGCTTGGATGTTTTTCTTTGTAAGAAAAGGCTTTCGTCTTGCCACTCTACCCCATAGCCCAGACATATGAAGAATACGGAAGATTGTTGTGACATGTACCACACAGCCAGTATTTGCCAGATATTCCTGCAGCTCCTTTAATGTTGCTGTAGGCCTCTTGGTAGCCTCCCTGACCAGTTTTATTCTCGTCTTTTCATAAATTTTGGAGGGACGTCCAGTTCTTAGTAATGTCACTGTTGTGCCATGTTTTCTCAACTTGATGATGACTGTCTTCACTGTGTTCCATGGTATATCTAATGCCTTGGACATTCTTTTGTACCCTTCTCCTGACTGATACCTTTTAACAATGAGATTCCTCTGATGCTTTGGAAGCTCTTTGTGGACCATGGCTTTTGCTGTGGGATGCGACTAAGAAAATTTCACGAAAGACCAACTAGAGCAGCTGAACTTTATTTGGGGTTAATCAGGGGCATTGTAAATGATGGCAGGTGTAAGCTGACTCCTATTTAACATGATTTTGAATGTGATGGCTTAATTCTGAACACAGCTACATCCCCAGTTATAAGAGGGTGTGCACACTTATGCGACCACATAATTTTAGTTATTTTTTGTTTTCTTCCCTCCACCTAAAAGATTTCAGTTTGTTTTTCAATTGAGTGGTACAGTGTATAGCTCACATTAAAGGTGGAAAAAGTTCTGAAATGATTTATCTTTGTCTCATTTTTTTACAGCACAGAAAGTTGACATTTTAACTGGGGTGTGTAGACTTTTTATATTTAATGCTGTATGTTACTTCATCCTTGACACCGTCCTCGTAATGATCCATAAAATCAAACAGTGCTTTATGACAGCTTTTCCCTAGATGCATAGAAAACAGAGGACAATATACTGCATTGTATACTTTTACATACCGTATGTATGAGGACATTGAAATGCTTTAGCAATGTGTTAAGGTGATCCAGATCTCCAATGGATGAATGAGTAAATGTATGATCAGATCTTGCTGAATGAATGCTCTGCATGTCTCGGGTCACCATGAAAGATGCCATAAATTACAGCATCCACTGTCTAAAACTAGCAACACCCTATACTTAATACTGTATCCATTGGTGTCTATTCTGATCTCTATAGGATGGATATTGCACAGCGACTGCCAATCATTAAATTCCCTATGAAGAAGTATGCGTATGTATCTGACCAAGGATTTTCACAGTGAGGCAGATTAGTATGTATAACCCCTGTAAGTCCTTATTCACACAGTCAGTTATTTCCATCAGTGAATGTGAACCAAAACCAAGTTCGGCTCTAAACACAGAACAGGTACAGATCTTTCCCTTATACCTCATGTCTGTGGAGGCTCCAATCTTGGTTTTGGTTCACAATCACTGAAGGAAATCACTGACCAAACACTGACTGTGTGAATGAGGCTTAAAGTTATATGCCCATCACAGACATTTATGGCACGTTCACAGGATATTCAATAAATGTCTGACAGATGTAGATCCTACCTCTGGGACCCACATCTATCTCCAGAATAATGGGCCACTAGCGCCTGTTCCGACTGGAGTAGCAGCTGCAGTGAATTGAAAGGGCCCATGCACCTGCACCTCTCTCCATTGACTTCTATGAGAGTTCTCAGTATAGCTTTGTACCTGCACCTATCAGACATGTATGGTATAGCCCGTAGATATGCCGGAAATGTCTGTGATGTGAATACCGCCTTAAGATGTCCACACTGAGACTGCTGAAATCAGTCTGTCACCATGCTGCCAAACACTTCCCTTAAGTGTTAACACGAACGTTGTGCATCTATGCCGTGCATTGCGGTCCCCAATGCACAGGCAACGTTTGTGCGGCGGCCGGGACTGATTGAGACCCATTCAACTTGAATGGGTCCGTGATCCGTCCGCACCGCAAAAAATAGAACATGTTCTATTTTTTTGGTGGTGTGGAGGCACGGACAGAAACACCACGGAAGCACTCTGTAGTGCTTCCGTGGGGTTCCGATCCGTACTTCCATTCTGCATCTCCGAGTCCTCATCTGTGATGTGGAGTGCACACAGGCCAGTGCCAGTGTATTGCGGACCCGTCATATGCGGGCTGCAATGCGGCCACAAGCACACAACGTTCGTGTGTAAGAGGCCTAAGGTGTACGAATGCTCAAGGTGTAGACTGCTAGTAATGTAAGAGACAAGGGACACACCGTCAATTTACAGAGCCAGTCATTGCTTTATTATCTAAATCAATATAAACTGCATACAATGTACCATTTCAGACACTTAAGAAAAATAAAGCCATCGGTTTTATCATGTAGAAAAATAAAGGCTATACAACGTCACACAGGCACTTCATAAAATATGCCCCATGGGAAGAAATTCTTCATGTTACTCTATAACATGAACCTCTGCGGCAGGGGAGGCTTGCTCTATTAAAATGGATTCTTATCTTAAAAATAAGTTAAACAGTAATTTACATTTTAAATAGAAGTTCTTCTCACAAAAGTCTAATATATTCCTGTTTTTCACTTCTCCAAATAGAAATGAACAATTGTGATTGAAATAGATTAAATAGTATCACACAACATAAATGACAGTACAAAGAATGACTGCGCCCGTTTTACAGGCTAGGGCAGCGCTAAAGCCTGCTCATTAGTGCCGGTGACATCACGGGGCTCACTGCTGGGCGGAATCCTCTGTCTACCAGTCGCTATGGAGAGCCTGGCACGTCACCAGATCGCCTAAAAAAGCCTTTGCCCTGCGCAATTCAGCGCAGGGCAAAGCAGAGCACTGGAGCATGAAATGCTCCAATGTTCATATCAGGGGGGCCTGGAGGGGTGCAGATGGGGATATGGACAACCCCTTTAAATGAAATAGTAGAAAGTTGTGTGAATTTCTTGGCACTTGGCCACTTACAGCCCAAGACTGCCTTCCCACGTGGCAGATTTTGTTTCAGTTCCTGTGACTGAACATCACTTCTGTTCATCGGACTTGCAGAAGTCCATGTGCTTGCTGCCAAAACAACCTCATTCAGATGAATGGTGGCAGAAATTTTCTGCAACAAAATATGCCGCGTGTGAAGGCACCCTCAGGCCACCTGTACACGTTGTGGAATACGTGTGGTTTTTCCACGGACAAACCGCAGCGTTTTACAGTACCAACAAAGCGTATGAGATTACACTAATCGCATGTACATTTTGCAGATTTTTTCAGTGTGGAAATTAGTAGTATGTCAATTATGTTTGTGATTTTAGCTGCAGATTTCACCCTTTTCAACGGAAGGGTTCAGATCTACAGCAAAACCACATCAAATTCGCACCTAAAACCTCTGTTGGATATTGTGGATTTTAGTCCAGAACCACACGGAAATTCGTCCGGATCTTATGTGCATTCAAACCCCTCCACCCCCCCCCCTCCCGTGGGCAGGTGGAATAAGGGTTAAAGCTAGTACCTGGTGTACCTGCAAAAAACGGATAGGGCCCTGTCCTTGATGGTGTCAATCACACAATGCCCTGAAGTACTTCGTATTTGCAGCATTGTAAACAATACAAGAATGAACCAGGAAATTGTTAAGAAAGATAGCAGAAAGTATGCATGGCATTCAGACGGTTTGACCGTGCCTGGCAGCGGTTCCGTGTCAGGTGCACGGTAAAGAGGTCATGTATCAAAGAGAAGGCACTTTTATGTGAGACAGGAGTGATAAAGTAGCCGGGTAATTATTGCACGACAACTCCTACGGAGTTAATAGCTCCCTGGCTGTACTTCACTGTACAATTCTTGGAAAACATTTTCTAAAGATACTCCTGTCTTGCAGTATACAAAAGAAATAAAAAATACTGTGCAAAAACAGTGGCACAATGTGTGTATTCAGAAGGCTGTCCATAGATCACCCGTGTATTTCTGGATACAGCGCTTTGTGCCTCAGATGTTCCTCTAGGCACTGAATGGCAATAGGATCCACCTCAATGTCAAATTTGTTAGCAAACAGGTGATGCTTTCCCAACATGAACTGCAAGTCCCCTGCGCCAAACACACAAACGGAGCGGACGTGAGTTCCACTACACCGTGGGTACGGGGCTCCCTTAGCGACATCTCCCTCCAAGTACTGCCACTTCACAAACCTGGCGATGGAATTCATGTCCGAAACATCATATTTACTATTGGCTGGGACGGACCCCGGCATTTCTGGAAATCTGTGCAGAGTGGCCCATAAAAACTCATCTGGACTGTAAGTGTCTTTAGACCAATCGAGAAACGTTCTGATTTTGTCATCTTCCAAGACATGGCTAACAAATGGTCTACTGAGAACAAAATAGGCGCTGCCAGAAAACATTGACATGGCAAATGGTGGCGGCACCTTGTCAACATCCGTTTTCTTGATACCATCCGCAACTATCTCATAGTGCTTCTTCCAGCGGACCTCCTTGTGTGGCGGCATTTTTTCTGTTTCCAGACTGTTTTCACCTTTCAATGCTTTTAACAGCTGTACCATTTCTTGGTTGGTTTTCACTGGAAAATCCATGCCACAGAGGTTTATTAAGTATTTCCACTGGGCATCGGCACGGTGAAGATCTTTCATGCAGTTGAGGTCCGCCTGCACGCGACTCCATGATGCGTACACCACATTCTCTAGTTGGGAGGCTACGAAGACATTTTCAAAACAGGAGGCAATTCCTTGTACTGCGGCCACAAAAGCTTCTGAAGATTTCTTGTCGACATGGATGCAGTAATAATTCTGAGGCATGTAGATTGTACGTAAAAGCCTTTCCAGCATATCGATTTTATGGTGGACCACTATGGAATAGGCTATGGGGAATTCCCGCTCTTCATTGCTAAGTGGATATAAAATATACTTGCGATCTCGGGTGAAGGAGTAGCAGTCTTTGGTCATATTGATGTAGTCATTTTCCGTCAGCCGTTGTTTCCTATTTTTCACAGTTATGAGCTCTAATTTAGCCCCGTCTAGCTCCTCACTGTCACCTCTCAGGATCTTTGTACAGTTCACATTGCTACTGGGGTTCTCCCCTACAAGTTCTAGGTTTCTGGTGGGAAAAGCTGGCGTTTTGCTGTGGTTCTTCACCACTGTCAGTGCTGCTACAGTCAGTACGATAAAGAGCAAAAAGGCTATGCGTCTGACTTTACAGTGGCGTACTTTTCTTTTCAGCATCTCAAAACCTTGAGCACACTGCACACAGGAGATGAAAAATGTCCCGTTCTGTCAGGTGGAAACGGTCATTCAGCAGAGGACGGCCGCGGTTATAGGATTCTTGGCAATATGGAGCATATACATCCTAAAAAAAGAAAAGGACAGATGAGACAGAGAACATATTGTACTGTGCTAATAGAAGAACACTATAGTAGCTAAGCATATCATCTGCTTTCCAGACAAATATGTTTCATGAACTGCACAAGCTATTCTGTAGAACGCTGCGCCCATCACGCATTGGTAGATGGCAGATTATAAAGATATTGCCCCCTTACAACCAGGTTCCAGCTTTCATTTTTGGACAAAAATCAGGAAATACAAGAGATGATCTGACTGGTTCGCTAACTGCACTGGTTTGGTTTTTTAACCCCTTCAGTAGCAGCTTCTACACAGACCAGCTGCATTTACCTTCGGTTAGAACCCAATTCTTCTAAATTGTTTTACGGTAAATCAGTAATTCATTAGCATGCATATGTTACTGAAAAAGTTTTGTATGGTGTTTGGACACACGTGGCAACAAGTGCTCGCAGCTAGTGTAGAGCGATCTTGTATTTTCAAGTTCGGCATACAGGGTTCGGGTTATCTATGAATTCCTTGATGGATTCCTCTACCACGGACCATAAGTTATGGTCTGTGGTAGCGGAATTCTTCGATAACCTGAACCTTGTACGCCCACAGGTTCGGTCAACACTATTCGCAGCCGAAACCTGACCCACAGGATTTTGAAGTGAGTCGGCCTTGCGCGCTTGCTGCATCATGTGTACTGAGCATAAAAACCGTAGGGATAGTTTGGCTAATCAGAGGAAACGGGAGCAAGGGAACCCGAGTTTCCAGAGTGGCTGTACTGGGACTGTCCGCAGAATCCCAGCACTTTTTACAGGGCGAGACTGTAACGGAGAGACTGTGGTGACGACCATCATCCTTATCCATTCACAGAACACAGGCTACACTAACATCTGCCAATGAAATCTGTAGTGTGGTCTACACAAAGTGCGGAGAAGCTAAAGACAACAGTGGCAATAACCGCTACTCAATAGGGGCAATTTCTACCGACTGGTGTTTCATATGCTAGCGAGAATAAAACGTGTGCTGGAGAAAGACATGGCATATTATGAAGGGGTGCATGCCTCTCAATGCATTGGCAGACCCTGGAGCAGAAAAGTCTTGAGCTATAAATGATGTCAGTTGCTAGAAATTCTAGTAAATCTGTACGGGTGTGGGGTCTGAGCGCTGGTGTTGGTTTGAGTTACGGGTGCATAGAGTGCCTCATTAAGTAGCACTCCTATGACTGCAATATTAAACATTCGGAGAACACTCACCCATGGGCTTAAATACTGCCTATAAATGCTGGCAATGCAAGGGTGCATTCTCTCAGGCCACAAGCGCAGTGTGCCAAGCAGCTAATTGGCACATGGCAAAAGCTGCAATTCTGTCACCTAGGACACTACAGGTGCCATTTGGTGTGTGGGCATACACCCTGGCTAAAACAGATCTGACATGACAATAGCTCAAACCAAGCGTCCCAAAAAATATACTGAAGCGAGAGAATGTGATGGAACTGAACGGCATTAGAATACGGCAGAGGGAAATCAGGGTGGTAGAGGCTGGGCAACATGCGGGTGAGGTGTCCCCAGCCCAGAACAGCTGCATTATTCACTTCTAAAAGCGTGCAGCCAGCCAGCGGGACGGTATGAAAGCAGGGCTTTATGTCAGCAAGGAAAGGGGCTTTTTTCCAGCACTAGCTGAATATGTGCTTTCTGCAAAGTGTAAGGTTACCTAGTAACTTAATATTTATCCAGATGTAAAAGGCAACGTTCCTTAGAAAGGCTTTACATTTAATAGTACTGTTTCTGCTTTCCAACAAATTTTCAGAGTCCTCAAAATATGGGGGGGGGGGGGGGGTTGAGAGAAATCGAAATTATAAAACCACAAATCTAACGTTTATGTCCACGTAAAAAAACAAACAAAAAAACAACAATTTACATAATTATGGGCACTCGGCTACAATACAGATTGATGCAGAAGCTGCATATTGCTGGGGACTGGATCAATTTGTGAAGGACACCCCCATTTTAAAGGACAGAGTCTAACCCAGGGATGGTCAAACTGCAGCCCTCCAGCTGTTGTAAAACTACAATTCCCACCGTGCCCTGTTGTAGGCTGATAGCTGTAAGCAGTCTTTGCATGCTGGGAGTTGTAGTTTTGCAACAGCTGGAGAGCAGCAGTTGGCCCATCCCTGGTCTAACCTAACCCTTGGCACTGGGATATACCAGTAACTAAAAGTTAGGTCTTATCCACGAGATTGGGGATGGGTTGCGGTCCAACTTCTGGGGCCCCCATGGATCTCAAGCCCGAGAAAAATGACAAAGTCCAAAACGGATCCGTTTTGAATTACATTGAAAGTCAATGGGGAACGGATCCGTTTTCAAACGCACCATATTGTGTCTTTGAAAACGGATCCATCCCCATTGACTTGCATTGTAATTAAAAACGGATCCGTTAGGCTCCGCCTCTTCAGACGGACACCAAAATGCTGCATGCTGCGTTTTGGTGTCCGCCCCCAGAACGGAATAAAAGCCGAACGGAGCCGAACTGATCCTTGTCCATTCAGAATGCATTGGGGCTTAACTGATCCGTTTTGGACTGTTTGTAAGAGCCCTGAAACGGATCTCACAAACAGAATCGAAAACGCCAGTGTGAAAGTACCCTAATAGAGAAGGAGCGCTGCGCAGATCAAGTAATATATCTGCACACAACTGTTTATTTGGGTCCGCATATTTTGGGGCTCAGATCTGGACCCATTCACTTCAAAGCGGCCTCAGAAGATGCGGCCAGCACTCTGTGTGCCATCTGCATCCGTTGCTCCGTTCTGCGGCCCCGTAAGAAAAATAGAACATGTCCTATCCTTGCAGTTTTGCGGACAAGAATAGGCATTTCTATCATGGGCACAAAGCCGGCATCCGCTGTGTTTTTTGGATCTGCAATTTGCGGACCCCCATAGCACGGCGCGGTCGTGTACATGAGCCATAACTCACCCATGGGTGGTCCTACAGTGACTGACAGCTATCTCTGCACACACAGTCATAGAGGAAGGCTACCAATTACCGAGTAGGACCGCCCACTGGACTCCTAAATAAAGCAATTCAAGAAATACAAGTTATTCCCACAAAACTCTCCTTTGATCTGCTTGGCGCCTCTTCTTCAGAGAAAGGACAGCAGGGTCCAACGTGGCCGGCTGCACCACATATACAATGCAGCCCTGCGGTGTCCCTTGCTGCACCATTAATGTAAAAACAACAAAAAGAAAATGCAGACAGCATTACCATGATTTTATCTTAAAGTTTAGTTACAAGTTAGTAACGGTGACTGTGCTGCTTTTATAATGAAGGATATGACAGGGGTACATTTATTCTGGGACACTACGATACGGTATGTGTTGTACTAAATCTGCGAGAGTATAAAGAAAAGCGGCACATGAAAGGTTAAGCCGCAGGGTAGGTTTCATGACATCAGATGCAGCTTGGACAGGTTTCCACTGCAGCAGCAAGGCAGAGACTATATCTCTCCTCATCTCGCTTCTGTTTCCGAATAAAATGCCACTATGTCAGCTAAGTAAGTCTCTGGCATTCCTACACCCCCGTACATACGTGACAATAGCAGGCCGGGCTAGAGACAAGGGTGACAGTGCGGACACAGTTCTTGGTTCCTGTTTTGTCTAATGGCATTCAGACTATTTGCGTGGCCCACGCTGAGTATTTTCTAGCAATGTCTTCATGTGTTTGTTCAGCGCAGAAAACCAGGGTGGCCATTATGCTCTACACCGGTGAAGGAGACCCTTTCTAGGACTTGTTGGCTTCCATGAAGGAAATGATATAAGTAACAAGCAGCAGATATGACATGTGGTACAGTGATGACCGTTTCCTACAGACGTGCTAGCTCAGGCTGGGCTCGTGGGCAGAAATACGGTATTTAAACATACACTGCAACGGTACAATCACTTTAATGGGTCAAATGAGTTCAAAGGATTCCTCTTTGGACGCCAATCACCCACTTTCTGTTTCTTTCCTGTTTTTTTCACACACAGAATAGTGTGGCAGGAAACAAACGGAAAGCAGGTCAAATGGCGTCCAAAGAAGAACCCTTTCACCCTGGGGGGTTTGGACATTTTGCACCTCTGGTAGGCAGGACAATTTTCAGTTTTGACATGTGCAAATTAAACTTAAAATTACATTTAAAAAAAAAAAAGGTACATTTACATGACCGTAGTGTTTTGCGGATACTGGCGTTTCGCAATTTGCAGACTGCACATGGCCGCCGCTATCATGGAAAATGCCTATTCTTTTGAAGCCCCATTGAAATGAATGGGGGTGGAACGGATGTGAACTCATTCATATAGTCGTGTGCAGGAGCCCTAACCCACACACCAAAATACCAAAAAAGTGTGACCCAGGCGCAGAAAGTCATATGGATCAACCCTCCTCAAAAGGTTCATACATAGAACTTAAAGGGGTATTCCCATCACATACAATGGGGACATATCGCTAGGATATGCCCCCATTGTCTGATAGGTGCGGGTCCCAGCACCTACAATGAGAACAAAGCGGGGAGCGCTGTGGCTGGAGGACCCCGGATTTCCCAGGGTCCAAGGTCCAAGCACTGCTCCCATAGAAGTGAATGGGAGAGCACAGCGCACGCGCTCGGCTATTTTTGGTGGACCCATAGAAATAAATGGAGGACAGCTGCGCATGCGCAGTGCGCCCTCCGTTCATTTCCCAGCTCCGTTTATACCTCTGGGACCCGCACCTATCAGACAATGGGGGCATATCCTAGCGATATGCCCCCATTGTCTGAAATTACAAGCAGGTATCTTCATGAAATCACCAGAGCTGGAAAGACCAAAAAGCGGGTATTAAGTTGGAGGTAACAATCTGTAAAATACTCCTTGAAAAGTGCGTGCGCCTGTATGTCTCCTGAAAGCAACCTGATTATTGTGGTTGCCTTGATGGGCTGTTGACAACCATGTCACCTTCATGTAACTTTGTGACAAACAAAATTTAAAAAACGCATCAACATAAACATATGAGCCTAAAACTCACATTGAAGCAGCGGTGTGCTCATATATAATGTACCACAAGCGTGTACATCAACGAGGGCTCTAAAAACACTAAAGACAGTGCGACCAAGCAATAATACTTCCTGCACCAGAAGGGCTAGAGCAGGCATCCTCAAACTGTGGCCCTCCAGCTGTTGTAAAACTACAACTCCCACAATGCCCTGCTGTAGGCTGATACCTGTAGGCTGTTCGGGCATGCTGGGAGTTGTAGTTTTGCAACAGCTGGAGGGCCGCAGTTTGAGGATGCCTGGGCTAGAGGCTTACAATCTTGGTTCTGATGAACCATGGGAGGTCCACAATATGGACACAAAAGAGGCCCTATAATATACCCCTCCAAAAGCCTCTGAATACCCATTAAGGTGAATGAACGATGGTGGGATACATTTGAAGATTGTCAGGTATTCAGGCGTACACCCCCCCTAAGAAAAGCCTAGCAGTGTTAAAATGCAAAGTAAACCCAGCCTAAGGGGAATCACGTCCCATTTATTTATTACCAGAAGGGAATCCGTAGAGAAACTGGAAACATTCCAAAAATGGTATCCATTTGCATGTTCGTTCTATTTTCAGTTTTATTAGCTATTTTTTCCTTTGCTGGATGGAATATTGTAGTTATCACTTTCAGTTAAAAACGGACAGGAGCACCGACTATACAAAGTGTATGCACATTTGGTTTCTCTATAGAAGCCTACGTATCTGTTAAACGCACTCATTAGAACGCCCTCAGTAAAAATGGATAAAAAGGTCACTGTGACGTTGAGGTGGTAAGGTTTCTGCTGTTTTCACACTTTGCAGTAAGCTGTGGCACTGACAACATTCTGCGGCCACATTGCGTTTCCAGCGAGCTTTCAGAGAATAATGATCTGCGTATTACACGGAGGCAGCACGAGGCTCAGGACTAGAGGAATCAGCCTAGTAACAGGCTCAGGTCACAGTTTCCATAGCAGGTTCTCATTAGGCAAGCCCAAGACACAGTTCCATGACAGCGAGCGACATACGGCCAATGGGCAAAACACATCGGCAGCGCTACAGAAATTACAGGTAATAATTACAATCCAGGGGAATTGATAGACGGCTGCCTTTCCAGGCAGTTCTAGTAACATGTGTGTGACCAGAATAGAGGGGCTCTTGGTATTCTATTATAGCCAGAATCCTAGATGCCGGTGTATTTAGGCCAGGGTCACACTGTGCTTCCAGATAGGCCTTGGTTACACTTAGGGCAATATTTTTCTCTACAAAAGGGGTAAGGACACAAGTAGAGCATCAAATTACCACCCCAGGCATCTGGACTCAGACTTAGGGCGCATTCACACGACCAGAAGTGTTTTGCGGACCGCACATGGCCGGCACTATATAGAGAATGCCTATTCTTGTCCACAACCACGGACAAGAATAGGACATGCTCCATCTTTTTTTGAGGAGCCGCGAAACGGAACAACGGATGCAGACAGCACACTGTGTGCTGTCCGCATCTTTTGCGGCCCCATTGAAATGAATGGGTCCGCACCCGTTCCGCAAAATTGCGGAACGGAT
Source organism: Bufotes viridis (assembly GCA_033119425.1). NCBI lineage: Eukaryota > Metazoa > Chordata > Amphibia > Anura > Bufonidae > Bufotes > Bufotes viridis. The sequence goes on from CM065589.1 coordinate 236,140,208, forward strand.
GCGGATCCATTTATACAGTCGTGTGAATGCACCCTTATTTAGCCTTTTTTGTTTTGCTGCTTTTGTGAAGCTATATGCATGCAGACAAAAGGGTTTTCCAAGACTTTAATACTGATGCTCTTTCCTTAGGATAGGTCACCAGTATCTGATAGGTGGGGGTCCGACACCTGGGCCCCCCACCCATCAGATATTTGAGAAGACACCGGTGCTCCTGTGAGTTGCTCACCAAGCACAGAGCTGTACATTGTATAGCGGCTGTGTTTGGAATCGCTTCTACGGGGCTGAGCTGCGCCTAGGCCACATGAACAGGTCATCACTCGGCCTAGGAAATGCAGAGAGAAGGCCACTGCCCTCTCCAACAGCTGATTGGCGGGGTCTCGGGTGTCGGACACCGGCCAATCAGATACTGATGACATATCCGGAGGATAGTTCATCAGTTCTAAAGTCTCGGAAAACCTCTTTAGGCGACACATACGAACGCCTTCCACTCGGGTAATACTTTTACATGTTTTGTCAAGTAGATCGATTTAGGTTTTTACATTAATGTTTGGCTAAAATTCAGTAGTCATATCTAGAATTTTATTTATGTGACGAGACACTAATTTTTTCACTTTTTTCCCCCCAGAAAACGTATGGGCATTGGGGTAAAAGTTTAACGTTTTATTAAAAGAAACACATCCAGTTTTTGCGACAAAATACCTGCGGTTATGGTGCGTGTTCTTCACGCAGCAGACTTAAGTTACTGGAAGAAAATTTACCATAAAGTAGGTATGTGGTTGCAAAAACCGCATGAGTTTTTTTTCGCTGCACCAATAATGCAGCACAGCAGCGACGTGTGGTGGCACCCTTACAAACGAGTGTTTCCATAGTAATTATGTTTACTCCTTATGTTAATTACATAATCGCAGGATAAGAAGAGGACAAACAGGGAAGGGCAAGCAGTTTTACCTGCAAAACCTACATAGGCATGGACAACCTTATAAAACTGCGCCTCCCGGCAGTAAAGCGGTAGGAGGGCGTGCACTGCATATATCGGTGGCCTATGGGAACACACGAGATCACAGCACCACAGAAACTGCTGTACATGCGCTGTCATACAATATACTGGGAAATGGGATCAAGAGGTTGGGGCAGGTTCTCTTTTTTCCACCTGCCTTATGTTTGCTAGACAGAAGACGGGCTGCTGGAAGCAGCTTCTAAGATAATGAGCAGGCTGGGAAGGATAGAAGCTGTTGCCCAAGGTGCTAGCTTTTAATAACTAGTTTGCTGTAATTGTATCTTGTAGGTGGCGCAGCAATTCAATTAAGTCCCAATGTCTTCTAGGAGAATACAAGCCCAATGCCAGAGAGCGCAGCCGGAAAAGCTATTATCCACTGCGGATTAAGTGGTCCTCTTGTCAGGCTGTTCACACTCTAGGTGCGAGAGAGGAGGATGGAAAAACGACGCAATATGAAGGATGAGCACATCACTACAAGGGATGAGCGCTCGCTCTGTACATTATTCAAATGAAGTATTATACGAATCGATGTTTCATCTGAAGTCGATTTGCTCATCCCTAATTACTACCATCACGTGTGCACAGCACAATATGCTGCGTTAGTAGCTACTGTATCTCCTAGGAAATCTACACGTTCATAGCTGTAAAGAGGCTTATACGGGAGTCATGCTACCTACATATTACAGCATGAACTGGAGGGCAGCGCTCAACGATCTTTAATTTCTGTGGGAACTCTGGAGAAGCAGCCGCACACATGCCTGACCAGCCACTCTGTTTATCTCAGGGGGCTGCAGGGCCCCCGTTTTCATGATGGGTGGGGGTCTCGGCAGCAATCTAATATTTTTCCCTTATCCCTAAACCGGAATACCCCTTCAAGTACGAGACTGGAGGATTACTGAGCTATATATTCCGTTTATAGTTCATTGACTGAATAAAAACTTTACAAATTGCAGGGATACTTTAGAGCAGGGATGCCCAACCTGCGGCCGTCCACCTGTTGAAAAACTACACTCCAACATGCCCGGACAGCCTACAGCTATCAGCCTAGGCAGGGCATGATGGGAGTTGTAGTTTTACAACAGCTGGAGGGCCGCAGGTTGAGCATTCCTGCTTTAGAGAAACAGCCATAAAGAGTTAAAGCCGACTAGAGGCAAGGTGGTAACTGATAAGGCTCCACGTGAGGAACATCCACAAGAATGATCAGTGTCAAACGACGCTCACGTGCACAGACCCACTGAAACAAACGGGGCAGGATTCAGTCGAGATGCAGATTTCAGGTTTACAACACGCATCACATCCGGACGGAAAACTCGCTTCTGTGAAAGAGGCCTAACGGCAAGCTGTATTACATATATCCGTGGCAGTGAAAGGGTTAAGAGTGCCATTGTCAACCGACAGGCCACTCATATTTTCAAGGCTCCCACCTAGGGGTGGGCGATATTGCCTAAAATTGATATTGCGATATAATATGAAGCATGTGTGATATGTGATATATATTTTCTATATTGTTAAACTTTTTTTCAACTTTTTATTTACTATCAGCCCACTTAGGGGCTAGAACTCTTGTCCTATTCACCCTGATAGAGATCTATTAGGGTGAATAGGATCTCACACTGTCCCTGTGCCCTGTGCACACAGCAGGGGGCTGACTATGGCAGCCAGGACTTCAGTAGCGTCCTGGCTGCCATGGTAACCGATCATTAAACTGCTGGGGCTCCGATCGGGACTGCCACCAATGATCAGGGGCAGTCGTATAGGACCTTACGTTAGTTTGAACTTTATTACTTAAGTAGCGGCACATAGGGCATATATGGGGCACTCACTATTATATCTGTGCGGGGCTCCGTTCGCCCGCTCTGGCCCCCGTTACATGGTGGGAACACCAGGGAGGAGACATCAGCCTCTCTCCCTGGGCGTTCCTTCTCCCTGCCTGTGACGTACTGCACTGTGATTGGACAGCGCTGCAGACAGGGAGAAGGAACGCCCAGGGAGAGAGGCTGATGTCTCCTCCCTGCTGTTCCCACCGTGTAACGGGGGCCAGAGCGGGCGAACGGAGCCCCGCACAGATATAATAGTAAGTGCCCCATATATATATGCCCTATGTGCCGCTACTAATGAAAGGTCCTATATACCTGCATGTGCCTCAGAACCTGAGGGGTTAATTGCGGTGGATCGCAGCGTGCAGTCCTAGAGGCCGGGAATGGGATATGGCCGGCACAAGCAGGCTACATTGCTATTCAGTCATTCATTGGTGGCAGTGGCCACAGTCCCGCCCCTCCTCCGCTCCCATTGGTGGCAGTGGCCAGTCCCTCCCCTCCTTCGCTCTCAATGGTGACCAGCGGCAGCCGCATGCAGTGCGGAGGGCGGGACTCTCTCCTTCTCCACTGTGCCGGCTCAGGAGAACACTGTGTGCGCCAAGAGCGGCGCATACCATGTTCTACCGCGATATGGACGAAATCGATATCGTGGCACAAATTCATATCGCATATCGTCTATATCGCCCATCCGAGACGCCAATTTGATTTTCCATCCTGTATATCCAGAATATCTGACCAAAACAAGCGAGGAAGATTCCCTGGCTCTATTCATTCTGCACACCGTATACCCCATACCGTGCCAATATAACCGGGGTGCACAACGTTTTCTGGTTGGGGGCCAGACTGATCTAATGACGAGGGCCGAAATTAAAATTTAAAGGTGCATTAACAACTGAAATACTGTATTTAAGGTATATTGAACATACATTATATACCATTAATGTCTAGTTACACTTCCAGGATTCCTGTCTAATGGGAGAAATACATAAAAAATACACGTGAGCAGCCACAAGACATAGACCTACATGTCTGTTACCAGATGGTTGGGGGCCACACAGAATGGTATCAAGGGCCGCAGGTTGTGCGCCCCTGCGATATATAAAGGTCAGACATGACAGAACACTCTGCAAATGTACGATATACACAAGTCACCGACCATCATTTCCTTAATAAGAAGTGTGCGGTGAACTGACAGATGACAATTTCCGCTGCTAGGAAAGAGGATGCCAGGGCAGGCAGCAGAAGGAAGCGAGTGTAAAAATAAAGGCAGCACGAGGCTAAACGCCAGCCTGAACACTACATTTCGCAGATTATAGAACAAAGACCTATATAAAGCAATAAAAAGGGCAGAACAATCCAGTCATTACAGTATGTGCAGACGTAGCGGGAGATCAGCTTTCCTAAAGAAACTGCTATACGTCTGCTCCGTGGGGTGACTTTATGGGCATGAAGGAGATACTGTAAAAAGCTGCACAGCGCAGTATGCCCTGCGGTATAAAAGCGGCAGATACCAGCAAGCGATAGCTACCGCACTGATGATGCTGCAGGCTCCGCATCAGTGACTTACTAGAAGGAATTAGAAAACAAAGCCCAGAGATATGGTAGTGTAAGGCTAGGGCTACATGACTTTGTCGCGCGACAAAAGGTACGGCGACATGTGTGGCGCAACTTTTTTTTTTATGATGGTCTATGGTGACGTACTGCGACACGACAAAAATCGCGCAAAAATCCACCATAGAAAAAGTCATTTGAAAAAAATGTCGCACAGCATTACTGCGACAAATAGTCGCACAACTAACGTGGTCGCGTAGCCCTAGTCTAACTGACGTTTCACTTCTTTCTTTTATTATATAGTGTTTTTCTAATACACCTTATTGGGGAATTACGTTAACTTCTATTAGAAAGCAGCTTGTAAAATATTCCCTTAGCAGCCCTATAACTGAGCATCGCCGAGAAAATGCCATCTCCGGTGTCTACTGAAGTCTGCACAGGCTTCGCAGCCTGCCCCTATAGCCATTCACCCCAACAGTAAGGCCAAGTTCACACAAGATTTTTTTCTTTCGGAATCTGAACGCTGCATGTGTCCGTGCATTTAAAATGCATTAAAAAATGCCCTTTTTGAGGTGGATTCCGGGCAGAATTTTGAGGCATCTTTTCAGAATCCATATACATGGGCATAGTACACTTACTGTCAGCCCAGCTTCTCTCTATCTAAGGACTCATGCACATGACTGCAAATAGCAGTCAGCAACGCACGGGCTTCCGCCATGTGCCCACGGTGTGCGGATGCAGACCCATTAGCTTGTACGAGTCTGCGACTCACGAGATTCAGTCCGCACAGTAAAAAAAGTTCTTTTTTTTGCGGTGTGGCGGCACGGACTGAGATCACACTGTAGCACTCCTTAATGCTTCCGCTCCGTACCTCCGCATCTTGCAGACCCATTCAAGTGACTGGAGCACACACGGCCGGTGCCCGTATATTGCAGATCCGCTGTTTGCAGGCCGCACATGTTCGTGTGCATGAGCCCTTACAATATGCTATAACGGTAGAGGGGAAGCACTATGGCCAGCGTTGAAGCACAGGAAATACTGTATGGAAGCATAGAATATTAGTTTTTTAGTAAAATAAATTAGACATGCAAGGGTAGGGAGGCAGTGGCAGGTAGAAGAAAAGAAGCAGCTTACAGTTATCAGTCTTCAATGTAAAAGCACCCTAAAGGGCTGTTTCTGGGGAGCGTGTCCTGTGCAATTCCCCGTTATGGACACTGCTTATTTCTCAGCAGTGCACGGTATAATAATGATTTATAATGCTGTGTGTCTGACCACATTATGTCAGTATAATTCAGTAGATACAGGTCAAGCAGAGACATACAGCATTATAAATCAGTATAATACCATGCACTCCTGTGAAACCAACAGGGAATCACGCTCACACACAGAGCCCCTATGTCTGCTGCCCAACCAAAGATGGTGGAGTCACAGGGAAGTCACTGAACTGACTGAGGTCACAGGGTGGCTCACAAGATACTCACCACAGAATCGCAAACAAGACGAAACATGGTCAGGAATTCTTATTCTCATCACCTGTTCCTCCGTGCCAAACGGTTTCTATTGTGAAACGTCTTCTGATTTCCTGCTCTGCTCTGAGCACGGAGACGCCCTATCACCCTCAATAATTGTCTTTATACAAAGCAGGGAATGAGTAATGTTTTTACTTAATTTTATAAAGTGCTCACCACTCTGTACTCTGCCACGTTATCCAGTCAAACAGACAACCATCCCTGTGTCAACACCACCTTGGACCTGCAGCAATAAATGAGTGGGTACTACTGCAGACGAGGCTTCGTTCACATCACCGTTTAGGAGCAGGAGAACGGAAAGGACGCATTCGGCACATAACTGAGCCGAGACAAAAGTCCTGCATGCACTACTTTTGTCAGCGCTCCAAAATCATCTTCTGGGCGGAAACCTAACGGACCCCATTTAAGTCTATGGGGTCCCTAGGATCCGTTCGGCTCAGTTATGCGCTGAATCCGTCCTTTCCGTTCTCCTGCTCCCAGTGACACTACAGGAGGATATTTAGAGCCAGACTTTGTGGCCGCCTGCCTCTTAGAGTGCTGTGAATGGGGTCCCCACCCGTAGTAATAGTAGATAAGAATCACAGCAAGATAGGTGATTTTTCATTTATGCGTTCTTTATTTCTCTGAGAAAACGGCCATTCAAGTGCGAACGTTTTCGGCCAAAAAGGCTTTCGTCAGGCACTATAAAAGTAAGTCATAGGTATACATCAATATAACAGTATTTATCATCAATTCATATGATATTAATTCGCAGATGTGCTACATCAAAGGAGCCGTTTTTCTTCCGTGTAGTTATAAATCATAATCTCGGCAATATAATGACAGTTATATCTGTTATAGAAAATAAGGAGAGATACCCTCTACATATAGTTGTATATTATTGTCTGTGAGCAGCTTATTGTGTGGAAGACAAAGTAAGTCTATGGTGTTCAGCCTCTCTTATATTGCATCCATAATTTCTATGATACATTTACATATTCCTATAGTGTGCCTAGAGCGGGACTAGATCGGTACTCTCCATGGCATTCGTATCATTTGGCGGCCGGAGCGCTCCATATACTTCTTACAAATCCTCTCATCTATACCTCTGGCGGCGTAGGTAAGATAATAGATAATTCACCATAGATGTTCTTTCTTCTTTCTGGCACACTATAGGAATATGTAAATGTATCATAGAAATTATGGATGCAATATAAGAGAGGCTGAACACCATAGACTTACTTTGTCTTCCACACAATAAGCTGCTCACAGACAATAATATACAACTATATGTAGAGGGTATCTCTCCTTATTTTCTATAACAGATATAACTGTCATTATATTGCCGAGATTATGATTTATAACTACACGGAAGAAAAACGGCTCCTTTGATGTAGCACATCTGCGAATTAATATCATATGAATTGATGATAAATACTGTTATATTGATGTATACCTATGACTTACTTTTATAGTGCCTGACGAAAGCCTTTTTGGCCGAAAACGTTCGCACTTGAATGGCCGTTTTCTCAGAGAAATAAAGAACGCATAAATGAAAAATCACCTATCTTGCTGTGATTCTTATCCTACAGGAGGATATCCAGCATATGTAAGAAAAAACCTAATGGAAAAGATAGATCTATGTGCATTCATAGACCAACTGGCTGTTGCTGGTCAGGTGTTCAGGTCTTGGGAGGTAAATTAATATTCAGCCTTCGACGTTTCAAGTGCACTGGATTAAGATGTCGAAAATCTAACATATCCCAAGAATTAAAAAAAAAAAAAAAAAAAAAACTCAATACACACACCATTATTTTAACCCCTTTAAAATAATGGTGTGTGTATTGAGTTTTTTTTTCCCACAAAAATATTCTACATTTTTCAAACCAGCACCTGGATCTAAATACATTTGTTATTGCATGTAGTTAAAAATTTGGTATAACCACTGAGTAACTCACTTGAAATCTATCTGTATAGCGCCACCTGCTGTTTGTTCATTTCCTTTTTTCTCTGTCCACCTCACATGCTCAGTTTCATCCTTCAATTAACTGCCACCAGCTTTATCTGTTACACTTACAGGAAGAGAGCTGCGTAAGAAAGGACACGTCCCCCGAACTACCAGCTTTATCTGTTACACTTACAGGGAGAGAGCTGCGTAAGAAAGGACACGTCCCCCGAACTACCAGCTTTATCTGTTACACTTACAGGGAGAGAGCTGCGTAAGAAAGGACACGTCCCCCGAACTACCAGCTTTATCTGTTACACTTACAGGGAGAGAGCTGCGTAAGATTTATCAATTTTTTTTTAAAAGTAGAAGTGGCTTAGTTGCCCGTAGCAACCAATCGGATTCCACCTTTCATTTTTCACAGCTCCTTTGGAAAATGTAAGGTGGAATCTGAAGCCAGTTTTCCTTTACACCTGTTTTGATAAACCTTCCCCCATCTGGAGGGGATTCTTTTCTTTGAGTGGGCAGCAAGTAATCAAGCATCTGCAACCCCAGGAGTGCACTGCTATCAGCTCTTTTTAACCCCTCCCCACATTTGGACATAACTGTATATCCGGATCGCATGTAATGTAACACAATTGGGTGTAAAATGACATCCATACTGTTAACCAGGGCTGTAACACTAGGGGTGGGCGATATAGACGATATGCGATATGAATTTGTGCCACGATATCGATTTCGTCTATATCGCCATATCGCGGTAGAACATGGTATGCGCAACTCTCGGCGCACACCATATTCTCCTGAGCCGGCACAGTGGAGAAGGAGGGAGTCCCGCCCTCCACACTGCATGCGGCTGCCGCTGGCCACCAATGAGAGCGGAGGAAGGGAGGGACTGTGGCCACTGCCACCAATGAATGACTGAATAGCAACGTAGCCTGCATGTGCCGGCCATATCCTATATCCGGTCTCTATGACTGCACGCTGCAATCTGCCGCAATTAACCCCTCAGGTTCTGAGGGGTTAATTGCGGCAGATCGCAGCACGCAGTCAGAGGCCCGGTATGGGATATGGCCGGCACACGCAGGCATCTAGATCCTTTCATTAGTTTGAACTTTATTACTTAAGTAGCGGCACACAGGGCATATATGGGGCTGTCCAATCGCACCGCAGAACGTCACAGGCAGGGAGAAGGAACGCCCAGGGAGAGAGGCTGATTTCTCCTCCCTGCTGTTCCCACAGAGTGCCAGAGTGGGCGAACCCCGCACAGATATAATAGTGAGTGCCCCATATATGCCGCTACCTAAGTAATAAAGTTCAAACTAATGAAAGGTCCTGTACGACTGCCCCCCCCCCCCCGATCATTGGTGGCAGTCCCGATCAGAGCCCCAGCAGTGTAATGATCGGTTACCATGGCAGCCAGGATGCTACTGAAGTCCTGGCTGCCATAGTCAGCCCCCTGCTGTGTGCCCAGAGCACAGGACGGCAGGGACAGTGTGAGGTCCTATTCACCCTAATAGATCTCTATCAGGGTGAATAGGACAAAGGGGCTAGCCCCTAAGGGGGCTAATAGTAAATAAAAAGTTGAAAAGAAAAACTTTAAACAACCCCCCCCCCCCCCCTCCAATATAGAAAATATATATCGCGATATAGATCGCACACGCTTCATATTATAATCGCAATATAAATTTTAGGCCATATCGCCCACCCCTAATCCTGCCCAGGGACGAATGTTTCCAGATCTCTGATTGCACGGTTCTGGTGCGGGCCTGACTCCATGGGACTGAATTGATGCAAGAGGTTAGGATACCTAGCAGACTCATTGCCTTTCGAATGGAGCATCTGTGAGTGTTCTGAAACCTTGTTATTTTTTGTTTGAGGGATCTTATCTTGTCCTGGGGTAGATAAGTCCTCTGGGATACAGAATCTAACACTACGCCCAGAAATCATATTCTTGTGGACGGGGTGAGTGTAGATTTCTTTAGATTTATCACCCAGCCCAGATCTGAGAGGGTGGCTATAAAATCCTTTATGACCTTGGAGGTCTCTTCTTTTGAGCTTCCTATTATTAGAAAGTCGTCTAAATAGGGGACGATATTTGCTCCCTTTCTGCGTAGAAACGCCACCATTACCACCACCAACTTGGTGAAGTCCTTGGGGCTGATGATATGCCAAATGAAAGCGCCACATACTGAAAATGGTGGAGGGAACCTCTGGGATCTCTTACCGCAAACCTTAAGTACTTCTGAGAAGCCCGATGGATTGGTATATGATAGTAGGAGTCTTAAATCTATCGACGCCATAAAGGCGCCCTCTGGAATCAGAGGAATGATAGAGGCCACTGACTCCATTTTGAACCTCCTGTACACAATTAATTTAAGGGTTTTAGATGTTTTATTGTGCGGTAAGAATAGTCAGGTTTTTTGACTAAGAAGAGTCTTGAGTAAAACCCTTGCCCTTCTTCGGCATATGGTACCCTTATTATGACCCCTGATCTGATTTGGTCCTGGACCCCCTGCCAGATCTTTTCTGGAACTCCATTGTTGTGGGTCGTAATGGTGAATTTCTTTGGAGGGGTTGAAGAAAATTCTATCTTGTAACCGTGTGCTAAGATGTTTAAGGCCCAGGGATTTGACATGACGAGAGTCCATCGCTCTAGAAAATTCTTCAACCTTCCTCCTACTCTGGCATCATTTTTTGTTTCCTTGTTTGTTCTGGAGATTGAGGATAAACCCCCTACCTTTGCCTCCTTTACTGTAGCTCCACCAACCTGTCTTACCCTTCCATCTATAGGGTCTAGACTAGGGTTGTTTCGGGTATCGAAGTTTCAATACCCAATCAATACTTTTCTCTGGTATCGAGCTCGATACCAGGATTAGTGTTTTATCGATACTGGGCTGCTTTTTTTTCCGCGTGGTATCAAATGGTTTCGAGTATCGCAATACTTTTTTATGGTATCGATACAGAATACAAATTTTGGTATCGAAACAACTCTAGTCTAGACTGGGAAGAAAACGGTCGAAAGGGTCTCTTTTTAGTTTCTTTCTCCTCTGGAAACCCCTTCTTTTTGTAGGCAGCTTTTTCCAGTATTTTATCTAATACTGGCCCAAATACAAATTCACCTGAAAAGCTGATTGAACATAACTTGGAGGCCTTGTCCCCTGACCAAGCTTTCATCCATAAGGCTCTTTTGGCAGCATTGGATAAAGCTGCATCCTTGGCGGAAAACGTACGGCCTCAGCCGATGCGTCAGCCAGGAAAGCTGTTGCAGATTTTAATAGTGGGATAGAGTTATAATATCTTGCCTGGGAGTCTTATATTTTAGATGCTCCTCTAATTCTGATAACCGGAAATACATAGTTCTGGCCACAGATGTGGCTGCAACATTCGTTTTGACGCCAAACATCGCCGCCTTCCTTAGAAGGGAGTCTGCTTTGCGTTCCATCGGATCACTTAACTGCAAAGAATCTTGAAATGGTAAAGCCGTCTTCTTGACTACTTTCGTCACCTGAATGTCGATTTTGGGGATTTAATCAAATATCTTACATTTGGCTGGATCAAACCTTAACCTATTCCTAAATCCCTTTGATACACCTAGCCTTTTTTCCAGTTCGATCCATTCATCCAGGATCATATCCTTAATATTTTCATTAATGGGGAATACTTTTGATTTCTAGCACTACAACCCCCAAACAGCTCACCCTGTACTGTACATGGCTTAGGGATATCCTTAATGCCCATGGTAGATCTTATGGCTTTGAGTAATTCTTCCATTTGGTCTGAGGAGAAGAAATATTTCTTATCTTCCACGATCTCTCCTTCAGAAATAAAGTCCTCCTCAAGAATCCGTCTAGAGGTGGAGGCATCCTCATCAATGTCTTCTGGCTCAGGAGGATTGAACCGATAGTCTAGGTTTCTTACTTGGCGGGATAGGAGGGCTAGGGGCGCAGGCCCCAGCATAAGTCAGAGCGAGCGTCCATGTTGCCCCCGCTGCCCAGCCTTAGCCCCTGCCACGGGAGGGCAGCGGGGGATGATAAAGGTAAAAAAAGCATAGGAATCTTCACCTCACCCCAGGGAGGCCTCTTTCTGTACGCTTACCCTGTAGGGGCAGGAATAACATTGGGGGTGAGGAGCGGTGGGGCCAATTTAAACTCTCTCTGTATATTCCTGCCCCTACAGAGGTCAAGGGTCATCTCTCACTTATGACCGTCATGGTGGATGGAATGAAAATAAACCTTATAGATGTTAGTATATGGCAATGCAAAATATAATTAAAGTGGTTGTCCGGGTTCAGAGCTGAACCAGGACATACCCATATTTTCACCCAAGCAGCCCCCCCTGATGCTGCATAACACTCTGCTAGGTGGAGGCTTCCGCCCAGCAGTGTGTTCTGTAACGTCACCGGGCTAACTGCTGGGCGGAAGCCTCCTCTTGGCAGCCCTATGGAGAGCCCGGGTCGTCACTGGAACTCCGGAAAATGCCTTTGCCCAATGCGATTTAGCGCAGGGCAAAGGAGAGCATCGGAGCATGAACTGCTCCGATGCTCTTGTCAGGGGGGCTGCCTGGGTGAAAATGGGGATATGTCCGGGTTCAGCTGTGAACCCAGAAAACCCCTTTAATTTTTATTACAAAAGATTTTAAGCTGAAAAATTAGTAAAACATAAAAAACCGATATAAGTTTGGCATTGCCATAATCGTACCAACCTGCAAAATCAAATTATCATATCATATATATCGCATGAGGAACCCCATAAAAAATAAAAATAAAAAACATTGACAGAATTAAAATTTTTGCCCACCTCACCTCTCAAAAATTGTATAAAAAGTGATCAAAAAGACATATGTTTTACAGGTAAGGGCAGCACTAAAGACCGCCCATTACTGCCGGTGATGTCACTGGGTGCACTGCTAGGTGGAAGCCTTCGCCTAGCATAGCCCGGTACATCACCGGATCTTCAGAAAAAGCCCTTGCCATGTGCTATACAGCGCAGGGAAAGGGAGAGCACCGGAGCATGAAATGGGCGAAGAAGCTGGTCAACTCCTTTAAAGGGGGTTTCGCCGTCTCTGACAATGGGGGCATATCGCTAGGGACCCGCACCTAGAATGAGAACGGAGCGGGGAAATAAACGGAGGGCGCACTGCGCATGCACCCTCCATTCATTTCTATGGGACCGACGAAAATAGCCAAGAGCTGGCTCGGCTATTTCCATCTGCCCCATAGAAATGAATGGGAGCAGGGACCGCGCGTGCGCAGTGCGCTCCTGACATTCTCCCTCCCCAAAGGTGCACAAGCACTTTAATTAAGAAGGGAAGCAATCTTTGGAAGGGTCCTGGTGCATCTTCTATGGACTATGCGAAAACCGAGACCCCCGTTATGGATGTGTCCGTGTACACACACGTATGTAGAGTGAGCCTAGGGAAGGTACAGGCTCTAAATAGACTTCGTCCTGGCAACCACGGGAGGGCCATAGGGTGGGTATGGATGCATGAGGGACTCGCGTGGAGGAAGGGCCCCGAAGGGGAGAGAGAAGTCAGTCAGATAGAAGAGACAGGTCAGACGTCACTGAGAGAGAGAGAGATGAGAAAACGGAGTGGAGATAAACACATTTCCTGAGCGGCCGATGGGACTAGTGAGAAATAAGGGCGTGCAGTAGAGATACGGGCGATGTCACAATAGCCAACATCACAGTCTGTACCTGTTCAAATAACCTGTCTATGGAGAGGTACAGTGAACGGGACACGTCGCACTGTTCATGGTCGTGTTATAGAGCAGGAGGAGCTGAGCACATGGATATGTAGTACGAGGGGAAAAGATTCACTATAGCCTGTAATTCACACATTTAACCCCTTCCTGACACGGCGAGTTTCCATTTTTGCATTTTCGTTTTTCACTCCCCACCTTCCTGGAGCCATACGTTTTAAATTTTTCCGTTCACATAGACGCATGCGGGACAGGGACATTTCAGCCCAAGTTTTCTCCTATAAATAAAGGCTTTCCCTAAGGCTGGGTTCAGACTTGAGCGTTTTACAGCGCGTTCCTACGGGCTGTAAAACGCTCAACAGGCGAAAACCCATGTTTCCCTATGGGCATGGTTCTCACCTGAGCGTTTTACAGCGCGTACGAACGCGCTGTTAAACGCCCAAAGAAGTACAGGAGCTTCTTTGGGGCGTAATGTCGCGCGTATTGTGATTGACGCCCCAGTGGTCAATCACACAAACGCACGTACGACGCGCGTTTCCTATTTCCAAAAACGCGCTGTAATACGCGCATATCAAATACGCTAAAGTGTGAACCCAGCCTAAATAAAGTATACTTGTGGCTGTAGCCTTACTCCACTGACTTTAGTGGAAGTCGTGCGCGACATGCGACTCCTCTATAGACCTGCGATTTCTCAAAAAACTAAAAAAAGTTGCAGGTGAGTCGCTTGTCGCTCGCAACTTGAAGTAATTGGAGTAACAGTCCCATGCGACCTGCAACTAGTGTTGAGCGAACTTTGTGTGTTTCAAGTTTGGCGTACAAGGTTCGGGTTATCTAAGAACTCCGTTATGGATTCTTCTACCACGGACCATAACTTATGTCCGTGATAGCGGAATCCATCATAGAATTCTTAGATAACCCGAACCCAAACCTTGTACGCCGAACTTGAAACACAAAGTTCGCTCAACACTACCTGCAACGCATCAGGTCCATGTGGCAGTATGTCGGGTGGACGGCACTCAGATCCTGTGTCGCGACATGTCACCGGGCTCGTTACCAGATATGGCTCGTACTCTAAAATCGCGGTGCAAAACCGCGCATCTCAGACCCCGCCCCCTCGTCCAGCAAGCCAGAGAAAAGCGTAGAAACCCCAAGTTTAAGGCCGTTTCCACACCAGACACTGCAGTAAATTTGGGCCACTCTGTAAAAAAAAATACCAGGGACAAGATACATTTTTTCTAAAAGATACCGAATTGATGTGTGTGGGGACCCAAACCTTAAAGCACAACTCTAAAATGGTTTCAGTAGTTAAGCAGGGATATAGAGCTACAGTCCTCAGTGCCCTGCGACATATTCCTCCCGTACAGTGAGACATTTACCTCAGACAAAGCGCAGGACCATGCCAGCCACACGTTATAACGGGCACTGTCCCCTCAGGACCTCAGAAACCATGTCGCTACACCGGGGCACATTATATCAGCCACTGTCCCCTCAGGGACATGCTCCATCCACCTTACCTGGCGGCACGTCCATGAGGTCAGCCGTCCTGCCGTAGCGAAGTGCCGCTAAAGTCCTCTCAGCGCAGACACTACTAGTGAGGAGAGCGCTGTCCTCCCCATCCCGCCCTCTCTTCCCGCATCCACTCACAGCGGGCGCCTCCCTTCATGCGCTACCTCCGGGCAGAGCCGCACCTAGAGTCCCGCTCAGTACGAGATCCGTCCGTAGACTTGCCTTGGTGCTAGAGTGGGATTACTGAGGCGTCATCCCAGGATGTGCGCCCGGAAGGGCTTGTTACATTTCTATTGTGTGGTCACTGCTTAGAAAGAGCCTGTGTGACCAGCGCCACCCCGTGGACGTCACGGGTAGCTCAAGAACGAGCTTCGCGCGCTGACTGGATAGAAAAAGAAACCTTCACAATGGTGTGAAATGACAAAAGAAGAAGTAATAGTCGCCTCAGAAATCTGCTGCTTCCTGGATCTAGTCCCTGTCCACTGGCCACAGCTGTCACCTGCCTCCCACAGGGTGACGAGTGGTCACATTATGACAGGACTGGAGGGAGCAGCAGCAGATCAGTAGAGGTGTATTCACACTGGGCTTTTTTGCCCATTCAGTAAAAAGTCCTGTATAAATATATATACCGTAAGGATCAGCAACCTCCGCACTCCAGGTCTTCAGAAACTCTACTCCCAGAGTGCTCCATTCACTTCTATGGGAGTTACAGCTGAGCATGTTTGCATGCTGGGAGTTGTAGTGTCACAGCAGTTGGACTGCTGAGGGTTGCTGATCTCTGCTGTAAGGCATTACTTGTATTATGTTAAGGCCTTAAGCACGCAACCGTTGTTTTGGTCCACCTAGCCAAATTTTTGGGGGCTCGGATGTGGACCCATTCACTTCAACAGATATATAGACAGCACACGGAGGTCCGCAGCCTTGCAAAAAATAAAATAAAAAATTGAACATGTAATATTCTTGTCCGTTTTGCGGACAAAAATAGGCATTTCTATCATAGGGCTGGATGTTCCGTTCCTTGTTCTGCGGATCAGCAATTTGCGGACCGTAGGATAAGGTACAGTCATGTGCGTGCGACCTAAAGGTGTTTCCCTGGAGTTCAGTAAGGATGATCATCAATATCTGATCTGTGGGGGTCAGTCATCTGAAAACCCCACCAATCAGCTGTTGGAAGAGGCCAATCACGGCATGTTCATCAATCACATGCTCTATTTGCCACTCAGTCCCATTCAAGTGAATGGGCCTGGGCTGTAATACCAAGTGCAGGCATTATGCAACATATGGCGCTCTGCTTGGTCAGCTGTGAGGAGGCCGCACCAGAGCACCACAGTTGCCTGTGATTTGTGTCATCCCTCTGGCTCCTCACCTGCTCTATTTTTTATTTTTTTTCCTATTGGATTCCAGACCTCTGTTTTGGACCTAGACACTGACCCTCGACTGACAATTTGGACCCTGATGTAATATATTGGTATTGACCCTTGGCCTGGTATCATTTCTGATTATTGATCTCTGACATTTTCCTGTCTGTTTCTCCTGGTCTTGACTTTGGTGTGGTTTAGGTTCTGGTTTGTGTCTCCTGATCTGGTTCTGTTTGTCTCTCCTGGTCTGACCCAACTTGTCTGTTCTGCCTAGTTTTACATTCAGTTTCAATTTTATTTCTGTCCATCTGTCACTTGTTTATTATTTTACCCCTGAGGTTCCAGTCCCTTATAGGCCCAAGCACTTAGATAGGGAGGGATTGTCGACCAGTTGTGGACCATCAGTTAGGATGGATTGTGCAAGTAGGTAGGGACAGTGGTTGTGTGAGGGACCAGGTTGTTTTTTGCAAATCTGACATGTGTCACTTTGGAACGCTTTAACTTATCCAAGCCATTCTGAGATTGTTTTCTAGTGACACATACTTCATGGTAGCGGTAAATTTGAGTCGATATATATCACTTTTATTTATAAAACAAAAATCAAAAATTTATCAAAAATTTAAAAAAATTTGCAATTTTCCAAATTTCTATTTCTCTGTTTTTTTTAAAACAAATAGTGATACCTCATAAAATAGTTATTACTTTACATTTCCCATATGTCTACTATATGTTGGCATCATTTTGTAGATGTCATTTTATTTTTTAGGACGTTTTACATTTTTAACTAAATTTCCAAAACCCACTTTTGTAAGGGCCAGTTCAGTTATAAAGTCACTTTGAGGGGCTTACGTAATGGAAACCACCCACAAATTACCCCATTTTAGAAACTACACCCTCAGGTTATTCAAAACTGATTTTACAAACTTTGCTAGCACTTTGGGGTTCCACAAAAATTAAAATTCTAAATGTAACTTTTTTGGCAGATTTTCCATTTTAAAGAGGACCTTTAATGGGATTATGGGTTACAAACTGGTATGCTTACCAGTTGGGGCGGCCCCTACAGATGCAAGCACTTTTTTTTTTCTAAAATACCTCTCCCTTACACCACTGTGTCCCCCGCTGTTTTTTGCACCTGATATGTTCATATAGATTAGAGTATCGGTACAGGGAGGAGGAGACATTTGGTTTTCTCAAAGGGCGTCTCCTTCTTCTTGGCTGTGACGCAGTATGTTGTGATTGGACGGCATCAAAGCCAGGGAGAGGGAGACGCCCACTGAGAAAACCAGATGTCTCCTCCTCCCTGTACCGATGGTTTAAATCAGGCATGCTCAACCTGCGGCCCTCCAGCTGTTGCAGAACTACAACTCCCAGCATGCCCAAACAGCCTACAGCTATCAGCCTACAGCAGGGCATTGTGGGAGTTGTAGTTTTACAACAGCTGGAGGGCCGCAGGTTGAGCATGCCTGGTTTAAATTAACATGTCATGCACCAAAAACAGCGGCGGAACAGAAGGGTATTTTAGGGGGGGAAAAAAGTGCTTGCATCTGTGGGGCCACCCTATCTGGTAAGCATACCAGTTTCTAACACATAATCCCATGAAAGGTACTCTTTAAAGGGGTTGTCTCACTTCAGCAAGTGGAATTTATCATGTAGAAAAAGTTGATACAAGCCACTTACTAATGTATTGTGATTGTCCATATTGCTTCCTTTGCTGGCTGGATTCATTTTTCCATGACATTATATACTACTCGTTTCCATGGTTACAACCACCCTACAATCCATCAGTGGTGGTCGTGCTTTCACACTATAGGAAAAAGCGTCAACCTTTCTGGTGGCCGGGACGAATGGAGCGCACATAGGCTGGTGCTTTTTCCTATATTGTCCAAGCACGACCACCACTGCTGGATTGCGAGGTGGTCGTAACCATGGAAATGAGCAGCTTATAATGTGATGGAGAAACAAATGCAGCCAGCAAGGAGGCAATATGGACAATCCCAATACATTAGTAAGTTGCTTGTATTAACTTTCTCTACATGATAAATGCCACTAACACCTCCATACAGTGACTGGATTACATCGCCATACAGTAACTGGTTAACACCTCCATACAGTGACTGGTTATACCAGTATAAGAAGGCATAGTACAGTTTAGGAGGCACAGTACAGGTGTATCCCCTTATACACCTGTACTGTGCCTCCTACAATGTATTATAAGGGGGCACAATACAGGGTAGGGGGCACAGTACAGGGTAGTGGGTACAGTACAGGGTAGAGGGCAGACTGACCAATGTGGGTCAAGCTGGCAGGGAGTCTGAAGCAGGAGGTTATCACTGGCTGGCTGGTAGCTTAGAGGCGGGCGAGGGCTGAGACACAGCGCTGCTTCTTCTTGACTGTCTTTCACAGCCACAGCAGGAGCGAGACAGTGCTACATGCGAGGCGGGCAGGCAGGCAGGCATGTGGGCAAGCAGGCTGGCGGCCATCCAGGGTCAATTTCAAAGATTGGTCGAGCAGCAGCTTCCGCCCACTGCTGCCCCACCAATCAGATAACATCAGCCGTGCAGAGGTGACGTAGGAGAATCCCTCTCTCACCTCTTCTAGTTTCTGTACGTGCGACAGGGGAACTATAAAATAAATAAATAAAAAATGGCGTACTGGCTGTGGTGGATTCCGTGTAGGCTGTTTGCTATGGCCTATGTGTAGTTGCGGCAGCCTGTGTGTGAACTGTTCCTTGTGCTTGCATGCTTACCTCCCTGTTGTCTCGGTTCTGGTGGGGTTAACTTTATCTGTTCTTTCTGGGTGTGTTAGCTAGGTGGTCAGATTACCTCATTACCCTGCTATAATATCCTGTGAGCTGTGGGTTTGGGGTCAGTCTGTCTCCAGCTTTACTGGGTGCAGGATCTGTTCACCAAAACTGGGATAACTCCATCTGCCCTGTCTGTGTGGTCATCTAGTGAGACATCAAGTTCACCTTGTCCGGTTCCATAACTTGTGTGCTGAGTCTGTTTGCCCATCGAGTAACTTCGCATGGGGAACAGGCATCTGCTAGTGCAGTTCTGTGTCTTGTGTGCAGCTCTGTTTATTCGCCCATGGACTAACTCTGCATGGAGAACAGACATCTGCTATTTCGAGTCTGTGCCTTCGGAGAGAGGGCTCCTGGGTTCTCCAGAGGGAGGACATCTAGTCTATGTGTGCAGCTCTGCCTGTGACCATGTGTCCATGGGGTCCAGGCATCTGCTTGTCTGCCTGTTTGGGCAGCTCTGCCTGTGACTTCATGTGTTGTTCCGCATGGGGTCCAGCCATCTGCTTTTCTGCCTTTGACCACCAAGCATCTGTTCCGCATGGGGTTCAGGCATCTGCTTGTGTTCTGGTTCCCATTTGTCTTGTCTGAACTGTGTCCTGTGCAGTTATGTTTGGATTTCAGTTCATGCGCCTGGGTTCCAGTCCTTATGTTGTTTGGACCGCTGGTGCTTGCACTGTCAGTCTCTGCAGGTAAGTGGCCAAGTGCACCAGGACCATCCTCGAGGTGCGACCAGTGAGTAACATAGTATATAAGACCGAAAAAAGACATTTGTCCATCCAGTTCGGCCTGTTTCCTACAAGTTGATCCAGATAAAGGCAAAAAACCCCTGTGAGGCAGAAGCCAATTTTCCCCACTTAAGGGGAAAAAAATTCCTTCCTGACTCCAATCAGGCAGTCAGAATAACTCCCTGGATCAACGACCCCTCTCTTGTAGCTATAACCTGTAATATTATTACACTCCAGAAAAACATCCAGGCCCCTCTTGAATTCCTTTATTGTACTCACCATCACCACCTCCTCAGGCAGAGAGTTCCATAGTCTCACTGCTCTTACAGTGAAGAACCCTTTTCTATGTTAGTGTACAAACCTTCTTTCCTCCAGACGCAGAGGATGTCCCCTTGTCACAGTCACAGTCCTGGGGATAAATAGATGATGGGACAGATCTCTGTACTGACCCCTGATATATTTATACATAGTTATTAGATCCCCCTCAGTCGTCTTTTTTCTAAAGTTAATAACCCCAATTTTGATAGCCTTTCAGGGTACTGTAGATCCCTCATTCCAGTTATTACTTTAGTTACCCTCCTCTGAACCCTCTCCAGCTCTGCTATGTCTGCCGTGTTCACAGGAGCCCAGAACTGTACACAGTACTCCATGTGTGGTCTGACTAGTGATTTGTAAAGTGGTAGGACTATGTTCTCATCACGGGCATCTATGCCCCTTTTGATGCAACCCATTATCTTATTGGCCTTGGCAGTAGCTGCCTGACACTGGTTTTTGCAGCTTAATTTGCTGTTTATTAAAATTCCTAGATCCTTTTCCATGTCAGTGTTACCGAGTGTTTTACCATTTAATATGTACGGGTGACTTGCATTATTCCTTCCCATGTGCATAACTTTACATTTGTCAGTGTTAAACCTCATCTGCCATTTCTCTGCCCAAGCCTCCAATCTATCCAGATCCCTCTGTAGCAGAAAACTGTCCTCTTCAGTGTTAATTACTTTACACAGTTTAGTGTCATCTGCAAAAATAGATATTTTACTGTGCAAGCCTTCTACAAGATCATTAATAAATATATTGAAGAGAACAGGGCCCAATACTGACCCCTGAGGTACCCCACTAGTGACAGTGGCCCAATCTGAGTGTGTACCATTAATAACCACCCTCTGTTTTCTGTCACTCAGCCAGTTACTTACCCACATACAGCATCCTCATTTTATATACTAACCTTTTATGAGGTACAGCGTCAAATGCTTTGGAGAAGTCCAGATATATGATATCCATTGATTCGCCGCTGTCAAGTCTAGAAATTACCTCCTCATAGAAACTGATTAAATTCGTTTGGCATGACCGATCCCTCATGAAGCCATGCTGATATGGCGTTATTTGCTTATTTTCATTGAGATACTCTAAAATAGCATCTCTTAGAAACCCTTCAAACAGTTTACCAACAACAGATGTTAAGCTTACCGGCCTATAATTTCCAGGCTCTGTTTTTGGATCCTTTTTGAATATTGGCACCACATTTGCTATGCGCCAATCCTGTGGAACATTCCCTGTATAGAGTCCGTAAATATCAGAAATAAAGGTCGGGCTATGACATCACTTAATTCCCTTAGGATACGGGGGTGTATGCCATCCGGTCCTGGCGATTTGTCTATTTTAATCTTTTTAAGTCGCTGTTATACTTCTTCCAGACAGGGCACTTTTAATGGGGAATTTACTTTTACATTCTGCATTTCATCTGACAGTTTATTTTCCTCAGTGAATATAGTGGAGAAAAAAATATTTAATAGCTTGGCTTTATCCTCGTCGCTCTCTGCAACACCCCCCTCATTGCTATGTAGAGGGCCGACTCCTTCAGATTTATATTTTTTACTATTTATATAATTGAAGAACATTTTAGGGTTAGTTTTATTCTCTTCGGCAATTAATCTCTCGGTCTCTAGTTTGGCAATTTTTATTAGTTTTTTACATATTCTATTTTTTTCCTTATAGTTTATCAGTGCTTCCTGGCTCCCCTCCTGTTTTAGTGATTTATATGCTTTCTTTTTGTCATTTATTGCTTTCTTTATAGTTCTTTTTATCCACATTGGTTTCTTATTGTTCCTTAGCCTTTTATTCCTATAAGGCAGGCATCCTCAAACTACGGCCCTCCAGCTGTTGTAAAACTACAACTCCCACAATGCCCTGCTGAGGTAGGCTGATACCTGTAGGCTGTTCGGGCATGCTGGGAGTTGTAGTTTTGCAACAGCTGGAAGGCCGCAGTTTGAGGATGCCTGCTATAAGGTATGTACCTCTCACAATTAGATGTTACAATGCTTTTAAAAATCTCCCATTTTATGGTTGTATTTTTATTTTTGAGGACTTTGTCCCAGTTAGTTAGGCCTATGGCCTCCCTTAGTCGGCTAAATTTAGCTTTTTTGAAGTTTGGTTTTTTTGTTCCTCCCTTTAGAAACTCTCGTTTGAAGGATAATTGGAAGGTTATAACTTTATGGTCACTATTTCCCAGGTGTCTCCCAACCTGCACATCTGTTGTTCTGTTAGGTCTATTGGTTATTACTAAGTCCAGTATGGCCGTCCCTCTAGTTGGGTCCTGAACCATTTGGGAAAGGTCTTTGGCTATTGCCAAGAACCTGTTTCCTTTATGGGATGTGCAGGTTTCAGTTTCCCAGTCTATATCTGGGTAGTTGAAGTCCCCCATAATAACCACCTCATTATGGTTTGCTGCCTTGTTTATCTCGTTTAGTAATAGATTTACTGTGGACTCTGGTATATTAGGTGGTTTATAATAAACTCCTATTAGTAATTTATTATTGTTTTTTGCTCCATGTATTTCTAACCACAGTGACTCCACATGTTCATGTCCCTCAGAGATGTATTCTCGAATTACGGGATTTGGACACGACTTCACATAGAGGCTAGGCTAAGTTCATCCCCACCATCAGAGGCTGTGTGAAGACTGGGGGTTAAGGGGTCTTTGCCATCTGGGTTTGGCCCCAAGTCAAACTGGTGCACTTGGTCCAGTAGTATTACCTGCCACTATACCCTTACCTGCTGGTCCAGCTCACTGTCATGTCCTGATTCTGTTAATTAAGTATTTGTTTTTGGTCCTTCCTTTTTCTGTCTCCTTGCCTTAGTGTGTTATGCCTGAGAGGTGTTCTAGTGGTTGGTAGGAACATGACAATACCCCTTTTTGATCACTTGGTATTACACTTTATGTAATGTAAGGTGCTTTTTTGGCACAGTTTTTATTTTATTTTTTTACGGCGTGTACCTGACAGGGGGATTTATGTGATATTTTTATAGAGCCAATAGTTATGGATGCAGTGATATCTCAAATGTCTGATTTTGTTTTTTTTCCAACTTTATATGTGTTTATTATGAGAAAGGGGTGTTTCTTTTTTTTCTTCTTAAAACTGTACTTTTCATTTTTGTCCCACTGTGGGACTTCAACTTTTGGGAGGGTCTGATCCCCTATACAGTGCATTACAATACATTACAATACATTGCAATAATTTTGTTTTATTAGACTTGAGATATGCTTTTAACCAAGATCGGCTTTGTGAGTATAATAAACCTTTATTCATGACTAGAACAATCAGTGCTTCACTATCGGAGTGTGTTGGAGGAGAGGAGTGCATTAATTTGAGATGCGCTTTGAACCAAGATTAGCCCTGTGAGTATAATAGCTCCTGTGTATTGGACTGGAACAAGCAGTGCTTCATTATCTGTGCAATCTCTCGATATCCCACAGGAGTGTGTTGGAGGAGAGGAGTGCATCTGTGGAGGTTTATCTGGCTTTTAATGTCCGAAAATGTGGGTGATTTTGTGCTAGATTGAAAATTCCCCCTGGTGAAACGGCAGCGCGGTCCTACATTGAAAACGCATTGACTGTTTTTGTGAATACTACCCACTTCACATTTGTACCTGCCACGCCAACTATACAGGCAACGTACTAGAGTGTATCTTAACTTATTGACATTGTGTATTATAAGTCAGCATTACACTGACAGTTGTCTAGGAGACCCAGCCTAGGGGGTCTCTGATGACTATGGATGGCATTCTCAGCCATTGAGTCCCTGTCATCGCAGTGCAGTCACTTGATGGGGAGCGCAGAACCCCGCAAACCCCCCCCCCCTCCCGATCAGAATCTGTCAATAAAAGTGACGTTGGCGCAGCAGTTGCAGAGAAAGCAGAGCCTCTAGGTGTAATGGCAACACCCTCTTTGCTCCTAGAGGCTCATTTGCATATATTAAAACATCATTTTTCTCAGCAATGCAGTGACATATGAACATGGGATCAGCACAGATGCCTTCAGCTGCCAAGTACACATGCAACAGGTCAGCCAGTGTCATAGATTCAAATCTGCTGACAGGTGCCCTTGAAAGGTGTATAGTAGGGATGAAACATCCGAAGTCGATTCGCATAATACTTTATTTGAATACTGTATGGATTGAGCGCTCTGTACAATATTAGAATGTATTGGCTCCTATGAGCCGAAGTTATTACTTCTCGAAGTCTCACGAGACTTCGCATAATATCTTCATAAATCAATTTCTACTGTATAAAAACATTTCCCGAACTCGGGTTCACTTCCAAGGTACTACTTGGAACTGAACCAGAGTTCGGCAAATGTTTTTTTACAGTAGAAATTGATTTTTGAAGTTATTATGCGAAGTCTCGTGAGACTTCGAGAAGTAATAACCTCGGCTCATAGGAGCCAATACATTCTAATACTGCACGGAGCGCTCGCCTTGTACAGTATTCAAATTAAGGATTTTGCGAATCGACTTCGGATGTTTTATCCGAAGTCGATTCGCTCATCCCTAGTGTGTACATATACGGGAATGAGTCAAGTATTTGGCTTCCAGAGGTTTTCCCTAGTCCTCACACCACATCCTGAGACTGACTTCTTCTGATAGGACAGGGAATACACAGAGAGGTTTAAATCCCACCCCTCCCCTCCATCACCAGTGTTTTTCCTGTCCTACCAGGATAGGAAGCAGGAGAGGTGCATGGAGACTCTTTGGGCCCACCTGTAAAACACATATGCAGGCCGAGGTCGGAATCACAGTGCGGCTCTCACTCCTCTTCTGGTGGCCTGTGCATGGGCGCATATGGTTGCTGTCCCATGCGAAGATTCTCTCTGCAGCGGTCCAGGTGGATTACATGTGATAGGGGGCGAGACGGGACGTCATGACGTCATCTCCGGGCCTCCGGACAGCGCGATCCCTTCCACTGGGGAGAGACAGTGTTTGTGGCAGACGGGAGTGTTCTAGATGAGTGCCCCCATCACGCTGGGCCCTGGAGCCGAGCCTGCATCAAATTCAGGAGTTGTGAGTAAGGAAGAGATTCAGTCCGCACTAGCTTCCTGGGATCCAGCTCCCCATAAATTATCCGTGATAGTCGCAATCCGGTGTCTGACTCGGATTCTGACGTTTTGGGAGGCTCGGACGCCGAAACATATTGTGGGGAGTCGCTCTGGTAGATAGCGGTGCGGGTGCAGTACTGAGGCAAAACAAGGAGTCCAGAATGTGCAATAAACAGTGTTTTATTCACACTTGCACAACATAAATGAAAAACAGTCTCTTGGTGATAGTTCACACATAACAGAAATAATGTGGCCAAACAAAACAGGCCAACACAGGGTTCAGTCACCTGGGAGGTTTAGGTGAGGGTTCACACCTAGCAGTCGGCCCAGCCGCAGGAGCTTCCACCTTCAAGTTGCAGGGAAAAACACCACCTTGCTGAGCTCTTTCCTCCAGGTCATAGAACTCCACAGGACTGTTAGCAGCTCCAGGACAATCACAGCCCCAGCTGCTGGTGCTGGCTGAGTTTTTAAACCCAGCCCAAAACCAGGACTGGGTCGTGGGGAGCAGCCACCCACCCTACACTTTAGCTGCTCCTGGTAAGAGCCGGCCCGGATCGGCTTTGCAGCCATGCTATTTAAAACTATGTCAGTAGCACTAGCTGCTGCTGACATCAACAAAAACAGCTCTTACCTCACCGAGGCTATGAACCTCGGTGACACATACCTGCCATCCACGACGGCACCCTGCACCTTACCACACCCCCCTTTGTTCAACCCTGAGGGGTGGACACATGTGAGGCAGTGGACGCGGGAAAGGGCATCTGCATTCCCCTGCAAGCGGCCTGCCCTATGTTCCATGGAGAACTTGAAGTTCTGCAGGGATAGGAACCACCTGGTGACCCGAGCATTCCTCTCCTTGGCCTGGCTCATCCACTTGAGAGGGAATGGTCGGTCACCAGACGGAACCTCCTACCTAACAGGTAGTAGCGGAGAGATTCGAGTGCCCACTTGATAGCCAGGCACTCCCTCTCCACTATGCTATACCTGGTCTCGGCGGGACTGAGCTTACGGCTCAGGAAGACAACGGGATGTTCTTCCCGTTGACCTCCTGAGACAGCACAGCACCGAGGCCTACCTCCGAGGCGTCGGTCTGTACGACAAACTCCCGGTTGAAGTCGGGTGTCACCAAAACCGGGGACCCACAGAGGGCCGACTTCAACGCGGAGAAAGCCTCCTCCGCCTTCTCACTCCAGCTAACCTTCCCAGACTTTCGCCCCTTCAATAGGTCTGTCAACGGCGCTGCTATTGTGGCAAAGTGGGGCACAAACCGCATGTAGTACCCTATCATTCCCAGGAAGGACTTTACCTGCCTGGCAGTGACCGGTCGGGGCCAGTTACGTATGGCTTCCACTTTAGTTACCTGCGGCTTGATGACTCCCCGCCCAATTACATATCCCAGGTATTTGGTCTCTTCCAACCCAATCGCACACTTCTTTGGATTGGTGGTTAGACCAGCTTTCCTCAGGGCATCCACTACCGCCTGCACTTTGGGCAAATGGCTTTCCCAGTCGGTGCTGTGGATGATTACATCGTCTAAGTAGGCAGAGGCGTACCGACGATGAGGTCGCAGCACAATATCCATTAACCTTTGGAAGGTGGCGGGGCGCCATGCAGGCCAAAGGGTAACACCTTATAATGATACAGGCCCTGCGGAGTAACAAAAGCAGTTTTTTCCTTGGCCGACTCCGTTAAGGGTACTTGCCAGTATCCTTTAGTGAGGTCTAGCACAGAAAAATAACGGGCTTGCCCTAAATTCTCAACAAGCTCGTCTACCCGGGGCATGGGATACGCATCGAACTTGGACACTTCATTTTAATTTGCGAAAATCGTTGCAGAACCGCAACGTCCCATCCGGCTTGGGTATCAGGACTATGGGACTGGCCCACTCACTTTTCGACTCCTCAATGACATCGAGCTTCAACATTAATTGCACTTCCTCCGCGATGGCCCGTCGCCGAGCCTCGGGTACCCGGTATGGTTTTAACCGGATCTTGGCCTGAGGCTCAGTGACGATGTCATGTTGGATGAGAGATGTGCGGCCAGGGAGGTCCGAGAACACATCCGTGTTCCGACTGATGAACTCCCTGACTTCCTGAACTTGTTTGGAAGACAGGCTGTCTGCAATTTTTACCGTGGTTACTGCTTCACAGGCCTTGAACTGTGGGGCTGGACCCTTGTCACCTAGAAGCCCTGGCCGGGGAATGTTGTCGTCGGCCGTGTCCCTGTCTTTCCACGGCTTAAGTAAATTCACGTGGTACACCTGCTCGGCTTGCGCCTCCTGGCTGGTGTACCTTGTAATTTACTTCCCCTACCATCTCGATCACCTCATAGGGGCCCTGCCACCTAGCTAGGAACTTGCTGTCAAGGGTGGGTACCAGAACCAAAACCCGATCTCCCGGATTGAAGTCCCGTACCCGAGCCTGACGATTATACACCCTACTTTGGGCTTGTTGCGCTGCCTCCATATGCTCCCGGACCAGCGGCAACACCCTTTCCATCCGTTCCTGCATCTGGGTGACATATTCAATGACACTTTTGTGGGGGATAGGTTGCTGTTCCCACGCTTCCTTGGCAATATCCAACAGGCCTCGAGGGTGTCTGCCATAAAGCAGTTCGAAGGGCGAGAACCCAGTAGAGGCCTGGGGCACCTCTCGCACTGCGAACATGAGATAGGGCAGAAGCAGGTCCCAGTCCTTCCCATCTCTAGACACCACCCTTTTTAACATATTTTTTAAAGTTTGGTTAAACCTCTCGACAAGACCGTCTGTTTGCGGATGGTAAACGGACGTCCGTAACTGCTTTATACGCAACAATTTACACAGTTCCCTCATAACTTTGGACATAAAAGGGGTCCCTTGGTCTGTCAGAACCTCTTTTGGCAGGCCCACACGGGAAAACATTTCCATTAACTCTTTGGCGATGAGCTTAGCTGAGGTATGTCGCAGAGGCACCGCCTCCGGATACCGAGTGGCATAGTCGAGAACTACCAGAATGTGTTGGTGGCCCCTGGCAGACTTTGGTACAGGCCCAATTAGATCCATACATTCGCTCAAACGGGACCTCAATAATTGGAAGAGGTACCAGAGGACTACGGAAATGTGGCTGGGGGCTATTTATCTGACAGGTCGGACAGGACTTACAATAATTTTCTACCTCCTTGAACACACCGGGCCAATAAAACCGCTGCAGTATGCGGTCCTGGGTTTTCTGCCACCCCAAGTGTCCCCCAAGAACATGTTGGTGGGCAAGCTCCATAACCAGCTTGCGATATGCGGTGGGCACCACCAACTGTTCAACGGGCTCACCTCGGATTTGGTTCACCCGATACAACATATCCTGAAGAACAATAAATCGTGGGAACATTATTCAGCCCCAGGTTTCTGGGGTTTACCATCAATTATTACGACACTTTCCCAGGCCCTGGTTAGGGTTTGGTTGTGTTGTGCGGTCCCAAAATTATCTCCGGAGACGTGGAGGTCTGCCAACTCAGGACCTGGTGGCAAGTCCTCCATGTCTCCCACCATTACACTCAGTGGGGGTGTCTCCCCCTCTATCACAGAAGTGGTGGTCACCCCTACCGCAGACCCTTCGGACTCGGGCTCCCAGGGCTCTGGCCTCCCACTGGAACCAGGCCACTCTGCTTGGGTAACCCCTGTCTCATGGCTATTAGTCACTTTCATTTCAGGCCATAGGGACGGAAAACCAGGGAAGTCTCTCCCAATTATTAGTTCATAAGGTAGCTTTGTGGAGATCGCCACTTCACAAGTCCATGTGCCGGTCGCCGTGGACAGAGACATTACAGCCGTGGGATAGTCCTTTAAGTCTCCGTGTATGCACACCACACCCACTTTCCGGCCCGTATACTGGGAGGGCTGTACCAGGGCAGCACTTACCAGGGTTACTAGGCTCCCTGAGTCCAGCAGCGCCACTGCCAGATTATCACCCACTTGCACCTGGCACAGATGACGATTGTCTATTGTCTCGGGGTGCCGGTCGCACACAGTCTCCGGGCATACATGGAAGCCCGGTACCCATAATTAGTCTCCATGGGTTCTCCCCACTGTGGACAGTCGGCCCTTACGTGGCCAGGCTCGTGACACCGCCAGCAGACTATCGGGGCCGGGTCTACAGGGGTACACCCGAGCAGGTGTCTCGGGTACCAGTCGTCGGGACTGGATGGGAGACCTCTGGGGTTTGACCGGCCCCCAACACCACCCCCTTTCAAGTTTTTGTGGCCTCATAGCGCTCCACCAGGTCGACCATTTCCAGGGCATTAGTGGGTGATACCTGGCCGATCCAGTGCTGAAGGGAGTGCGGCAAGGCCCTCCAGAACATGTCAGCCAGCAGACGGTCCAGCATAGCAGCCGGACTTAGAATATCAGGCTGCAGCCATTTTTGCAACTTGTGCAGCAACTCATAGTACTGCGGCCGGGCGGGTTCAGCCGCTTTGAAGTCCCACTGGTGGACCCGCTGAGCCCGGACTAACACGTTCACCCCCAGTCTGGCCAGGATCTCCCCCTTCACCGTGGGGTAATCAGCAGCCTGGTCATCTGCCAAATCAGAGAATACCTGCTGGGGTCCGGACGCCAGGAACGGAGCGACCACTTCAGCCCACTGGTCACGGGGTAGCTTTTCCCTCACGGCTACTTTCTCAAAGACCGCCAAATACGTCTCAACGTCGTCCGAGGGGGTCATTTTTGGGATCGCCGCACGGACCGCTTTCCGGGCATCATGGACATGCCAGCCTCACTGCGCATGCCCGCATCTGACACCAAATGTGGGGAGTCGCTCTGGTAGATAGCGGTGCGGGTGCAGTACTGAGGCAAAACAAGGAGTCCAGAATGTGCAATAAACTGTGTTTTATTCACACTTGCACAACATAAATGAAAAACAGCCTCTTGGTGATAGTTCACACATAACAGAAATAATGTGGCCAAACAAAACAGGCCAACACAGGGTTCAGTCACCTGGGAGGTTTAGGTGAGGGTTCACACCTAGCAGTCGGCCCAGCCGCAGGAGCTTCCACCTTCAAGTTGCAGGGAAAAACACCACCTTGCTGAGCTCTTTCCTCCAGGTCATAGAACTCCACAGGACTGTTAGCAGCTCCAGGACAATCACAGCCCCAGCTGCTGGTGCTGGCTGAGTTTTTAAACCCAGCCCAAAACCAGGACTGGGTCGTGGGGAGCAGCCACCCACCCTACACTTTAGCTGCTCCCGGTAAGAGCCGGCCCGGATCGGCTTTGCAGCCATGCTATTTAAAACTATGTCAGTAGCACTAGCTGCTGCTGACATCAACAAAAACAGCTCTTACCTCACCGAGGCTATGAACCTCGGTGACACATACCTGCCATCCACGACGGCACCCTGCACCTTACCACAATATGAAAAAACATATGCATCTTCTAATGAAGATAACGAATATAAACGGTTCCTATTTAATCCGGATGACATTGATGATCTTATAAAAGTCACAATTCAGATAGACGTGCCTAAAAAGCCTAAGTCGGTACAGGAAGAGATATTTGGGGAGCTGGAGGAAAAGCGAAAATCAGTATTCCCAGTTCCAGATAATATTCAGAAGTTAATTAAATCCGAATGTTTGAGGCCAAATAAAGGATCTTTCATTCCCAGGGGATTTTATTCCCAATGAGGATTGCACCGATTGGGGAATCCATTCCCACAGTAGACGATCCCATGGCTAAAGTAGCTAAACACACCGCCCTACAATTTGAAGGTTCAGCGCAACTTAAAGATCCCATGGATAGAAAAGCAAAAAGCCTACTAAGAAAAACCTGGGAGGCTACAGCAACTCTTCTTAAACCAGGGGTGGCTTCTACTTGTGTAGCTAGAACCCTTAATCTGTGGTTAGAGCAATTGGAGATTCATCTAATCAATAAAACGCAGAGAGATCAGATTCTAGAAAGCATTCCTCTACTAAAAATGGCAACTAGTTTGTTAGCGGATGCTGAATCCGTAAAACTCTCAGCACGCACAGCATTGTTATCTTACACGGCAAGACGGGTGCTATGGCTCAAAGTTTGGGCTGGGGATATTTCATCCAAAAACAAGCTCATTTCCCTTCCTTTTCACGGCCAATAATTTTTTGGACAAGATCTAGACAAGATCTTAGAAAAGGCCACTGACAAAAAGAGGGCTTTTCCAGAAGAGAGATTTAAATCTAAAAGACAAAATTTTTATGGCCGTCAGTACCAATCGAGAAAGGTAAGGGGAAATCGGGGAGGTGGAGTTGTGCAAAAGGAGGTAAGGGAAGAAATTTCCTTTTTAACCCTAACAGAGGAAAGACCTCCTCCTTTAACCCAAAACAATGACATCATACAAGTAGGTGGAAGACTCAGCTCCTTTTTAAGAACTTGGGAGCAAATAACATCAAATTCATGGATCCTAAACATCATAAGATGTTTAGGTACCTTAGCCTTAAAGGCATAGAAGATTTATTAAAATTAGGAGCAATAGAACCTGTTCCGAAAAATCCGCTAGGAGAGGGCCACTACTCTCGCCTATTTTTAGTAAATAAAACAAACGGGAAGGCCAGAATTACAATAAATCTAAAAGCCTTGAACAAACATGTTACATATCAAAAGTTTAAGATAGAACAGCAGTAAAATTAATAAAAAGAAAAGCAGTAATGGCCTCAATCGTTTAGACGGATGCTTATTACCATATCCCGATACACAAAACATCAAGAAAATTGCTAAGACTTGCAATATACAGGAGGGGTCACATCCAACATTATCAATTTGTATGCCTCCCCTTCGGAATTTCCTCAGCGCCGAGAGTCTTCACAAAGATCATGGCTGAGGTGGTAGACCCTGAAGCAATCAGTGTCATCCCATAGCTAGACAATCTTCTAGTGATAGCGGACAACAAAGGTGTACTACAAGATCACTTGCAGAAAGTTCTAGACCACCTCCAATCGCTAGCATGGATCATCAATTGGGAGAAATCAGATCTTTCCCCAAGCAGCGGATACTGTTTCTAGGGATATGTTTGAATTCGGTGTCTCGAAGATCATTCCTGCCTTTGATCAAGATAGAGAAATTGACAAACCAGATAAGAGAATTAAAAAAGACGAGATTCTGCTCTATCAGGATGGCAATAAAGATTCTAGGAGGTCTCTCATCATGTATCCCGGCAGTCGCTTGGGCTCAATTCCTTCTAAGACCCCTTAAAAAATGTATTCTATCTAAGTGGAACCGGTCACAGGTGACCCTAGACAAACAGGTCTTTCTAGACGAAAATGTAAAAAACTCCCTAAAGTGGTGGCTCATAGACAACAACCTAGAGAAGGGAATATACTGGAAGCAGGAACGTCCCCTTGTAATCACAAAGGACGCCAGTCTTCAAGGTTGGGGGGCTGTAGTTCAGCAGAAAACCAGGGGTGCCTTGATGTTGGTGGCTTACTTCTGGCCCAAGAGGAGCTGGTGTGCACTTATAAAGTCACTCAGCATCAAAGCCCCCCCTTCTACTACCTCTGAGATCGGATCTGTTGTATCAAGGTCCTATTCTCCATCCAAATATAAAAATCCTAAAGTTGTCGGCCTGGATTCTGAAGAATCCATCCTCTTAAAATTGGGGTTATCTAGTAAAGTGGTTTCCACCCTACTTCTTAGCAGGAAACAAAATACAAACCAGGCGTATTTTAAAGTTTGGAGGAAATTCGTCATCTTGGTGTGGAGATTAGTTTGATCAATTTAGACCCAACATATCAACGATTTTATATTTTCTTTAGGACGGATTAGAACTAGGTCTTTCTCCTAATACCCTATGGTTTTAAGTTTCAGCATTAGGGGCTTTATATAGTACTAGTCTGGCTGAGATTCCCTGAATAACCAGGTTCCTTACAGCAGCAGACACATTAAGACCAACAGTCAGGAATATGGTAGCTCCTTGGAACCTTAACACAGTCCTGGTAGGGCTATCTTCAGGCTCCTTTGAACCGTTAGAATCTATTTCCATAAAATGGCTCACCTTAAAACACATTTTCTTGGTAGCTATAACATCAGCGAGACGTGTCTGTGAATTTCAGGCCTTGTCTATTCAGTAAGAGTCTGTGGTAGTGCTGCCAACCCAAATGAGAGGACACCCTACCTCTCTAGAAGTGGGATAGCCAAAATACCGTATATACTCGAGTATAAGCCGAGTTTTTCAGCACAAAATTTGTGCCGGAAAACACGAACTCGGCTTATACTCGAGTCATACACGTAAAAGGAGAGTGGAGTGGGAGGAGGAGCTGGGGGCGGGCATTTGCAGCGGGGCCGGTGCGCTCACTGCTGACTGACTGAAGGGATTTATGAATGAAGCAGGCGGCGCAGGTACGTGACGTTAGTCACGCTGCGCTCGCCCGGCCTGCCTGGAGCATGTGAGGAGGTATTTAGGAGCGGTAATGGGGGGGAAGGGGGGGCTGTGGATGGCACTGTTATGGCATGGGGGGGCTGTGAATGGCACTGTTATGGGATGGGGGCGCTGTGGATGGCACTGTTATGGCATGGGGGTCTGTGAAAGGCACTGTTATAGCATGGGGGGGCTGATCCCTGATAACAGTGCCATCCACAGATCCACCTCGGCTTATACTCAAGTCACTACTTTTCCTAGTTTTTTAGGGTAAAATTAGGGGGGTCGGCTTATACTCGGGTTGGCTTATACTCGAGTATATACGGTAGATATATTGGGCGAGCACTCTGACACCGGGCTCAAACTGTCACAAATCATACATTTATTACATAGAAAATCAATAAAATTACATAAAAATGTTCTAAAATGTCACAAAATATATTAATATAATAAAATATGATCGTGATATAATCGCAATATAATCACAAACGAGGGCAGTTCCAATGTGTCAGCATGAAGGTCTGTATTAGGATGTAGAACTCTTCACCGTACATGCGCATATAGCCCCTTCTATTTCATATGCGGTACATGAGGGGTTAGTATTGTGTCGCAAATAATCGCAGTTATTAAGAGTAAAGATGTTCCATTCGGATCAGTTCTAATATAGTCTGATGAATAGCAGTATTTAGGCTGTCATAAATAATAGCAGTATGTCTTTGTTGCGACTTTTAATCAAGTCGTAATTCATAAGAATGTCGGCTTTTCATCCTCCTACCTCCCTACTTTAGAGATGTATAGCGTCTCTGCTGACTTGGCGAGGGGCGAGGGGTGCAGGATAATTCCGGCAGCTCGCGTCGCACTCCTCGAGTCTGTACTGTCAGGATCTCGCAGGAACAGATTCGCGATATTTCAGTTTCATCCAGATCTCGCGTCTGTTGTGTATAGAGTCAAAGTAGCTTGTTGAAGTCCAGTTTTCGATTTCTTCATGGAAATTTCCGCATGGCCATGCGTGACTGGAAATATTGGAGCAGGTGCGCGACGTTACCAGACGCGTTTTGGGATATGTCACTATCCCTTCCTCAGTGGTCTAATCCTTTCCTCAGTATCTTTCAGGACAAGTTAGTTTTTTTTTTTTTTTTTAGACAATAATTTTTATTAAATGGTATATTGTGAATAAGACAGTTTACAAATTATGCATACTGAATATAAATAATAGTACATACAAATAAAGAAAAAACAGACGGTACCAAAATGCGTATACAGGAACATACAATCATAGCATGTAGCATGTGCCGTAGGTGCAACCACTGGGTTCTATCACAGCTTACATAATGTAGCAAGGAATACGCCTCAAGCGCAAGTGCACATTACACGTATAGCTCGAATCTAAAGCAGATAGTGCAGGAGTGGAACCGCATATTTGCTGGACAACCAAAGTAACCATGTGTTATGTATTGCTATTCTATTTTGCATAGAGGAGGCAAAGGTGAACTCGCACTGCATATGGTAATTAACCAAACCAACGACTTCGCTAATTGATAGGGACTGTAAAACTTTCCATTGACGGGCAATCACTTTTTTAGCTGCTGAAAGAATGTGAGCTACTATGTTCCTGCTATCATTAGGTCCAGACCAATGCTAAGAATTGCCAACTCCGGAGTCAGCATCCTTGTGATCCCTGTAACCTCTTCTATTATTTTTGACACCGACACCCAGAAATGAGTTAGAGCAGTGCAGCTCCACCACATATGATACGGCGTACCGACCTGTCCGCACCCTCTCCAACACGATGGTGAGTATTCCGGATTGGTATGAGCTAACCTGTTTGGGGTGAAGTACCATCTCAATTGGATTTTTCTGTTTTGCTCAGCATGATTTATGCATTTGGAAGATTTTACGGACCAAAATAAAGCGTCAGTCCATTCATCCAGTGTAAATTCTTTCCCCATTTCAGTCTCCCACCTGTACATGAAGGGCTTCTTAACATCCCCTTCTGATGACTGTATATGGGAATACCAATAAGAGAGGCTGGAATGAGAATGGGCCCCCGTGCTGAGAATCTTGCTAAGTGGATCTCGCTCATTTACTTTGGCGTCTAAATTGAGTGAGGAAAGAAGGTGATGGATCTGAAGATACTGGTAAAATACAGAATTAGGTAAATTAAAGCTAGAATGTAAAGACTCAAAGGAACGTAAAACAGACTGCTCAAACAGGCTTCCCAAAGTGTCAATCCCACAGTTTAGCCAACTTGTAAGTCGGAGCGTGGGGATGTGGTACTCAATAACTGATATGGGGAACTGCTTCCTGTCTATAGGTAAGGGGTTTTTATTTTTGAATGCATGGGCCCAGGCGAATATAGAAGCTTGCATCGTATCTAATGGCAAGGAGAAAACAAAAGGTTTCAGTAGGTACGCTGCCAGCAGCGACTTCAAAGATCTCCTTTTGACATAAACCTCCTCAATTGTTATCATTTGTGTGGCGAAGATGGGGACCACCATTCCATTGACTGATCCAGCAAGTTGGCCATATAATAACTGTAGAGGTCAGGAACCCCCAATCCCCCCTTCCTGAGAGCTGGAAACAACACACTTTTACTGATCCTGGGACGAGAGCCTCCCCATATGAACCCCATCATGTCATCCTGTAACTGTTTGATATAAGCCCTAGGGAATTTCAACGGGATACATCTGAACATGTACAAGACCTTTGGGAGTACCAGCATCTTTACTACATTAATTTTAGCTATCCATGAGAGCAACCCTTTGCCATATTTAGAGTAGTCTTTTTGCAGTTCAGATCTCAACAGCTTATGATTAAACGAAATCATGCCTGGTAACGAGCTGGATAGCTCCACTCCCAAATATCTTATCGATTCAGATGCCCAGTTGAATGGATATCTGACACTAAGAACTTGATGCATGCTAGCAGGTATATTAATTGAGAGTACATTGGTTTTACTAACATTCAAATTATAATATGATACGGATGAATACTGATCCAGAACTTCCAATGCAGCTGGTAATGACACTAAAGGGTTAGCAAGCGTCAGAATGACATCATCAGCATACAATCCAATGCAGTGCGAATATTTCCCCACTGCAATCCCTGACATCTGTGCACAGTTACGCATTTTCTCAGCCATAGGTTCCATCACCAGCGCGAATATCAGGGGGGACAGCGGACACCCCTGCCTAGTCCCATTTGTAATTGAGAAAGGGGCAGACAAAAAACCCGAAGCCAGAACGTTGGCGCTAGGCGCCGTGTATAGTCCCAAGATAGCTTGCAGGAAATGGCCCTCAAACCCAAATTTCCTAAGAGTCTGGTCCAGGAACCTCCAGTGCACTCTGTCGAACGCTTTTTCAGCATCCAAGGATACAAAGATCGTGGGGGCCCTGGACCAGCCTGCAACTTGGATCAGGTCTATCATTTTTCTAGTACCATCCCTGCATTGTCTACCTGACACAAAGCCAACCTGATCCTGATTAATCAAGGCTGGTAATACACTGCTGAGACGAGTGGCGAGTAACTTAGCAAACAGCTTGAGGTCAGCATTCAGTAGGGATATTGGTCTGAAGTTTTCAGGGGCGTCTGGGGATTTCCCTGGCTTAGGCAGGGTGACTACAGTGGCTTTGAGCATTTCTGGGGGGATACTCCCCGAGAGCAGAAACGAGTTATACAGTTTAGTCAAATAGGGGATCAGTGTTGAGTAAAACGTTTTATAATATTCCACTGGAAAACCGTCAGGTCCAGGGGCCTTGTTAGACGGAGTGGCCTTAATGGTTTTTAAGATCTCTTCTGGGGAGAATGGCCTATTGAGACTGCCTAGTTCATCTGCAGAGATTCTAGGAAGCTTAAGGGAGTCCAGATACGCAGAGATTGTCTCCCTGGATGGCTGTACAGTGTTATCGTCCGCCCGAAGATTATAGAGGGAGGAATAATATGACGCAAAAGCGTCAGTTATTTCTTGTGGGTGGGTAAATACTTTATTTTTGTATTTTAAGCTTGTTATTCTAGCTGCGGCTTTATTGCTCTTTAATCTGCTCCTGCTCCTGCTCTATCCCCGGCATGATAAAAGTTGGACTGTAACCGTTTCATCCCTAGTTCTTGTCGGTAGAGGAGAATAGATCTCAGTGCAGACCTACACTCCTGAAGAGCTGTTAACGTAATGTGATTATTATTTGTTTTGTGACATTGCTCCGCTTTCTGCAAGCGAGTAAGAGCATCCTGTATTGCCTGATATCTGTTTCTATTCACTCTCGCTGCTAGCTGCAGCAGGACCCCTCTCATAAATGCCTTATGCGTGAGCCAAAGCGTATTGACGCTGATGTCAGGGAGGTCATTAAATACCAGAAATTCCTGCAAAGTGTCTGTAATCTTTTTGACTCTATCTGGGCATTTGAGCAGATAGGTATTCATTCTCCACTGTGGCCTGGGTAGAGCAGGAACCCCATCATCTATAACAATGCTAACTGGAGCGTGATCTGACCAGGTTGCTCCTCCAATGTCAGACCGTACGACCCTGTGCAGGAGGCTTCTAGAGACTAGAATGTAATCAATGCGAGACTGAGATAGATGTGCGGTAGACAGAAACGTAAAGTCACGCTCATTACTATGCTGGTATCGCCAGATATCATGAAACGCAGACTCGTACAGCGTAGATTGAAGCTCTTGTGCAGACTTAAAATCCAGTGTTGCATTCACCGGGATGTTGAAATCCCCTCCCATTATGACCTCCCCTTCCGCCAATTTCTCTACTTTATTGAACAGCCTCCTGCAGAAGGCCACCTGTCCGACATTAGGGGCATAAATAATCACCAAAGTGAACGGTTTACTATCCAGCGTACACAGTAAAATGACATATCTCCCTGCCGAGTCAGTTACACATTTCTTAAAGGAGAAGGTGATTGTAGACTTTACCCCAATAAGTACCCCTGCATTCCTTTTTTTCCTAGTATGTGAGTGAAATAAGACTGGAAAATTTTTATGTTTACATCTGTATGCATCCTTGACCAACAAATGTGTTTCCTGCAATAAGATGACATCACACTTAGCTTTAGAGGCTTCTGACCAAAGTTGCGTACGTCTGAATGGAGAGTTCAGACCACGCACATTGAGAGATAATATTTTCAGCCCCATTTCTCATGTATAGAAAGACTTTGTGTCATATGACCCCCAATGTCGCATGGGAACCATCTGAAGTCAGCACATACTCAGCTCTAGCTACATACAAGATAGACAATGGTACCAACAAGAACATAAAACCAAACATATGAAAAATAAAAATAAACGTTAACTGTAGTGTGGTCATTAAGGCCTAACTGGCCCGACCATATAGATATAGGTCTAGGGACCTATAGAACAAGTCCAGTAGGGGCAGAAAAGAAACGAACTTAGCTCCTTTCTACAGACTAACATTGGACCATGTGATTAGTCAATCGACTACCCCTCATCGGAGGTAACTCACACATCAAGCAACGTCCCAATCTGGAGGAAACCTGTCTGGACGCGAGGCGGGCTCCTTTGCTTTGTGATGATCTTCTCCCACGATACCCCATTCGCTCAGACGCTTTACCGCCCCTTGCGGTGAGTTGAAGATCTGCAAGCCGCCATTATAAGTGACCAGTAACTTCACTGGGAAACCCCAGCGATACTTTATTTGATGTTGCCGTAGAGTAGCTGTTATCGGCGCGAACTCCCTTCTTTTTGCGAGAGTAGCTGCAGAGAGGTCTGCATAGACCGCAATACCTTTAAAGTCCTCCGTCGGAGTCGCATTTTGCCTCAGGACTCTCAGGAACGCATCTTTGACGGTGTAGAAATGGATCCTGGCAATAGTATCACGTGGTAGAGATGGATCGAGACCCTTAGGCTTAGGCACTCTGTGAATACGGTCTATAATCAAGTCCCTTGCCGTGGTTTCAGGTAGTGCGGCTTTAAGAAGTTGTTGCAAAAAATGCTCCAGCTCAGTCGCTTCCACAGACTCTGGAATTCCGCGAATTCTGACGTTATTCCGCCTATCTCTGTCTTCCAGGTCCTGAAGTTTAGCCGTTAACTTGGCTATGTCTTCCTCCATAGCCTCATGGGCGTCTATCAGGGTATTGTGGGAGGAGGCGAATTCGGCCATTTTGGTCTCCATGTGGGACGTGCGTTCCCCAATGCTCTGTATATCCGTTCTGAGGTCCTTTAGAAGCCCCAACATGTCTTCTTTCATAGAGGAACGTAAGCTCTCCAGCATGGAGTGCATGACGTCTGCTGTTAGGTGTGTGGAATCGAGGACCTCTTTCCCAGTCCCGCACTTATCAGCGGAGTAACATTTAGATGGCACTGGCGTTCCCGCTGGAGAGGCCGGTGTGCCGGCCGGGGATGGCGTCCCTCTCTGTCCAGAATCAGCCGATGCTGCTTTACCGAAGAATTCGGTCAGTTTGGCCGGGGCAGGACGCCTCCTGACTTTCCCCATGGCTAAGGCAGATTATCAGGCTTCCAAGAGATGAGAGTTACCTCAGGAGTAGTAGCTGTGAGCCGCTGGAAGAATGTTATGTCCAGGGCAGACGCGCTATGCGACCGGCGCCATCAGCGTGCAGGCCACGCCCTTCAGGACAAGTTAGTGTGTAAGTTAGATCCCAGTTTTTTTTTTTTTTTTACCAAAAGTCGTTTCTACCTTTTGCCAACCCCAAAAATGAGCAAGAAGCTATTATCAGGCAAGATGTCAGACGAGCAGTACTAAGGTATCTAGAAATGACAAAGGATTGGAGAATTGACAAGAACCTTTT
Source organism: Bufotes viridis (assembly GCA_033119425.1). Taxonomy (NCBI): domain Eukaryota; kingdom Metazoa; phylum Chordata; class Amphibia; order Anura; family Bufonidae; genus Bufotes; species Bufotes viridis. The sequence goes on from CM065589.1 coordinate 236,180,603, forward strand.
TGTCCAAATTTGCAGGCCAAATAAAAGTAGAAAAGCGGCAAAAAGTTCTATTTTCCGCTGGATAAGAATAGCTATTGCAGAAGCCTATAAGACGAAAGGGAAGGAATCCCCTCCTTCACTTAAAGCACACTTTACAAAGGGCATTGCTGCTTCTTGGGCAGAGAGATCGTCAGCCTCTCTACAACAGATTTGTAGGGTGGCAACTTGGAAAAGAATACATACCAAACACCAAAGCCTTTGGACGGAAAGTCCTTTGTGCTGTTGTCCCCCCCTGAAATATTCTTTGTTATTCTCAGGATGTGGTGTCATGGAGACGACTAGGGAAATGAGTATTACATTCACCAGTAATCCGGTTTCCTGGAAGTCTTCATGACACCACATACTTCCCATCCATTTTAGTACATAGATTGTTTACATTTTTGTTTTATTAAGTCACTTATTATCTCTTTATCGTGGTTTTGTTGGAAATACACTGGTGATGGAGGGGAAGGGGTGGGATTTAAACCTCTCTGTGTATTCCCTGTCCTATCATAGGAAGTCAGTCTCAGGATGTGGTATCATGGAGACTTCCAGGAAACCGGATTACCGGTGAGTGTAATACTCATATCTCACCTCCTCAGGCTCTTGCCTGAGGAGGTGACTGGTGAGATATAAGTATTACACTATTACACACTGAATCCAGGAGGCTCTCACCTCCTGGATTCAGCTCCTAGTTATGGACAGAGGAATAGAGCAGCAGACGTGCTGTCCTATTCCTTTGTCCACAACTAGGAGCTGAATCCAGGCATTCAGTCAGGCAGACAACCAGGAATAGGTATGTGTTCACTAAGGCTTCATTCAGACGTCCGTGTGTGTTTTACGGATCCACAAAACACGGACATCGGCAATGTGCGTTCTGCATTTTGCGGACCGCACATCGCCGGCACTCTCAGAGAAAATGCATTTTCTTGTCCGCAATTGCGGACAAGAATAGGACATATTCTATTTTTTTGCGGAACGGAAGTGCGGACCCGGAAGTGCGGATCCGCAATTCTGGATCCGGGCGGGAAATAGTGTGTCCCCATAGAAATGAATGGGTCCGCAATTCTGTTCCGCAAAATGCAGAATTGCGGACGTGTGAATGGAACCTAAAACTCAGAGACACAGTTAGGAACAGGTTTACACTTGTAACAAGTATACACATACCCAGCATACATATACACACAAAGGCAGTATAGAGCATTAACTGAGTGTGAGCTTCTGCATTGTTTCTATTGTTCATAGGAATCAGAGGTAGTGCAGGTGGCAATTAAGGAGTGAGAAGACTGAGATAATTGAGAAGAACTGGCTCAGCCTGGTGGACTGGAGGGGGCTCAGAGAACTTCCAGTTTGTCAGTTCCTGCTTATGTGACTAATGTATTACGATCTGTCTCTGTCGTGTTTTCCTCTGTGGTGTATCATATAATTTTATGATTTGGAGCTGCAGGGGGAACACTCTAGGGTGATTTGTGTACTGTCCAGCATTTGCAGTACCCCACACCCTAGGGTATCTGCAAATGTTTTATTATATTTTGTTATGTTTTAGACAATGTTTTCCAACAGAAGAATGGTTGGCAGGAACAGGGCTAACCATCCTGTTCCTTCCCTCTTGATAGTAGTGGGCTGGAGAGTGTGGGGGAAGGAAGCATATACTTAAGCTCCTACTACATGAGCCTGATAGTATTTCAGACCCTTACTCCAGTAAGATTGCCAAAGTTAAGATACATCTTTCCCAAAAACTCCAGTGGATAAAGTCAGCACAGTGACCATCAAGATTCAGCTTTACACACCTTGCTGCTGGTCAGGGAAAACAGGTCAGACACCCATCACCTATAATAACCACCAGGCCATACTAATTTCCCTTGAGCTGGAAACCACAAAGGGACAGTTGGGCACCCGACAGTGAGGTACCAATTAAGAGGTCAGGAACTGGGCTATATCGAAGATCATATATTAGAAAGCACTTAAGCTGGTCATACATTTCAGATAACGTTCAGCCACATTTTGGTTGATCAGTCGTCCATGGGATTGTTCGTATAAATCAGGCATGCTCAACCTGCGGCCCTCCAGCTGTTGTAAAACTACACCTTCCACAATGCCCTGCTGTAGGCTGATAGCTGTAGGCTCTTTGGGCATGCTGGGAGTTGTAGTTTTGCAACATCTGGAGGGCTGCAGGTTGAGCATGCCTGGTATAAATGATCCCATCCACTAAACTGGCTGTTTTTGACTCCCTGGTTCTTAAGCACAATGGCAAGTGTGGAAATTTTCCAGCATGGTCGATTACATTTTTTCATTGTGAACGATAGTTTGCGCTTGCTTTTTATACGACATTCGGCCAAAATGGTCAAAATCAGCCATTCTTGCCTACTTTTATCTTATGTGTAAGGCCACCTTAAGGACTTCTGTCCACATGCACATCAGTCCTGAGAATGTATTTCAACCCAGCTCTGAGTGCTGACAGCACGGGAAAGGGAGGCAGTAGGAAAATAAAAAATTATGATCTAGACTCCATATCTGCAGTACTACTCATGTATTTCTGTAGATAATGGTCCAACATTGGGGTGACAAATTCCCTTTAATGAACACAGATAAGTGTGGTAGCAAAGACTATTGAAGCTAACCCAACCAGTAGGAAACTGGGTACTTATTATGCCCAATCTAGACAGAGAGGAAAAGGAAGAACTCGGGTGGACCAAGAAGGTCAGAACAGAGACCAATGGGAGATAATTTGTTATAATTGTCAAGAGAAAGTTCATTTTGCATGGGAACGCAAAAAATCAAGGCCCTGTTCCCCTCCTAACAAAATACTCAATAGGAAGTCGGCATCCCAGCAAGGGCGGACTGAGCGGTCGGGCACTTTGGATGTGGACTGAGGGCCTGGTCGGGAAGGGGGCCCGTGGCGGCAGGAGATCACAGGGAGATGAACGCTTCCATTGTGGAAGCGTTGATCACTATAGTCATCTGTATCGCAGTCCTCAGGACAGCGACGCAGATGGCTGTGCTGCGAGGGAGGGGAGGGAGAGGAGTCTCCCTTCACTGTTCCTTTGATAGGCTGCCGGCCTATACCAGACTATCTCTCTTGGGGTAAAGAGAGGCACTTGCTACTGGCATATGGGGGGGGGGGGAGGGGTGGCGCTTAGCACATGGGGGAGAGGCACTTGTTACTGGCACATGGGGGGGTGAGGCACTTGTTACTGGCATATGGGGGGGAAAGAGGCACTTGTTACTGGCACATGGGGGAAGGGGAGAAGCAACTGGCACGTGTTACTAGCACATGGCCTGGGAAGAGAGGCACTTGGCACTTGTTACTGGCACATGGGGGGGGGGAGAGAGGCACTTGGCACTTGTTACTGGTACATGGAGTGGAGAGGCACTTGTTACTGGCACATGGGAGGGGAGAGGGGCACTTGTTATTGGCACATGGGGGAGAGAAGCACTTGTTACTGGCACATGGGGGAGAGGTACTTGTTACTGGCATATGAGGGGAGGAGAGAGGCACTTGTTACTGGCACATGGAGGGGAGAGGCACTTATTACTGGCATTTGGGAGGGTGAGAGGCACTTGTTACTGGCACATGGGGGCATGGAGAGGCACTTGTTACTGACACTTGGGGGGGCATGGAGAGGCACTTGTTACTGGCATATGGGGGGAGAGGCACTTGTTACTGGCACATGGGGGGAAGAGAGGCACTTGTTACTGGCACATGGGGGGCATGGAGAGGCACTTGTTACTGGCAAATAGAGGGGAGAGAGGCACTTTCTACTGGCACATGGGGGGGAAGAGAGGCACTTGTTACTTGCACATGGGGGGCATGGAGAGGTACTTGTTACTGGCACATTATTATGGGGCACTATGGGGGCTTCTACTGAGGACACAAAGAAGGGGTATTTTATATGGGGGGCTCTGTGTGGTACTAGTATTATCAGGGGTATTATCTGTTTCTGCAGTATAGCATTGAGGAGCACAGCAGCACAGTATTGGGGGTAATAGGATGATTTGTCCAGAAGATGGGAGGATGATGCAGAGATGGAAAATGGCTGAGAAATGGTGGTCTGGTCTGAAGGTCTGAAAGGGGAAGATGAGGAAAGAGAACATCTACATCAAAGGAGACGTCACTGGATGTAAGAGATATGGGGCGCTGCATTTCTGTAGTGATGGGATCAGGGGCGTAACAATTGCGGTGCGACCACGACTGGGTGGTGGAGGCTGGATATGGGTGTGACTGGAGGCGGAACATGGGCATGGCTGGAGGCGGAACATGGGTGGGGCCTGGAAGAGGGCCCTTGATTTATTTTGCCCGGGGGCCCTGAGGGTTCTCAGTCCGCATCCCAGTATTATCCATTGTAGCTGAAGAGGGGCCCTGTACTACTGTTCCATAGCATTTACCAGGGAGTTCCCCCATCAAATGCACTGCGGACACTGGGGAAGCCAACTTAGTTTTGCAATTATTTGTAGTCCCACCCGACATGGTGAGCACAGACACCATGTCACATGCCTGGGGTCCCGGAGGCACCTTCCAAGATGCATTGCGAGTAAGGCGTGGATAAGGCATAGCAAGAAAGGGCATTCACCCTCCAGGTAACACACGGAGCCCACTTCCACAGGTGAACCTGGAGCCAACTGGAGCTGAACCTGGAGCCAACTGGTGCTTACTAGGAACGCAGCAATCATGACGAGAACATAGCATAGAGACATGAACAGGCATAGCAAGATAGACGAGGCGGCAAATCATAATGAAGTTGTTATTATGGGGGACTTCAACTACCCAGATATAGACTGGGAAACTGAAAGCTGTACATCCCATAAAGGAAACAGGTTCTTGGCAATAGCCAAAGACAATTACCTTTCCCAACTGGTTCAGGACCCAACTAGAGGGACGGCCATACTGGACTTAGTATTAGCCAATAGACCTGGTAGCACAACAGATGTGCAGGTTGGGGGACACCTAGGAAATAGTGACCATAAAGTAATAACCTTCCAATTATCCTTCAAACCAGAGTTTCTAAAGGGAGGAACAAAAATACCAAACTTCAAAAAAACTAAATTTAGCCAACTAAGCGAGGATATAGGCCTAACTAACTGGGGCAAAGTCCTTAAAAATAAAAATACAACCACAAAATGGGAGATTTCTAAAAGCATTGTAACATCTATTTGTGAGAGGTACATACCTTATAGGAATAAAAGGCTAAGAAACAATAAGATACCGATGTGGATAAAAAGAACTATAAAGAAAGCAATAAATGACAAAAAGAAAGCATATAAATCACTAAAACAGGAGGGGAGCCAGGAAGCACTGATAAACTATAAGGAAAAAAATAGAATATGTAAAAAACTAATAAAAATTGCCAAACTAGAGACCGACAGATTAGTTGCCAAAGAGAGTAAAACTAACCCTAAAATATTCTTCAATTACATAAATAGTAAAAAATATAAATCTGAATGAGTCGGCCCTCTACATAGCAATGAGGGGGGTGTTGCAGAGAGCGACGAGGATAAAGCAAAACTATTAAATATTTTTTTCTCCACTATATTCACTGAGGAAAAGATAAAATGCAGAATGTAAAAGTAAATTCCCCATTAAAAGTGCCCTGTCTGAAGTACAACAGCGACTTAAAAAGATTAAAATAGACAAATCGCCAGGACCGGATGGCATACACCCCCGTATCCTAAGGGAATTAAGTGATGTCATAGCCAGACCTTTATTTCTGATATTTACGGACTCTATACTGACAGGGAATGTTCCATAGGATTGGCGCATAGCAAATGTGGTGCCAATATTCAAAAAGGGTCCAAAAACAGAGCCTGGAAATTATAGGCCGGTCAGTTTAGCATCTGTTGTGGGTAAACTGTTTGACCCTGAAAGGTTATCAAAATTAGGGTTATTCACTTTAGAAAAAAGACGACTGAGGGGAGATCTAATAACTATGTATAAATATATCAGGGGTCAGTACAGAGATCTGTCCCATCATCTATTTATCCCCAGGACTGTGACTGTTACAAGGGGACATCCCCTACGTCTGGAGGAAAGAAGGTTTGTACACAAACATAGAAAAGGATTCTTAACGGTAAGAGCAGTGAGAATATGGAACTCTCTGCCTGAGGAGGTGGTGATGGTGAGTTCACTAAAGGAATTCAAGAGGGAACTGGATGTATTTATGGAGTGTAATAATATTACAGGCTATAGCTACTAGAGAGGGGTCGTTGATCCAGGGAGTTCTTCTGATTGCCTGATTGGAGTCGGGAAGGAATTTTTTTCCCTTAAGTGGAGAAAATTGGCTTCTGCCTCACAGGGGTTTTTTGCCTTCCTCTGGATCAACTTGTAGGAAACGGGCCAAACTGGATGGGCAAATGTATTTTTTCGGTCTTATATACTATGTTACTATGTTACAAGATATGGAACGGAACAGAAGACAACATGCAGAACCAGACGGCCCATACCGAGACGTAGATGGCAGGGCAAAGGCAAAACCTGTCAAAGCAAAACATGACAAAGCCAAAAGGGCATGACACCCACCGAGCATGAAGAAGGACAGACATGAACAAAGACATAGCAGGGTACAGACACTCTCAAGGCATGGCATGGCATGGACAGGCAGAGCAGAAACATAGCAGGGTACTGGACAGTCTGAATTAACAGTACTGACCCCCAGAATGCACACAAGAACAGGAACAGCCTGAATTAACAGAACTGACCACAAGCTATGCAGACTGAGCCCTGAAACTCCACGCCCAAAGACAGAAGTAGCAGCCTAACGAGTGCACCTAAAAGGACACACCCAGGAACCGAAGATGGAGATTAACCCCATCAGAACCAAGCAGGGAGGTACCAAATCAAGTCTGGGGTAAACAAGAAACCACAGCAAAGAAGCTACAATACAGGACATTGCCCCTAGCAACCAGCAAGCACGGAACGCCACAGCCAGAACGCAAGGGCGCAACAGACCTGAATACCCACAGGGAGACGATACCGCCTGAGAGGGGGCACAAACCATGTCATGGCAAACTGTATCATGACACACCACATTAGTACAGAGGGTAGCTAGGGTAGCATTACAGACTAAATTGTCTAATCCTGCCCATCTACAATTACATGATATCAAGCAGATTGTGAGTTTTTGATTTCAGATACTTGCCCAGTGAATTTATTGGGTGCAGAAGATCCACTTACTGATCTTTATGGTGTGTTTCCTGTCTCTATGCATGATTGTAATACACATATTCCATTGCATGTGCTGCATCAAATACCTGAAAGTTGTGGACACAAGACTGAGGGCTCTTTCACACTTGCGTTCTGAGGATCCGGCGGAAACTTCTGTCCCGCCGGATCCATCAGAACGCAAGTGGACTGACAGCATTTGAAGACTGATCAGTTTCCTGATCAGTCTTCAACATCTTTCACTGTTACCATGGCAGCCAGGACGCTACTGGAGTCCTGGCTGCCATGGTACTCAGCAGCAGTGTACTTACCTGCGCTGCGGCCGCCAGGCGCTCCTTAATGGCGTCACAGGTCCGGGCAGCGCATAGATCAATGTGCCGCCCGGACCTGTGATGTCATAATGGAGTGCCCGGCGGCCGCAGCGCAGGTAAGTACACTGCTGCGTTGTACTTACCATGGCAGCCAGGACTCCAGTAGCGTCCTGGCTGCCATGGTAACCGATCAGAGCCCCAGCTTACACTGGGGCACCGATCGGAACGGCTGCTGCGCATGCGCAGTGCTAAACGTCGGATCCGGCGTTTAGCTTAATGCCGGATCCGGAATAATGCTCTTCAATGGGCATTAATTCCGGATCCGGCATTGCGGCATGTCTTCCGGCTTTTTGGACGGAGACAAATCCGCAGCATGCTGCGCTTTTGTCAACGTCCAAAAAACGTTCACATACTGAACGGAAGACATCCTGATGTATCCTGAACGGATTTCTCTCCATTCAGGATGCATTGGGATTATCCTGATCAGTTTCTTTCCGTCCTAGAGCCCCGAGGACGGAACTCTAGGACGGAAAGAAACAACGCTAGTGTGAAAGAGGCCTGAACAGATTTTGGCTAAATGCCTGTTTTCCCAGCAACTGTGCAGTTGAAGCTTGGACACACCCCACCCATGGTCCACAAGAAGTGGCCATTTCCAGACACATTCAAAATTTATTACAAACTGGGGTTAAAAGGAAATGTACCTTCCCCTTTAACATGCCCCTTTTCCCAATAGCAAAGTACAGGATGGTACATGACCTCAGAGCTTTAAATGCAGTGACGGTACTGCAGGCCCATGCTATTCCACACCCTACTATCTCAGGTACCATCCTCAGCAACCACCTTTACAGTAATAGATTTGGCAAATGTATTTTCTTTCTATCTCACTTGCCAAGGGCAGCCAAGAGATGTTCACATTTACACATGCAGGTCAGCATTACTGCTGGGCTGCGCTTCCCCAAAGAAGCTACCAACAGCCTTACAGTACCCTCTAGCTTCTGTCAACCACATTATCCAGATACACAGTTATAGTAGTATGGTGATGATCTTTTACTTGCCTGGATAGATCCCCAGCAGTGTGAAGAAGAGACACTATGCCCCATCCAATTCCTCAATGTCAATAGATGCAAAGCATCCAAGGAGAAACTTCAGTATTGTCAACTCAAGGTGAAATTCCTGGGGCACTGCATTTCACATGGCACCAAACATTTTGACCCAGATAGGGTCAGGGTAATACAGGAAACATCTATGCCTAAGAATTCCAGACAGATGGAGACTTTTTTTGGTTTTGTGGGGCATTGTAGAGAATGAATGAGCCCTAACTCATTGTTGTCTGGTGGCCTGGTTCCGTTCATTGTATAAAGAGGGTGTGTATTTAAATAAAGTTTTCTTACCTTAAATTAGGTATCAACTGTGAAGGCAACAGTCCTTGGATCGGGTGCCATGGTTCTGGGTTGTTATTGTAGGTCTTCTCAACGGTCCCCTCATGCTGGCATCTATAAAAGAAGAGGTTGAATGGTTATTGCGCATTCATGGCGCAGAAATCAGCTGATGAGTTTTGGCACAGAAGTACTGGTGAAAATATAGACCTCCGACTTACTACTCACTGAGTTTAACACACCAATTTGTAATTCAGATTTTGTTTTTTGCAGATAGATCCAGGTATCTTGCTGGATCATTCCACACAGGTTATGCAGTGGTGACAGCACATTAAGTACACTCCCTCGTGCCCAGAGGTGGAGCTGAAGACACTCATGACAGCAGAAGGTAGGACTGCTAATGTATATACTGACTCAAGGTAGACTTTTGGTATAGCCCGCAGGGGCGGACTGACAACTCATGGGGCCCCCGGGCAATAGGAGATTATGGGGCCCTTGTGTCTCCGCCCACTCTCAAGCCACACCCACATATGGCACCGGCCACATCACCTATATCAATGTGTAAATCACAGAGAAGCCTTTTACCTTATGTTATCTGTAGTGTTACATAGGACTGCAAAAATACTCAGTAGCCAAATTTAATTTTTAGCTGCCAAATTTAAAATACATAAATTAGGCTACTTTCACACTAGCGTTTTTGCTGGATCTGGCAGGGTTCAGCAAAAACATTTCTGTTACTGATAATACAACATTATGAATGGATAGTGTTATCTGTAACATAGCCAAGATGGATCAGTCATTAATTCCATTGAAAGTCAATGAGGGACGGAACCATTTTGTATTGTGTCAGATCCGTCTTGCTCTGCATCCCAGGACAAAAACCAAAATACAACATGTTGCGGTTTGCTCTCCGGTCTGGGAATGCAACTAAACGGAACGGAATGCATTTTGGAGGATTCCGTTCTGTTCAGTTCGGTTTTGTCCCCATTGACAATGAATGGGGAAAAAACAGAAGCGTTTTATTTCCAGTATTGAGCCCCTATGACAGAACTCAATACCGGAAAACTTTAACGCTAGTGTGATAGTAGCCTTATAATAAAAAAAACACTTGGAGGAGAAGATGAGATGCAGGTCACAGTAGTGAGCCAGCTCTACATATAGGAGAATACAGCACCACATACCTCTTACATCCAGGGACTTCTCCTGTCATGTAGACCTTCTCTTTCCTCTTCTACTCAGTTTGACCCAGACCGCCATGACAAATTCTTTCTGCTGCATCTCGTCTCTACAGAGTTTGTTATTAAGACACGTTAGATTTCTCATGATTGGGATCATTTATCAAACTGGTGTATAGTGCAACCGGCTTATCAACCAATCAGATTCCACCTTTTATTCTCAAAAGTAGCGGTCTAAAATTAAAAGTGGAATCTGGTTGCAACTAAGTCAGTTCTACTTTACACCAGTTTTATAAATGACCCCCAATGTCCCTATGGTGTCTGCATCAATTATATTGTCCCCTAGAGTTCCCCCAGTAATAATAACTTCCTATATTGTGCTACAGGTAATAATACCTGTATAGTGTCCCTGAAAAATAATGTCCCCTAATACGTCCTTGTAATAGAAATGCCCCTATAGTTCCTACCCAATAGCGACATCCCCCACACTGCCCCCACAGTATTAATTGTCCCCACACTGCCCCCACAGTATTAATTGTCCCCACATTGCCCCCACAGTATTAATTGTCCCCCACATTGCCCTTCACAGTATTAATTGTCCCCACACTGCCCCCACAGTATTAATTGTCCCCACATTGCCCCCCACAGTATTAATTGTCTCCCACATTGCCCCCCACAGTATTAATCTTCTCCCAGACTGCCCCCACAGTGTTAATTTTCTCCCAGACTGCCCCTACAATATTAATCCCCCCCCCACACACACACACACTGTCCCCATGTAGTAGTTCTCCCAGCATGGGCACACTGATGGGGGTCTACCTTCCATGCATGCAAAATACCATGCGATGATCCATTCTTGTTTCTTCCTCGGCGGCTGTGCAGCTTCGTTAGCGGTCTGTGGAGGCATTGCACATCGACGTCAGTACATCATCGACGTCAGTACATGACGACGGCGCGCCTCCTCACCCCACAGGATGCCATGGCCCGGGCCCCTACTCCCACGTGTTGCTCCGGCCGCCGGGCCCCTCCTCCCACATGTTGCCTGGCTGCTGGGCCCCTCCTCCCACGTGCTGCGCTCTGGCCGCCAGGCCCTTCCTCCCACGTGTTGCTCCAGCCGCCAGGCCCCTCCTCCCATGTAACCAGCTCCGGCCCCATAGCCTGCCTGAGCCGCCCTCAGAGTAGACATCGGATGGGTGAAATAATTCATGTACGGGCGGTGGCCGCCGGGCCCCCTTTCTGGCCGGGCCCTCGGACCACGTCCGAAGTGCCCGACCGCTCAGTCCGCCCCTGATATCCCGTGACTTTGGGCCAGTTTGGCATAGTAGGCACTTTCTTTGAATTTTGGGCAAACCAATTAAAAATAAAGAGGCTCTGCTGATGAGGCTGCAACTATGGCAGCCTTGCTCCCCCTAGGCCTTACTGTTGCAATGGTTCAGTTTCCACAAGGAAAAGAGGTGGGTTACTCAGTATTAGTGAAGTTACAGAATCAAGCCTCACAGGATGAACAGCTGCACTTGCAGTTGAAAGTATGGAGAGGTCTGGAGGAGGCAGGCATACTCTTGTTTTCCCAGGGCCCTGTACCCAATGATGGCTCAACTGTCGCATGGTAAGATGCATCTGTCAGAGGAAACAATGTATGTGTAGTTTTACAAACAGACGTTGGTTTGCTCCAGGTTTCAACAGCGCAGCAATTTCCTTGCGTTTTTTACTCCCTTAGGCTTCATGGACACAAACATGTGTTTTGATTCTGGCCATGTGCATGCCAACATGTTTTTTTTATCCCCCGGTAGAAATGTCTTATTCTTGTCCGCAAAACGAACAAGAATAGGACATGATCTATTTTTTTTGCATGCCGGCGGATGGCAGTTTCCCATAGCCTTTTCTATAGAAAAAAAAGTCAGTAAAAAAAGCACAAAAAAGGGCTCATGCACACAACCGTATTCTGTTTCCTTGTCCGTTCCGTTTTTCTTGCTGATAGGATGCGGACCCATTCATTTCAATGGGTCCGCAAAAAATGCGGACAGCACACCATGTGCTGTCCGCATCAGAATGTCCGTTCCGTAGCCCTGCAAAAAAAATAGAGCATGTCCTATTTTTTTCTAGTTTGCGGACAAGAATAGGCATTATTACAATGGATCCGCAAAAAAAACGGATTCCATACGGAACGTCATCCGTTTTTGCGGACCGCAAGGCCCATATGGTCGTGTGCATGTAGCTAAACTTGTGACTAAAAGATTCTACACAGTACCTCAAAAAAATGCTTTTAAAAACTGCATGAATATCATGGCATATTGTACAAGCCAAAAATGCCCCAATAACACATAGCAGCACCCTAAAAGTCAACGGGACGTGCCATAAATGTTTGATAGATGCAGGTCCCACTCTGGAACCAGCACCTATCTCTAGATGGAGATGTTGGCTGCCAATACACATGGCTGCCTGATAAAGAACACTTACAATATAAATAACTACACTGTGAAAAAAGGGAGGCCTAGTAAATGTTATAAAAAGTGATTAAGAACCTAAACAGCGCTACCAATAAAAATAAAGGAAATCAACACATATAATTATAATGAATGGAAAATCTTTATTAATGAAAACAGTTTAAAACACCTGAAAAAATGCAGTGGTGATAAGAAATTGGAGCTAAGGTGGTTACATAGATTAGATAATAAGTACATAAACTGTTAACGTTATACAGATAAAGGAGGTCATTTATGAACACCAGCATTTTAGACGCCAGTCTTAATAACCCCTGTATCTGGCACTATCTGGCCTGGCCCGTTTCACACGAGCGAGCTTTTCGCGCGGGTGCAATGCGTGACATGAACACAGCACTCGCACTGAATCCTGACCCATTCATTTCAATGGGTCTGTGTACATGAGCGTTTTTTTTTTCACACATCAGTTCTGTGTTGCGTGAAAAACGCAGCATGTTCTATATTCTGTGTTTTTCACGCAGGCCTGGCCCCAAAGAAGTGAATGGGGCTTCAGTGAAAAACGCATTGCATCCGCAGCAAGTTAACCCACACCCACATACTGCCTGCACTACACAAAGTGGAACACTTATAAAAACTGATACTAAGAAAAACTGGCTAAAGCTAAAATATCTTGGGAGGACATATTACAGGAGGATAGCCAGTATTTGTATGGCTCAAGATACCACCCAGTATTAATGTGACCCTTCTTCACCATATATCCTGCTGCAGAACCCAAAATAAAGGTTGCACCACCTTGTTTGTGTAATCATTTACCAAGCACCACTAGCAGATTATTCTGTGTCAATCTTGGCTCAATCTTATTAAAGGGGTTGTGTCATCACATACGTTGCAATAAAACCGTCTCCCCTGAGACGTGTGCTTGACAGTTGAACATCATGATTGGAGATGGGCGAATCGAAGTTGATGAAGTGGAATTCGATCAGAATTTCAGAAAAAATTAGTTTTGCACAGAATCTGAATTTCCTCACGCTTCGTGGTAACGAGTGGCATTTTTTCTTAAAGTGTCTGCTGCACGTGTTTGGACATGGAGCAAGGAACGAGGGATCACCCACAATTCCATGCAGCAGCCAATCAGCATCCAGCAGCACTGTAATGTCACAGCCCTATAAATAGCCTCAGCCATATTGGATTCAGCGATTTTCCAGTGTACTTAGTGCAGGGAGAGATGTCAGCAGGAGCTAGGGACCGTGCTAGGAAAGACTTTAAAACTTTTATTTTGCCGTATAGAAGTTCAGGGAAAGGATAGGGAAGAATAATTGCACAGTATTGAAGCACAACAGTGTTCAGTAGGGGAGTTTACAGCCTGGGTAATAGAAACAATCCTATTACACCTTGCTGCACTGACTGGGGATCCAAATTGCCATTATACAGTTCTGTAATTCTAGCAAATCGTTCTTGTTATTGGGGTGTATAAAAAAATGGAGGTTAATTTAGATCAGACGAAACACCATTCCAAGTGATCAAAAAATAGAAGCAGAGGCGCCTACAAGTGTGGAAAAGCCCAAACGTACCGAGTGTTTGGAAAGATATTTCTCAGTTGCTGTGAATTACAGTGAATTAAAGGAGAGGCTGCTAGGTGATATATAGAACTAATATACTCACAAGGAATATATAGAGCTATATGTGAAATAGAGACAATTAAGGTTGTGGGGAGGTAAATGCTGGAACAAAGCGCCTGACCGGAAATTGTGTGCGCTCCGTTGTGTGGAACGCACTGATAGAAGCAGTCTGGCCGGTGCTATTCTTAAGCTAGGGCTTGGGGCAGGTGGCGAGGCACATGACCGGAACTAAATATAAACGATTGGAACCTCAAATTCACCCATGAATCCAATCCAAAAACAGCCATTTTCTTAGATTTACGAATAGAAAGCGAAAACAGCCATATACAGACCTGCACACACTTCAAATAGTTTTCTTGATTTTAAAAGCAGTCACCACCAAAAGTGTAAACTTAATATACCCTACAGTCAGATGAAACGCATTAGACGAAACTGCACTGACGACAAGAAACTAGAAGAACAATTAGAAGTTCTAAACTTACGTTTTAAAGAAAAAGGCTACCCTACACGAGTTTTGAAAGATTCCAAGAGAAGGGCAACAGCTCTTAGTCAGAAAGAGAGTCTAGAAAAACCTAAGGAACCTGAAAAGAACAATACCCCTTTTAAACCCGGCCTCATCACCAGGTATAACAGAAAACATAACCTCATTAGACGCATCCTAGAGAAACACTGGTCCCTCCTTTTAAAAGACCCAGTGTTAGGACAACAACTACCTAGGCGTCCCACCTTGACATTCCGCAGAGCCAAAACACTTAAAAATATCTTGGCTCCTTCATGCCCACAACTAGGGCCCAACAAATCGACCAGCATGTTTCCTAGTAATAATAGAAAAACCCCAGGCTCTTTTAAGTGTATGGCTAATAAATGTAAATGCTGTAAAATGCTTCTTACAGGAAAAGGGGAAATAGAAATACCACACCCCACGAAAAAAATTATCCTTAAACATCACATAACCTGTAACAGCACAAATATTGTCTACCTTTTACAATGTCCCTGTCATTTCTTTTACGTGGGTCGCACAACACAGACACTGCGAGAACGAATGAACCAACACAGATCGAATATAACCAGACAAGTGACCAATCACAGTGTGTCACGTCATTTCGCAATCGCACATCGGGGGGATCCAAAGGGTCCTAAAGTAATACCGCTAGAATCCGTACAAAGTTCATTCCAACAACTGTGCAAGAAGGAAATGTACTGGATTTTCGAAATGAATACCCTAACACCCCACGGTCTAAATGAAGCCTTAGAACATATGAACTATTAATTTTCAAGTTTTTATTCCCACATATATGTGACTTTTTTAAATATATGCCTGGTCAAGCAACTGTAATAAGGAATGTTCATTCATCAGTCAATTCCCTATTTCACTAAGGATATGTTTTTATATCACTATTCATATATATATATATATATATATACATATAAAATTAGAAATTTTATTTCTATAGACAAATATTTTAGTGGTGTAGGCGTATTTATTTTTTTGGGGTATATTTATTTATTTATTTTATTTATTTATTCTTCTGAGGTATATTTATTCTCTTGAGGTCTATTAGTCAACAACACCAATCTTTATACCACTGGTATTGTCATAGACAAAACATTTTTTATATATATTTATGTATACACATATTTATTTATTTATTTATATATATATATATATATATATATATATATATATATATATATATATGTGTATCTTCTATGTTATATTTTATTGTAATATTTTTCTATATAATTTTATGTATATGTACTCCCTCTCAGTATATTTGGAGAAAACTGACCCGCCTATTTTTCCCTTGATTGACCCTTATCACTGAAGTACATTATAACTTTTAGTTATGAATATGCACA
Source organism: Bufotes viridis (assembly GCA_033119425.1). Lineage (NCBI taxonomy): Eukaryota > Metazoa > Chordata > Amphibia > Anura > Bufonidae > Bufotes > Bufotes viridis. The sequence continues at coordinate 236,196,559 of CM065589.1, forward strand.
TCCCTCCCTTTTTTTCTACTACCCTATTAATATCTCAAATGCCTTCAAAAATGTACTATGTATGAAATAACACGGTTACCGCATCATTTGCGGTCCAGGCTGAAGCGCATGACACTTCCGGTCATGTGCCTCGCCACCTGCCCCAAGCCCCAGCTTAAGAATAGCACCCAATTATAATACTCAGGAACCGCGCTGCATCAAGTGGAGGCAAGTTCAGACCTTGCAGGTTCCAACGTCTGTGGGTTGGTTGAACAGCCGGAACAGAGATAAAACTTTGCCGGTTATGCTGTAATGAAAAACAAAATAGTGCACCACCTTTTGTAAAATAAGCTGTTGCGCCTTTAATCACACTTACAGAATCGCAGTGTAAACAGTCATAAAACCGTCTCAGCGGTATTTGCCCGACCCGGGTTTCGCTGGCCTGAGCTTCATCAGGGGCAGGAACACGTCACTACCGGGGTTGCCCCACTCTTTTATATGGTTCCCTTAATTAGTACATACGATCATTTAATACAAAAACTAATAAAAGTTGTTTAAAATACATTTCAATAAATACATCACTGTTACTTCACACCAAATACAGCTTACATTATCCTCTGTCTTTCTTTATAATACCGCCACTTTTTAAAAAACCAAGACTCTTCATTCAAACATTCTTATTATCCTATTACTCCGCTTACAAGGACCTTCCATTCACAAAACCGTCATGTGACTTAATCCACCTATCACTGCAGTGGGCGTTTTCCCCAGCTGATTACGTAACATCTCCTGGCCAATGAATTCTTCAGAGTTCAGTGGGTGTGTACTACCTCACATTACTATCGCCGGGAGACAGATGGCAGCAAGAGAATGGAAGCCGAAATGAAAGGAATCGGGCAAGATGAATCGATCAGACCAAACAAGGTTTTAAATCGAACTCAACATTGAGGCCGCCAGGTTGCAAGGTGCCAAGTCGATATATCCACTCAACCTCCTTTCGATTGATCTGAGCGACCCTATCTCCGCCCCTCAATGCGGCTCCACACTCTCAACCCCATGAATTTCAAACCCACTGGATTTTTCCATGATGGACTTTAAAGTGCGCCGAAACACTATGTGTTAAAAGTCCTTTTTTATGTTACGGATGTGTTCTTGTATCCTAACCTTTAATTTTCTCAAAGTCCTCCCTACATATTGAACCCCACACGGGCATTCCAATACATATACTATCCCTTCTTTCTCACATGAACACTCCCCTTTAACTTTAAATTTCTGCCCACTAATGTGGGATAACACTTCAGAAGAGTTCATTTTCCGATCCACACGATGACGGTTTCTGCATGGACCGCAGAAGCCGCACCATGTGAACTGTCCCAACTTCTTGGGTCCATTCATGTTGATGGGTGGGATAGCACTCCTCACTAGTTTGTTCTTTAGGTTCGGGGCTTTTCTATACACAATCTCAGGCAGGGATGGAAGAATCGAACCTATTGTTGGATCAATTTTCAGAATCTTCCAGTTCTTTTTAATAATCTGTTTCAATGATCCAGCTTTAACATTAAAGCCGGTCATGAGCGTGAATCTAAAATCCCTCTCCATTTTCTGTCTAGGTTCCCTCGTGTTCTCTCCCATCCTGTTACTCCTCACTTTGGAGATATTATCCTCTAGGTTTTTGTCTTCATACCCTTTTTCCAAGAACCGGGTTTTTAATATTGCACATTGTTTATCGAAATCTTGATCGATCATACAGTTTCTGGATACCCTCTTAAATTGTCCAGCAGGGATATTGGAAAGCCATGGACCGAAAGTGACAGCTGCTAACGTCAATATATGAATTGACATCGGTCCCTTTAAAGTGAGTTTTGGTCAAAAACCTTTCCCCATCTATTTCTATACTTAAGTCCAAAAGACCACTTTTTTGTTACTAATCTCCCCAGTAAATCGGAGATTCCATTCCTCTGAATTTAATGAATCCACAAAGCCTTGCAGCCCTGATTCCTCTCCTATCCAAATCAAGAAGCAATCATCGATATATCTTCTCCAGAGGGAAAGAGTGCCCTCCGGAGAAGGTACATCGATCCGAGGGTAGACGTGTTGCTCCTCCCAAAAGCCCATAAAAATGTTGGCGAAACTGGGGCGAATTTCGCCCCATCGCCGTCCCAACCAGCTGTAAGTAATAAGCCCCATCATACCAAAAATAATTATGCATCAAACAAAAATCAAGGCAATCAAGGATGAACTGTCCCTGTTCGACATTCATGGTATCATCCCTATCTAGCCTATCTTTCACTGCTCTAAGTCCCAGTTCTTTGGGGATGATGGTATATAGGGACATGACATCCACAGTGGCCATCCATGTGTTGTTCATACAAGGGCCTAAGCTCTTAATGATTTCAATCATGTCTCCCGTATCTTTCAGGTAAGATCTATTGGTGGTCGCATATCCCTGAAGGAAATGATCTATATATTCAGTGACTCTGCTGGACAGGGAGTTTAACCCCGACACAATCGGACGTCCCGGAGGGTTCACTATACTTTTGTGGACCTTGGGCAGATGGTAAATCACAGGGACTACTGGATGAGCCACCATAAGATACTCAAACTCCTTTTTATTTAAAATACCTTTACCCAAGCCTCTTTTCAGGATGGTATCAAGTTTGTTCTTAAATTCAACTGTAGGATTACCCTTCAATTTACGGTATGTGGAGTTATCAGAGATAAGACGAGTCATCTCCTTCTCATAATTGTTTCTATCCATAACAACTTCTCCCCCTTTATCTGCTGGCTTTACTATAATGTTTTTGTTTCGTTCTAATGACTTCACAGCCTCCCTTTCTTCATAGGTCAAATTATTTGAATGGGATCTACAGTCAATCTGTTCCAGGTCCCTCAGTACCCCTCTCCTAAATGCTTCGATACAATCATTGTCCTTATTTTTAGGGAGAAATTTAGATCTTTCTCTCAACTGTGTGTGTTGTATTCCTGTAATTGCTGTGTCTTTTTGGACCACTGGGCCAGAATTGTTTATATGATATTTGGCCAGATTTAATTTCCTAATGAACTTATGTACATCCAAAAAAGCCTCAAATTTATTGAGACCTTTGGAGGGAGCAAATTTCAACCCTCTAGAAAGTACCCTTTTTTCTGCATCAGACAGTTGGTGGGAACTTAAATTAAAGATCCCTCCTATGTCTCCTTCATTCTCTTTTCTCTGGGGCTTGTTCTTTCCTTGTCCTCGTCGGCCTCTCTTATCCCTCTTTTTTGGGGGGTCCTCCCTTCTCTTACCTGTACCCCTCTCATAGCCTGGTGAGGAAAATTCTGTGTATCAGTCTTACTTAATATGGGTCTACTTGGTGGACCTTCAGCTGTTTCTTTTCTATATTCTCTTTGCATGGGAAGGCTATGAGTGGATTGTGGTATCTGTGAAACCTCTCCCTCCCGGGGCTGTGTATAATTCCTCCTGGAACTATGGTTGGGTCCATAGTATGAATTCCTGGGCTCATGAAATCGTGTATAGTCCCCTTCTCTCCCTCTCTGATATCCCCAATAATTCGGTGTATAGTCCCCTTCTCTCCCTCTCTGATATCCCCAGTTGTTCGGTGGGTATCTGTTAAATTGATTCCCATAGTTATTATGAGGATAATCCTGGTTCCACCTCGGTCTGTAAAAATTTGGTCCATTGCGGTTTTGTCCTGGGGGTCTATATCAGGCATGTCCAAACTGCGGCCCTCCAGCTGTTGCAAAACTACAACTCCCAGCATGCCCTAATAGCTGTAAGCTATCCAGGCATGCTGGGAGTTATTGAACTACAGCTAGACTAGGTATGAACATGCCTAGTCTATATGGTTTAAAATTCTCATTCCTGTTCTGCTTATAGGGCGCTCTTCATTCCTATAGGAATAGGAATGAAGACGCCCTATAAGCAGAACAGGAATGAGAATTTTAAACCATATAGACCCCCAGGACAAAACCGCAATGGACCAAATTTTTACAGACCGAGGTGGAACCAGGATTATCCTCATAATAACTATGGGAATCAATTTAACAGATACCCACCGAACAACTGGGGATATCAGAGAGGAGAGAAGGGACTCTGCACCGATATTGGGGATATCAGAGAGGGAGAGAAGGGGACTATACACGATTTCATGAGCCCAGGAATTCATACTATGGACCCAACCATAGTTCCAGGAGGAATTATACACAGCCCCGGAGGGAGAGGTTTCACAGATACCACAATCCACTCATAGCCTTCCCATGCAAAGAGAATATAGAAAAGAAACAGCTGAAGTCCACCAAGTAGACCCATATTAAGTAAGACTGATACACAGAATTTTCCTCACCAGGCTATGAGAGAGGTACAGGTAAGGAAGGAGGACCCCCAAAAGAGGGATAAGAAGGCCGACGACAAGGAAAGAACAAGCCCCAGAAAGAGAATGAAGGAGACATAGGAGGATCTTAATTTAGTTCCCACCAACTGTCTGATGCAGAAAAAAGGTACTTTCTAGAGGGTTGAATTGCTCCTCAAAGGTCTCAATAAATTTGAGGCTTTTGGATGTACATAAGTTCATTAGGAAATTAAATCTGGCCAGATATCATATAAACAATTCTGGCCCAGTGGTCCAAAGACACAGCAATTACAGGAATACAACACACACAGTTGAGAGAAAGATCTAAATTTCTCCTAAAAATAAGGACAATGATTGTATCGAAGCATTTAGGAGAGGGGTACTGAGGGACCTGGAACAGATTGATTGTAGATCCCATTCAAATAATTTGACCTATGAAGAAAGGGAGGCTGTGAAGTCATTAGAACGAAACAAAAGCATTATAGTAAAGCCAGCAGATAAAGGGGAGTAGTTGTTATGGATAGAAACAATTATGAGAAGGAGATGACTCGTCTTATCTCTGATAACTCCACATACCGTAAATTGAAGGGTAATCCTACAGTTGAATTTAAGAACAAACTTGATACCATCCTGAAAAGAGGCTTGGGTAAAGGTATTTTAAATAAAAGGAGTTTGAGTATCTTATGGTGGCTCATCCAGTAGTCCTGTGATTTACCATCTGCCCAAGGTCCACAAAGTATAGTGAACCCTCGGGACGTCCGATTGTGTCGGGTTAAACTCCCTGTCCAGCAGAGTCACTGAATATATAGATCATTTCCTTCAGGGATATGCGACCACCAATAGATCTTACCTGAAAGATACAGGAGACATGATTGAAATCATTAAGAGCTTAGGCCCTTGTATGAACAACACATGGATGGCCACTGTGGATGTCATGTCCCTATATACCATCATCCCCAAAGAACTGGGACTTAGAGCAGTGAAAGATAGGCTAGATAGGGATGATACCATGAATGTCGAACAGGGACAGTTCATCCTTGATTGCCTTGATTTTTGTTTGATGCATAATTATTTTTGGTATGATGGGGCTTATTACTTACAGCTGGTTGGGACGGCGATGGGGCGAAGTCGCCCCAGTTTCGCCAACATTTTTATGGGCTTTGGGAGGAGCAACACGTCTACCCCGGATCGATGTACCTTCTCCGGAGGGCACTCTTTCCCTCTGGAGAAGATATATCGATGATTGCTTCTTGATTTGGATAGGAGAGGAATCAGGGCTGCAAGGCTTTGTGGATTCATTAAATTCAGAGGAATGGAATCTCCGATTTACTGGGAGATTAGTAACAAAAAGTGGTCTTTTTGGACTTAAGTATAGAAATAGATGGGGAAAGGTTTTTGACCAAAACTCACTTTAAAGGGACCGATGTCAATTCATATATTGACGTTAGCAGCTGTCACTTTCGTCCATGGCTTTCCAATATCCCTGCTGGACAATTTAAGAGGGTATCCAGAAACTGTATGATCGATCAAGATTTCGATAAGCAATGTGCAATATTAAAAACCCGGTTCTTGGAAAAGGGTATGAAGAAAAAACCTAGAGGATAATATCTCCAAAGTGAGGAGTAACAGGATGGGAGAGAACACGAGGGAACCTAGACAGAAAATGGAGAGGGATTTTAGATTCACGTTCATGACCGGCTTTAATGTTAAAGCTGGATCATTGAAACAGATTATTAAAAGAACTGGAAGATTCTGGAAATTGATCCAACAATAGGTTCGATTCTTCCATCCCTGCCTGAGATTGTGTATAGAAAAGCCCGAACCTAAAGAACAAACTAGTGAGGAGTGCTATCCCACCCATCAACATGAATGGACCCAAGAAGTTGGGACAGTTCACATGGTGCGGCTTCTGCGGTCCATGCAGAAACCGTCATCGTGTGGATCGGAAAATGAACTCTTCTGAAGTGTTATCCCACATTAGTGGGCAGAAATTTAAAGTTAAAGGGAGTGTTCATGTGAGAAAGAAGGGATAGTATATGTATTGGAATGCCCGTGTGGGGTTCAATATGTAGGGAGGACTTTGAGAAAATTAAAGGTTAGGATACAAGAACACATCCGTAACATAAAAAAGGACTTTTAACACATAGTGTTTGGCGCACTTTAAAGTCCATCATGGAAAAAATCCAGTGGGTTTGAAATTCATGGGGGTTGAGAGTGTGGAGCCGCATTGGAGAGGCGGAGATAGGGTCGCTCAGATCAATCGAAAGGAGGTTGAGTGGATATATCGACTTGGCACCTTGCAACCTGGCGGCCTCAATGTTGAGTTCGATTTAAAACCTTGTTTGGTCTGATCGATTCATCTTGCCCGATTCCTTTCATTTCGGCTTCCATTCTCTTGCTGCCATCTGTCTCCCGGCGATAGTAATGTGAGGTAGTACACACCCACTGAACTCTGAAGAATTCATTGGCCAGGAGATGTTACGTAATCAGCTGGGGAAAACGCCACTGCAGTGATAGGTGGATTAAGTCACATGACGGTTTTGTGAATGGAAGGTCCTTGTAAGCTGAGTAATAGGATAATAAGAATGTTTGAATGAAGAGTCTTGGTTTTTAAAAAGTGGCGGTATTATAAAGAAAGACAGAGGATAATGTAAGCTGTATTTGGTGTGAAGTAACAGCGATGTATTTATTGAAATGTATTTTAAACAACTTTTATTAGTTTTTGTATTAAATGATCGTATGTACTAATTAAGGGAACCATATAAAAGAGTGGGGCAACCCGGTAGTGGCGTGTTCCTGCCCCTGATGAAGCTCAGGCCAGCGAAACCCGGGTCGGGCAAATACCGCTGAGACGGTTTTATGACTGTTTACACTGCGATTCTGTAAGTGTGATTAAAGGCGCAACAGCTTATTTTACAAAAGGTGGTGCACTATTTTGTTTTTCATTACAGCATAACCGGCAAAGTTTTATCTCTGTTCCGGCTGTTCAACCAACCCACAGACGTTGGAACCTGCAAGGTCTGAACTTGCCTCCACTTGATGCAGCGCGGTTCCTGAGTATTATAATTGGATGGTCAAAAGTGTTTTTCCCACAACACAATTTGGAACCTGCAGCAGCGTGGTATCGTATCCCGGACGTGACTGGTACTTTGTATTACTCATTTAAGAATAGCACCGGCCAGACTGCTTCTATCAGTGCGTTCCACACAACGGAGCGCACACAATTTCCGGTCAGGCGCTTTGTTGTGCGTTCCACTGTTGGAACGCACGTACTTCCGATTCATGTTCCATCTCATCTGACAGTGCGTTCCACAGTTGGAACGCACAGACTTCCGCATTTTTGTATTAGGTGCGTACGCACATCCGGCCAGGCGCTTCACAGCGTTTTTCTCCTGCCTTATTCCTGGATAGAACACCTCTGGCCCAGCCCCCTAATTTGTATTTTTGGCGCCAGTTCCTCCACATATAAGGAGATCCCTAACTGCATCATACTGTTATTTTACTGCTCCTGAGGAAGGGGTGTTATTCTACCACGAAACGCGTAGAGCCGAACTGCAATAAAGAATTTTGAAAAGAAGCCGATCGTTTGGGCTGCCTCCAATATTCAACATCTGACAAGCGACTTTGGCGAGGGGGGTTAGCTTGGTTTGGTGTCTTGAGCTTATCCAAACCACTCCCCCCTGTGAAGTGAGTAATCTTGAGACATCGATTATTTAAGTGGGTTTTTATTTAGTACTTATTTGTACCTTTAATTACTGACCATTTGAGGTGGCGCTGGTTTCCGGTGATAAACTAGGTACAGGGGGTAGTGTTGGACAAGTTCCAGCATTTACCTCCCCACAACCTTAATTGTCTCTTGCTATTGGGGTGCAAGTCCTGTTTGATACAGCCATTAACAGGGTTTATTACAAGGAAATATTTCTACGTTTTATTTGCCCTTGTGCGGTGCAGTTATATGTTCTAAAGTCTTTTTTGTCTTGTATTAGTGGGGGAAAAAGGGCTTATTAGCTGTTGTGTACAGCCCTTTTTGGCGTGTATTAGTGGCAAAAAAATATATATTTACCGTTCAGCGGTGCAGTTATGTGTTCTAAAGCCCTTTTTGGCATGTATTAGTCACGAAAAAATATATATTATTTGCCGTTCAACGGTGCAGTCATATGTTCTAAAGCCTTTTGCGGTGTGTATAAGTGGAAAAAAATAAGGGCCTATTTGCCATTCAGCGGTGCAGTTATATGTTCTAAAGCCCTTTTTGGCGTGTATTAGTGGAAAACCAATATATATTATTTGCCGTTCAGCGATGTAGTTATATGTTCTAAAGCCTTTTGTGGCGTGTATAAATAGAAAAAAATAAGGGCTTATTTGCCGTTCAGCAGTGCAGTTATATGTTCCTAAGCCCTTTTTGGGGTGTATAAGTGGCAAAAAAATATATATTATTTGCCGTTCAGCGTTGCAATTATATGTTCTAAAGCATTTTGTGGAGTGTATAAGTGGAAAAAAGTAAGGGCCTATTTGCCATTCAGCGGTGCAGTTATATGTTCTAAAGCCCTTTTTGGCGTGTATTAGCGGCCAAAAAAATAATAATTTCCGTTCAGCTGTGCAGTTATATGTTCTAAAGCACGTTTTCGCGTGTATTAGTGACAAAAAATATATATATTTGCCATTCAGCGGTGCAGTTATATGTTCTAAAGCCTTTTGTGGAGTGTATAAGTGGAAAAAAGTAAGGGCCTATTTGCCGTTCAGCGGTGCAGTTATGTTCTAAAGCCCTTTTTGGCGTGTATTAGCAGCCAAAAAAAATATTATTTTCCATTCAGCTGTGCAGTTATATGTTCTAAAGCACGTTTTCGCATGTATTAGTGACAAAAAATATATATATTTGCCATTCAGCGGTGCAGCTATATGTTCTAAAGCACAGATGTCAAACTCATGGCCCTCCAGCTGTTGCAAAACTACAACTTCCAGCATGCCTTGATAGCTGTAGGATGTCCAGGCATGATGGGAGTTGTAGTTTTGCAACAGCTGGAGGGCCACGAGTTTGACATCCCTGTTCTAAAGCCTCTTTTGCATGTATTAGTGGCCAAAAAATATATATTATTTGCCGTTCGGCGGTGAAGTTATACGATCTAAAGCATTTTGTGGAGTGTTTAAGTGGCAAAAAACATTTATATTATTTGCCGTTCAGCGGTGCAGTTATATGTTCTCAAGACCTTTTTGGCCTGTATTAGTGGCAAAAAAAAATTTATTTGACGTTCAGCGGTGCAGTTATATGTTCTAAAGCCCTTTTTGGTGTGTATTAGTGGCAAATAAATATATAATATTTGCCGTACAGCTGTGCAGTTATATGTTCTAAAGCCTTTTGTGGTGTGTATAACTGGAAACAAGTAAGGGCCTATTTGCCGTTCAGCAGTGCAGTTATATGTTCTAAAGACCTTTTTGTCATGTATTAGTGGCAAAAAAATATATATTATTTGCCGTTCAGCAGGGCAGTTATATGTTCTAAAGCCTTTTGTGGAGTGTATAAGTGGAAGAAAGTAAGGGCCTATTTGCCGTTCAGCGGTGCAGTTATATGTTCTAAAGCTCTTTTTGGCGTGTATTAGTGGCACAAAAATATATATGTGCCGTTCAGCGTTGCAGTTATATGTTCTAAAGCCTTTTGTGGAGTGTATAAGTGGAAGAAAGTAAGGGCCTATTTGCCATTCAGCGTTGCAGTTATATGTTCTAAAGCCCTTTTTGGCGTGTATTAGTGGCACAAAAATATACATTTGCCGTTCAGCGGTGCAGTTATATGTTCTAAAGCACTTTTTTGCATGTATTAGTGGCACAAAAAAAAGTATTTGCCATTGTGTAGTGAAGTGAGCAAATTACAGCCCTTTTTGTAGTGTGGTTGTAGGCTGGTTTTTCTACACAGGTGACAGGAGAGGTGGAGCATGAGTAGCCAGAGGAGCTACGGGGAGATTAGGAAGAGGAGGCAGAGGACCCAGACACACCGTGGCAGTATGCAGTGGAGATGGAGGCAGGGAGTCCCTCCAAGTCACTTGCACAAATGGCCCGATGCATGCTCACTTGCTTGAGTAGTGACAGCCGAATTGTCACAATTCGGCAGAGGGATGACTCCTGGCTCTCCAACTTGTTGGACCCTCGCTACCGGTCCAAAATGGGGGGCTTTTTTACACCCGCTGAGAGGGAGGACAAACTGAACTACTAAAGCAGGGATCAGCAACCTCTGTCACTCCAGCTGTTGTGAAACTACAATTTCCAGCATGCTCCATTCATTTCTATGAGGTTCTGAGAAGAGCAGAATAAATATACATGCTGGGAGTTGTAGTTTCACAACAGCTGGAGTGTCGGAGGTTGCCTACCCCTGTACTATAGAGACATCTTATGTAGTCAGTTGGCCACTGCCTATCTGTGCCATTAGCCATCCTCTCGCAGGTCCCTCTGCGCTCACGTTTCTCTGCCATGGCTGATGTGCCAGGGTGGGGGTGGGGGATAGGAGCAGTTCCAGCGCCATCAGCAGCAACTTGCGTTAAGAGTCGCTGATGAGCAGCTTTCTTCACCCGCCTAGTGAAGAAACAACTTACCAGCAGCAGCTAGACCTGGATCAGGACCTGAACCAGCAGGTGTTGGCATACTTGGACAGCACCCTGCCACCCCACATTGAAGATCCGCTAGACTACTGGGCAGCCAAACTGGATCTGTGGCCGCAACTGGCAGAGTTTCCCCTGGAAAAGCTGTCCTTTTCGGCAAGTAGTATGGCATCAGAGCGGGTTTTTAGTGCGGCGAGGGCCATAGTTACCCCAAGAAGAACTCGCCTGTGCACCCAAAATGTGGAGAGACTGACCTTTGTCAAGATGAATCAGGCGTGGATCAGCCAGGATTTCCACCCACCAATGCCTGATGCATTAGAATAGATCATCCATGGTGCTACACCAACACTTTGACAAAAGAGATCAGTTTCTTCTGGCTACCTGCCTCAGCTAGTATTCTGATGCTGCCACCTGTCTTATGCCAAGTGCTCCTTCTTTCACCCACCATCTTCAGCTGGTACTGGTATTGCCACCCACCTCCCCACTCTGTCACCGTGTCACTCTGTGGTCTCCTGATGCTGCTGCCACCTCTACACTTAGTCACCTTGCCACTGTATGGTCTCCTGATCCTCCTGCCACCACCACACTATGTCACCTTGCCACCATGTGGTCTCCTGATGCTGCTGCCACCTCCATACTATGTCACCTTGACAATCTGTGGTCTCCTGATGCTGCTTCCACCTCCACATTATGTCACCTTTCCACTCTGTGGTCTCCTGATGCTGCTGCCACCTCCATACTATGTCACCTTGACAATCTGTGGTCTCCTGATGCTGCTTCCACCTCCACATTATGTCACCTTTCCACTCTGTGGTCTCCTGATGCTGCTGTCACCTCCACACTGTCATTGTGCCACTCTGTGGCCTCCTGATGATGCTGCTGCAACCTCCACACTCTGTGATTGTGCCACTCTGTGGTCTCCTCATGCTGTTGCTGCCACCTCCACACTGTCATTGTGCCACTCTGTGGCCTCATGATGATGCTGCTGCCACCTCCACACTCTGTCATTGTTCCTCCCTGTGGCCTCCTCCTGCTGATGCTGCTGCCACCTTCACACTCTATCATTGTGCCACTCTGTGGCCTCCTCGTGCTGCTGCTGCCACCTCCACACTGTCATTGTTCCTCCCTGTGGCCTCCTCCTGATGCCACCTCCACACTCTGTCATTGTGCCACTCTCTGCTCTCCTCATGCTGCTGCTTCCACCTCCACGCTGTCATTGTGCTACCCTGTGGCAACCTCCTGATGCTGCTGCCACCTCCACACTCTGTCATTGTGCCACTCTTTGGCCTCCTGATGCAGCTGCTACCTCCATACTGTCATTATGCCACCCTGTGGCCTCATTCCGATGCTGCTGCTGCCAACTCCACACACTGTCATTGTGCCACTCTGTGGCCTCCTCATGCTGCTGCCACCTCCACACTGTCATTGTGCTACTCTGTGGCCTCCTAATGCTGCCGCCACCTCCACACTGTCATTGTGCCACTCTGTGACCTCCTCCTGATGCTGCCCCCACCTCCACACTTTGTCATTGTGCCACTCTGTGGCCTTCTCCTGATGCTGCTGCCACCTCCAGACTCTGTCATTGGGCCACTTTGTGGTCTCCTCATGCTGCTTCCACCTCACCACTATGTCATAGGGCCACTCTGTGGACTTCTCTTGCTGTGCCCACCCTCCCCACTGCATGACTGGGCTGCTATTTTGCCTTTCGGCCTGGCTGACATCATCATTTATTTGACCCTTCTTCGGATCTGTCAGAAGGAAGGAAAAATGAGACGCACAACGGATCCTGTCTATGTAACAGCTGTAAGGCCTGCATGACATGGTCCCTATTTTGCATCAGAACTGGCTTATGATTTGGTAGCCAAAAGCAGGAGTGGGTACAAAACACAGAAGACATGCAAATACTCCATTCACTTGTCATCTCTGTTTTGGATCTACTCCTGTTTTTTTTTGGCTTTAGCAATACTGATGGATTACTGACCAAATGGTGACCAAGTGAAGGCGAATGCTCCACAGACAGGATCCGTTTTTTGGGGGTTATTGTTCTGACGGATCAGAGAAAGGACAAAATAATCAGTGATGTCAACACAAACTTACTGCTGACACCCTCTCCACTCTGTCGGGGGGGGGGGGGGTCTACTTGTATAAGCGTTTAATAGAACAGGTTCTGTAGACATCTATGTGGAATCAGCTGCCGACAGTGTAAAAGGAGTGCGCTTCTTCTTGATGCTAACATTGACCTGTAAGGCTGAGTTCACACTTGAGTTATATGGTCAGTTTGAAGTGTGCAGTGATTCTAAGAATGACGTCATCTGCATGTCATACTGACTCACAGTATTGCTTCACTACCACAGCAGACTCCCTGTGCGTGTTACTGCAAGGCACAGTGTTCTACAGTACTATAAAGGCTCTCTACAGCCAGGAAATATCGTTTTTTTAACGTGATTCACCACGAATAAATTCGGATCAAAACGCATTTTTTTAAAAATTCGCTCTTCTCTAATCATGTACGCATTCTTCGGAAAATTCATGTTTCATAATATACAAATGAGCCCCTAGGAGCAACGAGGATGGTGCGGATGTACCTTGTTTTTCCCAGAGGCTCCGTTCACTGCCCTTCATGCTGCGTCCCCACCACTGATGTACTCACACCTGGCCCTGAAGTCTGCATGGATGAGCTTCATCCCTGTTCAGCTCATGCACCGAACTAGCTCCTGCAATTCTTCATTTTCAGAAAAAATATGGTTGGAAGTGTGCGAAAAGAGTTTGTCTGCAACTAAGACTTTAGACTGGTTAATGGAAGGTTGGATGTCAGGAATCGAAACCAAGTACCCTCCTCGATATATTTGCTAGATTTTTCCAAACCCTCATAAAATTAACATGCCATTTACTTAAAAACAAACAAAAAAAACCCACTTAGGCCTCTTTCACATAAGCATGTTTGGTCTGGAAAACACACTCAGTGTAATGGCCGCGTATCCCAGACTGAACACTGCTCCTCTGACCCAAACTAACAGCATCATAATGATTTATGATGCTGTGAGTTCCTGCATGAACGCAGATCTTCTGTACTGTACTCACATAATGCTGCAAGGACAGCCCAGTAGACCTGTAGTCAGACAAGAACTGAGAGCATCATAAGTTGGTATGATGCTGTGAGTTTGGGTGTTTGGTCTGGGAAATGGGGCCATCACACAGGGTGTGTTTCTCTGACCGAACACGCTCATGTGAATAAAGCGGAAGTCAAGCGACAGGAGAGGAGCAGGAGGAGCACGAGGAGCTGGAGGGTGATGACGATGCAGATGATCCTGACAGACTGTGACAGTATGCAGTGGAGATGGAGGCAGGGAGTCCCTTGCACAAATAACCAGATCCAAGAAACAAAATTAAATGTCCAGCTCAGGAAAATAAAATCTTATGCTTTATTGGAAAAATGATTAGAAATCCATCTCCACAAATCCAGTGTACATTTAAGAGCTTAATCATGGCATGTACCTTTCTGATCGAAATGCGTCAGCCTTGAATGTACATTGGATTTATGGAGTTGGATTTTTAATCATTTTTTCAATAAAGCTTTGTTTGTTGGATTACAACCACACTAGCTGGAGTGAGTCCGTGCACGGAGAGCAATACGGATGGTGCTGGTGTAAGTATTGTTTTTTTTTCCTTGCACAACTAATCAGATGCATGCTTTGCTTTCTTGTCAGGATTTGGCAGAGGGATGACTACGGGCTATCCACATTTTTAGACACTCGCTATTGGTCAAAAATAAGGGGATTTTCTAGACTTGAGAGGGATGCAAAATGCACTACTATAGAGGCATGCTGTGTAGTCAGTTGGTCGCTGCCTACAAGTGCCATCACTCGTCCTCAGGAAGGTTTGACCAGAGGGACCCTCTGCGCTCACGCTCCACTGACATGACTGGTTGGTGGGGGAGGCAGGAGCAGCAACAGCTCCATAAACTGCAACTCAAGTCTGGAGTATAAGCAGTTTTCTTTAGCCGTCTTCTGAAGAAACAGCACAAGCAGCAGCAGTAGTTGGACATGCAGCAGAACCTCAACCAGCATGTGGTGGCATACTTGGACTGCACCCGGTCATACATGAATCAAGATCGCCTGGACTACTGGGCATGCAAACGTGAAGTGTAGCCGCAACTGGCCAAGTTCGCTATGGGCATGCTTTCTTGCCAGACCCGTTGAGTGGCATCCAAGCAGGTGTTTAGTCTCATTCACAGCCAGGGACATGTGCATGTTTCTCAGTAGTCATGTGACGTGTAAGGTGTTTCTTTTTTAGTTCTCATCCTTTCCAGATTCCCTGCAAAGTTTTGGGGTTTCAGACAAACCTTTTAAATAGGGTATGTATATTTGTAATGTATGAAGGTACATATACAGATTCGGCAGAGAGGTTGTTCTTGGAAAACTAACGACTGATCTTCAGTGGATGTAGGCTTGCTCAAATCCTTCTCTCTCTTTATGTAATCCCATACAAAAATAGAAAAATAGAAAAATGGCAGCATAAGAATATAAATAAAAATAGAAAATAAACACAGAGAGGGACTAGACTATTGCCCAACAAGTACAAAATGCAAACAGGCAGATAATTGAAAAATGTGGATGCGACGTTTTGGCTCAACATTAGAGTCTTTCTCAAGCAGTTGTGCATATGAACAAGCCATACTTATATATACAAAGTGCATGTGCAAACAATTGTACATCAATCAACACCATTATATATCAATATACATGATTCATAATCAAAATATGTCAAAAAAGTGCTATGAACAGTGCATATAAAGTGCAGCAGTGTAAAAAGTCAGATTGAATCCAAGTATTGTGAAAATGATTACAACAAATTAATAAGAGAATAAATAATCCATAGTGTCATAATTAATCTTATAATTCAGTAGTGCCACCTGTGTAGTACATGTGTTCCAATGTCACCTCATCAAGTATTTAGAGTGTCTGCTCACCGGGGGAGAAAACACCATAGATCCTCTGCAAACTTGGCGTGTACCAAGCGCCCATGCACATGTCAGAACAGGTTAGAAGGGCAGGGAAAAGCTAAGGCTTTGGGGGCATGCGTGACATGCGCATCATCACGCATAAGCATATAGCAGCCATATTAGATTAGGCAAGCTGCCATTCTTTAATACGGTACATGAAATGATACTAGCAGTTCTCCACATCGAAAGATGGTATATCCTGATGTAAGATCAAACCCCATCTTAAAATTCTTAAATATTGTAGTCTGGGGTAATAGCAATCTCCTATATATATAACAATCAAAAGGGACGTCCACACTGAATCAAAGTTGTATCGCTCCGGGGTGATGGAGGGGGTCAAACCAGGGACATTTTTCACACAGCTCTGGCCCCATAGAAGTGAATAGGGCTTCAGTGAAAAAACGCATTGCATCCAAATGCAGTCCGGGTGCAATACGTTTTTTTGTTAAGCCGCCAGAGGAGGTGAACATGGCCATATGTAAAATATGTGGGCAGAAGGTGAAGCGTGGCCAGGGTGCCAATGTTGTCACCATAAAGTGGCCTGGGACAACCGAGGCCCCAATCTGGTGGTCCAGCATGCCAAAGCAACCACTGCATCACCCAGTGGCACTCACCCGGTTTCACGAAGTCAAGGCTCCACCACCTCAGCCAAAGGGAGCTGTCTGTCCTTCCCATCATCTGCTGGTCCTGATGCTCCTGCTCCTACTCCTCATCAGTCATTTCGTCAGCAATCGTTCACCAAAGCGATTGCCAAGAGACAACAGCATGTGTGCATGAATCCAACGGCGCACAAGCTGAATGTGCTCCTGTCCAAGTTGTTAGTGCTGCATCTCTGGGGGCCAGACTCCTTGTTCTTCTTTTATGCTGAATATAGCTCTTAATTACATTGACTGGAATCGGAATTGCTTGGGATCTTTGTCCTTTAGAATAATTTTGAAGCCAAACAGATGCCTTCCTGATAGTTTTGCATGCTGGATAAGTATCTTCCTGTATTGAGAACATCAGTAATCCTGACCAAATACCCAGCACCATTTGTGTAAATAACGCCCCAAATTGCCCCCCCCTAGGTTATTCCTTGCACCGCCAGGCCACCCTAAAGCTTGTAAAAAACGGACGCTGGGAGTCCTTTACATAATCTGAGCCATTTAGATCGCTGCAGTCTCGTGACGAAATCTTCCAAAAAAGACTTTTAAAATGTATGCTAATTAGTTTCAGAAGGTGCCCAGGGGCGGCGTTACTGCCAATGTGCCCAGAAATCCACACCTCTTTCACCCCTCTTGCCCACCCTCCATTCCTATTATAACCTCCTCTTCTCCCTCACAAATCTCGCGCCTGCTAGAGGAAAGACGATTCTGCGCTGACCCGCCCCTTCTTTTGTTTCACTGCAGTCCTCTGCGCATGCGCTGGTTACTTCTGCCTGTGCCGCTGGACTTCAAACTACGGACCGGCGCATGTGCAGAGGACTGCAGTGAAGGCAAAGAAGGGGCGGGTCAGCGCAGCATCTTCTTTCCTCCAGCAGGCGCAAGATTTGTGAGGGAAAGGAGGAGGTAATAATAGTAATGTAGGGCCAGAGGGGTGAAAGAGGTGTGGATTTCTGCGCACATGGGCACCTTCCGAACCTAATTAGCATATGTTTTAAAAGTCTTTTTTGGAAGATCTCGTCGAGGGACTGGACAAATAAAGGTACCATTGGAATTAGGACACAGGAGTCTATAACCTGATCTGAGCGGTCGGCTCAGATTAGGTGAAAGACTTCCTTTAATGCAGGACAATTGGCAGCTGCCCCAGTCCAGTTCTTCCTGGGGGCCACCACCGGCCACCAAGCAGTGCTGTCTTTAAAGGGTTTCTGTCAACAAAAAATACATTATGTAGCTGGCTGACATTAGCGACGTGCTAATGTCAGCACTACAAAACTGTATATCTTATATGTGCCTCTGTGCCGCCATTCGCCTAAAAAAATGATTTATATTATATGTTAATGAGCCTCTAGGTGCTACTGGGGTGTTTCAAGTAGCACCCAGAGGCTCCGTCTTCTCACCGCCTGGCCCACCCTTCTGCCTGAGATTGCCATCTTCTCCGTCCTCAGCGCACATAAAATCCCTCACTCAATGCGTCTGCGCAGAATACTAATACGGCGCAGGTGCATCGAGGAAGCCGGCAGCATCCGAGCGTGCCTCACTCAATGCGCCTACGCCGTATTAGCATTCTGCGCAGGCGCAGATTACGTGCGGTGAGGACGGAGAAGATGTCAATCTCAGGCAGAAGGGCAGGCCAGACAGTGAGAAGACGGAGCTTCTGGGTGTTACTTGAAATGTCCCATTATCACCTAGAGGCTCATTAACATATTATATAAATCATTTTTTTAGGCAAACGGCGGCACAGAGGCATATATAAGATATGCAGTTATGTAGTGCTGACATTAGCACAACGCTAATGTCAGCCAGCTACATAATGTATTTTTTGGTGACAGAAACCCTTTAATGTGGGGCAAAAGGAGCAGCTGCCTGAGCCCAACTGGCAACTCGTAGATTAGCACTGTAGGTCCGGAGGACCAGGAAGCGGTTAAGGCTTTGTACTCACCGCTTCCTGGTCCTCGGCTGTCGGCTGTGCAGGGCTGCGCACAGGCGTAAGGTGCTCTCTGACATCATGCTATGCACAGCCTTCACAGCACAGCCGACAGCAGGAGGATGCAGATCGCGTTGGAGGAGAGGAGCGTCTTGCTTCATAACATCAATATCCGTTATAAAATAAGGAAAAGGTGGGCGTTGAGGTTGGGCTGATTCGGTGGTGCAATGGGCCACTTGACTGGTTTTGCCCCCCAGGACTAAGGCTGCCAGCCCTCCCCTGCAGTGGGGGCACTGGGGGACAAATTACTACATGGGGAGCAATTGGCAAATTAGTTTGAAACTACTACATGGGGGGGGGGCACAGGAGGATATTGCTGAAGGGACAGTGGCGGCAAATTACTACATGGGGAGCAAACTAGTTGAAACTACTACATGGGGGGGCACAGGAGGATGTTACTGAAGGGACAGCGGGGGGCAAATTACTACATGGGGAGCAAACTAGTTTTAAACTGCTACATGGGGGCAGTGTGGGGGACAATTACTACTGTGGGGGCACTGGGGCAGTGTGGGGGACAATTACTACTGTGGGGGACAATTACTACTGTGGGGGCAGTGTGAGGGACAATTGCTACTGTGGGGGCAGTGTGGGGGACAATTGCTACAGTGTCATCCACAGATCCCCCCCATAACAGTGTCATCCACAGATACACCCATAACAGTGTGTCATCCACAGATCCCCCATAACAGTGTGTCATCCACAGATCCCCCATAACAGTGTGTCATCCACAGATCCCCCATAACAGTTTGTCTTCCACAAATCCCCTATAACAGTGTGCCTTCCACAGATCCCTTATAACAGTGTGCCATCCAGAGATCCCCCATAAAAGTGTATCTTCAACAGATCCCCCATAACAGTGTGTCATCCACAGATCCCCCATAACAGTTTGTCTTCCATAGATCCCCTATAACAGTGTGCCTTCCACAGATCCCTTATAACAGTGTGCCATCCACAGATCCCCCATAAAAGTGTATCTTCAACCGATCCCCCATAACAGTGTGTCATCCACAGATCCCCCATATCAGTGTGTCATCCACAGATCCCCCATATCAGTGTCATCCACAGATCCCCCACAAGAGTGTGCCATCCACAGATCCCCTCCATAACAATGTGTCATCCACAGATCCCCATAACAGTGTGTCATCCACAGATCCCCCATAACAGTGTGTCATCCACAGATCCCCCATAACAGTGTCATCCACAGATCCCCCACAAGAGTGTGCCATCCACAGATCCCCTCCATAACAATGTGTCATCCACAGATCCCCCATAACAGTGTGTCATCCACAGATACCCCATAACAGTGTGTCATCCACAGATCCCCCATAACAGTATGTCATCCACAGATCCCCCACAAAAGTGTGCCATCCACAGATCCCCCATAACAGTGTCATCCACAGTTCCCCCACAAGAGTGTGCCATCCACAGATCCCCTCCATAACAATGTGTCATCCACAGATCCCCCATAACAGTGTGTCATCCACAGATCCCCCATAACAGTGTCATCCACAGATACCCCACAAGAGTGTGCCATCCACAGATCCCCTCCATAACAATGTGTCATCCACAGATCCCCCATAACAGTGCACCTGCGCACTCAGGAGAGACTGAAAGGAGGGGAAAGAATCCGCAGAAACAAGCAGAGGACAGCATAGCAGACGACTGAATAGCTTCTTTTGTAAGTAAATTGTTTTATTATAGTGCTGAAACTGCTTTAAACTATAAAGAAAAGTTTTCGAGAGTATTTCTCTCTTTCTCAGGTCTGAAGCAATACCGAGTAAGAAAGGAAAACTCTTGAAAGCTTGTCTTTTAAGTATTAGGTTAGTTAGTGCAATAAAATGATATCCCTGCATACCGCAATACTCGTATATTTTGTAATCTTATTTATATATACTTATTTCGTTTCTTTCAGTAGTATGATTAAGTGGTGAAAATTATTAGTGCCCCCCCATTTTTGACTGTGGCATCTTATGTGCCCCCCTCCCCCCCCTATATATTGTTCCTAGAGTCGCCACTGAACACTGTCCAGATTTGTAACATAAAATAACGCATCAACACATGAATCCAGCCTTAAATGTTACTTTCTTTTTTTCAAGGATAGCAATCTTCATCTTGACTATAAGTAAGAAAAATGCCAGGCTATACCTTTTATAGGCTGCTTTTGAGCTCGGGAATGGTTCTACAGAATAAACAACATGTAAACTGCCCGTTACTTATTAACAAAGGTCACATTGTCACCCACAACTGCGCTTAGGACCCTTGTCCTACTGGTTTATACTAAACTCGCTGAGCTGCATACTTGTTGCTTTATGTTTCGTTTTTTTTTTCAACAATGTATTTTTATTGACAGTTTTTTCAAAATGCAAAACATAGAAGGAAATCTCCGAACGGCACGTAGAACAGTAATTAAGAGCATACAAGCAGACAATCAGCAATATCATAACTGAAAAGCTGGCTAAGCCACCCTCAGCAGGGCAAGCCGCACAATATCAGCACAAGTAGTATAGCACAAGTATAAAATATTTTAGAAAATATATTAGAAGATATAAGGAAGATCCATAGAGGATCAGGTCAGCAATTAGAGAACAAATGAAAGAAAAGAATTGAGATTAAAAAAGGAGATAAAAAAGGAATCAAAAAGGGGGGGTTTTGGGGGCGGGAGAAGGGGAAGAGGGGAACTGAGGGACGGAAGGAAGAGGAAGTTTATGGGATGGTGTAATAAACAGTAATAATGTCTAACCCATCTAACACATGAGGAGCACGGGGCTTATCGGATCTAAGTCCCCCGAAACCAGTTTGCAAAATCCGTGCCTGCTTTGAAAGCGACTCAGGGATTCCATGTGCAACTCACTTTGTCAAAAGTATCGGTATTCTCAGCCATCAGAGATCATTTGCTCCCACAAGTCAACCTCTACCATCCATTCCTTAACAGAGCGAGGAGTAGATGACTTCCAGTGTCTAGGAAGTACAGTGCATGTGGCTGAAAGAAAATTACGCAACACATCAGGTTTGATGTTTGATGGCTGGCAGGGATCCTGGCAGGATTGAAAGGAGTGCAACCTGGGGAGAAGGTGTTATACACTTTCCTGATACTTGGTAAATTTCAAAGATGTTTTGCCAAAAAGGTTGAATGGACTAGCGGGACCACCATATATGTAGCATGTTCCCTCTCTCATCAGAAGTCCAAGATGTCAGGATAGTAATAGTAAGAATGCAGGGTTTCTGAGCATCTATACCAGGGATGGATAACAGATGGCTCTCCATCTGTTGCAAAACTACAACTCCCAGCATGCAAAGACTGCTTACAGCTATCAGCCTACAGCAGGGCATGGTGGGAATTGTAGTTTTACAACAGCTAGAGAGCCGCAGTTTGGCCATCCCTGATCTATACCATCTGGACAGGATCTTGTAACTTCTCCTGAGCCACACCTTATGGAGCACCTTGTGAGACAGGAGACAGATTTTTTGCCAATCTGCATCCAAAAGTGATAAGCCCAATTCTTATTTCCAAGAAGAAATAAAGTTTGGCACTTCATTCGCTACTTTACGGAGAAGCATATTATATAAAAGGGAAATTAAATGAACAGGAGGGGTCAATTGCATTAAAAGCCCCTCAAAAGTAGAGAGAGTTAGCAGTGAGACCTTTGGGGAAAATTGAACAGAGGTATTTACGAAGCTAAGCATATCCTAGCCAAGAAAGAGTTCCTCTCTGGCAGGCCCCCAGTAAGGAGGAGAAAGCGAGAATAATTTGGTATAGGCAACAGTGAGATGATGCAGTCCTAACCAAAAATGATTCTTTCTCCATTGTTGGGTGAATAAGCAGAAAAAATTGGCTCAATGGGCCTGGGCAGTATGATAAGGCTTGTTTCACATATCGTTAAGCAGATCCGACAGGCTGTTCCAGCTGTATCTGTGAATACTGTGCGCTACCGTGTTCTGACAAGATACCATCTGGTCCCATTCACTATACTGGGGACCAGCGGAGACCTGGCGCAACCCAGCAAATATACCCAGAAGCGGCCGGACAAATACAGCTGCGCACAGCAGTTTTCATCCGGCCACCTCTCAGAATATTTGCCAGGTAGAGGCGAAATCTCTGCCTGTCTCCATTATTGTGAATGGGGCTGGACAGTATCTCAGCAGAGCTTAGTGGTACCTGGTATTCACTGATTCAGCAGGCTGTTTCCGTCCAGAACAGCCTGCCGGATCTGGTTTAACATAGATGTGAAACAGGCCTAATCCATAGTTGATCATGGAGCATAATCAAATGGTTAGTTAGCAAGGGAAAGTCATTGAGAAGACGTCTGTGCTCAGGCAAAAGCCAAGTCAAGGAGGTCAGAGGTATAGGGGATACATCCTCCTCAACCTGAACCCATTGTTTGTGGGACTTCTTGTGAAAACAGTCCACAACTAGAAATGAGCAAATCGAAGCTGAAGAAGAGGAATTCGATCCGAATTTCAGGAATTATTCGATTCGCACTGAATCCGAATTTCCTCACGCTTCGTGGTAACGAATCACATTTTTTCCTAAA
This sequence comes from Bufotes viridis, assembly GCA_033119425.1. Classification (NCBI taxonomy): domain Eukaryota; kingdom Metazoa; phylum Chordata; class Amphibia; order Anura; family Bufonidae; genus Bufotes; species Bufotes viridis. The sequence continues at coordinate 236,219,630 of CM065589.1, forward strand.
ATGGCTGCTGCACATATTAGGACATGGAGCAAGGAACTTTGGGAACGAGGGGTCACCCACAATACCATGCAAGCAACCAATCAGCAGCAAGCCAGCCCCATGATGTCACAGCCCTATAAATAGCCTCAGCCATTTTGTATTCAGCCATTTTCCAGTGTACTTAGTACAGGGAGAGACATTAGCAGGCTCTAGGGACAGTGCTAGGAAAGATTTGAAAACTTATATTTCGCTCAATAGAAGTTTAGGGAAAGAGCATTAGAAGTGTAGGGAAAGGATAGGGAGGAATTATTCCACAGTAATGAAGCAAAACAGGGTCCAATAGGGGTGTCTACAGCCTGGGTAACAGGAACAATCCTATTATACCTTGCTGCACTGACTGCAGATCCAAATTGCCATTATACTGCTGCTCATTTCAGGTTTGCAATACCTCTGTAATTCCAGCAAACCATCCTTGTTATTGGGGTCTTATTAGCCCTTGTGCGGTGCAGTTATATGTATATATGTTCAAAAGCTTCTTTTTACGCGTGTATTAGTGGGGAAAAAGAAAAAGGGCTTATTAGCCATTGTGTGGTGAAGTGAGAAAATTACAGCCCTTTTTGGCGTGTATTAGTGGCAAAAAAAAGTATTGTTGGGAAAAAGAAACAGGGCTTATTAGCCGTTGTCTTGTAAAGTGAGAAAATTATAGCCCTTTTTGGGGTGTATTAGTTAGAGATGCGCAAATTTTTAACAAATTAAATTCTGCCAGTTTGATGAATGTTTTGAAAAATTCGGTTCAATTCGAATTTATTCGCCGTGAATCGCTTTAAAAAACGTCTATTTCCTGGCTTCAAAGAGCCTTTATAGTGGTGTAGAACACTGTGAAGTAACACGCATAGGGAGTCTGCCTTGGTAGGGAAATAATACTGTGAGTTAGTATGACATGCAGATGACAGGCGTCGCTTTTAGAATCACTGCATACTTCACTTATTTGGGCAGTCACGGGGCCAAAACAGACCAAAAAACTCAAGTATGAACTCAGTCTTACAGGTCGATATTAGTGCCAAGAAGAAGCGCACTCCTTTTACACCGTCGTCGGCTGATTCCACATATATTTCTACAGAACCTGTTCTATTAAACCAGGCATCCTCAAACTGCGGCCCTCCAGATGTTGTAAAACTACAATTCCCACAATGCCCTGATGTAGGCTGATACCTGTAGGCTGTTCGGGCATGCTGGGAGTTGTAGTTTTGCAACAGCTGGAGGGCCGCAGTTTGAGGATGCCTGTATTAAACGCTTATACAAGTAGAGCCCCCGACAGAGTGGAGAGGGTGTCAGCAGTAAGTTTGTGTTGACGTCACTGAATATTTTGCCCTTCCTCTGATCCATCAGACCAATAACCCCTAAAACGGATCCTGTCTATTGAGCATCCGCCTTCACTTGGTCAGCATTTGGTCAGTAATCCATCAGTATTGCTAATGCCCTAAAAAAAACAGGAGTGGATCTAAAACAGATGACACGTGAATGAGGAGACCACAGAGTGGCACAATGACAGAGTGTGAAGGTGGCAGCAGCATCATCAGTAGTGACAGAGTGACCCGGTGACAGAGTGGGGAGGTGGGTGGTAATACCAGTACCAGCTAAAGATGGTGGGTGAAAGAAGGAGAACTTGGCATCAGATGTGTGGCAGCATCAGAATAGTAACTATGTCCTATGCCGCACTAAACACCCGCTCTGATGCCACACTACTGGCCGGGCAGGACAGCTTTTCCAGTGCAAACTCTGTCAGTTGCGGCCACAAATCCAGTTTGGCTGCCCAATAGTCCAGCGGATCTTCAATGTGGGGTGTCGGGGTGCTGTCCAACTATGCCAACACCTGCTGGTTCAGGTACTGCTCCAGGTCTAGCTGCTGCTGCTGCTGGTGAGTTGTTTCTTCACTAGGCGGGTGAAGAAAGCTGCTGATCAGCGACTCTAGACTCAAGTTGGTGCTGATGGAGCTGGAACTGCTCCTACCCCTGCACCCTGCGACAGCAGCTATGGCAGAGGAACGTGAGTGCAGAAGGCCCCCCCAGTCAGACCTGCCCAGGCAAATGAGGTGCAGAACAGCATGACACTGCCATGCCCTGCACATATGGTATGCTGGAGGGGCACTGTGAAGTGTCCCTGCAGTGGAGGCTGAGGACACAGTGAAGGATGAGGAGGCAGAGGCAGACATTGTCACAGGATCAACGGCGTGAGAGCGTGGAGGCGGAAATGGCGTCACCTGGCCAAGTTGCTGGTGTGGCTGTGCAGGAACCACATTTACCCAGTGGGCCTTAAAGGACATATATTTTCCTTGACCATAGTTACAGCAAACAACCAATTTTCTCAAAAATGGTGTATCACAAACAAATTTTACCACTGAATGGCTAATCGACGTACTTCGGTTCATACAGAAGAAAGTCTACAATCACCCATCAATTTTCCCCAAATAATTTCACCAATGAATGGCTAATCAACGAAATTTGGTTCATACACAAGAAAGTCTAAAAGCACCCATCAATTTTCCCGTATTCTTTTTCCTAATAATACACCCCCCAAAAATAAATACTGTATAACAATCGCAATTCACCGCAGAACAGCTAATAAGACGTACATATCTATCCTATTAATACACTCTGTAAAGGGCTGTAGTACAATGGAACTTCACCGCTGAACGGCAAATTTTTTTTTGCCACTAATACACACCAAAAAGGGCGGTAATTTTCTCACTTCAACACACAGCTAATAAGACCTTTTTCTTTTTCCCCACTAATACACGCCAAAAAGGGCTTTAGAACATATCCGCTGAACTGAAAATATTAATATTTTTTTGCCACTAAAACACTCCACAAAAGGGCTTTAGAACATATAACTGCACTGCTGAACGGCAAATATATTTTACTTTTGCCACTAATACATGCCAAAAAGGGCTTTAGAACATATAACTGCACTGCTGAACGGCAAATATATATTTCTTTTTTCCACTTATACACTACACAAAAAGGCTTTAGAACATATAACTGCACCGCTGAACGGCAAATGGGCCCTTATTTTTTTCCACTTATACACGACACAAAAGGCTTTACAATATATAACTGCACCGCTGAAGGCAAATATATATTTCTTTTTTCTACTTATACATGCCACAAAAGGCTTTAGACCGTATAACAGCACCGTTGAACGGCAAATATATTTTTCTTTCGCCACTAATACACGACAAAAAGTACTTTAGAATATATAACTGCACCGCTGAACGGCAAATATATTTTTCTTTTTTCCACTGCTAAATGAGATAGACGAGGCAGCAAATCATAATGAAGTCGTTATTATGGGGGACTTCAACTACCCAGATATAGACTGGGAAACTAAAAGCTGTACATCCCATAAAGGAAACAGGTTCTTGGTAATAGCCAAAGACAATTACCTTTCCCAACTGGTTCAGGACCCCACTAGAGGGACGGCCATACTGGACTTAGTATTAACCAATAGACCTGACAGAACAACATATGTGCAGGTTGGGAGACACCTTGGAAATAGTGACCATAAAGTAATAACCTTCCAATTATTCTTTAAACCAGAGTTTCTAAAGGGAGGAACAAAAATACCAACCTTCAAAAAAGCAAAATTTAGCCAACTAAGCGAGGCCATAGGCCCAACTAACTGGGACAAGTCCTCAAACATAAAAATACAACCACAAAATGGGAGATTTTTAAAAGCATTGTAACATCTAATTGTGAGAGGTACAGTACATACCTTATAGGAATAAAAAGCTAAGAAACAATAAGAAACCAATGTGGATAAATAGAACCGTAAAGAAAGCAATAAATGACAAAAAGAAAGCATATAAATCACTAAAACAGGAGGGGAGCCAGAGAGCACTGATAAACTATAAGAAGAAAAATAGAATATGTAAAAAACTTATAAAAATTGCCAAACTAGAGACCGAGAGATTAATTGCCAAAGAGAGTAAAACTTACGTCCTGCCGCAAGTGGCCCTGCACTACTGTGGTGCGGCTCCGTCCCCAGCACGGCTGTGCACGGCCAGAGATCACTCATGCTCTAGGACGGAAAGATACTGATCAGGATTTATCCTAATCCTAATTCTGAATGGAGAGAAATCCATCAGGATGTCTTCCGTTAAGTATGTAAACGTTTTTTGGACGCTGACAAAACCGTAGCATGCTGCGGATTTGTCTCGGTCCAAAAATCCGGAAGACATGCCGTAACGCCGGATCCGTAATTAATGCGCATTAATCCGGATCCAGCATTAAGCTAAGCGTCGTTTCGGCGCATCACCGGATCCGACGTTTAGCTTTTGTGAATGGTTACCATGGTAGCCAGGACGCCAAAGTCCCAGCTGCCATGGTAAAGTGTAGTGGGGAGGCAGGGGAGAAGTATACTTACCGTCTGTGCAGCTCCCGAGTCCCGGGACGCTCCACAATGACGTCAGAGCGCCCCATGAGCATAGATCACATGGATCACGTGATCCATGCCTGTAGGGCGCTCTGATGTCATTGTGGAGCACCCCGGGAGCCGCACGGACTGTAAGTATCTGCTCCCCTGGCTCCCCACTACTTACTATGGCAACTAGGACTTTAATAGTGTCCTGGCTGCCATAGTAACACTGAAAGCATTTAGAAGACGGATCAGTCTTCAAATTCTTTCAGTTGTTTTGCGTTGTAACGGATCCGGGCGGGCATTTCCGGCGACGGAATTGCACGCCGAATCCTCACAACGCAAGTGTGAAAGACGCCTTACACTGCGAGATATTCAGGTCAATTACTGGGAACAAGTCTTCATAAGAGCGCTCATTCATGATAACTGGCCTGTATAATCGTGCCCCACATCTCTCTGTGTAATCAGGGATGTGCTACTAATAATCAATATAACTAAATGAAGGGGGAATGACTGTGATAGCAATCATTCCTCCCCAGTCACTTTACATTGGCCTGTGTAATAGGCTGATGCAAATAAGCGCCAATCAACATTTATTTTTATTTGCGGCCCCTTGACATAGAGCAATGTGACAATGCTGCCCTCAAAACAAAAAGGTTGTGTACCCCTGCTGTAAATTAACTGTACATAATTTAAATAAATCTTAATAAAAAGGAATAGAAGGCAAATAATATACAATTGCAGCACAAAATACCACCCAAGCAGTCAATTACCACAGTACAGCACCAAATACTGCCACCCTCGCGGCACTGGCAACACGTAGTTTGATCTGACATGTTTTCTGTTTGGATCAAATGACGTCTGTGTTGTTACTGGTGCTTGCCGCACCTTCTTTCCCCAGGTGTGGCTATTAGGGTCATTTAACCTTCTCTATTTATAGTTGCTTCTCCCACAATGCTGTGTGGTTTAAAACTTCTATTTGGACCTTTGGATAGATTGTGGTTGGATCTCGACTGAGTTCCTGGTGCTTCCATTGTTCCTTGGAAGTTAAGTCTTTCCTTTGCCCTTTGTATTTTGTTTGCATTCTGTGTCTTGCTTTTCCGTATTGTTTGTATTAGGCCTGTTAGTCCTTCGTTTTGGAGGAACAAGTAGTCTTGTCACTGCCATTAGACCAGGGTTCTATAGGGCTAGATTGGACTCTAGGTATTCCTGGGTATGAACTCACCTACCATTGGGGTCTGTTCTTACTGGTAGTCAGTCAGGATTTTGGTTAGGGTTTTACTAGGAGGTGTCCATCTTCCTTCCCTAGTTCTCAGGCCTGATTCCCTGTTCCCCCCTTCCCTCTTATGCTCGGTGTGGTGTTTCGCTCCAACACCGAAGCGTGACAGTATTGCTGTATCAGAAAGCTACACATGGTCTTGTGGCTCCTGTAGCCATGTCGCATGGTTTCCTGCACTAATATTTTTATAACCAGCTTTGTCACCCATTTCATATGTCATGCGGCATATTATGGATTTTTCCTTCTATGTTATAACAATCTTACTGTCTTCAGTTGCAACAAAGCCATGTAAAGGCTGTAATCCGAGCTCACAACAGGTGGCACAGTAAATACTATATATACTCCAGGACCGGTCACTCACCTCTGTGCACTATATACACACTATATACATTATATATACACTATATACTCCAGGACCGGTCACCCGAGCAGTATACAGCTGTGTCCCTTTAGTGAAAATCTTATGAAATCTTATGAAAATCTTCTAAATCTTATGCCTCATGCACACGTCAGTGTCAGTTTTGGATCAGTGGTAACACGGACAGTGTTCAATCCGTGTTTCCTCCTGTGACAGATCCGTGTTGGATCCGTGAGATCTGTTTTCTTGCTGACCGTGTGCCATCCGTTTTTCACTGACACTGAACAGCTGGAAAATAATTTTCAAACAATCTCTTTTAATGATCCATGAAACCATGTTGCATCTGTGGTTTTCACGGACTCATTAACGTTAATGGGCGTGAGGGATCCTGGAACACGGACAAGATAGGACATGTATCCGTGCTGAAAACACGGACCCACGGACCGTGCTAAAACACTAATGTGTGAATACACACATTCAAATGAATGGGGACGTGTGCTGTCTGTGGAGAACATGTACAGCACACGTCCGGGAAACACTGATGTGTGAATGAGGCATTACTGTCATTTATAACATTTCTAGAGACATATTATCAGATGATAGATTTTTCTGGAAATATATATGTGGGGAAAAATACAGATTGTACATTGAAGAAAAGAACATCAGGTGCATGAATCCTCAATGATGGCATACTGCTAGGACCCAGCGCCTGGAGGAAGATGTTCTGCAGTTCCCTGCACAGCAGCCGGCCAGAGGGGGTCATTGTGCAGGTCAGGACATGCCATAATATACTGATTGTGGGGGCCTGATCTCTGGGACTAGATAATGTAAGGACTCCTTACATTATCTAGTCCCAGAGATCAGGCCCCCACGATCAGTATATTATGGCATGTCCTAGGTGTATGCTATAGCATTCTGAGATGATAATACCTCTATCAGGGGCGGACTGGGCCGGGGAGCAGGGGGGCAATTGCCCCCCGGGTCTCTCTGTTGCCTCTATAAATGGCCGACGTCGGCGCAAACACTAGTGTCACCCAGCTCCTCTCAGCCGCTCTGCTACTTCAGCGGCCGACGAGAACACGCTGCCTTCCCGAATGCCCGTGTCGCTGATCGGGCTCCTCTGCGGCCACGGCAGCTCCCTCTCCCCACTTCTGCTACTATTGGCTGGGAGGGAGACTGCACACCCAGTGGCGGAGCGTGGGGGGGGGGGGGAGGCGCCCCGGGCACAGACTGCAGGGGGGTGCTGGCTGGCTGCTCGCAATAATTGTATGAGTGAATAAGGAGCCGGACACTGTGAGCAGAAACAGCGCGCCCCTGCTGAATCACCAGGGCCGAGAACACCAGCCACATGGCAGTACTCACAGGCATAGGCTCCTCCCACCTTCCAGGCACTGCGGAGCAAGAGGAAATCAAGAAGGTGGCTGCTGCTTCAGGAGGGAGAGCAGCCTGTGTAAGAGAGAGCAAACAACAGTGAGTGACAGTGACTCACATGGGTGGGGGGGGCTGAAGTTAGGGGGGAGTGATGTATTTTACAAGGGACTGTTTGCTGGAGTTGCTGAAGGCAGGCAGCGAAGAGATGGACGGTGTTATTATTTACATGGGACTGTATGTTGGAGGGACTGTATGTTGGTGGTGCTGAAGGCGGGGGGTGATGTATTTTACATGGTACTGTATGCTGGAGGGGCTGAAGGGGGCATAATTATTACTATAATACTACAGAGGGGCCATTATATATTATAATTATACAGAGGGCATTAGAGTAATGGGCACTATGGGGGAGGGGAGGTATGTTATCTGAGAATGATAGTAAAGTGAGAAATCTAAACATTTTCTGTGAAACTCTCCAGAGATGAGACGCGGCAGAAAGAAGGTGTCATGATGGTCCTATCCCGAATGAAGACGCTGAGGAAAGTCTACCACCAGGAGAGGTCATTGGATGTAACAGGTATGTGCTGTAATACACTGTATATGTCATAGCAATGTATGTCCATCCAAATATGTGTTGGGGCCATTGGCGGATCCAGGGGGGGGGGGGCAACGGGGCAATTGCCCCCCCCCCCCCGAGATTCTGCTGAATAAATTCACTGGCCGCGGCGTGCACACACTATAAATTTCAATACCGCGCCACAGGGCCAGGAAGGGGGGCGGAGCCGGTCCGGAGTGAAGCAGCTGAGCCGTGCGTGCACACGCACGCAGCATCGCAGCTTGGAGAGGAGAGCCGTTGCTAGCTCCTGCCCCAGCCCATAGAAGAAGAAAAAGGGGCGGAGCAACTGTGGGAGCGCAGCCAGTAGCCTGAGTGACTGTCCTTAGGCCACAGCCCAGGGCCCCAGGCAGTGCCCAGAGAGAGAGAGCCAAGGAGGACAACATAGAAAGGTAAGTATGTAGCACAAAATATGGCACAACAGATGCAGCAGCGTGGGAGCAGTCAGTATGTTTAAGGGGAGGGGGGGGACTCACTGTGGAAACTAGCACATGAGAGGAGACTGGTGAGAGGGGGAGAGAAAGAAGAGTGGCACTTATTACTGGCACATGGGGGAGGGGGGACTGGCACATGATGGGGAGGAAAGTGGCACTTATTACAGGCACATGATGGGGAGACTGGGACATGATACGGGAGAGGGGAAAGTGGCACTTAAAGGGGTATTCTCATTTCAGACAAAGGGGGCATATCGGTAGCATATGCCCCATTGTCTGATTGGTGCAGGTCCCACAGCTGGGACCCACACCTATATTGAGAACGGAGCGGGGAGAGTTGTGGCTGGAGGACCCCAGATTTCCTGGGGTTCGTCCACCACCCAGCGCTCGGCTATTGTCAGAGGCCCTATAGAAATGAATAGAGGGCGGCCGTGCATGCGCGGTACGCCCTCCTTCACTTATGGGGCCCCGTTCTCAATATAGGGGCGGGTCCCAGCGGTGGGACCCCCACCTATCAGACAATTGGGGCATATCCTAGCGATGTGCCCCCATTGTCTGAAATGAGAATACCCCTTTAATATTGGGACTTGATGGGGGGGGAGTAGCACTTGTTACTGGCACATGATGGGGGGAAGAGAGTGGCTCTTGTCACTGGCACATGATGGGGGGTGGGAGTAGCACTTGTTACTAGCACATGAATGGGTGTATCTATGGGGGCACCTCTTACTGGCACATTATTATGGGGCACTATGGATGCTTCTACTGAGGCCACAAAGAAGGTGTATTTTATATGGGGGGCTCTGTGTGGTACTAGTATTATCAGGGGTTTATCTGTTTCTGCAGTATAGTATTGGGGAGCACAGTGGCACAGTTTTGGGGGTAGTAGGATGATGGGTCCAGAAGATGGGAGGATGATGGAAAAGTAGTAAACTGATTTAAATTTTTTTTTTCAAACTGCAGAGACGAAAATTGGCGGTCTGGTCTGCAGGTCTGAAAGGAGAAGATGAGAAAAGAGAACATCTACATCAAAGGAGACGTCACTGCATGTAAGAGGTAAGTGGGGCTATATTTCTGTAGTGATGGGAGCAGGGGCGTAACAGTAGGCAATAAAGTAACCTGCGTCATGCACCCCTCCCTCAGCTCAGTTATTTTACCCCCTGGCCCCTGCCTGTATAATGTACCCTGATAACCATACCCCTCAGTTATATAACTAAGTGGTATCAGGGTACAACTACATTATACAGGGGGTAATGTAACTAACTGACTGAGGGGTATCATCAGGGTAAATTATACAGGGGGTAATAACCCTCCTCAGTTATTATACCCCTGTAAAATTTACCCTGATGATACCCCTCAGTTATATTACCCCATGTATAATATCTCCTGATACCCCTCCTCAGTTATATCAGGGTAAATTATACAGGGGGTAATATAACTGAGGAGGGGTATCAGGGTACATTATACAGGTGTATTATAACTAAGGGGTATCAAGGTACATTCTACAGTCCCATGATAACCCTCCTCAGTAATATTACCCCCTGGCCCGCCACAAAACAATCTGGAAGTGCCCCTCCCGAGATCAGGCTCTGGATCCGCCACTGGTTGGGGCCTGAATGATGTTGCTCAGAAGAATTTAGTGACAACTCTAATTAGCTGCTCAGGGCTTCCGATGGCACAGAGTGACAGTGGATGCCACTATATGTTAGGATTAGCTGTCACTAATAGCCACAGATAAGTTAGTGAGAATGACTACACGTTGAATACTAAACCAATGTTAAAACTAGGGATGCACCGATATATCGGCTGCCAAAACATATTAGCCTAAAACTTTTGGTAAAATGCCAAAAATGCTGTTTTCGGCTGATATGTTTCGCCGGCCCATATATCGGAGCATCCCTAGTTTTATTTATTTTCCTGTGTTGTAATTTAAATGGCGGACAAAAGTGGCAAGGGGGAGTCAGGAGGAGGCAGGGGAAAAGGGAAAGCAGGAGGGGGGCTCAGTGGGCCTCTGGGTGTTACTTGCCCCCTGGGCCAAAAGTTGCCAGTCAGCCCCTGACCTCTATGGAGTATTCCTGTTTTATTTATTTATTTTTATTATTTATTTATTTATTTTATTTACATAATAAGAAATCCTACAATTTTCTAATATACATGTATTTAACATTCTTCCTACATCCCTTTCTTACATCAGGCAGTATACCCCTATATACACAGGAGAATGTATGGGCCCCCCAGAGCGGTTAGCTTGGGGGACACATGGGGGCAATGACACTAATTTTAGGGTATGTATTCTGTCAGTTTTGTTCTGTTTCTCTCTCCACCCCGCCCCCTTTTCGTTCTCCCGCTCTTTCTCTGACAGGATTTTTTACTTCAGAATCATCTGATTGGTGGATCCGTTGCTGAGGGAGATTTCTGAGCTCCTGATTGGTAGTTGCTCCGGCGGCGGGAAGCTTGGGTCCTTATATTGAGGGTCCGGCGGCGCTTCTGGGCCAGTGTTCAGAAGACCGGAGCGTCGCCCCGCCCTCCCTCCCCAAAGTTCTGGGTTTTGTCGCTTTGCTTTGTTGAGGGGCTGTGTCACTCAGCTATTGCTGAGTGGACTTAGGTCATTATGGAAATTTACAGTGGTTATTGAGCAATTAAATTTATGGTTTTAATTATTTATTAAAGATTATTATTTATTGGTATACCCCTAATAAAGCATTGCGGCCATTTTATTCCATATTGCTGTGTCTGTCGTTATTTATTAGTGGTAAGTTTGTTTTTATGAATGGTGTCATTTGCATCCATGGTATAGCCCATGTATCAGTCCAATGAAATGTATCTATGGCCTACATGACACATGACCTACATGTGCTGGGACAGCACACAGGACACATCAATGTGATCACCACATAGGAATAGTGGTGGAAGAATGACTTTATTGTGGTTATTACAGTAATTACATCACTGAGTGCATTCACATGGCTGCCTGTCTGTAGAATATATTGTCAATAAAGTTATTTGTAAAAACCCAACATCTGGAGCAGACACAGACAGTGACAGACATGATGCAGAGATGCAGTTACAGGCAGTAATAGTATATACAGTGCACTGTACATGTTCTGCTCCTCAGTACACTACTGCACACCTGGTACATACCTGGCCAGTGCACTTACCCTGGGAACACACCTGAGCGTTTTTCAGCGCGTTCATACGCGCTGAAAAACGCTCAACATGTGATAAGCCATGCATCCCTATGGGCATGGTTCACATTTGGGAGTTTTACAGCGCGTTTGAACGCGCTGTAAAACGCCCAACGCCCAAAGAAGGACATGAGCTTCTTTGGGGCGTTTTAACGCGCCTATGGTCAATGTTGCCATAGGAGAGAATCACTGAATCGCGCGTATGACGCGCGTTTCTTAGTTACAAAAACGTGCATCCAAAAACGCGCGTCATACGCGCGATTCAGAAACGCCTAGGTGTGTTCCCAGCCTTACTGTCAGAGGTCACATGACTCAGCTGAGAGTCACATGACTGACACCATCATTTATCTCTCCTATGGATACATTACACAGGACCATTAACCATATGGCCTTTTTATTCCTTACAGAGAGGGTATTGTGAGCAGAATGTTATATCCATGTATATTAGAATATTGTATGACTGCTTGTTCTTTACACAAATAAATGCAATGATAAAAACCGGAATACCTCTGTAAGTTGATACATAGAAGAGATATTTAAAAAAAAAAAAAAAATACAGATTTTAAGCCTTTCTATACATTAACTGATCTTTTTTGTAGACATAAAACTGCCCACACATCAGGATATGTCTGTCGCCTTTCCTACAGAAATAGCTCTGTGTCTCCACAAATGACTTTGTAGAAATATAAAGATATATAGAAGTATTTCCAGCTCATCATCTACGGCTTCATGTTTTACACAATATAGTAAGAAAGATCTAGTAAAATGCCCTGTAGTCTGAGAGCAGCGTCCTGTCCCTTTAAATGTTCAGGCACTCTTGTCACCATGGTAACTGGATTACTGAACAGCCAATAGGATTGCTGGGTTTCAATTTGAAACAGAAAATAGTCCGTTGTCCTCAGACCGTTATATATCTTCAGAGAGAGAAGGCGACTTCTGCGACTACTGCGATATGTCCGGTATAAAACTATATGACGGGCGATTTATCTTACCATACAGATTCAGAGATGATAATTTTTGGGGGGGGGGGGAAATCCGTGAATGAGGAAATGTATTATTTACAGCTTTACATAGAGACATGTACATGATAAATACTTGTGGGGTAAGATTGCGGCTGATATTCAGATACTGGATGTGGTGATTTCACCACTTGTCACATGGATCCAGTTATTTACCGCTTCAGCACTGCGGTCATTGTTGTCTTCAGGACCAGACACATGTTCACACTTATTAGTTTACTCTTTATATAGGTTTCTTTTCTTGGACTAGAAATACATTTTTTAGGTATCTTTAGTCTTTAGTAGGGCTGAGTGATATGTCCTATAGTTAAACTCTTATTTTTTGCCAACTTAAAGGGGTTTTCCATCTCATCACACATATCATATCATTAGAATATGTAATAAAAGTCAGACTGGTTCGGGTCCTATCTCCAGAACCAGGCCCCTCCGATCACCGCTATGGGAGGTGTGGTAATAGTGGAGCACTGACTCCTCTACGGAGTCCCATAGCAGTGAATGGAGGGGGGGGGGCGGTGCGGGGTCCTTGTGTGGCTGCTTTCCTGTCACTGCTATGGGACTTCGTAGCTGAGCCGAGCGTGTATGTATAGTATATAATTATGTCTGATCGCTCCTGTAATACCCAGTTATACCTTGTATACAACACATTATAGCCGTTTATTTCTAAGGGGCCATGCATATATGTGTATTTATTATGAATCCATGTAACCATTCTGCAAATTTTAGACCATATCCTATTCTTGTCTTTATTCTGGACAAGTAAAGTCCTTTCTATCGATTGAGGTGATAACAATACAGAATGCACATAGAAGGCATTTTGCAGAATGAAATATGGACATAGCCAAATGCATGAAGCCTAAGCCACTTCACCACAGGTCCCCTCCTTCCTACTAATACTCTGCATGAAGTAAAGTGCTTGATATCTACCAAATATAACAAAGGAGCGCAATTATTTTTAGACTTACAGTCAATATCCTATGAGGTTTCCCAGATTTTTCCATGCCTCTGAATATATATTGGCCAGTGTTTCCCAATGTGTCTATGGACAGTACATCCTAGTCAAAGTCATTGGAACCAAGTGGTCAGAACCGCTGCTGAACTCTTCCTGCTGATTGCTTTATAGGATTTGGATACAATTTATCAGAGTGAAGACTTCATTAGAGACAATGTGGAACGGATATTCGGCCAGCGTTGGATCAGGTATTATTCCTCACACTGTGTTGGCTCGCCACTCTCTGTACTCTTATCAGCCTAAAATGAATCTATAAAAAGTGGAAGAAATCAAATGGACTGAATTTTCCCTAAAGTCCACCAACACTACAGGAAAATGGAAAAATATATCCTTTATGCTGTTACCTGTTTATGCTGTTACCACACAGGTGAATAAAGAATATATTTTTCATTTTCCTTTTATCTACAGTGCTGCCCTTTTTGAAATATACACATATGTATATTTATTTTCTAATTTTCTGCAAAATAAAAAAATAACTGACTCATTTAAGCTGCCACCAGTTCAGCACCACTGCTGCTGTGGTCTGCTCCATTCAGGCTTTGTATGAGATTTATATGACTGATCCCATAATTTCGTTTTATTTTTATTTACTGTATATACTCGAGTATAAGCCGACCCGAGTATAAGCCGACCCCCCTAATTTTACCCTAAAAAAACTGGGAAAAGTAATGACTCGAGTATAAGCCGAGGTGGAAATGGATGTCACTGTTATGGGGGGTATCTGTGGATGGCACTGTTATGGGGGATCTGTGGATGGCATCCACAGCCCCCTATCCCATAACAGTGCCATTCACAGCCCCCCCCCATCCCATAACAGTGCCATCCACAGCCCCCCCATACCATAACAGTGCCATCCACAGCCCCCCCCCCCCCCATTACCGCTCATGTAAAGTTTTAAAATTCAATTACTCTTGCCCCCTCTGTTCTAAATACCTCCTCACATGCCGCACTGAATACTCCAGGCAGACCGGGCGGGCGGCGCAGCGTGACTGACGCCACGTGCCTGCGCCGCCTGCTTCATTCATAAAGCAGGCCGGGCAGGCACATGACATTAGTCAGTCACGCTGCGCTCGCCCACCCGGTCTGCCTGGAGTATTCATTGCGGCATGTGAGGAGGTATTCAGAACATTTACAGGAGCGGTGGGGCCGCCCCCGCCGCAAATGCCCGCCCCCAGCTCCTCCTCCCACTCCGTCTCGAGTATATGACTCGAGTAGAAGCCGAGTTTGTGTTTTTCGGCACAAATTTTGTGCTAAAAAACTCGGCTTATACTCGAGTATATACGGTAGTTAACATCACACCGGAGGAACAGCTAAGAAGACTGGCCTACAAGATGGAGGTTAGAGAGCATGGTCCTTATTGTGTTGCCTTTTTTGAAAGACTTTTTAAAGTTTCATTCATACAAGGATTGATGTGAATGTCTGAATATTGAACTAAATCTCTTGCCCTCTTAGCGCCTCATGCCAACCAGTGCAAGAGCTCAGCAACCATATCTGATCAGTTATGAAGAACAGCCAAAGCAGCCTGAGCAATCACAACCATCAATGGAAGAAGCGAGAGCTTTGATGATAAAAGAACTGTGTAGAGGCCTGGATGAAGAAGAGGAACGCAAGACAGAAGAAAAGAAGGGGAAGGAGAAGATGGAAATCACAATCAAAGTGAAGACCACCACAAGGAGAAGCAGGACCAGGCAGTCTAACATTAGCCCTCATGTCTACCAGTATTTGAGAGGAAGAAGAAATATCATCTGGACAATCCTGCTAAAACCTTTTGGCCAATAACATCATTTATGGCAATACAGGTAGGTAATCACACACACAAAAAAAAATTGTCATATTAATAACAGATTAGAATTAATATAGTAGCAGTAGAATATTACTAGTAGGTAAAATAGTAATAATAGCATTTATTACAGTAATAATAACAACAGTAGTATTAATAATTAGTGATGATCGAATATGCCCATATTCGAATTCGCGATATTTTGGGAATATTTCGTAAAATATTCGCGATATATTCGCAAATTCGAATATTCGTATTCGTCATCATTTAATAAAAAAAAAAATCGCATGGCAAAAAAAATCGCATGGCAAAAAAATCGCAAAAACACTTTAACTTTCATGGCCGGGATGGTCAAGTCAATCAATGCGCAGGAAGAATAGCACGTGTGAAAGAAATCGCATCGCTTAATAAAAATCGCATTACGAAAAATCGCATAAAGGCAATATTTCAATTTTCAAGTCAATGCGCAGGCATGTCAGCAAGTGTTAGATATTCGCATCGCTGTCAAAAAAATCGCATTACGGAAAATCGCAAAAAAGACAGGATTTTGGCTATGGCTTTGAAAAAGAGCCTTGATGCAAAACAACACCTTAAATGAATGAAACTCAGAGTCACTCAAACTCATTTATCAACACAAGTGAACTGAAGTTCTTGAACTTATTGTGTATCATCTAATTTAACCAACGCGAATATTCGCAATATCGAATTTATGGCATGATATTCGAAAAAATCGCGAAATCGCGAATATGCGATATTCGCGCGAAATATTCGCATCGCGAATATTCGCGCCCAACACTATTAATAATAGTTATAGTAACAGTTTTGATCCAGGGTCCTAGGACTGATTGCCTTTTCCCGGGGTCGAGAAGGAATTTTTCCCTGTAACACTAATTGGCTGAATGTGTTACAGGTTTTTCGCCCTCTTCTGGATCAACAGTTTTAGGGTCCATTCACACGTCCGTGTGTGTTTTGCGGATGCGCGGATGCGCGGATCCGCAAAACACGTAAACCAGCGATGTGCGTTCCGCAATTTGCGGACCGCACATCGCCGGCACTCTCATAGAAAATGCCTTTTCTTGTCCGCAATTGCGGACAAGAATAAGACATGTTCTATTTTTTTTCGGGAACGCGATTGCGGACCCGGAAGTGCGGATCCGCAATTGCGGACCCGGCCGGGACATCGTCTGTCCCCATTGCAACTAATGGGTCCGCAATTCCGTTCCGCAAAATGCGGAACGGAATTGCGGACGTGTGAATGGACCCTTAGGGACAGGGACCTTACTAATAGTTAGGGGCATAGCGTTAAAATTAAGAGCATAAAATAACATTTATTATAGTAATAATAATAACAACAGTAGTATTAATAATAGTTAGAGTAACAGGTTTGATCCAGGGTCCTAGGACTGATCGCCTTTTCCTGGGGTCGAGAAGGAATTTTTACCTGTGACACTAATTGGCTGAATGTGTTACAGGTTTTTCGCCTTCTTCTGGATCAACAGTTTTAGGGGCAGGGACCCTACTAATAGTTAGGGGCATAGTGATAAATTAATAGCATAAAATAACTTATTTATAATAGTATAATGATATGTAGAAATGAGTCATAAGGAAAATTATCTAATATTACTAATTATAATATTAATGATACTAGAAGTAATTAGATAAATATGATTAAGGCTACTTTCAGCAAAAACGCTTCCGTTACTGATAATACAACCATCTGCATCCGTTATGAACGGATCAGCTTGTATTATCTTTTACATTGCCAAGACGGATCCATGATGAACTCTATTGAAAGTCAATAGAGGACGGATCCGTTTTCTATTGTGGCAGAGAAAACGGATCTGTCCCCATTTACTTGCATTGGGGGTCATGTGGGATCCGTCTTGCTCCGCATCCCAGGACGGAAAGCAAACTACAGCATGCTGCGGTTTGCTCTCCGGTATGGGAACACAACTAAACGGAACGGAATGCATTTTGGAGCATTCATTGACAATGAATGGGAACAAGACTGGAGTGTTTTTTTTCGGGTATTGAGTCCCTATGATGGATATCAATACCGGAAAACTAAAACACTAGTGATAAAGTAGCCTTAAATATTAATAATAATAATAATTTGACATCTGTTACAGGAAGTAGGGGGTTTGATCCAGGGTTTCAGGACTGATCGCCTTTTCCCGGGGTCGAGAAGGAATTTTTCCCCTGTGACACAAATTGCCTGAATGTGTCTAGGGGTTTTTGCCTTCTTCTGAATCAACAGGTTTATAAATTGTGACTGAATTTAGAATAATAGAAATAGTACTAATAATATAATATTAAACAATATCTCCAGATGACAATATATTACTAAGAGTAGCAATAGTATAATACTGATAGAAGTAATAATAATATAGTGTTACAATAAGGGTGGGTTCACACTAGCGTTATGTTTTCCATTATGGCTTTCCATTATAACATGGTTATAACGTAAAATAACGGAACCCATAAAACAGAGGACGGATCCGTTCTTGAGCCCATAGACTTGTATTATGACGGAATGCAAAACGGAAGCCTTTAAAAGGCTTTCCATCATAAGTGTATGAGAAAGCATAACGGATCAGTCCAGTTCCCATTATGGAAGACGGAAAACAAAGTCCTGTCGTTTTCTGTCTTGCATAATGTGACTCAGACGGATCCGTTATGCTTTCCCATAGCCTTCTATTTGGACAGAGCAAAACGAAATGCCTCTTAAAGGCTTCCATTTTGCATTCTATCTTATGGATTCCATTATTTTCCATTATAACCATGTTATAACGGAAAGCCATAACGGAAACCGTAACGCTAATGTGAACCCACCCTAAGTCTACTTTCACACTTGCGTTTTGGCTTTCCGTTTGTAAGGTATGTTCAGGGCTCTCAAAAGCGGTCTAAAACGGATCAGTTTTGCCCTAATGCATTCTGAATGGCAAAGGATCCGCTCAGAATGCATCAGTTCAGTCTCCACTCCGCTTTGGAGAGAGACTGAAAAAACTGATCCAAACTGATCTGTTTTCACTGACATAATCTGGCACATTAGAAAACGGATCCGTTCCCCATTGACTTTCAATGGTGTTCAAGACGGATCTGTCTTGGCTATGTTAAAGATAATACAAAGGGATCCGTTCTGAACGGATGCAGACGGTTGTATTATCTGAATGGATCCGTCCATGACGGATCTACACAAAACGTGAGTGTGAAAGTAGCCTAAAATAAGATCATAGTGATTATAAGGTTAGTGTAGGGACCCACTTGAAAGAGGTCGCCGTGAAGTGGCAAGTGGGCTTATACATTTTGATGAAAATGTATACTAAGAACCTCCTACTGATAAGTTTGGCTCAGCAGCAATAGATGTATAACATGTGGATGTGCGCTTCATGGCTTGTCTTCTACAGTTAGTAAATTTTAATAGAATTCAGCAATATTGATTCAGGAGTCTAGGACTGATCACTTTTTCTCAATAAAGTCAATAAAGAAATTTACCCCTGTGTCCTTCTTCTGGATTAACACTTGTATATTGACAGCCTCGGGACCTCACAACTAATACTATAGTAGAATTAGAGCTGTAGGGTAAACTTGATGACAATCATATGTACTACACATAATTGAGAAATTAAAAGTATACTTTAGGTAATCACTTTTTTGGGGCTGATAAACAGGAGTTTTCTGGGAGTTAGAAAATGATGACCTACCCTCAAGATATATTATCAATACCAGATCGGCGTATGTTAAAACCAATGCTGGCACATTATCCCTCGCAATGCCACAGTCAGCACTCACCATGGCATGTGCGGTATCCCTATCGGGTCCGCATGTCCATCGTGTCCCAGCGCTGTGTTGACGGGGACCTGATGCCAGAGAAGGTAGCCCAATGCCTTCCATAGGCATCGTGGCTACCTTCCATGTCCCCAATGCACGGACCAGCTGCACAACGGCCGTGTTTATGAGGCCTTAAAAGTAGAGAAATTTAAATTTTGAAAATTGTGAATTTTACTATTTTTTGGGTAAATTTTGGATTATTTAGTAAATAATGGTGACATATAGTGACTCAGATTTACCACCGTCATGAAGTACAATGTGTCAGAATTGCTTGGATAAGTAAAAGAGTTCCAAAGTTATTAGCACATAAAGTGACACATGTCAGATTTGCAAAAATGGCCTGGGATTTGAGGTGAAGAGTGGCTCAAAACTGAAGGTGTTAAATCCAAGTTGTGGAAGTACAAAAACATGCATTTGAATCCCTTCTGTTAGATGTTGAATGACTATCACTATTAAGCCTCATTCACACGTCCGTGCTCAAATCCGTGAGCAGGTGGTCAGTGATGCATCCTTGAAGCTGTCCGTGAAGGATTCTTGTTGGGTACAGTGTGTCTGTTTTTTGCTGTCTATGTTGCATCCGTGTTTCACTGACCCTGAACAGCTGAAAAATAATTTTAAAAGCATCTCTTCTTAATGATCCTTGAAACACAGATGCAGCACAGATGGCATCCATGTCGCATTTGTGTTTTTTTTACGGACCAATAGACTATAATGGGTGTGATGGATCCGTGAACACGGACAAAATAGAGCATGCATCTGTGCTAATAACACGAATCCACGGACCATGCTAAAACACTGATGTGTGAATACACACATTAAAATGAATAGGGACGTGGTGCTGTCCGTGGAGAACACATACAGCACACGTCCGTGAAACACTGACGTGTGAATGAGAATTTAGGCTTAGTTCACACTTTATTTGGTCAGTCATTGTTAGCCCAAAGCAGGTGCGGGTCAAACCCACAGAATAGGTGCAGATCTATTAATGATACCTAATCTGAGAGTAGGCTTGGCTCCTGAATTTGCCTTACAATAAGTGATGGAAATAACTGATCAAATAACAGACTTGTGAACTCAGCCTTACAGGTCAATATTAGCATCAGCTGTAATTTATTGGAGTGAACTTAACAGTGCAGAGGCCCAAAATTCAAGCAGTGGCCCCCTGAAAGTGGAGAGGGTGTCAGCAATAAGGCTGTGTTCTGTTCTTCTGATCCGTCAGAAGAACAGCCCCAAAAAAGTGGTTCCTGTAGTTTCAGCATCCGCCTTCTCGAAACAGGACTGGGTACAAAACAGAGATAATATGTGATGGAAATATTCACATGTCGTCTGTGTTTTGGACCCATACCGTTTTTGGCTTCCAAATCATGATCAAATCCTGATACAAAATACGACCATCTGATAGAGGCCTTATGGATGCTCAAACGACAGGATCTGTTTTTATTGTTGGATTTTATTGTTGGATTAGGGTACTTTCACACTAGCGTTTTGGATTCCGTTTGTGAGATCCGTTTCAGGGCTCTCACAAGCGGTCCAAAACGGATCAGTTAAGCCCCAATGTATTCTGAATGGATAAGGATCCGTTCAGAATGCATCAGTTAGGCTCCGTTCCGCCTCTATTACGTTTTGGAGGCGGACACCAAAACGCAGCATGCAGCATTTTGGTGTCCGTCTGAAGAGGCGGAGCCTAACGGATCCGTTTTTTTTTACAATGTAAGTCAATGGGGACGGATCCGTTGTCAGTGACACAATATGGTGCATTTGAAAACGGATCCGTTCCCCATTGACTTTCAATGTAATCC
Organism: Bufotes viridis; assembly: GCA_033119425.1. Lineage (NCBI taxonomy): Eukaryota > Metazoa > Chordata > Amphibia > Anura > Bufonidae > Bufotes > Bufotes viridis. The sequence goes on from CM065589.1 coordinate 236,240,694, forward strand.
AAAACGGATCCGTTTTGGACTTTGTCATTTTTCTTTAAACCTAATGCAAACGGATCCATTCTGAACGGATACAAGCGTTTGCAGTTAGAGTGTGGATCCGTCTGTGAAAATAAACAGACGGATCCGCACCAACGCTAGTGTGAAAGTACCCTTAGAAGAACAGAAAAATAAACAGTGATAGCAGCATGGAAAAACTGCATCACTAGTGGCCCCATAACAGACTAGTGAAGGTGGCAACAGCATAGTGGCCCCAGAACAGAGTGGTGAGGGTGGCAGCAGCATAAAGAGTCACAATATTGGCTGCAGAGCAAAGTGGAGGGGGGAAAGGCAACAGCAATGGCAGTAACACAGTAACAGCACAAGATGTGGCAGATCACAGTGGGGGCAGAAGGCAGTAGAGGCAGCAGGCATGTGGCATCAGGCAGGTGACAGTATCAGAATAGTGGCAGAATCACATGGGCAGAAATAACGGGCCATTTGTCACAATGTTCCGGTGTGGCAGCACACTGCTCATTACTACCAGAATGATCAAATCTGTTGATCCAGGCCTGATTCATCTTTATAAAAGTTAGTCTCATAAGTCATAACATTTTGTGTTGAAAGGCGAGTTCTCTTTGATGTAACTATGCCACCCACCACACTAAACACCCACTCTGATTCAACAGTACTGGCCGGACAGGAAAAACTCTGCCAGTTGTGGCCACATTTCAAGTTTGGCTGCCCAGTAGTCCATGAGATCTTGGATCTAGGGTAACAGGGTGAATCCCAAGTATGCCACCACCTGCTGGTTCAGGTTCTGCTCCATGTCCTGCTGGCAGATAAACCACCTAGTTCTGTATAGAATTTCTGGGTGTTTATGTTCTCCTCCTTGTGCTTCTTCTCCTCCTGTGCCAGTCCAACCTCCACAGGACTCAAGTTGCCATAGGATGCAAGCACCAAGTCTTCTGTCCCCTTGCCAGCGAGATTTATGAGCATCTACTCCAGGACGTAAAGGAATGAAAAGATATGATTCATCACATAGTCCTGGTGACTGATAAATAAAATAACCTCTTCAAAGGACCAGACCAAACGGCAGGTGTCACGCATGAGCTGCCATTGTCTAATGTCAAAGTTACATCTGAGAGTACCCCTGTCCGTCTGCAAAAAAAAAATCACAGAAAACTACAAAACATCCGGCATGATATGATAGTAAATATGCCCATGTGCATGGCTACATTTATAAAATCACAGAAAAGAATGTACTGAAACAATAGATGCAAATATAATATAAGGGCTAAGCCCTCACTCTAATAATAAAATCTTAGAATCTCAGCCAGTATATTTTGATCAAAACACATCTGTGCCCACCTACCCACGCCATAGTGGTCTCAGTCAGGCAGGTCCTACTTTAAACCTACCTATGCCGTATGGGCATCTATATTTAGGAGAGCAGACCCTACACATATAGTGTGCTGCTCCTATTTATGCCATGCTCTAGTGTGGGAGGGAAGCCCCATACTAAACATAAAAGGGAAAAGGAAATAAGGCCTGAAAACTAGGGAAGGAAGATGGACACCTCCTAGGGAAAACCCTAATCAAAACCCTGGCCGACTACCAGTATGAACAGACCCCAGAGGTAGGTGAGTTCATACACAGGAATACTTACCCTGGGAACACACCTGGGCGTTTTTCAGCACGTTCGTACGCGCTGTAAAACGCCCTACATGTGAAAATCCATGCTTTCCTATGAGCCTGGTTCACATTTGGGCGTTTTGCAGCGCGTTCGAACGTGCCTAAAAACGCCAAACGCTGTCGCTTGAGCTTCTTTGGGGCGATTCAGCAGGCGTTTTGCTCCATTGGATTACATTAGAACGCACCTAGAAGCGCCAATGCGCGTTTTCTGTGCACCAAACGCGCGTTTAACTTTTTCACCTAGCAACCTGTTTAAAAAAAAGTTCACTTCCTACTTGCAAAACACAGCTCAGCAAGCCAGCAGCATGGAGTAAGCAGGCTGTGAAGCCGAGACCTTGATCAGGCTCGTGCGGCCGAAACGATGCATCTATGACACCAAAGATCCCAAGTACAAGAACAGAAGGAGCAGACAGCAGGCTTGGGAAGACATCGGGAAAAGCATATGGCAAGAGTGGCCGCAAATGCCAAAAGCTGGCAAAACAGCCAAAGGTAATGCAAATTGTGTTTGCTAACATGTCCCAGCTAAATCAGTATGTGCCCTGGTGTGATTTCTATATGTGCTTCCTATGTCATGGTGTTTTTTTAAGCTCGTGGGGGAGGTTTAGGCAATGTTAAATGCTGCCCCCTCCCCTGTTGTGTGTAAAACACAAATTTGTTGTCTGGCCAAAGCCTCATGCACATGGCAGTGTTGCACGGCTGTGCCTGGAGCGTGTGTATCATGGCAGGCACGTATGCAGCAGCAGGAGGGCAGGGTGTACACATGTCCATGTGTGCAGGTGTTTAACGCATGATGTTAAACGGTGTACTTGCAAACATGGACGCCGTGTGCCGCTGCTGCCATACAAATGCCTGGCCATGTTTAACACGGTCCATGCATATCCTTGTGACACGGCTGTGTGCTTCCTCTGAGCCCACATTTCAACCCCTGTTTGCTGAAACTACCTGTCTTTTAAACCGTATGGTTATGTTTGTGACCTTTTTTACTTTGGGCCTAGTTACACATTTTTTAGATGTCTATTTGCTTTGTATGTTTGGCCTAGTCTATGGCTTAGCAAGCTGGGGGTTTGAATGCGGCTGTGTATGTAGCACTCCCAGCATGCTCTGATGCCACGTTCTTGCGCTACCCATTTTTAAATTTTATGGTGTGTGAAACATACATACACTGTAAAATTATCATATTATTTTGTGAGTGAACTCCATACACATTATAGTGAATGTTGGGTATGTAATTTTCTTAAAGGGGACATCAATGGGGTTCCCTCTTGCTCATACCGTTTTTTTCTCGAACACGTTATGTGTTTGTGTGTTTGTGGGCATGTCACTCGGACTATATCTGTGTCACTGTTTATCTCCCTCTCAACTTAGACTTTTTGTTTTTTTCTTAAACATATTTGGAAAAAAGTACACCCACCATGTGCCTTGTGTGTATTGGCCCTATGAAATAAGAACAATAGGAGTTGCGCATGTTTAAACATAAATTTTTTTATTCTCACATGTGAGAAGACAAAAATTAAATTAACAAAACACTTTGCAGCCGAAAATCAAATAATGTCGCCAAGGTACATTTAATTTTCAATTGTTTCCATTTGCCACAGAAGTGCACCCTCTGGTGACATAAAATAGCGGCAGAAATGCTCCCGAACATGTGCACCATGTGCGGTGGCACGGACCCCTGTGAGCTGGGTACGGCCCAGAGCATGGCTGAGGGTGTCCTCAAAATTGTATCCATCTCCCTGGCGCACAAAGTTGTGGAGAACACATGCCGCCTTCACCGCATTGATTGCGGTATCTAATTTAAAAAGAATGGGTGTATGTAAAAAACGCCATTTGTTAGCCAGAATGCCAAAGGCGCATTCCACCACCCTTCTGGCTCGAGTCAGCCGGTAATTAAATACCCTCCTCTCCACAGAAAAACATAGGGCATTGCCGGATAAGTAGTGCCCGGCAGATTTTGGGGTGTGGGCAGCTCCAGAGCATTACTCGCCAGCAGTCTGCCGAAGTGGGAGTGGCCAAATACTGCTGAGTCGGAGCTGCTGCCATAAGCTCCCACATCTATATAGCGGAAGCAGTAATTGGCATCAGAAACTGCCAGCAACACCACCGAAAAGAACTTCTTATAATTGTAGAAGCGGCTCCCACTCCAGATTGGCTTGAGCACACGAACATGCTTGCCATCAATGGCACCCACGCAGTTGGGAAAATGGCAGGTCTGCCCAAAAACTTCCGCTATATCCCTCCACTCGGCTGTAGTAGGTTGGGACATGACAGCAGAGTTGAGAACGTCCCACAGGGCCACACAGGTTTCACGGATGATGAGGCTGGCTGTAGATTTGCCTATGAGGAACGCATAATGGAGACTGGCCAAAGACTGGCCAGTAGCCAAATACCTGAAAAGAAAAAAGAAAGGTAAAATTAATATGTGTCACTTTTTATTTTACAGTATGCTCAAGAGCAAATGGAAGAGTCTCAAAGACGCTTTCGTCAGACACAGACGGAAGGAACGCGAACAAAGGAGCGGATCCGGGGCAAGTGGCAGTACCTCCTATGTCCATGCCGAGCAGATGGCGTTCCTTATCCCATGTACAGAAATGAGAAGGTAATTACGTGAAAAACATGGTCAATCAAAATACTTCAACCATGTTAGTACTCTCGGGCTACAGGGCCATATATGCACAATTCATTAGTGAAGACACAGAAAAAACTGTCATCAAATGGGACATAGGTAATGCGGATGTGTCTGCGTCCAGCTCAAACACCATGTCCTCAGCTATATAGCCCACATCTGGCTTAAAAAGATGACATCCCATATGGACCGTTTAAACATCACAGGCCACCAAACAAATGTCTAAAACTCATTCTGTCCACATTCTTGTTTACAGCACTGACAGTAGCTGGGATACTACTGAGAGGCAGGAGGATGAAGAGGAGGAGGCCACCATGGAGAGTGATGCGGGCCCATCCATGGTGTCAACCAGTTCACCAGGGCCAAGTTTAGAGCCACCTCTTGCCTCAAGTACCCCGCCAGAAACCGAAGAGGCAGATCCTGAACCACAACCCAAAAAAGCTACACGCAAAACAAGGACCGCAAGACAGGAGGATCGCCTCATTGATTGTCTGGATGCCCTGGCTCATCCTGCCCCAAAAATGAGCAGTTAGGCGCATTTCCTCCTCAGTTTGGAGGAGGACCTCAAGATGGTCCCTAAAAACCGACAGCGAGAGGCACGGCACGGTCTCATGCGGTACTTACAATCATACCTACCCGCAGAAGACGTGCCACCCCAGCCAATAGCACCTCTCCAACCACCAAGCAATATCCCGGTGCCACCCCAGCCAATAGCACCTCCACAACCACCAAGCAATATCCCACAGCACCAACCCCAATATCAGTACCCACCGAGCCATAGCGCACCTCAAGCATGGCCCCCACGACCACCAATGCATTATCAGTATGGGTCGACAAGTATGGGGCCAAGCACATCTACACAAATGGCACCAGGAGGCCAAGGGTCGCACATGTGCGAGTCAAGAATGGGCCCTGAGCCAGAATTTGCCCAACCACATTACACCAACTTGTAAAGTCTACAAGAGTTTGTGTTAATTTAGATTATCACCTCAGGGGGTTGTCCACATTTGGACAATAGCACATTATGTTTCTTTGTGTTGGAAACGTTATTATGTTTTTTTTGTGGTCATATTTTGACCATAGTTAATTAAAATAGTAAGCAAAAATTACTATTCTGATGGGCCAACCCAAAAAATAAAACTTTGTTGGCTAAACAATATGTCTCAATTGTCTGAATTGTTGGTTGTATACGTCAATTTATGTGGATCACATTGGTATGGAATAGGAATTGGCGGCTACTGGGGTAACATCACAGAGAACATCAGGGAATAGTGTTAGACACAAAACAATAGCACAGAAAACATAAGGACATAAAACACAGGGACACCAGAATATCCAACTAACACACACTGTACATTATTACAAGTGCCATAATGAGGCTACTTACCTCAAGGTAATTACCAGCCTCTGAACAGGTGGGATGCTGTCACGCATGAACGTGTCCTGGCATTGCAAATGGACAGACATCAAACCCAGCAGTTCATCAAAACTGTGTAGAAGAAAAGTCATATTTAGGAACAGTAACATACCCATAAACGAAAAGCATAGAAACACAAAATAAATGTAGTAAACATAAGACACATATATGGGTACTAACCTGGATATGGACATCCGTGTGTAGTTCATGAAAACGGTCTTCATGCTCACGCAGGTTCTGATACAGAGCCCAGAACTGACCCCGACTATTGCGGTCCCAAATCATGGGATGGATCCAGAAACGTCTCCGGGTCCCTCTCCGACGACGCATCCGCAGCAGCAAGACTCCACACACTATTGCGGACACTTGCCTTTGCCTCCTATACTCCATCGGATTCTCCATAGTTCCAAACAACAAACTCCAACACTCTCCAACACTCTACAACACTCTCCAACACACCAAACCACTTAACACCTCAATTTGGCCAACACTCCACACCCTTCATATAGCTCGCCCTTGATTTTGAGAGGATCTAGCAGCTGTCAATCATAAAAACGCCTGAAAATGCCTGAAAAACGCGCATTTGTAAAAGACCAAAACGCCCCTTGAAACGCGCGTTTGTCGCGCGTAAAAACGCTAGAGAAAACGCACACTGCAAAAACGCTTAGGTGTGTTCCCAGCCTTAGGCCTATTTCACATGGGCGTCATGTTTGACGGCCGGATAAGAGGCGGGTGCGTTGCGGGAATATGCCGATTTTTCCGCGCGGGTGCAAACGTTTGTAATGTATTTTGCACGCGCGTGTGAAAAATCGCCATGTTTGGTACCAAGACCCGAAGCCGGACTTCATCACTGAAGTCCGGTTTCGGGTAGAGTATTCTGGAGAATTTATTATTTTCCCTTATAACATGGTTATAAGGGAAAATAATAGCATTCTTAATAAAGAATGCTGTTTAAAATGAGGATGAAGGGGTTAAAAATAATAAGACTTAACTTACCTTAGCCACTTGATCGCGTAGTTGCGATCTGTCTTCTCTCTTCAAGCTTCAGCTACCAGCTAAAGGACCTGTGATGACGTCACATCACATGGTCCAGTCACATGGTCCAACACGGACCATGTGATTGGACCATGTGATGTGACGTCATCACAGGTCCTTAGACTACAGCTAAAGCTTGAAGACAGAAGAGAGATCGCTAACTACACGATCAAGTGGCTAAGGTAAGTTAAGTTTTATTATTTTTAACCCCTTCATCCTCATTTTACACAGCATTCTTTATTAAGAATGCTATTATTTTCCTATGTTGGCCTCATTTTGTAAATGTCATTTTATTTTTTCAGGAAATTAGAAGGTTTAGAAGTTTAGAAGCAAATTTAAAAAATGTTAAGAAATTTGCCAAACCCCACTTTTTTAGGGACCAATTCAGTTATTGAGTGGCTTTGTGGGACTTAATTAGTAGAAACCACCCATAAATTACCCCATTTTAGAAACGACACCCCTTAAGTTACTCAAAACTGATTTTACAAACTTTAGGTGTTCCACGAAAATTAAAGGAACATGGGAGAATTTTAAAATGTCTTTTTTTGTGTGCAGATTTTCCATTTTAATCAATTTTTCTTGTTACACAGTAAGGGTGGGTTCACACTAGCGTTATGCATTCCGTTATGACCTTCCTTTATGTGGTTATAACGGAACATAACGGAATGCCCAGACAGAATGCAAAACGGAACCCTTTAAAAGGCATTCCGTTTGCTTTCCGTCATAATACAAGTCTATGGGAAAGCATAACGGATCCGTCTGGGTCCCGTTATGCAAGACGGAAAACAAAGTCCTGTCCACATCCGTTATAACGGAAGGTCAAAACGGAATACATAACGCTAGTGTGAACCCTCCCTAAGGGTTAGCAGCCAAGCAAACCTCAATATTTATTGCCCTGATTCTGAAGTTTACAGAAACACCCCATATGTGGTTGTAACATGCTGTATGGGCACACCGCAGTGCTCAGGAGGAAAAGAGCCGCATATTGTTATCGGATGGCAGATTTTGCTAGAATGGTTTTCAGGCGCCATGTCATATTTGAAGAGACCCTGAGGTTCCTCTAGAAAGAAAACCCCCAAAATTGACCCAATTTTGGAAACTACAACCCTCAAGGAATAAACATAGTGGTGAAGTGAATGCTTTGACCCAACAAGCCTTTCATAGAATTTAGAAACGCATGGCTGTGAAAATGAAATATTAACTTTCATTCCCAATATAATGTTGCTTTAGCCTACATTTTTTATTTTCACAAGGGTTAACAGAAGAAAATGCACCCCACAATTTGTTATGCAATTTTTCTGTTTCGCTGTTTTCGCTGTGGGGACATGGCAGCATTCAGAAGGGAAGGAGCTGCATCCGGATTTTCTAACATGCAATTTGCTGGAATTGTTTTAGGGGCCATAACATTTTTACATTTTTACCAATTTAGCTGTGTGGGGGCTTGTTTTTTGGAAGACGGGCTGTAGTTTTTATTGGTATCATTTAGGGGTACATAAGTCTTTTTGATCACTTTTTATAAAATAGTAATTGTGTCAGTGTTTTTAATTTTTTATGGGGTTACTCTTGCGGCAAATATGATATGATAATTTTATTCTGTGGGTTGATACGGTTATGGCGATACCAAATTTATATATTTTTTTATGTTTTGCAACTTTTTTAGTATAAAATAATTTTTGTGCTTAAAATAAATGATATTTTGCATCACCGTATACTAACATCAATGACATTTGTATTTTTTCACCAATGTAGCTGTGTGGGGGCTTGTTTTTTGTGGGATGGGCGGTCTTTTTTATCACTTTTTATAAAAAAAATTTAGGTGAATTAGGTAAAAATGGCAATTGTGTAAGTGTTTTTTATTTTTATTTTTTATGGGGTTCCTCTTGCGGCAAATATAATATGATAATTTTATTCTGTGGGTTTATATGGTTATGGCGCTACAAATTTATATAGTTTTTTGATGTTTTATTACTTTTTCAGCATAAAATCACTTCTGTGTTAAAAATAAATTATACTTTGCATAGTCATATACAAAAGTCCATAACTTTTTTATTTTTTCACCAATGTAGCTGTGTTAGGGCCTATTTTTTGCGGGACGGGTTGTAGTTTTTATTGGTATCATTTTGGGGTACATATGTCTTTTTGATCACTTTTTTTGTGTGGAGGTGAGGTGACAAAAACAGCAATTCCGTCATTGTTTTCTACATCATTGCGCTGATCACGTGGTGAGCGTGGTGACATCAACGTAGGTCCTGCTGAATGAAGATAGAAGATGCTGCGATTTTCACACAAAGCACAAGTGATGCGTGAAAATCATTGTTCATCTGCACAGCCCCATTGAAGTGAATGGGTTTGTATTCAGTCCCAAGTCCCGCATTGCACCTGCGCGGAATACTCGCCTGTGTGAAAGAAGCCTTACAGTTACACTAAGGCTAATCAGACCCTCATGGTCTAATCAGCCTTAGGTACGTGGCAGCCCGGATGCCTTTGTAAGGCATCTGGTTGTCATGGCAACCATTGGCCCGCTGCCATCACAGCAGCTGCAGCCCGATGAAAGAGAGAGGGAGCTACCTCCCTCTCAACCACATGGATGCCGCGGGCAACTACAGACTGCTGCATTTATTGGGTTAAACGGCCGAGATCTGTGCCAGTACCGATTTCGGCTGTAGCAGCAGAGGGTCAGCTGTACGTTACAGCTGGCACTCTCTGCTGATGGCAGCAGTTCCGTTCCTGAGCCGCTGCCATCATAGACGGCAGAGAGGATAAGGCTGCAGGGGGGCATCAGGAGGCAATGGGGGCATCTGGGGGCCACTAAATTACTGGGGGCAATATAAATATCAGGGACAATGGGGACACATTGGGGGTCTTATCCGATTTTAGGCTATGATCTCCCCGATGTGTCTGTTGCCGGGAGAGCAGAGACTCCAGGGCTGTGACACTTTATAGTGTCACAGCCCTGGTAAGCAGTTTGGACGTGAATGTACGTCCAAATGCAGTAAATTACTTGCAATTTGGACGTACAGTTATGTCCAAATGTGTGAAGGGGTTAAAATCTTATTTTCTTCACACTACAGAATTTTCCTTCTCGTCCATAATATTTAATAAGCAGAGGAGACACGATATATATATCTCTTTTCATTCCCATTGTAAAAAATGATAGTAAATGAGATTTTGTGTACACCCAGAACATTCTTGATTTTTTTATTCCTTCTATATTATTAATATTCCTGGTGTTACAGGTGCTGCACACAAATAATAAAGACTAATTGTCCTACCCCGGTCTCTTGACTATTATTACAAATTGTTCCAAAATTCCTACGTGAGCACAGAAATCCTCATTCATGCAGCACTGCACACAAAATCTTCAAGAATTCTTTAGGACATACAATCCACCTGCAAACGACAAAGTCATTTAATACTTGCCCTTCAGAAACCAGTTTGTTGTATGTCTTGTCTATCTGAGAATCTTAGCATTGATTTCAGGGAAGAGATAAAGCTGTAATATATGTCTGAATTGGTGAAAGTAAATACAAAACTCTGTCTATCACAATGCTAGCAATTTCTGCAACAAAAATAGGGTCAGCCGATCAGAATAGCTCTATGCCTGACTGAGTCTAAATTATCTGTTGCCTCAGATATCTCCATCATGTGGTGAATCTATTCTTTAACCCCTTAAGGACCCGACCATTTTTTGCAAATCTGACCAGTGTCACTTTATGTGGTGATAACTTTTAAATACTTTTTCTTATGCGGGCCATTCTGGGATTGTTTTTCGTCACATATTGTACTTCATGACACTGGTAAAATGGAGTCTAAAAATTTTATTTTGAGTTATAAAAAAAATACCAAATTTACCAAAAATGTAGAAAAATTTGCAATTTTCCAAGTTTCAATTTCTCTACTTGTATAATACATTGTAATACCGGCCAAAGTTATTGATTTACATTCCCCATATGTCTACTTCATGTATCGATCATTTTGGGAATGCCATATCATTTTTTGAGGACGTTACAAGGCTTAGAAGTTTACCAGACCAGTTCAGGTCTGAAGTCTAGAGATGTTGCGAACATAAAATTTTCCGTTCGCGAATGGCGAACGCGAACTTCCACAAATGTTCACGAACGGGTGAACCGCCATAGACTTCAATAGGCAGGCGAATTTTAAAACCCACAGGGACTCTTTCTGGCCACAGTAGTGATGGAAAAGTTGTTTCAAGGGGAATAACACCTGGACTGTGGCATGCCGGAGGGGGATCCATGGCAAAACTCCCATGGAAAATTAAGTTGTTGACGCAGAGTCGGGTTTTATTCCATAAAGGGCATAAATCACCTAACATTCCTAAATTGTTTGTAATAACGGGCTTTAAAATATCCAGTGTGTGTATACGATCAGGTATGATGTTGTATTGATCAGGTAGTGTAAGGGTTACGCCCGCTTCACAGTGACAGACCAAACTCTGACAGACCAAACTCCCCGTTTAACGCACCGCAAACAACCGCAAACAGTCCATTTACACAACCGCAAACTCCCCATTTGCACAAGGTTGGATACCAAGCTAGCCATGTCCCGTTCCTTGTCCTCACTGACGTCATTTAAGGTCTCTTCCTCCACCCAACCACGTACAACACCAAGGGTCCCCGAAAAGGGGACAACAAGCCCCCTGGGATGCCTGCTGTGGTTGGTCTTCCACCTCCTCAAAGCCACCTTCCTCCTGTGACTCCTCTTCTTCAGACTCCTCTCTCTGCGTTGCCGCAGGTCCAGCAATCGACGACGACAAGTCTGCTTCTGGTGGTGATGGTGACCACAACTCTTCCTCTTCATGCTCATCTACGGCCTGATCCAGCACTCTTCGCAGGGCACGCTCCAGAAAAAACACATATGGGATGAGGTTGATGATGTTGCCTTGGGTTTGTCTGACCAGGTTTGTCCCCAATGCAAAAGGACGCATGAGCCTACAGCCATTTTGCATGAGCGTTCAGTAACACGGCCAAAAAATACCCAGCTCCGCAGAGGCTGTCCTCTTTTTTTTTAATTAAAAAAATCTGTTCTTACCAATTTAATCTCTGTTTTGTCCCCTATCAGGGGCCGGTGTATGGAATAGATTATAGGAACCGGGAGATGGAAAAAGATGGTTGGTCGGTCCTCTTCCTTCCAATTTGGGGCACTGCGCGTGTGCCGTGCAATGTACTGTGCCACCCTATATGAGTGGTGTGTTAAGTAGTACTATTCCTATCAGTTTAATCCCTATTACGTCCCCTATCAGGGGACGTGTATCAAATAGATTTTAGGAACTGGGAGATGGAAAAAGACCCATGCTCAGTCCGCTTTGTTTGAATATAAAGTCACTGCGCGTGCTCCGTACAATGTACTGTGACACCCTATATGAGTGGTGGGCAGTGGGCACAGTACAGTCTGTGGGCCTGACACACACTGGCAGACAACTGAAATTATATTAAAGGGTAAAAATGAAATGACTTTTTTATCTGCAAGGTACTGTGCTACCCTATATAAGTGGTGTGCACACAGTACAGTCTGTGGGCCTGCGTCCTCTCACACACAGTTGGGCAGGCAACTGCAATATATATATATAGAGAAAAATAAATAAAAGCAGACTGATGTACCAGCCCTAAAAAGGGCTTTTTGGGAAGCTGTCAGGACGCTGTCCTTACAGCAGATGGCCCCTTTCACACGAGCGAGTTTTCAGCGCGGGTGCAATGCGTGACGTGAACGCATAGCATCCGCATTGAATCCTGACCCATTCATTTCAATGGGTCTGTGTACATGAGCATTTTTTTTCACGCATCACTTGTGCGTTGCGTGAAAATCGCAGCATGTTCTATATTCTGTGTTTTTCAAAAACGCATTGCATCCGCAAGCAAGTGTGGGTGCGTTGCGTTTTTCACTGATGGTTGCTAGGAGATGTTGTTTGTAAACCTTCAGTTTTTTATCACGTGCGTGAAAAACGCATCAAAACGCATTGCACTCTTGCGTAAAAAACTAAACGACTGAACGCAATCGCAGGCAAAACTGAATGGCTTTGCCTGTGAAATTGCACAGTTTTCACTGAACGCATCCGCAACGCATCCGGACCTAAGGCCCCATTCACACATGCGCAATTTTTGTCCGCATCCATTCCGCAATTCTGCATCCATGCGAACTTACGGGTTTTGGCCCCGAAACATCCAGCCGCGGATCCGCAAAAGATAGAGCATCTCTATGGGGAGTGCCAGCATGGTATGTTGCGGATCCGCAACACACTACGGACGTGTGAATGGGGCCTAATCCGGACACGCTCGTGTGAAAGAGGCCGATGAGTCTTTGAGGACTGGAGTGGACACAGAACACTGGCCTAGCTAACGCTTTCCCTATAAATTCAGCAGTAGCAGCACTCTCCCTGCTCTAACTAACACTGCAGCTTCAGAACGAATCTAAGATGGATGCTGCCCTTGCTTTTTAATAGGAGGTGGGAGGGTCTGGGAGGGAGGGTATGCTGATTGGCTGGAATGTGTCTGCTGACTGTGAGATGCAGGGTCAAATTTTGCTCAATGATAAAGTATAGGGGGCGAATCGAACATCGCATATGTTCGCCCACCGCGGTGAACGCGAACATGCGATGTTCGCTGGTGAATAGTTCGGGACATCTCTACTGAAGTCACTTTGTGAGGCTTACATATTACAAACCACCCAAAAATGACCCCATTCTAGAAACTACACCCCTCAAGGTATTCAAACCTTTAGGTTTTCCACAAGAGTTAATGGCAAATGGAGATAAAATTTCAGAATTTACATTCTTTGGAAAATTTTCCATTTTAATCCATTTTTTCCAGTAACAAAGCAAGGGTTACCAGCAAAAAAAAACTCTATATTTATTGCCCTGATTCTGTAGTTTGCAGAAACACCCCATATGTGCTCGTAAACTGCTGTATGGCCAAACGGCAGGGCGCAGAATGAAGGGAACGCCATATGGTTTTTTGAAGGCTGATTTTGCTGGACTGCTTTTCTGACACTATGTCCCATTTGAAGCCCCCCTGATGCACTCCTAGAGTAGAAACTTCATAAAAGTGACTCCATCTAAGAAACTACACCCCTCAAGGTATTCAAAACCGATTTTATAAACTTTGTTAACCCTTTAGGTGTTCCACAAGAGTTATTGGTAAATGGAGATTAAATTTCCGAATTTCTATTTTTTGTTACCTTGCCTCAAAAAAAGTGTAATATAGAGCAACCAAAAATCATATTTACCCTAAAATAGTACAAACAAAACTGCCACCTTATCCTGTAGTTTCCAAAATGGGGTCACTTTTTGGGAGTTTCTACTGTAGGGGTGCACCAGGGGGGCTTGAAATGGGACATGGTGTCAAATAACCAGTCCAGCAAAATCTGCCTTCCAAAAACCATATGGCGTTCCCTTCCTTCTATGCCCTGCCGTTTGGCCATACAAGAGTTTACGACCACATATGGGGTGTTTCTGAAAACTACAGAATCAGGGTAATAACTATTGAGTTTTGTTTGGCTGTTAACCCTTGCTTTGTTACTGGAAAAATTGATTAAAATGGAAAATTTGCAAAAAAATAGCTGTTTTGGAACCGTTTTTATTTTTTGTTATTTGCATAGTTGATCTGACAGGTTAGATCGAGTGCAATTGCTATAGAGCAGGTTGTTATGGACGCGACAATACCAAATATGACTACTTTTTGGGGTTTATTTGCTTCAGTTTTTCATAACAAAGCATTTTTAAAAAAAGGATATTTTTTATTGTCTCCACATTCTGAAAGCTTTTTTTTTTTTTTTGGGGCGACTGTCATTTTTTGCGGGATGAGATGACGGTTTGATTGGCACTATCTTGGGGTGCATATGACATTTTGGTCGCTTGCTATTACACTTTTTGTGATGTAAGGTGACAAAAATGGCTTTTGATATGGTATTTATATTATGTTTTTTTACTGTGTTCAACTGAGGAGCTAGATCATGTGTTAGTTTTATAGAGCCGGTTGTTACGGATGCGGCGATACATAATATGTATACTTTTTATTTATTTATTTAAGTTTTACACAATAATATCATTTTTGAAACAAAAAAAAATCATGTTTTAATGTCTCCATAGTCTGAGAGCCATATTTTTTTTATTTTTTTGGGCGATTGTCCTATGTGGGGTATCATTTTTTGCAGGATGAGATGACAGTGTGATTGGCGCTAATTTTGAGTGCACATAACTTTTTGATCGCTTGCTATTACAGTTTTGTAATGTGAGGTGACAAAAATGTTTTTTTTACATTGTTTTTATTTCATTTTTTTACGGTATTTACCTGAGGGGTTAGATCATGTGATATTTTTATAGAGCAGGTTTTTACAGATGCGGCGATACATAATATGGGTAGTGTATTTTATTTTTTGAATTTTTATTCAGTGATATGTGTTTTCACTATATAGTGTACTGTACTGTATTTTTTTTACTTTACATAGTCTGATCAGATTTCTGCCTTTAGCAGAAGTCAGATCAGACTTACATAACCATGGCAAGCAGGACGCCTCTGAAAGCGTCCTGCTGCCATGGTAACCATCACCCGCTGCCAGAACAGAGCAGCTGGTGATGGGGAGGGAGGGGAGCTCTCCCCCTTTGCGATCCCATCAAGAATCGGGGGCTGCAAGAGCACAGCAGCCCCCGATGGGAGAGGGAGGGAGCTCCCTCCCTGTTAACCCCTTCCATACAGCGGTCCGTACGGACCGCGGCATGGAAGGGGTTAAACAGCTGACATTACAGCACAGATGTCAGCCGTTTATAGCAGAGTGTCAGCAATGCGCCCACGTCGCTTGCAAACACCCCCCCCCCGCACCCCCGCCAGCACAATATGATTGCGGGCTGCAGGGGGGGGCTATAATTTAACACTTTGGGCACATTTTAAGTCTAAGCGCTGCAAACTGCAGGTCTGAATTGACCTATGGTTTTTTGCGATCGCCGTTATGGGGGGTTCACATGACCCCCCTCGGCGTTGTGACAGGATGGCTGCTGAATGATTTCAGTAGGCATCCCGTTCCGATTAACCCCTGCAGCGCCGCAATGTACTTTTAAAGATATGACGTACCGTTATGTCATGGGTCCTTAAGGACTCAGGAATCATGACGTACCGGTACACCATGAGTCCTTAAGGGGTTAAGGTGTAACTATCATTCTTTTTTTTTCTTTTTTTTGTAATGTATAGGGGCAGTGATATTGACCATGTTTGTAATATACTTTAATTACTTAAATCGTACATTTCTATTACAAAAATAGCTCTAAAGTGGCCCATTTTGAGCGTTAGTAACGCTCCTCTGTCTTCTGTTTGCATAACACAGTCAGTGTTGAGCAAGTCTCCAAAGTTATGTAAACAGCTGTCTGCCGTGTATAGTATACAATTTTTGATACAAATTTTTATAGGACCTCTGCTGTTTTTAATAACACAATAATTCCTTTGAATCAAAAAGTTACAAGAAGGTGGAAAATGGCCATCAGGCTAATACAATCATAAGGTTGTCTGCCTTCAGGAAATATAAAGGTTTTGGGGGTTCACTTACTTTTCAAGGACTGTGAAGCCTGTATTTTATAGGTTGTTACATTTTTTAAATTTCCAGCTTAAAACCAGAATTTTGTCCTTTCCAATTCTTTCCAGGATATGTTGTACTATGAGGAAACTTTGCATAAGTTGTACTCAGCACATGTTGAAATTAAATTTAGGAGGGGTGGTCCATATAACTTTCAGCTTGGTATAGTCGGCCGGGGCAGAGTTAGCCACCCTGTTCCGACTTCCTGTTTAGAGGGGGAGTTCTAGTCTAGGAGTGAGGAGGTTGAAATCAACTCCATGAGCTCCTTCTCCCTAGGCCTCAGGATTCAGAGACTAACCAGTCTCTGTGAAAACTACTGCTTGTGCTACAGGAAGAAAGCATGAAATAAAAAAGAGAAAAGCTTAGGAGTCAGCAAGGTAAACTACATGACAAAATAACGTGGTCTTAAGAGGCAAAAAAATGTTCAACATTCAACAGTTGTGCATCTATACCCAGGGGAGCAAATCCTGCACATGTGGTCGGTTGCTAATGGCAATCCCCAGCAAAAAATGCATGCAATGGAGGATGCCCGCAGCGGACCACAAGTACCACAAAGACATCCTACACTACATAGCAAAATGTGTGGATGTAATTGACTATGTGAAATAAACATTTACAAGAATAGGTGCACTACTGTGGTGAATGCAATCTATTAAACCTGACTAAACCCTCACTGGTGTTAAAATGAGAATTTAGCCAATATATTAAGGACATACTGGAGCTCGTGCACCCCATCAAGGTATCTCAAGTGGCACGGAAACTAATGCTAACCTACGTGTTCCGTATGGGCAGCAAGGTAACCTGCAAATACAGCTAACCAGACTTTGCTGCTTGTGAGGGATTACAGTTAAGACACATCTCACACTTAATCCTGGCCTGACGTGCCTCTTAAAACCTGTATACCCCAATGGACACTACAGCCATTACTGCCAGATTATAGCTATCAACCAGGGATTCTAGTGAGAGAGACTTTGGCAGGATAGCATTTTAAGAGTGCTATTATTTGTGACTACTAAAGGTGCAAAATGTCCAAACAGCCCTGGCAATGAAGGGGTTAAAAGGGGTTGTCCTAGAGTAAATGTAAAAAAAAAAAATTACTCATCTGTTAAAGAGGACCTGTCACTAAAAAATGCTATGCAATCTGAAAGGGCCATGTTATAGAGCAGGAGAAGCTGAGCGGATTCATGTATATATTTGTGGGAAAAGATTCAGTAAAAGTTGTAATTTATACATTTATATCTCTGTTTTTTTCTACTTTCTGTGAGTAGCATCTGTACAGGAGGGAGGTGTTATCAGTGAATGATAGCATTGTGCGCATACGTGTGCATAGAGAGTTAGCTAATAGTCACTGATAAATAGTGATGAACGAGCACCAAAGTGTTCGGGTGTTCGGGTACTCGGTCCGAACACATAGCGATATTTGTGCGCTCAGCCGAGCACCCGAGTACAATGGAAGTCAACGGGAGACAACTAGGCACCCCCTGCTCGGATGAGGGGAAGGTGCTTGGTCTGTTAGAAAAGCTCAGAAAGTGACAAAAACACCACCGAAATGGATCTGAAACAGCATGGGGAACATGTCTGGGTGCATCTTGGACTCCAATGTCGCAGCTGTGAACCATATTGTCCCAGTTGTCCGCCACATTTACATAGCGACAAAATCACACCCAAAATCACGTCCCCCTAAAAAAAAAAGAAATTTTTAGAGGTAAAATTGTTAGGAAACATTCTTTCCTGCATATTCAATTGTATATAAAGTGCAAATGCTGCCAAAAATTACAAGGAAGAAGCACTCTGATAAAGCCTGTATATCACATAAAGGAGGGCCTCATTCACATGGTGCTACAACTGTTCAGGTACACTGCTGCACTCATAAAACCTATGCACTAAGTGAAAGAGCTGGCAAACATTACAAGGAACCGGCACTCCAATACACCCTTTATTACACATAAAGGAGGGCATCATACACACCCTTGAAAAATTATCATTGATAACCTACTGGTGAACCTCAAAAACATTTGGAGCAAGGGCTTGCTGGTTACCGTCTAAAACACTACAGTACAGGGCCCGAAGGTGAGCAGACCCAATAAAAAATTGTAGTGAGGGCCTGAAGGTGAGCGAACCCCATAAAACATTGCAGTGAAGGCCTACAGGTGAGCAGGCCATATAAAACATTAGAGGTGAGGGACTGAAGCCTAGCGAACCCCTTAAATCATAGCAGTGAAGGTCTACAGGTGAGAAGACATTATAAATCATTGAAGGTGAGGGCCTAAAGCCTAGAGAACACCATAATACATTGCAGTGAAGGGCTACAGGTAAGCAGACGGTATAAAGCATTGGAGGTGAGGGCCTGAAGCCTAGAGAACCCCAAAAAACATTGCAGTAATGGCCTACAGATGAGCAGATGGGATAAGCATTGGAGGTACGGAAGTATCTGCCTAAGGAAGTACAGACCCTGGCGGCCTCATTGTCAGAGGGAAAATTTTGGCGAAATCTGTCAACAAGTACCTTCTGGTATTGCACGGTTTTACTCGACCTCTCCACCGCAGGAATCAGAGATGAGAAGTTCTCTTTGTAGTGGGGGTCAAGAAGGGTGAACACCCAGTAATCTGTGTTACCTAAAAAATGCGTATAATGCAAGGATCGTGGGAAAGGCAGCCTAACAAGACGTCAGCAATGTGTGCCAGAGTACCAATGGGCAAGACGTCGATGTCAACTTCAGGATGACTCTCCATACCCTCATCCTCCTCCTCTTTTGCCCATTCACGCTGAACAGTGTGGATTCATCAAAGTTTTTCAAAACCTCATATAGGTCTGACATCAATGCCCACTCCTTGCTTGTGAATAGTGGCAGTTGACTGGAAAGGCGACGACCATGTTGCAGCTGGTATTCCACAACTGCCCTCTGCTGCTCACAAAGCCTAGCCAACATATAGAACGTAGAGTTCCAGCACATGCTCACGTCGCACAACAGTTGGTGAGCTGGAAGCCACAAGCGCTGCTGCAGCGTTGACAAACCGGCTGAAGCAGTGGACGACTTGTGGATATGAGCACACAAGCGGCGCGCCTTCACAAGTAGCTCCTGCAAATTGGGGTAGGTTTTAATAAACCACTGAACCACTAAGTTTAAGACGTGGGCTAGGCATGGAATGTGTGTCATGTTGCTGAGCTACAAAGCCGCCACCAACTTTCTTAAAATAAAATTTTTTAAACCAAAGCCGCCACCAAGTTACGCCCATTGTCGAACACAACCATGCCTGTCTGTAGGTTGAGTGGCAAGAGCCACAGCTTGGTCTGGTCCCTTATACCCTGCCACAGCTCTGCGGCGGTGTTCTGTTTGTCCCTAAGCAGATCAGCTTCAGTGCGGCCTGTTGACGCTTACCCACAGCAATGCTACACTGCTTCCAGCTAGCGACTGATGGCTGACTGCTGTTGGAGGTGGAAGTGTAGGATGAGGCGGTGGAGGAGGAGAAGTGGGTGTTGGAGCCAGTAACATAGCTGCTGGCGGAGACCCTGATGGATGTAGGGCACGCAATCCTGGAAGTAAATAGCACCTGTGCCATCTCAGGGTCCGACTCACTCCTGGCCTCCACAACATTCACCCAGTATGCGGTCAGTGAAATGTAGCATCCCTGGCCACCAGCACTTCTCCATGTGTCCGTGGTGAGGTGGACCTTTCCAGTAAGTGCGTTGGTCAGGGCACGGGTGATGTTCTGGGACACATGCTGGTGTAAGGCGGGCACAGCACACCGTGAAAGATAGTGGCGGCTGGGGACTACATTCCGAGAGACGGCCGCCGACGTCAGGCTGCTGAAGGCCTCAGTGTCCACAAGCCTAAATGGAAACATTTCAAGGGCCAGTAATTTTGAAAGTTGCGCATTTAGTGATATGGCCTGTGGGTGGGTATTTGCGTTTGCGTTCAGATGCCTGTGTTATCAAAATTTGGAAGCTGCGCTGAGACAGGGAAGTGGATGTGGTTGCTGACGGTTCATGCGAAGGTCCAGGTGCAGGGCGAGGGGCATCCAGGCCTGCGCCTTCGACAGGAGATTGGCCAGCAGTGCGTAACACAGGGGAAGTGGAGGCAGTGGTGGGACCCTCAGAAGCAGAGTGTGGACCCAGACGTTCGGCCCACTTATTAGGGTGCTTGGATGCCATGTGGCGGATCATGCTGGTGGTGGTGAGGTTGGCACAGGTTGCAAACTACCACTCTTTTGTCTTCTGCGCCTTCCTCAAAAAAAGCGCCAAACTGCGCAACACCTACCCCCTTGGAAAGGTAGATTTACACATGGGGGTGCTCGGTGTAACAGTTGCAGGCCTGTTTGGTGTGGGCCGACGTCTCCCTTTTGCCACTCCACTGCCTCTTTCAGACTGTTGTGGTGCTACGGATCTCTCCCCCTCTGTACTGCTGTCCTCATTCGGCTTTTCACCTAACCATGTTGGGTCAGTGACCTCATCGTCCACCACCTCCTCTTCCACTTCCTCACTCTGCTCATCCTCCTGACTTGACCTAACCACCACCTCAGTGATTGGCAACTGTGTCTCATTATCATCCACCTCATGAACGAATGATTGCGGTTCACCACCGTCATCTTCTTGAGACTGTGAAGGCTCAAGAGGTTGGGAATCAAGGCACAATATCACAGGTACCTCTTCAAGCGTGCTTGGCAAGAGAGCCAAACCAAGTACTGGTGATTTAAAGAGGTAATGTAAATATCCGAGTGATGGATCACTTGTTTGCCCAGACATGGTGGGAGGAAGGAGGATCAGAGTGAGGATTCGGTTGACCAGACTACAAAAACTAGGATTGCGTGGAAGAGAGGGTTGTGCTTAACCGAAGCATTATCTTCTGCAATCCAACCGACCATCTGTTCGCACTGGTCCAACTTGGAAAGTGTTGTCCTGCACCGCCCAGCTAAGTTTGACATGAAGCTGGGTAAGGTGGATTTTTTTGTTTTTTCTGGTGCACTGGCAGCAGGCACAGTTTCATTGCACCCAGGGCCACGGTCTCTGCTTGCACCATCAGCATCACGCCCAGGGCCACGGCCTCTGCTTGCACCATCAGCATCATGCCCACTTCCCTCTCTCTTTGTGCTCGCCTTCTTCATATTAATGGTTTTGTCTGTAGATGTTGCGCAGATTGTTTTACTGTCCGCTAAAGACACAGTTTTCTGATGCAGGACAGTACTGGATACAGAAAAATACAGATTTTCAGCACTACACTAGCCCAGAGATAATGTTATTTTTACAGTACATATTGTATTGGCTTGCTATAATGTGCAGTGTGTGTACAGTGTGTGTACAACGTATTGATCACAGAAAAATAAAGATTTTCAGGAGTACACAAGCCACAGATAATGATTTTTTTACTGTACACACTGTATTTGCTGGCTGTAATGAACAGGAGACAGAAAAATACAATTTTTCAGCACTACACTAGGACAGAGATAATGTAATTTTTACAGTACACACTGTATTTGCTTTCTGTAATGTACAGGAGAGAGAGAAATGCAATTTTTTGGCACCACACTAGCCCAGAGATGATGTCATTTTTACAGTACACACTGTATTTGCTGGCTGTAATGAACAGGAGCTAGAGAAATAAAATTTTTTGCCACTACACTAGGCCAGAGATAATGTAATTTTGACAATATACACTTATTCGGATGTAGTTCTATATTGCATACAAATTAAAATGTATTCTCTGCTGGAATACTTTATATACGGTTGCGGCCTAAACGCACACACAGATGTGCCCAAAACTTGTTAACTATGGCCAAAATATAAATCACTGTCTGCTGGAGTAATTAATATAAGGGTTGCGGATTGAACGCAAACTCAGATGTGGCACAAGTTAGGTTAATTTCGCCGGGACAAATAATTTCTCTGATGGTACAGTGTATATCTCGGTAGCAGGAACACTGTAGTAAATAAGCCCCTTTTAATAATGTCTGTCCAACACACTGCTTTATGATGGTTCAGTGTATATCTCAGTACCAGGCACGCAGTAGTGAATAAGCTCCTTTTTATAATGTCTGCCCAAACACTGCTTTTTGATGGTGCAGTGTATATCTCAGTACCAAGGAATGCTGTAGTGAATAAGCCGCTTTTCATAATGTCTGCCCAACACACTGCTTTATGATGGTTCAGTGTATATCTCAGTACCAGGCACGCAGTAGTGAATAAGCTCCTTTTTATAATGTCTGCCCAAACACTGCTTTTTGATGGTGTAGTGTATATCTCAGTACCCAGGAACACTGTAGTGAATAAGCCCCTTTTGATAATATCTGCTCAACACACTGCTTAATGATGGCGTATTATAGATGTCACTAATCGGAAATCTTTCAGTCTTTTAGAAGTTATCAAAGCGATTTTGAAACCCTGCACTTATCTGACTCTTCCTGGTGACGCCTGTCCCTGATAGTGCTGAATGAACCCCCTTCTTATAAAAAAAAAAAAAAGGTGTTGCACTGCTGTCAAACACACACTCTAGTCCTTAAAAGGACTGTTAGGTCTTTCAATAAGGTTTTTGGGGTGAAATCAGTAAGTTTAGAGCAAAACGCTATCTGTCCCTGCCTACTGTCTGCTCTCCCTGACTCTGAATGAGCCGAGCGCCGGACCTCGGCTCCTATATGAAATTGATATCACGTGTTCCGGCCAGCCAATTAGTGTAAGGCTTACAGCTAACGTTGCTATGGCCTTACACTGAGGGGAATTACTTACCTGGACCTTGATTGGCTGCTTAGAAGGCGCCAAACGTGCGGGAAGGTGACTCGAGCAATGCAACGAATACACGTGGTGCTCGGCCGTGTAAAGCCGAGCGCCGAGCATAGCGAGTCTCGAGCTGAACCAATACTCGGCCGATCATGCTCGCTCATCACTACTGATAACACCTCCTGCCTGTACTAATTCTGTTCACAGAAGGTAGAAAAAGCAGAGATATAAATGTATAAATTACAACTTTTACTGAATCTTTTCCTATGAAAATATATATCAATCTGCTCAGCTTATCCTGCTCTATAACACTGTGCTTTCAGACTGCATTGCATTTTTTGGCGACAGGTCCTCTTTAAATCGTTGTTCTGTGGACCCTGCCACCTCTGGAGTGATGATGTGCCATGCAGGGGATTTAATAGGTGAGTAATGTTTGTTTAACGCTGGCTATACACATGAGATTAAAATCAATTAAATTAGCCAATTTCATCCATTTAGATTGCCCATCCTTTGAAAAACTAAGGCTACTTTCACACTTGCGTTTGGTGCGGATCCTTCATGGATCTGCACAGACACTTCCGTTCAGATAATACAACCATCTGCATCCGTTCAGAACTGATCCGTTTGTATTATCTGTAACATATAATGCAAAAATCACAGAAGTAAACGTGGCCTAAATGGGTGGAACTGCTCAAACCCCAAACACTGTTGCGTGTTTCTCACTGGGGGAGCAGCTCCTCCGCATGTGGTTCGCAGCAAGCCAGCAAAAATTGCATACAATGGAGGATGCCGGCGCGAACCACATGCACCACACAAACACCCTACACAAAATGAAACAATGTGCGGATTGTTGTTTTTGGAAATAGGAAACGCGCGTTGTACGCGCGTTCGTGTGATTGACCACTCTGTCGTCAATCACAATACGCACGACAAAACGCCCAAAAGAAGCACCTGTACTTCTTTGGGCGTAGGGCGTTTTACAGCGCGTTCGTACGCACTGTAAAACGCTCAGGTGAGAACCATGCCAATAGGGAAACATGGGTTTTCGCCTGTTAAACGTTTTACAGCGCGTAGGAACGCGCTGTAAAATGCTCAGGTGTGAACCCAGGGTGAAAGTAGCCTAAAGCAAATTACAGACAGCAGAGTCTGCTGAAAATGTAATCAGCCAGGTTGCAACATTTGTGCATGTTGTTTTATGTGCGACACCCGTGGCTTAACAGCGGAGATAAAAAAAACAATATGGCACTGCAATATATCACATTGGCAAGGTGGATTGCTGTTTGTAAAATCTCCATGGAGCTCTTGTTTTCGACATGTGGTACACAGAGCATCTAAGCACAGAGGACAATGGATAAGTAACAGTGTGTTCTGCAAAATGCGAAAGGCACACTGCTGGTACCCGTGTTCTGTGGATCCGCAATTTGCGGACCACAAAACATAGCATAAGCATGAGCCCTTAGCATAACAAATCAATTTGGACTTTATTAAGTTAACAGGTTAAAAATCCATGAGGACTGAAAAAAAGACACAGGCTTACGCGCTTCAGCGGTGTATAGTGGTCTTAATCATAGTGAAAGTCTGAATCATACCCACTACCTATTTAAACCTACAAAAGCCAATAATAGTAAATGAAGCTGGTCACAAAGGAAAGATGGGATACAGTTTAAAGGGTTTCTGTCAGCTGGATTTTAGCTACCGAGATTTTCACATCACTACATCAGTGTCCACGATTTATTGTAAAATATACTATTCATACCCCATTCGTCTTGTCATTTAGTGTAAAAATCACTTTTATTAATATTCAAATTACCTCTATAAGGTGCCCAAGGGGATGTTCCTTTGTCCGTTGGAGCCCAGCAGTGCCCATTATTTTGGAGCCTAGCACTGTCCCTCTTAATTATTCACTCCTCTCCTCACTTATTTTTTTTGTTCCCCAGTCCACTGTAATCTCGCGCATGTGCCCTGGTTACACTGGTCCGGGCCCGTGCGGTGTCCTGGCAGCAGCTTCAGGTACGCAAACGCGCATGTGCTGGCTGTCTGCGCACTTCTCTCGGTGCTGGGCTCAAAAATCATGGACGCGACTGTGCTCCAATGGATAGAGGAACACCCCCCTTGTGCAACTTATAGGGGTAATTAATAAAATCGATTTATTAATTAATAAAAGCGATTTTTAAACTAAATGACAAGATGGATGGGGGTAGCTAAGATGGTCTCGGTAGCTAAAATCCAGGTGACAGAATCCCTTTAAAATCCACAAATAACTAAGGTGATACAAACATTACACTAAAAAACTATTAACTGTCACCCACTAAGTGATTACAAGAATAATACCGTAGACACTTTTTGTCCCTAATAGGGAAACATAATTTCCTTTTTAAGATATACCGGTAATCCATCTGGGCTTTTAGACTGAATGATTTTGCTATGCTTTGGAGGATTTTGAACGTTTTCAATGCTGAATCTCCTAAAAATTAGCATTCCTTTAATGACAGAAAATAAAATATAGGGCAACGCTGGATACTGTACAAGAAGTCAATTAATTCTAGCATTCTTCTACCTTTAATATAATTTTTATTCTTAAAGACATAAAAATATATTCTGCTGTGCTTAAAGGGAAATGATGGTTGTGCAAACAAAACGCTTCCTTTGAAGAGAGAGCCGCACCCAGCCAGTCAACGCCTGGACAGTCAAAGAAGGCAGAAGATAAGGAAGCATATCAGATGTCTACAGGTTCATCTCCAACATTGCCTGCCTGCATTGTGACTTCTATACTATAATTAGCCTCTGTTTTATTTTATCTGCTAGCATGCTCATTTTACAAATAAATGCATGCTGTACGTCACAGTCCAACCTAAATAATAACCTTTTAATTTGGAGTAGCTATTTAAAGAGGACCTTTCATCACTTCTAAAGATATAAACTAACGATGCACATGTAGAGCGGCGCCCAGGGATCTCCCTGCACTTACTATTATCCCTGGGCGCCGCTCCGTTCTCCCGGTATAGGCTCCGGTCTCTGTGCTCACAAAGTTATAGTAGGCGGGGACTTAGGGGACTTGGTTATAGTAGGCGGAGCCTGACCTTCATCTCCTTCTCCCAGGCTGTAGTGCTGGCCAATCGCAGCGCTGAGCTCATAGCCTGGGAGAAAAAAAAACCCCAGGCTGTGAGCTCTGCGCTACGATTGGCCAGCGCTACAGCCTGGGAGAAGGAGATGAAGGGCAGGCTCCGCCTACTATAACCAAGTCCCCGCCTACTATAACTTTGTGAGCACAGAGACCGGAGCCTATACCGGGAGAACGGAGCAGCGCCCAGGGATAATAGTAAGTGCAGGGAGATCCCTGGGCGCCGCTCTACATGTGAGCATCGTTAGTTTATATCTTTAGAAGTGATGAAAGGTCCTCTTTAAGGTTGTTTTGCCACAATTTTATGTGAAGAAACTCAGGATCTGAAAGTGGCTGTAATGAAATCAGGATGGAAAGCAAGGACAGGAGACCAAACTGGGCCCATTTATAAAGTGAGATCTCATTTCTCTTTCTTTTTCCCTCTCCCGGTCCTCAATCCCGTTGTTCCATTGCAGTAATCCTAAGAACCTGAACAGCTGTGTTAGTTGTTTTTTCACATATTTTCATGTTACAACCACAGACTTAAATGTATTTTATTGGGATTTTATGTGATAGAGTAGGAACCAGGGATGGGCAAACTTGGCCCTTCAGCTGTTGCAAAACTACAACTCCCAGCATGCAAAGACTGCTTGAAGCTATCAGCCTACAGCAGGGCATGGTGGGAATTGTAGTTTTACAACAGCTGGAGGGCCGAGTTTGCCCATGTGATAGACCAATACAAATAAGCAAATATGTGTGAAGTGAAAAGAAAATGATACATGGCTTTAAAAAATTTTAATAAATAAAATCCTGGAAAGGACATTTTTTCATGTTACAACCACAAACTTAAATGTATTTTATTGGGATTTTATGTGATAGACCAACACAAAGTAACAAATATGTATGAAGTGAAAAGAAAATGATACATGACTTTAAAAAATTTTAATAAATAAAATCCTGGAAAGGGGCATGCATTTGTATTCAGCCCCCCTGAGTCAATTACAGCTGCAAGTCTTTTGGAGTACGTCTCGACCAGCTTTTCTAGTGGCTGAAATCTTTGCTGATTCTTCTTTGCAAAATAGCTAAAGCTCAGTCAGATTGGATGGAGAGCATCTATGAACAGCAATTTTCAAGTGGGATTTAGGTCTGGACTGTGACTAACACATGAATATGCTTTGATCTAAACCATGCCATTGTAGCTCTGGTTGTACTTTTAGGGTCGTTGTCCTGCTGGAAGGTGAACGTTTGCCCCAGATGCAAGTCTTTTGCAGCCTCTACCAGGTTTTCCTCCAGCATTGCCCTGTATTTAGCTCCATCCATCTTCCCATCAACTCTGACCAGATCCCCTGTCCATGTGTTACAGTCCCTCCTGTGATAAAGGTGAGAAGATCGGATAGACTTGCTGCTGCACGTGAGGCTATCTGACAGGTCTCTCTGTTTTCCTCTTAGTATGTTGTTGTTTCGCAGGATCTCACTTCTCCTCAGGTTCGTTATCAGTGATGAGGCTCTATTTAGGTCCGCCTCACACTGCTGACCCTGCGGTTGATATTTCCTGTTGGAGTTGCTAGAGCTTTGCATCTCCTGCTTCTCCATACTTCTTAAAGCTAAGTACTAGTTGCCTTTTCTGTTTGTTGTTCTCAGGTGTGTTTTGTTTCTAAAGCATCCCCACAACATGAGGCTGCCACCACCATGTTTCACTGTGAGAATGGTGTGTTCAGGTTGATGTGCAGTGTTAGTTTTATGCCACATATAGCATTTTACATTTAACCAAAAAAGTTCAAAATTGGTCTCATCTGACCAGAGCGCCTTCTTCCACATAGTTGCTGTATCCCCTACATGGCCTGTGGCAAACTGCAAATGGGACTTCTTATGGCTTGCTTTCAAAAATGGCTTTCTTCTTGCCATGTTTCCAAAAAGGCCAGATTTGTCTACACAACAAATATTTGTCCTTTGGATAGAATCTCCCACCTGAGCTGTGGATCTCTGCAGCTCCTCCAGAGTGACCATGGGCCTCTTGGCTGCTTCTGTAATAAGTGCTCCCCTTGCCTGGGCTGTCAGTTTAGGTGGAGGACGGCCATGTCTTGGTACGTTTGCAGTTGTGCCATACATCTTCCATTTTCAGATGATAGATTGAACAGAGCTACATTAGATGTTTAGAGCTTGGTCTATTTTTTTATAACCTAACTCTGCTTTACACTTCTACACAACTTTATCGCCGAAATGGCTGGTGTGTTCCTTGGTTTTCATGATGCTGTTTGATCACTAATGTTCTCTAACCTATGAGGCCTTCACAGAACAGTTGTAGTTATACTGAGAATAAATTACACATAGGTGTACCCTAATTACTAGTGCTGGTTGACTTCTGAAGGCAGTTGGTCACACTGGATTTTATTTAGGGATATCAGTGTACAGGGGGGTGAATACAAATGCACTCCACACTTTTCAGATTTTCATTTATTAAAAATTTTGAAAACCATGTATCATTTTCTTTTTCAAGGCACTGTAGATGTAAGTAAATGATGATGTCGGTATTTGCCACATCAGAGTTAAAGATATCCTTTAGGGTGAGTGATTGCACTACCTTGAACTCACCGATCTGGAGAAATCATAGTGGGGACTGTAAGTGTGATAAGTAAGAGGACTCTACCATCCTGAGATATAAGTGTTTTCCATTTTCTGAGTATGTAAAGTAAGCTGTCACTAACTACTGCTTGAGCAGCAGAGGAAGAAAGTGAACAAAGTGTAGTACCTTTACTGGTTTGCATTGTTTTGTCAGTATGGGTCAATTGGGTTCAGGTACCTTCCTACACTCGGTCCTTGGATGCAAGTCCCACTTACAATACACTGCTCATATTGGGTGCAGGGCTATTCTCAGGGAATGAGATCGACTGATCTCTGTTCACCTCTTTGCCTGTTGCTTGATGGCTTTGTGTAATGCTGGTCTGGGTAGACACCTTGTTACACTGAAATGTGTCCTGAAGCTGAAACAGAATTCTTTCCCATGAAAAATGTGGCCAGTGGGCATTTTGATAACATCTTGGCAATGCCGGATCCACAGAGCTCCAGTCATAGTCATAGTAAGCGCTAGAGGGCTGCAAAAGGAAGCAAAATGGTGGTAAGAGCAGGACAATTGCCCTGCTAACAAATGTGGATAGGGAAATTACTTAAAATAACATAGAATAGAAAAAAAATTTAAAATAATAATCTTGAACTAGGAGGCGGAGGTCAAAGTGGAGTGGGAAGTTGAGGAGGTGGTAGACGTGGCGGTGTAGGTGGAAGCGGCGGCGGAGGGGGAGGAGATAGCCTAGACTATTTTAGCGTTTTTGTTTTTTTTCCCTTTATTTATTTTTTATAGATTTGGGAAGGCCCCACAACATTGGGAAATGGAAAAGAGAACGCAAAGAGAAAGTGCGCTGGAGTATAACAATGGCTGGGTGTGGCCGGTATACTTGTCTATTCAGCACAAGGTACAGACAAGTCCTGTGGGATCCATGCCTGGTTCATTTTAATGAACGTGAGCTTGTCCACGTTGGCTGTGGACAGGCGGATGCGCTTGTCTGTGATCACCCCCCCTGCCGTGCTAAACACACGTTCGGACATTACACTGGCCGCATGGCAGGCCAGCACCTCCAAGGCGTAAAGGGCAAGCTCAGGCTATGGGCCCAGTTTGGAGACCCAGAAGTTGAATGGGGCAGACCCATCAGTAAGTACGTGTAGGCGTGTGCACACATACTGTTCCACCATGTTGCTGAAATGCTGCCTCCTGTTAAGACATTCCATATAAGCTGGTGGTGCTGGTTGTTGTGATGTTGCTTTTACACATTTCGGCCATGCTAACCCTCCCTTCTGAGGTGCTGGCGGTGCCCAGGCTGCGTTGGCGACTTCTTCCTCCTCCTCTGCCTTCGCCTTGTGCTTGCACTGAGCCCCCACTGTCAGGTGGGAATGCCATCAGCAGCGCGTCTACCAGCGTGCACTTCCGATCACGCTCCAGTGATGGAATTAAGGACGGCACGTTGTCCTTGTAGCGGGGATCCAGCAGGGTGGCCACCCAGTAATCAGCACTCTTTAGAATGTAGACAACTCGGCGGTCGTTGCGCAGGCACTGCAGCATGTAGTCGCTCATGTGTGCCAGGCTGCCCAGAGGCAACGACAAACTGTCCTCTATGGGAGGTGTATCGTCTGTGTCCTCTGTATCCCCCCAGCCACGCTCCAGTGATACCCATGAGCTGCTTTGGGTGCCACCCTGCTGTGAACAAGGTTTCTCCTCCTCCTCCAGCACTGCGCCCTGGCTGGACAATTGTGTACCTGCCCTATGTTGGTGCAGGAACCCACCCTTTGAGCCACTTGTGAATGACTGGCCTGATAACCGTGGAAATGATCCCTCTTCCTCCTCCTCTTCCTCCTGTGCCACATCCTCTTCCATCATCGCCCAAAGCGTTTTTTCAAGGAGACATAGAAGTGGGATAGTAACGCTGAGAATGGTTTCATCGGCACTGGCCATGTTGGTGG
This sequence comes from Bufotes viridis, assembly GCA_033119425.1. Lineage (NCBI taxonomy): Eukaryota > Metazoa > Chordata > Amphibia > Anura > Bufonidae > Bufotes > Bufotes viridis. The sequence continues at coordinate 236,271,333 of CM065589.1, forward strand.
AATACTCGAAACAGCGCAGCATGGCACACATGTCTCGCATGGAAGCCCACTCATTGATGGCGAAGTGGTGCTGTTCCGCAGAGCGACTCACCCATGCGTGCTGCAGCTCAAACTCCACTATCACCTGCAGCTGCTCGCACAGTCTTTCCAGCGTGTGCAAGGTGGAGTTCCACCTTGTGGGCACGTCGCATATGAAGCGGTGAGCGGTAAGGCCGAAGTTACGCTGCAGTGCAGACAGGCAAGCAGCAGATGGCCCGCACTTTCTGCAGCAGCTCTGACATATCGTGGTAGTTTTTCAGGAATTGCATGTGCAAGGTGGAGTTCCAACATGTGGGTACGTTGCATATGAGGCAGTGAGCAGAAAGGCTGAAATTACACTGCAGCCCAGACAGGAAAGCAGCAGGGTGAGAACGGCCCAAACTTTCGCCTATTATTGCACACCACCCGGCCAAGCTTGAGGCTCAGTGGCACCAACCACTCATCCGTCTGTTGTTCCATGCCTGTCCACAGCTCCTGCACGGTGTGGGTTTTTCCCCCAAACAGATGAGTTTCAAAACAGCCTGCTGTCATTTCCCCCTGGCTGTGCTGAAGTTGGTGGTGCAGGTGCAGTTGGTGGTTACGCTGACCGGATGAGGAGGCGGTAGAGGAGGAAGCAGAGTAGGAGGGGGAGGCAACACGAAACGTCCTGCAATCCTCGGTGACGGAAGGACATGCGCCAAAGTGCTATCTGCCTCAGGCCCAGCCGCCACTGCATTTACCCAGTGTACAGTTAGGGAGATATAATGTCCCTGCCTGTGTTTACTGTTACTGGTCCATGCATCAGTGGTTATGTGGCTAGCCACAGATGGCGTTGCGCAGTGCACACCAGATTTTGTCTGCCACTTGGTTGTGCAGGGCAGGGATGGCTTGCCTGGAAAAGTAGTGGCGGCTGGGAACCACGTACTGTGGGAAAGCCACCGCCATAAGGTTTTTAAAAGTCTCCATCTCCACCAGACGGAATGACAGCATTTCAAAGGCCAGGAATTTTGAAATTCTGCCATTCAGGACCAGGGATTCCTGGTGGGTAGGGGGTACTTCCTCTTTCTCTCCAGTGTTTGGCAGATAGACAGCTGAAAACTTCCATGGGACAGTGTGGAGATGCTTGGTGATGGTGACGGTGGTGAAGGTGGTGGTGTCGCTGCCACATCCTCTGTTTGCAGAGTGGCAGGTGCCACTGTCACTCCAGAGGGGGAGGAAGAGGTCGATACTGCAAGAGAAAAGGGAGCAGGAGGAGCCTGAGATCTTTCCTGGTTTTTGAGGGGTGTACTCCACTGCAGCTCGTGCTTTGCATTTTGATGCCTGGTCATGGTGGTGCTCAGGTTTGGAATATTTATGCCTCGCTTCAGGCTCCGATTGCACAGCGTGCAAACCACTTGCGTCTTGTCGTCAGCACATTATCTGAAGAACTGCCACACCATGGAAATCCTTGGAGCTGGCTTTGGTGTGCTAAGTCTGTGGGTGCGGTGGGCAGTAGCAGACGTACTGGCTAGGGGACTGGCACTCTGCTTTTGAACCCTGCTCCCTCTTTTGCTGTGTGGCTGGTGCTTTGTCACTACCTCTTCCTCCGAACTGCACAAGTCACTCGCATGACCTTTATTCCATGTGGGGTCTAGGACCTCATCATCCTCCACATCATTTTCCATTCACTCTTCACCCCTGCCCTCCTTGCCGGTCTGCACACTGCAGTAAGCCGCAGCAGTTGGCACCTGTGTTTTGTCATCATCAGAGATGTGCTGCGGTGGTCCTCCCATGTCCACATCCTAAAACATAATTGGTTGGGCATCAGTGCACTCAATCTCTTCCACTTCTGTTACAGGCTAGGTGAATGGTCCACTGAAACCCTGCCAGCAGAGTCATCAAAAAGCATAAGAGACTGCTGCATGACTTGGGTCTCAGACTGCTTGGCTGATTTGCAAGGGGATGAGGTGAAAGACAGATGCGAATGGGCTGCAGGTGCCAACTCTGCACTTTCAGCAGGGGACCGGGTGGGAGACAATGTGAGGGAACTGGAGGCACTGTCAGACACCCAATCTACTCCCGGCTCTACTTGTTCTGGCCTCACCATTTGTACTCCGGTATTTGGGCCTACAAAATAACACTGAACGCTCTGTCGCCTACGTGCACCTGAGGAAGGTGTTTCATTTGGGCGTATAGCGTCCTCTCCCTGCAACAGGAGCTCCACCAACACCAGCAGCACCACGACCAGGGCCACTTCCCTCATTTGATGCTCTCCTCATATTTTGAGGTCACCCACTGAATAGACAGATTAACTATATTAATTTTCCTGTCACATATGCAGTGCAGATGTACCTCACACCAAAAATGGGTATATGTCACCCACATATCTAACAGACGGATTAACTATATTAATTTCCCTGTCATATATGCAGTGCAGGTGTACCTCACACCAAAAATGGGTATATGTCACCCACCGATCTAACAGACGGATTAACTATATTAATTTCCCTGTCACGTATGCAGTGCAGGTGTACCTTACACCAAAAATGGGTATATGTCCCCCACTGAACTAACAGACGGATTAACAATAATAATTTCCCTGTCACGTATGCAGTGCAGATGTACCTCACACAAAAAATGGGTATATGTCACCCACCGAACTAACAGACGGCTTAACTATATTAATTTCCCTGTCACCTATGCAGTGCAGGTGTACCTCACACAAAAAATGGGTATATGTCACCCACCGAACTAACAGACAAATTAACTATTATATTTTTGTGTTAGGGGTACAAAGATGGTGCAATACATCCACAAAAAAATCGCTATAGGTCACCCACAGAAATAACAGCCAGATTAATTATTAGATTTCTGTGTCAGGGGTGCAAAGCTGGAGTATAGCACCCACAAAAAAATCACTACAGGTCACCCACAGTATAAATCACCAGATGAGATTCCTAACACTCTCCCTCACTTCAGCTGCCTGCTTCCTGTCCCTGCACTACTCAGAGCTAATGAGCGGTGCTACACGTGATCCAGCTTGTATAGAGGCTGGGTCACATGATGCACCGGCCAATCACAGCCATGCCATTACTAGGTATCGATGTGATGGCTTCTAAGTGCCCACAGCTTAAAAGCTTGTTGATTGGCTGCCCTGCAGTCTTTCAACAAGCTTTATTAAATGCCTGAACACCGAACTCGAACCCGGACTTTTGCTGAAAAGTTCGGGTTCGGGTCCGGGTACCCGAACTCGCAAAGTTCAGTACAGACCCGAAATTTGCAGTTTGGGTTTGCTTAACACTACTGGATAGGTCATCAGTATCAGAACGGAGGGAGTCCAACTTCTGTCAGCCCCCCATTAGCTCTTTGGAGAAGAGGTGGTGCTTGTGTTTCACTTCCTCTTCAAGTTTACACTGTGCGTGGTCAGCAATGGTGCCACTTCCTCTTCAAACAGCTGATCGCCAGGGGTGCCGGAGGTTGGACCATTGCCGATCTGATATTGATGAACTATCCTGAGGAAGGACAGAATCAAAATACTTTCAAAATGCATAAAGCAATCCTTTTGATGGATTATAAAAGAATAATGCATGTTATGATACATGGTAATTGTAATAATGTTGGTGTGAAGATGTAAAAGCTTCTTATGCCTCTCGGTGTGCATGTCCTAACAGAGTGAAAGATTATGACACATGAGCTTTGCAACTAGACTATACAGCAATATGATATGTTTTAAGAGTTGATTAGAAAACCATGATAAGATAATTCCTAAGGTACTGAAATAGGGTATTATATTATATTTGTTCACAAACATAAAAAGTGTAAGCCCTAAAAACACACTTTATTGATAATCCTTAAAATAACATACTTCAAATAAGTAAATAAGTAAATAAACCAAAATATGTCATAATTGTATATCCTCACGTGTAATGGGAATAGGTCTACTGGATAGGTGAGTTGTGGGATCAACTCTCCCTGATTCACCCTATATTTATCCCTCAGCCCAGAGATACCCCCAGATGGTAGGGTCTCTCTGTCCTTGTGCCTATCCTAAACACGCCCTATCGATACCCTAAATGATGGCACAAATAAATTCCCACATTCTGACGTGTTTCCCCGAAAACACTGGGTTCATTAGGGGGTTATAAGGGAAAAAACCAACAAAGAAAAAGACATTGGATATAAAGATATAGGGTAATTAAGATAGAGTCAGATAAATTGAATACTTGCCCCTGAAAACATTTATCCAGCAAGATATGTCCATATGTGTTTGATAATGCTACACCTATAATAAGGGAAGAGAAAGTTCATTAAATGCTTGTAGTCTCTTTCAAATTAGGCAAAGTCTCGCCCAGGCTGAGAATAAGTACTTACATGGATAAGTGAGGGGCTAGTAGGCTCCTGGACTGGCATAGGTCATGCAACAGTAAAGCTAATGCCCGATCTCAGGCTTAAATAGTAGCGCCGCATCGCTCTTCTGCCCGCAGCTCCGGTCGGGTGGAACACACATTTGGAACGCATGTCCTCACTTTCTGTGCGTCGGCTACCCGGATCGCACAGCTACCAGAGCAGTGGTGCGCATAAAATCAACGATGTGTTCTAAACATCGAGTCTGGCACTATAGAGAAATCCCAACAATATGGATCACAGAGGCACCCGATGCAGTAATTTATAGTGAAACCTCATTATACTAAATCCAAAAAGCAGGCAATGGTGAGGGTCCTAGCTATACTAATCTATGATAGTATAAAAGTACACTGTCTACATGTTTCGGACACTCAGATTACGGTCCTTACTCATGACATGAGGTCATGAGTAAGGACCGTAATCTGAGTGTCCGAAACATGTAGATTGTGTACTTTTATCCTATGTTTGGAAAACGTTTTTGATTTTTGGAATAAAGGATCTGATTTTTAGCAGCTGGATTTTCTCTTCTTTTGAATTCCATCTTTTTGAGTCCAGGCAACATCCGTGCATCTGAAAATTGGAGATAGGTGAGCGATGCAATAAACTTCTTTTTTTACTGTACTTTATGATACACTATTATATATATGTAATGGGGTTTATTCACATACACTATGGTCATATATTTGGATTATGCATTCAATTGGCTTAATATATATCTGTTGTGATTCGATTAGTAGCACATTGTATACATTTTTAACTTTTAAGATACTTTGATGTTGCAACAATATTCACCAATTAATTATGTTTGATCATGTGCTACTTGCACACACCTGTATTTAGGTGAGGGTTTAGCACTGTGTTCATAGGCTTGACAAAGGCTCCATTGAGAGAGCTGAAATGCTGCATTGCTTTTGGGTGTAATAAAGATCCACGATTTTTCCACTTGAAGATCGGAGTGCTGCCTGTTATTTTCTATCTACGTTATTAGCTTCTTGTCCTGAAGTATCATAGGATTTGCACCTGGCATCTACAGAGTGCTGCTGCTACTTTTTTTGGATTCTAGTGAATTGGGACTTATCAGCTAAGCACCTTTTGAACATGGACCATGTTACTTGATACTTACACCCGGATACCTTTTCCTATGTACAGGAAGACGAGGAGCGCATATTTGGGGACTTGGTGAGAGACGTCACGTGTTTACCCACTCCCTCAATATTGGAGCTTGAGGGAAAATATGAACTGCATTTAATTCTGAGCTATATCTGACTACGCTTAATGAATATTATTGCATGCACATGACTCCTATGAGCATGCGTTCAATTCTGAGACTTTTTCCTCTCAACTATGTGGATTTTTGTACATGCTGTGCTTAGATCTCAAACAAGTATTTCTTGGACATTATCTTGTTGAACATTGAACTCTTGCAAGACGGATTTTCCCTCAGATTGAGTGATGAATAAACGGAAAGAGATCGCAGAGCATTATTAATACGGGTAGACATGGAAAAGTATCTTAGTAATTGTGATAATTATTTTACTTGATTTTTCATTTGAAGACTTTTAGGTCTCACAGACTCAATGTGGGGTTCATGGCGACATCATTTTCCACCACCCCCATACGTTCTCTGTACTTTACTTGTATATATAGGTGAAGAACAGTGCTATATAATGTTTGTATTTTTTCTCTCTCTTGTATTCTAAGATTACTTATGGAAATGGTTTTAGCGAGATGGATCATATCATTCCTCATGAAACATCTATGTGTTGTTTTTGTTTTTTATATATATGCCCCATATTTTTTCTGCATGTTTTCTCTTATTCTCTGTCTTAGTCGCAAAACCGGTGGGACAGATAGGGCAATGTGTCTTATTAATATACTTTTCTAAATGGTGAGTGGTACCTATTGATCCGTTTAATAATGGGGCTCGTGATATATTTTCACACGGGTGTAGTGACCTGAGATTGGGGACACTGGCATGCCCCCTTCCCATGATCACAACTGGGGACAAACACTGGGATTGACGCTCCGTGCGTGTCCGCTATAGACACTCTGGTGTTGTGTTTTTAGGTATTTTCCACACCACTATGATTACTTGCAGGTTTTCGGATCCGATCCACCGGTTGTGTGCATTAGACACTATATATATGGCCCAACAGATATAGTGTGGGCTAGGTACTATGGATATTAGATGTATGCGCAAGATGTGTTGGACGCTGCGCATGTGCAGTTTATAACAGTGTTTCCAACCAGTGTGCCTCCAGCTGTTGCAAAACTACAACTCCCAGCATGCCCGGACAGTCTTTTGCTGTGCAGGCATGCTGGGAGTTGTAGTTTTGCAACAGCTGGAGGCACACTGGTTGGAAACACTGGTTTATAACATGGGATGCAAGTTTTTTTTCAAAAACTTTTTTTTTTTAAACTTTTTCTAAAAAGTTGTTTTTTTAACATGGTTGTTATCATGGGGGGGCTGGTCCTCTATTATAGTTTTTATTACACATGTGCACTATCTATTAAATGGGGTTTATTCACATACACTATGGTCATAAATTTTGATTATGCATTCAATTGGCTTAATATATAAATGTTGTGATTCGATTAGTAGCACATTGTATACATTTTTCACTTTTAAGATACTTTGATGTTTTTAACCATATTCACCAATTAATTATGTTTGATCATGTGCTACTTGCACACACCTGTATTTAGGTGTAGGTTTAGCACTGTGTTCATAGGCTTGACAAAGGCTCCATTGAGAGAGCTGAAATGCTGCATTGCTTTTGGGTGTAATAAAGATCCACGATTTTTCCACTTGAAGATCGGAGTGCTGCCTGTTATTTTCTATCTACGTTATTAGCTTCTTGTCCTGAAGTATCATAGGATTTGCACCTGGCATCTACAGAGTGCTGCTGCTACTTTTTTTGGATTCTAGTGAATTGGGACTTATCAGCTAAGCACCTTTTGAACATGGACCATGTTACTTGATACTTACACCCGGATACCTTTTCCTATGTACAGGAAGACGAGGAGCGCATATTTGGGGACTTGGTGAGAGACGTCACGTGTTTACCCACTCCCTCAATATTGGAGCTTGAGGGAAAATATGAACTGCATTTAATTCTGAGCTATATCTGACTACGCTTAATGAATATTATTGCATGCACATGACTCCTATGAGCATGCGTTCAATTCTGAGACTTTTTCCTCTCAACTATGTGGATTTTTGTACATGCTGTGCTTAGATCTCAAACAAGTATTTCTTGGACATTATCTTGTTGAACATTGAACTCTTGCAAGACGGATTTCCCCTCAGATTGAGTGATGAATAAACGGAAAGAGATCGCAGAGCATTATTAATACGGGTAGACATGGAAAAGTATCTTAGTAGTTGTGATAATTATTTTACTTGATTTTTCATTTGAAGACTTTTAGGTCTCACAGACTCAATGTGGGGTTCATGGCGACATCATTTTCCACCACCCCCATACGTTCTCTGTACTTTACTTGTATATATAGGTGAAGAACAGTGCTATATAATGTTTGTATTTTTTCTCTCTCTTGTATTCTAAGATTACTTATGGAAATGGTTTTAGCGAGATGGATCATATCATTCCTCATGAAACATCTATGTGTTGTTTTTGTTTTTTTATATATATGCCCCATATTTTTTCTGCATGTTTTCTCTTATTCTCTGTCTTAGTCGCAAAACCGGTGGGACAGATAGGGCAATGTGTCTTATTAATATACTTTTCTAAATGGTGAGTGGTACCTATTGATCCGTTTAATAATGGGGCTCGTGATATATTTTCACACGGGTGTAGTGACCTGAGATTGGGGACACTGGCATGCCCCCCTTCCCATGATCACAACTGGGGGACAAACACTGGGATTGACGCTCCGTGCGTGTCCGCTATAGACACTCTGGTGTTGTGTTTTTTAGGTATTTTCCACACCACTATGATTACTTGCAGGTTTTCGGATCCGATCCACCGGTTGTGTGCATTAGACACTATATATATGGCCCAACAGATATAGTGTGGGCTAGGTACTATGGATATTAGATGTATGCGCAAGATGTGTTGGACGCTTGCGCATGTGCAGTTTATAACAGTGTTTCCCAACCAGTGTGCCTCCAGCTGTTGCAAAACTACAACTCCCAGCATGCCCGGACAGTCTTTTGCTGTGCAGGCATGCTGGGAGTTGTAGTTTTGCAACAGCTGGAGGCACACTGGTTGGGAAACACTGGTTTATAACATGGGATGCAAGTTTTTTTTTTCAAAAAACTTTTTTTTTTTTTTAAACTTTTTTCTAAAAAGTTGTTTTTTTAACATGGTTGTTATCATGGGGGGGCTGGTCCTCTATTATAGTTTTTATTACACATGTGCACTATCTATTAAATGGGGTTTATTCACATACACTATGGTCATAAATTTTGATTATGCATTCAATTGGCTTAATATATAAATGTTGTGATTCGATTAGTAGCACATTGTATACATTTTTCACTTTTAAGATACTTTGATGTTTTTAACCATATTCACCAATTAATTATGTTTGATCATGTGCTACTTGCACACACCTGTATTTAGGTGTAGGTTTAGCACTGTGTTCATAGGCTTGACAAAGGCTCCATTGAGAGAGCTGAAATGCTGCATTGCTTTTGGGTGTAATAAAGATCCACGATTTTTCCACTTGAAGACCTGTATACACGTTGCCACTTGCTAGCCAATTCATATATCCAATTCAGACATACACATGCCAACAATGATACCTGCAGGCACCAGATTTCATCAACAGTCAAAGAAAATCACCCATCATTCAAATGAAACACGTGAATGTCAATCTCTTGTTAAACCCCCCAGGAGATTGGGACCGAAACCGGTATATCTACTCAGATTCCTTCTGATGGATCTTATGGTCCCAATCGCCTTTCCTAGAGGGAAACGGTATCACTTCAAGAACCGCAGATTTTAGAACACGGAGGTCGCCATCATGGAAGTCAATGACGTGATTTGCTACGTCAAAATCTCCTGAAGGAGAGAAAACAGACAATTTGTCAAAGATCCGGGAGAATTTAAAGGAAATAAGACCTATTGCTTTAATATCAAGCAAAGTACTCAGTCTGAATCTGAAATCTAATCATCTGAGGTTGAATATTCAGATTTGGAATCTGGTCAATCCCATAAAACAGCGGGATACGGTAAGGGCAGTTCTAATTATAAGAAGTCGGGGAAGTGGCAAAAATGCAGCAGACAATATGGGAGGAAATATGGGAGGAGGGGGACCTTCTGGTTCTTCTTCCTCTTCTTTGATCCCCTCAGTAAGCAATTCAACCTCTTTTTTAAGCAACAACTAGACATCTTACCAACTGAGGGATAGTACAAAAGGGGGCGACAATCGTGTATAAACGATGACTTACAAGTGATCATCTTGTCCTCCCGTACTCTGAATGAGACAGAGATTATTCTTCTTCAGAGGGGACTTTCATTTGTACCAACAACAAAATTTTACTTATTCCCATGGGTCAGAGACTTACACCTTTTTTGTAGGAGATTACAATGGCATAATTTTATTCAGAACTCCAAAAACAAACGTGTGATAAACTAGGGATAAACGTAAATGATTTTCCAGATCTGTAGACTCTAATGGATTTATGGGAAGAAGCCTCTAGAAATCTTGATGAGGGTCCCCTTATGGACCTACGTCCAATCAGTACCAAAATGCCTCCACCTTCCAATTCCGAACACATATATATCTTTTTACGGATAGTTGTTTCTGATTTAGAACTAGAAACAAAAAAATATTTTAGTCAAAATGTATCTAGGAACTTTGAAGGGGACAGTAACATTATTATGAAACCATCCAATAAGGGCGGCAATCTTGTCATTCTAGATTATTAAAGATAGCAGAAAATGTGTCTGGACCTCCTTAGATCCCTGCACTTGATCCCTCTGTGCAATTCATGTCAGAGTTAAAATCAATTCTCAGACAAGGTTTGAAGGATAATGTCATCAGTGAGGCAGAGTTCTACTTCCCAAATCACAACAAATTGCAACCTTTTATAGGCTGCCTAAAATTCAGGGGTTCACCCTCTCAAGGGTCATCAAATTGTCTCATGTGTCAATTCATTAACACAGAATAGGGGTATTTATCTCAACAAGGTACTGAGACAATTTGTCTCATCCCTTCCATCATTCACGAGAGACACTATGGACTTCCTTTGAAAGATTGAGACCTTATTGAAGGAACCTACTTATCTACTTGCAAGAATCTTTGCATACATCAATCCCGCATGATAAAAGAATGGCAGCAATTTTCTATTATTTTAGTACAAGAGAGGTGCAGTTCAACAAACAAACAGTTCATTCTTAGCCTCCTCTGCTTCACCCTCACACATAATTTTTTTCTGTTTAACTGGCTTCTCTACCACCAGCTAAGGGGGACTGCGATGGGAATCTCTTGTGCCCCCACATATGCAAATCTCTTCCTGGGCTGCTGGCAAGACAAGAGTGTTTTCCCTGATAATCAAGTCTGTTGGAATGACAAAACTATATAGACAATATATTCCTCATTTGGAATGGTAGTAAGGATGATTTCTATAAACTGATCGAGACATTGAACGATAATGAGTTTAGGCTTAGGTTTTGCGTTTGAGGTACAAATGGAGAGTATAACCTTTCTTGATGTGACAATTGGTAGACAGGAGGACAAGTTGGTCATCACTGTCTTTCGGAAACTAACTGCTACCAATAATATCCTCCACTGGAACAGTCACCATCCGCCTGCCCTCAAAAAAGGCATCCCAAAGGGACAGTACCTGCGTATGCGCAGGAACTGCTCCAATCATGAAAGCTTCTATGTGGAGTCAAGGAAACTGTATAGGAGACTTCAACAGAGGGGCTATCCTCAATCAATTCTCAGGGATGCATTTAATCATGTACAGACACGAGAAAGAAATGACCTTCTCATCCCCATGATTAAGGACCAGACAGATAAGGCTCTTATTCGCCTCATATCTACCTATGATGTCACTAACAAAGAGGTTAGAGACATCTTGAGAAAATATTGCCCAATTCTGTCTATGGACCCCGATCTCAAGAAGGCCGTTTCTCCCTTTCCCAAAAACACCTTTTGGAAGTGTAGAAGTTTTCATGACCAGTTGGTTCATAGTCATTATAATTGCCCGAAAAGGGCAGGAACATGGCTTGATAGGAAACGATGCGGTATGTTCCGCTGTGGTTCCTGCAAAGCATGTAGTTTTATACAAATATCTAAAACAGTAACTTGTTCCGTGACGAATCGCAGTTCTGACATTAAAGACTTCATAAACTGTAGAAGCAAAGGAGTGATTTATATCTGTCAATGTACTTGCCCAATGGATTACATAGGCAAGACAATTAGAGAATTAAGACGCAGGATTTGCAAACACATCAATGACATCAATAAGAAAAACGATACACTGGTAGCAAATCAAGTCATTGACTTCCATGATGGTGACCCCCGTGTCCTAAAATTTGCGGCGCTTAAAGCGATACCGTTCCCCCCTAGCAAAGGCATTTGGAAGCTGAGTGGATCTACTGGTTTCAGTCCCAATCTCCTGGGGGGGGGGGGGGATTGACGTTCACTTGTTTAATTTGAACGATGGGTAATTTTTTTTTAAATGCCTCTGCTTTCAGTTTTTGTAATATACCTGTAGCTAGCTTTTTGATGCGAGAAGCATCTGTATAATGTATGGTGGTGATATCGGCCGCTAAATCGTTGATTGTTGATGAAATATGGTGCCTACAGGTATCATTGTTGGCATGTGTATGTCTGAATTGGATATATTAATTGGCTAGCAAGCGGATATATATATATATATATATATATATATATATATACTGTATATAATAGTGTATCTATCATAAATTAGTATAACTAGGACCCTCACAATTTTCTGCTTTTGGATTTAATATAATAAGACTCCACTATAAATTACTGCATCGGGTGCCTCTGTGATCCATATTGTTGGGATCCCTCTATAGTGCCAGACTTAATCTGTGGAGCACATCGTTCATTTTATGCGTTCCACAGCGCTGGTAGCTGTGTGATCCCAGTAGCTGACGCATAGATATTGAGGATATACTTTCCAAATGTGTGTTCCACCCGACCAGAAGTGCAGACTCCTGCGGGCGGAAGTGCGATGCAGCGCTACTATTTAAGCCTGAGATCGGGCATTAGCTTTACTGCTGCAAGACCTATACCAGTCCAGGAGCCTACTAGCCCCTCACTCATCCATGTAAGTACTTATTCTCAGCCTGGGCGAGACTTTGCCTAATTTGAAAGAGACTACAAGCATTTAATTAACTTTCTCTTCCCTTATTATAGGGGTAGCATTATCAAACACATATGGACATATCTTGCTGGATAAATGTTTTCAGGGGCAAGTATTACATTTATCTGACTCCATCTTAATTACCCTATATCTTTATATCCAATGTCTTTTTCTGATGAACCCAGTGTTTTGGGGGAAACGCGTTGGAATGTGGGAACGTCTATTTGACATTAGTTATTTATTTGTGCCATCATTTAGGGTATCGATAGGGCGTGTTTAGGATAGGCACAAGGACAGAGAGCCCCTACCATCTGGGGGTATGTCTGGGCTGAGGGATATATATAGGGTGAATCAGCGATAGTTGATCCCCCAACTCACCTATACAGTAGACCTATTCCAATTACATGTGATGATATACAATTCTGACATATTTTGGTTTATTTATTATTTCATTATTTTTTTTAAGTATGCTATTTTAAGGATTATCCATAAAGTGTGTTTTTAGGACTCACACCTTTTGAATTTGTGAATTTAGAAACTTGCATGACTCATATTGGGTATTGGGAACATCTTTTTTTTTCTTTTTCATTTTGTACATTACATTTGTGGTGATAGAGCCTAGGGAGTTAACTGTACCATAGAAAAGTTGTACCTATAAAAGAGTCTTACAACCCTATAGAGGCACATATGGACAAAGTAAAGAAAGATGCAAGATATATATCCAGGGTTTTAAGCTTGCTAAAACCCATAGTGGTGCTGATAGGACTGATCTTTATGTCCTTAATTGCCTGGAAATTATTAATATTTTGGATTTTTCATTGTAGTAAAAGTGTAAATATGTCCATTTCAAAGGAAGGATGACAAGTGCAGTATCCCAGAGAAATCTGCAAATTGTGCATTTCTTTATGTAATGTAATGTCATGCTATGTATTGCACCCAGTATAACTATGTATGGATGGCACAGCCAGGGTTAACAATCCTGGCTTAGCCTTTGTAGGAGGTTAGGTGTAGACTGGCTTCACCTCCAGTTCTAGTCATTGATAGGGAGAGTTTGGAAGAGAGAGGAAGCTGTGACTTTTGCTCGCACATCTTAGAACTAAAAAGCTACAGAGACTCACCAATCTCTGCATGATCTATAGAAGGAATAGGACAAAGGAGAGAACCTAGAGTCTGCATGGCCGAGTCAGTAAGGTAACCTACTACCAAAAGCTCTGAAAGAAAATGTGTCATCAAAAATTGTAACAACTGTACTTTTTTCCTAATCTGTTTTTTATTTTCTGATTACAGATTTTTTTATTCTGTTTTCTGAACATCATTATGGAGACGGCCATCTTGCCTGAGATGTTCTTAACAGCAGTTAAAAAGCATTAAAGAAATTGCTTCACGGCAACCACATGGTCCATAGACACAATGGTCAGGAGGGGACCTCATTGACTTACATGGGAAGAGATAAGCTCTGACAGTCTCCTATTGTGAATGATGTGTCCTGTCTTGTCTATACACAGAGGTGGTATCTCCTTATCCAGGGGCGTACATAGTAATCATGAGGCCCCATAGAGAAACTCAGAATTGGGCCCCCCCCTAAAGGGTTAAAATGGCAGAACTGAGGCTGATTTACACCTGACAGTTTCAGCAATATAGCTGACACCAAAAGGCGATCACTGTGCTACACATCGACATAGCAGAGCAGGAAACGGTTAAAAAAAAGCATATGGAGGCTGCTGTGTAGTCAGTAAGCAGTGTGTGTGTGTGTGTATATATATATTGTGGTAAGGTGCAAGGTACCGTTGTCGATGGCAGGTACGTGTCACCGAGGTTCCTGGCCTCGGTGAGGTGAGAGCCGGGTTTTTATGTGTCAGCAGCAGCTAGTGCTGCTTGACATTGTTAGTTAGTTTGGCTGCAAAGCCAATCCGGGACGGCTCTTACTGGGAGTAGGCAAAGAGTTGGGTGGGTGCCTACTCCCCACGGTCCAGGCCGGACTTTTCCCGGGCCTTTAAAAGACAGCCAGCACCAGCAAGTGGGGGTGATTATCCTGGAGCTGGTGTTAGGCTGTGGAATCATCTGAGTTTGGGAGTTCTGATCCATTCTGTGCTGTGTGGAGTTCACGCTGGAAGCAAGAGCCCAAGCAAGGAGGAGTGCAGACGGCCTGGAAGCATGAGGTCGATCGCCTTGCGGCTGGATTGACAGCCAGGTGCGAACCTGCACCTAAAACCTCCCAGGTGACTGGAACCTGTTTTTGGAGTGTTTTGTTTTGCCTCATGATTTCGGATGTGTGTGATTTAACCACTTGAAGACCACAGGTTTATACCCCCCTAGTGACCAGGCCCTTTCTTACAAATCCGCACTACACTACTTTCACCGTTTATTGCTCGGTCATACAACTTACCACCCAAATGAATTTTACCTCCTTTTCTTCTCACTAATAGAGCTTTCATTTGCTGTATTTCATTCTTGCTGACATTTTAACTTTTTTTGCTATTAATAAAAATGTAACGACATTTTTGCAAAAAAATGACATTTTTCACTTTCTGTTGTAAATTTTTTTTTTAAAAACTACATTTCTATATAAATTTTTCACAAAATTTATTGTTCTACATGTTTTTAAAAAAAAAATAATCCAATAAGTGTATATTTATTGGTTTGGGTAAAAGTTATAGCGTTTACAAACTATGGTGCAAAAAAGTGAATTTCGGCATTTTGAAGCAGCTCTGACTTTCTGAGCACCTGTCATGTTTCTTCAGGTGCTAGAATGCCAAGAAAGTATAAATACCCCCCAAATGACACCATTTTAGATAGAAGACACCCCAAAGTATTCACGGAGGGGCATGGTGAGTTCATGTATCATTTCATTTTTTTTCACAAGTTAGCGGAAAATGACACTTTCTGAGGAAAAAAAAATAATAATAAAGTTTCCATTTCTGCTAACTTCTGGCAAAAAAATATAAAATCTCAGACGGACTCACTATGCCCCTCAGTGAATACCTCGGGGTGTCTACTTTCTGAAATGGGGCCATTTGTGGGGTGTGTTTACTGCTCTGGCATTTTGGGCGGGGCAAAATTGTGAGCAGCCCTGTAAAACCTAAAGGTACTCGTTGGAATTTGGGCCCCTTTGCGCACCCAGGCAGCAAAAAAGTGTCACACACGTGGTATCGCCGTACTCAGGAGAAGTAGGGCAATGTGTTTTGGGGTGTATTTTTACATATACCCATGCTGGGTGAGAGAAATATCTCTGTAAATTGACAACTTTGAATAAAATTTTTTAAAAAGTTGTCATTTACAGAGATATTTCTCACACCCAGCATGGGTATATATAAAAATACACCCCAAAACACATTGCCCTACTTCTCATGAGTTCGGCGATACCACATGAGTAACACTTTTTTGCAGCTAAGATGCGCAAAGGGGCCCAAATTCCAATGAGTACCTTTAGGATTTCACAGGGCATTTTTACGCATTTGGATTCTCACGCTTTAGGACCCCTAAAATGCCATGGCAGTATAAATACCCCACAAGTGACCCCATTGTGGAAAGAAGACACCCCAAGGTATTCCGTGAGGGGCATGGCGAGTTCACAGAAAAAAAAAAATTTTGGCACAAGTTAGCGGAAATTGATTTTTATTTTTATTTTTTACAAAGTCTCATATTCCACTAACTTGTGACAAAAAATACAATTTTACATGAACTCGCCATACCCCTCACGGAATACCTTGGGGTGTCTTCTTTCCACAATGGGGTCACATGTGAGGTGTTTGTACTGCCCTGGCATTTGAGGGTCTCCGCAATCATTACATGTATGGCCAGCATTAGGAGTTTTTGCGATTCTCCGTATATTGAGCATACGGGTAATGAGATTTTTTTTTTCCGTTCAGCCTCTGGGCTGAAAAAAAAAAAAAAAAATTAACGGCACAGATTTTTTCATTCGCATCAATCAATGTGGATGAAAAAATCTCTGCCAAAATCAGTGACTGCGGTGCGGTGGGCTGGGCGCTAGCTACCTAACAAGTAGCTAACTAACTGGCGGTGATAAGGGACCCTTATTGCCCATTCTCACGTCCGCAATTCGGTTTGCGGAACGGAATTGCGGACCCATTCATTTTTATGGGGACAGACTTTGTCCCGCTCGGATCCGGAATTACGGATCCGCGCTCCGGGTCTGCACTTCCGTTCCGCAAAAATATAGAACATGTCCTATTCTTGTCCGCAATTGCGGACAAGAAAAGCATTTTCTATATAGTTCTGTGCGGATCTGCAAATGCGGAAAGCACATTGCCGGTGTCCGTATTTTGCGGATCTGTAGATCCATGGATCCGCAGATCCATGGATCCGCAGATCCATGGATCCGCAAAACACATACTGAACGTCTGAATGAGCCTGTAGGGGGTGATTAGTGACAGGGGGGGTGACAGGGGGTGATCAGGGGGTGATCGGGGGGGTGACATGGGTGATCAGGGGTTAATCAGTGGTGGTGGGGGGTGTAGTGATTGCTGCACTTTTCCTATGTTTCCTCTGGTGGTCCCAAACAAAGGGACCACCAGACGAGCAGATAGCAGGCATATCAGACGCTGTTTAAAAAACAGCGTCTGATATGCGATTTAAATGCGTTTTTTTCCGCATCTACAGCCTGCCAGCGCATGATCAGCGCTGGCAGGCTGTAGTTTCAGTTGTCCCGGCTCCGATCACATGAACGCGCGCGCACGACGCGCGCGCGTTCATGTGAAATCTCAGGTCTCACGAGATGACGCCGATAGGCGTGACTGAGACCTGAGAGAGCCGCCGCGCTGACGCCCATCGGCGTTAGCGTGGCGGCAAGTGGTTAACACAAGAGACTGTTTATTGTTTATGTTGTGCAAGTGTGAATAAAACACTGATTATTGCACCTTCTGGACTCCCTGTTTTGCCTCTGTACTGCACCCGCACCGCTATCTACCAGAGCGACTCCCCACATTTGGTGTCGGATGCAGGCATGCGCAATGAGGCTGGCGTGAACGCCGAAATTTTTTTGTTTTGCTGGGCACGAGTGCATGGAATATATTAAACCTGCAAAGTTACAAGCAGGAATTTCTGGCAACATGGAGGCGATTGTAAAAGCTCTCATGGAGGCTAACCTGCAGCAGCGGGAGGCTAACAAGCAGCAGCAGGAGACTAATCAGCTGCTTTTACAACACGTGATGGCTTTGCAAACGGCAGGAGCGTCCCAACACGTCCATGATGCCCGGAAAGCGGTCCGTGCCGTGCGGCGATCCCAAAGATGACCCCCTCAGACGACGTTGAGACCTATCTGGCGGTCTTTGAAAAGGTGGCCGTGAGGGAGAAGTTACCCCGTGACCAGTGGGCTGAAGTGGTCGCTCCGTTCCTGGCATCCGGACCCCAGCAGGTTTTCTCTGATTTGGCAGATGACCAGGCTGCTGATTACCCCACGGTGAAGGGGGAGATCCTGGCCAGACTGGGGGTGAACGTGTTAGTCCGGTGCTCAGCGGGTCCACCAGTGGGACTTTAAAGCGGCTGAACACGCCCGGCCGCAGTACTATGAGTTGCTGCACAGGTTGCAAAAATGGCTGCAGCCTGATATTCTAAGTCCGACTGCTATGCTGGACCGTCTGCTGGCTGACATGTTCTGGAGGGCCTTGCCTTACCCCCTTCAGCACTGGATCGGCCAGGTGTCACCCACCAATGCCCTAGAAATGGTCGACCTGGTGGAGCGCTATGAGGCCACAAAAAACTTGAAAGGGGGTGTTGTTGGGAGGGGGCCAGTTAAACCCCGGAGGTCTCCCATCCAGTCCCGACGACTGGTACCCGAGAAACCTGCTCGGGTGTACCCCTGTAGACCCGGCCCCGATAGTCTGCTGGCGGTGTCACGAGCCTGGCCACGTAAGGGCCGACTGTCCACAGTGGGGAGAACCCATGGAGACTAATTATGGGTACCGGGCTTCCATGTATGCCCGGAGACTGTGTGCAACCGGCACCCCGAGACAATGGACAATCGTCACCTGTGCCAGGTGCAAGTGGGTGATAATCTGGCAGTGGCGCTGCTGGACTCAGGGAGCCTAGTAACCCTGGTAAGTGCTGCCCTGGTACAGCCCACCCAGTATACGGGCCGGAAAGTTGGTGTGGTGTGCATACATGGAGACTTAAAGGACTATCCCACTGCCGTAATGTCTCTGTCCACGGTGGCCGGCACATGGACTTGTGAAGTGGCGATCTCCACAAAGCTACCTTATGAACTAATAATTGGGAGAGACTTCCCTGGTTTTCCGTCCCTATGGCCTGAGATGAAAGTGACTAATAGCCATGAGACAGGGGTTACCCAAGCAGAGTGGCCTGGTTCCAGTGGAAGGCCAGAGCCCTGGGAGCCCGAGTCCGAAGGGCCTGCCGTAGGGGTGACCACCACTTCTGTGATAGAGGGGGAGACACCCCCACTGAGTGTAATGGTGGGAGACATGGAGGACTTGCCACCAGGACCTGAGTTGGCAGACCTCCACGTCTCCGGAGACAATTTTGGGACCGCCTAACACCGGGACCAAACCCTAACCAGGGCCTGGGAGAATGTGGTGGAAATTGATGGTAAACCCCAGAAGCCAGGGGCTGAGTTAATATTTCCCGCTTTGTCGTTCACCAAGAAATGTTATATCGGGTGAACCAAATCTGGGTGAATCTGTTGAACAGTTGGTGGTGCCCACAGCGTATCGCAAGCTTGTCATGGAGCTTGCCCACCAACATGTTCTTGGGGGACACTTGGGGTGGCAGAAAGCCCAAGACCGCATACTGCAGCGGTTTTATTGGCCTGGTGTGTTTAAGGAGGTAGAAGAATATTGTAAATCTTGTCCAACCTGTCAGGTAAATAGCCCCCAGCCACATTTCCGTAGTCCCCTTGTACCTCTTCCAATCATTGAGGTCCCATTTGAGCGTATCGCTATGGATCTAGTCGGGCCTGTACCAAAGTCTGCCAGGGGCCACCAACACATTCTGGTAGTTCTCGACTATGCCACTGGTATCCGGAGGCGGTGCCTCTGCGACATACCTCAGCTAAGCTCATTGCCAAAGAGTTAATGGAAATGTTTTCCCGTGTGGGCCTGCCAAAAGAGATTCTGACAGACCAAGGGACCCCTTTTATGTCCAAAGTTATGAGGGAACTGTGTAAATTATTGCGTATAAAGCAATTACGGACGTCCGCTTACCATCCGCAAACGGACGGTCTTGTCGAAAGGTTTAACCAAACTCTAAAAATATGTTAAAAAGGGTGGTGTCTAGAGATGGGAAGGACTGGGACCTGCTTCTGCCCTATCTCATGTTCGCAGTGCGAGAGGTGCCCCAGGCCTCTACTGGGTTCTCGCCTTCGAACTGCTTTATGGCAGACACCCTCGGGGCCTGTTGGATATCGCCAAGGAAGCGTGGGAACAACAGCCTGTCCCCCACAAAAGTGTCATTGAGTATGTCACCCAGATGCAGGAACGGATGGAAAGGGTGTTGCCGCTGGTCCGGGAGCATATGGAGGCAGCGCAACAAGCCCAGAGTAGGGTGTATAATCGTCAGGCTCGGGTACAGGACTTCAATCCGGGAGATCGGGTTTTGGTTCTGGTACCCACCCTTGACAGCAAGTTCCTAGCTAGGTGGCAGGGCCCCTATGAGGTGATCGAGAAGGTAGGGGAAGTAATTACAAGGTACACCAGCCAGGGCGGCGCAAGCCGGAGCAGGTGTACCACGTGAATTTACTAAAGCCGTGGAAGGATAGGAACACGACCGACGACAACAGCCCCCGGTCAGGGCTTCTGGGTGAGAAGGGTCCAGCCCCACAGTTCGTGGCCTGCGAAGCGGTAGCCACGGTAAAAATTGCAGACAGCCTGTCTTCTAAACAAGTTCAGGAAGTCAGGGAGTTCATCAGTCGGAACACGGATGTGTTCTCGGACCTCCCTGGCCGCACGTCTCTCGTCCAACATGACATCGTCACTGAGCCCCAGGCCAAAATCCGGTTAAAACCATACCGGGTACCTGAGGCTCGGCGACGGGCCATCGCGGAGGAAGTGCAATTAATGTTGAAGCTCGATGTCATTGAGGAGTCGAAAAGTGAGTGGGCCAGTCCCATAGTCCTAATACCCAAGCCGGATGGGACGTTACGGTTCTGCAACGATTTTCGCAAGTTAAATGAAGTGTCCAAGTTTGATGCGTATCCCATGCCCCGGGTAGACGAGCTTGTTGAGAGTTTAGGACAAGCCCGGTATTTTTCTGTGCTGGACCTCACTAAAGGGTACTGGCAGGTACCCTTAACGGAGTCGGCCAAGGAAAAACGCTTTGTTACTCGCAGGGCCTGTATCATTACAAGGTGTTACCCTTTGGCCTGCATGGCGCCCCCGCCACCTTCCAAAGGTTAATGGATATTGTGCTGCGACCTCACCGTCGGTACGCTTCGGCCTACTTAGATGATGTAATCATCCACAGCACCGACTGGGAAAGCCATTTACCCAAAGTGCAGGCGGTAGTGGATGCCCTGAGGAAAGCTGGACTAACCGCCAATCCAAAGAAGTGTGCGATTGGGTTGGAAGAGACCAAGTATCTGGGATATGTTATTGGGCGGGGAGTCATCAAGCCGCAGGTAACTAAGGTAGAGGCCATACGTAACTGGCCCCGACCGGTCACCACCAGGCAGGTAAAGTCCTTCCTGGGAATGGTAGGGTACTACATGCGGTTTGTGCCCCACTTTGCCACAATAGCAGCGCCGTTGACAGACCTGTTGAAGGGGCGAAAGTCTGGGAAGGTTAGCTGGAGTGAGAAGGCGGAGGAGGCTTTCTCTGCTCTGAAGTCGGCCCTGCGTGGGTCCCCGGTTTTGGTGACGCCCGACTTCAAGAGAGAATTTGTGGTACAGACCGATGCCTCTGAAGTGGGCCTCGGGGCTGTACTCTCTCAGGAAATCAATGGGGAGGAGCATCCCGTGGTTTTCCCGAGTCACAAACTCACCCCAGCCGAGACCAGGTACAGTATAGTGGAGAGAGAGTGCCTGGCCATCAAGTGGGCACTAGAGTCTCTCCGCTATTATCTGCTAGGAGAAAGTTCCGTCTGGTGACCGACCATTCCTCTAAAGTGGATGTGCCAGGCGAAAGACAGGAATGCTCGGGTCACCAGATGGTTCTTGTCTCTGCAGAATTTCAAGTTTTCGGTAGAACACAGGGCAGGCCGCTTGCAGGGTAACGCAGATGCCCTGTCCCGCGTCCACTGCCTCACATGTGTTCACCCCCTCAGGGTTGAACAAAGGGAGGGTATGTGGTAAGGTGCAAGGTACCGTTGTCGATGGCAGGTACGTGTCACCGAGGTTCCTGGCCTCGGTGAGGTGAGAGCCGGGTTTTTATGTGTCAGCAGCAGCTAGTGCTGCTTGACATTGTTAGTTAGTTTGGCTGCAAAGCCAATCCGGGACGGCTCTTACTGGGAGTAGGCAAAGAGTTGGGTGGGTGCCTACTCCCCACGGTCCAGGCCGGACTTTTCCCGGGCCTTTAAAAGACAGCCAGCACCAGCAAGTGGGGGTGATTATCCTGGAGCTGGTGTTAGGCTGTGGAATCATCTGAGTTTGGGAGTTCTGATCCATTCTGTGCTGTGTGGAGTTCACACTGGAAGCAAGAGCCCAAGCAAGGAGGAGTGCAGACGGCCTGGAAGCATGAGTTCGATCGCCTTGCGGCTGGACTGACAGCCAGGTGCGAACCTGCACCTAAAACCTCCCAGGTGACTGGAACCTGTTTTTGGACTGTTTTGTTTTGCCTCATGATTTCGGATGTGTTTGATTTAACACCAAGAGACTGTTTATTGTTTATGTTGTGCAAGTGTGAATAAAACACTGATTATTGCACCTTCTGGACTCCCTGTTTTGCCTCTGTACTGCACCCGCACCGCTATCTACCAGAGCGACTCCCAACAATATATATATATATATACACACATACACACACAGTATACAAACACACAGCAGCACTCCTACTAACCCTGTCCCTGCTACACATACTGTATATGACACCCCTAGCCTCAGCCAGCAGACACCTATGAGTATTGTAGTGACTAGTGAGCTCACTACCTGCTGGCTCTGTACCAGCTCAGTTTGGTCCCTGAAAGAGTTAATCCCTACCTCTGCAGGTCTGTGGTCTGGAGGAGGTCAGGAGAAGGTCAGAGCAGTGAAGCTCTGCTGAAGTTGCTGGTAATGGAGCAGACAGTGAAGACAGGAGGACGTCAGGTCATTGTGTGTTGGTCAGTAAGCAGAGCAGGGAACACAGCCTCTCCCTGCTTACTGACCAGCTCAGTATCTTGGGCAGATGGCAGCAGCTGCAAGGAGGAAAGGAGCTGTGCATTTAGGTTGGAAAGGGGGCGGGGCCATTCAGCCTAGCCGGGCCCTTCATACTCACGGGCCCCATAGCAACCGCCTAGTCTGCCTATATGGGCAGTACGCCAGTGTCCTTATCATTAAAGCCAGGTTTAGAATAACATATAACTGCAGTAAAGTGATCTGTACAGATCAAGAAGTGGCACCTATTATTAGGCTTAGGCTGGATTCACATCTGCGGTTTTCTCTGGGAGGTTACTGTATTTGGCAGAGCCTGATACCACCACGCACTGCCGTAATAGGATCTGGGGCGATCCGGCCGCTTAGCAGCATATGTGCCAGTTTTTGGACGGACAAAAAATGCTGCATGTATTATTTCTTGTTTGGCCGAGAGGCTGTATGTACGCCAGATACAGTGACTTCTGGCATTCTGTTCCACCGATGGAACAGACTGCCATAATTAAGGACGCAGATGTGAACCTAGCCTTAGTGACCAGAGTAAGAAAACAGGATTTAAACAATAGGTCATTTTCTGATGACACATGCCTTTTAAGAGTTTACTGCAGTGAGGGACACTGTTAAGATACCCTTCACATCTGGACATGACCTGGCCAGTCATTTCTCTACAACCCTGTATCCCTCAGTGGACATTACAGCTACCATTGCAAGATAGCCATAACTCCCATCCTTGCTTAAATCCATACATTGTTATCTGGGAAGAATTGCACGATGTACAGTTGGTACTGTGTTTTGCCTTTGTAGGATGTACTACAACTCCTATTTTGCACTTCAGTAAAGAGAAATGTTTATTCTGCTTCATCTTGCCTGGTTTCCTGACTCCTACACCATACGCCGGCCATTGTACTCTACAGTCCCTGCCTTGCACCCATACAAACACTCAACATAATACGCACCCCGACTACCATCAGGCAGAAGCCCCAGAACCTTATAAAAGGCTTAGATGAATTCATAAAATTAAATAATGTTAATGCTCATGTAAATACGTAAAAGTCTGAGTCTCACTTCCCTTTTCTAAAATTCACATCCCCACCTATTCCTTGGTTGAACTTGATGGACTTATGCCCTTTTTTAACCGTATTAACTATGTAACTATATAACTGTGTAACCAGGGTGTGCCCTGGAGGCAGGAAGGTGCGCCCTCTTTTAACTGCACGGCCCTAGAGAGCAACGATGTGAGGAAAGCCACTGTGATTCTTGTGTTGGGATGCACCTATGAACGGCTGTTGTCAAAAGGTTTCCTAACAAGAAGAGAGAACCGCACCCAACCTGTCAACAACACCTGGACAGTCCGGCAGAAGATAAGCTATCATATCTGATGTCCACAGGACCATCTCCAGCATTTACTGCATGCATTGTGATTGACTGTTCTTCTGTGTACTTCTATGTTCCATGCTGTAATAACCTTCTGTTTTAGCCGAATGTTAGTGCACTCATTTTACAAGTAAGTGCATGCTGTCACTTTATTACAGATTTGCACAACCTGTGGCTCTTGGATAACATACCTGTGATACCATTCTGTGTGGCCCCCAACTCTCTGGTACCAGACATACTTGTCTGTGTCTAGTGGTATGTAGTGTGGATGCAGTGACTGGAAAGTACTAATGCAAAACTGTGTAACTGTCTCTGAGTCTCCCGTCGGTGTGGGCCTTCAAAAAGGGATGGATAGGTGACCACTACACAAGTTTATAGGAGTATTGAAAGAATTGACTGTTTCAGCAACTCACATATACTACATTGAAGAGAGAGACAAGTGCATGTATGGTCTCTTCTTTTCTGGAGTGTGAACAGAGAAGAAAAGGAGTCACATTCTCTTGATAGATGGGAATCCTGGAAGTAGAACCTGCACCTAGCAGACGTTTACGGCATATCATTTTAATATACCATAAATGCCTCAGATGTCGATAAGTTTTATTGTGGGCCTTTGGACTGGTTCAATCTGACAATGTGGCCTTCAGACCAGAGAAGGGTGCACATCTCTGTGTATTGTAACCTTACCTACATAATAATTATCTAATTTTGAGCAACTGTTTCATGTTGTTTTATCCACAAAAATACATTTCGATTTAAGGGGGCTTAAGAGTTTTATTTTAATTTTGCACATGTTATGAGCAGGGGTTAAAGGGGTTGTCCCATAAAAAATATTCTACAGTTTTCAACTCAGCACCTGGATCTGAATACTTTTGTAATTGCAGGTAATTAAAAATTTGGCATAGTCACCGAGTTATTTAATAAAATGTATGTGTATAGCGCCACCTGCTGTTTGTTTTTTTCTTATTTCTTTCACTTGTTCACTGAGATGGCCGCACATGCTCAGTTTCATCCTTCAACTGCCTCCTGAGCTGTGATAGGCAGATCATGGACACGCCCCCTGAGATGCAACATAAAAGACACTCCCCTTGAGCTGCCAGCTTGATATAAATCTAGCAGAGCAATGAAAGGGGAAATCTCTGGATCCATGTGATTTACGATTTTCATTTTTTACATCAGTCATGGGATAACCCCTTTAAGTCAGCTCCTAGGCTGGACAATCCCTATGTCACTGAAATATTCAAGAATTTGAATGTTCATTTTCCTAATAGTGCAGCCCACACAGGTACATATAATCATATTAACCAGTACAGGACCGCCTAACGCAGGGATGCGTCCTGCGGGCAGTCCTGTAGCTCTGAGATGACGCGTCGGCGCGTCATCTCGTGAGAGCCGAGACTTCCTGTGAACGCGCGCGCGTGCGCGTTCACAGAGAAGCGCGTCTCGGCAGTTAGGCTACAGCCTGCCAGCGATGATCCATCGCTGGCAGGCTGTAGATGCGATATAAATCGCATCAAACAGCTATATCAGACGCTGTTCACAAAACAGCGTCTGATATAGCTGCTACCTGGTCCTCTGGTGGTCCCATTTGCTGGGATCGACCACCAGAGGACCAGGTAACACTGTAAAGTTGCACCAAACACTACACTAACCCCCCACCCCCTCACCTATTAACCCCTTGATCACCCCATCTAGACCCCTGATCACCCCCTGTCATTGATCACACCCCTTGTAAGGCTCCATTTAGACGTCCATATGTGTTTTGCGGATCCGTGAATTCACGGATCCGCGGATCCGATCCGCAGATCCTCAAAACACGGACACCGGCAATGTGCTTTCAGCATTTTGCAGATCCGCACATTGCCAGAACTATATAGAAAATGCTTTTTCTTGTCCGCAATTGCGGACAAGAATAGGACATGTTCTATATTTTTCCGGAACGGAAGTGCAGACCCAGAAGCGCGGATCCGTAATTCCGGATCCGAGCGGGACAAAGTCTGTCCCCATAGAAATGAATGGGTCCGCAATTCCGTTCCGCAAACAGAATTTCGGACGTGTGAATGGGGCATAAGGGTCCCCTATCACCGCCAGTTAGTTAGCTACTTGTTAGGTAGCTAGCGCCCAGCCCACCGCACCGCAGTCACTGATTTTGGCACAGATTTTTTTATCCACATTGACCGATGCGAATGAAAAAATCTGTGCCGGTCATTTTTTTTTTTTTCAGCGCAGAGGCTGAACGGAAAAAAAAATCTCATTACCCGTATGCTCAATATACGGAGAATCACAGATACTCCTAATGCTGGCCATACATGTAATGATTGCGGAGACCCTCAAATGCCAGGGCAGTACAAACACCTCACATGTGACCCCATTTTGGAAAGAAGACACCCCAAGGTATTCGCTGAGGGGCATAATGAGTCCATGAAAAATTAAACTTTTTGTCAAAAGTTAGCAGAAAGGGAGACTTTGTGAGAAAAAACAATAAAAAATCAATTTCCACTAACTTGTGCCAAAAAAATCTTCTATGAACTCGCCATGCCCCTCATGGAATACCTTAGGGTGTCTTCTTTCCAAAATGGGGTCACATGTGGGGTATTTCACTGCCCTGGCATTTTAGGGGCCCTAAAGCGTGAGAAGAAAAATGCGTAAAATGCCCTCCTAAAAAGTACTCATTGGAATTTAGGCCCTTTGCGCATCTTGGCTGCAAAAGTGTCACTCATGTGGTTTCGCTGCACTCAGGAGAAGTAGGGCAATGTGTTTTGGGGTGTATTTTTACATATACCCATGTTGGGTGAGAGAAATATCTCTGTAAATTGACAACTTTGAATAAAAAAATGTAAAAAGTTGTCGTTTACAGCGATATTTCTCACACGCAGCCCAAAACACACCCCAAAACACATTGCCCTACTTCTCCTGAGTACGGCGATACCACATGAGTGACACTTTTTTGCAGCCTGGGTGCGCAAAGGGGCCCTAAAACCAATGAGTACCGTTAGGCTTTCACAGGCCATTTTTATGCAATTGGATTCTCACGATTTAGGGGCCCCTAAAATGCCAGGTGAGTATAAATACCCCACATGTGACCCCATTTTGGAAAGAAGACACCCCAAGGTATTCCGTGAGGGGCATGGCGAGTCCACAGAATTTTTATTTTTTGGCACAAGTTAGCGGAAATTGATATTTTTTTTTTTTTTATTTTGTTTTTTACAAAGTCTCATATTCCACTAACTTGTGACAAAAAATAAAATTTTACATGAACTCACCATACCCTCACGGAATACCTTGGGTGTCTTCTTTCCAAAATGGGGTCACATGTGGGTATTTATACTGCCCTGGCATTTTAGGGGCCCCTAAAGCGTGAGAAGAAGTCTGGAATCCAAATGCGTAAAATGCCATGTGAAATTCTAAAGGCACTCATTGGTTTTAGGGCCTTTGCACCAGGCTGCAAAAGTAACACTCATGGGTATCGCCGATCAGGAGAAGTAGGGCAATGTGTTTGGGGTGTATTTTTATATATACCCATACTTTGTGTGAAAATATCTCTGTAAATGACAACTTTAAAAATTTTTATACAAAGTTGACAATTTACAGAGATATTTCTCTCACCCAACATGGGTATATGTAAAATACACCCCAAAACACATTGCCCTACTTCTCCTGAGTACGGCAATACCACATAAGTGACACTTTTTGCAGCCTGGGTGCGCAAAGGGCCCAAATTCCAACGAGTACCTTTAGGTTTTACATGGCGGCTCACAATTTAGCCCCGCCCAAAATGCCAGAACAGTAAACACACCCCACAAATGACCCCATTTCGGAAAGTAGACACCCCAAGGTATTCACTGAGGGGCATAGTGAGTCCGTCTGAGATTTTTTTTTTTTGCCAGAAGTTATCAGAAATTTAAACTTTTTTTTTTTCTCAGAAAGTGTCATTTTCCGCTAACTTGTGAAAAAAATGAAATGATACATGAACTCACCATGCCCCTCCGCGAATACTTTGGGGTGTCTTCTTTCTAAAATGGTGTGATTTGGGGGTATTTATACTTTCCTGACATTCTAGCACCTGAAGAAACATGACAGGTGCTCAGAAAGTCAGAGCTGCTTCAAAATGCCGAAATTCACTTTTTGCACCATAGTTTGTAAACACTATAACTTTTACCCAAACCAATAAATATACACTTATTGGACTTTTTTTATCAAAGACATGTAGAACAATAAATTTAGAGAAAATTTATATAGAAATGTAGTTTTTTTTGAAAAATTTTACAACAGAAAGTGAAAAATGTCATTTTTTTGCAAAAATGTCGTTAAATTTGTATTAATGGCAAAAAAAGTAAAAATGTCAGCAACAATGAAATACCACCAAATGAAAGCTCTATTAGTGAGAAGAAAAGGAGGTAAAATTCATTTGGGTGGTAAGTTGTATGACGAAGCAATAAACGGTGAAAGTAGTGTAGTGCGGAATTGTAAAAAGTGGCCTGGTCATTAAGGGTGTTTAAGCTAGGGGGGCTGAAGCAGTTAACTACTGCCTCCGAATTCTAATTTAGGTATTATTTAACCTGGCATGATGAAAATTAAGTGAAATCTGCGGGCAGCATGCCATGGAGTAGGAGGAGCTAAGTAGACTTATATACAGTTTTGTGGGAAAATATTTAGTAGAAATTGTGTTGTATTCATCTATCTGTGCTCATTCTGGACCAAGGAGTCATGTGGGTTGTCTTAATCAGTGACAGTCAGCACTCTCATACAGGGAAGCTCTCAGTCACACCAGAGCTGTTGATTCTGGGATCTGTTGGGCAGTAAACAGTCTCACAATTTGTCTTGACCTGCATCAGGCTGCGTCCACCATTAGGGCTACTAGTTTTTGGAGTAATGAAACTGATTCCAGACCACTTTCTGAAGAGTGTCTGTACTGTGGGCTGCGGAAGGCCTTGGAGAATACTGCTGTTTGCAACTAGAGTCTAAGAGAGTGCCAATCCAAGGTGCACTGCAAGGTTAAGTTAAAGTGAATTGTTCTTGGAGCTATTTTAGCCTGTAAACAACACTGTAATCAATATGTTGTGTGTCCTATAAGAGAGACTGTTACATTACCATTAGTAACCACCAAGCTCTGTGCCTCTGTAGATGCCAAGGTTCAAGCCTGCTTACTCTTTCTGGAGTAGGGCTCTGTAACATGGCCACAGGCAACACCAAAAGCAGAAAGAAAATATTATCATTTAGCTAACCTTAAAATGAATGAAAATTTGGCTCGCAAAACAATCCTAGGCAGACCATGGAGAATGGGGGGAGGGGGGAGAAATACCACTTTGTCTCGTGATAATGAGAATATGTGTAGATGAAAAATAGTTGGCTCCTGCACTCATCTAGTAACAAATAAAATGTAAAAACACTGTTCATTGTAGCATATTAAAAATACATCCCGGGATGTTTACGCGTTTCAAGCCACAGTCAGGGGCTCCATTTTTAAAGCATGTGCTCAATGAATCACACAGGTGAAACTTGATAACACAAGTTTACCCCTAAATGATAAAAATGTAATTACATAGACAGGTTGGTGGAGGCCTCTAGAGGAAGAACTTGGTGGGTGCCCCCAGATATATATATATATATATATATATATGTGTGTGTTGGGCACGAATATTCCAAACGTGAATATTAATCAAGAATATCAGCACTTCGAGAATTTGCGAATATTTAGAATATAGTGATATATATTCGTAATTTTGAATATTCTAGATTTATTTTAATCAGTAACCTCCCTTCTTGCTTGTGGGCTTGAGAAGGCTGCAATGTCTTTGTCTGAGCTTAGCAACATCCCTAGCAACCAATAGGAAAGTTGCATACCCCTTTTCTATATAGGAAACTCCCCAGCAGCCACTGTATGCAGTATTTTGCAGATCTAAGAGAGACAGCAGTGTTATTGCTGTGCTCTCTGCTTTCCTGTGTCATGACATTAAATAGTTAGCTTATATATATAATATAGATAGTTAGTGGGAGATAGTCAGTGTAGGTTAGATAGTAATATAGTGTAGCTGACGTTCTGGTTCTGCTGTCTATACATACATGCTACATACATACACAGTGCTGTAATGTCACAAGTTCACAACAATACTTAGTGCACCAATTACTAATATGTAGTCAGACCTGCTAAAATGTAAGTTGCACGTATTGCGCCAAAATATTTGCATCATTAGTGCCGATTTTGCAATTGCGAATATATTGGAGCACTCTATCTGCATATAAAGCTATTGTAATGTTCTGCCGTGCCAACCATTTTCTCCAGTCCCAGGAAACGTCTAGCAGCTTGAAAAATATAGCTATAGTGACCCAAACCTGTATTTCACGTGCATTACACGAATATTACATTGCCGATTTTTCTCAATCAAGAAAATAATCTCAAATTCGCGAAGATATGACAAATATTCTACCAAATATTTGCAAAATATCACGAATTCGAATATTGCCCCTGCTGCTCATATATATCTACAGTAGTTATACACACGGACAAAATTGCTGGTTCCGTTAAAGAAATTAAAACCCACAATGTTCACTAAAATAACTTGAAACTAACAAAAGTAAAAATAAAAAAATAAAAATTACTGAAAATAAGCTAATGAAAATCAGACATTGCCTTTGAATTGTTTTTCAACGGAATAATTTTAAAAAACAAACTAATAAAACTGGCGTGGAGAAAAATTATGGTAACCCTCGATAATTTGACCATAAGGACATGTTAAACTAAAGTGTGTCCTGTAATTAACATTTTAAACTTGCAAGCAGTCCTGTTTAAAGGGTAGAAAGAAAATGGAAGACCTTTTGTTAAAGGTAAAGGCTGTACGCTTGATGTTCCTGTTACTACAGTTGCACATATTATTCAGCAGTTTAAGGTCCACAGGCCTGTAGCCAACCTCCTTAGACGTGGCCACAAGAGGAAAATCGATAACAAATTGAAGAGACTGATGATACGAATGGTGACCAAAGATATCAGAACGACTTCCAAAGTGTTTAGAGGTGAACTCCAAGGTTAAGGTACATTAGTGTTAGATCGCACCATCTGTCGCTGTCTTAGCCAAAGTGGACCTAATGGAAGACAAACAA
This sequence comes from Bufotes viridis, assembly GCA_033119425.1. Classification (NCBI taxonomy): domain Eukaryota; kingdom Metazoa; phylum Chordata; class Amphibia; order Anura; family Bufonidae; genus Bufotes; species Bufotes viridis. The sequence continues at coordinate 236,302,766 of CM065589.1, forward strand.
AATGGAAACCACTGTTGAAAGCAAATCATAAAAAGCGAGACCGGAGTTTGACCGGAGTTTCTTTGGGCAGATGAGACAAAACTAGAGCTTTCTGGCTCTATGCTAATAGATGGAAAAATGAAGCATACAAAGAAAAGAACATTGTACCTACAGTGAAACATGAAGGAGGCTTGATTTTGTTTTGGGGCTGCTTTGCTGCATCTGGCACAGAGTGCCTTGAATCTGTGCAGGGTGCAAAAAAAACTCAAGACTATCAAGGCATTCTGGAGTGAAATGTGCTGCTCAGTGTCAGAAAGTTTGTTCTCATCCAAGAATGGCTAAAAGCAAAGCATTGGGCTATTCTGAAGTGGCTTTCTATGAGCCCTGATCTAATTCCTATTGAACATCTGTGGAAGGAACAGACATGCAGTCTGTAGAAGGCACCCTTTAAACCTGAGACAGCTGGAGCAGTTTGCTTATGAGGAGCAGGCCAAAATATCTGTCGACAGGTTCAGAAATTTCATTGAGAGTTACAGAAATCGTTTGATTTCAGTGATTGCCTCAAAAGGTTGCGCAACAAAACATTACGTTAAGGGTACCACCATTTTTGTCCATATCAGTTTCATTCTGTAATGTGATGGCCAAGCAAGAGATGTGGGAAGCGACAATATCCAACTATATTGCTGTCCTAAGGACATCTATACAGATAAATCCAGGAGAGCACCCGTGGCCGCGCACCAGCTTGCATAACTATTTGATGCTCCCAGTGTTAATTAATAACCCTTCCCATTGCCATTGTCATATAGTGAGCAGGGGCGTACCTAGAAGTAACTGGGCCCCTAAGCAAATTTTTGTATGGGCCCCCCCCAACTCCCTCCTCCTGTGTAAACCCCACTCCTTTGGCTAGACACGATCTAGACCAGACTAGGCTGCCACACCATCCTTTTCCTATATATTATACAAAGATCTCTCCCATCATCTATTTATCCCCAGGACTGTGACTGTGACGAGGGGACATCCTCTGCGTCTGGAGGAAAGAAGGTTTGTACACAAACATAGAAAAGGGTTCTTCACGGTAAGAGCAGTAAGACTATGGAACTCCCTGCCTGAGGAGGTGGTGATGGTGAGTACAATAAAGGAATTCAAGAGGGGCCTGGATGTATTTCTGGAGCGTAATAATATTTCAGGCTATAGCTACTAAAGATGGGTCGTTGATCCAGGGAGTTATTCTGACTGCCTGATTGGAGTCGGGAAGGAATTTTTTCCCCTTAAGTGGGGAAAATTGGCTCTACCTCACAGGGGTTTTTTGCCTTCCTCTGGATCAACTTGCAGGAAACAGGTCGAACTGGATGGACAAATGTCTTTTTTCGGCCTTATATACTATGTTACTATGTTACTATATATATATATATATATAGATGCGAGAAACGGACGGCAGCACTCCACTCTAGCATCTACTACAGGACTGGACTTGAGTTGTCGGTCCTTGGCTGGATTTTTGCACCCACCTAGAAACAGTGTGTTTTTCCTTAATTTTCTCTTTTCTATATACATATATATACACACACACACACTGTCTGTCATGTAGTGTCATTGTATAATACTGTTGTGGGGGCCCTGTCAAAGTCATAACCCTCCTCCAAAACCCTTACCTTATTAAAAAAATATGTTTGGTGCGTGTGTTGTGGGGGAGGGGGGAGTTGGTCAACAAAACCGTGTTTTTAGTATTTTAAAGGGAACCTGTCACCTGGATTTTGGGTATAGAGAAGAGGACATGGGCTGCTAGATCGCCGCTAGCACATCCGCAAAATCCAGTCCCCATAGCTCTGTGTTCTTTTATTGTGCCAATAAAAGGATTTTAAAGATATGCAAATTAACCTTAGATGAGTCTTGCTTGAGAGAGGAGTCTAGCGAAGGAGCCCAGCACCGCCCCACATCCTCCGAATCTACTCCTTGCTTCCCGATGCCACGAAGCTAGAGCGCCGTAATCTCGGCATGCACGAGCCAGCGCATGCGCAGTTCGTTCCCTGAGGCTGATGCCAGCACAGGGAAGGAACACCATGCCGAGCTAGCACACGCACGTCGCGAGATTAAGGAGCTCTAGCTTCGTGGTGTCGGGAAGCAAGGAGGAGATTCGGAGGATGGGGGCGGATCTGGGCTCCTTCGCTGAACTTCTCTCTCAAGCAGGACTCATCTAAGGTTAATTTGCATATCTTTAAAATCCTTTTTTGGCACATGGGGACTGAATATTGCAGATGGGCTAGCGGTGATCTAGCAGCCTATGTCCTCATCTCTATACTCAAAATCCAGTGTTAATAGTGAAGACTTCTTTATATAAAACATTGGGAAGGGGGGTGATACTGTCTATAGCTACACGGCAGCCTCCCCTATCTGCCCGCTGTTCCGCCATGTACTAGTGCTTATTATGGCACACTCGCTGCATATATGAGTAACAGTACAAGCAGTAGTAGATGGCAGAACAGCAAGCAGGGGGGCTCAAACAAGGGCTGGGGCGGGGGCGCGTAGACAAAGGCCAGGGGGATGCAGATGCAGATAAGGACCAGGGGCTGCACTGAAAGGACCAGGGTGGCACACACAGGGGCCAAGGGGGGCACAGATAAGGGCCAGGGGCGCAGACAAGGGTCATGGAGGGGACAGAAATAAGGGCCAGGGCCCAGGGGCGCAGACAGAAGCCGGGGGGGGGGGGGCACAGGCCAGGGCACAGAGACAAGGGCCAGGGAGGTGCAGACAGGGGCCAGGGGTATTTATCAGACTGGTGTGAGTCTGGTACACTATATGAGGGAGAGGTCAAGGAGAAAGGGAACTGCAGTTGTGCAGAATGATGGAGCCCAGCACTGAAGGGTCACACAGGAGTCAGGGAGGACTCCACTAGGACATAGTAATGGTACACATAAGGACAAGCAGTGAGGAGCAGGAAGGGTTAACTTCAGAGGCTGCCTTACCTGTGTTATCAGTACAAGGTCAGTGTATGAAGCAGCTCTGTATAGATAAGCATCTGTAGGAGAACACTATAGCACCTAAGGTTTTACCAGGACACTTCTTCACATGAATATTTATTGATTTCTCTGACCCTAACTGCAACTGGCAAGCAGTTTCTTCTCTAGCCAGGAGGCTTTGATCACTGTGGGAGAGGCACAGATAGGGGTCAGGGGCTGTGCTGACAAGGGGGGCACACAGGCAGTGGGCACAGACATACCTGAAAAGCCTGCAATAGTGCAATGTGCTCCTCTTGCCTGCCGCATGTTCCTCCTGCCTGCTGTTCCTCCTGGAACTTGGTGGGTGGGGCTAATTACAACAGAAACACATTGGTTTGATTCCTGCACTGTGCCTGGCTGGCAGTAAGATGCATGGGAGAGAGGGTCGGAGAAGGGACAGGCGCACTGCCTGTATGTGAAGGGGCCTATCTGAAAAACGTATTACGTAATCAAGAAACTTGACACTCTGCCAGCCACCGGGCCCCTTGTCAGCCCGGGCCCCGAAGCAGCTGCTTCCCCTGCTTCTCTGGTAGTTATGCCACTGATAGTGAGTAGTGATGAGCAGCATAGGCAATATTCTATTTAGCGATATTTTGTGAATTTTTGGCCTAATATTCGCAAATTCTAGAATTTGTGATCTCCAGTCATTATTTTCTTAATTATGAAAATCGGCAATGTATCATGCACATATTGCGCACGCAATACAGGTGTGGCTCACTTTTGCTACATTTTTCCAGCTGCTAGAAGTTTCCTGAGACTGTAGAAAATGGTTGGCATCAACTTTCGTGACAGTGAGAAAGAACTCCTGATAACTGTATTTTTTTTTTTCTTCAAAGACGAAAGACAAAGACATTAATCCCTATCCCAGCACAGTAATTCCTATCACACTAACTAACATCCTGCACTGGAACCTATCAGCTACTCTATATCACTATCTCCCACTAACTATCTGTATTATATATATATGAGCTAACTAGTTATCTAATGTAATTGAATAAGGATCCAGATGACTCAGCAAAGCTCAGAGCACAAGAATGTCACTGATATCTCTCTCAGAACTGCAAAAAATAGCAGAAAATGGCTGCTGGGCAGTTTCCTATATAGTAAGGACTAGGCAACTTTCCTATTGGTTGCTAGTGATGTTGCTAAGCTCGGACAAAGATATTTCAGCCTTCTCATTGGCCCACAAGCACGAAGCAGTGAGGGTACTGATGAAAAAAAAATCTAGAATGTTCTCAATAACAAAGATATAGCCGTAACTTCTAGATCTTTGCGAATTCTCGAAGTGACAATATTTGCGCTAAAAATTTGGGGTTAGAATATTCGCGATCAACACTAGTAGTGAGACACATCATGCGTTAAGGTACTCATACACCCACGATAGCTATTGGCCAACTTATACTCCCCCTGACTCCCCTACATACAGGTAGCGTTTGGACAATACTGAGACAACATCAACATAAGAGAAAAGCTTCCAAATCTGATGGTGGGCCAGCCAACTATCTTATGTGTATGGAAGTCTCCTGACTATCTCCTGACAGATGATGTTGGAAGAAAAAATTATCAGACACATTGAATTTAAACAAACTAATCCTTTTGTTCTCAGTGGAGATAAGTTTGCGCCAAATGTATCCGGCAGTAGCTTATCACCCACTACATACTGAGAATACGTACAAGCTCAGGTGAGCCAGGGATCTATGTGCATAGAGTGGTTTAGAGCAATAACTGTCAGCCTAAAGAGCTTTTGCTGACTATTGAGAGAGTATGAGTACTGATGCTAGGCAACTCTGGTGGCAACTTATGTCCCCTGAGAGCAAAAGAATAGGACATTAAAACACACCCAATTCATTCCCTTACGTCCTACCAGCAGCACAGATGGGGTTAACTACCCCCCGTGGACTGGCAGGACCGGCGGAATGTTTAATGAGCCCAAGACTAATAACTCAATTTAACAATTAAGTATCTCCTTAAAAGGAGGAAGTCAACCCCCAGCCCACTGTGTTTTTTTCTGTCCTCCTGGACAGGTGGACTAGGCGGTTTGTTCCCCCCTTTCTTATGGAAAGTGCGGGGAGCCTTCTTTTCGTTTGGGTAATGGCGTTGCCTTTTTCCTAGGTACCTTGTCAGTTTGGCCGGCAGCTTATTTGCTGCCGGCCCCGCGCAGTTGCTCCTGGCTGGAGTATTTTAGCGGCATCCTTGGTTCAAGATTCTCGGTCCCTGTGCGCCGCCATCTTCCGGAGGTGACGCGGGGACTCTCCTTTTGCATCACCTCCGGGTAATCCGGCCGTGAGTTTTTTCATGGGCACAATTTTTTTATCGCGGATACAATTTTTCCGCGTTTTTATGCTTCTTCTTGTGGAGGATTTACTGGGGGAAGGGTGGATTGGCTATCCCTCCCCTTCCCCTATTTTGGGAGGCTGTGTGCTCCAGTTCGGTCTCTGGCTACATATGCTTTTTCAGCTAGCTCCCAGAGTCCTAAAATTGGTGTTGTTCCACTTGTGGTGTTTTTTTCCTCAGCTGCCTCCGGTCTGTTTTTCTACCTTTCCTGCGTAGATGGGTGGTTTACAAATGTTTTATTTGTCCCTTTTTTTCCCGCAGTGTTGTCTTCTCCGCTGGATTCGGAAGGCAGGAAAGTGGATTCCAAGAGGAAGCATCTATCCTGCTACAATTGCAGCAGTCAACGGTTATTGTAAGCTGATCGTACCTGCACTCGTGAGATCGCAGAAGCTAAACAGCTTAAGGCTGGGCTAATACCAGCTTGGGAGACCGGTTTGGAATCACTGGGTCCGTTGACTTAACCTACACCAGATGTTACAGCTGCCGTTAGAGGGTTCTGACCTCTAGTGAACCTACGTTGCAGGATTTGTATCAATGGCTCTATTAAAGGAGTCATAGGCCTGCTGGATGGAAAGGCTTCCTATTCCTGCCCAGGCCCCTATGGAGACCTCTGTCCCGGTAGAGAGACCTTCTTGGTCTCCTTAGTTTCTTCCTCCTCGGATGAGGAGGAGCTGATGTGTTTTCTCCCATGGAAAGACACAGAAGTTGTTTAAGTCCATCAGATCGGGGGACCATGATGTTGACTGTGGGGAGCCTCCGGTTCCCGCTACTCGGGCACCTCGTGTCTTAAAAGCGGATGAGACCCTCCTCTCTGTCATGATATAGAGTGGAAAAAACCTGGAAAAGGTCCGGTTTTAACAAACAAGTTTAAATCCATGTTCCCGATGGCTTAACCCTTGGTGGATTCATGGGGATCCATTCCCAAGGTGGACATGGCTATTGCCAAGTTGTCCAAGCGCACTCTGGTTCCTGCAGACGATGGGTCTAGCTGCAGGACCCCCTTGCAGAGTGCACACTAAGACGGGGTGTTACTGCGGCTTCCGCTTCCACAGCCATAGCGGCTTTTGAAGTCTCTACGTTCCTCCGGTCTCGCCTGGATCAAATTCAAGTTGATGTGAACCAGAGGGTTTTTCCAGGACGACATACTGGCTGCTTTCTAGACCATCAATCTGGCTACGGACTTCTTGTGCGATACCGCACAGTTCCAGTTGAAGCTAGCAAGGGAGCTTCCCTGCTAGCAAAGCAAGTCCTGGGAACGAGGCCAAACACAGATCCTTGCTCTCGAAGCTAAGCAGCAGGTCTGTGGCTCATGGGAGACCAATTGCTGCCTTTGGCACCCTGTAACAATACTATCAAATAACGTCAAGGAGCCTATATTTAGCACGGCCCTGGGATCGGCGGCCCATATTCCATTTTGGCGTGGAGGAGCCAAAGATGGAAAATCCACCTCCTGACTACGGGCCTCTTCGAGGCTCTTGGTTAATTCCCGTTACTCCTGCCGTCCTGCCAATAGGCTTCTCCATTCCTAAGCTTCATGTACCCGTCGGGAGTCGTCTCTCCAACTTCTGAGAAGAATAGATCCGAGAGATCTCGGATCCCTGGGTCCTGAATATAATTTCCGACGGTTATTTAGTCAACCTCACCTCTATTCCTCTGGACAGGTTTGTCAAGATCAACCTTCTACAAACTGCCAAGGAGGCGATCCTAGAGGCCTACATTCAGGACTACATTTGCAAATGGGCTCTGGAGGAGGTTCCGGCAGGAGAACGGGGCCTAGGGATCTATTCACCAGTTTTTCTGATTCCCAAGGCTTCAGGAGATCTCCGGATGATTATTGATCTGAGATATTTCAATCGATTTATAAGGAAGGTGAAGTTTCGTATAGAAACCATCAGGTCAATAGTTCACGTTGTCAATCCTGGAGACGTGATGGCAACCCTGGACCTCAAAAATGCATATCTGCACATCCCGATCCATCCCTGTTCCAGGAAGTATATCAGGATCACGATCCAGGTGTCCGGTGTCGTCAGGCATCTTCTGTTTGTTGCCCTTCCCTTTGGCATTTCTTCTGCCCCTCACACTTTTACCAAGGTGGTGGTTCTGTGGTGGCGGCTTTGAGGCTTCAAGGACTGACCATCATTCCTTATCTGGACGACTGGCTTTGCAAGCCTCTGCTCTAGCGGTCCTAACCCAACTTCTTCAGGTAACAATCTCCTTTCTGTTCCACCTAGGTTCGATCATCAGCTGGTAGAAGTCGAACGTGAGCCCGTCGACTTCAGTAAGATATCTAGGCTTCATAATCGACTCCAGTGGGATGTCGCTCCAGTTGACTCCAGAAAGAAGATTCCGGGTTCAGAACATGGCAAGTTCCTTTCCCCGGCGAGTTCCAATCCGGACTCTCATGAAGATGTTGGGGCTCGTGTGGAAGCAGTCCCTTGGGCTCTATGGCACCTCCGCCCTCTACAGTCGGAGGTCCTCTCCTAATGGAATGGCAGCCCTGCTGGGCTAAACTCCCTGTGCTCCCTGACTTGGCAAACTCGGTATTCCCTCAGATGGTGGTGCCATCTTTTAGACGGGAAGTCTATGACCGGGCCAATCTGGGTCATATTGACTACGGATGCGTCCCAAGTAGGCTGGGGCGCTCACCTAGACGACACTTCAGTTCACGGGACCTGGTTTTCTCAGGAGTGGCTTCTTTCATCCAATCTCCACGAGATTCAAGCTATCCGGCTAGCCCTCCTTCACTTAGCCCCTCAGATCCGGGGCAAAGCGGTGAAAGTCCAGTCAGACAATGTGACTGCGGTACTTAACATCAGCAAGCAGGGAGGCACGAGATCACTTCCCCTCCTGTCAGAGATCGGGGTGATTCTGGATTAGGCAGAGTTGTACCTTTCCCACTTATCTGCTATCCACATCCAAGGCTCCCTCAATATGATAGCGGCTGAACCGCGGTCTTCCATCGGTGGAGTGGTCTTTACATCCGGAGATATTCAAGCAGATAGTCCTCAAGTGGGTATGCCAGAGGTGGATCTCATGGCAACAAGGTTCAATGCCGAGGTGGAGAGGTTCTGCTCCCTTTACAGGGAGGACAACCCCCTGGCGTTAGACGCTATGTCAATATCCTGGAGGTTCAGGCTGGCTTACATCTTCCCTCCCTTTTCCATGATACCGAGGGTATTGATGAAAATCTGTCAGGATCAGGCCTCGGTGATAGCCATCATACTGTTTTGGCCAAAGAGATCCTGGTTTACCTAGCTCACCCAGTTGAGTCAAGGACAATATTGGAGGCTCCCCCCACAGCAGACCCTGGTGTCGTGGGACACTCACCTCTGCTCAGATCTGCACAGATTCAACCTGACAGCCTGGAGGTTGATCAGTCCCTTCCCAGAATAGTCGGTCCTGAGAACGCTGTCTCATTCTAGAGCGGACTCTACCAAGAGAGCCTACTCTTGTATTATGAGGATATTCTCATCCTTTTGTACCTCAACTGAGGTGGCGTCTGCAGATCCGCCCCTCTCCGCTATCCTTCAGTTCCTGCAAGACGGCCTTGATAGAGGCCTTGCCCTTCTACTCTGAAGGTTCAAGTTTCAGCCATCTCAGCTTGCCTTAACAGGCTTTTTTCTCAGGACCCTCTGATCAAATGGTTCCTTGAAGGAGCTGAAAAATGAAAGCCTACAGTACTGAGACCCCTTTTTTTCAATGGGATTTATCAGTAGTTCTCAGGGGGTTAGCATTCCCCCCTTTGAACCGTTTAAGGAGGTGGACATCAAGTTCGTCACTTGGAAGTTTGTGTTTCTCCTTGCAGTGACTTTGGCCAAGAGGGTCTCTGAGCTTCAAGCTCTCTCAGCATGAGCCCTATACCATTTTCTTACATGACCGGGACCTTCTTAGATTCCTCCCGTATTGTAAGCCTAAAGTTCCTACCTTCCAGAACATCAACCAGGTGATATTCCTCCCGTTTCTGTCGACATCTACCACCTCCTCCTAGGAACTAGTGATGATCGAATATGCCCATATTCGAATTCGCGATATTTCGCGAATATTTCGTAAAATATTTGCGATATATTCGCAAATTCGAATATTCGTATTCATCACCATTTAATCGCCATCTTTTTTTTATAAAGTCGTGGATAATCGCATGGCAAAAAAATCGCAAAAACACTTTAACTTTCATGGCCGGGATGGTCAAGTCAATCAATGCGCAGGAAGAATAGCACGTGTGAAAGAAATCGCATCGCTTAATAAAAATCGCATTACGAAAAATCGCAAAAACACTTTAACTTTCATGGCCGGGATGGTCAAGTCAATCAATGCGCAGGAAGAATAGCACGTGTGAAAGAAATCGCATCGCTTAATAAAAATCGCATTACGAAAAATCGCAAAAAAAAAAAAAAGACAAGGGAGGGAAGTGGGGACGGGGGGTCGAGGATTGGATATAAAATGAAGCCTTGTTGAAAGTGAAACTAATGATTGGGGGTGAATGAGAATAAGAAGAGGAAAACACGACGACATATATTCGAATATGCGAATTTTCGAATATATTCGCAATTCGCAGCATGTTCGTATTCGCAAGTTGACGATCGCGACTACCAAGCGCATAGAGTGTGAAAAAAATTGCATTATGGAAAAATCGCATAAAGGCAATATTTCAATTTTCAAGTCAATGCGCAGGCATGTCAGCAAGTGTTAGATATTCGCATCGCTGTCAAAAAAATCGCATTACGGAAAATCGCAAAAAAGGCAGGATTTTGGCTATGGCTTTGAAAAAGAGCCTTGATGCAAAACAACACCTTAAATGAATGAAACTCAGAGTCACTCAAACTCATTTATCAACACAAGTGAACTGAAGTTCTTGAACTTATTGTGTATCATCTAATTTAACCAACGCGAATATTCGCAATATCGAATTTATGGCATGATATTCGAAAAAATCGCGAAATCGCGAATATGCGATATTCGCGCGAAATATTCACATCGCGAATATTCGCGCCCAACACTACTAGGAACCTGCTAGACATCCTCTGGACGTCTCGAGATGTCTCCGGATCTATGTGGATAGATCAAGGAGTTCAGGAAAGATGAGAATCTGCTAATCCTGTTGCCGGTAAGTTTAAAGGCTGTAAGGCATCCAAACCTTCCATCAGTCGGTGGATTGAGGAGACTTTTAAGGAATCCTTTGTTTCCACAATCTCTGGACCCTCCGGGATTCGTGAAGGCCCACTCTACTAGAGTTGTGGCTACTCCTTTTGCCGAGAGGAGTCTTCTGCCTCTCAACATGATTTGCAAAGCTGCCTCCTGGAGCTCTGAATCGACATTCATCTCCCATTATAGACTAGATGCCAGTCTAGCTGAGTTTTTGGCCTTTGGGCAGACTTTTCTTAGTTCTGCCAGGCAGGGAGGCCCTCCCTAGGGGTTTCTTCTTGCTATCTCCCCATCTGTGCTGCTGGTAGGATGTAAGGGAATCGTTAATTTCTAACGATAATTTGTTTTCCCTTAGTCATAACAGCAGCACACAAATTTCTCACCCTAGTAAGTCTAGTTTTTTTCTTACTATAAACACAGTGGGCTGGGGGTTGACTTCCTCCTTTTAAGGAGATACTTAATTGTTAAATTGAGTTATTAGTCTTGGGCTCATTAAACATTCCGCCGGTCCTGCCAGTCCACGGGGGGGTAGTTAACCCCATCTGTGCTGCTAAGGACTAAGGGAAAACAAATTATCGTTAGAAATTAACGATTCTCGATGGTGAGGGAGAGTCAGGAGGCCCCGAAATCCGTGCTGGTGCATATCCCTGCAGTTCAAATTTTTTTTTTTGGGGTTGAAGTTTAAGAAAACAGCATATACATATGCAAGGTAGCGGATGATAATATCTCTGAGTGATAACATGAAATACTAGGCAGAAATCAGTGTTGGTGCATCTCCACACAGTTCAAATGTAATTTTTTTGGGTTAAAGTTTGGAAAACAGCATCTACTGGTCTTACAATACACAGGGTTGCGGACAATATCTCAAAGTTTTTTTTATGGGTGGAAGTTTGGGAAAAAAGTATATATGTGTCTTATAATATGCAGAGTAACAGAACAATTATATCTCTGAGTGATAATGTGAAATACTAGGCAGAAATCCGTTTAGGTGCATCTCCACACAGTTGAAATATATTATGCTGTGTGTGGGCTGAAATCATTGCCACACACAGCATCTTTCTGGCTTTTACTTTGCTGACTCCAAATGGGCAAGGTGGTCAGCGACAATGGGCACAACATCGTGGCCACCCTCAACCTGGTGGAAATAACACATGCGCCCTGCATGGTGCACGTCATCAACCTAGTCTTTAAACACTTTTTAAATAAGTACACTGGCTTGTGCAAGGTGCTTGCAATGTCCAGAAGAGTGTCCTTCTTTTCAGCCATTCTCATGTGGTGAGGAATGCTCTCCTGGACTTGCAGCAATACAATGGTCTGCAGCTACACCGCTTAATCTGCAACTTCCAACTCGCTGGAATTCAACATTGCACATGCTAGAGCATCTGTAAGAGCAGCAGAAAGCCTTGAACAATTTTGTCATGCACTAGACCGCCTTAGCAGGGAGCATTTGTTGTTTCCAGGTCAGGCAGAGGCAGCTTATGCTGTTCATGCTGCAGCTGTCTCTCATCACCCCATATGTATCGTAGAACAAACATTGACGCTCATGGAGCAGGGGCTATGGAGGAAGAACAGGTAACGCATCTTGCCATCCGACCTGTAGCTGTAGCTGGGAGGAGGATAGGCGTTTCCACTGGAGGAGGAGTTAAAGGAGCAAGAGGATGATAATGGTGACATTGGTCACGGCACCCAATCGTCTCAGTGGAAAGAACTGTCTCCTTGGGTGTGATGAACAGAATGGCGACCTGTAGATTCACTTGCTTGCTACCATGACAGCCATATCATTGACATCAAGCAGCCTGATGATTACTGGGTAGCCATGCTTTTAGACCCTCTCTATCAATGCAAAATGAGGGAATATTTTCTTCCCCCCGAAAGGGAGGTCAAATTACATCATTACCAGGAAACAATGCATACGCCGATTGTGGCAGCTTTTGACGAACCTGCTGCCAGCGCGTCTGAAAGGTAGGTCCCTCTACGTCCCCTGCAGAGACCCCTTTCACCACCACAAGCAGCAGAAGCTGCACCAGCAGCCAGTTCAGTCTCCTCAACATGATGGAGCAGTTTTTCCACGTGTCACACCAGAGTCCAATCAACAAGCTGAAAGCTCCCGCCTCAACACCCAGGTTCAGGCCTACCTACACTCTAGCCTGTCTCCAGCACATACCCTGTTACCTAACCCATGGATTTTTGGGCAGGCATACTGGAACACTTGCCCGAACTGGCACAGCACACTCTCTTTCTTCTTTCTTGCACAGCTTTGAGTGTCATCTTGGAGAGGATTTTCAAGCTTTGCAGGGGGCATGGTAACACCCAAACGAACCAATTTGTCATCCTCCAGTGACGAAAACATTACTTTTGTCAAAATGAACCAAGCCTGGATTTTCACACTGCTCTGGATCTGGCCTTGCTGACTGTACCCATCTAGCCACTGTTGCTGTCTGCCTAACGCCCTGCCCCCATCCTGCCACGCTCTGCCTACCATAAGTTCCGTATGGATGCTGCTGCCTCTATCATGCCACTGCCGCCATCATACCACTAATGCAGCCTGTCTACCATCATGTTCGTATGGCTGCTGCTGCCTCCATCATGCCACAGCCACCTTCATGCCGCTGTTGTTGCCTGCCTACCATTATCTTCCTAAAGGCTGCTGCCTCCATCATCCTGCTACCTGCCAATATATACCATATGGCTGCTGCTGCCACCACAGCCTCAGCTGCTGCTTCTCTCTGCTAATACACTACTACCACCACTATTAACTCTAAGCATCTGCCACTACTACCACTACTATTACTACTTCTACCCATATACAGCAGACCAAGTGCCATGTATGTTCCAAGCTATGCTATGCTGCTTCTGCTACTATTGTGGCCACATGCCTCTTTTCCCACCCACACGGCACTACTGCTACTCCCAATCAAAAGGAAAAAAAATTCTAAGCTCGTTCATTACGCGCTACTTTTTCTTCTGACAATAAATAGTTGTGCATGCCGTACGGGCAGGCATTCTGACCCTGTCAAGGCATAATTTTTGGACACTTGGTCCCCCAACAAACACAATCTGCCCCCGATAAGGGACAATTTTTGGAAGCTTTGGAATATAAAAAATCATAATACATGTGCCGGCGCAGTATGCTTTTAAACACGCTGTTTGTTAACACCGTCAAACGTGTGTTTACCCATAGCTATGTATGTCAGTGTCAACAGACATCATTTACTATTGCTGCCATTGTGTTCAAGAGCTTAGGGAGGGGGGATGGAAAAAGCAAAAATTCATAATAAACTAACAAAAAGAGATAATATGTTTTCCTACAAATTCAGAGTCCTAGGATACTAGAGGGTGTTATATACCAATTTTCAGGGCAATTGGAGGCACTTTGGTTTGGCCATAACCGATTCGGGTCTGAACCAACTTTTTGGCAAACCTGACCCAAACTGAACCTCAAATGTTTTGCTCATCTCTACATACAATGCATAAACCAAAATAGTTAAAATAAAATTGATTAATTTCCCAGTGTTGTTCTTTACAAAACTGTGAATAAAAGTTTACACTAAAAACCAGGACAAAGTACAACACAGTTCAATAACAGAAAATAGTACAGTAATACACCTTTATTTCAGAAATAAACATACAGTATCTTACACATTTTCTCTGATGGTGCCCATCTCTGGCCCAACTACTCAGAAGTATTGTTGTGTGACAACCCTTGTTTCATTAGGGTCCGACAACTCATTTCAAATTGTCAAATTGGACCCACTGTGGCAATCCAGGCACCCCCAGCACACTACTGATTGAGCTAGAACCAGAAAGCGGAGACCAGTGGTGACCCATTAAGTGCCAGAACAGCAGTTGTAGTAGATCGATGAGGTGAGTAAATGCGTCTCTTTATTTTAACCCATTCTTCCCCTTGTCTGAAACTTTATCCAGCTAGACATGGGTTCATGGGTAATTAAACAATACCTGTTTTATTTTGTTAGTCTACAATGAGCAGCATGCTTTAAGTCTGATCCCTTACAAATTGTTGATGGACTCCACTGACATATCAGTAGCTATATTTTATGATAGAATAAATCTGTGAATGGACTCCTCGTGGCATTCATGCTTTCCTAGTAAAAAGTAGTAGGGGTAGCATTTCCATGTTGCTATCAGACATTTATTGTGGCATTACCACAGAACTCAAGCTGGATGATTTGTCAGGTAATTTTTTCCATTCAGTTGTTTTCAACCATGGAACAGGTGTCATATCCAACCCAACAATTGTAAAATATAAACCTAAAATAAGTGGACATGTAAAGTAGGACTGTGGCTTAAACAGCCACACATTTGTGCCATTCTACAGGTGTGACCGAGCATTTGTTCCCACTGCAGCCACTAGATGTAAACCCTTGATCAATAACATAAAGGATTCTTCTGGGCTACAGACAGGGCCGCACTTTCAAGTAGGTGGCGCAGCCCTGGTAAGAAGTGGGGGCGGCAGGGCAGCAGGAGTGTAGATAAACGCTTCCTTTATGGGAGCGCTCATCTCTATATTCATCTGTATCGCCGTCCTTAAGAGAACAATACAGATGAATGATGCGACGGGGAAGGAGAGGTGTCTCCCTCTCCCGTTCCTCCGATAAGTTGCAGGCACTAGGCCCGCTGCCTATCAAAGGCCGGTGCAGGCAGCGAGATGACGTCATTGCGCCGCCTGAGCCGTACAGAGCGGGACACAGGCCAGAAGATAAGATAAGATGCCTTTATTGTCACTGTACAATACAATGAAATACAATGTACAATACAATGAAATGTTGGTTGGAATATATATACAACTGATTCAGACACCACTGCAGACAAGAGATCATCATGGGGTCACGAATGCAGCAGTCACTTCAGTCTGTGGTAGTTTCCATTCTAGAAAGCAGAGCCGGTTCTAGGTGAAATGGGGCCCTCGGGCGAAAAACAATAATGGCCCCCCCACCCCCCCTCTATGTTGCGTCATCACCCCCTCTGTTTTACATCACCCCCTTCGGGTCACATTATTTCTCCCCCCCCTCAATGGCAGCATACAGAAATACAACGCCCCATACTTTTTACATCCAGTGACGTCTCCTTTGATGTAGATGTTCTCTGTCCTCGTCTTCTTCTTTTCAGACCTTCAGACCAGACCACCATTTTGTCCCTATTTTCTGTCTCTGCAGTTTGACAACAAATAAATCTTAGTTTACTACTTTTCCATCATCCTCCCATCTTCTGGACAAATCATCCTACTACCCCAAATACTGTGCCACTGTGCTCCCCAATACTATACTGCAGAAACAGATAATACCCCTGATAATACTCGTATCACACAAAGCCCCTCATATAAAATACCCCTTCTTTATGGCCTCAGTAGAAGCCCCCATAGTGCCCCATAATAATGTGCCAGTAACAAATGCCCCCCATAGATGCCCCCCAATTATGTGCCAGTAACAAGTGCCTTTCTCCCCCCCTGTGCTAGTAACAAGTGCCTCTTTAACCCACACCCCATATGTCAGTAACAAGTGCTTCTTTAACTCCCCACCCCATGTGCCAGTAACAAGTGCCTCTTTAACCCCTCACCCCATGTGCCAGTAACAAGTGCCTCTTTAACCCCTCACCCCATGTGCCAGTAACAAGTGCCTCTTTAACCCTCACCCCATGTGCCAGTAACAAGTGCCTCTTTAACCCCCCACCCCCATGTGCCAGTAACAGATAGTCCGGTATATTTAAAAAAAAAAAAAAAACACTTATACTTACCTCCATGGCAGCGATGCGATGCAGGCCTCTTCCGGCCTGTGTCCTCGCTGTACGGCTCAGGCGGCGTGATGACATCATCGCACCGCCTGCACCGGCCTCTGATAGGCCTTGTGTTGGCAGCCTATCAGAAGAACAGGGAAGGAAGACGCCTCTCCCTCCCCCACAGCACAGCCATCTGTATCGCTGTCCTGAGGACAGCGATACAGATGACTATGGAGATGAACGCTCCCTGTGCCCTGCCGCCGTCGTGGGCCCCCTTCCCGGCCAGGCCCTCAGACCACGTCCGAAGTGCCCGACCACTCAGTCTGCCCCAGCTGCTCTCTTAAAGAGGCAGAGAGGGGCTCAGAGCGGCTCTAGGCCCCCTAATATTGTCTGGGGCGAGCTTGGGGACCCCTAAGGACTCAGGGGCCCTTGCCTATATGGAAGCACCGGCCCTGCTAGGAAGGGGCAGTAATCTCTGAGCATTTAGGCATTTAGCAAAAGCTATTCTTCAGCCTAGTGGTGCGGGCATGTAGAGCTCTAAGATGCCTACCAGAGGGTAGGGGAGTGAAAAGGCTGTGGCCGGGGTTAGTTGGATCCCCGCAGATAATCTTTGCCCTGTTGCTGCAACGAGCAGGGAAGATGTCATCCAGTAATGGTAACTGAGTACCAGTGATTCTTCCAGCCATTCTGATGATGCGCTTAAGGGTCTTCTTGTCCTCAGAAGAGCAGCCAGAGTACCACACTGTAATGCAGTATGTGATAACAGGTACTATGGTGAAGACGCCTGCATCACATCTCTGCCAGCTTCATGGAGGTAAGTATATGTGTTTATTTGTTTCTTACTGGCACATTATTGTGGGGCATCTACTGAGTGCACAAAGAAGGGGTATTTTATATGGGGGCTCTGTATAGGGGCCTTTTATACTGGGACACATTATGGGGAAAGGGGGAGAGGAGCAAAATGGGGGCATCTACAGGGGGGCACTAAAAAGGGTTATTTTTTACTGGCATCTACTGTGGCACTATATAGTACATTTTGTACTGGTACTTTATGGGGGGCACTATGAGGAAGGGGAGAGAGGAGCACTATGGGGACATTTACTGGGGGCATTATATAGGGCATGGATGGCCAACCTTCAGCTATCCAGCTGTTGCAAAACTATAACTCCCAGCATGCCCAGACTACCTACAGTTATCAGCCTACAGCAGGACATGGTGGAAATTGTAGTTTTATAACAGCTGGAGAGCCGCAGGTTGGCCATCCCTGATATAGGGGTATTTTATACTGGCACATTATGGGGGTACTATGGGGAAGGTGGAGAGGAGCACTATGCGTGCATTGACTTGGGGGAATTATATAGGGGTATTTTAAACTGGCACATTATGGGGGCACTATGGGGACATTAGCTCAACTGGGGGCATTAAAAGGGGGTATTTTTTGTATTGGCACACATTAGGGGGCATTGTTCTACTGTCACATTATAAGGAGAATTATTACTACTGGGGGCATTATGGTGGGCTTTATTACTACTATGGGGAACATGATTACTAGTATGCGCATTATGAGAGCATTATTACTTCTGGGGCCCATTAGGGACATGTTGGGGGGCACTGTAGGAGCAATATTACTACCATGTGTGCTCTAACAGAGAATTATTACTATTGGTGGAACATTGAGGAGAACTTACTGTGGGGGCACACTGGCACAGTATCAGCTTAGCACTGTTTTTTTTGGGGGACATTATGTTTACACTATTAGTGTCAGAGGCACTATTTGCTGGACGCAGTTATTTTAGGACACTGTGTGCCAATAATTATTGAAGGGGGCATAATCTGCATGGTACTAGTATTATCAGAGGGTTTATCTGTTTCAGTAGTATTATATTGGGGAGCACGGCAGGCAGAGTATTGGGGATGGTAGGATGATTTGTCTAAAAGATGGGAGGATGATGGAAAAGTAGTAAACTAAGATTTTTTTTTTTTGCCAAACTGCAGAGACAAGAAATGGCTGAAAAATAATCATGGTGGTCTGTTCTGAATGGAGACATAATCTACATCAGATGAGACGTCACTGGATGTAAGAGGTATGTGGTGCTGTCTTTCCCTGTATGTTTTGTAGTGATAAACATAATGTTAGGAGGGAAGGGTTTAGGGGTTAGATTGAGAATTTGGTAAGGGAGGAAGGGGGATGCGGGCGCTGTTTTAATTTTCGCATCAGGCAGCAGAAAGGCTAGGTGCACCCCTGGCTACAGATATTGTTGACCTATTCTCCGGATAGATCAGCAGTATGAGATTGGTGGGGGCTCTATACCCTGCAGCCCAATGATCATCTGTTAAAATAAGAAAGCAGGTGACCCAAGCCAAAATGCAGATTTACACTATTTATATTCAATATTAAAGGGGTTATCTGACTTAAACCATTTCTTTCAAGCCAGCAATTGTCATAAAATAATTGATTTTAATGAACTGAAACTCACCTATATCAGCTCTCAGTGCTGCAACGTCAATGCAATGATGTGCTCATATCCAAATGTAGTAGAGTTAACACACATGCTTAACTAGATGCGTTAGACTAGTTGTGTTAGGCTGGGTTCACACGGGCGTCATGTTTTACGCCCGGATAAGAGGCGGGTGCGTTTTAATGCACTTTGCACGCGCGTGCGAAAAATGGGCATGTTTGGTACCCAGACCCGAAGCCGGACTTCATCACTGAAGTCCGGTTTCGGGTTGAGTATTCTTTATATTGTATTATTTTCCCTTATAACATGGTTATAAGGGAAAATAATAGCATTCTAAATACAGAATGCTATGTTAACAGGGCAATAGAATAAAAAAAAATTCAACTCACCTCCTCCTTCCATCATGGAAGCTTTTGATTGGACCATGTGATCCATGTGACCCAGTGACGTCACCGAAGGTCCTTTAACCAGCAGAATGAAGAAAGAAGAATGATCCTGGCACCTATGCGATCAAGAGGATGAAGTGAGTTAAAGTTTTTTTTTTTTTTAACCCTCTCTTCCCCTTTTTACATAACATTCTGTAATTAGAATGCTATTATTTTCCCTTATAACCATGTTATCAGGGAAAATAATAAAGATCGGGTCCCCATCCCGATCGTCTCCTAGCAACCATGCGGGAAAATCGCACCGCATCCGCAGTTGCTTGCGGATGCTTGCGATTTTCCCGCAGCCCCATTTACTTCTATGGGGCCTGCGTTGCGTGAAAAACGCAGAATATAGAACATGCTGCGATTTTCACGCAACGCAAAAGGGTGTTCCGGAAAATTACCGCTCATGTACATAGCCCCATTGAAATAAATGGGTCCGGATTCAGTGTGGATTAGGATGTGATTAGGATGTGGATTAGGATGTAATTGGACCATGTGATGTGACGTCATCACAGGTCCTTTAGCTGGTAGCTAAAGCTTGAAGAGAGAAGACAGATCGCCAACTACGCGATCAAGTGGCTAAGGTAAGTTAAGTTTTTTTATTTTTAACCCCTTAATCAACATTATACAAAGCATTCTTTATTAGGAATGCTATTATTTTCCCTTATAACCATGTTATAAGGGAAAATAATAAAATCTCCAGAATACTTAACCCGAAACTGGACTTCAGTGATGAAGTGCGGCTTCGGGTCTGGGTACCAAACATGGCGATTTTTCCAACGCGCGTGCAAAACGCATTCCAAAGGTTTGCACACGCAAGGAAAAATCGCTCATATTCCCGCAACGCACCCACATTCAATCCGGGCGTCAAACATGACGCCCGTGTGAAAGAGGCCTAAGTGCTTCATGTATGGCGAGGTGCATTCCTAGAATGAAATGATCGCTCGCTATGCAAATTTTTGCACAATGGGATTGAAAAGGTTGCAAACCCACAGTATATGATTTTTCAAACCCCTTAGTGACCACTAATACGCCTTTTTACTGATGTAAACAAAGGAGTTTTAACTAAACTGGCTTTAATCAATCATTACATGTACCCAAAATGGTGCATTAAAAACTATAACTTGTCCTGCAAAAAATAAGACCTCCTACAAGTACATTAATGAAAAAACAAAAAAGTTATAGCCCTTGGAATGCGATTTTTAAAAAATGTGTGTTGTCACTAAATGGTAGATGTCTGTTTTCTGACATAGAGTGTTGATAAATCTTGCGTACACACCAAGATTTTGGAAGGGCACTCCCTATTTGTAGTATGCCGTATATCAATAGCAAAAACCTGTGTCAATACACATGTAATTTAATTCCTGTAAACTGTAATCACAAAATAACATAAAATAGCATTAAAAAAGCCCATAAAATTCAAGCATAAGACCTGGATAATTTTCTCCTGTTCACGATGGTAATTGATGGTAATTGTCCACAGTCAATGGTGGTTATAATAGAAAGTCCTCGATATATGTCCTTTGTTCATCCAATGTTAAAAACATCGACCAGTACTTGTGGTATCTAATATTCTTATTAATGTGGTTAAAACTTCTTGTAGTTGGATAATATTATCCAGTACTCACTATTAGGATGATCGGAGCAGCCGTGGCGTCTCACGTTTGATCTCCGTGCTGCGCGCCGTTTAGTAGTAGCGCAGGATCTCGCGAGAAAGTCTGCGTTGTATCCAGCGGATTCACATACACTGGCGAACAAAATGTTCATAGAGATGTCTCTCTCTGGCTGACTGCCGGCAGTAGTTTCAGGGGTATTGGTCCGCACTTCAACGCTGTCATCAACGCTGTTGATAAATCTTGCCCTTTAAATTTTTGGTTCAATTTCGTAAGTTAAACCAACTTTATTTTAGCATTCAGAAAAATGTAATATATCTATATCTTGAGAATGCATGATTTCCAAATCCTGCTGTTATTACAATGGTTAAAAATCCTTAAGGGTTCGAGGGGTTGAGCAGACTTTCTTATTTGCATACGGAAACAACACATAAAGTCACGTACTATGTCTTTAGAAGATCTGCGCAGATGTGCTGATTTTTATACTGCCGCTTGCTTGTTTACTCCAATCTGAATTGCTGCTTGTACAGTGCTCCGGACCTAACATGGCCACTGATGGAGATACACTACTCACAAAAAGTTAGGGATACCCCCATGAAAATGCCAATGTCTCAATAACTTGTCATGTGGCCTTGAGCATCAATTACAGCTTGACAACGACGTCTCATACTGTTCATAGGTCGACTTATTGTCTGCTGAGGCATGGTATCCCATACTTCTTGAAGGGTGGCCCTCAGGTCATTGAGGTTCTGGAGTACAGAGTTATGAGCCTCTACACGGCGACTTAGCTGATCCCATAGGTTTTCAATGGGATTCAGGTCTGGAAAAAGTGCAGGCCCCTGCATTTAAGGTGCCCCAGTCTCCAGCAGCCTTTCCCTAATGATGTGACCTCGATGAGCTGGCACATTGTCATCTATGAAGATGAAATTAGGCCTGTGTTGTTCAGGAAGGGGCACAATGACTAGATTAATGATGTTATTTAAGTAGTCTAGGCTTGTCACTGTACCATTCACAAAGTGTAGGGCAGTTCTGTTTTGACTAGACACACCTGCCCACACTGTAACACCACCACCGCCAAAGGCTCGTCTGGTGACAACAGTGGCTGATGCATAGCGCTCTCCTTGTTGGAGGCCATAATTTCTGCTCAGAGTGAATCGACTTTCATTAGTGAACAGCACTGAGACCCACTGGTCTCTCGTCCAGCATAGATGCTCCCTGGCCCATGCAAGACAATGACACCTGTGGTGCCCTTGCAGGTCATCTAGCATGCAGGCCACAGTAATGTAAAGGTTTTGAATGATCTGACATGACAATTGGGTACCCCTCACCTTGCTTAAAGGGGTTGTCCTGGTTCATAACTGAACCCGGACATACCCATATTTTCACCCCTCCGGCCCCCGTGATATCAGCATTGGAGCATTTCATGCTCCGATGCGCTCCCTTGCTCTGCACTTTGTTTACTTCAGTACACTGCTATTAGTGGGGCTACCTGGGTGAAAAATGGGTATGTCAGGGTTCATCTCTGAACCCGGACAACCCCTTTAAATGTGCCTGGAGTTGTGTGGCATTCATCATCCAGTTCCGCATTGTTCACAGTGATGCGGTCATCAGTGTGGGATGTGGCCAAAGGACGTTGACTTCTATGCCTTTCTGTGACTCTACCAGTCTCTCTGTATCTCTGTTGCACCCTGCTGATGACACTCTGTGACACTCTAAGCTCAGTGGCCACTTCTGTCTGAGAACATCCTGCTTGAAGCCTCGCAATGGCGAGGTACTGTTGATCAATTGTCAGGTGTCATCTGTGACGAACTGAGCCTCATTATGGGTTATTGGAGGGGCCTGCTGGCTAGCCTCTTGCCAGCCGACTATGGGCCAGGCCAGAGACTGTAGGGACCCATATTTTGGTTCCCCTGGTTTGGCATGGACCTGGGCTCTGTTTGGACCTCTTTGGCGCTCAGATCCAGGGTATTTGGGGATGTGTAAATTGTGAGTATGCCTGTTTGGTTTAGGTATATTTTGGGGTGTTTTTTATGTTATTTATGTGCTGCCTATGTGTTTGAGAGAGGGTTGGGTTTTGCCCCTATTTTTCTGTGCTATTGTTTTCCCAGCTAGGCGTTGTCCCAAGACCAGTTTAAACTGAATGCCCTGTCACTCCTCTTTCTCCCATAAGCCCTTGTTATTGCCAGCCCCACCCTTCCAAGTACTGTAGTTATCTGGTAACCCCATTGTATGTAAATTAGGCTGTTAAAGGTTTTTATATGTGTGCTGTCTTCATTAAAGAGTCAGATTTGTTTCACCCTCAACATAGAGTCTCATCTCATGTGTGGGAGGAACAGTAATATTTACTTTGGGGATTGCTATATGTATTATACTCCCGTGGATTACAACACGGTTCTACCCACTGGAAGCTGGATCCTGGTCTTGGACCCAGGGTGGGTGGAGGACAGCAAGACCCCAGCCAAGCTGTAATGCTGAAAGTGGGGACTACAGTGCTGATGGTGTCCGGTGGAGTGCTTGAAAGTACTAAGTGAGCACTAGGAAGATAAGATAGCTGATAACTGACAGGCTTCTACCTAGTTTTCTCCCTTCCTCTCTAGGAGAGAACTGCCAATCATCAGCAGATGGGCGAGAGAGCAGGAGATTATGTACAACCATGACTTCTCAGGTAGATGTGACTCTTTTCAAGGCAAGGGCTGCAATGATTATGATTCTGGTTCTCAGCAACCACTTACTTTTAGCTCATGAGTGACACACCACTAAAATCAGCATCTCTGTCACTAATTTATGCTGCCCTCAGTGAGTTTATCATAAAGTTGATAAAAGGTTCCCTTTAAATAACATCCATCTGATATCTTGAGATCTCTGTAATGCTTCCTTCCCCAGGCAATATTTGCAGTTCCAGAGGATATAACAGACCTGGAATTACACTGCTAAATGTGTTCCATGTTAACAGAACTGGCACTGAACACTTAGAAGTTTGCTGATTTTTTTCCCTATTTCTTGTTTTTAGCAACCACAGCCATTTTCCAACAGTTCGGTGGGCATGTCATGTAGTTACATTGTTTTTTTTTTCCTTATCAATCATCTGCAACATTATCAGTGTTAAATCTCATCTGCCACTTCTCTGCCCAAGCCTCCAATCTATCCAGATCTATCCAAAAATTTATATTTGACTGTGCAAGGCTTCTACAAGATCATTAATAAATATATTGAAGAGAATAGTGGCCAATACTGACCCCGGTGGTACCCCACTAGTGACAGTGACCCAATCTGAGTGTGTACTGTTAATAACCACTCTCTGTTTTCTGTCACTCAGCCAGTTACTTACCCACATACAGACATTTTCTCCCAGTCCGAGCATTCTCATTTTATATACTAACCTTTTATGTGGTACAGTGTCAAATGCTTTGAAGAAGTCAAGATATACGACATCCATTGACTCACCGCGGTCTAGAACTTACCTCCTCATAGAAACTGATTAAATTCGTTTGACAGGACCGATTTCTCATGAAGCCATGCTGATATGGTGTTATTTGCTTATTTTCATTGCGGTACTTTAAGATAGTATCTCTTACAAAACCTACAAACAGTTTATCCACAATGTTAGACTTACCGGCCTATGGTGTCCAGGCTTTGTATTTGGACCTTTTTTGAATATAGACACCATATTTGCTAAGTGCCAATCCTGTTGAGCACCCCCTGTCAATACAGAGTACTTAAATACTTTGTATCAGAAATAAGAGTCTGGCTATTACATTTCTCTTAGAATATAGGGGTGAATGCCATCTAGAACCTGGTGATTTGTCTAATCTTTTTACGATGCAGCTGCACTTCTTCCTGAGTCAGATAGCCTACATGTAATGGGGAGTTTACATTGACACTCTGTATTTCATCTGACAGTTTATTTTCCTCAGTGATTACAGTGGCAAAAAAGTATTTAATAAATTTGTTTTCTTCTTATTGCCCTCTACAACTTTTCCCTAGTCATAAAGGCCAACACTTTTAGATTTTACTTATGTTTACCATTTTTATAATAGAAAATTTTAGGGTTTTACTCTGTTTCCTGCTTGGCTGCCTTGGTCTGTTTTTATATTCATTCTATTTGTTGTTTTTACTGCTTCTTCACTACCTTCTCACTTTACTTAATTTAAATGCTTTTTTTTTTATTATTTATTGAGGAGTCTTTGCTGAGCACGTCTAGAAGAAGGATGCACATGTGTGAGCTGCTCTCAACTAGGCCTAGTCCAGAGAACTTTCATCCCTGAGACTGAAAGCTGCCAGAGAACAGCTGAACTGAGAGATCAACCCCTGAGAGAAAGAGAACAGATATTTGCAGATGGCTGAAAACTTCTTAAAGGCTATGCTTGACTTAGACAGTAAGGGAAACACATGTCTATGACAATAGACTTTACTGCTTGTAGAAAGGGTTAATTGCCTCTAGCACCCACCACACTTTTGAGACAGATTAGAAATCTGTATCTAAGAACTGCACCCACATCATTACAGGAAGTGTTAATGAAAATGTGTGGTTATTTTGGAAAATTACAATGTACCTAGAGAGAAACTCAGGGAGGACTGCTACCGTCATTACCATCTTCTATATAAAACATTTGGGAAAATCCTGCTGTGTTATAAACTTGAGAACTGAGTCTACTGCTTGCATTTCTACTTTAACTTGCATCGTCTACTCTGTAAGGAGAACAACTTTATTTGTTATAACCAAACGGGCCTGGTCATTGCCTCCACCATCCCCCAGTCCTATGCCTACTTTCCTCCATTGGACACTACTACTCATCCACCTAACATCAAGAATACCTTCACTACTACCAAGCAGGAACCCCAAAAAGCCCAGGGTGTGCCTTGAGGGAAGTCAGGGTTTGTGCGTCCTCCATGCATGGCTCAGGGAGCACTAGAGGGAGGGGGATCACCCACTGAGAAGACTACAGCCACTATTATTTCAAATGTCACTTCTCCCATACTCTCCAGCTCCAGCCACCACATCTCCCATGCGGAAGTGTACACCCTGCCCTCCTAGTCCCTAGTTTAAACACTCCTATATAAGAGTAGGTTCAGGAGAAGTCTCCATTTATATATCCAATGGAGCAGTGAAAACTATCCTAATGTTCAAGCATACACTGTTACACCTTATCTATATGAGTTCTACCCTACTTTTCTTACTACAGTAGGCGGTGTGTGGAATTGCTGGTGCTTCTTCAATATGTTATCTTGCATTCCTCACTATATCAGTGAATAAGATCACAAAAATTAATACCACACTGCATTGAAAAAATACTGTTCATGTCCTGCATCATGTGCACCTTCTTGGTTGAACTCAAGTCACTTGCTAACAGAAAGAAGACCTGCAACCTTCTGATGATGCAATTCAACATATATACACCTAGTTGATAAATGACCATGTGTAACAGCATAAATTATATAAACTGTGATATATATATATATATATATATATATATATATATATATATAGAAAAAGACCGCGGCACTTCCATAAGGGGAAAAAATGTGCAGTCCTTTATTCACGCATGCAACGTTTTAGTCCTTGTATTGGGACTGTACTGGGACAGCTTGAGAATGGTCCCAGTAAGAGGACTGAAATGTCGCATGGGTGAATAAAGGACTACAACTGCTGGCACTCCGTTTTGTTTGCTACTGCCTGCCCTGATCTACGTTGTTTTATATATATACAGTTGTGTTCAAAATTATTCAACCCCCACTGAAATTGAGTGTTTTGGCCAGTTTGACATTGATTTTGATCATTTCAGTCATCTTGTTTACAATTAAATCAAAGAGGCACTTGTAAGTCAGACAAATATAACATAACATTTATAATGGAATAACCACAAATGTCTTTTCTGTGCTCACATCATTATCAGTTTTATTCAACCCCCAAGTGACATTCAATCTTAGTACTTAGTACAACATCCTTTTCCAGTTATAACAGCTTTTAAATGTGAAGCATAGATTGACACAAGTGTCTTGCAGCGATCTACGGGTATCTTCGCCCATTCTTCATGGGCAAAAGCCTCCAGTTCAGTCACATTCTTAGGCTTGCGCGCTGCAACTGCTTTCTTTAAGTCCCACCAGAGGTTCTCAATCGGATTTAAGTCTGGTGACTGTGATGGCCACTTCAAAATGTTCCAGCCTTTAATCTGCAACCATGCTCTAGTGGACTTGGAGGTATGCTTGGGATCATTGTCCTGTTGAAAGGTCCAAAGCCTCAGGTTTGTGACGGACTGCATCACATTTTCATCCAATATCTCCTGGTACTGAAGAGAATTCATGGTACCTTGCACACGCTGAAGCTTTCCTGTACCTGTAGAAGCAAAACAGCCCCAAAGCATGATTGACCCCCCGCCATGCTTCACAGTAGGCAAGGTGTTCTTTTCTTCATAGGCCTTGTTCTTCCTCCTCCAAACATAGCGTTGATCCATGGGCCCAAACAGTTCTAATTTTGTTTCGTAAGTCCACAGAACACTATCCCAAAACTTTTGTGGTTTGTCCACATGACTTTTGGCATACTGCAGTCGACTCTTCTTATTCTTTGGAGACAGGGGTGCGCCTGGGAGTTCTGGCATGGAGGCTTTCATTACGCAGTGTGCGCCTTATTGTCTGAGCTGAAACTTCAGTACCCGCATCTGACAAATCTTTTTTCAGCTCCTCAGCAGTCACACGGGGACTTTTCTCCACTTTGCGCTTCAGGTAGCACACAGCAGTCCAAGTCAGCATCTTCTTTCTGCCATGACCAGGTAGCGTTTCAACAGTGCCCTTTGCCTTGAATTTGCGAATGATGCTTCCTATGGTGTCTCTTGGTATGTTTAACATCTTTGCCATCTTCTTATAGCCATTGCCCTTCCTGTGAAGCACCTCTTCTCTTGTCTTCCTGGACCATTCTCTTCACCATGTTTGTAAACACACCAGTAAATGTCTAGAAGGAGCTGAGTATCACAGTCATTTTAAATCTGCCTAATTGGTGCTTATTCTGCTTGATTGCTCCTTGACATCCACAGGTGTTTTCAATACCTGATCGAAAACACTTGAATGAACCTCTGTTCTTAAGAGTGGTAGTCTTTAAGGGGTTGAATAATTGTGTCAATGAAGAAATCACAAAAAAAAACATTTAATACTTTATTACAAAAACAATTGATGTCATTTTAGTTGCATTTGGTTCTTTAAAAAGTCCTTGTAAAATTTCATTCTGAACACAATTACAAATGTACACTAAATTCTCTAAAACCCTTTACAGCATTGGAGGTTGAATAATTTTGAACACAACTGTATATATATATATATATATATATAAAACAAGAAAAATAGAGCAGCACTCCAAAAGTGGATAAAAAACAAAAGTCTTACTTTATTCACCCAAAGGCATGGCAACGCTTTCAGCTCCTGTACTTGAGAAAGGCTCCGGTACAGGAGCTGAAACGTCGCCATGCCTTGGGTGAATAAAGTAAGACTTTTGTTTTTTATCCACTTTTGGAGTGCTGCTCTATTTTTCTTGTTACATACATTTTGGAGTGGTTTTTCCATTTTGGAGCTTTGCACCCAGCTACTTACAGGTGGTGCTGCCTCATTTTTTCATATATATATATATATATATATATATATATATATATATATATATATACACACACACACATACACTGAATTTTTCACACTATAAGATGCACCTACCCATTGGTTTTTGAGGAGCCCAATGTTAATCAGACCTCAGCTCACAGGCCTAATCAGGCCCACAATGTTAATAGGACCCTCTATCAGACCCCCAATAATACCTCAGATCAGACCCACAATCAGACCTCAGCTCAGACCCCAATGTGAATGACCCCCAATCAGACCTCAGATAAGAGCTCCGATATAAATAAGACCTTAGATCAGACCCCCATGCTTCAGATCAGCCCCCATGCCTCAGAGAAGCCCCTCGTGCCTCAGATAAGCCCCCATATGCCTCAGATCAGCCCCCCATGCAAATAAAATGAAAAAGAAACTCTACTTATCTCTTGTCCTCCAGAGGACCAGGAAGCACTGAGTACAGAACCCGGGGAGCGCTGCACTCACCGTTTCCGGTTGTCCGGTACTAAAATTATTAGTACTGAAATTTTTTCCCCAGTTTGGGGGAGGGAGTATGAAAAAAAAATACAATTGACTGACCAAATAACTGAAGCGTGAACTCTGCCTTACAAGTCAATGTTTGTGTCAGGTATAATGTACTTAACCATGCAGTGGCCCAAGATTCTACTATAGAGTGAAAGAGTGCACTCCTTTTATACCGTCTTCTGATTCCAGATAGATTGCTAGTTAACCTGTTAGCCACTGATTCTACAAAACTGTGAAAGAGTGGTCTCATTTCACTGTTTGTGGGGAATGTGGCCAAAACAGAGATGACATGTGAATAAAATGTTTGCATGTCTTCTCTGTTTTGGACTCATTCCTGATTGTGGATTACAAATCATAATCAAATCCTGATGCAAAATACTGACTGTGTGATAGAGGCCTTATAGATGCTTCAAAGACAGGATCAGTTGTGTTTTATTTTTCAGTTTATTTTTCTGACATATTAACAGCCGTGGCAGTAACAGCACAAGATGGTGGGTAGCAGTAGGAGAAAATGACAGCAGAAGCAGCAGGTGTGTGGCATCAGGCGGGTGCCAGCATCAGAATAGTGGCTGAAACACGTGGCCAGATGTAACAGGCCATTTTTCACAATATTCTGGTGTGGTAGCACACTGCCATCAGAACATTACTGCCAGAATGATCTATTCTGATGCTTTAGGCACTGGTGTGTGGAAATCCTGGCTGATCTATGCCTGATTTATCTTTGTAAACGTTAATCGCTCAACATTTTGTGTTGAAAGGCGAGTTCTCTATGGGGTAAATATGCCCCCGGCAGCTCTAAACACCCACTCTGATGCCACACTACTGGCCAGGCAGGAAAGCTTGTCCAGGGAAACTCAACCAGTTGTGGCTACAATTCAAGTTTGGCTGCCCAGTAGTCCAGGGGATCTTGGATCTGGGGTAAAAGGATGCAGTCCAAGTATGCCACCACCTGTTCATCTTCTCCATGTCCTGCTGGTTTCTTCAGTAGGCGGGGGAAGAAACTTGCTCAGCAGAGATTGGAGACTTGTTACTGCTGACAGAGCTGATGCTGCTTCTGCCCCCGCCCCCCCCCCCCCATCCAGCAGTCATGGCAGTGGATCATGAGCGCAGAGGTTCCCCCCCTCTCAGACCTTCGTGAGGATGGGCGATGGTGCACAAAGAAGGTGACAAACTAACTACATAGGATGTCCTTATAGTAGTTGAGTTTATAATCCCTCTCAGCAGGTGTAAAAAAGGCCCCCATTTTGTCGCGGTAGTGAGGGTCTATGTCAGTATACAAGCAACTCAATATGCATCTGGCCATTTTAATAGGGGATTCGGAGGGACTCCCTGTCTCCATCTCCACTGCATACTGCCATGGTCTGTCAGGCTCATCTGCCTGTTCTTACTCTTCGCCATCCAGTTCCTACTGCTCCTCTCCTGTTGCTTGTGCAGATAAACCACCTATTTGTGTATACAATTCCTGGGTGTTAATGTCCTCCTCCTCCTCCACTGCCAGTTCAGCCCCCACAGGACTCAGGTGGCTGTGGTATGGCACTATGTCTCCTGTCCCCTGGCCAGCCAGATTTATCAGCATCTGCTCCAGGATGTGAAGGAGTGGAATGACATCATTCATCCCGTAGTCCTGGTGACTGCCAAATAAAGTTGCCTCTTCAAAGGGCCTGGGCAAATGGCAGGTGTCTTGCATGAGCTTCCACTGGCTAAAGTCGAAGTTACACAGGGGAGTACCCCTGTCTGCAGACAACATCAAGAAATTGTTTACGCCCTTCATTTGCTCATATAGTTGGTCCAACATGTTGAAGGTGTGGAAACATTGCATATGAGGCAATGTTGAGGAACACTATTCTGCATTTGCAGATAAAGGAGGGAGTGTTTTGCACGGTAAGAGTGGCTGAGGTGCATGCATAGTTTCTTAGCCATTTTCAACATGTATTGCAGTTGGGTGGAAGACTTCAGGAACCAGGTTACAACCAGATTTAAGACGTGCACCATACAGGGCGCATGGGTCAATTCTCCTTGATGCAGCGCAGATAGAATATTCTTCCTATTATCGGTGACCATGGTTCCGATATTCAGTTGGCGAGGAGACAGCCAGGATTCGACCTTCTTGATGAAGGACGTAACGCAGTTTCTCTCCAGTGTGATTCCGTTCTCCCAGGCTGGCCATGTGCAGAACTTCATAACACCGCCGTTCTCTGCATAGTGGTATGCTGAGGACCACTCAGAACTGTGCCTAAAGTGGAGGCGGAGGGCACGGTCGCGGATGAGGAGGCAGAAGAGGATATTGATGCCGGAATCACAGCATGAGGTGGTGTTGCCATCACCTGGCCAAGTTGCTGGTGTACCTGAGCAGTAACCACATTTACCCAGTGGGCTATAAAGGACATATATTGTCCTTTACCACAGTTACAGCTCCAAACTTCGGCACTGCTGTGAACTGTACCAGACACCAACAGTCTAAAGGACTGGCCCACCTTCTGCTCAACATACAGTTGTGTTCAAAATTATTCAACCCGCAATGCTGTAAAGGGTTTTAGGGAATTTAGTGTACATTTGTAATTGTGTTCAGAATGAAATCTGACAAGGACTTTTTAAAGAACCAAATGCAACTAAAATGACATCAATTGTTTTTGTAATACAGTATTACATTTTTTTTTGTGATTTCTTCATTGACACAATTATTCAACCCCTTAAAGACTACCGCTCTTAAGAACAGAGATTCATTCAAGTGTTTTCGATCAGGTATTGAAAACACCTGTGGATGTCAAGGAGCAGCAATCAAGCATAATAAGCACCACTTTGGCAGAATTAAAATGACTGTGATACTCAGCTCCTTCTAGACATTTACTGGTGTGTTTACAAACATGGTGAAGTCAAGAGAATGGTCCAGGAAGACAAGAGAAGAGGTGATTTCTCTTCACAGGAAGGGCAATGGCTATAAGAAGATTGCAAAGATGTTGAACATACCAAGAGACATCATAGGAAGCATCATTCGCAAATTCAAGGCAAAGGGCACTGTTGAAATGCTACCTGGTCGTGGCAGAAAGAAGATGCTGACTTGGACTGCTGTGTGCTACCTGAAGCGCAAAGTGGAAAAAAGTCCCTGTGTGACTGCTGAGGAACTGAAAAAAGATTTGTCAGATGCGGGTACTGAAGTTTCAGCTCAGACAATAAGGCGCACACTGCCTCCATGCCAGAACTCCCAGGCGCACCCCCTTGCTGTCTCCAAAGAATAAGAAGAGTTGACTGCAGTATGCCAAAAGTCATGTGGACAAACCACAAAAGTTTTGGGATAGTGTTCTGTGGACTAATGAAACAAAATTAGAACTGTTTGGGCCCATGGATCAACGCTATGTTTGGAGGAGGAAGAACAAGGCCTATGAAGAAAAGAACACCTTGCCTACTGTGAAGCATGGCGGGGGGTCAATCATGCTTTGGGGCTGT
This sequence comes from Bufotes viridis, assembly GCA_033119425.1. Classification (NCBI taxonomy): domain Eukaryota; kingdom Metazoa; phylum Chordata; class Amphibia; order Anura; family Bufonidae; genus Bufotes; species Bufotes viridis. Next base: position 236,335,012 of record CM065589.1, read on the forward strand.
TTTGCTTCTACAGGTACAGGGAAGCTTCAGCGTGTGCAAGGTACCAGGAATTCTCTTCAGTACCAGGAGATATTGGATGAAAATGTGATGCAGTCCATCACAAACCTGAGGCTTGGGAGACGTTGGACCTTTCAACAGGACAATGATCCCAAGCATACCTCCAAGTCCACTAGAGCATGGTTGCAGATTAATGGCTGGAACATTTTAAAGTGGCCATCGCAGTCACCAGACTTAAATCCGATTGAGAACCTCTGGTGGGACTTAAAGAAAGCAGTTGCAGCTCGCAAGCCTAAGAATGTGACTGAACTGGAGGCTTTTGCCCATGAAGAATGGGCGAATATACCCGTAGATCGCTGCAAGACACTTGTGTCAAGCTATGCTTCACGTTTAAAAGCTGTTATAACTGGAAAAGGATGTTGTACTAAGTACTAAGATTGAATGTCACTTGGGGGTTGAATAAAACTGATAACGATGTGAGCATAGAAAAGACATTTGTGGTTATTTCATTATAAATGTTATGTTCTATTAGTCTGACTTACAAGTGCCTCTTTGATTTAATTGTAAACAAAATGACTGAAATGATCAAAATCAATGTCAAACTGGCCAAAACACTCAATTTCAGTGGGGGTTGAATCATTTTGAACACAACTGTACATGCGCAGGGCTGGTACAGCTTTTTTGGATAAGTAATGATCGCTTGGGACTCTCCTCCTTGGCTCGGCACAAGCCATCAGTTCTCTGAAATGAGCAGAGTCAACCATATAGAAAAGGGAGGGATTGTAGTACCAGCAACTTGGCTAGGAGCACGTTCAACTTCTGCGCCGCTGGGTGAGTGCATGCATACTGTTGTCTTTTTGCCATCACCTCAGTGATCGATTGCTGGCGAAATGAGTGACAAGGAGTAGGAGGAGCATCAGGATCCGGCACATCAGAAGATGGGAAGGAAACACAGCTCTATTCTGCTGAAATGGTGGAGTCTTAACTTCTGGAAAAAGGGTGTGGGCCACTGGGAGATGCAGCGGTTGCTGTGTCAGGCTGTACCATTACATTAGCGCCATGGCTTTCCGAGTCAACTTTATGGTGATGCTCCGTGTGTTGACCCAGGGCTGTGGCACCAACATTGGCACCCTGGCCCCGTTTCACCTTCTGCCCACAGATCCTACATACGGCCTTGCTGACATCCTTCGGTGGCTTAATGAAAAATTCCCACACAGGCGAGTATGGCATTTTACCCCCACCACTCCGTGATGATTGCTTGCTGCTGCCATGCACCACTAGTTGTTTCCAGACAGGTAGGAACCTGAGTAGCAGACAGTCTAACCCGGGCACATTTGGCTCCAGATCTCACACTGCTGGCTCATGGCCACGCTTGCACCCTGTTGGCTCAGCCGCACGCTGCCACCCTGCTGCTGTCTCACAGGCAAGCTGCCACCCTCACCCCCTGATGATGATGAAGCCCCCTCTTCACCCGGCTCCCACGTGTGATCGGCTATATCATCATCCACTACTGTCTGCTCCTCACTTATGTCACCCACACCAGTCTCATGACCACTGACAACGCTTGCTCCCATGCGTTGCTACTTGCACGCTTACAAGAGAAAACAGTAAACCTCTCTTCCAATTCTGGGCAGGGCAGTAGCTGCTGAATGTCCTCAATAGGCTCATCCTCGCTGAAAAGCAGAGAAGAGCCAGCAGCATGCAATACTTCCCAATCAGAAGGAGCAGATAAAGAAAGAGGCAGGTTCAGGACAGATGTGCACAGACTTTGTTCCTGGGTCATGCCAACTAAGTGTGGTGTCAGAGGAACCCACTGACTCCTGGCTGTGGGTGTCTGATGTCAATTGATATGATGTTGAAGACCAAGTCAACCATTCAAGGACAGCTGGATTGCTGGTCATAACATGAAGCTGGATGACAGTGGCAGCTCTGGCCTGTTGCTGTGGCTGCTTCTACCACATCCCCCTTCTTCTGCCGCTACTTCTGCCGGCTCCAGCACCATTTTTGCCACTGCTCATTCCCTTGGAGGGCCCTGGAACCTGTCTGTTGGACATACTGTACAGTAATAATAACTGTATATGTAAAATAAGGTTTTCAATGTCAATGTGGACATCTCAATAACAGTAGAACAAGACTGGCTATTCACCCTTATTTGAGAATCAAGGTCTAATTGCTTATCTATAAAACAAGGTGGAAACCCCAATAACAGTTTAATTAGACTACTTTTTCAGCCCAATTTTGAGAATCAAGACGTGATAGATCTGCTTATTTATTTAACAAGGGGGACACCCCAATAACAGTTAAATAACACTACTTATTCACCCCAATTTGAGAATCAAGATGTAATAGAATTGCTAATCTATTTAACAAGGTGGACACCCCAATAACAGTAGTATTAGACAGCTTATTCACCCCAATTTGAGAATCAAGGCGTAATAGATCTGTGTATCTGTTCAACAAGGTGGACATCCTAATAACAGTTAAATTACGCTACTGATTCACCCCAATTTGAGAATCAAAGCTAAATAGAATTGGTTATCTATTTAACAAGGTGGACAGCCCAATAACAGTAGTATTAGACAGCTAAGGGTGGGTTGACATCACGTTTTATGCCTCCATTTGACGTATATGTTGCAAAAAAAAAGGATACAAATATGCAGCACACCACGTTACAATGGTAAAAAAAGTCCTTTTTTTTTTCAATGGAATTCTATAGTGAACGGATGCCACTGTATGGAATCAGTTTGAGGCATCCGTTTAACATATACATTTTTTTTATATGTTAAAAGGATGGGAAAAATGTGATGTGAACCCACCTTATTCATCCCAATTTGAGAATCAAGGCGTAATAGATATACGTATCTATTAAACAAAGTGGGCACCCCAATAACACTTAAATTACAGTTATTACAGAACTTATTCAACCAAATTTAAAAAACAAGGAGCAATGGAATTGCTTATCCTTTCAACTTCTAATTGCACAGCCTGCACTGTCACTGTACTGTCCCTATATTCTCTCTATGCTCTTCCTACAGTGTGTAAAAACTGTCCCTATGATCTCCCTTGAGATGCTTTGATTCGCTCAACGCTAAAGGCAGGGAGTAAAAAAATCTAACTGAAATAGAAGATCGCTGGGTCCTTAAGGGGTTAAACATAACATCGTTTGTACGATGTTGGCTTCTAGGAACTCATTCTCCATACGGAATGATATTAATAGAATGTCCAGGATGACAAGAATTACCAGATAACATTGAATTTACAGCAGTTTCCTTCCTGGAAGGTTTGCACTTAACCTTAGTATCACCTTTCAATGTAACATCCGAAGGTTGTACAATGTTTATGAAAATCATTATCCTTAAAGCGATTCTGTCACCTAGATTTTACCTACAGAGCTGCGGACATTTGCTTCTAGATTGCCGCTAGAACGTCCACAATATACAGCACATTCCCCATAGCTCTGACTGCTTTTATTTAGGCAAAAAAACTATTTTTTTATATATGTAAATGAGGCAACTAAGGAGCCCAAGGGGCTGTTACTAACCTTTCAGGAGCCCAGCCACACCCACCATGAAGGAGCCAAGCACCGCCCACATCCTCTGAATATCCCCCTTCCTCCCGGACATCGCAAAGTTAGAGCGCCGTACAGGAAAGGAACACTATGCCGGCAATGACATGTGGTGTACTCGTGCATGCGCGAGATTACGGCGCTCTACCTTGGTGATTTCGGGGAGCAAGGAGGAGATTGGAGGATGTGGGCGGTGCTGGGCTCCTTCACCGGATAAATAAAAGCACTCAGAGCTATTGGGAATGTATATTGCGAACATGCTAGCGGCGATCTAGTAGCATATGTCTGCAGATCTATAGGCAAAATCCAGGTGACAGAATCACTTTAATGTCATCAAAAAACTGACTAAACTTCATTTAAGAGCAGCTCCAGGCAAATAACAAGTAGTCTATAGGCAGCCAAACCGCTTTAGAGATGCAAGAAAAAGATTATTAGGGGTTCAGAAAATTTTCTTCCCAAGCATACATGAAGATGTAAGAAAACAATGGGGGAAAACGCACTTCCATCGACGCTTCTCTAGTTTGGAAAAGAATACTACTGAAATGTTTTTCAACAATGTTTTCCTTCAAATGTGGACTATTGGTACTATATGAATTAAGATGGTCTATTGGTATCTTTTTGGCCCATGAATAGGTACTGAAGAAGATAATGCTTTGACATCACAGGAAGCCTAGCTAAAATTATCACTCTATTCTAACTCTTTCAAAAGAGCCCAAAACGTATTTGGTAGGGTTGAGCAAATTGAAGTATCTGAAGTGGACTTTGATCCGCATGTCAGTGGAAAATTTGATTTGCTGCGAAGCCAAATTTCCTTGTGCTTCGTGGTAACTAATCAATTTTCCCTCAAATGTTTTGGTTTATTAGAAGACCAGCAAAAAGTAGGATGCACACAGCTAGAAAAACTGTTAACCCTTTGTGACAGAACGGCTCAATATTTTTAATAAAGACCAATTGCAAAAATTATTTTTAGCCCCAAATTAGTAAAAAGCAATGGTGGCTCAGTGGATAGCATTGTTGCTTTGCAGCTCTGGGGTCCTGGGTTCGAATCCGACCAACATCTGCACGGAGTTACTATGTTTTCCCTGTGTTTGCGTGGGTTTCCTCCAGGTACTCTGGTTTCCTCCCACCCTCCAAAAACAATCTGATAGGGAACTTACATTATGAGCCCACTGGAGACAGCTTGATGCTAATGCCTGTAAAGCGCTGCAGAATATATTAGTGCGTAAAATAAATAAAAATTGTCCCCAAAGGTGTACATAGTCTTTAAGCTTGAACTAAAGGCATAGGATTACTGATCACCCTCTGATATGTAACCCCACACGCAGGGCCGGGCCGACACAGAGGCTGGGGAGGCTCCAGCCTCAGGGCGCTCCAGGCAGGGGCAGGCAGGGGCCGGCGAGAGGGAGAGGGACTGACAGGGGGGAACCGCTCAGCGCTCCCTCCTGTCATTCCCTGAGCCAGGCCCTGTCAGAGCGCTCCTCTCACCTCCATTATGCTGCTTCAGGCCCCCAGCATCAGGCCCCGCTGCCTCTGGCTCTAACTAGAAACAGAGTAAGCAGGTGGGCGGAGCCTAACGGACCTCCGTTAGGCTCCGCCCACCTGCTTAATGTGAGGCAGCACTGGGGCCTGATCCCGGAAGCCTGGAGAAGTGACCATAATGGAGGTGAGAGGAGCGCTCTGATGGGGCCCGGCATTAAGTACAGTGAAATGCCGGGCCCCCTTTCATTAAGTCTGTGACAACATGGGGGGCAGAAAGAGCATGACAACATGGGGGGGTAAAAGAGCATGAAAAGATGGGGGAGAATGACGGGGCAGAAAAAGCATGACAAGAGGGGGGAGAATGACAAGAGGGGGGCATGACAAATTACTATGTGGGGCACTGCTGTGTGGTTGAGGGGGTGTGGGGACATTACTGTGTGGGGGCAGTGTGGCTGACATTACTGTGTGGGGGGCAGTGTGGCTGACATTACTGTGTGGGGGGCAGTGTGGCGGACATTACTGTGTGGGGGCAGTGTGGCGGACATTACTGTGTGGGGGGCAGTGTGGCGGACATTACTGTGTGGGGGGCAGTGTGGCGGACATTACTGTGTGGGGGCGTGTGGCGGACATTACTGTGTGGGGGCAGTGTGGCGGACATTACTGTGTGGGGGCGTGTGGCGGACATTACTGTGTGGGGGCAGTGTGGCAGACATTACTGTGCGGGGGCAGTGTGGCGGACATTACTGTGCAGGGGGCAGTGTGGCGGACATTACTGTGCGGGGGCAGTGTGGCGGACATTACTGTGCGGGGGGCAGTGTGGCGGACATTACTGTGTGGGGGACACTACAGTGTGGGGTGGCATTATACAAAAGCTCTGCAGATGCAACTCCCATGTATTGGGTCACCACAATTTGGGTGGTCATTCACTAAATGAACCCTGTTATGGGGAGAATCTGTGGATGACACATATTTGTCCCACAGACACCCCCTCCCCCAAAACAGGGTTAATTTACTGAATGACCACCAATAAAGATGAGTCACATATGCTATTTCATAATGACAGCAGGGCCGCGCAGTGACTGTATTCTACTACCCCCATCCCCTCGCTCACTGGATATAATCTTATTAACTATATAACTGTAGCAAATCACTACAGTTATATAGTTAAGATTATATACAGTGTGTGGGGGAGGGGGTGTAGTAGAATACAGTCACTGCACGGGCCCTGCTGGCGCTGTCATCAAAAAAGCAGATACAACCCCACAGCCTCACCCCTTGTATTGGGGGTCATTCCTACATGGACCCTGTCATCCACAGATTCCCCAATAACAGTATCATTTATCACAGATCCCCCATAGCAGTGTCATCCACAAGTTGGAGGGGGGGGGGGCGCACTTGGGCAGCTCAGCCTCTGTTGGTGGTGGACCTTGTCCCAGCCCTGCCCACACTTGTGTAACTGCATTAGATTTGACATATAGATTTGCAAGACAACAACTGATCCTCCCTTGTCCATGGCTCTGACAAAGTAAAGTATGCAATCTAACAAGCTCCACACAATGAGCTCCTGAAATCTATCCAGGGCATCTGATCCTATCACTGTTTGGCCTTATGCACACAACAAATTGTTTTCAATGGGTCCATGGTCTGCATTTTGTGGACATAGTCTATGTTTTTAAGCAATAGACATACAGATACGGAAAGCACATGAATAATCCATATGCACTTTATGCAAAAAAAATAGAACATGTCCTATACTTGTCTGAAAAATTCAGGCTGCAGACCCGTTGATGTTAATGGGCGACATTTATCAATAATGGAGTAATGTGCACACAAAAAAAACACATACACAATAACATTACAAAACAAAAGTGGTGATTTGTGTCACCTCATATATCAAAAGGTGTACACCACTTTTAAAATGTGACTTTTTTAAATATAAACTTGATAATCTGCCAATTTCTCTCGATTTGCGACATTTTAACTATAATAGCAATAAAATGCTACTTTTTTAAACCAAAATGCGCCATTTCAGCCACCCCTGCCAGACCATATTGCGACTTTTGAAACATATTTGTGACTTTTGAATAATTTTTTCGATATTTCAACGGGTAAGTTGCGACTTTTGTCTCAGACTCGGGACATTTTAGTTTTTGTTTTGTTTTTCTGGAATGTCAATTTACTGACAAAACCCTGTTGTTTAGCTCATTTATATTAGAGAAAACTAAATGGATGGTAAATGAGGCATAATATGCACCAATTTGATAGCCCCCTCCACTTCGACATTTATAACTCATTTCTGGCGTGATGCATTCTTTATGGTGAAAATTCTGAAGAAAACAGTTGATATATTTGGCACAAATCAAACGACCATTCTTTTTGGCGCATTTTACACCGTAATTCTGGTGCAACATGCTTAGTAAATGTCCCCCATTGGTTTCACAAAAAATGTGGATGCAACGTGGACCACATCTGTATTTTGTGGAGCCAAGGTTTGCGGATATGGTCGTGTGCATTGGGCCTAATATGGAAAAGATTTATAATCCAGATTCCACCTTTCATTTTCAGAGCTCCTTTGGAAAATGAAAGGTGGAATCTGGTTGCATTGGGCAACTAAGCCAGTTCTACTTTACACCAGTTTGATAAATCTCTCCCACTTTTTGTTCCTGGACACATAGGATTCTCATCCATTCTAGTTGCAGCCATGTCCACATCCTCAGAACTCACACCAGACTGGACATGTTCTGTTTCATTAGTCAAGAAATTACCAACATAGAAACATTTGTTTTCAGTGTTAAATTGCGACAAACTTTGTATTGTCTGCTGGTGAGAATCCAAGTCTTTTGCTTAACAGTGAAATTGCTTAACAGTGAAATTTGAGCATCATCTTTTGAGCATCATTTGAGCATCCATTTGTTATGTATGCTGTATCACCGTACACCTCTTCGCATAAATCTATTAAGAGAACAATAGATATGTTATACTGTGCCTAGCCCAATTCTATACCATGCTATATACTATTATCATGAGGATTATCCTTCAGATGGGATGTTCCCCTCACAGCAGCAGTAAACTAACAATAGATTACCTATTTTTATAAGAGATTTGTGCTGACTGCTACAGAAGGAATATACTTTATATTGCATTTATTTTTTAGTTTTATATTATTGCTGAAATGAAAAACAAAATATAGCCAAAAACTTGTTTTCTATGAAAATTAATTAGGGTCCTCTGGCGAATTTTCGGAGCATCTAGTTCATGAAAATTCTCTGCCATAGTTTGACAAGGGGCGTGGCTTTATGAGAAAGGGGTGTGGGCTAACATGTGACATTTAGCACCACAATTCTGGTGTAAAATTCTGTCTGAAACTAAACTAACCAGAAGTTGGTATAGAGTAAAAAAAAAATGTCTGACCGTGCTCCAGAACCCTAGTGATAAATCTAGTGCCGGCCTAGAGAGCTGGTATAAGCTTACACCATATTTAGGTTTGGTAAATCTGTCCCATTGAGTTGAAAAAAAAAGAAATAAACACTTTTGGGTCATTTTATTTATCAAACTCGTGTAACATAGAACTGGCTTAGTTGCCCATAGCAACCAATCAGATTTCACCTTTCATTTTCCAAAGGAGCTGTCAAAAATGAAATGTGGAATCTGATTGGTTGCTGTGGCCAGGCAGTGTAGATGTTATTATATATAGCCCTGTCAATCAAAGTGGATGGAGTGTGTCAGATGCAGAGAGAGCAGAGCCTCTAGGTGTAACAGTAATGTCCCCGTTGCTCCTAGAGGGTAATTTGCATATATTAAAACATAATTTTTCTCAGCAATGCCGTAACATATGAACATGGGACCACACAGATGCCTTCACACATACAACAGGTCAGTTTCATACGGGAAAATCTGCCAATGTTTTTTTTAAAGGTCAAAGAGCTTTCTTTGCACAAATCAGTGCTATAATCCATTACCATTTTATGGTACAAAAAAGGACTTTACTCATCCTCATTATCAGTTAATTATACCATAAACCTCTATAAATGTCCTATAAATTACAAGTAGATATGACCCTCAAATAATTCCAACACTTTTATTGTAGTTTCACCTTCTGGATTTATTTTCATTGTACTTCCTGCATTTTTTTGTCAGCATATGTCATTTAGAGGGGTGTTTTAAGGATTTATGTCCTTTCCAGTTTATTTGTGATTGTTGGCTTAAATGCAGGTTTGACATGATTTGTGGCAGATACCTGATGATGTTGAACTGCAGGGTCTGATTTTTTATAAATCGGACCAAAATTAATAATTGTAAAATCTTGAAAACTATTGTTCTAAAATCCTGCTTTAACCTGATGACATCATAGCCTGTGCACGTTTGGATGAGCTACAGGATGAGGGTCGCCATGTAGAGGGTGAGCTGCCACAGAAATGCTTTCATGCATTCATGCCCAGCCAGCGAAAATCTTCTGTTATTGTAAAAATGTTTAAAACTATTATATAAAACTGTCTGAAAGTCATTGTGCTCCCTAAACGATAATTAAATCCAGTTTTATTTACAGGACACCAGAAAACTTCTCATTTATACTGTATTTCATCTATGCACACTACAGTGCACTTCCTATAGTACATATCTTGGAATCGTGTATATATATATATATATATATATATATATATATACTGTATACATAGCAGCATGGATTCAACAGCACTCCAGACAGTTTCAGTACTGACATGGGTGAATAAACACCACCGATTTTCACGGAAGCTGTCTGGAGTGCCATGGATCCCATGCTGTTACTTATGGTTCCTTCGTCAGGTTGTATACTTTGGCACCCAAATATTGCTGCTATAAATATCTCAAAGGAATTCCTCAGTACACCAATGTTTACACTAAATATATTATTAACTATGAGAATAAGCTGGAAACAGCTATATCTACTATGGTTCAAAATTTCAAAGTGGGATTTTCCGTAATGTACTATTTATGAGCAATTGAATGAGGTAAAATCTGCTAAAAGAGCTAAGTTAATTGCAAAAAGAACACAGAGTAGTTCTAGAATGCTATTGCTGTCCACATACATCCATCAAAATTATTGTGGATAAGCATTCTAACTAGCCAATTCTCTATAGGAGGCCTTGCTGTAACAAACTTACCTGTCTGGGCTCCAGCGGCGCAATTCTGAGCCTCAGCATGGCCGTGCCGGGAGAGACGCACTGCTGAGCCAAGTCCCCATGTGACACGACCGGAACCTTAGTAACAGGATGCAATGCTCTGTTTCTCCCTGCAGCAATCATGTGCTGGTGGAGATTAGCAGTAGGCTGATTGCTCAGCTGCTCTATTACTGTGTACTAGTGTTTTTGACTAATGGAGCGCCGAGTCATGGACCTATCAGCTTCCAATCCAGGGACTTGGCGCTCTATTTAAACCCCTACTGGCCATACACCATTGGCAGTGATAGTCTTGTTAGCCTCACTGGCTAGGTTCTTTGTTCCCTTGCATTTGTGTACTGATTCCTCTGTGCTTCTGACCTCGCCTTGTCTTCTGACAACCCTCTGTCTCTCATTCGGTACTGCGTAGCCCATCTGGTTCTGACCCATTTCTGTACAAGTCTGCTTTGCTGTTAGTTTGTCTGTTGGTGTTTGTCCATCTCTGTGCTTCTTTAGAGTAGGGACCATCTTCCAGTTGAGGTTCTGCCAAGTAGGGCTTATACTGCAAGTAGGTATGGAAAGTTGGCTGGGTTCTAGGTTAGGGCTCACTGTCCTTGTCTGTCTCTACCTACAGGCTTTACAGTTGTCCCACAAATATTCTGCCATTTTCAAACCAGTACTTGGATCTGAATACTTTTGTTGCATCTAATTACAAATTTTGTAGAGCCCCTGTGCCATTCAATAAAATGCATCTGTACAGTGCCACCTCCTGTTTGTTCTTTGTTATTTCTCTGTCCACCTTGCTGAGGTGGATGCACATGCACAATTCCATCCTTAAACTGCCTCCTGAGATGTAATAGGGAGAGAGAGATGCATCAGAAAGAACACACACCCCTAAACTGCACCAGAAAGGACAGCCCCATCAGCTGCCAGCTTGATATAAATCTTGCAGAGCAATTGAAGCAATCAATGGGAAGAGCTCTGGATCCATGTGAAGTACAGGACTGGCTCTAGCTCTGTTAGAGATTGTCATGTACTATATGATTATCATGGTATAACCCCTGTGGGGAGTCGCTCTGGTAGACAGCGGTGCGGGTGCAGTACCGAGGCAAAAGAAAGAGTCCAGGATGTGCAATAAACAGTGTTTTATTCACACTGACACAAAAATACACAGCAAACAGTCTTTCGGTGGTAATTCACACATGTCAGAAACAAGGAGGCAAAACAAAACAGGCCAACACAGGTTCAGTCACCTGGGAGGTGTAGGTGCAGGTTCGCACCAGGCTGTCGGCCCAGCCGCAGGAGAATCCACCTTCAGGTAGCCAGGAACAAAAGCCACCTCCTTGCTGAGCTCTTTCCTCCAGGACAGAGAACTCCAGAGCCCTGTTAGCAGGCTCCAGGATAATCACCACCTCAGACACAGCTGCTGGCTGTGTTTTATACCCAGCCCAAAACCAGGACTGGATCGTGGGGAGCAGCCACCCACCCTACACTTTAGCTGCTCCCGGTAAGAGCCGGCCCGGATCGGCTTTGCAGCCATGCTATTTAACAGAGTCAAACAGCACTAGCTGCTGCAGACAAAAACCCGGCTCTTACCTCACCGAGGCCAGCAACCTCGGTGACACGTACCTGCCATCAAATATGACACCTTGCACCCTCTTACACACCCCCTTTGTTCAACCCTGAGGGGTGAACACACGTGAGGCAGTGGACGCGGGACAGGGCATCTGCGTTACCCTGCAAGCGGCCTGCCCTGTGTTCCACGGAGAATTTGAAATTTTGAAGGGATAGGAACCACCTGGTGACCCGAGCATTCCTCTCCTTGGCCTGACTCATCCACTTGAGAGGGAATGGTCGGTCACCAGACGGAACCTCCTCCCTAACAGGTAGTAGCGGAGAGATTCGAGTGCCCACTTGATAGCCAGGCACTCCCTCTCCACTATACTATATCTGGACTCGGCGGGACTGAGCTTACGGCTCAGGAAGACAACGGGATGTTCTTCCCCGTTGACCTCCTGAGACAGTACCGCACCGAGGCCTACCTCCGAGGCATCGGTCTGTACGACAAACTCCTTGTTGAAGTCGGGTGTCACCAAAACCGGGGACCCACACAGGGCCGACTTCAACGCGGAGAAAGCCTCCTCCGCCTTCTCACTCCAGCTAACCCTCCCAGACTTTCGCCCCTTCAACAGGTCTGTCAATGGCGCTGCTATTGTGGCAAAGTGGGGCACAAACCTCATGTAGTATCCTACAATCCCCAGGAACGACTTTACCTGCCTGGTGGTGACCGGTCGGGGCCAGTTACGAATGGCCTCTACCTTAGTTACCTGAGGTTTGATGACTCCCGCCCGATTACATATCCCAGATATTTGGTCTCTTCCAACCCAATCGCACACTTTTTTGGATTGGCGGTTAGTCCAGCTTTCCTCAGGGCATCCACTACCGCCTGCACCTTGGGTAAATGGCTTTCCCAGTCGGTGCTGTGGATGACTACATCATCTAAGTAGGCCGAGGCGTACCGACGATGTGGTCGCAGCACTATGTCCATTAACCTTTGGAAAGTGGCGGGGCGCCATGCAGGCCAAAGGGTAACACCTTGTAGTGATACAGGCCCTGCGGGTAACAAGCGCGGTTTTTCCTTAGCCGACTCCGTTAAGGGTACCTGCCAGTACCCTTTAGTGAGGTCCAGCACAGAAAAATAACGGGCTTGTCCTAAATTTTCAACAAGCTCGTCCACTCGGGGCATGGGATACGCGTCAAACTTGGATACTTCGTTTAACTTGCGAAAGTCGTTGCAGAACCGCAACGTCCCATCCGGCTTGGGTATTAGGACTATGGGACTGGCCCACTCACTTTTCGACTCCTCAATGACATCGAGCTTCAACATTAACTGCACTTCCTCTGCGATGGCCCGCCGCCGAGCCTCGGGTACCCGGTATGGTTTTAACCGGACCTTGGCCTGAGGCTCAGTGACGATGTCATGTCGGATGAGAGACGTGCGGCCAGGGAGGTCTGAGAACACATCCGTGTTCCGACTGAGGAACTCCCTGACTTCCTGAACTTGTTTGGAAGACAGGCTGTCTGCAATTTTACCGTGGTTACGGCTTCACAGGCCTCGAACTGTGGGGCTGGACCCTTTTCACCTAGAAGCCCTGGTCGGGGCTGTGGTCGTCGGCCGCGTCCCTATCTTTCCACGGCTTAAGTAAATTCACGTGGTACACCTGCTCCGGCTTGCGCCGCCTGGCTGGTGTACCTTGTAATTTACTTCCCTACCTTCTCGATCACCTCATAGGGGCCCTGCCACCTAGCTAGGAATTTGCTGTCAAGGGTGGGTACCAGAACCAAAACCCGATCTCCCGGATTGAAGTCCCGTACCCGAGCCTGACGATTGTACACCCTACTCTGGGCCTGTTGCGCTGCCTCCATATGCTCCCGGACCAAAGGCAACACCCTTTCCATCCGTTCCTGCATCTGGGCGACATACTCAATGACACTTTTGTGGGGGACAGGCTGTTGTTCCCATGCTTCCTTGGCGATATCCAACAGGCCCCGAGGGTGTCTGCCATAAAGCAGTTCGAAGGGCGAGAACCCAGTAGAGGCCTGGGGCACCTCTCGCACTGCGAACATGAGATAGGGCAGCAGCAGGTCCCAGTCCTTCCCATCTCTAGACACCACCCTCTTTAGCATATTTTTTAGAGTTTGGTTAAACCTCTCCACAAGACCGTCTGTTTGCGGATGGTAAACGGACGTCCGTAACTGCTTTATACGCAACAACTTACACAGTTCCCTCATTACTTTGGACATAAAAGGGGTCCCTTGGTCTGTCAGAACCTCTTTTGGCAGGCCCACACGGGAAAACATCTCCAATAACTCTTTGGCAATGAGCTTAGCTGAGGTATGTCGCAGAGGCACCGCCTCCGGATACCGAGTGGCATAGTCGAGAACTACCAGAATGTGTTGGTGGCCCCTGGCAGACTTTGGTACAGGTCCAATTAAATCCATAGCGATTCGCTCAAACGGTACTTCAATAATTGGCAGAGGTACCAGAGGACTACGGAAATGTGGCTGGGGGCTAGTTATCTGACAGGTTGGACAGGACTTACAATAGTTTTCTACCTCCTTGAACACACTGGGCCAATAAAACCGCTGCAGAATGCGGTCCTGGGTTTTCTGCCACCCCAGGTGTCCCCCAAGAACATGTTGGTGGGCAAGCTCCATGACGAGCTTGCGATACGCTGTGGGCACCACCAACTGTTCAACAGGTTCACCTCGGATTTGGTTCACCCGATACAACATATCCTGCAGAACAATAAATCGTGGGAACATTAATTCAGCCCCTGGTTTCTGGGGTTTACCATCAATTTCCAGCAGATTCTCCCAGGCCCTGGTTAGGGTTTGGTCCCGGTGTTGTGCGGTCCCAAAATTTTCCCCGGAGACATTGAGGTCTGCCAACTCAGGTCCCGGTGGCAAGTCTTCCGTGTCTCCCACCATTACACTCAGTGGGGTTGTCTCCCCCACTACCGCTGCAGCAGTGGTCACCCCTACCGCTGGCCCTTCGGACTCGGGCTCCCAGGGCTCTGGCCTCCCACTGGAACCAGGCCACTCTGCTAGGGTTACCCCTGTCTCAGGGCTATTAGACACTTTCACCTCAGGCCACAGTGACGGAAAACCAGGGAAGTCTCTCCCAATTATCAGTTCATAGGGTAGCTTTGTGGAGATCGCCACTTCACAAGTCCAGGTGCCGGCCGCCGTGGACAGAGACATTACAGCAGTGGGATAGTCCTTTAAGTCTCCGTGAATGCATACCACACCCACTTTCCGGCCCGTATACTGGGTGGGCTGTACCAGGGCAGCACTTACCAGGGTTACCAGGCTCCCTGAGTCCAACAGCGCCACTGCCAGGTTATCCCCGACTTGCACCTGGCACAGATGACGATTGTCTATTGTCTCGGGGTGCCGGTCGCACACAGTCTCCGGGCATACATGGAAGCCCGGTACCCATAATTAGTCTCCATGGGTTCCCCCGATGGGGACAGTTGGCCCTATGTGTCCAGGCTCCCGACACTGCCAGCAGACCACTGGGGATGGATCTGCAAGGGGTACATCCCAGGCGGGTTTGGCCGGCCGCCGGGACTGGGGTGGAGATTTCCGGGGTTTGACTGGCCCCCTCCCAAAGAACCCCCCTGCAGGTTTCTGGTGGCCTCATATCGCTCCACCAGGTCGACCATCTCAAGGGCATTGGTGGGGGATACCTGGACGATCCAGTGTTGAAGGGGGTAAGGCAAGGCCCTCCAGAACATGTCAGCCAGCAGACGGTCCAGCATAGCAGTCGGACTTAGAATGTCAGGCTGCAGCCATTTTGCAACCGTTGCAGCAACTCATAGTACTGCGGCCTGGCGGGTTCAGCCGCTTTAAAGTCCCACTGGTGGACCCGCTGAGCCCGGACCAACACGTTTACCCCCAGTCTGGCCAGGATCTCCCCCTTCACCGTGGAATAGTCAGCAGCCTGGTCATCTGCCAAATCAAAAAAACTTGCTGGGGTCCGGATGCCAGGAGCGGAGCAACCACCTCGGCCCACTGGTCACGGGGTAACTTTTCCCTCACGGCGACCTTCTCAAAGACCGCCAGGTAGGTCTCCACGTCGTCTGCGGGGGTCATCTTTGGGATCGCCGCACGGACCGCTTTCCGGGCATCATGGACGTGGTGGGACGCTCCTGCCGCCTGTAACGCCATCACATGTTGTAGCAGTAGCTGGTTGGTCTCCCGCTGCTGCACGTTAGCCTCTATGAGAGCCTTCACAGCAGCCTCCATGTTGCCAGAAATTCCTGCTTGCAACTTTGCTGGCTTAATATATATCATGCACTTTAGCAAAAAAACTTCGGCGTTCACGCCAGCCTCACTGCGCATGCCCGCATCCTCCACCAAATGTGGGAGTCGCTCTGGTAGACAGCGGTGCGGGTGCAGTACCGAGGCAAAACAAAGAGTCCAGGATGTGCAATAAACAGTGTTTTATTCACACTGACACAAAAATACACAGCAAACAGTCTTTCGGTGGTAATTCACACATGTCAGAAACAAGGAGGCAAAACAAAACAGGCCAACATAGGTTCAGTCACCTGGGAGGTGTAGGTGCAGGTTCGCACCAGGCTGTCGGCCCAGCCGCAGGAGAATCCACCTTCAGGTAGCCAGGAACAAAAGCCACCTCCTTGCTGAGCTCTTTCCTCCAGGACAGAGAACTCCAGAGCCCTGTTAGCAGGCTCCAGGATAATCACCACCTCAGACACAGCTGCTGGCTGTGTTTTATACCCAGCCCAAAACCAGGACTGGATCGTGGGGAGCAGCCACCCACCCTACACTTTAGCTGCTCCCGGTAAGAGCCGGCCCGGATCGGCTTTGCAGCCATGCTATTTAACAGAGTCAAACAGCACTAGCTGCTGCAGACAAAAAAACCCGGCTCTTACCTCACCGAGGCCAGCAACCTCGGTGACACGTACCTGCCATCAAATATGACACCTTGCACCCTCTTACACCCCTTTGAAGGACTTACAAAGAATACAGATTAAATGAACCTTGTTATTTCCACATAATCTATTTCCGTTATGCAGAATGGAAAAAAAGTCCTGTCGACAGGACTTTGTTTTCCGTCTTGCCTAACGGGAACCAGACGGATCCATTATGATTGCCCATAGACTTGTATTATGACAGATAAAAACAGAATGCCTCTTAAAGGCTTCCGTTTTGATTTCCATCTTATGGATTTAGTTATTTCCCGTTATAACCATGTTATAACGGAAAACAAAAACAGAATCCATAACGGTGATGTGAACCCACCCTTACTGGTCCCCAAACATTTTGCTAAGACAGGCCCCTTTCACACGTGCAAGTTTTCAGCGCGGGTGCAATGCGTGAGGAGGACGCATTGCACCCGCACTGAATCCTGACAGATTCATTTCTATGGGGCTGTGTACATGAGCGGTGATTTTCACGCATCACTTCTGCATTGCATGAAAATCGCAGCATGCTCTATATTGTGCGTTTTTTACGCAACACAGGCCCGCAAGCAAGTGCGGATGTAGTGCGATTTTCCCGCAAGGTTGCTAAGAGACGGGACCCGATCTTTATTATTTTCCCTTATAACATGGTTATAAGGGAAAATAATATAATTCTCAATACAGAATGCTTAGTAAAATGTGGATTAAGGGATTAAAAATAAAAAAATTTACTCACCTTATCTACTTGATCGCGTAGTTGCCGATCTCTTCTGTCTTCTTCACGCATTAGCTGCCATCTAAAGGACCTGTGCTGACATCACATCACATGGTCCAATCACATGGTCCATCACCATGGTGATGGACCATATGATTGGACCATGTGATGAGCTCGGTGACGTCATCACAGGTCCTTTAGCCGGCAGCTAATGCTTGAAGAAGAGATCGCAACTACGTGATCAAGTGGATAAGATGAGTTCATTTTTTTATTTTTAACCCCTTAGTCCACATTTTACTAAGCATTTTGTATTGAGAATACTATTACTTTCCCTTATAACCCTGTTATAAGAGAAAATAATAAAATCTACAGAATACTCAACCCAAACCCGAACTTCAGTGATGAAGTTCGTGTTCGCGTCTGGGTACCAAACATGTCGATTTTTCCCACGCATGTGCAAAACGGATTAAAACGCTTTGCACTTGTGCGTAAAAATCACGCATTTTCCCGCAGCGCACCCGCCTCCTATCCGGGCGTCATGTTTGACGCCCGTGTGAAAAGGGCCAAAGACACAGTGAGAGGGACTTGAGATTCGTGATTGTCTATCATATACCAGATACACAAAAGGAGGTAATAGGATTACACAGCTTAAAAATGTGAAATTGAATATGCTGAAACCCTTTGGGTTGAATCTACATTTCAAATCTATATAAAATTTTGACATTTGTATAATCTTGTTAGGGAGGGTATGAGTTAATTGTTGCTTGCCGCTGGGCTATCCCCAGGATTGTATTATTTTCTGCAGAAATGTTAAGATTTATTTTCGAAAATATTGTGATTTATATATTTCTATATTTCTTCTTTTTTATAGCTATGAATGTACAGGAAACCGGATACAATACTACTATCTGCCCATTCTGCAGCAATTTTTTTCAGGTTTTTCCTGTTTAATTGTTGCAGGAAATGACCAGTGAACACTTATACTACTGGAGAAATTCAGTTATTACATGCTTGGCTTTCCCAATGTGTGTGCATGATTATTACAGAACACTGGGAGTGTTCTCTGTGGGAACTAGAGCCGATAGCTACTAATCTATATTTTGAGTTATACACAGGTATAGTTGCTGGTTACATTATTTTATTTTTTATGAGGGCGATCCTAATATTTGGTGAACTGAATAGGGTTTTTTATTGCTGATATATAAGGGGATTGGAGATCTATAGTGCTTGGTGTATGTCATACATTTACCTAGCAAAGACCTCTCAATCCAGTGAGTATTTCTGTCCTTTGAATAAAATGGAGTAACTCTTCCTTGCCCTCATGAGCAGATGTAGGTAGTTAGATTGGCACTTGGCGTCTCCGCTGCCATGGCAATGGAGGGCGGAGCGTGCCCGGCCGCACGCTCCCTCTATGTGTGGCCGGCGTCCTCCATTGCCAGGATATCTGTGTGGACTGAGCGCCGAGCTGGGCACTCGGTGCTCAGCTGTCAGTCCTGGTGCAGGTCATTTGGCACGTCACATGACCTTAGCCCCTATGTATATAAGCAGGCAACCTGCTGGCCACAGGTTGCCTGTGATTGTGCTTATTGGGCTACTTTATACTTATTGCTCTGAATTTGACCTTCTGCTTGTGATTTGACCTCCCTTTTGCCTCTCCCTTGCATTTTGACGCGACCTTCCGGTGTGACCTTCGGCTTGTTATTCGTATTGTCTTTGCCTCTCCCTTGTATTCTGATGTGACCTCTCATTGTGACCTTCGCTAGTTGGTTATCCCCCTTGCCTGCTGTACGCTCCTCATGCTGCCCACCACCCGTTTCCTGTCTCTGCTTTTCTCTGTCTCTCCCGCACTTACTCAAGTTAGGGACCGCCGTCTAGTTGCGCTCCGTCCGGGTAGTGCAAGTAGGCAGGGACAGAGGCGTGGGTGGCAGTCTAGTGGGTGAACGCTCTCTCTCTCATTCTAGGGCAGCGTGACACCACCTCTTTAAAGATCCCAGTACCGCCCATGTGCTCTCCTAGCTCCCTGCAACCTCACCAACACCCTCCCCCTCAGCCCTCACTGTATGTACTGTGCATGCGCAGTGCTGCCAGCTTCGTCACTTCAGGACCACAGTGACTAAGCAAGCTGACTAGAGAATTTGATTTGTAACAAATTTTCCCAGAAATCTTCTTACAAATGATTCTGAAGTTTTCCCAATTCACCTCGGACGAATCGCGTAAAATGGCACTTGCTATTTTACTTTTAAAATTCAGTACACTAGCGAAGGAAACACAGTTGGGAAGATGAAGATGGAGGATCACATGACCCTGCTTCACTGTAGGGATAGTATTGGGCAGGTGAAGCGCAGTGCCTCATTTACTCCAGACATGACACTTAGAATTTAGGCCAAAAAGTTCCATCTTGGTCTCACCAAATATTTTTTATTTTATTTTTTTGTGTGGGCTTTCATGTGTCTTTTAAGGAAGAGAGGGTTCTTTCTGGATACTCTCCAATAAAGCACAGATTGGTGATAGTTGACCTTCTGTACGTTTCCATATGCACACAGGATCTTCAGAGCTCAGCCAGAGTGACCACTGGGTTCTTGGTCAAAACTCTTCCAATCATCTTCCATTTAGGAATTATGGAAGCCACTGTGCTTTTGGGAACTTTCAGTGAAGCAGAAATTTTTTGTACCCCTCTCCAGATCTGTACCACACAATCAGGTCTCTGGGCACTACAGGCAGTTCTTTCCTCCTCATGGCTCGTTTTTTGCTCTGATATGCATTGTCAGCTGTGAGATCTTATATAGACAGGGCTGTGTCTTTCCAAACCATGTCCAATCAGCTGAATTTATCACATGTGGACTCCAATCAAGGTGTAGAGACATGTCAAAGATGATCAAGAGAAGCGGGAGGCTGACAGAGCTAAATTTCAAGGGTCTACTCGGAATAAGCGTTCATGCAAAATTTAAGTTTTTTTTCTTCTTAACCACTTAAGCCCCCCTAGCTTAAACACCCTTAATGACCAGGCCACTTTTTACAATTCTGCACTACACTACTTTCACCGTTTATTGCTCCGTCATACAACTTACCACCCAAATGAATTTTACCTCCTTTTCTTCTCACTAATAGAGCTTTCATTTGGTGGTATTTCATTGTTGCTGACATTTTTACTTTTTTTGCCATTAATACAAATTTAACGATATTTTTGCAAAAAAATGACATTTTTCACTTTCTGTTGTAAAATTTTTCAAAAAAAACTACATTTCTATATAAATTTTTCTCTAAATTTATTGTTCTACATGTCTTTGATAAAAAAAAGTCCAATAAGTGTATATTTATTGGTTTGGGTAAAAGTTATAGCGTTTACAAACTATGGTGCAAAAAAGTGAATTTCTGCATTTTGAAGCAGCTCTGACTTTCTGAGCGCCTGTCATGTTTCTTCAGGTGCTAGAATGTCAGGAAAGTATAAATACCCCCAAATCACACCATTTTAGAAAGAAGACACCCCAAAGTATTCGCGGAGGGGCATGGTGAGTTCATGTATTATTTCATTTTTTTCACAAGTTAGCGGAAAATGACACTTTCTGAGAAAAAAAAAAAAAAAGTGTCAATTTCTGCTAACTTCTGGCAAAAAAAAAGAAATCTCAGACGGACTCACTATGCCACTCAGTGAATACCTTGGGGTGTCTACTTTCCGAAAAGGGTCATTTGTGGGGTGTGTTTACTGTTCTGGCATTTTGGGCGGGGCTAAATTGTGAGCCGCCATGTAAAACCTAAAGGTACTCGTTGGAATTTGGGCCCTTTGCGACTCAGGCTGCAAAAAGTGTCACTTATGTGGTATCGCCGTACTCAGGAGAAGTAGGAAATGTGTTTTAGGGTGTATTTTTACATATACCCATGTTGGGTGAGAGAAATATCTCTGTAAACTGACAACTTTGTATAAAAATTTTTAAAAGTTGTCGTTTACAGAGATATTTTTCACACACAGTATAGGTATATATAAAAATACACCCCAAAACACATTGCCCTACTTCTCCTGAGTACGGCGATACCACATGTGTGACACTTTTTTGCAGCCTGGTGCGCAAAGGGCCCTAAAACCAATGAGTACCTTTAGGATTTCACAGGGCATTTTTACGCATTTGGATTCCAGACTTCTTCTCACGCTTTAGGGGCCCCTAAAATGCCAGGACAGTATAAATACCCCACATGTGACCCCATTTTGGAAAGAAGACACCCCAAGGTATTCCGTGAGGGGTATGGTGAGTCCATGTAAAATTTTATTTTTTGTCACAAGTTAGTGCAATATGAGACTTTGTAAAAAACAAAATAAAAAAAATATATATATCAATTTCCGCTAACTTGTGCCAAAAAATAAAAATTCTGTGAACTCGCCATGCCCCTCACGGAATACCTTGGGGTGTCTTCTTTCCAAAATGGGGTCACATGTGGGGTATTTATACTACCCTGGCATTTTAGGGGCCCCTAAAGCGTGAGAATCCAAATGCGTAAAAATGGCCTGTGAAATCCTAAAGGTACTCATTGGTTTTAGGGCCCTTGCGCATCTTGGCTGCAAAAGTGTCACTCATGTGGTATCGCCGAACTCAGGAGAGTAGGGCAATGTGTTTGAGGTGTATTTTTACATATACCCATGCTGCGTTTGAGAAATATTGCTGTAAACGACAACTTTTTACATTTTTTATTCAAAGTTGTCAATTTACAGAGATATTTCTCACACAAAGTATGGGTATATGTAAAAATACACCCCAAAACACATTGCCCTACTTCTCCTGAGTACGGCGATACCACATGAGTGACACTTTTTACAGCCAAGATGCGCAAAGGGCCCTAAAACCAATGAGTACCTTTTAGGAGGGCATTTTTACGCATTTTCTTCTCACGCTTTAGGGCCCCTAAAATGCCAGGGCAGTATAAATACCCCACATGTGACCCCATTTTGGAAAGAAGACACCCCAAGGTATTCTGTGAGGGGCATGGCGAGTTCATAGAAGATTTTTTTGGCACAAGTTAGCGGAAATTGATTTTTATTGTTTTTCTCATAAAGTCTACCTTTCTGCTAACTTTTGACAAAAAGTTCAATTTTTCATGGACTTACTATGCCCCTCAGCGAATACCTTGGGTGTCTTCTTTCCAAAATGGGGTCATTTGTGGGTGTTTGTACTGTTCTGGCATTTTGGGTGGGGCTAAATTGTGAGCAGCCATATAAAACCTAAAGGTACTCGTTGGAATTTGGGCCCTTTGGCACTCGGGCTGCAAAAGTGTCACTCATGTGGTATCGCCAGTACTCAGGAGAAGTAGAGCAATGTGCTTTGGGGTGTATTTTTACATATACCCATGCTGGGTGAGAGAAATATCTCTGTAAATTGACAACTTTGAATAAAAAAATTTAAAAAGTTGTCGTTTACAGTGATATTTCTCACACAAAGTATGGGTATATGTAAAAATACACCCCAAAACACATTGCCCTACTTCTCCTGAGTTTGGCGATACCACATGAGTGACACTTTTTGCAGCCAAGATGCGCAAAGGGGCCCTAAAACCAATGAGTACCTTTAGGATTTCACAGGGCATTTTTACGCATTTGGATTCTCACACTTTAGGACCCCTAAAATGCCAGGGCAGTATAAATACCCCACATGTGACCCCATTGTGGAAAGAAGACACCCCAAGGTATTCCCTGAGGGGTATGGCGAGTTCACAGAAAAAAAAAAATTGGCACAAGTTAGCGGAAATTGATTTTTTTTTTTTTTTTTTTACAGTCTCATATTCCACTAACTTGTGACAAAAATAATATTTTACATGAACTCCCCATACCCCTCACGGAATACCTTGGGGAGTCTTCTTTCTAAAATGGGGTCACATGTGGGGTTTTTGTACTGCCCTGGCATTTGAGGGTCTCCGCAATCATTACACGTATGGCCAGCATTAGGAGTTTCTGCGATTCTCCGTATATTGAGCATACGGGTAATGAGATTTTTTCCCATTCAGCCTCTGGGCTGAAAAGAAAAAATGAACGGCACAGATTTTTTCATTCGCATCAATCAATGTGGATGAAAAATCTCTGCCCAAAATGTGCAAAAAACCAAAACGGCACAGATTTCCTCATTCGCATCGATCAATGTGGATGAATAAATCTCTGCCAAAAATGTGCAAAAAAAAGTAGTAAGGCCCCATTCACACGTCCGCAAAAATTCTGCGGAATAGATGCGGACCCATTCAGTGTGAATGGGGCTGGCGGTGATGCGGAGAGCACACTATGCGCTCGCCGCATCAGCATTTGCGGAGCTGCGGCCGCAAACTTCCGGGTTTCGGCCCCCAAGCATCCGGCCGCAGCTCCGCAAAAAGATAGAGCATGTCCTATTCTTGTCCGCAATTGCGGACAAGAAAAGGCATTTTCTATATAGTTCTGGCAATGTGCGGATCCGCAAAATGCGGAAAGCACATTGCTGGTGTCCGTGTTTTGCGGATCCGTGGATCCATGGATCCGCAAAACACATACGGACGTCTGAATGAGTCTTACAGGGGGTAATTAGTGTCAGGGGGTGACAGGGGGTGACATGGGGTGATCGGGGTTAATCAGGGGTTAATCAGTGACGGGGTGGGGGTGGGGTGGATGGGTGGGGGGTCTGTGTGGTGTTTTGGTGCACTTACAAAGTTTCTTTGGTGGTCCCAAGCAAAAGGGACCACCAAAGGAACGATCAGCAAGCATATCAGACGCTGTTAACAAAACAGCGTCTGATATGCCATTTTTTTAACTTCTACAGCCTGCCAGCTCACGATCAGCGCTGGCAGGCTGTAGCTTACCTTCTCCCCGACGTGATCCTGTGAACGGCGCGCAGCGCGCGTTCACAGGAAATCTCGCCTCTCGCGAGATGACGCGCGGGCGCGTCAAAGAGGAACAGACCGACCGCCCGCAGGACGCAATCCTGCGTGAGGCGGTCGGCAAGAAGTTAATACATTTTCCAAAATGTCTAAAATTCTGTTTTCACTTTATCATTATGGAGTATTTAATGCAGATTGATGGGAGACAACTTGAATTTGTTTTTTATTTTAGCACAAGGTCACAGCATAAAAGATTTGACAAAAAGACTTGACTGGGGAGCCAACCTGAAGGTACATGTTTATGGGGGAGCCAAATAACCCGTTTACGCTCCTACATATATAGGAACCCAAGGAGCTTACAAAGGATGACTTTTATTTTAACTTGTGTTCATAGGTATTTTCATGAAAAACATATTTCAAGTGTGCCTTTTGTTTGTAGAAAAGGCGATAATTATTACTTAACCCCTCAGGGCCCATTCTGCACGCTGGAGGATAATTGTATTAGAGTATGTTCATGCGTACCATTTTGTAGATGTTTTTGTTGCACTGTTATGTTAAAATTACAAGAAAATGGCAGATGTGACTTTAGCCTTGCTGTAAGGCTCCTTTTCGGATAAAAAGTTGTTACATATGGCTCTGTGACAATCTAATGTGCCTTTGTACAGAAGGAAATGTCACCACACAGAAAGATGCTGACTAATGCACTGAATTATGCACTGTAACCATAAAGATAATTCTGGAAATTATGATAATAGTCGGCGCCATTTCTCTAAATATTTTATCTTTAAGGTGAAAGTAAAAATATATAATACACAGTGAAAACCCCATCCAAAGACTGTCTCTGTGAAAAGACCACTCCTTAACCAGACCAGGTGTTTTGTGACCAGGAGTTTTTCAGTTCCACCATATATTATAGTTAGGTCTATGATCTTTGAGAAGACCACCCCTCTAGAAGACCATGTTTCAATGTAGTTTTGGGAGAAGAGTAATAACTAGAAATAGCTAATTTTTTAATGGACCCCTCCCCCCCACAAGCTACTTTCCCACAACCCCCTCTCGCTTGCAACCCCCACTACTGCAGCTAGTAAAGATCGCCCATGCTCGATATTACAACCCCCCACCCAATCAGTTATAAAACAAATATGGAAATAAAATAGCCAGCAGGTTTGGATTTTTTGCAAGTCTAGGCTTAACACACATTGCACCAAAAAGAACTAAATTGTGCACTGCCATATATCAATAATGTAGTTAAGGGATCTGCAATCTTTGGCACTCCAGCTGCTGTAAAACTACAACCCCAAGCATGGGCTATTATTTGGATATTCTTGTAACTATCATAGAAGTAAAAGGAGGATTCTGGGAGTTGTAGTTTCAGAACAGCTAAAGTGCCAGAATTTGCTGATTTTAGGCTATCAATACTGATCACAGGGATCTGAACCGCAGACACTGTCAAGGTGTCAGGCATGGTGCCCCTAATGGGAAATCAGCCCAGTGAGTCAGGATTTGCAGTAAACTAGTGTGTTTTTACTGGAGGAACGCAAGTGCAAAACAATACAGGCAAGGCACTCAGCTGGCTTCTCCAGTTTTCCCTGGTAGCAGAAGGTGTTGTGCTGAGGAAAGGCCTGAGCTCTTTCTTAGAAGGCTGGTAACCTGGCCGGTGCTGGTGGACCAGGGTCTGTGGCCTAGTTGTCAGACTGGCATGCTGGTCAAAGGGCTGGTGACTCAGGGTAACTCCGGCTCAGCGTCTTCTCCTAGTCATTCACGAAGTCTTGCAGAGTCTCTCCTACTGAACACTGGTCCCTTTCTGCAGACAACTAGGATTTATTGATTTGATTTATAGCTTAATTGGGCAATCAGCTCAGCTCAATTTATATGTCCCCAGGGGCCAGGGTCAAACTTGCCCAGCAAAGTACTAGAGGTTTATTGGGTGGCCCAAGTTTTTACACAAAAATGAGCCCCTAAGGCCCCTTTACACTGCCTAAGCATTGGGCAGATAATTGCTAACAAGTCTTCGTAAGATGATCTGCTGTTGAAAAGGTGCTGCTGATTACCTGATGAATGAGTGAAACACTCGTTCATCGGGAAATAAGATCATTTATGAAGTTACTTAAATCATGATTTAAAAGATAAAGGTGGTGGGGCCGCGCTTTCAATCCAGAGACCACTCGCGGGGAACACAGCACCGGATAATCACAGCAGTCTTCTACTGCTACTTCTGATGCCTTGTACTGACCAACCAAACCGCAGTTGCTCCAATACGTCCTCTCCCTTCAAAGCACACGATCGGACATAGTGTAGTACATCCAGCTGCTTATCACAAAGTGTGCTTTATTGTACTTACAAGATAAGATACTTTATTCAACTATTCCTCAAATCGATAGCACAACACCAAAATTTAATCATATAAAAATATTATTTTATTAGAGATAATTTAAAATTACAGCCAATTTAAATTAAGGAAACCATTCTTACAAAACGCCATCCTTCCTGCATAATAATCAAATGAGAGACTGGTGATACTAGTAATAGGTAATCTATCAATGTACCCTCCTTATAATCCACTATCCCGATAGTTCCTGTGGTCAGGAGACAATGCGTCACCGGCTTCTGGAGTCTTCCTACACTAAACCACACCTATCATAGGCATAATAGTATAAAATATTAAAACATAAAGCAACATACCTCAATGATTCTCATCCCGCAGATGTCCTCTACGCTGCTGCTGATTCGCTCGCCAGGAGGAGAGCTCTCCTCCTGACGGCGAATACGCCGAAACGCGCGTAGAGGGGACGCCATTCTCAGCGGGATTTAACAAGAGAATCATTGAGGGTATGTTGCTTTATGTTTTAATATTTTATACTATTATGCCTATGATAGGTGTGGTTTAGTGTAGGAAGACTCCAGAAGCCGGTGGGCGCATTTGTCTCCCTGACCACAGGAACTATCGGGATAGTGGATTATAAGGAGGGTACATTGATAGATTACCTATTACTAGTATCACCAGTCTCTCATTTGATTATTATGCAGGAAGGATGGCGTTTTGTAAGAATGGTTTCCTTAATTTAAATTGGCTGTAATTTTAAATTATCTCTAATAAAATAATATTTTTATATGATTAAATTTTGGTGTTGTGCTATCGATTTGAGGAATAGTTGAATACAGTAGAGGGTAGCACCCGATACTAATATAGTGATCTAACTGAGTAAAGATAAGATACTTGTCAACACTCCAATATATAACAATGCAGGTAAAATCATTGCCTACCCGACCCGGGTTTCACCGATAGCTTCTTCAGGGGTATTGAGTCCATAGGCAACCAGTATAAGAGCCACATAGTGCTTTTTTTGCATTAAATCATGATTTGTCATCAGCAGATTGTGCTGTCTGAACAGCCTCTTCTGCCGTCAAACAATGATTCTGTATGGGGACAAGCAATGGCATTATCGACCGCTCCTCCCCATACTGTGGATGCTTACATGTGAATGCAGAGGTCTCCTCCACTGACGAGCAAGTGATTGTCAGGAGGGAACAAGCAGTGTACAGGGGCCTAAAGGTCCATTTGAAGACAACCCCATTTTAAGATATCTTTGGAGCCAATCACTTGCCATTAGAGTCTTTGGGGGTAATTTATTAAGACAGGCATTTTAGATGCCGGTCTTAATGTCCCCCTGCGCTGGCAGTGGATCCACTGGAGTTATGTAGGGCGGCGGCCTGTACATAACTTTGCAGAATCATCACCGCTTCTAAATGTAAGACAGCTTCCTAGCTTTCTTACATTTAGACTATTTTCTACACCTAAACCAGGCTTAGAAAATGGTAAATGAGACAGGACTGCCAGCCTGTCCCCACCCACACCCCCTTTTAGACCTGGCATGAGCTGGGAAATGTCGCAGATTGCGGCACAAAGGACCTTTGCACCACAATCTGCGGCAGAAAGAGGCGTATTTAATATAGGATGGGTTTACTGATGCATTAGTTTGATGTATGGTAACAATGTACAATACTGCAATGTGTCAACCCAGCCTAAATGTGTCAGCCATTGTTTGCTTGTTTAACGTCTAATCATTTATGTGGCACATAAAATCATTGTTTCTTAGCAGCACATTACTCTGTGTAAACAGGTGCTGACAACAATTAATCTGTATAGGGACGAGCGATGGTAGCAATCCATCCTCATACAGTAGTGGTCATTATTGCATATGAATCAGCTAATGAACAGGCAATGTCTATGAATCAGGAACCAGGGCTGGACTGCCTGACTGGCCATTCTTGCAAATGTGCAGGAGAGGGGGACGAGAGGGTCCCAAAAAAGAGTGTTAGTCACAATAATACCCCCCAAAAAAATAAGATCTTAAGGGAGTATTGAGAATAACGGCTCGGTGCCAACGGGAGAGGAGAAAAAAAAGGGGGGGGATCAATAAGAAAGGAGAGATATATATCTCTGGAAAAAGGAGAGGCTGCCCATAGTGGTTAAATATGCATGAAAGTAGGAGCATATAGTAATATAAAAAATAGTCGGAAAAAAAAGCCCAACCACCATCTAAGGCGCCAGTCCCCAGACTACATTTAAATCAGGTGGTTAATAAAATCAACTTAAAAACTGAGATTATTTGGTAATAAATAGCCACTAATAGCAAGATAAAATAAAGAGCATGGCCAATAATTAGTGCCACAAAGTGCAGTAAGATGCCAATGTGCATAAAAAGCATTAAAAGCATTAGAAGATATGCAAAAAATATCAATGATAAGAGATAATCAGAGGTGTACAGAACAGTACAAATAACTCACTTCACAAGGGGAGGTAGTCCCTGGGATAAAGCTCAAGACACCCATAGGCTACACTCCCCTGCCAGGATCGCTCGTAGTAGAATCACAGGAATAACCGCAGTCACCACGGATGGTACTTCTGGAGAATTCTCTTTATTACAATCAAGGCTCAACGCGTTTTGGGGGTTTACACAAGTACCCCCTTCATCAGGAGCAATAAATGTACACACAAAGATACCAGACATACATAAGCAGACTGACTGTGTGTTTAAATACCTTACAATGATCACATGTAGGAGTATGTTAAACTGGCACAAATTATAAGGGCACTATGGGCATCTAAGCTCAACTGGTAGCACTAAGTGTTTTTGTAGTGGCACCATTAGGAGCACCATTACTGTGGGGGCACCCTGGCACAGCATCAGCTTAGCACAATTCTCGGACATTATGTTTACCCTATTAGCGTGAGGGACACTATTTTCTGGGTGCAGTTATTTTTTTATTTTTTTTTAGAGCATTGCGTTCCAATAATTATTGAAGGGGGCACTATCGGTGTGTAACAAGTATTTTAAGGGGGTTTATCTGTTTCTGCAGTATAGTTTTGGGGAGCACAGCGTCTCAGTATTGGGGGTGCAGAATGGGATGTTGAAAAGGTGGGAGGATGATGGAAAAGTAGGAATCCAAGATGTCTGTTTGTCAAACTCTACAGAGATGAGAGATGGCTGAATGAAATCATCATGGTCTGACTGGAGAAGATGAAGAAAGAGAACATCTACATCAGAGGAGACGTTACTGGATGTAAGAGGTATGTGGCGCTGTATTAGGCTACCTTCACATCTGCGAGATTGATCCTGGCAGGCTATCCCAGCAGAGAACAGCCTAGGGCAAGAAGGGCGCTTTCACATGTCTGTAAGCCAATAACAGGAGTGGATCTAAAATGTATATGTCCTGCATTTCTACTTCTGTAGACCTTCGGTTAACATCTGGAGCTGGTGTTTTGCATGCAAAAGCACCATTATACTTTTTCTCTGTAGGTTCCACTTCTGGCTTTGGCTTACAGTTACTGATGAAGAATACTGACCTTGTGAGAGCGGCCTGAGGCTGGGGCTACACCTAGGGAGGAGATATATCAAACTGGTGTAAAGTAGAACTGGCTTAGTTGCCCAAAGCAACCAATCAGATTCCACCTTTCATTTTCCAAGGGAGCTCTGAGAAATGTAAGATAGAATCTGATTGGTTGCTATTACACCCGTTTTGATAAATCTCCCCCATAGTCTTTTGTAGCACATTTAATTGATTTTAACAAATGAGCTACAGCTCTAATCCGAAGCACTAAACTGAGATGTATGCAATCTTGTGTCACTTGATCAGTTAAAATCAATCAAAAGCGCTACAAAAAGTCTTGTCTTCACATGTAAACCCATGTTTACAAGTGGTTTTATTTGCAGACTTTTCAGGCTATAAGGATACCTGCACGCGTTGCGGTATACATGCGCTTTTTCTGTGCGGATTCCTGTGAAGAAAAACCGCAGCATAATACAGTAACAGTAAAGTGTATGAGATTACAGAAATCTCATGTACACTTTGAGGATTCTTTCTGCACGGAAATTGACCTGCCACTCGGATTTCCAAATTTACAGTACAGCATGTCAATTATGTTTGCAGTCTTAGGGCTCATTCAAACGACTGTGGTTTGGTTTCGCACCCGAGCCGCAGTTTTCACGGCTCGGGTGTGGACCCATTCACTTCAATGGGGCCGCAAAAGATGCGGACAGCACTCAGTGTGCTGTCCGCATCCGTTGCTCTGTTCCATGGCCCCGCAAAAATTATAAGTCATGTCCTATTCTTGTCCGTTTTGCAGACAAGAATAGGCATTTCTAGGGCAAATTGCGGAAGCCACACGGGCAGTTTCCGTGTTTTGCGGATCCGCAATTTGCGGACCGCAAAACACAGCACGTTTATGTGAACAAGCCCTTAGTTGCAGATTTGACTCTTTTCCAATGAAGGGTGAGATCTGCGGCAAAACCGCATCTAATCCACATCAAAAACAGCTTTTAGGACACCTTCACACCTTACAGAATACATGCGGTTTTACGCACAGATTCCCGTGTGGCAAAACTGCAGAGTATTAGAGTACCAGCAAAGTGTATGAGAATGCACTAATCTCATGTACACCTTGCAGATGTTTTCCATGCAGAAACTGACCTGCATTGCGGTTATCAAACTTAATAGCATGTCAATTGCGTATGCGGTTTTAGCTGCGGATTTCACCCTTTTCAATGGAAGGGTGAAATCTATGGAAAAACCACATAAAATCCGTACCAAAAACCACAAATGCGGAATTTGATGCAGATATGGTGCAAAAACGCACATAAATCCACAAGGAAATTTGTGAGGATCTTATGCGCGTTCAGCTGCACTCATGTGCAGGCGGCCTAGCACAGAAAGAATTTTCAAAAGGTGAAAATGACATAATGTACTAAGAAAGTTGAAAATTAATAAATAAATAACGAAATAATTAAATACATTCATTTCTGCGCTGTTGCAATTTGCATGTTATTTTTTTTCTTTGCTGCCACCTAGTGGGAGAACATTATATTACAGTTAATTATTGAAAAGATATTTCAAAGTAATTTTCCATAAGAGCTAGTTCACACGGCAGATTTGACTCTGGTTTCTGCTGCAGTTTTTCAATTCGAATGCATCGGACCAATTTCCTCCCATTAAATGGAGATAATATCTAACTGCGGCCTCCCATTGAAAACATCTCAACTAAATGCTGTGGATTGCAGAAAATTTCTG
This sequence comes from Bufotes viridis, assembly GCA_033119425.1. Lineage (NCBI taxonomy): Eukaryota > Metazoa > Chordata > Amphibia > Anura > Bufonidae > Bufotes > Bufotes viridis. Next base: position 236,366,785 of record CM065589.1, read on the forward strand.
TGACTAAAAACCCTTTATCTGAATAGGGGTTGCAGCATAGCAATTGACCAGAGCATCTTAAACTGCTATTCCCATCTGGACACTTGGCATCTGTGTCCATAAATTTCCAAAGGGTGAGGGTCGGACATCTGGGTGCTTATCCAAGAACGGCGCCCGACGTGAATGAAGAGCAGAGCACACCACACGTGAGGCATATTCTTTTACCTCATCTAAAGTAAGACGAACATCTCAAAATAGAATTTTTTGCAGCTAGAAGGGCCAGATGCACTCCCTTGATAGTGACCACCCCTGAAGAGTCTGCTTCCTGGTCTATGGGAATGTAGTCAAAAATTTATTCTTGAGGAGTCTCTTGTGCGACCGTCTTCCAAACAAATTTAAGGGTGCCTTCACACGAGGGGGAATTTTATGCCAGAAAATCCACAACATCATGTTTCCTTATGTGCAGTACTACTCATGTATTACTGTAGATAATAGTCCAGAATCAAGGGACAGATTCCCTTTAAACCTTTGTCACATTTACTCATAGATCAGATGACATGCACTGATTTTGTATATGCCAGACTATTGTACTTATGCTGGGAAAGGCGTGCGCCAGATTTAGTGACGGAATAGATTGGAGTCAGGCTGCTAGCTTTCCAATCTCTAATACAGAGTGATATCTGCTACTTTCTTTTCACTGACATCATTTGATCTAAAGCCACCGTGCGCTATATGCACCTCCTAAGAATGTGAAAAAGGGTTCAGGTGCAGGCTACTAATCAAAAGTAAACAAGGACTACAAGTACCAGCACCCTGCCACGTGCAGACACTGAAAACATCAATAAATGTAAGCTGCATCACTGCCGTTATTACTATATGAAAATAAAAGGCTCTTTAAAAGAAAACTGTTACCAAGAAAATGCTGTATAATCTGCCAGCAGCATGTTATAGAGCAGGAGGAGCTGAGCAGACTGATATATAATTTATAGTAAAAGATTCAGTATAACCTGTAACTTATTAATTTATATTCCTGCTCATTTTGGGCTTTGAAGTGAAGGCAGAAGTCCTATCAGTGACTGACAGCCTTCCCTCTATGACTGTGTATACAGAGGTAGCTGTATGGAGGAGGAGGTCCTATCAGTGATGACAGCCTTCCCTCTATGACTGTGTATACAGAGATAGCTGTATGGAGGAGGAGGTCCTATCAGTGATGACAGCCTTCCCTATATGACTGTGTATACAGAGAGAGCTGTATGGAGGAGGAGGTCCTATCAGTGATGACAGCCTTCCCTCTATGACTGTGTATACAGAGATAGCTGTATGGAGGAGGAAGAGGTCCTATCAGTGATGACAGCCTTCCCTCTATGACTGTGTATACAGGGATAGCTGTATGGAGGAGGAGGCGGTCCTATCAGTGATGACAGCCTTCCCTCTATGACTGTGTATACAGAGATAGCTGTATGGAGGAGGAGGTCCTATCAGTGATGACAACCTTCCCTCTATGACTGTGTATACAGAGATAGCTGTATGGAGGAGGAGGTCCTATCAGTGATGACAGCCTTCCTTCTATGACTGTGTATACAGAGATAGCTGTATGGAGGAGGAGGTCCTATCAGTGATGACAGCCTCCCCTCTATGACTGTGTATACAGAGATAGCTGTATGGAGGAGGAGGTCCTATCAGTGATGACAGCCTTCCCTCTATGACTGTGTATACAGAGAGAGCTGTATGGAGGAGGAGGTCCTATCAGTGATGACAGCCTTCCCTCTATGACTGTGTATACAGAGAGAGCTGTATGGAGGAGGAGGTCCTATCAGTGATGACAGCCTTCCTCTATGACTGTGTATACAGAGATAGCTGTATGGGAGGAGGAGGTCCTATCAGTGATGACAGCCTTCCCTCTATGACTGTGTATATAGAGAGCTGTATGGAGGAGGAGGTCCTATCAGTGATGACAGCCTTCCCTCTATGACTGTGTATACAGAGAGAGCTGTATGGAGGAGGAGGTCCTATCAGTGATGACAGTCTTCTCTCTATGACTGTGTATACAGATAGCTGTATGGAGGAGGATGTCCTATCAGTGACTGACCTCCTTCCCTCTATGACTGTGTATACAGAGAGATCTGTATGGAGGAGGAGGTCCTATCAGTGATGACAGCCTTCCCCTTATGACTGTGTATACAGAGGTAGCTGTATGGAGGAGGAGGTCCTATCAGTGATGACAGTCTTCTCTCTATGACTGTGTATACAGAGAGAGCAGTATGGAGGAGGAGGTCCTATCAGTGATGACAGCCCTTCCTCTATGACTGTGTATACAGAGATAGCTGTATGGAGGAGGAGGTCCTATCAGTGACTGACCTCCTTCCCTCTATGACTGTGTATACAGAGAGATCTGTATGGAGGAGGAGGTCCTATCAGTGATGACAGCCTTCCCCTTATGACTGTGTATACAGAGGTAGCTGTATGGAGGAGGAGGTCCTATCAGTGATGACAGTCTTCTCTCTATGACTGTGTATACAGAGAGAGCAGTATGGAGGAGGAGGTCCTATCAGTGATGACAGCCCTTCCTCTATGACTGTGTATACAGAGATAGCAGTATGGAGGAGGAGGTCCTATCAGTGATGACAGCCTTTCCTCTATGACTGTGTATACAGAGATAGCTGTATGGAGGAGGAGGTCCTATCAGTGATGACAGCCTTCCCTCTATGACTGTGTATACAGAGATAGCTGTATGGAGGAGGAGGTCCTATCAGTGATGACAGCCTTCCCTCTATGACTGTGTATACAGAGGTAGCTGTATGGAGGAGGAGGTCCTATCAGTGATGACAGCCTTTCCTCTATGACTGTGTATATGCAGTATACGGGCACTTTGATACCCGTTTACCACCATTCTGTTATGCTGTGTGTTTCATGTAATTGCCTGCAGCAATGTTGAAGGGTGTCATTTAGGTATTGGACCACTGGGGGAGCTGGTGAGCAGTTTATATATATAGCTAGGCCAAGGCAGGCTAGTGCAGTGCAGACCCTGGAGTCTGTGAAGGCCACATGTCTCAGGCCTAGGCCAGTTCAGCAGAAGTCAACCTGGAGGCAATCCCTAGAGCAAGAGGTACTAAACGTCAAGAGGAGGTACTTTATAAACTGGAGATTCAAGGATATAAGCCAGAAGTAGGGCATTGGGGCCTTGAAGCATCAATTCCAGTCAGGACGAGTCAGGAAGAAAGTAAGGTTCACCTGCAATTCCAAGTCCTGTATTATCACCCTCTGTTTAACCTTGCTGGATGTAAGACCACTGCAATTTTGATTGTCTGCAAAAAGGAACTGTTGGAAAGACTGCTTACTGTATCATCACTGTCTTCAGTAAAGTTTGAATTCTGTTTTCAAGTTACCAGTCTGCACCTCTGTTATTCCTACTGTAAATACGGTGTGCCACCGTTTACTGGCACTGGCGTCACAACATATCAGGGACTTAGCCATAGGCACGTTAAACTATAACACCAAGGGCACCTCACCTTCCACCTGGCTGTGTCCCTCAAGAACCCAGAGAGTGCCCCAGAGGAGCAGCGTGCCGGCCTCTCCATCACTGGCATTCCCCAGGTTGGTTCCACACATTGCCCTGACTTGGGGATGCTACATATACAGAGAGAGCTGTATGGAGGAGGAGTTCCTATCAGTGATGACAGCCTTCCCTCTATGACTGGGTATACACAGATAGCTGTATGGAGGAGGAGGTCCTATCAGTGATGACAGCCTTCCCTCTATGACTGTGTATACAGAGATAGCTGTATGGAGGAGGAGGTCCTATCAGTGATGACAGCCTTCCCTCTATGACTGTGTATACAGAGATAGCTGTATGGAGGAGGAGGTCCTATCAGTGATGACAGCCTTCCCTCTATGGCTGTGTATACAGAGATAGCTGTATGGAGGAGGAGGTCCTATCAGTGACTGACTGCCTTCCCTCTATGACTGTGTATGTGGAGATAGCTGTATGGAGGAGGAGGTCCTATCAGTGATGACAGCCTTCTCTCTATGGCTGTGTATACAGAGATAGCTGTATGGAGGAGGAGGTCCTATCAGTGATGACAGCCTCCCCTCTATGACTATGTATACAGAGATAGCTGTATGGAGGAGGAGGTCCTATCAGTGACTGACAGCCTTCCCTCTATGACTGTGTGTAGAAATAGCTGTCAGTCACTGATAGGACCATCTCCATGACTTGAAAGCCTAGAATGGACAGGAATTTAAATTAATAAATTACTAATATTGCTGAATAATTTCCTATAAAACTGTATATCAATCTGCTCAGCTACTCCTGCTCTATACCATGCAGCTTACACTACACTCTCATGGTGCTAGGTTCCCTTTAACTCAGTTAGAGTAGTAACCGGCCATCAAGGATGTAATGCATATACGATGACTCAGCGACATCTAGTGGCCACCATGTGAATACACACATAAGTTTAAAGCAACCTCCATATGGCCATATACAGCGCTTACATTGTCCTGTAGCACACCTATACATGAATGTAATGGTACCTTTGTCCTTTTCTTTACACTTGCAGAAGCTGGAAAAACAAAGTTTAATTCATATGCAAATGAGCACTCGGAAGTGCCCAGTGGCGGAGTTCACCATGTGGGAGCCCAGGCTGCTCTGCCTTTTTTCATTGTTTCACCGCCCAAGCCTTTGACCATGCCCGCCCTCTTGTTCCCCTAATGTGATCATTCGGTCCGCAGAAAAATCTCAGAAAAATCCATATTGGATGGATTTTTTGCAATTGTCGTATCGCACTCGCAGCTTGTCACATGTCGCAGTGTGACACCATAGCCTATCATTATAAAAATAGTTGAGACAAAATGTTGCGTGGCACATGTCATGTAGTCCTAGCATTAAAGGGGCAGGGTGCTGTGGAGGTCACTGTTAAAGGGGCGGGCACTATGGAAGTTACTGTTAAAGAGGTGTTCACTGTAGATGTTACTGTTAAAGGGGCAGGCTGCTGTGGAGGTCACTGTTAAAGGGGCAGGGGCCACCATTAAAGGGGCAACTGCTGTGGAGGTCACTGTTAAGGCAGCAGGGTACTGTAAGGTCACTGTTAAGGCAGCAGGGTACTGTAGAGATCACTGTTAAGGGTGCGCTCCCCTAAGGAGATCACTGTCAAGCGAGTGGAGTGCTGTGAAACTCACTGTCAAAGGGGTGGGCTGCTGTGAAGGTCAAAGTTAAGGGGATAGGCTGCTGTGGAGGTCCCATTTTAAAGTGGCGGGGTAGTGTGTGTGGGGGGGGTCAGTGTTAAGGGGTAGGGGACTGTGGAGTTCACTGTTAAAGGGGCGGGGTGCTGTAGAGGTCACTATTATGGGGATACTGTCGATATCATTTAACGACACACACAAACATTAAATGAAACAGATGAAATATACCCGTGCGAAGCCGGGTCCTTCTGCTAGTAATAATAATAATATTTATAGAAGGAAAAAACAGGCACTCACCATCTGTATCATAGGTACAAAATATACAAATATATATATTGTAAAACACATCTAATAGTTAAAAAACATATATTTAGATAAAATGCCCAATAAAATACTATACTACTTTGCCACAAGATGGATTATATCTATTAGTTCATCCAAAAATTTAGTGAATCCAAAAGCGCGTTTTTACGTTAACTAGATAGTGAATAGTAGACCCATATATCCTATATATTATAGTCAAATTACGTAATAATAATACTTTTCCAAAAATGACAGAGGATATTTCCAATCCTAAGTAATAAAAAGTTCAGAATATAAAGTGTTCCAAAGTGACAGTGGCAAAATAGAAGATAGTCTCTTGTGTTTTATCAGATTGTGATGAGCACATGTGACTTTGTGTTTGCTGAATATATAGAAGATGAGTACATAAACGCTGAGTACATAGGAATATTCAGAGGTAATTGAGACCACATCAAGGTGTCTTCTTATACTTGATCAAACTGAGACAAGCCACTGTAACTTTTAGTGATAAGCGAGTATGCTTGAGCGAGTATGAGCAAGTAACGCATGTGCTCGAGAGAGATGCTCGAATCTCCGCCCCGCACGTTTCGCGGGTTTTAAGCAGCCAATAAAGGTGCAGGTAAGTACTTTGCCCTTACTGTAATGGCAGTAGTCATGTTAGCTGCTGTCATTACAGTGATTGGCTGGCCGGAAAGCGTCATCGGAGGTTATATAGCACCCGATGACACGTGCTCGGATCAGTCATAGTCAGGGAGAGCATCGGGTAGGAAGGGAAGGACAGAGCAGGGAGCGAATTTCAGCGATTTTAGTTAGAGAAAGCTTTTCAAAGGCCCAAACCTCCTTTTAAGGACTACTGTGTGTGTTTTAGATCAACAATATATTTAACAGCAGTGTCAGGGACATCCGTGCTAAGGAAGGGACAGATAGTGCAGGGAGAGAAATTTGCTGTATTTAATACCAAAAACTTTTCAAAGAACCCAAAATCCTTTTGAGGACTTCTGTGTGTGTTTCACAGCAGCAAGATATTTTTATTTTATAACTATTAGTGACATATACTGTACATCATCCGCAGACTGACTCTTTAATAATCTGGGTCACATCTAGTGTCCATAATCTGTGGTGTTCTCTATAACCAATACTGTCCTGCCTCAGAAAACACTGGCAATATTACAAATTCCAATAATCTGGTCCTCATAGAGTGTCAGTAATCTGTGGTGTTCTATAACCAATACTCAACTAAATCTGAAAACACTGTGTATATTTCAACTTCCATTAATCTGGGCCTAGTATAGTGTCCAAAATCTGTGGGTTTTTGTATCCCATACTGAACTGAATCTAAAAACACTGTGTATATTACAACTTCCATTAATCTGGGCCTAGTAAAGTGTCCAAAATCTGTGGGTTTTTGTATCCCATACTGAACTGAATCTGAAAACACTGTGTATATTACAACTTCCATTAATCTGGGCCTAGTAAAGTGTCCAAAATCTGTGGGTTTTTGTATCCCATATTGAACTGAATCTGAAAACACCGTGTATATTACAACTTCCAATAATATGTTCCTAGTAAAGTGTCCAAAATCTTTGGTTTTTGTATCCCATACTGAACTGAATCTAAAAACTCTGTCTATATTACAACTTCCATTAATCTGGGCCTAGTGTAGTGTCCAAAATCTGTGGTGTTCTGTAACCAATACTGTCCTGTGGTTCAGTGGTTTATAAAAACCTACCCCAATTTGGCAGAGCTACTAGTGAAGGCACGCCGCGTGTGTGCCTATTTCTGTAAGTCGTCCACAGCTTGAGCAAGTCTGTCAACGCTGCAGCAGCGCTTGCGGCTTCCAGCTCACCCACTGTTGTACGACGTGAGCATGCACTGGAACTCTACGTTCTACATGTTGGCCAGGCTTTGTGAGCAGCAGAGGGCAGTTGTCGAATACCAGCTGCAACATGGTCGTCGCCTTTCCAGACAACTGCCACCATTTACAAGCGAGGAGTGGGCATTGATGTCAGACCTCTGTGAGGTTTTAAAAAACTTTGATGAATCCACACAGATGGTTAGAGGCGATAACGCTATTATTAGCGTAACCATCCCACTGCTGTATCTACTCAAACAATTGCTGCTCACAATTAAGGACGATGCTCTGAATGTGGCAGATTAGGAAATGGGGGAGAACATTACACAGGGTGATAGCCAGACCACCCACAGTTCGTCTTCTCAGCGTGCTTTGGGCCATGAAAAGGAGAAAGAGGAGGAGCTGGAGACAGTTGCCTCTGCTACAGAGGGTAGTACCTATGGAACTTTAATTCCATCTGTTCAGTGTGGATGGGCAGAAGAGGAGGAGATGGAGAGTCATCCTGATGTCTACATCGACGTCTTGCCTGTTGGTACTCTGGCACACATGGCTGACTTCATGTTAGGCTGCCTTTCCTATGACCATCTCGTTATACGCAATTTAGATAACATAGATTACTGGGTGTTCATCCTTCTCGACCCCTGCTTCAAAGAGAACTTCTCATCCCTCATTCCTGTGGTGAAGAGGACGAGTAAAGTGGTGCAATACCAGAAGGTACTTGTTGAGAAATTGCTCCAAAATTTTCCATCTGACAACGCGGCCGGCAGACTCCGTACTTCCTTAGGCTACCGAGGAAGGGAGACAAGGGGAGCACACAGCAGTTCCATCAAAAGCAGGACAACACTCTCCAAGGCATGGGACACTTTCATGACACCCGCCAGCAACCTCACTCTGAGGCATGGCCTAGTGCTACAAGGAGGTAAAAGTTTTGGAAGATGGTGAAGGAATACATAGCAGACCGTGTCAGCGTCCTAAATGATCCATCAGTGCCTTACAACTACTGGGTGTCTAAGCTGGACACGTGGCATGAACTTGCACTCTACGCCTTGGAGGTGCTGGCCTGCCATGCTGCAAGTGTTTTGTCTGAGCGTGTATTTAGTGCTGCTGGTGGCATTATAACTGATAAGCGTATCCGTTTGTCCACTGACAATGCTGACAGGTTGACTCAGATAAAAATGAACAAGGCCTGGATTGACCCTGACTTCTCAAGTCCACCAGAGGAGAGCTGAGATGACGATGAACATAAAGGCAATTTCAAAGTATTGTTTATAATGTACTCAGTCTACTGTAGTGTATTCGCATGCACCTTTTCCACCACAAAAAAAGGGTATATGGTTGAATCCTGTTTTCTCCTCCTTCTCCTCATCCAGATTGTATATATTCCCTCCACTACAATTTTTAAGGAGGGTCAGCTCACCAGCAGGCCCTCAACCATAACATTTTAGAGGGTCAGCTCACCAGCAGGCCCTCACCTATAATGTTTTAGAAGGTCAGCTCACTAGCGGGCCCTCACCTATAATGTTTAGAGGGCCAGCTCACTAGCAGGCCCTCATCTATAATGTTTTAGAGGGTCAGCTCACCAGCAGGCCCTCAACCATAATGTTTAAGAGGGTCAGCTCACCAGCAGGCCCTCAACCATAATGTTTTACAGGGTCAGCTCACCAGCAGGCCCTCAACCATAATGTTTTACAGGGTCAGTTCACCAGCAGCCCCTCGCCCCTAATGTTTTAGAGGGTCAGCTCAGCAGCAGGCCCTCGCCCTTAATGTTTTAGAGGGTCACACCAGCAGACCCTTGCTCTAAATGTTTTTGAGGGTCACCAGCAGGCCACCAATCATAATTTTTCAAGGGTGTGTATGATGCCCTCGTTCGTGGGTAATAAAGGGTGTATTGTAGTGCCGGTTCCTTGTAATTTTGGGCAGCCCTTTCACTTAGTGCATAGGCTTTATGAGTGCCATAAATAAGTTGGCATAGCTGGGGGTGAACCTGGGGCTCATGGCTGTACCTATAATTTGTAAATAATAATCACTGTCAAAAAGAAAGTAGTTGTGTTTTAGTATAAGTTCAACCCCATCTGCTATATACTCATTTTTGACTGGCTTGAACAGTTTACTGTTTCTTAACTGTAATTTCATCGCTTGAGTTCCCTGTAAGTGGTTTATAGATGTGTAGATGGATTGAACATCTAAAGTACCCAAAAACCATTGGGGGTCAAATCGTAAGTTTTCAAGGATCTTCATAACTTGTGTCGTATCTTTTATGTATGATCTAGTCATTTTCACTACTGGTTGAAGCATTAGATCTATATAATGAGAAAGGTTAGAAGTTAGGGAATCTATTCCCAAGATTATCGGGCGACCTGGTGGGTTTATTAAACTCTTGTGCACTTTTGGCACGCAATAGAACACAGGTAATCTACATTCTGTGTTCAAGATAAAATTGGCTTCTTGTTCTAATAAATTTACTCTTGTATTCCCCTTTTACAACATGTAGTTAAAATACCTAAAAAAAATTCTGTAGGATCTGAACTTAATTTTTATAGGTATTGATATCTGAGAGTTGTCTTCTACACTCCTGATTGTAATCCTCCGTATTTTGTATAACGATAGCTCTGCCTTTATTGGCTGGGCGTATCGTTATATTTTCCATGTTTTGTAATTTCTTAATAGAAATGTTATCTCCTGGCTGGAGAGATTTTATTTCACATGGCTATTTTTCATTGCCCTAACACCTTTTTCGACGCTCTTGCGGAATGTCTCTATTTCTGCCCTTATCTCCTGTCTTGGGAATTTTGTAGAGTTCAGTTTCAATTGTGTATATATATATTCAGTTGTCCTCTCTGTGCTTTCTGTGACTAGATTTTTTAAAAAGTGTTTTTTAGGCACAGTTTCCTAATATATTTTTCAATTCCTATATAAGTATCAAATTTGTTAGCTGTGGTCGTTGGGGCAAATTTCAGGCCCTTATTAAGCAGTTGCATTTGAGAATCAGTTAGAATCGTATTACTCAAATTAATAATCGAGTCTTTATTAATGTGTATATCTATCTTCTGTTGTGGTTTCTTTGGTTGACTTCTGCGTGTCTTCCTCTTTCTATTTGGTGCACCTGTATCTTCTTGTAATTGTTCTGTACTCTCTCTCGTGTCCAATTGTGTTCCCGAGAGTGATTGTATCTCTGAGGGGACATATCCTGAATTATTTCTTGCCTCCAATTGCATGTGTCTTGTCTGTTCCTCAAATTGTATGGGTGAGGTGTTGGTGATGGTGAGTGATGTGTCCTCCTGAAAGGGGAATGTCGTGCTAGGTGATTTGTGGTCTGACGCGTGCGGATCCTGTGGTGTGGTAGGGTCCTGTCTAAAAAATGATCAGTAGTGAGTACTTTATATTTGTTTGAAATTGGAATATTACATTGTGTATTATCCTTAATGGAAGTGTTTGAATTTTTTTGTGCTCTTTTGTGTGTTTTTTGTGACATTAGAATTATTTTCTTTCGTTCTCTGATTATTATGTTCTTGTATGCTAATAGGTTCAATCATGGGGTCATCTCGCATCTGCGTGTTTTTTCCATTTTTCTGAAATTTTTAATTTTTTTTCTCTATAATCTCTTGCTCTAACCTGGCCATGCTCTTACACAATCTCTCCTGCCAGCTATCATAATTTTCATCAAATTTATCAATGGTCTCTTTTATATTACTGGTATTATGAGTTATTTCCTCAAGTACTTGAAAGTTTTACAATCAATTGTATAAGAGCAACAAATTTATTAAAAAGAAAGGAGTCCCACTCCTTATTGAAATTACTATCACATAGATCCTGTGCTGGAGTCTTAGAAAAAGAGAGTCCCTTAGGTATTTATCCACTTTCTATATACAGTGTCAAAGACTGGATCTCCCATCTCTGTTTTAACTGTTTGTGGAAGAGGGTCTCTAATTCTCTAAAAGCTCCAGTCATAGATCTATCCATATTTGATTGCGATTCCATAGTATCGAATTTAAATGTTTCTACTTTCTGGCGTTTCATCTCCATGTGATCCCAAATGTCCATGATTAGACACTGAGGAGCTCACTACTAATGATGTAATTGCAAGACCAGGGGTCGAGTCGAGGGGGAACGCGTGGGAACGGCGTTCCTGCACTTTTTTCATAGCAGGAACGCCGTTCCCTTTCAGGGCCCCCCTGTCTTTAACGCTGGCAAAAGAACCAGGAAGCGGTGAACTAGGCTTTGTACTTACCGCTTCCTGGTTCTCTCATGCGGTCGTGGTGGGACGTTGTGGTGGGCGGGCCTTCGTAACAGGGATAAGCGGCCGCCGGCCAGACTAAGAAAGAGGCTGAGTGGCTGGCTGTGCTGGGGAGCGTGCCGCCGCACAGGCACGTCTTCGCATGTGACGTTGCCAGCGAGCTCCGCCCCCAGCCAGAGAAGAAGGAGCGAGCCGAGCGCCAACCAGGCGGCAGTGGTTCTGTTAAAGTAAGTTCTGCTGCGGCTGGCGGTGGAGGTTATAGATAGTACAGTGCTGGAGAAATGTCCTATTAAGGAGGGAATGAGGAAGGGGGGGGTCGTTTTATAAAAGTTATAATGAGATGTACTGAGAAATGTGCTATTGGGGTTATAAATTATAACCCCCACCCCCAATAGCACATTTCTCCAGTACATTTCTACATTATAAGTTTTATAAAACGACTCTCTTCCCACACATTTCTGTAGGACTCGTGCCTCTGTTACATCTTCATTATAACTTTCCTCAATAGCACATTTCTCAGTATATTTCTCATTATAACTCTCTCAATAGCACATTTCTCCAGTACATCTCTCATTATAACTTATAATGAGGGATCATGGATGTACTGAAGAAATGTACTATTGGGGGTGGGGGTTATAATGAGAAATATACTAGAGAAATGTGCTATTGGGGGAAAGTTATAATGAGAGATGTTACAGGGCACGAGTCCTGCAGGAATGTGTGGGAACGGCGTTCTTGTACTTTTTTCATAGCAGGAACGCCGTTCCTTTCAAGGCCGTCTTTAACGCCGGGCAAAAGGACCAGGAAGAAGTGAACTAGGCTTTGTACTCACTGCTTCCTGCTGTCGGCTGTGCAGGGCTACGCACAGGCATGAGGGCTGAGGCACTCTGACGTCACACTGTGCGCAGCCTTCACAGCACAGCCGACAGCAGGAGGATGCAGATAAAAAATATTTTTTTCTTATTGTCCCCCTCTAAAACCTAGGTGCGTCTTATAGGGTGAAAAATACGGTGCTTGCTCCTCCTCCCGAACTCCCCTGCCCTTTGCGTACGAAGCACGCAGTGACGTCACGCGGAGGCACTGGATCTTGGGTGAGTTCCCACACTTTTTTTCCCAGGACTTGACCCCTGTGCAAGACCACAAACTTTTCCCCAACATGAGATACGGGATTGCCTTACATGTAACAGCAAGAATGTAATCTACATTTTACAATGTCTGTGTAATAGACAATACATTGGTCGAACAAAGAGTCCCTTAAAAAAGAGAATATCAGTACATTTTACAAATATAAAAAACGGTTTTGAGAACCACACCGTATCCAAATATTTAATTATGACACAATCAAAATCCGGAGGGTCTTTGCTGCAATTGCAAAGGTGAAACCACATTGGAGAGGAGGAGACTTTATAAAACAAATGTCACGTGTAGAATCCAGGTTTATTTTTGATTTTAACTTGTTGACACCGATGGATCTGAATGCAGGACTTGAGTTATTTGGTTTCCTTTAGATCTGTGTGGACGTCCTCCAGTCGACGCTTTAAACAGAGGTGGTTTGTTTTTTCCCACTCTGGTCTTGCCTTGACGGAGGATCTCCACCCCTATTCTCTAGCAAGCCATTAAATGAGACATGAAATTATGTTGATTATGTTGACAATTATGTTGAGAATATGTAACAATTATATGGAACCAAATGACATTTTAATTTTATGTGGTAACTTGATATCCTTTTGAAATAATAGGACATTAACCAGGTATATCCATCTGTTTAGCAATAATGCGCAAAAAACGCATGTTTAAATGAAAAAACGCACTGAAACCTCACTATAATCGCAGGGTGGTCAAATGTGATTGTTATCCAGTCCCATAATTGAGCCTCCATGCAATACTGTTTTGGGTCAATTTGCATGGAATGGAACTGGATCCACCCCAGATTTTAACACAGGTATTGATTATATATAAAGGCGGGCATGTTCCTATGCGGGTTACCACTGAGGAAGGGGCCAGAAGACCCCAAAATGCGTCTGGTTGTTCAATACCCACTTGCCTTTTTTGGGAGATATTGGTTTTGATGAAAAAATTATTTTGATTTATCAGCGCTATCGTCAATATCAGCATTATTGCCGACATCACTTCACATTAATACAGCCTCCGGAATTGGGTTGAATACCACGAGGTGCGCTACAGCCCCAAAGAACAGGGGAAACAATACCGTATTGCTGGGTCAGCTGGACATACGACGGGAGACTGATTCACTTATTACACAGTGAGAACAGGACACAGGCCGAGACAGGTAACCAGTACCAGAGCGCTACAGCCACGTGGGACGTTGCTGTGTGCTGAACCCTGGATTATACTGTTAGACCTACGGCATGTGAGTATGGAAACACTGTGTTACTTGTCTATATGAGAATTGCATCTGTGTAGCCACCCTGTTGCCTTCAATATAAAACACCATACCAGTCAGTTACTATATCGGGAGCATTACAAACGCATCTTCTGGAAACTGGTTACATTTTTGGCTATTCAAAAGCGTAGGCATATCTATGCAGCTATACTGTTGAATACCATAAAAAACTAAAATGTTACGCTTTACAATTACAGTATAGCTGTCCATCTATATAAATATATATATATATATATATATATATATATATATATAAAAGTGACTGATACTGGTAATACAACCATCTGTACCGGACTTTTATACAAAGTTGCTGCTTATATGTATAAACTGGCAATACAATCATCATTTGCACTGGAACCATATTAAATCAACCAAATCCCCTTTTTGGGGGGATCCCATGTGATATCACATTATCGTGCAGCTTAGGCTCAGTTGGACTTTTGTTCCTATCTGTTCTTATTTTAATTTATTTTATATACACTTTTATATTGTTGATTTGGAGATTTTATATGACGTCATCATCTTCGTTATTTGCTTTTATGTTTTGTGAATAAAATTCCCTCGACATTTGTAACTGGTGTACACCCCTGTGAATCTCAAGTGATGAGTGCTCAGCCTCAGATACAAGTAATTCTTCTCTTTTTTGACAGGGTGAGTAATTTTTGGCTTTGCAGCACCCTTCCCTGATTTTTCCTTGAGTGAGCCACTTCTGGATAATCACTAATACAACCTTAGTCGGGGAAAAGTCATTTTAGGTAGTTTGATAAGCCTGCCTGAAAAGATGTGTTTTTAAGGCACGTTTAAAGGTGGAGAAGTTGTTAATTGACCTAATATTCCGGGGCAGAGTATTCCACAGAGTAGGTGCAGCTCGAGAAAAGTCTTGAAGACGGGAGTGAGAGGTACAAATTATGGAGGTTATTAATGTTAGGTCGCTAACAGAACAAAGAGCATGAGTAGGGTGGTAGGTGGAAATAAGGAAGGAGATATATCGAGGTGCAGCACTGTGGAAAGCTTTGTGGGTGAGGGTGAGAAGTTTGAACTGTATTCTGTGGTAGATGGATAGATGAGCCTGGCTGCAGCATTTTAGACAGACTGAAGGGGACAGACTGAGTTTAGTGAGAGGGAGACCTATTAGTAATGCATTGCAGTAGTCAAGACGAGAATGAATTAAGGCAACAACAAGAGTTTTTGCCGTTTCAACTGTAAGGAAATTGCAGATTCTAGCGATATTCTTGAGGTGCAGATGACAAGAGCGTTTAAGTGATTGAATATGGGGAACAAAGTAAAGATCAGAGTCAAATGTGACACCAGATAGAAGGCATGTTGCACAGGAGTTATGATAGTGCTGCAGACCGAAATTGAAATATCAACTTTAGTAGATAAGGGAAAGACAAGAAGTTCAGTTTTTGAAAGGTTCAGTTTTAGATACAGAGACGTCATGATGTTAGAGACAATTACTGGTGTTTTGAAGTAAAGCAGGGGTGATGTCAGGGTATGAAGTGTATAGTTGGGTGTCGTCAGCATAGAGATGGTATCTAAAGTCAAATCTAGTCTGTCCGATGGTGGCTGTATAGAGGGAGAAGAGTAACCTAGTACTGAGCCCTGAGGAATGCCAAAATCAAGAGGAAGAGGAGAAGAAGAGCCAGCGAATGATGCACTAAAGGAGCGGCCAGAGAGATAGGAAAATAACCAAGAGAGAGCAGTGTCCTTAAGTCCAATTGAGTGGAGCATAGTGAGGAGGAGTTTATGGTCCACGGCAGGGATGCTTAACCTGCGGTCCTCCAGCTGTTGTAAAACTACAACTCCCACCATGCCCTGCTGTAGGCTGATAGCTGTAGGCTGTTCAGGCATGCTGGGAGTTGTAGTTTTGCAACAGCTGGAGGTCAGCAGGTTATGTATGCCTGCTCTGCAGTGTCAAATGCTGCACAGAGATCCAGCAGAATCAGTGCAGAATAATCACCATTTCTTTTTGGTGTTAGGAGATCGTCAGACACTTTAGTAAGGGCAGTTTCTGCGAAAGGTAGATTGTAAGGGGTCAAGAAGAGAGTTTGCAGAGAGATAGCTTATTAAGCGAGAGTAGACAAGACGTTCAAGGAGTTTAAAGATCAAGGGGGGGTTAGAAACAGGTAGAGCAAGGCGAACCCGAAATGTATAGTTCGGGTTCGTACCAAATTTTGGGGTGTTTAGGACACGGACCCAAACATTTACGTAAAAGTTCGGGTTCGGTGTTCGCTGATTTCAATGGCGCATTGGCGCTTATTGAAAGGCTGCAAAGCAGCCAATCAACAAGCGTCGTACTACTTGCCCCAAGAGGCAACTTCTACTATTGGCATGGCTGTGATTGGCCAAGCGCAGCATGTGACCCAGCCTCTATTTAAGCTAAATCAGTGGTTTCAGCTTTTGCTGGCCAAGTGTAATACTGTCCGTAAAAGGATAGATTTTTTTTCTGGGGTGAAATTCAATTGGCAAAATACCAATCCCCTAAATCTGGAGTTCCAGCTGTGTCTGTCCAAGTGTAATACTGTCCGTAAAAGGATAGATTTTTTTTCTGGGGTAAAATTCAATTGCCAAAATACCAATCCCCTAAATCAGTGGTTTCAGCTGTTGCTGCCTAAGTTTAATACTGTCCGTCAAAGGATAGATTTTTTTCTGGGTTGAAATTCAATTGCCAAAATACCAATCCCCTAAATAAGTGGTTTCAGCTGTTGCTGGCCAAGTGTAATACTGTCCGTAAAAGGATAGATTTTTTTTCTGGGGTGAAATTCAATTGTCAAAATACCAATCCCCTAAATCTTGGGTTCCAGCTGTGGCTTTCCAAGTGTAATACTGTCCGTAAAAGGATACATTTTTTTCTGGGGTAAAATTCAATTGCCAAAATACCAATCCCCTAAATCAGTGGTTTCAGCTGTTGCTGGCCAAGTGTAATACTGTCTGTAAAAGGATAGATTTTTTTTCTGGGGTGAAATTCAATTGCCAAAATACCAATCTCCTAAATCTGGGGTTCCAGCTGTGGCTGTCCTAGTGTAATACTGTCCAACAAAGGAGAGATTTTTTTGCGGAGTGAAAGTCAATTGCCAAAATAACAATGCCCTAAATCTGGGGTTCCAGCTGTGGCTGGCCAAGTGTAATACTGTCTGTCAAAGGATAGATTTTTTTTCTGGGGTGAAATTCAATTGCCAAAATACCAATCCCCTAAATCTCCTGTTCCAGCTGTGGCTGGCTAAGTTTAATACTGTCTGTCAAAGGATAGATTTTTCTTCTGGGGTGAAATTCAATTGGCAAAATACCGATTCATGGCATGGCACTTCTTCACACAATGTGCTGACGACAAGACCAATGTGCTGACGATCCCTGGCCCTGAATGCCAGCATTTCTAAACTACTGGCCTTTGAAATGCTGTCATTCAGGCTGGTGGACACGGACAGCTTCAAACAGCTAATGACGGTGGCTGTCCCACAGTACGTTGTTCCCATCTGCCACTACTTCTCCAAGAGAGCTGTGCCTTCCCTGCACAACCAAGTATCGGATAAAATCAAGTGTGCACTGCGCAACGCCATCTGTGGCAAGGTCCACCTAACCACAGATACGTGAACCAGTAAGCACGGCCAGGGATGCTATATCTCCCTAACTGCACACTGGGTAAATGTAGTGGCGGCTGGGCCCCAGGCGGAGAGCTGTTTGGCGCACGTCCTTCCACCGCCAAGGATTGCAGGGCATCATTCTGTGCCTCCTGTTGCCTCCTCCTCCTACTCGGCTTTCTCCTCCTCTTCTTCCACCTGCTCATCCGGTCAGTCACAGACCTTCCCCACTAACTTCAGAACAGCCGGGGGTAAACGTCAGCAGGCCGTTCTGAAACTCATGAGTTTGGGGGACAGGCCCCACACCGTGCAGAAGTTGTGGCGGGGTATAGAACAACAGACCGACGAGTGGTTGCTGATGGTGAGCCTCAAGCCTGGCCTGGTGGTGTGCGGTAATGGGTAAAATCTCGTTGCAGCTCTGGGACTAACCGGTTTGACGCACATCCCTTGCCTCGTGCATGTGCTGAATTTGGTGGTGCAGAAGTTCATTCACAACTATCCTGACATGTCAGAGCTGCTGCATAAAGTGCGGGCCGTCTGTGCGCGCTTCCGGCGTTCTCATCCTGCCGCTGCTCGCCTGTCTGCGCTACAGCTTAACTTCGGCCTTCCCGCTCACCGCCTCATATGCGACGTGCCCACCAGGTGGAACTTCACCTTGCACATGCTGGAGAGACTGTGCGAGCAGCAGCAGGCCATAGTGGAGTTTCAGCTGCAACACGCACGGGTGAGTCGCACTGCTGAACAGCAGCACTTCACCACCAATGACTGGGCCTGCATGCGAGACCTGTGTGCCCTGTTGCGCTGTTTCGAGTACTTCACCAACATAGCCAGTGGCAATGACGCCGTTATCAGCATTACAATACTACTTCTATGTCTCCTTGAGAAAACACTTAGGGCGATGATGGAAGAGGTTGTGGCCCAGGAGGAGGAAGAGGGTTAATTTCTAACACTTTCAGGCCAGTCTTTTAGAAGTGGCTCAGAGGGAGTTTTTTGCAACAGCAGAGGCCAGGTACAAATTTGGCCAGCCGGGGCCGACTACTGGAGGACGAGGAGGATGATTATGAATCATGTTCACAGCGGGGTGGTACCTAACGCAGCTCGGGCCCATCACTGGTACGTTGCTGGGGGGAAACGGAGGACCATGAGGTTACGCCTCTGACAGAGGACAGCTTGTCCTTACATCTGGGCAGCCTGGCACACACGAGCGACTACATGCTGCAGTGCATGCGCAACGACAGCAGAGTTGCCCATGTTTTAACGCGTGCTGACTACTGGGTGGCCACCCAGTGCCCACCTTAATTCCCTGCACTATAGCATGATAGGAAGATGCGCGAGTACAAGCGCACGCTGGTAGACGCGCTCCAGAGAGCATTCCCAAATGACATGGGGGACAAGTGGAAGCACAAGTCAAAGGCAGAGGAGGAACAAGAGGTCGCCAACGCAGCTGTGTCAGCACCAGCTCCTCAGAAGGCAGGGTTAGCATGGCCGACATGTGGAAAAACTTTGTCACCTCGCCGCAACAACCGGCCCCAACTGCTGATATGGAGCGTGTTATCAGGAGAAAGCATTTGAACAACATGGTGGAACAGTACGTTTGCACATGCCTACAGGTACTGACTGATGATCATGCCCCATTCAACTTCTAGGTCTCCAAATTGTCCACATGGCCAGTGCTTGCCCTGTATGCCTTGGAGGTGCTGGCCTGCCCTGCAGCCAGTGTACTCTCTGAACGTGTATTTAGCACGGCAGGAGGCATCAGTACAGACAGATGCAGCCGCCTGATCACAGCCAACGTGGACAAGCTCACGTTCATTAAAATGAACCAGGCCTGGATCCCACAAGACTTGCCTGTACCTTGTGCAGAATAGACAGTTCTAAGAGCCTCAACCATCCATCCTTGTACTCAAGTGCACTTATTCCTTTTTTATTTATTTATTTTTTTTATATTTCCCAATATGTATTTTGGGGGATACCCCTATGTAAAAATGTAAAAATTCTTCGCCACCGCTTCCACCTAGACCGCCACGTGAGCCTATACCACCACATCCACCCATTCACCGCCTCCTCAACCTCTTCCTCCTACATCATTCCAACATTTGTTTGTTGAGCATTTGCCATGCTCTTAAGCACATTTTGCTGCCTTTTGCAGCCCTCTAGCTCTTTCCAGGGCTATTTTAGAGCTATTTTAGTGGCCAAAAGTTCGGGTCCCCATTGACTTCAATTGGGTTCAAGTTCGGGTCAAGTTCAGATCCCGAACCTGAACGTTTTTTTAAAGTTCGGCCAAATCTGCCGAACCCGAACATCCAAGTGTTCGCTCAACTCTAGAAACAGGTCAGTAGTTAGCAGCACAGGATCGGTCAAGAGATGGTTTATTTAGTAGTGGCGTTATAACAGAGTGTTTGAAAGAGGAGGGAAATATACCAGAAGAGAGAGCGAGAGAGAGGTTAAAAATTGAGTTTAGTTAAGTGATGACAGCTGGGGAGAGGGACTAGAGGAGGTTTGATGGAATAGGCAGGTCGTGGGTTGAGAAGAAGAGAGAAGCCTGGATACTTCTTCCTCTGTTATAGGGTCAAAAGAGGAGAGAGAGCATGTGGAGGAATGGGAGAGAGGAGGATTGAAATTATTTGGAGACTGGAAGATTATTTCCTGCCGGATACTGCCAATCTTGTCTCTGAAGTAAGTGCCAGGCCATCAGCGCAGAGGTCGGTGACAGGTTCTGGGACTTTAGGGCTTAGAAGGGAATGGAAAGAGTCGTTTTGGGTTATTTGAGAGTGAGGAGATGAGAGGTGAAGTACTTTTGTTTGGCAATTTTGGGAGCCGAATTGTATGTTTTGAGCATAAATTTATAATGGAGGAAGTCTTCTGATACTCGCGATTTTCTATATAAGCGTTCTGCACATCTGGAGCAGCACTGGAGAAAATGTGTTTCAGATGTGTGCCAGGGTTGCCGTGTTCTGTGTCGGGAGGGTCGGATTGATATTGGAGCAACTTCATCTAGGGTGCTTTTGAGGGTCTGGTTGTAATGATTGGCAGGAAAGTCTGGAAAGGGGAGGGAAGAGATTGGGATAAGAGCTAATTGTAGGGTGTTAATAAGTTGCTGGCAGTTGTGTAGGTTTCTGTAAGTGTGAAAAGTAGGATTGTCATGAGAAAAGTGAGAGGTCTTAATGGTAAATGAAAGAAGATTGTGTTCAGAAAGTGGGAAGAATAAGTTACTAAAGTTTGAGACTGAGCAGTGATGGAAGAAGACTAGATCAAGTATATTGCCCTGTTCATGGGTGGCAGAGGAAGTAAGTTGTCATAGGCCAAGAGAGGAGGTTAAAGAAAGAAAGTGAGCAGCTGGTTGGGGGATAGGATCATCAATGGGGATATTAAAATCACCCATAATAGGAGTTGGTGATTCAGAAGATAGGAAGTGAGGACAGCCAAGCTGCAAAGTGATGCATCTCTCAGGAGATGATCTCTCAGGAGAATGGATGGAAGAGTCTAATGGTGTGAACCTCAAAAGGGGGAATGTGAGAGAGGGTACATGGGGAATGACCTGAAACGTGCACTGTGGAGAAAGTAGTATGCCTACTCCTCCACCGTGCCTGTCATCAGGTCTGGGGGTATGGGGAAGGCCAGGATTCGATGAAATATCCCTGCAGCTAGTAGCAGGAGAACAGAAAGAGACAGCAAGTGGTTGAAAGATTTATATTGCTGTTTTTTATGCTGCACCGTGGAGAAAGATAGTTCATAGTTATGTATGAGGGTATAAAGTGAATGCGAACTGAACCAGGGTGAGGGAAGGAGGGAGAGTTTGATGTGGAAAGAAGAGACAGAGGGTAGAAGGTGTGGTTGATTTTGAAGATGGACATCCATAGCAATAGGAAGAGTAGCCAAAGCCTGAGTGAAACAATATTGTAGCATACTTGTTCTGTGTTTAACATTGTTTGAGTAGTACACATAGCATCTCCGTTAGTGATGAGCGGCATAGGCAATATTCAAATTCGCAATATTTTGAGAAGTTTTGGCTAAATATTTGCCATAAATTCGCAAATTCAAGAATTCAAGTCATTATTTACTTGATTGCGAAAAATTTGTGATTAGAATATTCGCGATCAACACTCAGGGGTTTGGCAACTTTCCCATGGGTTGCTAACTTGCTAGGGATTAGTGATGAGCGAGCACCAATGTATTCGAGTGTTTGGATGTTCGGCCCAAACACATTGCTATGTTCGTGTGCTCGGCCGAGCACCTGAGTATAATGGAGGTCAATGGGAGACAACCAGGCATCCCCTGCTCTGAAGAGGGGAGGGTGCCTTGTCCATAAGAAAAGGTCAGAAAGTGACAGAAACACCACCAAAATGGATCAGGAACAGCATGGGGATGCATCTTGGACTCCCAAGTCGCTACTGGGAACCATGTTGTACGCCACTTTTACAAACTGAGAAAAAGACGCACCCCCCCCCCCCCCCAAAAAAAAAAAATATGTATATATATATTTATCAATTTCACTGGAAAAATTGATAGGGAACATTCTTTCCTGTATATTCAATTGTATATAAAGTGCAAGTGTGTCAAGGATGGAGAACAGTTAGCAGGAACTGATAAATAACGACAGACTGGCTTGATCCAAAACTAAGGAGCATATAGGTGAGCCCTTTAAAACCCTAAGAGCTCTCCCTGACTGCTACATATGCAAAGGCCTCAATGGTAGACGATTGCATGCCCACGTACCTAAGACTGTGTGACACCTGAAAACCCTATAGTAGTGAGGAGACACAGCCACCGGCTCCCTGCACTGAATACGGAGGGAGTCAGGGTCACCTAGAATCAAGCCAGCAAACAAAACACAAAGTAAACGGAATGCACTTATCTTAGAGCAAAACAACTGCAGCCTCCAGCAGCACACACTTCATCCAGGAAGTAATATAAACCGCAAGGAGGAGCAGTATGAGAGGGAATATAAAGGAAGCCAATTAATCAAGATAAGAGACAGCTGAGGGAGAGAAAGAAACTGAGCAAAGTGAAACCAAAACAAAGAACGTCATACAGAAGACAGAGAGGAACCTCTGACCGACCGTCTCTTAGAACCGGCGGTGACAAAGTGCTAAAAATGACAAGCAAGAGGCACTCCGAAACAGCCTGTATATCACATAAAGGAGGGACTCATTCACATTGTGGTACAATTGTTCAGGTAGTGGGACTCCTACACTCATAAAGCCTATGCACTAAGTGAAAGGGCTGCCAAAAATTACAAGGAACCGCCACTCCAATACACCCGTTATTACACATAGGGAGTGCATCATACACACCCTTGAAAAATTATCATTGATGGCCTGCTGGTGACCCTCCAAAACATTAGGGCGAGGGCATTCTGCCTTCTGCTGAGCATTGCAAAAAATGATGGGTGAGTGCCTGCTGTGTAACTAACCATTGAAAAAATTATGGGCGAGTGCCTGCTGCTGAGCTGACCCTGTAAAATATTGTAGTTGAGGGCCTGCAGGTGAGCTGACCCTCCCTGAAGAGGGACATGAGGAGATATTGTGCACTGATCCCTAAACTCTTCAGCATCCACAGTCAGAAGAAGATGATGGTGGGGAATGGCAATTAGTGTTTCACGAAGTGGATGATGCGGATGGGACACAGTTGTCAATGAGTGAGGGTCTTGTTAGGTCAACACAAGTCAGAAGAATGACCAGAGAGAGAAAGTGTAAGAGGAGATGGGAGATGAGTACATCACTGACCCAACCCAGAAAGGTGGCAAGCCAACCGAGGACAGCAAGACAGAGGGGGAGGGATCCACAGCACCGCAACAGGCTGGAAGAGGCTGTAGGGTGGCAAAGTAGAGAAGGCGGGCCACACCAAATAGGCCCCAAACTGTTCCCCCTTGAGGAAATCTCCCTTGCCAAGAGGTAGGTGTTCCGCAGTCTGGCGCTGTTTTGAGGAAAGTGGGGACGATAAATGAATTGTAATTTGCTAACTGTAACTGTGCTATACAAAAATAAGAACTCATAAATAACCAAATAACCATAACATATCTTACATCCTATTCATTAACTCTAACTCAAACCATAACAATACAAACTCACACCCGGGAACATAATGGGAAAGACAATACACAAAGGCAAAATGAGTAGGGGTTGTGAACACTAGCAACCTCACCACCACCAGCATGATCCGCCACATGGCAGCAAAGCACCCTAACAGGTGGTCCGAACCCCTTGGTCCACAATCAGTGTCTGTGGGTCACACCACTGCCTTCTCTTCCTCCCCTGTCTTACGTGCTGGGCTGGCCAATCCTCGGTCCTAGACGCAGGGATGGATGACTCCCCGTCTGCAGTTGGGCCTTAGCAAGCACCATCAGCTAGCAGACCCACTTCTTTGTCCAAGCACAGCATACAGATGTCCTTACTTACCCCAGGCCTTTGAAATGTTGCCATTTAGGCCTGTGGACTCTAAGGCTTTCCTCAGCCTCACGGCGGCGGCCGTCTTTTGTTACTCAGTCCCCAGCCGCCACTATTTTTCTCTGTGTGCCGTCCCCGCATTACACTGGCAATTGTCACGTAACATCACCCGTGCCCTGACCAAATTAGTTATTGTGAAGTTCCACATGGACAAGTGCTTTTGGCAAGGGACGATACATTTCCGTGGCGGCACACTGGGTGAACCTTGTGGAGGCCGGTAGCGAGTCGTACCCTGGGATGGCACAGGTGCTACAGACGCCAACGATTGCGGGCCCAATCAGTATTTCTGCCACCACCTACATTAGTGGCTGCAACCCCCCCCCCCCCTTCTTCTCCTCCACCTCCACCTCCTCCTCCACTGCAAACTCAGAATTCTCATCTTGCAGCAGCAGTCAACCATCAGTCAGTAGCTGGAAGCAGTGCAGCACGGTGAGCTGTGGCAGAGTTTAAGGGACCAGGTTGGTTGTGTCTGATACTGGCCATAACTTGTTGGCAGCTTTGTAGCTCGGCAAGCTCACGCACATGGCAATCATACAACATATATGTACCATGCACAACAAACATCCCAAACTTATACATTAATATATATAAAAACATAACACACAAGAGTGGAGGTAAACTAATGGCATGGCCTATTTAAAAACTCATAAATAACCAAGTAACCATAACATATTTTACAGCGTACTCATAAACTCAAACTCAAACAATAACAATAACAACTCAAACACTGGAACATAACAGGGCCAGCCCTCAGGCAAGCATGGCCCTCCCCGGACAGAATGACAACTCTGCCCAGTGACCACAGCAAAACGTCGGGAAATTATCCCTCAAAAATATAAAAAAAATATAACAATATATTTTTAATCACTGGGCAGAAAACAACCTCTGCCCAGTGACGAAGGCAAACTTTTAAATGGGACAAATGCTGATATGGCCATGTGGATCCCTCCTTAATGTCCAGGATCTGGCCATACCATGCCTAGCCCACATGTTCTCAACTTTCTCCAAACCTACCAATTTGCCTGAGCTACTGGTGAGGGTGCGCCGTGTGTGTGTGCCCATTTCAGAAAGTCATCTACAGCTGCCGACGGTCTGGCAACGCTGCTGCAGCGCTTGTATTTGCCAGCTAACCGACTGTTGTGCGATGTGAGCACGCGCTGGAATTCCACATTACACATAAGAGATAGTTGCCTCCGCTACAGAGGGTAGTAACCATAGCAGGTTCATTCCATCTGTTCAGCATAGATGGGCAGGATAGGAGGAAGAGGATAAGGAGATTGAGAGTAATCCTCCTGATGAGGACAACAAAGTCTTTTCTGTTGGGACTCTGGCACACATGGCTGACTTTATGTTATGCTGCGTTTCCTGTGACCCTTGCATTCTATGCATTTTGCACAACAGCGATTACTGGTTACTCAGTTCACCCTTCTCGACTCCCGCTACAAAGAGAACTTCTCATCTCTACTTCCTGCGGTGGAGAGGACTAGCAAAATCGTGCAATACCAGAAGGTCTTTCTTTAAAAATTGCTCCATAAATTTCTATCTGACAACGCTGGCGGCAGAGTACGTAGTTCCTTGAAGGGAAGATGAGGGGAACACACAGCAGTTCCAATAGAGGCAGGACAACACTCTCCAAGGCCTGGGACAGTTTCATGATACCCCGCCAGCACCCTCACCTTGATGCGTGGCCTAGTGTCACAAGGATGGAAAAAAATGTGGAAGATGGTGAAGGAGTACATAGCAGACCGTGTCAGCATCCTCAGTGATCCCTCTGAGCTTTAGAACTACTGGGTGTCCAAACAGGACACGTGGCACGAACTTGCACTCTACAGCTATAGCTAAATGATATGGAACATGGAAGATATACTATATTGGTCTGTAGTATTCAGGGTAAATGACCATGTGGGCACTTTGCGATAAATAAGTGGGTTTTGGGTTGCAGTTTCGGGACACAGAGTCTCTAAAAGGTTTGCCATCGACATCACTGTTTTAGAGGGTTAGCGCACCTGCAGGCCCTCAGCTACATTCTTTTACTCAGTTTCACTGCGCCCAGGGCCACGGGCTCTGCATGCAACATCAGCATCATGGCCACTTGCACGTCCCTTACTACCCACATTCTTAATATTAAATGTTATATATGCTTAAAAGTATGTCACACGCACAGTAGCATAGGATTTGTAAGCGTATGCGCCAATAAATTAAAATAGGTATTTGGTATGCTCACACTTTACACAGGAGATTTAGCCCTGATAATGTCACAGAGTAGCATACACCGTCTTCGGATAAAGTACAGTATATGTTAGTGATATCCTATGAAATGCAAACACACTAGATGTTGCACAAATAATGTATATTTCCCAAAATACACTGGTTTCACCTGTGGTACAGTATTTGATACAGAGAGGCACAGGCTGTGGACAGTAGATGTTGCACAAATAATGTACATTTCCCCAAAATACACTGGTTTCACCTGTGGTACAGTATTTAACACAAAGAGGCACACGCTGTGGATGCTAAATGTGGCACAAATAATGTACATTTCCCCCAAATACACTGGTTTCACCTGTGGTACAGTATTTGACACAGAGAGGCACACGCTGTGGAAAGTAGATTTTGCACAAATAATGTACATTTCCCCAAAATACACTGGTTTCACCTGTGGTACAATATTTGACACAGAAAAGCACACGTTGTGGACACTAAATATTCCACAAATAATGTACATTTCCCCAAAATACACTGGTTTCACCTGTAGTACAGTATTTCACACAGAAAGGCACACGTTGTGGACACTAAATGTTCCACAAATAATGTACATTTCCCCCAAATACACTGGTTTCACCTGTGGTACAGTATTTGACAC
Source organism: Bufotes viridis (assembly GCA_033119425.1). Lineage (NCBI taxonomy): Eukaryota > Metazoa > Chordata > Amphibia > Anura > Bufonidae > Bufotes > Bufotes viridis. Next base: position 236,393,625 of record CM065589.1, read on the forward strand.
AGAGAGGCACACGCTGTGGATGCTAAATGTGGCACAAATAATGTACATTTCCCCAAAATACACTGGTTTCACCTGTGGTACAGTATTTCACACAGAAAGGCACACTGTAGACACTAGATTAGAGTTGTTTCGGTACCAAAATTTTGATTCAGTATCGATACCATAAAAAAGTATTGCGATACTCGATACCTTTCGATACCACGCAGAAATAAAATAAAACACAAAAAATACCTGCACCAGATATCAGATTGTCAAAGTTGAATATTGAATTTGACAATGTAACAAGGCTAATGGGGAGCTTTCACCTCTCTTGCCCTGACTTCTCTATAGGCAAATAATTCTGGAGCATTCATTCAATGTTTTAATAACTTAACTTCGTGCTATTACTCTATTATTACAGCTAGAAGTTTCTATTGGAGCTTGGTAAGAATTGAGCACATGTCCCTCCAAAGCCTTCCACTCTCACTGGTACAGTAAATGCACACTGCAGCCAGAGGCAGGGAATGGAAGTATTTTACTAAAAACAGAAATTACTAAAACTGAGAACTGTCATACTAGAGCAGGGATCAGCCACCTCCGGCACACCAGCTGTTCAAGAGCTACAACTCCCAGAATACTACATTCACTTCTCAATCCATGTGCCACATATTAATAAGGCTACTTCACACTAGTGGTAGCCTTTTTGCGGGGGAAGAGGGGAACAGCCTGCCGGATTGGTGCTAATGCTCGCCCACCGTGCTGCTGGAAAAGGGCGGCCTGGAGGTCCGGCTGCAGTGCGGCAAACAGGCAGCTGGACAAAAACCGCAGCGTGCTGCACTGCTGTAGTTTTTGTCCGGCTGCCTCTTGACCTGTTTGCCGCACTGCAGCCGGACCTCATTGTGTAAATGGGTCTGGAGCGGACTTCTGACAGCACAGTGGGCTAACATCAGCAGCAGTAGCACCGATCTTGCAGGCTGTTCACCCACCAGAAAAGGCTACTGCAAATGTGAAAGTGAAATATCATAAAAGAGGGGCACTCAGTTCTTAGAATTACATTTAATCTATTGGAGTTGTAATAATAAAACTAAACCACTGGGTGGTGCTGGCGCAGCCATTCATTAACAGGAGATTTGAGTAGTAATGATGAAACAGTCCACTAGATGGCGGCATGGCACCCGTGTAGCTGCTTTTCAACAGTTGGCAGGCTGAAGAAAAAGAAGCAAGTGGCAGAAGATGTTTCCCCCTCAGGCATTAATAACAGTTTGCACAATCCTGGAAACAAATGTAGTTTCCTCTGGGCAGTGGACACAATATCTCTCCTGAAATACATAGCAGCATAATATCTGTTGGGGAAGTTTCCTTGCATCATGTTTAAAACATAGCAGTGGCAAGATTGGGGTTATTGAGTCACATTAACCCCAATCTTGCTGGCTGCCAGTTACAAATGGATTTTTCCTGCCTTTATTTTGAGGCAGGCTTATCATTGTACTACAGTCATGTGTGTTGTGTGAGACGGGTACAAGGGCGTAGGAAGCCCCAAAAATCTGGGGGGGACAGCACTTATGGGGCCCGTGTCCCCGCCCACCCTCAAGCCACGCCCACATAGTTTTCCCCCCCCCAAGTGCCAAAAATCTCTCTCTCCACCACCCCCCCCCCCCCACCCCCCTTATGGGCCAGTGGGTCCAGTTTAAAAAAAAAAACACACACACACACACACAAAACAAGACACTTATACTTACCTCCATCCGTCACAGCGATGCGATGCAGGCCTGTGTCCCGCGCTGTACGGCTCACAGACGGCGCGATGACGTCATCGCGCCGCCTGTACCAACATCTGATAGGCTGCCAGCCTAGTGCTGGCAGCCTATCAGAGGAGCAGGGAAGGGAGACGCCTCTCCCTCTCCTGCTCCGCAGCACAACCATCTGTATCGCTGTCCTGGGGACGGCGATACAGATAACTGTGGAGATGAACGCTTCCACAATGGAAGCGTTCATCTCCCTGTGCCCCGCAACCGCCGCACACATTGCGCTGCCGCTGGGGGGGATTTTTACATACCTGTCCCCCCCGCATTATTTCCTGGGGGGATTTGTCCCCCCCGTCCCCCCCGCTTCCTACGCCCGTGGACGGGTAACCTTCTATGCTGGTGCTGACATGAGCTGCGCTGCACAGCGCACACTAAGACATCTCAGAAGCAGGAGGAGGAGGATTCTTTGCTGACGCCGTTCGCTGAGCTCAACTCTCAATGACTCAGCCGGCGCAGCGTGACTTTATTACCTCCCCTCCATCCTCCTGCTTTCATTAATAGGAGCGCGTTGATTGGGGCACGGTGGAAGTCAGAGCCCGCACACATACAGCGGCACGTCACAGGAGGGAGGGATTTCCTCCATCTGTCCCTCCCTCCTCCTCCTTCTCCTCCTCCTGTCTGCCGAGCGTGGCACCAGCGGCCATGTTGACATATGTGAGGGCTAAGGCTGTAGGAATCCAGTACCGAATATGTGAACATGACGATACCGAATCGATACTGACGTAAAAGTATCGATTGGGTATCGCATGTTTGATACCTGAAACAACCCTACACTAGATTAGGCCCAGATTATTTAGATTTGCGCATCAGACACACTTTTCGGATGGTGGCAGTATATATCCCATAAAACCACAGAATATGGAAACTATATTAGACCCAGAGTGTTGCAATTTGAAATACAGACACTTTTTCCTTATGTCGGATGGTATATGTCACATAAACCCACAGAATAGACACTATATTATGCCCAGATTAATGTAATTTTAAATACAGAAACTGTTTGGGGAGGCCGGACAGTATGTCACATAAATCCACAGAATATGGACACTATTAGACACAGATTAGTGGAATTCGAGCTGCAGACACTGTTTGCTGATGTAGGACTGTATTTTTTACACAAAGCCACACTATGGTCACTAGATGTGAGCCAGATTATTAAAGACACAGTCTGCGGATGATGTACACGATATGTCACTAATAGGTACATTAGTACATATATTAAAAGGATTTTGGGTTCTTTGAAAAGCTTTTGGTATTAAATACAGCAAATTTCTCTCCCTGCACTATCTGTCCCTTCCTTAGCATGGATGTCCCTGACACTGCTGTTAAATATATTGATGATCTAAAACACACACACAGTAGTCCTTAGGCCTCTTTCACACTTGCGTTCTGAGGATCCGGCGGGCACTTCCGTCCCGCCAGATCCATCAGAACGCAAGTCGCCTGAAAGCATTAGAAGACTGATCAGGATACTGATCAGTCTTCGAAATGCTTTCAGGTTACTATGGCAGCCAGGACGCTATTAAAGTCCTGGTTGCCATAGTAGTAGTGGGGATCGGGGGAGCGGTATACTTACCATCCGTGCGGCTCCCGGGGCGCTCCTGAATGACGCCAGAGAGCCCCATGCCCATGGATCACGTGATCCATGCGATCACGTGATCCATGCGTGTGGGGCGCCCTGACGTCACTCTGGAGCGCCCGGGAGCCCCACGGATGGTAAGTATACTGCTCCCCCGCTCCTCACTACATTTACCATGGCAACCAGGACTTTAGCGTCCTGGCTGCCATGGTAACATTGAGAAAAAGCTAAACATCGGATCCGGCGATGCGCCGAAACGACGTTTAGCTTAAGGCCGGATCCGGAATAATGCACTTCAATGGGCATTAATTCCGGATCCAGGAATTACGGCATGTCTTCCGGATTTTTGGACGGAGACAAATCCGCAGCATGCTGCGCTTTTGTCAACGTCCAAAAAACGTTCACATACTGAACGGAAGACATCCTGATGCATCCTGAACGGATTGCTCTCCATTCGGGATGCATTAGGATTATCCTGATCAGTATCTTTCCGTCCTGGAGCCCCGAGGACGGAACTCTAGGACGGAAAGCAAAAACGCTAGTGTGAAAGGGGCCTTAAAAGGACTTTTGGATCTTTGAAAAGCTTTTTCTAACTAAAATCACTGAAATTCGCTCCCTGCTCTGTCTTTCCCTTCCTACCCGATGCTCTCCCTGACTATGTCTGAGCCGAACATGCGTCATCGGGTGCTATTTAACCTCCGATTACACATTCCGGCCAGCCAATCACTGTAATGCCATCAGCTAACATGGTTACTGGCATTACAGTGAGGGCAGTACTTACCTGCACCTTTATTAGCTGAATAAAACCCACAAAACGTGCGGGGTGGAGACTCGAGCATATGCGGTACTCGGCCGAGAACCGCCATGTGCCGAGCATAGCGATACTCGAGCCGAACCGGTACTCGGCCGAGCATGCTCGCTCATCACTACCTGTCAGCATTGTCAGTGGACAAGCGGATACACTTGTCAGTTATAATGCCACCAGCAGCACTAAATACACACTCAGACAAAATGCTGGCAGCAGGGCAGGCCAGCACCTTCAAGGCGTAGAGCGCAAGTTCGTGCACGTGTCCAGCTTGGACACCCAGTAGTTGTAAGGCACTGAGGGATCATTTAGGACGCTGACACGGTATGCGATGTATTTCTTCACCATCTTCCAAAACTTTTCCCTCCTTGTGCCACTAGGCTGTGCTTCAGGGTGAGGTTGCTGGCGGGCTGACACGGTCTGCTATGTACTCCTTCACTATCTTCCACATTTTTTTCCATCCTTGTGACACTAGGCCACGCATCAAGGTGAGGTTGCTGGCGGGCTGTCATGAAAGTGTCCCATGCCTTGGAAAGTGTTGACCTGCCTCTGTTGGAACTGCTGTGTGTTCCCCATGTCTCCCTTCCTCGGTTGCCTAAGGAAGTACGGAATCTGCCGACTGCGTTGTCAGATGGAAAATTTTGGAGCAATCTCTCAAGAAGTACCTTCTGGTATTGCACCGTTTTACTCGTCCTCTCCACCACAGGAATGGGAGATGAAAAGTTCTCTTTGTAGCAGGGTCGAGAAGGGTGAACACCTAGTAATCTGTGTTATCTAAAATGCGTAGAACGTGAGGGTCGCGGGAGAGGCAGCCTAACATGAAGTCAGGCATGAGTGCCAGAGTACCAACAGGGAAGACGTCGAAGTCAACATCAGGATGACTCTCAATCTCCCCATCCTCCTCCTCTTCTGCCCATCCACGCTGAACAGATGGAATTAAAGTTCCATATACTACCCTCTATAGCAGTGGCAACTGTCTCCAGCTCCTCCTCTTCATGGCCCGATTCATGCTGAGAAGACAAACTGTGGGTGGTCTTGCTATCACCCTGTGTAATGTTCTCCCCCATTTCCTCGTCTGCCACATTCAGAGCGTCTTCCTTAATTGTGAGCAGCGATCGTTTGAGTAGACACAGCAGTGGGATGGTTATGCTGATAATAGCGTTATCGCCACTAACCATCTGTGTGGATTTATCAAAGTTTTTTAAAACCTCACAGAGGTCTGACATCAATGCCCACTCCTCACTTGTGAATAGTGGCAGTTGACTGGAAAGGCGGCGACCATGTTGCAGCTGGTATTCCACAACTGCCCTCTGCTGCTCACAAAGCCTGGCCAACATGTAAAACATAGAGTTCCAGCGCATGCTCATGTCACACAACAGTCAGTAAGCTGGAAGCTGCAAGCGCTGCTGCAGCGTTGACAGACCGGCTGAAGCTGTGGACAACTTGTGGAAATGGGCACACATGCGGCGCGCCTTCACTAGTAGCTCTGCCAAATTGGGATAGGTTTTTCTAAATCGCTGAACCACTAAGTTTAAGATGTGGGCTAGGCATGGGATGTGTGTCAAGTTGCCGAGCTCCAAAGCCGCCACCAAGTTATGGCCATTGTCAGACACAATCATGCCTGGTTGTAGGTTAAGTAGCGAGAGCCCCAGCTCAGTCTGTTCCCTTATACTCTGCCACAGCTCTGCGGCGGTGTGCTGTTTGTCCCCTAAGCAGATCCGCTTCAGCATGGCCTGTTGACGCTTACCCACAGCAGTGCTACACTGCTTCCAGCTAGCGACTGATGGCTGAATGCTGTTGGAGGTGGAAGTGGAGGAGGAGAAGTGGGAGTTGGAGCCAGTAACATAGGGCCTGCAATCCTGGGCGTGGGTTGCACCTGTGCCATCCCATGGTCCGACTCACTCCCGGCCTCCACAACATTCACCCAGGGTGCGGTCAGGGAAATGTAGCGTCCCTGGCCACCAGCACTTGTCCATGTGTCTGTGGTAAGGTGGGCCTTCCCAGTAAGTGTGTTGGTCAGGGCACGGGTGATGTTCTGGGACACATGCTGGTTTAAGGCAGGCATGGCACACCGTCAAAAATAGTGGAGGCTGGGAACTGCGTACCGCGGGACGGCCGCCAACATCAGGCTATGGAAGGCTTCAGTGTCCACAAGCCTAAATTGCAACATTTCAAGGGCCAGCAATTTCGAAAGTTGCACATTTAGTGCTATGGCCTGTGGGCGGGTATTTGCATTTGCGTTTAAATGCCTGTTATCGACATTTGGAAGCTGCGCTGGGACAGGAAAGTAGATGTTGTTGCTGACGATTCATGCGAAGGTCCAGGTGCAGGGCTGTCCTCGCTCTGCTTTTCACCTTCCCATGTTGGGTCAGTGACCTCATCATTCACCACCTCCTCTTCCACTTCCTCACTCTGGTTATCCTCCTGACTTGACCTAACCACAACCTCAGTGATTGACAACTGTGTTTCATCATCATCCACCTCGTGAACGAATGATTGCCATTCCCCACTGTCATCTTCTTGAGACTGTGAAGGCTCAAGAGTTTGGGAATCAGGGCACGATATCTCAGGTTCCTTCTTCAAGGGTGCTTGGCGAGAGAGCCAAACCAAGTAGTGGAGATGAAAAGAGGACATGTGAATATCCGAGTGTGGGATCACTTGTTTGGCCAGACTTGACATGGTGGGAGAAAGGAGGATCAGAGTGAGGATTCGGTTGACCAGACTCTTGGCTACAGAGCCTGGACTTAGTGGTAGAGAGGGTGGTGCTTAACCGACTGGAAGCAATCCAACCGACCACCTGTTCGCACGGGTCCGACTTGGACAGTGTTGTCCTGCGCCGCCCAGCTAAGTTGGACATGAAGCTGGGTAAGGTGGATTTTTTTTGTTTTTTCTGGTGCAGTGGCAGCAGGCACAGTTTTATTGCGCCACGGGCCACGCCCTTTGCTTGCACCATTAGCATCACGCCCACTTCCCCGTCCCTTTGTGCTTGCCTTCATCATATTAATGGTTTTGTCTGTAGATGTGGCGCAGATTGTTTTGCTGTCCGCTAAAGACACAGTTTTCTTTTTTTTTCCTTTATTACTTTTTTTTATTTTAGTCATCTCAAAAAATACAATTCATAAAGAACCAAAATTGTAAAATCCTTCATCCCAAACCCACCCAGCAAGCACCCCTCACCCTGCAGAGAAAGAAAGAAAAAAAAAACCTACCTAACCATCCCATTCCTTCCAAATATTGCCCCACTATACATAGCACCCTCTTTGTCTTTACAGGATTCTCTCATAACCTTTCACCTTATTAACTAAGCATAGCCAATTGTTACAATCTGGAGCAGAGGGGGAACACCATCTTCTAGATATAAGAAGCCTGGCTAAAAACATCACTTTAATCAACAGTCGGCACTTCATAGGCTGACAGTTAACCTCCGATAAATCCCCCAAAACCCAAACTTTGGGAGATAGAGGAATATCAACATAAAGTCTCTGGACCAAGATTGTTTGAACCGTTCTCCAGTACTTTCTCACTGTCGGGCAATTCCAGAACAGATGTAGATGATCTGCCCTGGGGTCACCACAGCGGGGACAATCGGAGGAGGCTCTCAATTCTCTCCTATGGAGCCATAAAGGTGTCAGATATATTTTGTGAATAATATTAAACTGTACAACAGTGTGATTAAAATTGTGCGAAACCTGACTAAAATTATCCCCTACGTTCTCCCAATCAGGGGAACCCACCTCTGAAAGTAAAACAGACCAGGATCTCTGCCCTGGAGAAAAACATTCCAAAAATAAATTTTTCATCAAGTGTCTATAACAATGTGATACTTTAACTTTCATGTCACCTTTCTTGCAAATCAACTCGTGTAAAAATTCAGTGTCCACATTAAGTAAGTGAGTATCAGAAATACTAAAAAGTGCCGACCACAACTGGAAATATGCATACCAAGACACAGTTTTCTGATGCAGGACGGTATTGGTTACAGAATACCACAGATTTTGGACCCTACACTAGGCCCAGATTAATGGAAGTTGTAATATACACACTGTTTTCAGATGCAGTTCAGTATTGGATACAAAAACCCACAGATTTTGGACACTATACTAGGCCCAGATTAATGGAAGTTGTAATATAAACAGTGTTTTTAGATGCTGTTCAGTATTGGATACAAAAACCAACAGATTTTGGACACTACACTAGGCCCAGATTAATGGAAATTGTAATATGGACAGTGTTTTTAGATGCTGTTCAGTATTGGATACAAAATGCACAGATTTTGGACAGTACACTAGGCCCAGATTAATGGAAGTTTTAATATAGACAGTGTTTTTAGATGCAGTTCAGAATTGGATACAAACACCCACAGATTTTGGACACTACACTAGGCACAGATTAATGGAAACTGTAATATGGACAGTGTTTTTAGATGCTGTTCAGTACTGGATACAAACCCCCCAGAATTTGGACACTATACAAGGCCCAAATTAATGGAAGTTGTAATATAGGCAGTGTTTTTAGATGCTGTTCAGTATTGGATACAAAAACCAACAGATTTTGGACACTATACTAGGCCCAGATTAATGGAAGTTGTAATATAAACAGTTTTTTTAGATGCTGTTCAGTATTGGATACAAAAACCAACAGATTTTGGACACCACACTAGGCCCAGATTAATGGAAATTGTAATATGGACAGTGTTTTTAGATGCTGTTCAGTATTGGATACAAAATGAACAGATTTTGGACACTATACTAGGTCAAGATTAATGGAAGTTGTAATATAGACCGTGTTTTTAGATGCTGTTCAGTATAGGATACAAAAACCCACAGATTTTGGACACTACACTAGGCCCAGATTATTGGAAGTTTTAATATAGACAGTGTTTTTAGATGCAGTTCAGAATTAGATACAAACACCCACAGATTTTGGACACTACACTAGGCACAGATTAATGGAAGTTTTAATATAGACAGTGTTTTTAGATGCTGTTCAGTACTGGATACAAACCCCCCAGAATTTGGACACTATACTAGGCCCAAATTAATGGAAGTTGTAATATAGGCAGTGTTTTTTGATGCTGTTCAGTATTGGATACAAAAACCAACAGATTTTGGACACTATACTAACCCAGATTAATGGAAGTTGTAATATAAACAGTTTTTTTAGATGCTGTTCAGTATTGGATACAAAAACCAACAGATTTTGGACACTACACTAGGCCCAGATTAATGGAAATTGTAATATGGACAGTGTTTTTAGATGCAGTTCAGAATTGGATACAAACACCCACAGATTTTGGACACTATACTAGGTCAAGATTAATGGAAGTTGCAATATAAACAGTGTTTTTAGATGCTGTTCAGTATTAGATACAAAAACCCACAGATTTTGGACACTACACTAGGCCCAGATTAATGGAAGTTTTAATATAGACAGTGTTTTTAGATGCGTTCAGAATTGGATACAAACACCCACAGATTTTGGACACGACACTAGGCACAGATTAATGGAAACTGTAATATGGACAGTGTTTTTAGATGCTGTTCAGTACTGGATACAAACCCCCCAGAATTTGGACACTATACTAGGCCCAAATTAATGGAAGTTGTAATATAGGCAGTGTTTTTAGATGCTGTTCAGTATTGGATAAAAAACCAACAGATTTTGGACACTACACTAGGCCCAGATTAATGGAAGTTGTAATATAAACAGTTTTTTTAGATGCTGTTCAGTATTGGATACAAAAACCAACAGATTTTGGACACTACACTAGGCCCAGATTAATGGAAATTGTAATATGGACAGTGTTTTTAGATGCTGTTCAGTACTGGATACAAAACACACAGATTTTGGACACTATACTAGGTCCAAGATTAATGGAAGTTGTAATATAGACAGTGTTTTTAGATGCTGTTCAGTATTGGATACAAAAACCTACAGATGTTGGACACTATACTAGGCCCAGATTATTGGAAATTGTAATATGGACAGTGTTTTTAGATGCTGTTCAGTATTGGATACAAAAACCTACAGATTGTGGACACTATACTAGGTCAAGATTAATGGAAGTTGTAATATAGACAGTGTTTTTAGATGCTGTTCAGTATTGGATACAAACACCCACAGATTTTGGACACTACACTAGGCACAGATTAATGGAAACTGTAATATGGACAGTGTTTTTAGACGCAGTTCAGAATTGGATACAAAAACAACAGATTTTGGACACTATACTAGGCCCAAATTAATGGAAGTTGCAATATAGGCAGTGTTTTTAGATGCTGTTCAGTATTGGATACAAAAACCAACAGATTTTGGACACTACACTAGGCACAGATTAATGGAAACTGTAATATGGACAGTGTTTTTAGATGCTGTTCAGTACTGGATACAAAACCCCCAGATTTTGGACACTATACTAGGCCTAAATTAATGTAAGTTGTAATATAGGCAGTGTTTTTAGATGCTGTTCAGTATTGGATACAAAAACCAACAGATTTTGGACACTATACTAGGCCCAGATTAATGGAAGTTGTAATATAAACAGTGTTTTTAGATGCTGTTCAGTATTGGATACAAAAACCAACAGATTTTGGAAACTACACTAGGCCCAGATTAATGGAAATTGTAATATGGACAGTGTTTTTAGATGCTGTTCAGTATTGGATAAAAAATGCACAGATTTTGGACACGATACTAGGCCCAGATTATTGGAAGTTTTAATATAGACAGTGTTTTTAGGTGCAGTTCAGAATTGGATACAAACACCCACAGATTTTGGACACTACACTAGGCACAGAATAATGGAAACTGTAATATGGACAGTGTTTTTAGACGCAGTTCAGAATTGGATACAAAAAACAACAGATTTTGGACACTATACTAGGCCCAAATGAATGGAAGTTGTAATATAGGCAGTGTTTTTAGATGCTGTTCAGTATTGGATACAAAAACCTACAGATGTTGGACACTATACTAGGCCCAGATTATTGGAAATTGTAATATGGACAGTGTTTTTAGATGCTGTTCAGTATTGGATACAAAAACCTACAGATTGTGGACACTATACTAGGTCAAGATTAATGGAAATTGTAATATAGACAGTGTTTTTAGATGCTGTTTTCAGTATTGGATACAAAAACCCACAGATTTTGGACACTTTACTAGGTCAAGATTAATGGAAATTGTAATATAGACAGTGTTTTTAGATGCTGTTCAGTATTGGATACAAAAACCCACAGATTTTGGACACTTTACTAGGTCCAGATTAATGGAAGTTGTAATATAGAGTGTTTTTAGATGCTGTTCAGTATTGGGTATAGAACACCACAGATTACGGACACTATATTAGGCCCAGATTATTGAAATTTGTAATACTGACAGTGTTTTCTGAGGCAGGACAGTATTGGTTACAGAGACCACAGATTATGGACACTATATGAGGGCCAGATTATTGGAATTTGTAATGCTGACAGTGTTTTCTGAAGCAGGACAGTATTGGTTATCGAACACCACAGATTACGGACACTATATGAGGAACAGATTATTGGAATTTGTAATACTGACAGTGTTTTCTGAGGCAGGACAGTATTGGTTTTAGAACACCACATAATTTGGACACTATATTATGCCCAGATTATTGGAATTTGTAATACAGACAGTGTTTTATGATGCAGGACAGTATTGTTTACAGAGAACACCACAGATTATGGACACAGATAGATGTGACCGAAATTAATAAAGAGTCAGTCTGTGGATGATGTACAGTATATATCAGTAATAGTTCTAAAATAAAAATATCTTGCTGCTGTGAAACGCACACAGTAGCCCTTAAAAGGATTTTGGGTTCTTTGAAAAGCTTTTGGTATTAACCACATCAGCCCCCCTAGCTTAAACACCCTTAATGACCAGGCCACTTTTTACAATTCTGCACTACACTACTTTCACCGTTTATTGCTCCGTCATACAACTTACCACCCAAATGAATTTTACCTCCTTTTCTCCTCACTAATAGAGCTTTCATTTGGTGGTATTTCATTGTTGCTGACATTTTTGCTTTTTTTTGCTATTAATAAAAATTTAACGACATTTTTGCAAAAAAATTACATTTTTCGATTTCTGTTGCAATTTTTTTTTTTAAAAACTACATTTCTATATAAATTTTTCTCTAAATTTATTGTTCTACATGTCTTTGATAAAAAAAAAATGCAATAAGTGTATATTTATTGGTTTGGGTAAAAGTTATAGCGTTTACAAACTATGGTGCAAAAAAGTGAATTTCCGCATTTTGAAGCAGCTCTGACTTTCTGAGCACCTGTCATGTTTCGTCAGGTGCTAGAATGTCAGGATAGTATAAATACCCCCAAATGACACCATTTTAGAGAGAAGACACCCCAAAGTATTCGCGGAGGGGCATGGTGAGTTCATGTATCATTTCATTTTTTTTCACAAGTTAGCAGAAAATGACACTTTCTGAGGAAAAAAATAATAATAATAAAGTTTCCATTTCTGCTAACTTCTGGCAAAAAAAAAAAATCTCCCACGGACTCACTATGCCCCTCAGTGAATATCTTGGGGTGTCTACTTTCCGAAATGGGGTCATTTGTCGGGTGTTTGTACTGGGCTAAATTGTGAGCAGCCCTGTAAAGGCTAAAGGTACTCGTTGGACTTTACGCCCCTTTACGCACCTAGGCTGCAAAAAAGTGGCACACATGTGGTATCACCGTACTCAGAAGAAGTAGGACAATGTTTTTTGGGATGTATTTTTATATATACCCATACTGTGTGTGAGAAATATCTCTGTAAACTGACAACTCTGTATAAAAATTTTTAAAAAATTGTCATTTACAGAGATATTTCTCTCACCCAGCATGGTTATGTAAAAATACACCCCAAAACACTTTGCCCTACTTCTCCTGAGTACGACGATACCACATGAGTAGAAAAAAATATAGAATCGCGGCACTCACGTAGCATAAATTCTTCTTTAATTTTTCCCAAGACGCGACGTTTCGACTTAACACAAGTCTTTTTCAAGCATGGCTCCTTCTCACGCTTTAGAGACCCCTAAAATGCCAGGGCAGTATAAATACCCCACAAGTGACCCCATTTTAGAAAGAAGACACCCCAAGGTATTCCGTGAGGGGTATGGTGAGTTCATGTAAAATTTTATTTTTTGTCACAAGTTAGTGGAATATGAGATTTTGTAAAAAAAAATAAAAGAAAATAAAATATCAATTTCCGCTAACTTGTGCCAAAAAAAAAAAAAATTCTGTGAACTCGCCATGCCCCTCACGGAATACCTTGATATTCATCACTAATTATCAGTAACGGAAGCGTTTTTGCTCAACCCTGCCGGATCCAGTAAAAATGCTAGTGTGAAAGTAGCCTTAATTCCCGGAGAACCTCTTTAACCACTTCAGCCCCCCTAGCTTAAACACCCTTAATGACCAGGCCACTTTTTACAATTCCGCACTACACTACTTTCACCGTTTATTGCTCCGTCATGCAACTTACCACCCAAATGAATTTTAACTCCTTTTCTTCTCACTAATAGAGCTTTCATTTGGTGGTATTTCATTGCTGCTGACATTTTTACTTTTTTTGCTATTAATCAAAATTACCGAAATTTTTGCAAAAATGACATTTTTCACTTTCTGTTGTAAAATTTTTCAAAAAAACTACATTTCTATATAAATTTTCTCTAAATTTATTGTTCTACATGTCTCTTGATAAAAAAATACCAATAAGTGTATATTTATTGGTTTGGGTAAAAGTTATAGCGTTACAAACTATGGTGCAAAAAGTGAATTTCAGCATTTTGAAGCATGCTCTGACTTTCTGAGCGCCTGTCATGTTTCTTCAGGTGCTAGAATGTCAGGAAAGTATAAATACCCCCAAATTACACCATTTTAGAAAGAAGACACCCCAAAGTATTCGCGTGAGGGGCATGGCGAGTTCATGTATCATTTCATTTTTTTCACAAGTTAGCTGAAAATGACACTTTCTGAGAAAAAAAACAAAAGTTTCAATTTCTGATAACTTCTGGCAAAAAAAAAAAATCTCAGACGGACTCACTATGCCCCTCAGTGAATACCTTGGGGTGTCTACTTTCCGAAATGGGGTCATTTGTGGGGTGTGTTTACTGTTCTGGCATTTTGGGCGGGACTAAATTGTGAGTCAGCCATGTAAAACCTAAAGGTACTCATTGGACTTTGCGCCCTTCGCACCCAGGCTGCAAAAGTGTCACCATGTGGCATCGCCGTACTCAGGAGAAGTAGGGCAATGTGTTTTGGGGTGTATTTTTACATATACCCATGTTGGGTGAGAGAAATATCTCTGTAAATTGACAACTGTGTATAATTTTTTTTTTAAAGTTTTCGTTTACAGGGATATTTCTCACACAAAGTATGGGTATATATAAAAACACATTGGCGAGTTCACAGAATTTTTTTTTTTTGGCATAAGTTAGCGGAAATTGATATATATATATATTTTTTTTTACAAGGTCTCATATTCCACTAACTTGTGACAAAAAATAAAATTTTCCATGAACTCACCATACCCCTCACGGAATACCTTGGGGTGTCTTCTTTCTAAAATGGGGTCACATGTGAGGTGTTTGTACTGCCCTGGCATTTGAGGGTCTCCGCAATCATTACACGTATGGCCAGCATTAGGAGTTTCTGCGATTCTCCTTATATTGAGCATACGGGTAATGAGATTTTTTTTCCCGTTCAGCCTCTGGGCTGGAAAAAAAAAAAAAATGAACGGCACAGATTTCTTCATTCACATCGATCAATGTGGATGAAAAAATCTCTGCCAAAATCAGTGACTGCGGTGCGGTGGGCTGGGCGCTAGTTACCTAACAAGTAGCTAACTAACTGGCGGTGATAAGGGACCCTTAGGGTATGTTCAGACGACGACAATTGTCGCGCGACAAAAAGTCGCACTATTGTTGCGCGACAACTTTTATAATGGGAGTCTATGGTGTCGCAGTGCGACATGCGTCATGCTGCGACTGCGACACGACAGAGGGCAAAAATCCATCCGGGATGGATTTTTTGCGACTGTTGTGTCGCAGTCGCAACATGTTGCATGTTGCACGTGTGACACCACCATAGACTCCCATTATAAAAATTGTCGCGCGACATTAATGTGACATCAATGTCGCGCTACAAATGTTGCAGTGTAGTGGTTCCCAAATTGTCGCGCGACAATTGTCGTCGTGTGAACGTAGCCTTATGCCCCATTCACACGTCCGCAATTCTGTTTGCGGAACGGAATTGTGGACCCATTTATTTCTATGGGGACAGACTTTGTCCCGCTCGGACCTGGAATTGCGGATCTGCACTTCCGTTCCACAAAAATAGAGAACATGTCCTATTCTTGTCTGCAATTGCGGACAAGAAATGGCATTTTCTATATAGTTCTGGCAATGTGCGGATCTGCAAAATGCGGAAAGCACATTGTCGGTGTCCGTGTTTTGCGGATATGGACATCTGAATGGAGCCTTACAGGGGGGTGATCAGTGACAGGGGGGTGATCAGGGAGTCTATATGGGTGATCAGGGGTTAACAAGGGGTTAATAAGGACCGGGGGGGTGTAGTGTGGCGTTTGGTGCAACTTTACAGAGCTACCTGGTCCTCTGGTGGTCGATCCCAGCAAATGGGTCCACCAGAGGACCAGGTAGCAGCTATATCAGACGCTGTTAACAAAACAGCGTCTGATACACATGTTTGATACGATGTATTTTACATCTACAGCCTGCCAGCGATTGATCATCGCTGGCAGGCTGTAGTATAACTGCCGAGCTGTGCGCTGCTGTGAACACGCACGCGCGCGCGTTCACAGCAAATCTCGCGTCTCGCGAGATGACGCACGGATGCGTCCAGGAGGAACAAATCTTCCGCCACCTGGACGCATCCGTGCGTGTGGCGGTCGGCAGGCGGTTAAATACAGCAAATTTCTCTCCCTGCACTGCATCTGTCCCTTCCTTAGCACGGATGTCCCTGACACTGCTGTTAAATATATTGTTGATCTAAAACACACACACAGTAGTCTTTCAAAAGCTAAACTTTCTGTAACTAAAATCGCTGAAATTCGCTTTCTGCTCTGTCTTTCCCTTCCTA
Source organism: Bufotes viridis (assembly GCA_033119425.1). Taxonomy (NCBI): domain Eukaryota; kingdom Metazoa; phylum Chordata; class Amphibia; order Anura; family Bufonidae; genus Bufotes; species Bufotes viridis. The sequence continues at coordinate 236,409,921 of CM065589.1, forward strand.
CCCGATGCTCTCGCTGTCTACGTCTGAGCCGAACATGCGTCATCGGGTGCTATATAACCTCTAATGACGAGTTCCGGCCAGCCAATCACTGTAATGCCAGCAGCTGACATGGCTACTAGCATTACAGTGAGGGCAGTACTTACCTGCACCTTTATTGGCTGCTTAACACCTGCAAAACGTGCGGGCGAGACTCGAGCATTTCACTCGAGCACATGTGGTACTCGGCCGAGTACCGCCATGTGCCGAGCATAGCGATGCTCGACCCGAACAGATATTCATCACTAATTATCAGTAACGGAAGCGTTTTTGCTCAACCCTGCCGGATCCAGTAAAAATGCTAGTGTGAAAGTAGCCTTAATTCCCGGAGAACCTCTTTAAGGTTATAGATTTCTGGATCAGTTTTGCTGAGGGTTATACAGATTATGGTCTCCATTCTGTGTATTGCACTGTCCTGGGTATAATGTCTTCCTTTATGGGGTTATGAAAGTTGCCGGACTTCCAGCAGCAGGACCTCCACCTATCTAATAATGATTGCATATACTAATGTCGAGGCATATGACTGATGTGTGAGTGTGAACACACCTTAAGGAGCCATACACCTATGCCAGTCTTTATTACACAATGAATGCGTTATGTACTTATATAATCGCAAAAAATTGGGTTGTGAAATTCTCGACAGGACTCATCGCGCCTCGTGCTGGCCGGGACACTGTCCCTTTAAGTGATTTAGTTGCCTAGAAATTTCGCCATATCGAAAACATTCTATTGGGACATGGCATGTGACGTCATCGAGACCCAGAATTCAGCCGGGGAGGGGTGATCACGTGAGCCAAAAGTCCCTAGTAAGTTGCTAGTCACCGTGACAGCGCCGGGGAAGTCGCCGCCTCCATAGCGCTGACGTAAGTTCTTAAGGTCACTGCACTGGAGCAGAGACGTAGGGGAATCCAGAATCTTCTCACAACCTGCGCATCGCCTTCAGAGCGTCTTCTGTTTCTAAGCGCCCCTGTCCTGCGCTAAACCTTGAGATGGCCCAGCGACTTGCCTGTAGTAGCCGGCTCTGCACAGGCTCAGGCGGAGCGACGGCTACCTTGGTGCGCCCGTTGCCGTGTACGGACGGTCTCCGCACATTGGCAGGCCACTCTGTGGAACTTAAACGAGAGCTCCCGCCAGCCGAACCGGCGCTGACCCCCGGGAAGAAGCGCGTGGCCAGGGGCTGTGCCATGAGCGCGCTGCCCTATTACTGCAGCGGCGAGGTCGTCAGAGGCTTCGGGCGGGGATCTAAGGAGCTGGGCATCCGGACAGGTGAGGCTGTGGGACTACCAGTGGGCTGTGATCCTGTGTGTAGGGCATGCTAGTGGTGTGAGAACATGGAGAACTCGGTGACCTTTGTCCTGGTTATTCACTAACCTCCTAAGTATGACCCTGACAAAGGCAAACTAAACCTAAAGGGGTATTCCTGTTATAAGTTATCCCCTATCTGCAGGATGTTAGCTAGTACCCACTGACCCCAAGTGCCAGCTTCCCTCTTGTACCCAATGACCTGAGCGCTGGCTGAAGCGAAGGGCAGCAGCACTGACCCGGGCACATACCTCCTTTTGTACTCACTGACCCGAGCGTGGGCTGAAGCAAAGGGGCAGAAGCACTGAACTGGGCACTGACCTCCTCTTGTACCCACTGATCCGAGCGTGGGCTGAAGCGAAGGGGCAGAAGCACTGACCCCAGGCACTGACTCCCTCTTGTACCCACTGACACCAAGTGCCGGCTGAAGCGAAGGGGCAGAAGCACTAACCCCCGGGCACTGACCTCCTCTTGTAACTACTGACCCCGAGCGCCGGCTGAAGCGAAGGGTCAGAAGCACTGACTCCCTCTTGTACCCACTGACCCAGAGCGCCGGCTGAAATGAAGGGGCAGAAGCACTGACTCCCTCTTGTACCCACTGACCCGAGTGCTGGCTGAAGCGAAGGGCCAGAAGCACTAACCCCCGAGCATTGACTCCCCCTTGTACCCACTGACCCAGAGTGCCGGCTGAAGTGATGGGGCAGAAGCACTAACCCCCGAGCACAGACTCCCTCTTGTACCCACTGACCCTGAGCGCTGGCTGAAGTGAAGGGGCATAAGCACTGACCCCTGGGCACTGACTCCCCCTTGTACCCACTGATCCCGAGTGCCGGCTGAAGCGAAAGGGCAGAAGCACTGACCCCGGGCACTGACTCCCTCTTGTACCCACTGACCCTGAATGCCAGGTGAAGCGAAGGGCCAGAAGCACTGACTCCCTCTTGTACCTACTGACCCCGAGTGCCGACTCACCTCTGGGGAGAATCGTACAGGGGACGCGTCACCAAACAAGCGCAGCAGCCACTTCCCCCTCAGGATCAGTGGGAGTCCCAAAGGTCAGACGTAAAGATATGGCATAGCCTCCCCCCATTTCATTATACAGTTTTCCAATATACCTGCTTTCAGTGCCTCACTGTAGTCAAGTCTCTGCTTGCTGTCAGACAGTGAAAAAATTCAGTTTACTTCCAGAGACCCATCTGCGGGCACAGAACTTTATCGTAGAGAGTGGTGGTCCCAGTGCTGTGTACCTTGCCCATAACTGAAGCGACGGGGCAGAAGAGCTCATCCAAAAGTCTGATTTTGGTTGTCAGATCTTTAAAGATGGCACCTGCTCCGCTCCTGTATTACGCAGCAGACACTCTAACAGAGTCTGTGATTAGTGATAACCCCAATCATGGGCTTTTAACCCCTCAGATGCTGGGGTCAATTGCAACCATAGCATCTGAGCGATCAGTTACTGGGAGCGATTTGGAATTTTTTTTTCCAGCTTCCCACTACGTCGTATGTAATATAAAATGGTGCCATTAGAAAGTACGACTTGTCCCGTGAAAAATATGTCCTCATGTTGCGATGTGAACGGAAAAATAATAAACACTATGCTTCCGGGAAATCAGGGAGTGAAAAACAGAAAGTTGCGCCAGAAAGGAGGTAATGTAAATCATAGATTTTGGCCTCTCCCTTATGTTTCCAGCTGCACATGTCTCTATGGATCTGTCCAGCATCTACAGGCCAAAGCCTAGCGTCGGTGATTTCCATCCTATGTACAGGCACAGGTGGCTCAGTCCCAGGACGTCCTGTTCCTTTTAGTTTCTGTAATGTGAGGTTCGTTGTGTAGTCCTGGCATGTGACGCTGTAGGTATTTAGCAGTATGTCCTTTCTTTCCTGCAGCTAATTTTCCTGAACATGTTGTGGACAGTCTTCCTCCTGACCTCACCACTGGCATCTACTATGGCTGGGGCTGCATTGGCAACGGGGACATTTACAAAATGGTTATGAGTATTGGTTGGAATCCCTTCTACAAGAACACCAAGAAATCTATGGTAAGTTATCGAGGCAGCATCCTATCCTCCTGCTATGTAGTATGTAGTGGTGGCACATGATGGGATGTTGTAGGTCTACTTTAGTGCCCCGTGGCATCATACCTCTGTATGAAAGTTCTCTGTGCCACTCTGCGGAGTCTCTACAGTTGGCACCTCTGTTTGAAAGTTCTGTCTGTGCCACTCTGCAGAGTCTCTACAGTTGGCTGGAGAGATCATGTGCAACTTATTTTTCCTGAATTGCCACCAATTGTAGGGGTGCACCATTAGAGGACTTATCCCGTCAGGATATGTAGGTGTCTTCAGCAGGGTTCTCCCTGTATGCCTCCTGCTCTTCAGGACCCGTGGTCCCGAGGCTGCTAGTTCAATACAGTAGCAGCTGTGGCGCAGCAGACCTTTTGCCCTGAAGCTTTCCTACAGTTTTCTTTCACAAGACTACATGCATCTGTATTACAGGGCTGGGGCTATATATGCAAGCCCCGAACCTGCATTACTTTATTCTATGGTGGCATAGCTGTATAGAATTTCTCCAAGGCTGGGTGTGGCAGCTAAGGCAAGAAGAAATACGAGGTGGCACGCCCCAATGCGCACAAGCATGGCCACTGCGGCTGCACTGCCTAGAAATGAGCAGTGTATAAAAGCATGGAAAATGTAAGGGTACCACAAGGCCGTTATTGGAAGTTGATATACATTAGTGACTTAAATACATAGCATATGGGACATGATGAGGTGAGACAACCCCTTTAAAGGAGTGAAGTCTGTACTGAAAACACACAACATAATTGAGGTGTTGCAGGTTTGAAAATCCACAGCATACACTTTTTTTCCATGCTGATTTGTCCACTAGAAGTGGATGGGGTTTTCAGAACCTCATTTACATGTGGTGTATTATACTTTACTGGGAATTGGACTGCGTACCAAAAAATCTACGGCATCTGACCTTGCCCTAACCCTGGGTTCAGACCCGAGCGTTCTTGAAATGCGCGTTTTACGCGCGTTTTTGCAAATAGGAAACGCGCGTTCGTACGCGCATTCTTGTGATTGACTACTGTGGTGTCAATCACAAAACGCGCGACAAACGCCCCAAAAAAAGCTCAAGTACTTGTTTATGCGTCGGGCGTTTTACAGCGCGTTCAAACGCGCTGTAAAACGCTCAAGTGAGAACCAGGGCCATAGGAAACCATTGGTTTTCATGTGTTGAGCGTTTTACAGCGCGTTTGAACGCGCTGTAAAATGCTCAGGTGTGAACCCAGGGTAAGATAACTGGAGACGCTGTGCAACGTCTTTCCAGCAGATACATGCTCCCAGATTGTGCAGCGCTTGTCTACAGTTCAGCATCTTTTGTTAGGTCAGCCCTGGGTACTATAACTTATATTGCATGATCTTGATCTAGAAGAGAATTTTTGTCCATAACTTGATCATCTTTTTTTTCACTTTCCCTCAGGAAACCCATATAATTCATCAATTTGAAAATGACTTTTATGGAGAAATACTTAGTATTGTTATTGTGGGCTACATTAGACCAGAGAGAAGCTTTGACTCTTTAGGTAAGTGTCTGGTATGTGAATCGGCTCTCCACTCGTGTCTTCCCAGCAGTGTCTATATGAACCCTAGTGTCTTTAAGCTGTATAAGATGTTCCTTAGGCTGTTACAGTGTAAACATACACTCCTCAGAGAAGTTAGCACATGATCACTTCATTATATACCCTAAAGGGGATCTTTTACTGGGAAAAGGATTGTTATCTAGGTACAATGCCTTGTATGGCCACATCAACTGAATGTAATAATACCTTTCACCTAGTGATCCCTTACTTCATTCTGGAGAAGGGCTGCTTCACACGACCGTGATTGACCCTGAAAACACAGTCCACGTGTGGGCCAAATCTCCCGGGCCAACCTCTGATCCCCTGACCTGAACTGACTGAATCATAGTAGTTAAAGAGGACCTTTCACCGGTCCAAAGTTTGTTAGTCAATGGTATGTACGTTGAGAGCGGCACCCAGGGATGTCCCTGCACTTACTTGTATCCCTGGGTGCCGCTCCGTTCGCCCGCTGTAGCCCTCTGTGCCGGGGCACATGCTGCTGATAATTTTGCCTTGGCGGAGACATCCTCTTTTGCCCTGGGCATCTCCTTCACCCAGGCTGGAGCACTGGCTGATCGCAGCGCTCAGCTCATATCCTGGAGGTTTCTCTGCATGTACATACCTTTCACTAACAAACTTTGGACCGGTGAAGGTCCTCTTTAATGATAGTCAGTCTCTATCTAAAGCGGGACTATTCTGGTGTACTACAGTGGAGAGAGAAGGAGGAGGAGGAATCCCTCCCTCCTATGACGCGACGCCGCTGAGCCCAATGAATGGGCGGCTAATGCAGGAGGAGGGACTCGGGCTTCTACTATGCAGTGAGCTGCCTGCCTATCATTACCATACACAGTGTATGATAATGACAGCTCTGCCCTGCGCTGTGTGCTACAGTCTGTAATACACATCGCAGGCTGTGCTCTCATTATCATAACAATAGCACAGCAGGGCTGTCATTAGCATACACAGCGTATGATAATGACAGCGCAGCACTGCAGGGCCGATTGGACTGTGCAAAGCGGGTCACTAGAAGCTCCTGGGTTGCACTGAAAGAGTTAACAGGAAAGGGTTACCCAAGGGCTGCCACTGCTGTATTTCTCTGATCCCGGAGCAGGAATGAAGAGAGCAGCCCAGCCAATAAGAGAGAGGAGGCGTGTCAGCACAGCCAATCAGATGAAAGACCCGCCCTCCCTGCAGTTTATGCCGGAGAGAGTAAAGACATGTGCTTCTGCCTGGGCTCCTAGGTTAGGTTTCCCGGGAAGAGGAAGGTGGGGGACACTGCACTGTGTGTATGGGGAGGTGACACTGCACTGTGTGTATGGGGGAGGTGACACTGCACTGTGTGTATGGGGGAGGTGACACTGCACTGTGTGTATGAGGGAGGTGACACTGCACTGTGTATGGGGAGGTGACACTGCACTGTGTGTATGGGGAGGTGACACTGCACTGTGTGTATGGGGGAGGTGACACTGCACTGTGTGTATGGGGAGGTGACACTGCACTGTGTGTATGGGGGAGGTGACACTGCACTGTGTGTATGGGGGAGGTGACACTGCACTGTGTGTATGGGGGAGGTGACACTGCACTGTGTGTATGGGGGAGGTGACACTGCACTGTGTGTATGGGGGAGGTGACACTGCACTGTGTGTATGGGGGGAGGTGACTACATAGTGTACATTGTGTATGTGACAGTGGGGACAGTGACTGCATAGTGTATTTATGTGACTGGGGGTGTGGGGCAGTGAATGCATAGTAATTGTGTATATCTGAGCAGTGCAAGAGGCTAGGGCTACACAGACTTTTTAGGCTAGGGCTACACAGACTTTTTGTAGCGCGACGGATTGATTTTAACTATTGAATGACAGCTGCAGTCTATAAGATTGCATTTAACCGAACACATTCATTTGGATTGCAGCTACAATCAGTCGCGCTACAAAAAGTCGCAGTGTAGCCCTAGCTTTTGGACTGGACCCATGTGCCTCACATTAATAGTAAGTGAGGTTTTTTTGTTTAATTCAATAAATGTTTTAAGTTTAAATAATCAATAGGCTTTTTTGGGTTTTATTTTATTTTTTTCGCGTGGTATCGAATGGTATCGAGTATCGCAATACTTTTTTATGGTATCGATACCGAATCAAAATTTTGGTACCGAAACAACTCTACTTTCACCTAGTGATCCCTTACTTCATTCTGGAGAAGGGCTGCTTCACACGACCGTGATTGACCCTGAAAACACAGTCCACGTGTGGGCCAAATCTCCCGGGCCAACCTCTGATCCCCTGACCTGAACTGACTGAATCATAGTAGTTAAAGAGGACCTTTCACCGGTCCAAAGTTTGTTAGTCAATGGTATGTACGTTGAGAGCGGCACCCAGGGATGTCCCTGCACTTACTTGTATCCCTGGGTGCCGCTCCGTTCGCCCGCTGTAGCCCTCTGTACCGGGGCACATGCTGCTGATAATTTTGCCTTGGGCGGAGACATCCTCTTTTGCCCTGGGCATCTCCTTCACCCAGGCTGGAGCACTGGCCAATCGCAGCGCTCAGCTCATATCCTGGAGGTTTCTCTGCATGTACATACCTTTCACTAACAAACTTTGGACCGGTGAAAGGTCCTCTTTAATGATAGTCGGTCTCTATCTAATAGCGGGACTATTCTGGTGTACACATATGATGAGGACGGTGCACTGCAATAGTCCCACAATCGCTCGCTGTGTCATAAATTACTATGATACAATCAGTCTGAGTCAGGGGTTAGGAGGCCGAGAACGGGAACGGTGTTTCCCAGGCTGATCCAAGTCGCATTAATGAGCTTGAAAAAGTATGTGAATCTATATGCAAATGAACAGTTAAAGAGGACCTGTTGCCACAAAATGCAGTGCAATCTGACGGCACTATGTTATAGAGCAGGAGAAGCTGAGCAGATTGATATATAGTGTTGTGGGAAAAGATTCTGGAAAACTTGTAACTTGTACTTTTATATCTTTCCTTTTTTCACCTCCTGTGAACAGCTATTGGTACAGGATGAAGGTGTTATCAGTGATTGAAAGCATTGTGTGTATACAGAGACAGCTGTCAGTCACTGATAACCCCTCCTCCCTGTACCGATAGTTGTTCACAGGGCTGCAGAAAAGCAAAGATATACCGTAAATGTATAAATTACAGGTTTTACTGAGTCTTTTCCCACAAAACTGTATACCAGTTCGCTTCTGCTCGACAGCATGGTCCTTTCAGATTGCATTGCATTTTGTGGTGACGGTTTCCCTTTAAGTGAATAAAGAACGAGTCAAAGCCTATTTGTGAACACTTGGCCAGGTCAGATGACTATACAAGAACCTGATCCTCTCGGTCACGTTGACGGAGTGGCTGGCAGAGGGCGCAAGGGTGCACATATTGGCTTTTGGCATGGCAGCTCAGCCCCATTCACTTCAGTGTGGGCTGAGCTGTACCTAGGCCATGTGACCGATGAGCATGACATCACAGGGAAAGCCGAAAGAAGACTGCGGCTCTACTGCCTACGGTGCCTTTTCAAACCGTTGATCAGCGGGGGTCCCAAGTGTCAGACCCCCAAAAATACAAGGGGGGTCAGTCAACACGTCCCTTTATGCAGGTGCACGTAGCCATGGCAAAATATACATACAAACACAGAAATGCCACCAGTACTCTGCCCTGCCTCTATGCTAGAAGCTATCAGAGGTCGTTGGTGTACATTTTGATCAAAAAGTAATAAGCCACTCGCCACGCCAAGGCCGCCTCTGAGTGGTCCTAATGCTAAATCCTACCTGTTATGGGACAAGTGTCAGACCCCCACTATCAGATACTGATGGCATATCCAGAGGATAACGCCCAGGAAAACCCCTTTAACTGGATTTCCTGGTGACAGACTCCCTTTAATGTTGGTGGGATTATTGTTAATATTAGCCCTGCATTCAGTCTCTTTGGGTTGATTCTCTTAAAGGGATCCTGCTATAATCAAAATGCAGTGCAATGTGCAGGCAGCATGTTATAGGACAGAAGGAGTTGAGCAGATTGGTATGTAGTTTAATGGGCAAAGATTCAGCAGGTGTAACTTGTGCTGTTTCTGGCCAGGCTTTATTCACCGCACTTTTCTGTCCACATCTGATCCACATTTTTTGCAGATCATATGCAGACCCATTAATTTCTATGGGTCCACAAAAATGTCACCCGTACACGGTCATGCTATAAACTATAGTCCTGTTCTTGTCTGTTATGCGGACAAGAATAGGAATTTTGAAAATGGTGCCCATGGAAAGTACGGGATGCACACATCCTGGATCCACAATTTGCATATTGCGAAACAGATATGGTTGTGTGAATGTCCAAAGTAATGTCTCAACAGTAATTTGAGTATATTGCAGAGCAGAACTGAGCAGTTTAGATGTAAACCAGCAGTGAAGTTAGAAAGACTGCAGGTAACTTGTAAGTGATTTGCCATCTTCATTGCCGGATTTACATCTAAACTTTTACTCCTGCCCTCTTAATTAACTCTGTTCATTGTTCAGCTGAAGACGGTCTGTCTGCTCACTAAAGAATCAGATGAGATTGAATTCTATGGAGGGGGAGAAAGAAGGGACTTCTGGAAACAGGCAGAAAGACTGACAGACGGGTGGTGATTTACTGTCTGTCTCTATGCCTCTCCCTTTCTCCAGCAGTTCCTCCTTTCTTCCGCTCTCCATAGATGTCTATTTAATCCTATCCTTCAGTGAGCAGGTAGGCTGTCTGCAGATGATCAGTGGATTGACATATGGAGAAGAAGAGGGTGGAGCAGAAGAGCCTTATACACAGAGAAGGAAACCTCTTTCTCGGAGATACATTAGAGTTTATGTTCGCCTATTCTTTTATGGGGAAAAAAGTTATTGGTTCAATCTCCATTCTGTCTATAATTGGGGTCTATTGGGCAGACCTACTCAGTGATGGCGGCTAACTCTGTATACCCATTTGTATAGGCAAAGCCGTCAATCACTAAGTTTGCACACATGACTATTAAGCATGAGCAGTAATTAATAAAATACAGCACCAAAACTATATAAATCTTCTCAGCTCCTCCTGCTTTATAACAAGCTGCCTGCAAATTTCACTGCATTTTCATGGTGTCGAGTTACATAGATAGAACCATAGTTTTTAAGGCTGCAAAAAAGACATCTGTCCATGCAGTTCGGCCTGTTATCCTGCAAGTTGATCCAGAGAAAGGCAAAATAAAAACCCTGTGAGGTAGAAGCCAATTTTCCTCACTTTTGAGTCGGGAAGGAATTTTTTTTTTTTTTTTTTTTTTTTTTACCCCTAATCAGGTAGTCTGAATAATACCTCATTCACACGTCAGTGTTTGGTCAGTGATTTCCTTTAGTGATTTTAAGCCAAAACCAGATGCGGCTCTAAACACAGAACAGGTGCAGATCTTTCCCTTAATCCTGGTTTTGGCTCCCAAACACTGATGGAAATCACTGACGTGTAAATGAGTCTTAACTCCCTGGATTAACGACCCCTCTCTAGTAACTATAGCCTGTAATATTATTACATGCCAGAAATACATCCAGGCCCCTCTTTATTGTACTCACCATCACCACCTCCTCAGGCAAAGAGTTCCATAGTCTCACTGCTCTTGCCGTAAAGAATCTTCTTCTATGTTTGTGTACAAACCTTCTTTCCTCCAGACGCAGAGGATGTCCCCTCGCCACAGTCACAGTCCTGGGGATAAATAGATGATGGGAGAGATCTCTGTACTGACCCCTGGTATATTTACACATAGATATTAGATCTCCCCTCAGTCGTCTTTTTTTCTAAAGTGAATAACCCTAATTTTGATAACCTTTCAGGGTACTGTAGATCCCTCATTCCAGTTATTACTTTAGTTGCCCTCCTCTGAACCCTCTCCAGCTCTACTATGTCTGCCTTGTTCACAGGAGCGCAGAAGTGTACACAGTACTCCATGTGTGGTCTGACTAGCGATTTGTAAAGTGGTAGGACTATGTTCTCATCATGGGCTTTGTGGCGTTTCGAAATGTCAGCTTTATACAATCACGCATCTGTGAGGGGACTTGTTGAATCAGACGTTCTCCACTTACAGTTTACTCATCAGACACCCAGGAGTTAATCAAGTAGTTTTTAATCCGGAGATTGTATTACAAGATATGCAGGGAATCCAGATGGTAAAAGAATTATGCCACTAATATTCTCTAAGATACTACACAGATTCTCCGAGTCAGAGCACACAAAACGGCAATGCATGACAGGGAAAACAGGAAGTGGCTAGACTGAACCAAATAGAAGCTGAAACAGAGGGAGGAGAAGAGAGGAGCATACCAATACACAATGCAAGATACTGAAACAGAACACTCCCCGTCTGGTATCAGTAGATACCACTATATATATGCATACAATGGAATTGTATTAAAAAAACAATTAATAATGTCCATAAACCTGATGAATAAACAGATGAATAATGTCCATAAACCTGAAAAGAAAACATGCAGTGAACATTTATTCAACCCAAAAAAGGATATGTCTTCAGTTTAGACCATAGAGCTGGTACTGGAAACAGTCCTAGAAGATGATGAGCATCTTTGGTAGAAGGAATCTCAACATGGAAGTTCTCTCCATCCGAACTGGAAACTACTTTAGTAATAAGTCCAGTAGGCCAGTCGAGACGATCAACTTGTTTGTCTCTTAACAGAACAAAATCTCCTTCCTTTAAATTAGGCCTTGGTTCTTGCCACCTTCTGCGTTCTTGCGAGAGGCAGAGGTACTTTCTTCTCAACTTTTTCCAGAACTGATAGGCGAGATGTTGTACCTGCTTCCACCGAAATTTATAAAGGTTGTGCTCTTTGAAAACGCCAGATGGCACAGGAATATTTCCTATCTTTTCTGGTTTATTCTTGAGTGATCTTTTATGCACCCCATATGTGGATTTCTTCTTTTTTACTACAGGAGATTGTCTGTCTGTTGCTTTCATTAGAAGCTGAGCGAGACTTGGTTCTCCTTGATCTTACCAAAGATTTAGATTGTGCTTTCTCTGTCTGTGTCACCGATTTAGAGCAAGAGCGCATATTTTGTGAGGCTGATTTACATGTAGATTGCTTTCTGTCTATGAATCGTGAACGCAAATGCTCATGTCTGCTTTTCACTTCTGAAATGGGATCTGTCTTTGTACGTATGGACTTTGGTTGTTGACATGCAGTATTTGTCATGGACATTGGCGGTGAACTTTTCCCTGTGGTTTCCAGAAAAGGCTGAGCAATATGAAGGTGCTCATCCGTTGAAAACTGGGAAGAACTGTGATCCTTATGAGTGCAATCAACAACTGCAAATGGAACTGAAGGTTCTTGCAAAGTATCTGAAATTAACTCTTTCTCTGTTGAAGGAACCTCCTTTAAAGAACGTTCAGAAGATACTTCTTTTACAGAATTAAACTCATTGTCAAACAGTTGACTGCAAGACTCGCGTTTCTGCGGTGTCTTATCAGAACTACATGAATCAGAAGGCATGTTGTCAGTGAAGATATAGGATTCATTATGATAGACTGTGTGAGGACTGCAAAGCTGGGAAGAGCTTGAAGAGGGCTCCAATAGAGATCCTGAAGGCCTTTCTACAAGCTGCCCCTCTGTCCAGGAACATTTTTCTGCAGCTGACTCCGTTTGATTTAGGCTGCTTTCTGATGTTTTTAGAATATTTGGGCAAGGAACCTCTTGCACATAGTAGAGGTTAGGACACTGCCTGACGTAAGAAGTTTGTCCCCCTATTAATATGTCAGTTCTGAAGGAGTGTACTTGGCAGGGTCTGCGGGTTCTGTCCAGACATACATCCCCCACAATGATCCAACCCACAAAGTTTCTGGGCATATGGAGCGTTGAAAGGGCCATTGCAAAGTTCAAGGACCTTATGAGCCTCAAGAATGTCTCTACCTAGCAAGAGCAAGATCTCGGCATGGTTATCAAGGGAAGGAATCTCTCTGGCTATATTCCTGAGATGAGAGTAATGCTGTGCGGCTTCAGGTGTGGGAATCTCATCCCTTGTGTCCGGCAATTTGTCACACTCAGTAAGGGTTGGAAGAGAGTTTCTTATCTCCTTTGATGGGCTTCAAGGTGAAAACATTAGCTCTTCTTCCTGAGGTTGTCACAAGATCATAGCATGTTCCTAGGGTGTAGGGTGTAGTTTCTCCCTCTATCCTGAACAGATCAAAGAACTTAGGGCTAGCTAGGGAACGATTACTTTGGTCATCTAGAATAGCATACATTCTTATGGTCTTCTCTGGCTTGTGCCAGCTAACTGGTTCTAGGTTCCGCCTGATTGGTCCCGGGTGAACAGCGGACACATGTAGATCACTATTACATTCAGAACACTTGACAGGAACCTTACAGTCTCTGGCGAAGTGCTCAGTGGATGCACAGCATCTGAAGCGGATATCATGACTCCTTAGGAACTCCTTACGTTCCTCAAAGGGCTTTGCTATGAAGACACAGCATTTCCTTAAAGGATGTGGTTTATCATGGATAGGGCAATGATGATCGGGTTCCTTAGGGCTTTCATTTCTATTGTTAGTAGTGGGCACAACCCCTGTCTTTTTTTTTTTTTTTTTTTTTTTTACTGACATTAGACCTTTAGAGCCCCCCTGTCTGGGACTGAAAGTCTCATGTCTCTGTTGAGTAGAGACAGATGTTGGTTCCCAAGGTGTTGAAGCTCGGATCGTTTTTAGCCCTAGCCAAGTCCTTGATGAACTTACAGAAGAATGAAACTGGTGGAAAGGGAACACAATGTTGCTCCTTGTATTTTGAACCTGTTGTTGCCCTTTGGTCTTGAATATTGAGGGGTAATTTCTCCACGATCAGGCCCACACCATGGGAGGTATCAAGAAAGCTGAGACCTGGTAGCTGCGGGTCTCCCTTGACGATTTCAAACTCAAGAAGAAGGTCGCTTAATTCCTGGAACCCTTGGCGGTCTGTATTGGATAATTCAGGAAAGTCATATAGTCGTTTAAATAAGGCACGTTCAACTACTTCCGAGCCGCCGTATGTCTGCTCTAATCTTTCCTATGCGAGACGAAGGCCTTTGACTGGTTCGTAGATATGAACGGTTTTGAATCTCTTAACACAGTTTGACGACCATGGACCTAGCCATCTAATTAGTAAATCAAGCTCTTGCATAGGCGGTACACCAAGGGTTTGAACTGTTGTCTTGAAGGTGGCCTTCCAACTTCTATAGTTCTCTGGGCGATCATCAAAGTTCGTAAGGCTAGTACTGATGAGGTCCCTGAGAGTGAGGTACTTAGCGATTTCTGATGCGTTATTTCTTTCCTGCATCATGGCGATGGGAACTTCTCCCTCGCTGGTGTTGTTGGCACCATCTGATACCCTATGTTTGGGGGTTGGAAGATGGAATCGAGTGGCAGCTGGGTTAAGCGTAAATGAAGGTTTCACATCTGGTAATGTTGGTGCCAGCATCTTGGTTGCTATGTAACTAGTCCCAGGAGGTTTTAATGTGATTTGATGAGCTTGAAGCGGCTGGGTCTCTAATGGCGCCTGAAATACTGTGTAAGGTGCCATAGGTTTGAAAAAGAGAGAAATGTCCACAGGACTGGGGTCAACTGTATAGTTATCAGCTGCCTCTTTTTCTATCCGCATGAGTTCAGCAGGCTGGCGTGCAGAGCCCAAATCTTCTGGTGCAAATGGATTGACTTTGCTTTGGTCTAGGACGAATTGCAGGGTACGGCCTTCTGAGTCATTAGATATCTTGGACATAGGATGATAAGCTTCTTCATCTTCAGCAGCTTCTTCAAGAACTCTGAGTTCAGCCATGGCTGCTGCTTCTTCCCTTTCCTTCTGAAGGACCTCTAACTCGGCTTCGGCCTTGGCTTTGGTCCCTTGCGCCTGAGCCTGTATAGCTGCTTGATTAGCTTGAGATTGGGCTTGTATAGCTGCTTGATTAGCTTGGGATAGGGCTTGTCTCTGCGACTTGTGCCTTAATGGCTGCTTCCTTTTTAATGCAGTGAGCTTGTACCTTCGCTGCTTCCACTTTTGCGCGTGCCAACACCAATGAGGTACTCAGCGAAGAGTGCTGGGAGCGAGACCTTAGCAATGAGGACTGAGCAATAGATTTCGAGGAACAGGATGAAGCCTTGGAGTGCCTTGAAAGGTTAGAATGGCGGGACGCAGTTTCATATTGTTGTGATATCTTGTCCTCTAGCATTGACTTGACTGCCATAAATCTGCTATATCTTTCATCATTAAGTGCAGTGTGGGTCTTTCATTCTAGGATGAATTCCTCTGAGTTGAGACTTGATAACAGAGAAGAATATTTTTCAGACACTCTCTTAAAACTATCATAGTTTTTATTTAATTTTGTACACATGGCCTTTAATTGATCTTCGTTATAGCCTGATCCATGTGCTGCATCCATACATTGTTCAGTCTTTTCCCACAAAATAAATTATTGTATATTTCAATTTTGTTAGGAGCGCCTCCTTCATTTTTAATGAGGGCTTAGAAATCCTCTAGTGGTGGTTCAGTCTTAATAGCTTACAGCAGGCAGACAATATTTACCTCAGAAAACAGTCTGAATACTGTTCCTAGCCTGTATGAAACTGAAATTGCTAGAAGCTTCTGCGATCCTAGTGAATGCAGTATTGAGCAGTATAAGATATTACCCTCCACTTTCGCATAATGGGAGACAAATGATGATTGCTATTACTTGGAGGAGGAGAATATTCTTTTCTTAGCGGGAGAGAGAATTCTTTTACTGTGGCGTTTCGAAATGTCGGCTTTATACAATCACACATCTGTGAGGTGACTTGTTGAATCAGACATTCTCCACTTACAGTTTACGCATCAGACACCCAGGAGTTACAGGATTGTTTTACAAGATATGCAGGGAATCCAGATGGTAAAAGAATTATGCCACTAATATTCTCCTTGATAAGAAGATGAGATACTACACAGATTCTCCGAGTCAGAGCACACAAAACAGCAATGCATGACAGGGAAAACAGGAAGTGGCTAGACTGAACCAAATAGAAGCTGAAACGGAGGGGGGAGGAGAAGAGAGGAGCATACCAATACACAATGCAAGATGCTGAAACAGAACAGGCGTCTATGCCCCTTTTGATGCAACCCATTATCTTATTGGCCTTGGCAGTAGCTGCCTGACAATTGTTTTTGCAGCTTAGTTTGCTGTTCACTAAAATTCCTAGGTCCTTTTCCATGTCGCTGTTACCCAGTGTTTTACCATTTAGTATGTACAGGTGACTTGCATTATTCCTTTCCATGTGCATAACCTTACATTTGTCAGTGTTAAACCTCATCTGCCCAAGCCTCCAATCTCTCCAGATCTCTCTGTAGCAGTATACTTTTCTCTTCAGTGTTAATTACGTTACACAGTTTAGTGTCATCTGCAAAAATTGATATTTTACTGTGCAGGCCTTCTACAAGATCATTAATAAATATATTGAGAAGAATAGGGCCCAATATGTGGTGCCCCACTGGTGACCCAATCTGTGTGGTACAGTGTCAAATGCTTTGCAGAAGGCAAGATATACAATCATTAAAGTTTACTTTTATGATAATGTAAGGTGGACCAAAAAATCACTTTGAGCTGGTTTCTTCAGTCCATGAGAATATTGTGTACTTCTGATTAACTAATAGTGGTAGCACAGACAAGAAAGCGGCACACTGGCTCCTTTTTATTCTCAGTGGATAATTAATTGGACATAGGCAATGCTTTGTGGAACTAATCACTAATGGTCAGATGGCCTCACATGGAGAAGCTCTGTGTGAAGAGCTGGTCATAAGATGTTCCTGGTTTGCTATCATGGCTTCACAGCAATGTCACGTTGACTTATTCATGAACACTAATTCAACATTGCATAACCCATGTGAAATGACACATGGGTTATGCAATGTTGTGTTAGTGCACATGAACCAGTTATAATACATATGCGTGTTGGGTGGGGGTTTTGGGCATAGTTAAAGGGGTATTGCGGTTATATATACAGAGCGACTGGCTATGCCGTTCATTGCAAGGGATATGGGGCCCCAGTTCTCGTGATGGGTGGGGGTCCCATCTGTAGGGCTCCCACTGATCTAATAGTTACTACCTATCCACAGGATAAGAGAAACCTAATCTAACCAAAATACCCCTTTAAACATGGTTTCCTTGTCCTGATGTGTGCTTTACTGCAGCCTTTTGTTCTTGTTGGGTGATGGGTTTGGCTATGTGCTGCAGAATCCTATTAGTTTACCCCATCTTACCTCCTCACGTGTTGCTTTAAAGGAACACTAAACTAATTCCCTCATCTCCTTTTTGTCTATATTTGTGTCTTTTTTTTTTTTTCTTCCCAATTTAAAAAGGCAAAATACTCTAGTGGAAAATGGAGAAAAAAAAAAAAAAACACCTGGAAAACTAGAAGGGCAATGTCAGAAGGTTTGTACCTATGAAACTGGCGGTCCTATTACATGTGCGCTTGGCAGCTGAAGGCATCTGTGTTGGTCCCACAACTTTTTCTCAGCAATGCAGGCAAATATGAACATGGGACCAACACAGAAGCCTTCAGCTGCCAAGTGCACATGTAACAGGTCAGCCAATTTGCTGACAGATGTCCCTCAATGCAATTGAGCCAAGATTGCGGCCATCAGTGGGAGACAATAGTGTTCAGTGATGAAGGCATGTTCTGCCTCGGTACTAATGATGGCCACATGAGAGTTTACAGGAGAACTTGAAAACGCCATCATACATAGTGCGGAAGCACACCGGTCCATCACCAAGTGTCATGGTGTGGGATGCCTTTAGCTGCCATGGCCTTTCTTGTCTGGTATTGGTAGAGGTAACATTGACCAGCATTCAGTGGGTCGATGAGATTGTAGAACCGGTTCTACTGCCTTTATTGACTCAGGAGACATTGTGTTCCAACAAGATAATGCTCACCCACACATTGTTACACAACATGCTCTTCGGGGTATCTAGCAGCTCCCCTGGCCAGCTTTTTTTGCCAGATCTCCTGACCCCCCCCTTCAGAATGTCTGGGACTGGATGAGTTGATGGATCTCCCATGCACAGCAGCCAACAACCACCTTGGCCGAACTATAAGTCCGAGCTGAAAGAGTTTGGAGGATATCCAGCATCTGTAGGTCAGTTACTGTATCACAGCAAGGGTAGATGCCACCTAGTATTGATGAGACGCTCCCTTAGAATATGTTCTGCTGCCGAACCCAAAATAAAGGCTGCACCACCTTGGTTGTATGATACTTTTATACTTTATCAGTCTCGGCTAAATTGCATTAACTTTTCCAGTGTTTTTTTTCGCTCTTCATTTTATAGTAGTGTAGATAACCAAATCTTGTCCCCAGGAGATCAGGATTTTCCTTTTCCTCTTCCTCGCTGTCGTTTGTCTGGCTGTAAGACAACAGTTGCAGCAAGAGCCTCCAGACACACAAACGGTGGAGGCAAATCAATTTTCTGTTTGCTTTTATCATTCATATTTAGGTCCAGTGAATCTTTAAGGGTTTTCCAAGAGTATGATGGGCTATTCTCAGAATAGGTCCTCAATATCGTATTGGTGGGGTTCCAACACCTGGCACTCCAACCAACCAGCTGTTTGAAGATGCCACGATGCTTCGATGAGTGCACAGCACTGTACGTTGTGTAGCTCCTGTGATTGGTATTGCAGCCCAGGTTCTTTCCTTTGAGTGGGACTGAGCTGCACATAGGCTGTGACAGATGACCATAATCTCATGGCCGGAACACTGTGGCCTTTTCAAACGGCAGGTGTGCCAGGAGTTGAACCCCCCCCCCCACGATCAGATATCGATGACCTATCCTGAAGATGTCTAATATTCCATTCCTGGAAAACCCCTTTAAAACGGCTGTAAGTTGATTTTGTTTTTGGTTCCGTTCTGATCATCGGGTGCAAGCTTATGTGTGTGTGTGTCCAGTATATAGATGTATTCTGGTAAATGCTGTCTCTAACCACTCTTGTGAACTATACGGTACATATATACTTTCTTTGTGATATGGTGACAAACGTGTCTTTTATTCACCTACAGATGACCTGATTACTGCAATTCACGGTGACATTGAAGAAGCCAAGAAGCAGCTGGACCTGCCAGAACGAAGCAAGCTGAAGGAACGCTACTTCAACAATTCAAATAAAATTCTGAACGGTCATTGACTTTGGCTTGAGGACCTATAAAGTTTGGCGCCTCATAGTAGTAGACCGCAGTGGACATCAGACCATCTTTTATTTAATATTTAAAATATCACTTTTCTCATGGCCTAGACAGGACTATTGTAGTCTTTGGTAATGCTTTGTAAAAAATGCTGATGAAACTCTAAAGTCACGTTTTGCACTCGGATACTGTACTGATTACAGGCTATCCTCGCTCCATTGTCCCTCTCAACCGTGTGCATTATAGGTCATGCCAAATGTTACTCTGCAAAGAAGGCAGCAATGAGATTCTTGTTCATTCCCATAGATATGATATGAATACTGTGTGCCCCTTAGCATTGTATAGCATCTTAAAGCAGCGTTACTGCCGGGGATATGTGAAGGATGTACTACATCCGGCGAAATCCAGCTGCCTGTTGTAGAAAAGTAGATTTTTATTTATTTTTTTAACCCAAATTCATGGGTTATTATATTATGATAATCCATTACCCAGACCAAGGTAATTGTGGATAACATAGGGTCGGGTTCGGTATGATGAGACAACAAGCCACTAGGTTTACCCAGGATCTGCAGCCTTTTTTTTTCTCGAATGAAGAAACAGCAGTTCAAGGAAACCGTGGTGTAAATCACGTTTTTACATGCATGTGGTTTTGACAGCAACAAATGCATAAATTGTGTGGGTCGTGTTTGTTTCTGTATGGAGAAAATGCAGTAGGACATAGGAGGTGGTTTTCAGATGCAATGTCTGAATCAGATAATACTGGGGTTTTCCCAGTGTTTAATACTGATGACCGATCCTCATTAGCATGTGGTTGGTGGAGTTCTGAGACCCCTACCAATCGGCTATTTGAAGAGGCCACAGTGCTCTGGTGAGCTTACAAACGCAGCGCCGTCCATTGCATAGTGGTTGTGCTGGGTATTGCAGTTCAACCCTAGTGGGAATGTGCGCGCTTAGGACATGTGACCAATGAACGTGATGTCACTGGCTTAGGAAGAGGCTGTGGCGATTCAAATAGCTGATCGGCGGGGTGCTGGGAGTCAGACCCCCCCACCATCAGATACTTATTACCTATCCTAATATGTCATCGGTTACAGTCGGGTTTCCCTTTAAACTCTCTTTAAAATCTTTGCCACTAAGTGAATGTGCTGCTAATTCTTCATCCACAAAATCCGAAGGGATAATCTGCAGCATAGCTGCCTCATGTGAACAAGCCCTAATCATTAATAATTTTAGCTCCAGCTGCCCTCAATATGTATGATATATACCATCTACATAAATGTATACATGGCTCATTATTCCTTGATGCGATGTTCATTGCTGAAGAATATGTATTGTGGGGCACTCTGCCATATCCCTGCCTGTTTTGGCAGAGGTTTTATCGAACGGTCCATTGTGTGCCATGCTCTTTATTATATGTACTGCAGAATTTGCATGCGGCTCCTCGATGATAATCCTACCTGTGCCGCTGTTCACACATCTTTAACCATCTCAGGCTCTGTTAATAGTCCTTAGCTTTACACCAGCATTTAGCAGCCTTTTTATATATTGTTCAATATCTTATTCACCAAAGATAGATGGATTAATTTAGTAACCTCAAGTCACCCTAATGAGAGCCATTCTGAAAATCCTTAAGTCGGGTGCGGCTTACACTAATCAAGCATGCCATCCAAGGTGCCAAATTTATTAAGACCCCCATGCCTCAGTCTTAGTATAAAGTCCGCTGGCACAAAAAGTGCTAAATTTATACTGTGTAATGCCTCTTAGTATATAAGCCCCAGTTGGCTGCATGCTACTGCTTCCTCTGGGAACGGTTGATTCTTCTTAAAGGGCACACAGCCTACAATCAAAGTTTTCTTTAAAAGGGTTATCTGGGAATTGATATGGATGACCAGTCTTCTGGATAGGTCATTAATAACAGATCAGTGGGGTCTGACACCCCCACCGATCAGCGGTTAGTGGCCAGCACTGCAGCCTCTTCCTAGGCCATGTTACGTCACTGTACGTTAAGACCGTGAATGGGACTGAGCTGCAATACCAAACACTGCCACTATACCATGTACGGCACTGTGCTTGGGGAGCTGGATGCACTCACCAGAGCTCCCGTGAGCATGACTGCTCGCTAAAGCCGCTGATCGTGGGGATGCCGGGACTCGGACCTCTGCAGATAGGTCCGTCATTATCAATTCCTGGATAACACAGAATACTAATAAATATGAGTACACGTCTGACTTCTTGGGCGGGGGCTCCAGGGACCTGCTTTTCTACTGTTTAGAATTCATCTGGTCACTGCTGACGGCTCACCTTTGTAGTACCTACGTTAGCAGGTTATGCTTATGGGATTGGCGGTGTATGGGATATTCATGTATGTGGGACCATATTTATATGTGTGTTTAGTTCTGTTTGTTAGTAGCAATGTATTACTGGATGGTTGTTTTTCATGTTTCATCTGTTAGACTGTGTTCACACACTGTGCTGGCAGAATGAGTCCCAGTGAAGGGAAGGGGCTGTTCATCACGTTCTTTGCCCCACATTTTGACATATATGTTGGGGGGAGGATGCAAAAGTGTAATACACTACACTTTTCCATCCTGCAAAAAAACCCATATAACAACATATACCTTAAACAGATTTTGTTTTACAATGGAATCCTATATTGAATGCCACGGTCTCCTCCGTTGGAGGCATCTGTATAATGTATATGACATGTATAGTTAAACACCTAAAAGGGATGTTTTCTGCCAGTATGAGGCCGACGCACAGAAAACACAGGGTTCGAACTCTGCCTTAATACATGGGAACTCGAACCCACCAACGTGTCATTGATTGTGAATAGCAATTTAAACTGTGCAAACTACATTGTGTGGTTTAATGGACAGAATTGTAATAAATGGGTATTTTAATTAACTCTGTGGTATGTTTTTTTTTTTTTTTTTTTTGGCACTTAATATTCAAGATTTATGTTCGCTGTATTGCCAGGTTTTCAATGGAGTTCTCGTGGACCTAAAGGGGTTAAAAAATGCTGTTCCATTCTCCTGATCCACTCCAGGACCTCTGTTCTCGTAATCACTGGGGATCCCATTCTCGGACCCCTGAAGTCTGACACTTATTTCCTTTATGGGGATAGGGGATAAGTATTTTTAGGGTGATAAACCTTTTCAATACTGAGCCTGGTACTGAAGTTTGTGCTATTCACTGATCTGCACGGACAACCCACTGTGCCTGTATAAATAGGAAACATAATGCTAGGGGTGATCATAGGTCCAGTTTAAAGGGCCCTAAAATCCCACCATTGACTAGCTTTTTTTTTTTTTTTTTTTTTTTTTTTACTCCATTGTGTAAAAGAACATTGAATTTGAACACAAGATATGTAAATTACCTAGCTTGTGTCAAGGCTGTGGAGGCGCCTGACTGATGAGTCAGTATCCGCTCCCTAAGCATATCTATTTTGGCATGACTGGCATCCCAGCCTAATGCCCCCGGGTTCATAAAGCAAATATTATTTTTTTCATAATGAAGAGCTGTACAATTTTTCCATATCCTAGTTGTAGTTTACAAGATGCCTTCTCGCTACTGGAACCTTTGTTGCTCTGAGGGGATAGAAATCTGTCCTGGTCATGTGATGGGACACAAGCCAATTACCTGCATGTCCTTCACATGACGAGGACAGATTTCCTAGGTTTCTATTAAAGGGCATCTGTCATCAGATTTGTACCTATGACACTGGCTGACCTGTTACATGTGCATATGTGCCCGCATTGCTGAGAAAAATTATGTTTTAAAATATGCAAATTACTCTCTAGGAGCATCAGGGGCATTGTCATTACACCTAGAGGCTCTGCACTCTCTGCAACTGCTGTGCCCCCTGCACTTTGACAGGGCCAAGCCTGTCTAGCTCTGTGAATCAAACGGCAGAGGGCGAGGCAGTTACAGAGAGAGCTGAGCCTTTAGGAGTGCTTTACCACACAGGGCATTTATCAAATCCTGCTTTCCAGAATTTTGCTTCAGAAAGTCACAAAAATGAGTGGTTTGGGGCTTTTGGCGTTATTTGCGCAAACAGTTTGAATCACTTTGTTTTTACTTTTCCAGTTTGGTAAGGTGAGAGTGTTTAGCCTGTCCAGCTGATTTGTCAGATTTATCAACTGCAAAAAAAAAATCACAATTTTACGCCAGTAGACAGGTGGTGTAAAAAGTGGGGCAGCATCTCAAGACACAAGTGTTAGACGTTTGATAAATTTGCCACAAATTACAGCAAAACATAACTGAATAAAATCATTCCCCTTGTGATAAATCTGTCAGTTTTGTGGCTTAGGAAAGTATCAAGTCATGGTGATTGCGTCGTTTTCTGCAACGTTTGATGTTCCTCGACGCTTTTCGAAGTGGTTTGTTTAAGAGTTACAGAAAAAATTAGACCTGGATTATGGCACATTTAATATATGAGACTTTTGCAAAAGACGCAAAAAAGTTGCAACAGACTCCAGGCAACCCGCTGGCCTACTTTTACACATATAGCTGTTAAACACATTGCACTCACTCCAAATATATTATTTAGCCTTCATTCACATCACCGTTCAGCCTTTCCGTTCTCTGACTCCGTTTAGGAGCAGGAGAACGGAAAGGACGGATTCAGGACATAACTGAGCCGAACGGATCCTGAGGACCCCATAGACTATAATGGGGTCCGTTAGGTTTCCGCTCAGAAGATGATTTTAGAGCGGAGACAAAAGTAGTGCATGCAGGACTTTTGTCTCCGCTTCAAAAATCTTCCTCTGAGCGGAAACCTAACGGACCCCATTATAGTCTATGGGGTCCTTAGGATCCGTTTGGCTCAGTTATTGGCCGAGTCTATCCTTTCCGTTCTCCTGCCCCTAAACGGAGTCCGAGAACGGAAAGGCTGAACGGTGATGTGAACGAAGCCTAAAGCGTGCCATTTCTTAAATTTGATGCAGGCACGCAAAGAAAAGACAGACTTGAAACTGACACAAAAACAACTGCAAATGATGAATGCCCCCTTTATTTTCTTTCAGGGCCTTTAATTCTTTAATTTAGGATGGGAGGGGGGGGGGCACAATTGCAAACTCCAAAAACTACCACAAAAGATGCATGTGTAAAGGAGAACTAATGTACCGTAATTTAATTTAAATGCCATTTAAAACTGTTGACCCTGAACGCCCTCAAACAAGTTTTCATTGAATTGGAAATACAAGCTGGAAAGAATTCTTAGATTTTGCAATGTAAACTGAAATAACCTGAATACTTGATGGGAACACAAATCATTAAAGAGGACCTGTCACCACAAAATGCAGTGCAATCTGAAAGCGCCATGTTAGGGCTCTTTCACACGAGCGGATCCCGTGCGGGTAATCTGCTGTGGAAAAGAGAGCCAAGTCCCGTTCCAGACAGCAGAGACACGGAGCATGAACATGATTGATAATGCTCTTTGCCTTTCTGTGACCTTTTTACTAAAAAATCACAGTGAGATAAAGTTGTCACTGTGATTTTGTAGTAAAAAGGTCACAGAAAGGCAAAGAGCATTATCAATCATGTTACTGCTCCGTGTCTCTGCTGTCTGGAGCGGGGCTTGGCTCACTTTCACTCAGTGGATTCCACGGACTGGATCCGCTCGTGTGAACTAGTCCTTATAGCGCAGATTGACGTATGTTTTTGGGGAAAGAGTCAGTAAAACCTGTAAGGTTTTTTTTGTTTTTTTTTACTTTCTGTGAATTCTTATTGGTACAGGAGGGAGGTGTTATCAGTGATTCATAACATTCTCTATGTAAATGTGTATACATAGATAGCTGTACATGGGGAGGTCATATCAGGGATTGATATCATTCTCTGTGTAAGTGTGTATACATAGATAGCTGTCAGTCACTGATAGTTGTACATGAGGGAGTTGTTATCAGTGATAGCATTCTCTGTGTAAGTGTGTATACATAGATAGCTGTCAGTCACTGATAGTTGTACATGAGGGAGTTATCAGTGATTGATAGCATTCTCTGTGTAATTGTGTATACATAGATAGCTGTCAGTCACTGATAGTTGTACACAGGGGAGGTGTTATCAGTGATTGATAGCATTCTCTGTGTAAGTGTGTATACATAGATAGCGGTCAGTCACTGATAGTTGTATACAGGGAGGTGTTATCAGTGATAGCATTCTCTGTGTAAGTGTGTATACATAGATAGCTGTCAGTCACTGATAGTTGTACACAGGGAGGTGTTATCAGTGATTGATAGCATTCTCTGTGTAAGTGTGTATACATAAATAGCTGTCAGTCACTGATAGTTGTATACAGGGAGGTGTTATCAGGGATTGATTGCATTCTCTGTGTAAGTGTGTATACATAGATAGCTGTCAGTCACTGATAGTTGTACACAGAGGAGGTGTTATCAGCGATTCATAACATTTTCTATGTAAATGTGTATACATAGCTGTCAGTCACTGATAGCTGTACATGGGGGAGGTGTTATCAGTGATAACATTCTCTGTGTAAGGCCTCTTTCACATGAACGTATGCGTTTCGTGCATTGGGGACCACAATTTGCGGTCCCCAATGCACAGGAAACGTTCGTCCAGCGGCCGGGACGGATCCAGACCCATTCAACTTAAATGGGTCCATGATTCGTCCGTTCCGCAAAAACATAGAACAAGTTCTATATTTTTGAGGAACGGAACCCCACGGAAGCACTCCGTAGTGCTTCCGTTCCGTGCTTCTGTTCCGCAACGCATCTTCGAATTTGCGGACCGCATCCGTGATGCGGAATGCACAAGGCTGGTGCCTAGTGTATTGCGGACCTGCCGTATGCGAGCCGCAATACATCCACAGCAGGGCAACGCCCGTGAGCAAGCGACCTAAGTGTGTATGCATAGATAGCTGTCAGTCACTGATAGTTGTACACGGCGGAGGTGTTATCAGTGATTGATAGCATTCTCTGTGTAAGGCCCCTTTCACACGGGCGAGTCCGCGCGGGTGCAATGCATGAGGAGGACGCATTGCACCCGCACTGAATCCGGACCCATTCATTTCTATGGGGCTGTGCACATGAGCGGTGATTTTCACGCATCACTTCTGCGTTGCGTGAAAATCGCAGCATGTTCTATATTCTGCGTTTTTCACGCAACACAGGCCCCATAGAAGTGAATGGGGCTGCGGGAAAATCGCAAGCATCCGCAAGCAAGTGCGGATGCGTTGCGATTTTCCCGCATTGTTGCTTAGCAACGGGACCCAATCTCTATTATTTTCCCTTATAACATGGTTATAAGGGGAAATAATAGCATTCTGTGATGACGTCACATCACATGGTCCAATCACATGGTCCATCACCATGGTAAGATGGACCATGTGATTGGACCATGTGATGTGACGTCATCACAGGTCCTGTAGATCTTAGATGCTGCAGGGAAAGAGAGGAGAGATCGCGACTACGCGATCAAGTGGCTAAGGTAAGTTAACTTTTATTATTTTTAACCCCCTCCAATTCATTTTACTATGCATTCTTTATTAAGAATGCTATTATTTCCCCTTATAACCATGTTATAAGGGAAAATAATCAATTCTCCAGAAGACCCGAAACCGGACTTCCGTGATGAAGTCCGGCTTCGGGTTGGGTACCAAACATGGCGTTTTTTCTCACGCGCGTGCAAAACGCGTTACAAACGTTTGCACCCGCGCGGGAAAAACGCGCATATTCCCGCAACGCACCCGCCTCTTATCCGGGCGTCAAACATGACGCCCGTGTGAAAGAGGCCTAAGTGTGTATACATAGATAGCTGTCAGTCACTGATAGTTGTATACAGAGGAGGTGTTATCAGTGATTGATCTCATTCTCTGTGTAAGTGTGTATACATAGATAGCTGTCAGTCACTGATAGCTGTACACAGGGAGGTGTTATCAGTGATTGATGGCATTCTCTGTATAAGTGTGTATACATAGATAGCTGTCAGTCACTGATGGTTGTATACAGGGAGGTGTTATCAGTGATTGATAGCATTCTCTGTGTAAGTGTGTATACATAGATAGCTGTCAGTCACTGATAGCTGTACATAGGGGAGGTGTTATCAGTGATTGATAGCATTCTCTGTGTAAGTGTGTATACACAGATATCTGTCAGTCACTGATAGCTGTACACAGGGAGGTGTTATCAGTGATTGATAGCATTCGCTGTGTAAGTGTGTATACATAGATAGCTGTCAGTCACTGATAGTTGTATACAGGGAGGTGTTATCAGTGATTGATAGCATTCTCTGTGTAAGTGTATATACATAAATAGCTGTTAGTCACTGATAGTTGTACACAGGGGAGGTGTTATCAGTGATTGATAGCATTCTCTGTGTAAGTATGTATACATAGATAGCTGTCAGTCACTAATAGCTGTATACAGAGAGGTGTTATCAGAGATTAATAGCATTCTCTGTGTAAGTGTTTATACATAGATAGCTGTCAGTCACTAATAGATGTACACAGGGGTGGTGTTATCAGAGATTAATAGCATTCTCTGTGTAAGTGTTTCTACACAGATAGCTGTCAGTCACTAATAGATGTACACAGGGGTGGTGTTATCAGTGATTGATTGCATTCTCTGTGTAAGTGTGTCTACACAGATAGCTGTCAGTCACTGATAGTTATACACAGTGGAGGTGTTATCAGTGATTGATTGCATTCTCTGTGTAAGTGTGTATACATAGATAGCTGTCAGTCACTGATGGCTGTACACGGGGAGGTGTTATCAGTGATTGATAGCATTGTGAGTATGTGTATATACAGAGATAGCTGTCAGTCACTGATAACCCATCCTCCCTGCCAGATATAAATGTATAAATTACATGTTTTAGGGCCCTTTCACACTGGCGTTTTGTTTTCCGGCATAGAGATCCGTCGTCAGGTCTCTATGCCGGAACAATCCTGATCAGGATCATCCCCATGCATTCTGAATGGAGAGAAATCCGTTCAGGATGCATCAGGATGTCTTCAGTTCAGGACCGGAACGTTTTTTGGACGCAGCAAATACCGCAGCATGCTGCGCTTTTTGTTCCATCCAAAAATCCGGAACACTTGCCGCAAGGCCGGATCCGGAATGAATGCCCATTGAAAGGCATTAATCCGGCCTTAAGCTAAACGTCGTTTTGGCGCATTGCCGGATCCGACATTTAGCTTTTTCTGACTGGTTACCATGGCAGCCAGGACGCTAAAGTCCTGGTTACCATGGTAAAATGTAGCGGGGAGCGGGGGAGCGGTATACTTACCATCCGTTCGGCTCCCGGGGCGCTCCAGAGTGACGTCAGGGCGCCCTACACGCATGGATCACGTGATCCATGTGCATGGGGCGCTCTGACGTCATTCTGGAGCGCCCCGGGAGCCGCACGGACTGTAAGTATATCGCTCCTCCGCTCCCCGCTCCTACTATGGCAACCAGGACGCTAGTAGCGTCCTGGCTGCCATAGTAACCTTAAAGCAATTCGAAGACTGATCAGGATCCTCTTCTAATGCTGTCAGTCCACTTGCGTTCTGACGGATCTGGCGGGACGGAAGTGCCTGCCGGATCCTCAGAACGCAAGTGTGAAAGGACCCTAACTGAATATTTTCCCACAAAATATATATCAATCTACTCGGCTTCCCCTACTCTACAGCATGTTGCATTCAAATTGCATTGCATTTTGGGTTGACAAGTCCTCTTTAAAGCTAACGCACAACATAAACTTTAATTTACTAATTTAGCATAGTGCTGTCATAAGTCTTACTAAAAGTTAATTTTTTGTGTTTCTCAGCTTTAATGTCATAGACTGGAGTCCCCTCCTTGGCATCCTGCCCCCAAATTGATGCTCCACTGGGCCACATGTACGACCTTATTTGACTTCTTAAACCACTCAGTTTGACGAGTATGCAACAAGTGTTCCGTTCTGTTTTCACCTTCAGAAAATGATTATAATTTGTCCATGCCAAGCCAGGGCTGTGGACATAATGGCCATAATTTCACAGTGCCAATTTTGTATGAAATACGTCACTGCCATTGTCATGCAAAAAGGGTAAGCCCTTGGAAAGAAATTCTGACTCCTTGAAATTAACAATACTGTTCAGTTTTTTAAAGGGGTTGTATGACTTATTTAAAAGGCGCTGGAAGAATTCTAATTAAAAGAATAAAAAACAACTTACTGTCCTAAAACCCATGCCAGGCTGCAGCAGTGAAGTACCTGTGTACCACAAGTGACCACTGCAGCCACTGTTACATTCTCATAGGGTGCTCCAGGACCTACTTTCTCATGATTAGTGGGGGCAGCAGTTGTACTCCCAGATATCAGACACTTATGGGGTCAATTATCAAACTGGTGTAAAGTAGAACAGGCTTAGTTGCCCATAGCAACCAATCAGATTCCACCTTTCATTTTCCAAAGGAGCTGTCCAAAATGAAAAGTGGAATCAGATTGGTTGCTATGGGTAACTAAGCCTGTTCTACTTTACACCAGTTTAATAATGGCCCCCATTAGTCCCTATCCTGTGAATGTTGGAAAAATAGGAAATAACTGTTCTTGAGGCCCTGTCGCTACCTGGGATTTCTGCATGCTTAATTTTCAAGTGGCAAGAAAGATTTCTGAAAACGTACACATTTTACATGTGTAATACAGGTACAGTTCTGCTCCTATATTACTATCACAAGGTCCGGACCGACCTCGGGTCTAATTACCCTTACAAACATCATCATGAGGATCTATAAGACTGTTAGTTCAGGTCGTTAGGCTCACAGGTTTCTCACCAATCAGGCCAATCTTTCAGATGCCAGAACTGGTCTGAATAGGCCATTTTCACATGGCAGTATTCTGGGCAGTATCTGTAAGCTAGAACTTGTAGTGGAACCTACGCAGATGGACTGTAATGATTTGCACTTCCTCCATGTTTTGGACCCATTCCATGTTCTTAAGCAAAATTCTGACGTGTGAAAGTGGTTGTGAAGCTTATGGCTGTGTATGAAGACATATTCAAGCTATGGAACTCGCAGTACATCGGTGGTGGCCTCAACACATTTCTCTTGCACAATCAGTCTACTCATTGGCCTATATTTACTGTGTCTTGACTTTGATGCAAAGCTACATCTAATGTTTTAGACAGTTTCTTGCCACATTTGACAAATGGCTGGTCTAAAATGGGACAAAATTACTGAAGGCTAATGCTGAAGTCTTTATGTCATTACAATTCATTCCAGATCATGTCGGGCAGGGATACACAGCATTATAAGTCATTATAATGCTGTGAAGTCCCATTACAAGAGCAGAGCTCAGGATGCGAAATCACTGTCACACAGTGTGTGTTTTTTATGGTGACCTCACTCGTCTAAGAGTTAGCTTAAAGGGAATCTGTGACCATGACAGTGTGAAATAATCTGCGGGCAGTATGTTATAGAGTGGGAGAAGATTGATATAGTCTTATGGGAAAACATTCAGTAAAACTTGTAATTCATTAATTTAAATGCCTGCTCATTCTGGATTTTGGAGTCCAGGAGGAGGTCCTATCAGTGATTGACAGCCTTCCCTCTATGACTGTGTATACACAGATAACTGTCAATCATTGATAGGACCACCTCCTGGACTTCAAAGCCCAGAATGAGAATGAATATAACAATTAATTCCAAGTTATACTAAATCTTTTCTCACAAACTATAGATGTCCGTTGAGCTCCTCCTCCTGCTCTATAACACGATGCCTACAGCTAAGACACCATATTTAAAGTGGCGGGTTCCCTTTAAACATTTAGACAAGCAGTCTATAGATGAGCCAGATTTATCATACTGTACAACCTGAATGACTATAATTCCGGTGCATTTAATGCAGTTGGCCACTTTCCTATACTGATGACCTATTCTCAGGATAAGTCATCAATATCACATCATGGGGATTTGACTGCCAGCACCCCCGCCAATCAGCTGTTTGAAGAGAACGCAGCGTTCATACTAGCGCTGACTTTTCTTAACTGTTACACTCTGTCTGCTCCTTACCATTAATGCGAATGGGACTGAGGAACTGTAATTACACCTGCTTGCCGCTGCATCCTCTTCGCAGCAGCAAACAGGTGTAATTAAAGTTCCTCCGTCCCATTCACTTTAATGGTAAGGAACAGACAGAGTGTAACAGTTAAAGGGATTGTCTCACTTCAGCAAATAGCATTTATTATGTAGAGGAAGTTAATACAAGGCACTTACTAATGCATTGTGATTGTCCATATTGCTTCCTGGATTCATTTTTCCATCACATTATACACTACTTGTTGCTATGGTTATGCCCACCCTGCAATCCAGCAGTGGTGGTCGTGCTTGCACAGTATAGGAAAAAGCACTAGTCTATGTGTGCTCCCATGGTCCTGGCCACCAGAGAGGCCAGGGCTTTTTCCTATAGTGTGCAAGCATGACCACCCCTGATGGATTGTAGGGTGGTCGTAACCATGGAAACGAGCAGTGTATAATGTGATGAAAAAATGAATCAAGCCAGCAAAGGAAGCAATATGGACAATCACAATACATTAGTAAGTAACTTTTTCTACATAATAAACGCCACTGGCTGAAGTGAGACAACCCCTTTAAGAGAAGGCAGCACTTGTATGACCACTGTGTTCTCAAAAAGCTGATCGGCGAGTATGCCGGCTGTTGGACCCCCATCAATCGGATACTGATGACCTATCCTGGGTATAGGAAACTGGATAACCACTTTAAAGACTCCTGGGGTCATTTATCAAACTGGTGTATAGTAGAACTGGCTTATTTGCCTATAGCAACCAATCAGATTCCACCTTTCATTTTCCAAAGATGCTGTCAAAAATAAATTACCCCATCGATGTCTAAATGTTTACCCTGTCTAATAGTAAATTAAATTTTCTTATGTCTTGGTACTTGAACATAAATGAAACACATTGGAGCTTTTTTTATATTCTTGCACCTTCCTTAGAATGGAGATGTGCCATATATATTTCACAATTTCAACAAAACTAAAATTACCAATTTTTTCAAAGATCATTTTTTCCATAAATTATTTCTAATGCTGAAGGGAACACAAGGAGTGTCTAAATAAATTCTAAAAAAAAATTCAACAGTCTGTGATTAAAGGAGCTGTCCAGCTGGTAAAATGTTTTAAAGAAACGGTCAGAATGAGTTTAAAAAAAATGAAAAAATAAGTCATACTCTCCTCACCAATCCCCAGGCACTCTTGGTTCCACGTTTCCCACGTCCCTTCTTAGTCACTACTTTGAGGTTCCTCTGTACAAAAATTGTTTACTGCTCAACCAATCACTGACTGAGGTGGGTCATTATCATGGCCAGCGATCGATTAAGCGGTCACATTTCATGTAAACAGGAGCCATGGGGGATCAGTGAGGTGAGTATGACTTCTTTTAAAAAAAAATTCTAACAGCCGCACAACTCCTTGAAGGCACAGGATACGATGCTTAAAGTATTTTTTATGTGTAGGGGAAGTGTAGGAGTATTTTTGTGATATACATGACTTTATTGAGTGATTTTATTTAGGCTCTGAAGTCATCCCTTACTAACACTCTAAATGATCATTGCTAAGGAAAACTAAGTTATCTTCAGTGTTCAGCATGTACTGTACGCTGAAGACAGCTCACTGCTCACAAAAAAGACAGGCTTCTGAGCCTGCCTCTACTCTCCTTGCTTCATACATTGATATAACTGTCCCTATATACCCTTTAATGTAAAACTATTTCTTCCCATCTCGCTGCCTGTTATATAGATTGTCAGTACTGGTCACTGACAGCACATTTCTCTCTCCGGCACGCTAACTAACTAGCCCTGTGGCGATATAGGCGAGACATGACATGTATACTTTATGTACTGTAAAACTACTTCTCCTGTCCCCCCTCCTGTTGCACTGATTGTCAGTGGTGAGTGCTGATAGCACACTGATTCTCTATCTCCCCAGCTACTAGTTAGTTAGTGAGCATATCAGAGAGATAAAGGCGAGATACACAATTAGTGACCGGCACTGACAGTCAGTATAACAGGCAGGGAGATGGGGTGAAATACAGTAGTTTTGCAGTATATTGGGACAATTATATCAATGTCTGAAGCAAGGAGTATACAGGCAGGCTCAGGAGTCTGCCTGTGCATGTGACGGTGGGCCGTAGTAGTCTGTGTACATGTTGAACACTGAAGTTTTTTTCTTCGCAATGCTCATTTACAGCGTTGATAAGGGACCACTTCGGAGCCTGTTTTTTTAATTTGAGTTTTTTCTTCTAAAACTGAACAAAATCACTTAAAGTATACTTTCACTACACAAAAAAATAAAATACTTGAAGTGACAGTATATAATAAATTGCTCTATTCCAATGAATATTGTAAACACCGTGAGATGTATGAGCAAGGGTTAAATGCAGACATCTAATTTGAACAAATCTCATAAAACAGGAAGTTACTGAAAAACAGACATAGTGTCTGGTTCTCATGAGCCTAATATTGTCCCATTTTTGCATGCATATTACAGCAGCGAACCCTGACCAACCATGGGTCTTAAAGGGATCTATCACACTACTTTATTCACATTGTAATTGTTTGGGTCAGAAGACCTGCAGTTGGTCAGTACTTTTGACTATGATATGGGTGCAATGATGCTACAGCATTACGCTCGTGTGAAAGCATATTGAAATAGTTTCAATGAATATAGTTTCATTTGTGGTCCAATGGGATTATATATGCCGCAGTGCAAAATGGCTGTATGTAAATAATCCCAATTTATGTCCCCTTAGTCCTTACCATTATTTCAGTGCTGATGATATTTGCATACATTATCTAAATGAATAACTTTCATCATCATACTCTAAATCCTCATCATCGTCATCTTCTAGAAGTCCATATTTAAATTTCCTATACACTGTCCCATCCTGTCCCATGTAAACGATATCTTCGTCGTCATCATCATCATCTTCCTCCTCGTCACGATCTTGGTATTCAATCACGTGGTCCTGCTGGAAGCTGGAAGTGCTTTCTCTAGCACTTTTGTAAGACTGGAAGGATTTTGTTTGGTCTGGTAACTTTTCATAGCCGCCTTTCTTGACAATCAAAGTTTTTGAACGGGCCCTTCGTCGCCAAAGGAATATGGCTGTTACCATAGTAAGCACCAGCAGAATGGATATCGCCACAGACAAAGCTGCCTTTTTATGATCAGATTTTTCTTCCAAGAGTCCTGTTATCAGGATACACTCCTCTACAATATGAACAAATGTGAAAGAAATCAGCTTATTGCATGCTAATTAAGACACAGCTTCTCTATAATATCCATTTATTTGTCTGTCTAGCTGCATGTAAAGCGGCATTTAGATCTCATATTGATCCTGAAATTAAAAAAAGTGTATTATATTCCAGAGCTGCATTCACAAATCTTATTTTTTAAATCTGCCCAGAGTACCCCAAACACTGCATGATTTTCATGTCAGCAGTTTCCTTCCCCTTCTCTTGGCATCACTGCATCCTGGTAGGATATTTACATACAGAACTTCCTGTCTTCTGGCTACTCAGCATGCTTTTTACAGGGCTCGCCCCGCCGAACTAACATGGAGAGGTGTAGAGCAGTGTTTCCCAACCAGTGTGCCTCCAGCTGTTGCAAAACTACAACTCCCAGCATCCCCGGACAGCCTTTGGCTGTGCGGGGAATGCAGGGAGTTGTAGTTTTGCAACAGCTGCAGGCACACTGGTTGGGAAACACTGGTGTAGAGGACATGTCCACTGCAGAGGCAACAGTCTGGCAGGTTCTGAGAAACATACAGAGCAAAGCATACTGGGTTTGGTTAGCAAACCCATCAGGAAACTGATGAGAACAGGAAGTAAGGCATGTAAACATCCTGCCAGGATGCAGTAATGCTGGGAACAGGAGAAGGAAAGCACAACATGAAAAATACCGTAAGTATATGGGGCAAAAAATATACAGTGTTTGGTGTACTCTGGGCAGGTAACACAATTCATTAAAGAACTGGAGAATCCCTTCAATACATTTCATATTTAGTAGTGATCCCAACTGACTTAAGAGAGGGAATGTGTTCTAGGATTAAAGTGGATTTCTGAGATATTTTTAAACTGAAGACTTGTCCTCTCTATAAGTCATTTGTATCTGATCATTGGCGGTATGACACCTGGGACCCCCACCGATCAGCTGTTTGAGAAAGCACTGGCACAGCGGCCTTCTCGCATTTTTGCCTAGACCATGTGCATCACATTAATCAGTCATATGGCCAAGGCACAGCTCTGCCTGATTGAAGTGAATGGGGCTGAGCTGTGATTCCAGGCACAGCTGCTGTGCAATGTACTTGGTGAGCTGAAAGAAGACCGTTGCACTACTGGGTGCGTTGGTGCCTTCTCAAACAGCTGATCGGTAGGGTTCCCGGTGTCAGACCCCCATCGAGAGGTATAAAAGTATCAGAAAACCCTTTTAAATGTCAGGAACTGCGAAAAACTTTTTAATGTGTGACGGCCGTATGTTTTGTTCCGCACCCCTTCCGCATTTTTGCAGAACGAGTGCGGACCCATTCATTTCAATGGAGACGCAAAAGATGCAGACAGCACACCGTGTGCTGTCTGCATCCATTTTTCCGTTGCGCGGCCCCGCAAAAAATATAGAACATGTCCTATTCTTGTCTGCAATTGCAGACAAGAATATGCATTTTCTTTGAGAGTGATGGCCATGTGTGGTCTGCAAATTGCGGACAGCCATCTGAATGAGCCCTTAGGTGTATGTAAACTTATGACTTCAACTGTACATATGCAGCGACCCGGAGGTGAGGCAAGGATGGGAGGAGAGGTAGTTGTTCAGGGTGTCTTCACTCTGGTGCTCCCTGGGGGGCATGCAGTGAATAGAGTATACACACTTTTTTCCCTCTGGGTACACCCTGGGCCTTTTGGGGACTCCCACCTGCTGGTAGTTGTGTCCTTGATGGTGAATGGTTGGCAAAGCAGGAGGGTAGATGCAGGGCCAGATAATGGCAGTGGTCCAGTGGTGGTGAAAGGCAATAATTTGCCCAGTGCAGGGGTAATAAATCCAGTGTTCCTTGCTGAGGTAATTTAGGCAGTTCATAAACAAAGACACTGGTAGCATTCAGTTCATTCCGTCCCGAGTACATATACAATCTTTCCAAGGTTGAATATGAAATAGCGAGCTGCCAGATTGCTGACTCTGAGTCTCTCTATTACCTCCAAAAATCTTTCTGAGTTGATCAAAGGGGTTCACATGCCCAATACTACAGTTCCCATGGCGGGGTATAGATATTTCAGCAGGTAGCTAATCTGTGGTACAAACGTGATGGGCGCCCAAGCAATGTACCCTTTCCACTAGCAGTAAGACCTGTTGCCGTTAGCAAGCAATTGCACTTACGGTCTGTCCTTTGCACCAGTCCTTTAAATTGTCCCTAAACAGTTTGTATATTCTGTTATTTCTCTATCAGAAGGTGGTAGCAGCTCCTCATTCCAGGCTGCTTGGGCTATGCTTCCCAGCTCCTCCCTGTAAGGAGGCAGGTCCAGCCTTCCTACTTATGAGTAGGGCATAATAAACCAAGCCGTGTAACCGTTTTATGCTCTCAGAATAACATTAAAGAACAGAAAATAAATTAACCCAGATAGCAAACGTTAAGCATTTGCAGTGGTTTGCCCTGGGGCACTGCACACTTACATACATGAGTTCATTGTGGCATAGTAATAATGGTTTAGACCAGGCATCCTCAAACTGCGGCTCTCCAACTGTTGTAAAACTACAATTCCCACAATGCCCTGCTGTAGCCTGATACCTGTAGGCTGTTCGGGCATGCTGGGAGTTGTAGTTTTGCAACAGCTGGAGGGCCGCAGTTTGAGGATGTCTGGTTTAGACAGAGGTGCAGCTAAAATCCTATAGGCCGTGGTGCAACTTCAACTCGGCCTTTTGCTCCCACCTGTACCACTTGTGACATAATCAGAATTCTGCCTATATATTTCAATATACATGTCTTATATAGGCAGTACATTCTGCCTATATATTTCAATATACATGTCATGCCAACAATTAGGGACCAGCCACATGGGCTTAAAGGGGTCATCTGGGAATTTGATATTGATGACCTATCTTCAGGAAAGGTCATCAATATCAAAGGGCCGACTCCCAGCATTTCCGCCAGTCACTTATGTGTTGTTTATGTCACTGTTTGATATGATCAGTTGCTTATGTTTTTGGACAATATCTTTATAATACATAGTAAATTACTATGGATAAAATATAGTATACTGTATATACTGAATAAGCAAATCAGAATTGATGTGAATTACATTTTCATAGCAGACAAATTGTTACTATAATCTCACCCAGCCTTTCAGTGCAGTCGCAGCATTCCCCTGTGACTTGTAGTTTGGCACTGCAGCAACGCACACACCTCCATTCATCTACATACAATGAGTAGCCTGCTGGACACACGGTACAATTCTGAGGTCCAGGCCCCTTACATTCTATGCAGCTTTCATGGCATTTCTCACATTGTGCATCAGGATCCTATAAACGACAAAGCAGAACATTATTGCATCTAATTCCTTATGTAACTGGACACAATGGGGCATATATACCAGTACCAGTGTCATGTGACCAGCACTTTGACTCTCCAAATAACCCAGTATTTTGTGTGGGGATAGGAAGCCAGTTTCTCCATGCATTATCAATGTAAGGCCCCTTTCAAACGAGCGAGTTTTCCGTGCGGGTGCAATGCGTGACGTGAACGCATAGCACCCACACTGAATCCTGACCCATTCATTTCAATGGGTCTGTGTACATGAGCGTTTTTTTTTTTTTTCACGCATCAGTTCTGCGTTGCATGAAAAATGCAACATATTCTATATTCTGCATTTTTCATGCAGTCCTGGCCCTATAGAAGTGAATGGGGCTTCAGTGAAAAACGCATTGTCCTGGCCCTATAGAAGTGAATGGGGCTTCAGTGAAAAACGCATTGCATCCGGAAGCAAGTGCGAATGCAATGCGTTTTGAACTGATGGGTACTAGGAGATGTTGTTTTTAAACCTTCCGTTTTTTATCACGCGCATGAAAAATGCATCAAAACGCATTGCACTCGCACGGAAAAAATTAGCAACTGAACGCAATCGCAGACATCTCATAGGAATTAATAGAGAAGTAACTGAATTCCTCACCTGTCTCAGTTGGAGAAGGTTGTAGAGGGTGCTAGATATTGTGAGAAAGTCACCACAATGGTCCACTTTATTTTATCAGAGCAGACCAACATTTTAGGCCAGTGATGGCGAACCTTTTAGAGACCGAGTGCCCAAACTACAACCCAAAACCCACTTATTTATCGCAAAGTGCCAACATGGCAATTTAAAGGGGTTGTCTCATCATGGACAACGGGGGCATATCGCTAGGATATGCCCCCCATTGTCTTATAGGAGCAAGTGAAGGAAGGTGCACTGGCAGGAAAAGTGTAAGGCATATTTGTACACCATAGACTTTTTTCCAGGGCGCGGGTGCCCACAGAGTGGGCTCTGATTGCCGCCTCTGGCACCCTTGCCATAGGTTCGCCAACACTGTTTTAGGCCATACAGGACAGTAGGTGTGGCCTGCTTGATGGCCAGAGTTTAAGGTGCTATACTGTGTCTATAGACTTCCGAGACGTAAATCTAGTACTGACAGTAATAATATAAATTTCATTTATCTTACCTGCATAGGCTTGAATTCTCCAGCAAAACACTCGGAGTGACAAATTTGCCCTAAGAGCTGGTAACTGGATACACAGGATGTGCAGGAAAGAGCTCCTGAACCTTTATTAAAGGAATGAAAGCATCACATATGGTGAAAATACAGCTTTGAATACATCTTAGGGTACTTTCACACTTGCAGCAGGACGGATCCGGCAGGCTATTCAGCCTGCCGGATCCGTCCTGCCGCAAGTGCCCGTGCACTGCTGTGCTGCCGCTCCGTCCCCCTGCCGGATCTGTCCTGCCGCAAGTGTGAAAGTACCCTTATTTTGCAGTAAAACAGAAATAAGTATATAAGGTATAATAGTACTACACATTGAAATGTATCAACTCAATTGATCTCTTCAAGTTGGGTATGGTACAGGACAGGCCAGTCAAGGTTCGAGGACAGGGGATCCCTACCTTCAAGGGATGCCCCTGGGCACAGCAGCGGTCTTGAGGGCCAGATAGGGCTAGTCAGTATCTTTATTCTGCCTTGTTTCCACCCCTGACCGTCCTAACCAAGTATTGTCAGTACCAATGGTTGTAGTCCCTATCTGTGTTGTTTTTTGGTCTTCCTATGTGTATGGGATATCAAGTCCTTGTGACTTTTTTATGTAGTATGTATTAAAAGTTATGTTTTAGGGTGTGTCTTTTTCAGTGATAGTGAGTATGGTACAGGACCCTGATATTTGGGGGTTCTGTCAGCTGCTGGACATAGAACTTTCCTATCCCACATACCCATGCCAAATCTGCCTTCTTTGAACAGTTTTATTGCTGCTACCTACCAATGCAGGTCCTGCAGGTTGGATGACATCTTTCGCAAGCTTTTAGTGCACGGTCCTCATAGTAGAATTCAGGACAAGAGCTGGAACACTTTTTTTTAGTTCTCATGAGGAAAAAGTTGTTGTGGCAGGAGAGGCAATCAGAGGAGTCTGGGCCTTCACATTCCCTGCAGGACTTGTGGCATTTCTGACATGACGCAGAGGAGTTTTCAGCATAATATCTGGAAGCCAAACACGAAATAAAAGTTATTCAGAGTGGCCATAGAAGTTAGATATATGATGGCAAATTCATTAACTTTTGTTAGGTTCTTGTTTATTGGCACTTGTGTTATAGTGGAAGTTTCTTTTTTGTGTTGAAAATTTTAATAAAAACTATTTTACAACAACTTTTGTCAGGTTCTTCTGAAAATGTTAAATTTTGGATATGCAGTTCTTTCATCAGACAAAAATTGTCTATCATATTGACCACAAAATATAAAACACTTAAATATTTATCTGCCATTGGCCATGTCAAGATGATAGAATCCAGCAGTACTGTCTATTATGAACAGCAGATCTATTGTATCAATCGGCATTACCTTTCATTTATGGGCCCCTGCTACCCTACACCCATGACATTCGTGCCTTCTTATGTGACTCCTTGTACATCTGCAGGGGCGTAGCTGACGGCTCATGGGCCCTGGTGCAAGAGTTCAGCTTGGGCCCCTCTTCCCTCAGTGCTTTGTGTGTCTTCTTATGGGTCACAAGGGTGTTTGGGCCCTCTCAGGCTCCTAGGCTCGGTAGCGAATGCTACCTCTGCACCCCCTATAGCTACGCCCATGTACACCTGACTTGATAGTTAGCTCAAAGTTCTGATGCAAAATCCATAACTAGGGTCACCCCCAACAGCACCCCCCAAGTGAAGTTTTATTCAATCTATATGTCACAGGCAATGTGTGAAATAGAGTTATTTTATAGATTGCCTAAGATGTTTTAGCAAAGTATGAAATCAGGTTATTTTAGCCTGACCTTAGCGCTACCTAACGCTATTAATATGTGTCTAGCATTTTTTTGTAAAGTGTGAATCAATAGACAACAGGAAACACTTTATTAAAGAGGACCTGTCACCACAAAATGCAGTGTAATCTGCAGGCAGCATGTTACAGGTCAGGTCTGCTCAGGAGCTCAGCAGATTGGTATATATGTAGCAGGGCTTTTTTTCTGGTGGAATGCACCGGAACGGCGTTCCACCACCTACCATGCTGGCTGCGATGTATCAGCGGGGAGGGACCGGGAGGAGGAGCTGGGGGAGAGCAACTGCGGCGGGGCCGGTGCGTTCACTGTGCTCCGGCCCCGCCGCTCCAGTACAGTTATAAAATGTGTAATTATTCAATTAATAATGATTCATGCTGCCCCCTCTGTAGTATAACATTCAATATATCCTACACTCACAGGGCTACTGTTATATCGTAATATAGGCCGGCCGGGCAGACGAGCGGCAGCGTGACTGACGTCACGTGCCTGCACCGCCTGCTTCATTCATATATTTTATAACTGTACTAGAGCGGCAATGGGGGGTCTGTGGATGACACTGTTAAGTGGTGGGGGGGGGGGGTCTGTGGATGGCACTGTTATAGGATGGGGGGTCTGTGGATGACACTGTTAAGGTGTGGGGGGTCTGTGGGTGGCACTGTTATGGGGTGGGGGGGGGGCGGGGTCTGTGGATGGCACTGTTATGGGGTGGGGGGGGGTCCTGTGGATGGCACTGTTATAGGATGGGGCATCTGTGGATGCCATCCACAGAACCCCCATAACAGTGCCATCCACAGATCCTCCACCCCATAACAGTGCCATCCCCAGATCCCCCATTAACAGTGCCATCCCCAGATCCCTCATTAACAGTGCCATCCCCAGATCCCTCATTAACACTGCCATCCCCAGATCCCTCATTAACAGTGCCATCCCCAGATCCCTCATTAACACTGCCATCCCCAGATCCCTCATTAACAGTGCCATCCCCATCTGGGGGGTTTCTTTGCTGGGCTGGATTTTTATAGCCACCCCAAATTTTACTTGCATCCCTGTTCTCTAAAGGGGCGGTTTTACGGGCGTCCTAGGGGTCGGTGGGGCTGAGTTCCACCACCTTTTCTCTGAGAAAAAAAGCCCTGATATGAAGTACCCCAGAAAAGGGTCCCGGTAAGGTAAATTGTTCCAATGTTGTACTGTTAATTGAAATGTTCTGATGTACCTGATTTGTATACTTAATAGTACTGTATGTACTAGGCTCCAGGAAATGGACCTGGTTATTGAGTAGAGAATCTAGCTGAGGAAGAGAAAGGACCTAGTTGTGCAAGCTCAGAGAACCTTCATCTCTGAGACAATCTACAGGCAAGAAAGCAACTTTATCAAAATGTTTATCAAAATGTTATGTGTCACTTGTATAGTGGTATTATTTATTAACTGTATGGCTGTTTTATTTAAAGGTGTATTATCATTCAATTTTTTTTTTTTTTTTGGGGGTGGGTAGGAGATACCTATTTTTATTTATCCTAGCAACACTATACTAGCAATGCCACTTGGAGCCCACAGATTATCCCCCAGTCCCCTAGTATTCTTTTCTAACCACGTACAATGTACAATGTAAAATACACATTACCTCCCATGTAGCAATAGCGTGTTTACAGCCAAGTGCAGTTTCAATGAAAGAGTATGTGCTGTTCCGAATAATTGAATACACTGTAGAGCTGATTATAAAGCTATGGAAGACATTATGAGACATCATGAAGAAGTTTTATAATACTTCCAAGAATTTATCTCTCTGAGCACAGGGTCACCTTGTACTAACGCTGACAGATTTATTAGACTTTGCAGCGTCTGTTTATCAGAAACCAGATTTAAAGTTCATTACAAAATAAAGTTGTGTACTGTCTTTAGTGAAGTCTGCTTAGATTTGGAAGTGTAAAAAGTCACTAAATGGCAAAAGTCATAAAATATTATAAAATAAAAAGAGAGCCTATACTCACCAACCGATCCCTTGCTGTTTCCAGCACCGCTCAGGTTCTCACTTCCTGCCTGTGTTTACATGGCTGCAGCAGTGACCGTCATATAATCCACATGGCCACTGCACGCAATCCCTGGCCTAAGTGGTCTCAAGCAATGGACCTCTAAGGTCATAACTCTTTCCATCTGTCCACTACATACATTTGGTATATCAGGAAGACGTGAGGAGCAAAGAATAGCATGCTTGACTGCAGGATAAGACTACTAGATAGCTGCATAGGACATGACCAAGACAAGTTCTGATCCCCAGAAAATAAAATAATGTACCTCTTGAGTGATTGCAAGCAGAGATATAGAAAATTCCAAGAAAATGATACATGAATTTTATGAAAAGCATTATAACTTTTCATTATACTGTACAATGAATATTTATTTATTTATTTTTTTTATTAATTTTTGCTCCTTCTCTCCTCCCCCAGTGTCAGCAATAGCAAATAACCTTAGGGTGACACTGTCATTTAAGCTATGAGTAAACATATGGTTGATGGTGTTAAACAGAGTTTTTAAAAACATACTGCTTCATCACATTTGTTATCCTTTTTTTTATATTAGAAAGCTTCCAAAAATGACTCTTTCTGCAGGCAGATGGTAAAAAAGTGACTTGTTCTGTACCAACGTCAAATAAATTGTGCTAACGGGGGCAAAATTCCTGCCCGTATTTATACACACAGTTGTTAATTGTAAGAAACAGTGCATTGTACTGAAGTTAAACAAGCCCAGAAAAATTTTCCCTTTTATTTGGGAGCAGTAGAGTGTGGATGTGGAAATGGTAATATGTGTAGCGGTAATATAGGCAACAATAGTAGCACATCATGGAACACACAAGTCAGCAAGTAGATGTGTATGTTGCTATGTTGGGGTTTTAGTTGTAGTAATGGACACTGTGTTGGGGTAATGGTAGTGGCAGTAGGGGTAATGGTGGTGAGGATAGGGTTATTAGCAGGACCTCAGCTGGAGGTGTGGGAAAATCCTCATAGACCCATGCCTGATTCATTTTGACAAAAGTAAAGTTTTGTACACTGACGGAGGATGAGTTTGTCCTCTTGGATGTTATGATGCCATGCTGGAATCCCTCTCTAAGATAACACTGAAGGCTGGACAAGACAGTACAGGGAGAGCAAACTGGACCAGTTCCAGTCACTGTTCTAATCTTCCTCCCAAGATGTCCATGGAGTCAGGGAACACGGTATGTCCTAGGGAAAGGCCCCAGTCGTTTAGAAAATGAGACAATTTTAAAAACTTTTTTGAAAAAAAAAAAATGGACAGCTGTGCAAATGAATGTCATACAGTAAAATTAAATTTCGGTGAAGTCACGGTACTGCGCTATATTTCCATATTGACGAAACAATTTTTATGGCTGCTTACCTCTTAAAAAGTCCACCTGATGGCATAACGAATAATTAAATTTTGTGGATGAGAAAACAATTTTTCCAGATGTCTTATGTTACAGGGCTGAGGTTCAGTCCTGTTTTGATATCTAAAATTAGACACATGGTTGAGTAAGTAACATCACATCGCCATGTGATTCCATAGTTTTGACCCTGCCCCTTCCTGTGTTTATATTACAGGTACAATGAATTTGGGGTAGGCAGGTGTTAATATAGTAGCAATACTGGGGCATTCCTTACCCAGACCAGCTTCCTGTAAAGTTTTGTGTTATTCCTGGTGATACCAAGGCAACATATTGTAGCTGTGGTATAAACTGAGAACAATCCCACAAGCTAGGGTAAAAAGAGGAATATTGACCATTGTCATCAGATATTTGGCAACATATCGCCCTTTTTATAACATTAACAGATATTGCTATTGATAACAATTATTGATATTAATAAGCATTATCTCTCCTTCTTTACCTACCTGGTAAAAAGTCTAACTGATGGAATACAAAAGAATTCGATCTTAGAGAATTGCATTTGGGGGAAGGTGCAGAACTACTCCATTATGGACACCTGGCCAAAAGTCTGTGATGAGATATGACAAAAACTGTGGCTGATGGCATAAGGAAGAATTCAATTTTAGAGGAGAATTGCATTTTGGGGAAGGCACTAAACTGCACACTGTGGACTCCTCGCCAAAAGTCCAAGGAATGGGATATGTCAAAAACTGCTAGTGAT
The DNA here is from genome assembly GCA_033119425.1 of Bufotes viridis. Taxonomy (NCBI): domain Eukaryota; kingdom Metazoa; phylum Chordata; class Amphibia; order Anura; family Bufonidae; genus Bufotes; species Bufotes viridis. The sequence continues at coordinate 236,454,660 of CM065589.1, forward strand.
GGCATAGAGAATCTAATTTTAGAGAAGAATTACATTTTGGGAAAGGCATGGACTGTGCCACATTTACTACAACTAAGTGATATGGCAGCAACTACACCACAAGCAACTTGGGCAGGTGGGCGTTCATCTTCCACACAAGCTAATTGCTGGTCGCGAATAGTCTCATGGCCACACATTCCACTAGGGATGTCTCATGATGGAGGGAAGGAGGATGAGTCTGAGCAGAAGAAGAAGCTGACGATGATGATGACAAAGACATTGTATTGCTTGGAGTTGACAAAAGAGCAGGAGAAGAAGGGCAGACTTGTTCTGATTCAGAATGCTAGCCATTTCTATTTTCCCACAGGTTCCGGTAATGCCATCCGATATGCTGCAATAAAGCCCTGATACCTAAGTTTATGTTTGAATGCCCATGGCTTATTTTAATCCTGCAGATCTCACACATAGCTGGGGTTTTGTTTGCTGGCCTTGTGAAAAAAATAATAATAAACATTTGGGAGATACTCGCACAGAGTTAGCGGGAGCTGAGCTTGGCCTACGTCTACCACGTTTTGAGCCTGCACCCAGAGTATCAGTGGCATTACCAGTTCCCAAGCTGACCACAACAGAAGCACATCTGTCCCTGGCAGTTCTTTTGCAGGTTTTGGCCGCATGTTGCCTTCATTGTTTATTGCCGCTGTGGCCATCACCCTTCTTCTCTGATGTCCCCTCCCCAGCATTCTGATCTAGGGAGGCAATACTTTCAGAGGGGACATAGGGGTACTTACCGAGGTTGATTGTTATTAGTATTTGTGGGGTACAAAGAGGACTAGGTGGGGTTAGAGGCAAGTCTCAAGGTAAAAAAAAACCTGTTGCCTCAGCATTCTATGTGCATTCTTTTAAAGTTGGGAGTTATTGTCTCTACTGCTGTTTATGTCACTATCTAAATGCCACTGTTGTTTTCAGGGCCTCTGTCAAGTTGTGTCTAGAAGAACTCCCCTTCTGTTTTTGCACCCTGTATGCTAATAGATAGGATCATTACAGGGAAGAGGAGATGCCAGCACTTTTCAGTGGGCATCTCCTTCTCCATGGCTGTGGCACGTTCCAATCGCAGTGGACCATGTCACAGACAGGGAGAAGATGAGCAGTTTTTTCACCCTGGCTGTGACATGGTATTCCACCAAGGTATTCCAACAAGGTTTTTGACATTACAGCGTTCACTGTGTGCTAAAAATGACCTGACATCCTTATTCTGCTACTTAATGCGAATGTGAAGTTGTATAGTTTTTTTTTTTTAGTTTTACTACTACTAAAAATCTTTTCTTTTCATTGCCATATTCTGACAGCCATAACTTTATTATATTTCTGTCTACAGAGCTGTATGAAGGCTTGTTTTTTGTATTATGAACGATATTTTTTATTGGTGCCATTTTTGTGGTATATTATTTCATTTTTTTAGGGGAAAAAGATTTTTTTTTCATTACGGCATTTACCGTACAGGAATTTTAAAAAAAATATTTTTATAGTTCATAAAACATTATGCACCACCTATTAAGTTTAGTTTTTTATTGTTTATATATTTTTATATGTAAAAGTGGGAAAGGGGTGTAATTTAAACTTTTAATATATTGGTGTTTTATATTTTTATTTTTTAAACTTTTTTCACTTAAAAAAAAAAAAAGATTAGACCCCTTAGGGGCCTAATACCTAAGATTTTTTGATCCCCTATTCACCCTAATAGATCCCCTATTCAGACCTAGATCAATGGTGGCGAACCTATGTCAGAGCCCTTTCTGTGGGCACACGGCTCTATGTGGTCCATGCATAGGATTGTCACCCATACACTATTACTAATGAGTGCTTCCATTGTGGAGCACTCATTAGAACAGCTTTTTCCCCTCCCCCTCTTCTGTTTGTGTTAAAAAATAAAATAAAACTCACCTCATTCATTTGATCGTTCCACGGGGAACACTTACTAGTTTTTTATTGTTTATATATTTTTATATGTAAAAGTGGGAAAGAGGTGTGATTTTAACTTTTAATATATTGGTGTTTTTTATTTTTATTTTTTAAACTTTTTTCACTTGAAAAAAAAACAAAACTATTAGACCTCTTAGGGGCCTAATACCTAAGATTTTTTGATCCCCTATTCACCCTAATAGATCTCTATTAGAGTGAATAGGATTTTTACAGTCTCCATTCTGAGCTTTGCCTCATGCATAGCTCAGTATGGAGAAAGCCATGGCAGGCCTGGATCGCTTCAGTAGCGTCCATGCTGCCACGGCAACGTATTAGAGCCCTGGGATTTCACTGCAGGGGCTCCGATCAGAAGGCAGAGGGAGACGCATCCCTCTGCTCTTTTACTCATAGATGCCGCGATCAATGCTGAGGGGTTAAATGACCGGGCCAGCGCGATCACCGGCTCCTGTTACTGTGGGCGGGTGCCGGCTGTATGATACAGCTGGCACTCGTCATATATGGAGCGAGCCCGCTGCAGAGGCCCGCTCCATATATACCCTGAGGCAATATGATGTAACTGTACATCATAATGCGCGAAGGGATTAACATCATGTGCACCCCTAAACCATCGTCAGAAAGGACGTTATTGAGTCAGTTATTGGGTGGCAACTTTTTTGCACTCTGCACCTCAGCACTCAGCAAGGCTGAGTTGCTGTGGCTCCTAAACGCTTCCACTTTACAATAATACCACTCACCGTTGATGTTGGAATATCTAGGAGGGAATACATTTCTTGAACTAACTCTTTGAATGATAGCACCCTATTACAGTACTGCACTTAAATTCAGTAAGCTCATTAGAACAAAATAATATTTCATTAATTTTTATGAGAATTCAATCACTGGAAAGGGGCAGGCTCTATCCTCCTGATTTGGCTTCTTCCTGTGTGTAGGCGGTTGGCAAGTGGATGTGAGCAGTCTGAGAAGCCTGAGTCTTGTGGGCATCTACAGTCAGATTTTAGAGTGCAGAGAGAAACTCCAGGAAACTTTCCATACTAAGTGCGAAATAAGACTATTATTCAGAAGATTAAGCAGCCAAACCAGAGGGTGGGAGGAAAGGGACAGTGGAGATAAGAATATTGTTTTGGCTACTGGACTCCACAGCCTTTGGCTACGTTTCAAGGCCTCCTATCATACCAGAGGGACAGATTATGGGTCTGTCTTAGGATCTACACCCCACAGTGGGCATTGTAGAAAGGTTTTGTGAGCATTGCACTCTAAGGCTGGACTAGATCATAGCGTAGCTGGATATAAGAAAGTGCTTCTTGATAAGGTACTTGGAGACAGCCTGGAATTTAATAGGACCATTTAACTGTGCCTACCATTGAATCTGAATGTATGTGGAAACCACTGGTAAAAGCTTGTATGTGTTGAACTGCACTGGCTTCTCTTTTCCATCCCAGCTACTGGTTCCTGCCTTGCACCTCATGAACATTCAACATCAAGCTTCCAACAGGCAGGAGACCCCTATTCACTGTGCACGACCATCGCTACCGTGAATAGCCCCACCATCTGTCAATACTACTCACGTTCCTTCTCTCCACCACTCTCTTTTCCCCCACCAGACTGCTACATATCCATATATTATGCAAAATCACACCTAAACAATACAACTTGCATTTTTTCTTGAATGCTCCTTTTCTCATAATTTCACTTTCTTTTGCAGCAGTGTGGACTCCAGGGCTGCTTTTTCTATTATGCACTCATTAACAAAAATAAAATGTAAGTGATCACATTAACAGAGTAAAGGAAAAAAAATTTTAATTTAATTTAGAGGAGGTGCTAGTACCCTGTTGGCCCACTTCTAGGCTGGGTGTAAAATAAGATATGGTTGGGCATGGAGGCATGTAGGTTCCGTATGGCATCCTGTGACTTGTGTTGCCAACGCAAACGTCCCAGCTGGCCCCATAAATGCTCAATTGATGATAAATCTGGTGAGCCGCTAGGCCAAGGAAGTGGTGCAATCTGGTGGATACATTCCTGGGAAACCCTTCCTGTGTGTAGGTGACCATTATACTGCTGAAAAATGCCAGGTGAAAGCCCTACCAGTAGGGCTAGTAGGGGTGACCAACTGTTGAATGAGATAGCTCCCCAAATCATCACACCAGCAGTTGGGGAAGTGTGTCACTCCGCAGAAAAGGCAGGATTGATGTGCGAGGCCCCATACTCAAACCCAATGATTGTGGGATCCCAAACAGAACCTGGATTCCTCACTAAAGGCTATACAGTTCCAGTCTGTAGCAGTCAAGGTTTCTTGTTCATGACACCACTTCAAATGAAGGCTACAATGGCTGGCTGGCAATTGCAGGGCACGTAATGGGCATCACAATACCAAATTTCCTTCTACTAAGTGCCTGAAAATGGTCTGTGCAGAGACAAGAGTGAGTAATGAAGGTACCCTCTGTGCCTAGTGAAGGTACCCCCTGTAGGAGCTGCCCGTGCTTGTCTGTGGAGCAAACAATCCTCTCTATTGGTAGTCTGGGCCATCTAGAGCCTGTTTGACGTGTGTGCGTTTCCGTATGTAACCACTGCTCTCAACAGCTCCTAACAGTTGAATGACTTAGATCAGTGGTGGCGAACCTATGTCAGAGCCCTCTCTGTGGGCACACGGCTCTATGTGGTCCATGCATAGGATTGTCACCCATACACTATTACTAATAAGTGCTTCCATTGTGGAGCACTCATTAGAACAGCTTTTGCCCCTCCCCCTCTTCTGCTTGTGTTAAAAAATAAAATAAAACTCACCTCATTCATTTGATCGTTCCACGGGGAACACTCAACTGGATGTGCAGGACAGGACCTGCGCTCCAGCGTAATAACGTTTCGCAGAATTAACTGAAAGTAGCAGGTCCTGAGAAATGTCATCACGCTGGAGTACAGGTGTGATCAAATAGATGAGGTGAGTTTTATTTTTTTAATTTTACTTTTGCACAAAAAGAGTGGGGAAGGCCGCATTAATAATACTGTGGCCTTTAATGGGGGCATTATTAATACTGGGAGCCACTAATGGAGGAAAAATAATACTAGAGGGGCACTAATGGGGCATTAATTTTACTGGGGGCCTTATTAATAGTGGAGGCCACTAATGGGGCATTATTAATACTGGGGGCCAGTAATGTTGGCTTTATTAATACTGTGGGCCACTAATTGGGCATTATTAATACTGGGAGTCACTAATGGGGGCCTTACTAATACTGGGGGCCACTACTGGGGCATTATTAATACTGGGAGCCACTAATAGGGCATTATTAATACTGTGGCAAGAACCAATTTCTCATCAGACCACATCTGTACTCATTTATATATCTGTCTGAGACATAACTGAAGCTGAGTTTTGCAGCAATATGACATTATCTGGGTGCGCCATTTTTTTTATATCATTGAGTGTAGCTGAGGACACAAAGTTGTATCAATAGGCAGTAAAAGCCATTATGGAGACTATGGAGATTTGGATTTTAGTGCCCCTTCACTCAGCCTGTATACAAATATACATAGACACTTTTCTGTCTTCTCTCCACTCACTTCATATCTTTCAATCATGTCGTTTTACTACTAATATGTGTGTGTTACTACTGTTATTCATGTGTACAATTTAATTAGGCATAAATTGCACTTTACAGAGACTAAAAAATCGCTTAAATCATTGCTAATGAGTGTTCATAGTAACGCTCGTTAGCGATGATCTGGCTGTGTAAATGTAGCGCCGTTTACCTGATGAACGAGCGAAACACTCGTTCATCAAGTAATTGGATCGTTTGTGTGAACACAGAAATCCTAATTTCCCGAGAGCAGATCTAGCTGTGTAAACATGATCTCCTGCCAGAAAAGCCATGGCATTAGCGATCACTCCTCCCCATCTCAGGAGGAGATCGCTGCATGTAAATGTCTCCTCCACTAGCGAGCAGCAGATTGTCAGAAAAGGACCTTTCCCTCCCGACAATCTGCTGGTACATTGTCCCATCTAAAGGGAACTTTAAACAGGACATGACAGTGTAATGAGGTGGAATCTGACACCATCCAATCATTTCTCAGAGCAAACAAACACAATGGGGGAGGTTTATCAAGACTGGTTTTCCCATAAGCCTGTCTTGATTTACTGTGCACTGGAGTGAGTTGCGCCTAGTTCATTAAGATTAAATAATTTAGTTGCATCTCTGCCACTCCATGCGTCAGAAACGCGAATCTACAGCAGGAACAGTGACATCACATTCATCTCTCACAAGGCCTAGGCGCAGTTCAATCTCATTCAAGGGAATGGAGCTGAACTGCAATACCAAACACAGCCGTTATACAATGTACACCTCTGTGTGATCGCGAGAGCTCTGGAGAGTGCCACAGGTTCCTCAAACAGCTGATCGGTAGGGGTCTCAGGTGTCAGAACCCTACTGATCAGATAGTGATGAGCTATCCTGAGGATAGGTCATCAGCATAAACAAGTTGGAAAACCTCTTTAAGTGCGAGATAACATCACCTTTATGTATTCCGTTTTTGCTTTCCGAATCAATAAGACGGAAGTCAAAACGAAAGCCTTTAAGAGGCATTCCGTTTTGATCCGTCATAATAGAAGTCTATCCGAATCATAACGGATCCATCTGGTTCCCGTTATGCAAGACGACAGGACTTTTTTTCCGTTCTGCATAATGGAAATCAGACAGATCCTTTATGCTTTCCTATAGACTTCTATTATGACGGAAAGCAAAACAGAATGCCTTTTAAAGGCTTCAGTTTTGCATTCCGTCATAATACAAGTCTATGGGCAGCATAACGAAACAAGGATGGATCCGTTATGATTAGAGATGAGCGAACTTCAAAAATTAGTTCGGCGTTCGGGTTGGGGTGATCCAGTGCTGAGCCACGCCCCCTGCACTGTTTACATGATGGTGACGTCACCCCAGGTCCTTCGGCTTTTCCAAAGTTCGGGTTCGTGGAAACCGTCCCTTATGGATTCCATATGCCGGGATAGTCCGCGGTAGTGGAATCCATAACGGGATGCGGCGATTACCCCAACCCAAATGCCGAACGCCGAACTAATTTTTGAAGTTCGCTCATCTCTAGTTATGATGCCCATAGACTTGCATTATGAAGGATCAAAACGGAATGCCTCTTAAAGGCTTCCGTTTTGACTTCTGTCTTATGGATTCCGTTATTTTCTGTTCTAACCATGTTATAACGGAAAACAAAAACGTTATCCATAACGGTGATGTGAACCCGCCCTTACTGTGTATTCTCGCGTCTTCATTTATTTCTCAATTTCTTACCCTATCAAGCAATGTTGTACACAGCTGTGACCCTGCATGTATGATCCTTCTTTACAAGTCAGACAGTCCATGCTATGTCTCTCAGAGCAAGTCTTACAGCTTCTATGACAGGGGACACAACGACTTTCATCATCTTCTGCATAATATCCATCAGGACAGGTGTCCACACAGGTGGCATCTGAGGAATCAGAAAAAATCAGACATCAGAGATGGCTGATGATGGTCTCTAGCATATGTAATGCTATCTAGCTTTTCTCATTATTAGTCATAAATCATAAAATCCCTTTCAAAATGTTCTCCTGGTATGCGACGGCCTTGAAGAGTTTTATCAATTCTTTTTATGATTATGTCAAGGGAAGCAGGGGGTTGGAACTCTATGTATGGTAAAAGTCACTATAAAGATATGTTACAAAATTAGGAAAAACTTTAATTGTATTGTACGGGGCTCTTATTGAGGGGGGGGGGGTAGGGAAAACACTATAAGTTAATAAAGTTATGGGGCGCTATGAAAAGGGATTTGGCTAAGGGTACTTTCACACTTGCGGCACAGTGACCTGGAACTGCCTGCCGGATCCGTCAATCTGGATGTAAACTGAATGCATTTGTAGACGGATCCGGATGCGGATCCATCTCACAAATGCATTGCAAGAACGGATCCGTTTCTCCACTTGTCATGCGGATAGACGGATCCGTCTTGTATTTTTCTTACAGTTTTAAAGGTCTGCGCATGCGCAGACAGGAAGGACGGATCCGTCCTTCAGGTATTTCTAATGCTGGATCCGGCAATAATACATTTCAATGTAAATGAATGCTGGATCCGGCATTCCGGCAACTGATCCGGCATTTTGGACGGAGATAATATCGCAGCATGCTGCGGTATTATCTCCATCCAAAACGCCGTTCAGTGACTGAACTGAAGACATCCTAATGCATCCGGATTTCTCTCCATTCAGAATGCATTAGTATATAACTGATCAGTTCTTTTCCGGTATTGAGCCCCTTTGACGGATCTCTATGCCGGAAAAGAAAAACGCTAGTGTGAAAGTACCCATAGAGGTTACATAATATGGCAAACGTATTTAAAATTGTATTATTTTTATGTCCATATATTGATGCAAATATATGCCTGCCCTAGGGGGGCATGAAGAGCAGATATGTGTCTAACATGCCCAGAGAGTTGTACCAAATGTATCAATGGGGCAATCTTTTCACTTTATTGATCAGTTTTTCGACACTTTGTACAAGAAAAGAATGGATGCATTGATAGAACTCAATATAATCTGTGGGTGATAGCTGCTAATAACGTCTTAAGAAGCGAAGACACAGCACTGCTTCTCAAAACACTATAAGCTCCAAAGATATAAAACGCCAGCTTGAATTTAAATCTAAGATATACAGGTCTCTCCAAAAAGTGTATAATAACAAGAAAGCATGAAACTGGGAAGAAACACTGAAGATTGCACTAATTTTCTGCATGTATTTAGACTCACTCAGAAGGAAGGATTTTGCTTTGCAGCTCAGGCAGTGATGGTCAGTGGCTCCCATACACCTGTAGCATTGCTTATGACATGGCACACAGTCCCCGTATTCATCTACATACTCATGACGTGTGCATGTCTTATATGCTACACAGTAGCCCTCTCTGTTTTTGTAAAAACCTTCTTTGCATTCGTCACAAATGTCCGAGGTATGGCAAACCTTGCAACTGCTGTCACAGTCTGAAAAAAAAGGATGAAATGATAAAAAATCAATACAATAAAAAAAACTAACTAAACAAAGGTATTACACACATACCAAGGTATTACACACATACTGTTTTCCACACGTTTTCAATGCAGAATCCGTGCCAAAAACACCTCTAAAAAGTCTTGTTTTTTTTCACGCTGAAAAAAACTGTGTAGATAAATGAGACAGCATGCTCTATCTTGGAGCAGATCCATGCTGATTCTCCCATTGAAATGAATGGGAAGCCGAAAAAAAAATAAAAAACGCAAAACACCACACCAAAACTGCACAGAAACTTAGCGTGGATTCCGTGCTGATTTTTTCAGAGTCTTTTTAAAATCCACTGTGTGAACATACACAAACACTGAATATAGAACTGCTATACCTTGACAATGTCTTTCCTCTGGTTTACTGAAGGTTCCTTGTGGGCATCCACCTAGACATTCACCATTATATAGGAAAAACTTAGGACTGGCACATTCCTCACAATCATCTGGATCAGGTCCACTGCATTTTGCACATAGGACATCACAAGGCACACAGCTGCCATCTTCACCATAATATCCATCAGGACATGAGCTCAGACATTTGTCTTCATGGAGAAAATAATTAGGCATGCATGCTGATAAGGAAGGGAACAAACCATATAATTAATTGTTATCATTTTTTATGTTTTCATGTTTCTATAATATTACTATTATTTTATTATTTTATTTTTATAAGTGTGCGGGGAACAGAAGAACCCAGCCCTATACTACAGATTAGATCCTCCTAAGGCCAGGCCAGCTTGTCCTGTCAATGAATCAATGGAAGGAGGGACGACAGAGCTGAGGGGCTAGGACACGCCCTTAGTGCACTTAACAGCTCATTTACATATTGAATACAAACAGTTTTCAGGCAGGTTTCAGTAATAAAGGCACCATTTTACTTTCAGCAAGACCTATGCTTGGTTTAATATTTCAAATCATGCAAACGACCGTAGCCTGTGTTGCAGTCAGCAAATTGTGGATCCGTAAAACACGTATACCAGCCGCGTGCGTTTTTCATTTTGTGGAACAAACAACCTGGCTTCTATAGTACAGTTCTATCCTTGTCCATTTTACAGACATGTCCTATTTAAAAAAAAAATTATTTTTTTTTTGGGGGGTTGGGGGGCATGAAATGGACATGTCGATGCAGAGAGCACACAGTGTTCTGTCTGTATCTTTTGCAGCCCCATTGAAGTGAATGGGTCTGCATCCAACCCACACAAAATGCACATTGGATGTGGAACAAAAATACGTTTGTGTGCATGAGCCCTCATGCTGACAGACTCCCTTGGGGCGTACAATTTACCACCACTGGAGAAATTAAGCATTGCAAATGAAGCAAGCACAGTGCTGATTCAAAGCAATGGATTTTCTGTAGCAAAGGACTATAACAAAGCGGATGTGTAACACTGATCCAATGAAGTGGAACACCCAGACCACTACCTCATGGGGTATTCTCTGTTCAAGTGACTTCTGACTCAAAGGGGTCAAGAGCACGAAGGGATCAGGCAAAATCTAGTCAGGAACAGGCCTAGGTCAGGCAGAGTATGTGCAATCTAATAAACAGTCAGGGTGGGCAGCTCAGGTTCAGAATGAATAACAGGCATGGTCAAACAGCAAAGGGTCAAAACCAGAGGCCAGGCAGAAACGGTACACAGAACAGGAAAACCTATTGCTCAGGCACCTTCCTATAAGCACGCACTCTATGTGTTGTGACAGGCATTGCCAGCAAGAAGCAGGCCTTAGCCTGATGACGTCAACAAAGGTCTTTTTACTTTCAGGTCCTCAAAGAAGAAGAAAGAAGACGAGCTGAGCTGCGCGATCAAGTGGATATGGTGAGTTTTTTATATTTTTTTTAACCCCTCCATCACTATTTTACTTAACATTCTGAATTAAGAATGCTATTATTTTCCCTTATAACCATGTTATAAGGGAAAATAATAAAATCTACAGAATACTGAACCCGAACTTCTGTGAAGAAGTCCGGGTTCGGTTTTGGGTACCAAACATACAGATTTTTCTCACTTCTGTGCAAAACGCATTAAAACGCCTTGCACTCGCGCAGAAAAATCGCGCATTTTCCCGCAACACACCCGCATCATGTCCGGACCTCACACGTGACGCCCATGTGAAAGAGGCCTAACTGCATCACTAGACAGATGATTCAGGAAAACAAGAATAAGCTGTCAATGTGACTGTATAATGAAGATACAGTATGTAAAAAATGTCCAAGATAAAAATATCCCTCTAACCAAGTTCTGCATGGGGTGAGGGTCATTTGTCTCCATCAACATGGTCTTTATAGAACAGAGGAAACAATTCAGTGGCAGTACCTGTGCAGGTTTTTTCATCCGCACATGACAGGCAGTCAGGAGGACAGTGTATGCAGATGCCTTTAATGTCCGTGAACTTGGCTGGGCAGGTACTTGTACACGTTGCTTCATGTAGTACGTTAGGAGCATGGCATGATAAACAATAATTTACAGCTTTTTCACATGTTCTGCAGTCCTCATGGCATTCTGTACATCCCTGTCCTTGGCCAAAGAAACCTCTGCAACAAGGAATTAGTGGAAACATGAGATTTACATTATATAATAATATTTAAAGGGGTTGTCTCACTTCAGCAAACAGAATTTATTATGTAGAGGAAGTTAATTGAGGCCACTTACTAATGTATTGTGATTGTCCATATTGCTTCCTTTGCTGGCTGGATTCATTCATTTTTCCATTACATTATACACTGCTCGTTTCCATAGTTATGACCACCCTTCAGTCCATCAGTGGTGGTCGTGCTTGCACACTATAGTAAAAAGGATTATCCTATGTGCGCTTCAACGGTCCCAGCAACCAGAGAGGCTGTTGCTTTTACTAGAAGGGTGCAAGCACGACCACCACTGATGGATTGCAGTGGTCATAACCATGGAAACGAGCAGTGTATAATGTGATGGAAAAATGCATCCAGCAAAAGAGGCAATATGGACAATCAGTAAGTGGCTTGTATTAACTTTCTCTACATGACAAATGCCACTTGCAGAAGTGAGACAACCCCTTTAATTTAATTCACAAAGAAATCCTACTTAGGGTGCATTCACACGGCCGTGTGTGACATCTGTGTTGCATCCGTTTTTTTGTGCGGATCCATTGTAACAATGCCTATAACTTGTCCGCAAAACAGACAGGAATAGGACGTTCTATCTTTTTTTGCGAGGCTAAAGAACGGACATATGGAGGCTGAGAACGCACGGTGTGCTGTCCGCATTTTTTGCGGACCTATTGAAATGAATGGGTCCGCATCCTATCTGCGAAAAATGCGGATTGGATGCAGACCAAAAATACGGTGGTGTGAATACACCCTTAACCTAATGTCACTGCAAAGGAACTTTAAGGAATGTCATATGTTGTATGGACAGCAAGATGATGTTCATGTATACTGCTAGACTGAATTTTGATAGAAATCCCTTCAGCCTGCTATGCTTTTGGACTGTATGAAAATCAAATACCTGTGAAAAAGGCTGTGCAGGCCATTGACATTGCACGACCACCACCACCCCATTCTAGTGCTTGGCGGGGGTCCCAGCAACCAGACATATGAACTGTCAATAGATGATAAATGGCCATTGTGGGACAGCCCCTTTAAAGAAGACCCATATCCTTTCCTGACATGTCTGTTTTAGTAACTACTTGAATTCCCCATGTAATAACAATTCTGTAGCATCTATTCCTATGACTGTTGTATGATTCATTTATTATTCCTGCTAGAAGTCTTGAATGAGTTACAAGCACTTTGCAATGAAGGTCCAGATGGGTGTTCCTAGTTGGGGGACAGGGGTTGTCCCGGCACAGTCTGACACTGGTAGCACTGATTGGATAGTGTCAGACTGTACAAGGACACACCCCAACTGATAACACCCATCTGGACCTTCACTGCAAACTGCTAGCAATTCAATCAGAACTTCTAGCAGGAATAATAAAGGAATGGCACATCATAAGTATAAAAATATATGCTCCAGATTTGTGATTACAAGGTGGATGCAAGTAGTTACTAAAGAAGATATGTCAGGAGAGGTTGCAGGTCCTCTTTAAGTATGACAGTATTTTTCAATGAACATCAGTGGATAGACTATCCTGCTGTGTGAATTACACCTGCATATGTTTTCAGAGTATGGTGGTTACCGGTATATCTAGAAGGAAAAACCTGCGTCCCTTTTGATAGTGCTGAAGTGGGGAAGATGGGTGCTGGTCCTCAGACCTGCAGTGTGGGGTGTAAGCTCATCTCCTTAGTTTGACGGGACAGTGGACTGGCAGGGTTCATGATGTTGGAGTTATTCTTTTATTAATCTGAAGGTCCAGAAAACTTATTACAGTAAAAGTATGTGATGATCTTACTCTGGGCACTTCTTATAGCATCTCCCATCATGTAGGTATCCATATGTGCACTTAAGACATCGATTGTTTTCATCGCACATTTCACAATCCTCTGTGCACTTCTCACACCGCCTGTCCTTTGTATTGCTGAACGTTCCTTTAGGACATGAAAAAATACAATCTTCCTCATGCAGATATGTCCCTATGAGAAAAGTCACAAGAGAAACATACTTTTTATTGAAATTCTAGAGAGGGAATATTAGCACAAAACAGCTTCTAATCTCCCTAACCCTTATATACATATATACTGTATATACAGATTGCATTCGGAAAGTCTTCAGACCCTTTCAATTTTCACATTTTGTTAAAAAAAAGTTCTAATTTTTTTGATCATTCTGCATTCAATACCTCATAATGAGAAAGTGAAAACAAAATGTTCAAAATCTTTGCTAATTTATTGAAAAGAAAACACTAAAATATTGCATTGACTTAAAGAGGACCTTTCATCTGAAAATGCAAAGACACGCCCGGGAGAACTTTTGCAGGCCCGCCCAGTTGAGCCGAATAGCTCATTAGCATGGAACGCGGGAAATATTGCAGGGGGCACCGCGGACAAACGGGGGCACATAGTGAATAAAGATCAACTGAATAAGCACCACCGGGGGCCGGCCAGTAAGGGTATATCTTTATTTTAACTTGCATTTTCAGGTGAAAGGTCCTCTTTAAAGGGGTAGGCCCATGAAAAATATTCTACAGTTTTCAAACCAGCAACTGGATCTGAATACTTTTTTTTAATTGTAATTAGAAATTTAGCTACTGAGTTATTCAATAAAATGTATCTGTATAGCGCCACCTGCTGTTTTTTTTCCTTATTTCTCTGACCCGCTCACTGAGAAGGCCGCACATGCTCAGTTTCATCCTTCAACTGCCTGCTGAGCTGTGATAGGGAGAACATGAACACGCCCCCTTAGCTGCAGCAGAAAAGACACTCCCCTTGAGCTGTCAGCTTGATATAAATCTAGCAGAACAATGAATGGGGAGATCTCTGGATCCATGTGAGGTACAGGGCTGGTTATAGCTTTGTTAGAAAGAGATTGCCATGTACATATGATGTCTGATTTTCATTTTTTACATTATTCATGGGATATCCCCTTTAAGTATTCAGATCCTTTACTCAGTACTTAGTTGAAGCACCGTTTGGGATTTTCTACCATTCTGCTCTGCAAATCCTCTTAAGCTTTGTCAGATTGGATAGGGACCATCAATGGACAGCCATTTTCAAGTCTCCCCAGAGATATCTGATTTTAAGTGAGGGCTCTGACTGGGCCACTCAAGGACATTCACATAGTTGTCCCTAATCCACTCCTGTGTTTCCTTGGCTCCGTGTTTAGGATCATTGTCTTGTTGGAAAGTAAACCTTTGTCCTAGTCTGAGTTCTAGAGCAGACTGGCTCAGGATTTCATTAAGGATATCTCTGTATTTTGCCCCATTCCGCTTTGCTTCAACTCTGACCAATCTCCCTTTCCCGGGCCCAGCCACTGAAAAACACCCTGACAGCATGATGCTGCCACTACCATGCTTCACTGTAGGGATTGTATTAGGTTGTGCTTGCTCCTCTAAACATGACGCTTTAAAGTGAGACCAAAATGTTCAATCTTGGTTCCATCAGACCAGAGAATCTTGTTTCTCACAGTCTTTAGGTCCTTTTGTGTAAAGGAAAGTCTTCTTTCTGGCCACTCTACCATAAAGCCTAGATTGCTAGAGTGCTGTAGTGATGGTTGACCTTCTGGAAGTTTCTCCCATCTGCATAAAAGATATTTGGAGTTAAGCCACATTAACCATTGAGTTCTTGGTTCACTATCTTACCAAGGCCCCTTTTCCCCTGATTACCAAGGTTAGGTGGGGTGCCCAGCTGTAAGAAGAGTCCTGTTTGTTCCATTTAAAGTGGCTCTGTACTTTCATTAAACTTTTGATATGTTATCGGGACATCTCAAAAGTTTAGATCAGTGGGGGGTCTGAGCACTGAGACCCCCACAAATCTCTACAACATAGGTAGTGAAACATACTCGATAGAAAGTCCATGGTCCTCACTTGCTCCTGTCTCATGCAGGGAAGAGAGAGAGTGCACTAAGAGCACGATTCTCTCCCCTTGTTCTAGAGATCATGGTAAACTTAGCACTCAAAAGTTTAATTAAAGTACAGCGCCACTTTAAGAATTATGGAGGCTGTAAGATATTATCTGTGGGTCTGCCTGTTGTCTTAGTCATACATCGTATATTTCTACCTTAGCTAAAGAGTTAAATTGAATACTAACATACTGTTGCTAAGAAAATAGTGCTCCCATGTCATTGATTAAAACACGTTTTCTGATTTAGACGAGCTAGTTATGAGATCATGGATTTATATTTATGTCCTCTATAGCTTCTTTTAGATACTTGATTATTGGACACTTGGCAGCTTCTTTCGTTTTTTGGCAAACAAGCACTTTCAAGGATAATGGAATCAGAGGACCACTAAGTGGTACAACAGCTATTGCCCCACCACCAACTCGGTCAGGTGTGAGTAAAGCTTGTACACCAGTGGATTGGTGGGTGTGTAGTGTTTCCTGGCCACACATTCCATTATTAATGGCTGATGATGGAGCAGAGTCAGTGGAGGAGCAGGAGAAATAGTAACTGATGATAAGGATGGCAAGTACAGATGAGCGAACATTAAAAAAAAGTCCGTTGTTCGGCGTTCGGGTGGTGGTAAGTCGCGCATCCCGTTATGGATTCCACTATAGCGGCATATGGAATCCATAAGGGGCGGCTGCCACCAACCCGAACTGTTGCACAGCCGAAGGACCTGGGGTGACGTCACTGTCATGTGATCAGTGCAGGGGGCGTGGCTCAGCACGGGATCAAATCCATAACGGGATGCGCGACTTACCACCACCCGAACGCCGAACAACTGACTTTTTTTTAATGTTCGCTCATCTCTAATGGCAAGGACACTGTACTGCATATGGATGCGACATGGCTGCCGCAAAAGAGACTGGGAGAAGGAATACACCCTTGTTGTATATATGATGTATGCTGTACTACAGTGTGAAGCCATTACAATATTGTGCTTGCACTTAGATGTTTACATAGTTTGCATGCCAAAGTTAGTAAAACAATGCATAATCCACAGATGCCAAGTCGCTTTTCTTGTTTTTGTATTCTAGCCAATGGAACTATGCCACAAGCCTCAGGGGGGATGCCCCCTCTGATGTACTCATAAACTGCTGTTTGGACAAGGAATCTGACCTTGTGTCACATAGCCAAGTTTTCTATAAGCGAAATCACCTCTACTGATGTGATGATGAGCCCCAATTAAAAGTTAAATTTTCTATGAAAGAAATCATTACAGAGACACAGTCAGGTGTGTGCTCTAGTTTTAGCCCAAAAGGAGTGACATTATTACAAAGTTTCTCGCAGGAGTGAACACAGGACATTCAGCCTTGAATTTAGAGCATTCTGTTCTAGATATTATGAATAACAATGCAAGCATCAGCATGAAAATAATTAATTATAAGAAATTAGGCTGGACAGAAATGTATGACAAATAGACTAAAAAAAATAAAGTAATTATTTTTACAAGCCGCTGATACTACCCTCTAAGATGGCACTGAGAGACCCTACCGCACCCCCAGCAGCCATCTTAACTAAGGTAACTTCTTCACCAGCGGCCATCTAAATTAATCCAATTTATGGCCTGGCTGCCATCTTAACTCCTGTAACTTCCGGCTGGCCCAGCGGCCATCTTAACTGAGGGAACTTCCTGCCCAGCAGCCATCTTAGTTACTAGTATTTTTCCTGATACGGCTACAAACACGGAAAAAATACACAGATCTAAGTAGCATTACATAGAGTACTGAAATCAGTAAGTGCAGGATATACATATACCTGTAATTAGTTATTACTGGTAGTATTGTTTAATTGTCTAATTAGATAAAATGCCTTAACTTCTATGTTTTGTTTGCTTTACTAGGATTAAGTCAGCACTTGGAGGCAACCTCATCTCGATTTATAACAGGTTGTTGTGGTTGGTGCATATGTCCAGGACTCCAGGTCAAGTGAAGTACTTAGCCCTAGGGGTCCTGCCCATCTGCTAGAATCACAAAAGGAAGGGATTGTGATGGAAATGGTCTCCAGACAGATTCTGTTCTTTCTGACTTTCATATGATGCTGCTGAAGAATGCTAACCTTGAGATAAGATGCTGCAGAAGTAGTAAGGAAGAAAGAATGTAGACAGGCAGTGAGGGACATCAGCAAGCTAATGAAAGGTGTAGACGTGCCCCCCCCCCCAACTCCCCCCTTCCTGATCGTAAATTGAATCCACAGTAGTGAGAACAAGCATGTAGGGAAATAAAGGGTGGCTGAAATATAACAAGCTCACAGAACAGGCAGGTGTCTGGCTGTGAGCAGTAAGGAAAGTGTATAGAGGAGGTGTAGAGGGACAGAGAAAGTTGGGTTATGAATGTTATCATGATAATGTTAAACCATCTCCCCAACAGAGAAAGGAAAACGTAAGTCTGCCACCCGATCATGGTCCTGGGGGTGGATCTGCAGAATCTGCGGGACCCAGAACCAAGATTGGAGAAAGTGTTATGCTGTGTGTGGTACTCCTCGTCCACACCACATGAGAGGATTGTATTCTTTGTCGACCGTGCCTGGATCACTGTCCCCACAGACACCAATTTTTTAGGGATGGCTGGGGAGGCAGTGAGGATAACACAAAGACAGGTGAGGGGGAAAAGTTAGACAGTAATTAAAAGGAAAGAAATATCCAGCTCACCATATGCGTTTGGTGCACGGAGAGGACCGGACTCATCCCTTGTATAATCACAATAAAAGAAAAATTCTCCAGCATCCGTCAGTGTTGGTCTTTATTGTAGATCGGTTTTGAAGTACATACTGCAATCTTCACCATCCTCCACCACAGTTTAACATGTTTCAAACTCGAAAGTTCTTAGTCAGACTAAGTTAGACTTAAGAACTTTTGAATTTTAAACACTTTTATACCGATCTACAATAAAGACGACCAACATTGACGGATGCTGGAGAATTTTTCTTTTATGGGGAAAAGTTAGACCAAGATTAGGAAACAGGAAATCCAGTATCGACTGTGCCTTTAAACATTTTACCAGATTTAAGTCCAGCCCCAATGATATTCCTCACTCTGGGTGATAAAGAAGTAGTCCCGTTTTTGATTGATAATAGAGCAGTCAAGACAGTTGTGCACAGCAAACATGTCCTCCACTGACTTAATCTCCACGGACACCCGTTTTTGTGTAGGAGTGGATGGTGAACTGTGGAAAACAGTACACTCCCCTTTTAACCACCATTATAGGGTGTTAGATTTGCCCTTAACCACCTCCCGACCGCCTAACGCAGGAATGCGTCCTGCGGCCGGCTGGGATGTTCCTCCTAGACGCATCGGCGCGTCATCTCGCGAGACGCGAGATGATGCGCTGATGCCGCCCGCGCATGCGCAGTGCACGGCGGTAAAAGTTGCAGAAGAAGTTGGTCATCAGCCTGCCAGCCAATGATCAGCACTAAAAGATCGAATGAAAAGCCATATAACACATATTTATAAATACAATGTGTTAAATGGCTTCTGTGCTCTCTGCTGGGTCCTTTTTGTCGGTTGGTCCCAGCAGAGAGCACATGTGACAGTGAGTACACCAAGCACTACACTTTAGCTTTAGATCACCCCCCCCCCATCACCCAAATTAACCCCTTGATCACCCCTGTCAATCACTAGTGAAAGGGAAAAAAGTGATTAGTGTAAACCAGGCATGTCCAAACTGCGGCCCTCCAGCTGTTGCTAAACTACAACTCCCAGCATGCCCTAATAGCTGTAGGCTATCCAGGCATGCTGGGAGTTGTAGTTTTGCAATAGCTGGAGGGCCGCAGTTTGGACATGCCTGGTGTAAACTGTCACTTGTTTTTTCCACTAGTATTGACTATTAGGTTTAGTTTAGTTTTTAGGCCCCTTTAGTTAGTGCCCACCGCACCGCATTCGCTGATTAGTGTAGCATTAATCAGCATTGGTACTTTATAGTATCTGTAAGTGATCAGAACTGATCACAGTCAGATCTATAATAGTATTAGTGTCACCTTAGTCACCCTCCACCCAAAACACAGTGTTTGCCCGATCGGGTCTGATCGGTTGCCCACACGTGCGTTCACCGACACCCGCCCCACCGCAGTGGCAACATTTTTTTTATTTTTTATCACTGCACAATAAATACACAAGCGCTGCGGCGATAAAAAAAATCAGTTTTGATATTTTTTATCAATCTTAGTAGCTTCCTGTACTTCGCTAGCCTCCCATTTGTAAGACAGGCTTGCTTTTTTTCTTGGGTAGTCTCAGGGAATACCCCCTAAATTTAGTTGTCCAAATGGCAAGGAAGGGGTATTCTTCTGAAGAGGCCTACAGGCTTCTGACCCAGTCGGATGAGGAATGGGAACTCTCATCTGACGAATCAGCGGGTCAGAATACGAACCTGTAGAAAGCAGTGGCAGTCTGACCCAAAGTTCGCACAATGAGGTTGAGGACCCTGATACCACCAGGCGTACCCGGCCCGTGTTGCTAGACCACAGGTTGTGCAGGATCTGCTTCAAGGGCAGCAGAGTGGGGCTGGCGCTGTCGGATTACGTGGTGAGGCATACACCAGCAGCGCAGCCCATCCTGGACCTAGTACCAGCACTGCCGTAGAACATGGTGAAGTGGCGAGCACCAGAAGGGCAGTTGAAACTGGTACGGTGGCACGTGCAGTAGTTCCCCCGTCGCAGCCACCGCACAGACAGGCCCGTAGAACCCCTAGAGTCCCTGAGGTGCTGGCAAACCCTGATTGGAAGCCCCCGTCTTCACCCGCACCAGTAGTTCCCCCTTTCACTGCCCAGTCAGGAGTTCAGGTTGAGACAGCTCAGATCGGATCGGCACTGGGGTTTTTTGAGCTGTTCTTCACTGCGGAGCTCTTTGAACTAGTCGTGGCAGAAACAAACCGGTATGCCACTCAATTTATAACCCGTCCAAGTTTCTGAAATTAAAACTTTTCTGGGCCTTCTCCTCAACATGGGCCTGACAAAAAAGCATGAATTGCGGTAATATTGGTCCACAAACCCAATTCATCACATGCCCATGTACTCTGCTGCCATGTCCAGGACACGATTTGAGACCATCCTGCGTTTCCTGCACTTTAGTGACAACAGCACCTCTCGTCCCAGAGGCCACCCAGCTTTTGACCGGCTCCACAAAATTCGGCCCCTCATAGACCACTTTAACACTAAATTTGCAGATTTGTATACCCCTGAGCAAAACATCTGCATAGATGAGTCCCTAATACATTTTACCGGGCGCCTTGGCTTCAAACAATACATCCCAAGCAAGCGCGCCCTGTATGGGGTCAAATTGTATAAGCTCTGTGAAAGGGCCACAGGCTATACGTACAAATTTCACGTCTGTGAGGGTGAAGATCAGACCCTGGAGCCGGTCGGTTGCCCTGACTACCTGGGGAGCAGTGGGAAGACAGCCTGGGACTTGGTGTCACCCTTATTTGGCAAGGGGTACCACCTTTATGTGGACAATTTCTACACAAGTGTGCCCCTCTTCAGGCATTTGTTCCTAGAACAGATTGGCTGCTGTGGCACCGTGCGACCTAGTCGCCGGGGCTTCCCCAAATGGCTCATTACCACCCGTCTTGCAAGGGGGGAGAGGGGTTTCTTGTGTAACGAAGAACTGCTCGCAGTGAAATGGAGAGACAAGCATGACGTTTACATGCTCTCCTCCATTCATGCAGACACGACAATACAAATTGAACGGGCAACGAGTGTCATTGAAAAGCCCCTCTCGGTCCACAACTATAATTTGCTCATAGGAGGGTGGACTTCAATGACCAGATAGTGGCTCCTTATTTACTCTCCCGCAGGACCAGACGCCGTTATAAGAAGGTGTCTGTATACCTAATTGAATTAGCTATGTATAATAGATTTGTTCTCTACAGTAAGGCTGGGAGAACAGGATCCTTCCTCAAATTTCAGGAAGAGATCATCGAGAACCTCCTGTATCCAGGAGGTTCCGTAGCCCCAACCACCAGTGTAGTGAGCCGAGTTTTTCCAGAAGTACCACACTCAGGTACACTTAGAGACGTAGGGACCGCAGGACACAGGTAGATTTTACACAAGGGTCTCTCAGGATACTAGGTTTTGAGAGACCCTAACACACATGGGTGCTAGTGTGCTACTGCAGTATCTCTTGAGTAGTGATGAGCGGCAGGGGCAATATTCGAATTTGCGTTATTTCACGAATATTTGAGCGAATATTCGCCATATATTCAAAGATTCGCAAATTCGTAATCTTCAGATATTATTTTCTTGTTTGTGAAAATTCGCATAAAAAACTAGCATAAATTAGCATAAAAATTCACAAAATTAGCATAAAATTTCGCATAAACTGGCATTTAAAAGATACCTTTTAAATACCAGCTTATGCGAATTTTTATGCTTATTTGTGCAAAATTTTATGCTAATTTATGTGAGTTTTTTATGCGAATTTTCGCAAACCAGAAAATAATGTCTTGCTTGCGAAAATTTGCATATAAAAAATGTGCATAAAACGAATATTCGCAATTGCGAATATATTTTGCGATATTCTCGTGAATTCTCGAAGTGCTGATATTTGAGATTAAAATTCGCAATTCGAAAATTCGTGATCAACACTACTCTTGAGTATGGCAAATTCAGATGCAATATCTCAAACAGTCCGAGACTTTTTGAAAAAGGGGTTTTCAAGGAGATTTTATCCCCTTCTAACACTCTTTTGTACCCTGTGAAAAATAAAAGTGAGAAGGGCAAATCCACTCAGTACCAGATCGTACATGACCTAAGTGCTGTCAATGAAGCCACAGTTTGTGACAGCCCCATTGTGCCCAATACACACACCTGGTTTCAAGTTCCCGCTATTTCTACCCACTCCGCTGTGATTGACTTGGCAAATGTTTTCTTTTCAGTACACTACATTCAGACAGTTGGTATTTGTTTGCCTTCACACATGAAGCTAAAACAGTATACCTGGGTGGTGCTGCCGCAGGGGGCCCCAAACTCACCCAGTATGAATACAGCAGCCATATCACTCCTGTCCCTTTTTAGCTGATCATGGCTGCAAGTTGAAAAAAAAATATTCTAGTTTTGCTGGGGTGAAGCATATCACCTCTGAATGTAAGATGGCTGTGGAAGATACCCCTTTGCCCAGAAACATGAATGCACTGAGGACATTTTTGGGTCTTGTTTCTCATTGCAGACCTTGGATACACAAGTTTGATGCAGACTCTTTATGATTGTGGTAGATGGGGTGGTAGATATCTTTCATGCCCTGAACCTGGCAATATTGTGCTCTACCCGCACTGGGCCAATCAGATTATTACATTTAGTTTGTATTGTACAGAAGTAAATAGCCATGCTTCAGCTGTCCTTACTCAACTGCATGGCCAGCAACAACGCCCTGTGGCATATTATTCAGCCAGACTTGACCCGTGGCCAGAGGTGCCTTTTCTGCGTCAGAGCTATAGCAGTTATACAAGCCATGCTTGATAAAGGCTCTGAGATAGTCCTGAACCACAAAGTGACAGTACTTGTTCCTTATGAAAGTACAACCCAAAAATCTTTTTGTTGCCCGCCATTTGAGAATGCAGTGTTCCATTTTGTAGCCTGTCAATGTTACTGTCCAATGTAATACTTTGAATCCAGCCACCCTATTGCCGCTGGAGCAAGGGGGGAGGGAAGAGTTAGGGCACTTAAAAAACTTTTCTTCAAGATCCAGAGGAAGAGGCTCATGACAGTTTGCAGATGATGTTACGAGAGACAGTGGGATTTGACCATATGGTAAATCAGCCATTAGATAATCCAGATTATGTGCTCTTTGTGGATGGATCGAGGTATGGCTAGGATGGCAGGTACTACACAGGTTGGGCAGTGGTGACTAAACATGACACTAAAAAAGCATAGTCATTACCACCACACGTCTGCCCAAGAAGCGGAGCTAAGGGCTCTGGAGATGGCTTGCAGATACGCAGAGAAAAAAAGCAGCCAACATTTACGCTGACTTCAGGTATAGCCCATGACTATGTGCCTATTGTGAAGCCAGAGACTTCCTGACTATTCCAGGTAAACCCATTAAAATAAGGAAGCAGTGAGGTCTCTGATGAAAGCCCTCATGTCGCCAACTTCGTTGGCGGTGATAAAAACAAAGGTCACTGTAAAACAGACTCAGAGGAGGCAAAGGGAAAAGCCAAGGCAGATCAGAAGGCAACAATGGCTGCTAAATTACCTAGGTAGGCCCCTGCCTTAGTGGACACAGCTCAGGTCCCTGAAATCATTCCTCTTGTCTCCATGGAAGTTCTTAAGACCTTACAGAACC
This sequence comes from Bufotes viridis, assembly GCA_033119425.1. Lineage (NCBI taxonomy): Eukaryota > Metazoa > Chordata > Amphibia > Anura > Bufonidae > Bufotes > Bufotes viridis. The sequence goes on from CM065589.1 coordinate 236,478,475, forward strand.
AGGTGGATGGTGTTTCTTGTTCCCCCTTGTGTGACTGCTGATGCTGGCTCAAAGAATATGGATTTTAAATGAGATAGTAAAGATAGATTTCTGGGCCATAAAAAAAGTTGTGTAAAAGGAAGAACAAAGCAGTTACAGCCCGATACTTCCAGCCCAGTGATCCATTGATAGTATTTCCCAAAGATTTCCCAGAGATTTTTAGTGAGATAGGGGATAGGTGAGAATCTGACTTCCCATTGTATAAGTCCATTAGGAGGGAGTCTATCCAAAAGGGATAGGCTGTCTCCAAAGTGGTGAAACAACCAACAGGTACAATGGGATGGATTGTAAAACCTACTTAGATTAGGGACAGCGTTAGAGATGTGGATATCACTCTTGATTAAGTAAGATGGCCCCCAAATCCTCCAGCATTTAGCTAATGCCTTATTCACTTAAGTTCCAAGAGGACTCTCCTCCCAGATGTGTCATATATGACGTATGCTGTACTGCTGTTAGTGTGAAGTCATCACAATATTGCGCTTGCACTTAGATTTTTACATAGTTTGCATACCAAAGTTAGTAAAACAATGCATAATGCGCAGATGCCAAGGGCATTGTTTTTGTATTCTAGCCAATGGAACAATGCCACAAGCCTCAGGGGGGATGCCCCCTATGATGTACTGATAAACTGCTTAACTTCCTTGAATAAATGAGAACTGCTTTTGCCTTTGCCTGGTGTCAGTGTGGGTTCTTCCATGCATGTAAAATGTTAGGATCAAAACTAATATGGAGCAGCAGAGCAAACGAAATTAGCCCTGATTGACGGCATCTTCAACACTGTGATAGAGCCTTGGTGCCTATGTCTGTGTTTGAATGCACATGGTTTATTTTAATCCTACAGATCTTGCACTCAGCAATGCTATTGTCTTCCGGCACGGTGGAGAAAAATTGCCAGGCGAGACATACTTGCACAATGTGCACACAGCTAGTGGCAGCCATGCTTGGCTTAGGTCAGACTTGAACCTGTGCCCGCAGTATCAGCAGCAATAGTAATAGCTTTTTGTTAGACACTACTACATGACATCCTTCCAGTTAAAAAGCTGAAGACAGAATGGTGTTCTATGACTTTTCCAGCAATGTATCTTACTGAATTCTGCCCTTGATTGGCGGATCCACGCTTCCCCCATTTATTCCTAGTGTCATGTGATCCTCCATCTTCTTTCTCACGCGTGATTTTTCCCCACCCATATTTACAGTAAACTGGCACTGGGTGCCATTTTTATATGATTAGTCCAAAACGAATCGCAAAATGCTTGGATTCGTTTGGCAAACAAATTTTTCGGAAATTTGTAATAAATTCATGTCACTTTATGCAAAAGATGCAAAACCAGACACGGTTTCTGAAATGAAGCAGCCATGGCTTTCTAAACCTTGAAAATATACAAATCTGAGGGGTCAGCTGATTGGCGCAAGGCAAATGTGGTGCCCATATTGTGGGTGTATTCATCTGCAAACACCACTTCAACGCTCTATACATGAAAGCCTAAACTTACATGACCCCCACTGTCTATTGTAGCCCTTGTCCTCAGCTACCATCTGCAATACACTAAACCTACTGGGGACTGCGCTCGCAATTTACTGTATGAATCCCCACCCCAGAACGGTGTGCCTGCGTGAAACTGCAGCGCACACACACTGAGATAGGATTTGTGATAAGTGATGGCTCAACACGTTTCAACATGAGAGTATCATGAGGAGCCCATACAGTGATAGAACAATCTAAGGCAGAGAGACGTGACCACACGTGTGGTGCGGCATCCGGCGCTGGTATGGAACAGAACAACTGGCCCAAAATAGAAAAGTACTATCCTTGTCCGTTTTGCATACAATAGTAGGATATGTTCTATTTTTTTACAAAACGGACATACGGAAATGGAATGCACATGGAGTAACTTCCTTTCTATTGCGGACCCATTGAAATGAATGGTTCTGCATACAGTCCACAAAAAAACAGAATGGACACGGAAAGAAAATACTTTCGTGTGCATCACCATTATTTTTCCATTCTTCTAATCTGTTAGAACAGAAAAATAAAGAAAGAAAACGTATCCTTATATAAAGGATACATAAAAAAGGGTACTGCATGCAAAACTTTTATTTCCGTCTAAAAAAAACGGATCTCAGATGATGTGAACTCTCCCTTAGAAAGGCTACAAGAATCCATCAAACTGCAAATAGAAAAGGATATACTATGACCTTACCTGAATGACATGAAGTACACGCTATAGATGATGTATTGCAGGTCATACAACTGTCATCACAGGGCTGATATTCTTTTTCATATTCTGTAAAAAAAAAATGTTTATATTAAAAGTATGTTTTATGTGACAAGTATAATTGTGACCAATGTAAAACAAGTGTTTAGTTGCATTTTTTGAAAAAAAGGGCCATATGTACTCCAGCGGGAAAAATAAAGATATTACAAGGTGCCCACCAGGCCTGTTTTTACTGCAGAGAAATTAAAATTTTCTATCAACTACAGGAGGCAGCACAGAAACGGCATTTGCTAAATAATTAAGCACTATTCTCTGTAAAAGCAGTGGGGGTGTAGCCGTTTACAGAGACAAATCCCACCCTGGACAGTTAGGGAGAAATTTATTGTTTCCCCCAAGCCAGTTTTCTGGCATTAAAAAGTTGCTAAACTTTTTTATTTAGCAACTTTTCATTGCAACTCTTTTTTTGTCGAAACTGGCATTTGTATACCACCCAAAAAAAGGGGGAGAGATGAGGATGTTGTGTGTGTGGGGCATCAGCCCTGGCACATTCATCAATATGTACGACAGAAACTAGTGTTAATATTTAACTGAAATCTTCAGGCCCATTAAGACTGACACAGCATGCGTTGGTCTTGATAAATCAGGGCCTAAGTCTTGATGGGCCCTGCACCCCCAAAGAAGTCATTAAATTTATGATAAGTAGCGGGCCTCGTCATAAATTAAATTACCCCTCCAGTAGTGAGACCTGCTGTAGATTTCAGTCATCATTTACATCAATTTCTCTGCTGGGGCCTCACCATGCCCCCTCTTGAGAAACCTAGCCATGGTGCCGTAAAAATGCCAGTTGCGACTAAAAAATTCACGATGGCATTTAAAAAGTCACAAAACTGAGTTTTATGACTCTTTAACACCATAAAGCTGGCGTGGGAACAATGAGAAATTCCCAGCTCACAAAGTGATATTAGCGCTGTGTGCACAGAGCCTAATTTTGAGCAAGGGACAATTCAAACCAGTTGACATTTAGCTTGGATGTTGTGTCAGATCTTCAAAAGCAGAAATCTTAGAGCAGGGCCAAAGTGTTTTAAGCACTATAGAGCCCTTCTATTCTGAAAACCATATTATACCTACTTTTATACCAATATATCACAAAATCATTCACAAAGTGAACAAAGTAAATTGTAGCAGTAAACATGTGTCATACATAGCTTTGCCATTTTGAAAGCCCGTAAATATGCCCATTATATCGATGGACTGGCTATCCGATGGATAAATCATCCATTTATGTCTGACCATTTTAGTTTTACCATACACAAACAACAATATGATACATCATAAAAAAAACTGTCTGAACAGTTAGTTGGCCGGACACTAGATGGCAGTACAGTTACATCAAACAATATTAAGGAAGTGTTTAGGTTTATAATGGTGATACCAGTTAAAAAAACCTCAATGGCAGGGAATCAGATTCCATGGACCTGTAATAGGTAATAGAATTAAGTGTGTTGTTGCTTTATTAACTTTATACCGAGTGACTGGCACAGTCAAAAGTACCGATACTATTGTCCCCTAACCAATGCAACTGCTACACCAGGGCAATTTCTACAACCCTGGCATACCTTTCTGTAGTCACTTTTAAAGATCCATCACTCATTTACACTGACAAGACTAATGACAAATATTCAATCCATATGTTATTTCAATATTATGTAAGGGATATGCATAATGGGGATTTAGGGCCTGAGGAAGGCTTGGTGACAATCCTTATGAAGACTACACAAGGAGGGGATTTTTTGTATTTTACTTGGTGCTCTCATTTATAACCAGGAGCATAACATACCTGTACTGTATATTTTTCAGAGTAAGAACGTATTTGGGGAATTATCATGTGTAAATATACAGTGCTCATGCAATTAAAGGCATATTTGGAAGATCCTGTGCCCTAATGCAGATTAAGTCCCCCACATACTTTGTGCCATTTATAAAACTGGTGTCTTCTTATGAGGCAGGAGGGCCACTGGGCCCTTGAAGCATGACTGCTTGAGTGTACCAGTGCCCCGTGAGCTATCACATGCTGATGCAATAAAATAATAAAAGAAAAAACTAATTGTAATAAAAAAGTCAGTCTGCATCTCACCCAATTTATCCAACTTCTGAGTCAGAAAAACTGGAACAAGTGCTTCATACATATGGCTCTCATTCTGATCCCTATATTTCTCAATGCATTTCTAACAGACAAGGCGCATAAATACACTGATAAATCTCCCCAGTCTCACCATGTGTGAGACTTCCCTCACAATGTATTATAAAACTGTCTGCCTGAAGCCACCACTAGGGGGAGCTCAGGGCATGGGAATTATTACAGTTGCTACTGATTGCAGTGGAAACTGTAAAATAATTCTTTGCACTGAGCGCCCCCAATGGCAGCTGCATAAAAATGCAGTGTTTTTATGTCCGTAACAGAAGAAAGATTCAGCACAGGCCTTCCTCCCTCTAGGCCCCATAGTGGTTGCATGGTCTAGCTCCTTTTAAGGTACACCACTGCATACAATTATTTTTGACAAGTACTACATTGGGGTTGACATTTGCTGACTGCTTTGCCTGTGTCGATACTAAGAGCCTTTGAGCAGGCTGAAATTAGTTTCCTATCTTATGGAAGAGAAGAGAAGAGAGAAGAAGAAGAGAATTTCTGTAGTATGTTTTTGTAGTTTCCTATCTTATGGTCTTAAGCCACCACTAGGGGGGTGTTCAGTGTGTAGGAATTTATACAGTTACTATTGATTGCAGTGGAAACTGTAAAAAAATCTCTTTGCACTGAGCTCATCCTCATGGCAGCTGCATGAAAATACAGTGTTTTTTATGTCAGTAACAGAAGAAAGATTCAGCAAAGTCCCTCCTTCTTCCAGGCCCCATAGTGATTGTGTGGTCTGACTCCATTAAAGGTACACCACTGAATACAAATACTTTTGACAAGTACTACATTCAGGTTAACATTTGCTGACTGCTTTGCCTGTGTCCACACCAAGCACCTTTGAGCAGGCTGGAATTAATTTTCTATCTGCCAGCCTGAAGTCACCACTAGGGGGTGTTCTGCACTCAGGAACTTATACAGTTACTATTGATTGCTGTGGAAGCTGTGAACATCTCTTTAAACAGAGCACCACCTAGTGGCAGCTGTACAAAAATGTAGTGTTTTCATGTTGGTAACAAAAGGAGGAATTCAACACTGACCCTCCTCCTCCCAGGCCCCATAGCAGTCACATGGTTTGCATGTCGTTTCACTCCATTGAGGGTACGCCGCCACATGCAATTGTTTTTGACAAGTACCATGTTCAAGTTAAGACTTGCAGACTGATTTGCCTGCATCCACAACAAGCACCTTTGAGCAGTCTAAAATCAGTTTAACATCTCAACTGTAAAACCAACTTCTTGCCGCCCCTGCTGGGGAACCTGAATTCAAAGTTGTGCTAGGGTTTTGTAGAACTTTGGTCAGTTTCAAAGAGGGAATAAGAAGATAACCTTGAGTATATATGCTGGAGGAGATTTCCATCAACAGAGACTTCAATTTTACATCCTGCCTTACAGAATTGACATCTGGAATGTGATCAATAACTATGACCCGTACCACTATTTTCATAATCCATACAATGTATATTCAACACGCAGTTTCCTTTTTTTGTCCATATTAATATGCGATCCCATCTCCCTGACTGTAGTCTTCACAGTGCACTTGTCAAACTGAAGAAATACTTTCTGTTTCATGTACAGAAATTATGAATACTATGCCCTGAGCGGACAAAAAAAAATACCCATTTCAATTTTTGCCTTCTCTGGCTGGACAAATGAAGGACGATATAATGCAGTGTGCAGTATATCACTTGAAATAACGGAAGACAAGTGATATTAAAGGTTGCTTTATCAAGGGGTACTAAAAATGTGCTAGCTGCGGTAGGGGCATGAGATGTACTGACAGGCAGCTTTACCCAGAACTTACATATTAAAATATATATACTTACATACCATTGAGTATAATTATAACAATTAAACATAATTTAGAACCTTTTCTAGTCTGAGGGCCACACTGTCTTATTGACCAACTCTCAGACACCGCAAAAAGGGGTTATTCCATGTTAATAAACATCATCCAGTACATGGCAATCTCTTTCTAACAAAGCTAGAACCAACCCTGTACCTCACATGAATCCAGAGATCTCCCCATTCATTGTTCCAGATTGTGCTAGATTTATTTCAAAATGGCAGCAGGAGAAGTGGAGGGAGGGGGTTGAACAGCAACAGAAGATATGGCAGGTGGCAGTTGAAGGTTGTAACTGAGCAAGTGAGGACAGGGAGATGAGGAAAAGAAACAGCAGGGAAACATACTTACAAAGAGAACACAGAGAATGCTATAAATCACTGATAACACCTCCCTGTGTACAACTATTTGTGAATAACAGCTATCTTTATACACACACTTACACAGAGAATGCTATCAATCACTGATAACACCTTCCCTGTGTACAACTATAAGTGACTGACAGCTATCTATGTATACACACTTACACAGAGAATGCTATCAATCACTAATAACACCTCCCCATGTACAACTATCAGTCACTGACAGCTATCTGCAGGCTTGGACTGGCCCACAGGGGTACAGGGGAATCCCCCGGTGGGCCCCTGAGCAAGGTGGGCCCCTAGTCTCCCACCCCCTGCACAAGTAGCACATAACACAGTAGACTTACTGCACTACATATATATATAATATTCACTGTACAACACCTCAAACAGCCTATGTACATATACAAAACTTGTTAAAATATTTATAAAATTTGAATGTATCCGTATGGTGGGCCCCCAAAATAAATTTTACTGGTAGACCCTAGGTACCCCAGTCCAACACTGGCTATCTGTGCATACACACTTACACAGAGAATGCTATCAATCACTAATAACACCACCCTGTGTACAACTCTCAGTGACTGACAGCTATCTATGTATACACACTTACACAGAGAATGCAATCAATCCCTGATAACACCTCCCTGTGTACAGATATCAGTGACTGACAGCTATCTATGTATACACATTTACACAGAGAATGAAATCAATCACTGATAACTCCTCCCCTGTGTACAACTATCAGTGACTGACAGCTATCTATGTATACACACTTACACAGAGAATGCTATCAATCACTGATAACACCTCCTCTGTGTACAGCTATCAGTGACTGACAACTATCTATGTATACACATTTACACAGAGAATGCTATCAATCACTGATAACACCTCCACTGTGTACAGCTATCAGTGACTGACAGCTATCTATGTATACACACTTACACAGAGAATGCTATCAATCACTGATAACACCTCTACTGTGTACAGCTATCAGTGACTGACAGCTATATATGTATACACAATTACACAGAGAATGCTATCAATCACTGATAACACCCCCTCTGTGTACAGCTATCAGTGACTGACAGCTATCTATGTATACACATTTACACAGAGAATGCTTTTAATCACTGATAACACCTCCACTGTGTACAACTATCAGTGACTGACAGCTATCTATGTATACACACTTACACAGAGAATGCTTTTAATCACTGATAACACCTCCACTGTGTACAACTATCAGTGACTGACAGCTATCTATGTATACACACTTACACAGAGAATGCTATCAATCACTGATAACACCTCCCTGTGTACAACTATCAGTGACTGACAGCTATCTATGTATACACACTTACACAGAGAATGCTATCAATCACTGATAACACCTCCCTCTGTGTACTCCAAAAATGCACCAACATTTTGTCACATTTTGTGACATAGAAGGCCACCTGTGACCCCCAGGGCACAGATTTTGCACCCCTGCTCATTACCCTGCTTTTTTTCTGAATGACTTTACTACCCCTGAGCCACTATCATTAAATTGCCCTTTATCCCTCAGTAGAGTTTCCAGGTGGCAGTTTTTGGTTCCTTTTGTCAACAGGTTTTATACTCTCCATCCAAGCGTTCAGGTTAACAGATACTCTGGTTAGATAGAATATTCTTAGCCATAAAGCATAGTGGCAGCATTCACACACTAGACTTTGTTAGTGAAGTTTCCCTCTGTTAGATCAATCTGGAGAAAGTAGGGCATCTAATGCTGTAACGCTGTAACTGATGGTGACAATATCACAGTGCTTTTCGGCAGCTTTTGTACATACTATATATAAGTGACTTGAAGTACATCCTATATGTTGGGATTTTGTGACAGGTTGGCATCCTCTAACAGGTTGGCATCCTCTAAGTCTGGGTTAGAAACTGAAGATTGAAGAAGCCAGGATCACACATTTCTCCAAATCAAGTTTGCTTCTTAACAGGGGCATAGACAGATCTCACAGGGACCAGTAGCAAAACTTACTATGGGCCCCACACCCCACCTAGTTTCCCAACATATGTACATCATTCTGTCCCAGGCAACCTAGAAGCAAACCACAATACCCCAGTTCTCTGTTGAAGTGAAAGAAATTTTAATAATCAGACTACCATTAAATGAACAGCTTGTCCCCCATAAACTGTGCCAGGAGACTACCCAACTCATAAACGAAGCTGCCAGAAGAATGCCTGAATATACCATAGAGTTCCATTGATTAGAAATAAAAAAAATATGCAGATAGTTCCCCCTATTCCAAAAGATTTACCTCCCGTGCCAGAAGTCTAGATCTCCCCCATTTTGGGAAAGTATACAAGTATGACTAAAAAAAGAAATCCGTACAGTATATGATCTGAGCAATGTAGATAGCGATTCAAAAGATTCAGTTAAACTAGTAATTTTATACATACAAATCTATCTTCTTTGTGAGCTCAATACACTGGCCCATTTGGCTATTATCGGTAATTGGCAGCATTCTCTATCTAAGTGTGTATACAGAGATAACTGTCAGTCATTGATAAGATGGTCTGCTTGGCTACCAAGCTCAGCAGGAGAAGATACATACGGTAAATGTATTAAATCATAAAACTGAATCTTTTCCTACAAAACTATAAACAGAGCCTTGAAAACGTATTCATACCCCTTGTACTATTCCACATTTTTTCACATTACACCCACAAACTTAAATGTATTTTACTGGGATTTTATGTGACAGACCAACACAAAGTAGAAAGTATGTGTCATGTGAAAATAAAATGACACATGGTTTTTAACCACTTAAGCCCCCCTAGCTTAAACACCCTTAATGACCAGGCCACTTTTTACAATTCTGCACTACACTACTTTACCCGTTTATTGCTCGGCCATACAACTTACCACCCAAATGAATTTTACCTCCTTTTCTTCTCACTAATAGAGCTTTCATTTGGTGCTATTTCATTCTTGCTGACATTTTTAAAATGACATTTTTCACTTTCTGTTTGAAAATTTGTCAAATAAAACTACATTTCTATATACATTTTTCTCAAAATTTATTGTTCTACATGTCTTTGATAAAAAAAAATGCAATAAGTGTATATTTATTGGTTTGGGTAAAAGTTATAGCGTTTACAAACTATGGTGCAAAAAGTGAATTTCCGGACTTTGACTTTCTGAGCACCTGTCCTGTTTCCTGACGTACTACAATGCCCAGACAGTAGAAATACCCCATAAATGACCCCATTTCCGAAAGTAGACACCCTAAGGTATTCACTGAGGGGCATAGTGAGTTCATGGAAGTTTTTATTTTTGTCACAAGTTAGCGGAAATGTTTTTTTTTTTTTCAAAAATTTCATTTTCCGCAAACTTGTGACAAAAATAAAAACTTCCATGAACTCACTATGCCCATCAGCGAATACCTTAGGTGTCTACTTTCCGAAATGGGGTCACTTGTGGGTATTTTTACTGCCCTGGCATTTTAGGGGCCCCTAAAGCGTGAGAATACAAATGCGTAAAAATGCCCTGTGAAATCCTAAAGGTACTCTTTGGAATTAGGGCTCTTTAGCGCATCTTGGCTGCAAAAGTGGCACACATGTGGTATCGCTGTACTCAGGAGAAGTAGGGCAATGTAGTTTGGGAGTGTATTTTTACATATACCCATGCTGGGTGAGAGAAATATCACTGTAAATTGACAACTTTGTATAAATTTTTTAAAAAGTTGTCGTTTACAGCGGTATTTATCACACAAAAGTATGGGTATATATAAAAATACACCCCAAAAGTCATTGCCCTACTTCTCCTGAGTACGGAGATACCACATGAGTGACACTTTTTGCAGCCAAGATGCGCAAAGGGGCCCTAAAACCAATGAGTACCTTTAGGATTTCAATGGGCAATTTTACGCATTTGGATTCCAAACCCCTTCTCACGCTTTAGGGGCCCCTAAAATGCCGGGACAATAAAAATACCCCACAAGTGACCCCATTCTGGAAAGTAGACACCCTAAGGTATTCGCTGATGGGCATAGTGAATTCATGGAAGTTTTTATTTTTGTCACAAGTTAGCGGAAATGTTTTTTTTTTTTTTTCTTACAAAGTCTCATATTCCACTAACTTGTGACAAAAATAAAATTTTACATGGACTCACTATGCCCCTCACAGAACACCTTGGGGTGTCTACTTTCTAAAATGGGGTCACTTGTGGGGTATTTTTACTGCCCTGGCATTTTAGGGGCCCCTAAAGCGTGAGAAGCGGTTTGGAATCCAAATGAGTAGAAATGTCCTGTGAAATCCTAAAGGTACTCATTGGATTTAGGGCCCTTTGCGCATCTTGGCTGCAAAGTGCCACTCATGTGGTATCGCCGTACTCGGCAGAAGTAGGGCAATGTGTTTTGGGGTGTATTTTTACATATACCCATACTGGGTGTGAAAATATCGCTGTAAATGACAACTTTTTCCATTTTTTATACAAAGTTGTCAATTTACAGAGATATTTCTCTCACCCAGCATGGGTATATGTAAAAATACACCCAAAATACATTGCCCTACTTCTCCTGAGTATGGCGATACCACATGTGTGGCACTTTTTGCAGCCAAGATGCACAAAGGGACCCCAATTCCAATGAGTACCTTTCATGAGGGCATTTTTACGCATTTTCTTCTCACGCTTTAGGGCCCCTAAAATGCCAGGGCAGTATAAATACCCACATGTGACCCCATTTTAGAAAGAAGACACCCCAAGGTATTCTGTGAGGGGCATGGTGAGTTCATACAAGATTTTTTTTGGCACAAGTTAGCGGAATTTGATTTTTTTGTTTTTTCACACAAAGTCTCCCTTTCCGCTAACTTGTGACAAAAATTCAATCTTTCATGGACTCAATATGCCCCTCAGCGAATACCTTGGGGTGTCTTCTTTCCAAAATGGGGTCACATGTGAGGTTTTTGTACTGCCCTGGCATTTGAGGGTCTCCGCAACCATTACACGTATGGCCAGCATTAGGAGTTTCTGCTATTCTCCTTATATGGAGCATACAGGTAATGAGATTTTTTTCTGTTCAGCCTCTGGGCTGAAAGAAAAAATGAACGGCACAGATTTCCTCATTCGCATCGATCGATGTGGATGAAAAAATCTCTGCCAAAAATATGCAAAAAATAGAGGGGCCTGGCGATTGCCAGGACATAGGAGCTCCGCCCAAACATCCATACCCACTTCAGCTCCTATGTCCTGGCAAACGTGATTTCTCCATTCACATCGATCAATCCATCGGTGTGGAGGAAGACATCTTTGCCAGATTTTTGATACAAAGTGTTTGCCAAAGCATATGAACTCCAACACCTCTCCTCAGCTCACATGTCAGGGCAAACGTACCTGTCCTGCAGAGGAGAAATCTCGTCTTGCAGCGCCGCATACACCGACTTCACGTGTCTTCTGACAGCAGCGCAATGCTTCTCTCAGAATTCACATCAGTGCTGCGGCGTTTTCATCGGTTGGTCCGTTGATCTACCTGGAAAATAAAGGGTGGTTAGGGAAAAAAAAAAAAAAAGAAAAACAGGCAACAGGCACATGACTTGAACGTTGCAAACTTTATAAAACATGAATAAAACCTGAACATGAAAAAAAACTGAACTTTTAAAACCTGAACTAACTCAAGATTTTTTTTCTTGCTACCTGTTTCATTTTTTTCTTTTTTAACCATTTCACGCTTTATTTTCCTAGCAGAAACCTCTCCTTTCCCATGGGACAATGTGTAAAGTGTAAATCACACAGAGATGGTGCGAAGTACACTATACACGTTATCCCAAGTGAAAGGAGAGGTTTCTACCGTTTCACACTTCTGCAGCAGCACAGCAGCACCGTCCCCTATGTGTTAGGGTCTCTCAAAACCTAGTATCCTGAGAGACCCTTGAGCCTGATTGTAAAAACTACCTGTGTCCTGCAATCCCTAGGTCCCTAAGTGTACCTGAGTGTGGTACTTCCGGAAACACTCCCTAGGCATAGGGCAGGGTGGTCAGGACAGTCAGGACAGAAATAACGGGTGTCACGCCTTATTCCACTCCTGCTACAGACACGACATCTTTTCGGGGTGGCGGTTGGGTTGAGGTACCAGGCACAACGCTAGGGAAGTGCCGCTCGTGTAGACGGCTAACTACACTGGTGGATGGGGCCACGGAACCTCCTGGATACAGGAGTTCGAAATGATCTCTTCCTGAAATTTGAGGAAGGATCCTGTTCTCCCAGCCTTACTGTAGAGAACGTAACTATTATAGGCAGCCAATTGAAATAAATATACAGACACCTTCTTATACCAGCGTCTGGTGCGTCGGGAAATTAAATACGGGGCCAACATCTGGTCGTTGAAGTCCACCCCTCCCATGTGGAGGTTATAGTCGTGGACCGAGAGGGGCTTTTCAACGACACTGGTTGCCCGTTCAATTTGGACTGTCGTGTCTGCGTGAATGGAGGAGAGCATGTAAACGTCACGCTTGTCTCTCCATTTCACCGCGAGCAGTTCGTCGTTACACAGTGCAGCCCTCTGCCCCCTTGCAAGTCGGGTGGTAAGAAGCCGTTGGGGGTAGCCCGGCGACTAGGTCGCGCGGTGCCGCAGCAGCCAATCTGTTCTAGGAACAAATGCTTGAAGAGGGCCACACTTGTGTAAAAGTTGTCCACGTAAAGATGGTACCCCTTGCCGAATAAGGGTGACACCAAGTCCCAGACTATCTTCCCACTGCTCCCCAGGTAGTCAGGGCAACCGACCGGCTCCAGGGTCTGATCTTTTCCCTCATAGATCCGAAATTTGTGCGTATAGCCTGTGGCCCTTTCACAGAGCTTATACAATTTGACCCCATACCGGGCGCGCTTGCTTGGGATGTACTGCTTGAAGCCAAGGCGCCCGGTAAAATGTATTAGGGACTCGTCTACGCAGATGTTTTGTGCAGGGGTATACAAATCTGCAAATTTCAGGTTGAAATGGTCTATGAGGGGCCGAATTTTGTGGAGCCGGTCAAAAGCTGGGTGGCCTCTGGGACGGGAGGTGGTGTTGTCACTAAAGTGCAGGAAACGCAGGATGGTCTCAAAACGTGTCCTGGACATGGCAGCAGAGTACATGGGCATGTGATGAATTGGGTTCGTGGACCAATATGACCGCAATTCATGTTTTTTGTAATGCCCATGTTGAGGAGAAGGCCCAGAAAAGTTCTAAATTCGGAAACTTGGACTGGTTTCCACCGGAAAGGCTGGGCATAGAAGCTTCCCGGGTTGTCGGCGATAAATTGAGTGGCATACCGATTTGTTTCTGCCACGACTAAGTCATAGAGCTCCGCAGTGAAAAACAGCTCAAAAACCCCAGCGCCGATCCTATCTGAGCTGTTTCCACCCGAACTCCTGACTGGGCGGTGAAAGGGGAACTACTGGTGCGGCTGAAGTTGGGGGCTGCCAATCAGGATTTGCCAGCACCTCAGGGACTCTAGGGGCTCTACGGGCCTGTCTTTGCGGTGGCTGCGACGGGAAACTACTGCACGTGCCACCGTACCAGCTTCAACTGCCCTTCTGGTGCTCGCCACTTCACCATGTTCTACGGCAGTGCTGGTACTAGGTCCAGGACGGGCTGCGCTGCTGGTGTATGCCTCACCACGTAATCCGGCAGCGCCAGCCCCACTCTGCTGCCCTTGAAGCGGATCCTGCGCAACCTGCGGTCTAGCAACACGGGGCCGGGTACGCCTGCTTCTATCAGGGACCTCCACCTCCTCGTCAGAACTTTGAGTCAGAGAGCCACTGCTTTCTACAGGTTCATATTCTGACCCGCTAGATTCGTCAGATGAGGGTTCCCATTCCTCATCCGACTGGGTCAGAATCCTGTAGGCCTCTTCAGAGGAATACCCCTTGTTTGACATTTGGCCGTCTAAATTTAGGGGTATTCCCTGAGACTACCCAAGAAAAAAAGCAAGCCTGTCTTACAAATGGGAGTGTAGCGAAGTACAGAAGCAGCTGCGATTGATAAAAAGATCAAAACTGATTTTTTATCGCCGCAGCGCTGTGAAGTGATTGTGCAGTGATACAAAAAAATTTTTTTGTCACTGCGGCGAGGCGGGCGTGGGTGAACGCAGGTGTGGGCGACCGATCAGGTCTGATCGGGCAAACACTGCGTTTGGGGTGGAGGGCGAACTAAAGTGACAGTAATACTATTATAGATCTGACCGTGATCAGTTCTGATCACTTACAGATACTATAAAGTACAAACGCTGATTAGCGCTACGCTAATCAGCGAATCAGTGACTGCGGTGCGGTGGGCTGGGCGCTAACGCTAACTACCTACCAAAGGGACCTAAACTAACCTAAACCTAACAGTCAATACTGGTGAAAAAAAAAGTGACAGTTCACAAAAGTGACACTGATCACTTTTTCCCTTTCACTATGTATTGACAGGTGATCAAGGGGTTAATTATAGGTGATCAGGGGGTGATCAGGGCCTGATATGTAGTGATTGGTGCACTTACTTGGGATCTGTGCTCTGTGCTGGGTCCAACCGATGAAAAGGACCCAGCACATGGCACAGATCCCTTATAAAAGCCATATATTTGTAAATATAACTTATATCGCCTGTTTTCATAGGCGATTTTGAAAATCACCAGCCTGCCAGCTCTGATCATTGGCTGGCAGGCTGGTGACGAACTTGTCCTGAGCCCGGCGGTGCGTTCCATTTGCGTTCCACCGGGCTCAGGAGCGCGTCAAGGAGGAATGAACCGACCGCCCGCAGGACGCAATCCTGCGTGAGGCGGTCGGAAAGAGGTTAAAATGTTTAATAAATAAAAATCAGAAAAGTGTAGTGTGCATTTGTATTTAGCCCCTGTACTCTGGTCCCTAAATAAAATCCAGTGTGACCTATTGCCTCCAGAAGTCACCTAATTATTAACTAGAGTCCTTCTGTGTGTAATTTATTCTCAGTTTAACTATAGACTTTTTGTGAAGGCCTCAGAGGTTTGTTAGAGAACATTAGAGATCAAGCAGCATCATGAAAACCAAGGAACACACCAGACAAAAATGTTAGTCTCTAGATGTGTTAAGCTGCTAGAGACATACCGCAAAAGACGTGCAGCTGTAATTGCAGTGAAAGGTGGACCTACAAAGTATAGGGCAGCTGAATACAGATGCACACCACAGTTTACAGTTTTTTTATTGATAAAATTTTTTAAAACCATGTATCATTTTATTTTCACTTTACACATACTTACTACTTTGTGTTGGTCTCTCACATGAAATCCCAATAAAATACATTTAAGTTTGTGGGTGTAACATGAAAAATAGAACGTGGAAAGGTTCAAGGGATATGAACAGTGGCGTGCCTAGGTTGTTTGGCACCCGGGGCAGGTTCTTTTCTCTGACCCCCCCCCCCCCAATACATAAAAACAAAATCGTACCCCCTCACAGTAGCATTGCCCTCATTGTACAACCTTCACAGCAGTTTTGTACAGATGTGTGCCCGCTAACAGTAGTTATGCCCACATTGTGCCCCCTTAAAGTACCTATTCCTTCATCGTGCCCCCTTCACAGTAGTTATGCCCTATCTGTGCCCCATTCACAGTAACAATCCCCATAGTGCCCCCTTCACAGTAATAATCCCCATTGTGCCCCCTTCATAGTAACAACCCCCATTGTGCCTCCTTCAAAGTAATAATCCCCATTGTGCCTCCTTCACAGTAATAATGCCCCTTAATAGTAGTAATGCCCATTGTACCCTATTCACAGTAATAATGCCCATTGTGGCCCCTTAATAGTAGTAATGCACATTGTGCCCCCTTTACAGTAAAAATGCCCATTGTGCCGCTTCACAGTAATAATGCCCCCTGTGCCCCCTCCATAGCAGAAATTTCCATTGTGCCCCCTTAATAGTAGTAATGCCCTCTGTGCTAGTAATGCATATTGTGCCCCTTCACAGTAATAATTCCCTCTTTTCCCCCTTCATAGTAGTAATGCCCTCTGTGCACTGTGCCCCCCTCAGAGTAGTAATGCCCTCTGTGCACTGTTCCCCCTCCATAGTAGAAATGCCCATTGTGCCCCCTCCATAGTAGAAATGCCCATTGTGCCCCCTCCAGAGTAGAAATGTCCACTGTGCTCCCATCACATTTGCAATGCCCATTCTGCCCCCTCCAGAGTAGAAATGTCCATTGTGCCCCCTCTGTGTTAAAAAAAAACCCCACAGTAACTACACACCTTGTCCCATTCCCGAAGTTCACAGTCTTTTCTCCCCTGCAGACACAGATCGCTCTGCAGCACTGTGTGGACGGAGCTTATGCAGATTTATGGTCCGCAGGCTCCGCCCACACCGTCAGCGCGATCTGTGTCTGCAGGCTGAATCGTGGAGCAGGAAGAAGTCTTCCTGCTTCACCATTCAGAGCACCACCGGCGTGAAGGAGGGGAAGAGCGTGGGAAGCTGAGCGGTGAGTGACCGGACTTCTGTATTGATGGCATCACTCATTGCTTCTGGACTCTGGCACCTCCTGAAAGCCGGCACCCAGGGCAGACCCCTTTTACCACGCCACTGGGTATGAATACTTTTTTGAGGCACTGTATAAATATGCTTAGGTCCTTCTGCTCTATACCATACTACCTGCTCAATTTATGGCATTTTATACCATATAGATAGGTAATTCATTGTCAGTTTAATGCTGCTGTAAGGGCAAGAAAAGTTTATTTGTTAGTGTAATAGTAGATTGTTAGAATTAGGATAACAGTATGGCAGCTCTATTCTCTTAATAAGCATATATAAAGATGTCCACAGAATAACATTGCCCTTATTGGTGTAATGTGTGATGCTCTAATTGAGTCAGTTCGGGGGGCTCTCTCTGGTCACTGAGATAGCCTGACTGAGAAAGTCAAGTGAGGCTGTTTGCTGTGCTAAAAGTCCAAACAAAGGAGTAAGTTAAAGAGCCAAGACAGGAAGTAGAATATATGGGGTAACTTCAAAATTATATCGAGAAAACTATTCACCTATTTTTATTAAAATGTATGTAGATAGTAGTTGTTTCTTTAAGTGCCACATTAGCTCATAAAAACACTACACAAAGATCAAATAGCACAACCTGCCAAGAGGGGGTTAAACGTGTTCATAGAAAGCAAGCTTCTAGCAAATGACAAAATGCCATTCCAAGAGGTGGTATTTCAGCTGGAAATAGTAATTGTGATGGAACATAAGTTTTATAGATGGAACTGCGAGTAGGCTTTTAAGACCTTGCAGGGTTCTCTGGGATCTAAGGTTTTATGAAATATTGTTTTGTGAGCTGTATCTATACAGATAGACACCTTTTTACTATCTATCTTTGTGGCGCAGAGTTATTCTTATGCTACATAACACAACAATTATAAAAACTGAAATGTTTTAGATGTCCTAGACCATTTTAAGGTATTCTGTGTATCCACTGATAGCCTGGTAGTACTTTACTGGCCGCTGAGTAGGTGTAAAGCATAACACTGGCATTCATATGAGGTTTGAGTTTAACAAAGATTTAATTTTAATGAACAGTAACTGCACCCTTCAAGTAGTACACAATTAGTCTTCAAAATTAACGCATATATGGAGAAATAATTTTCCATCATATTGGAAAATAGGATATAATCTTCTGTAAAATCTACATGGTACCAAAAACTTTATAAACTGTTCACTAACCGATCTAGTTAATCAGCAAGACAAACCCATATAAGGACAGATTCAGCCACCTATAATAAAAATCATTCATGTTACAGCTGTAACTTGCCAGCAATGTTTAATACGCAGTGACATCCATATGTACTTGTAGGACATCGACTATAAGAAAACACTATGGTCACCATCCAGAACCACAGCCAACAAACTCAAAAGCTGCTGCTAGTCTTCCTTAACCAAACCCATTTATAGGGAGCTAAAGCTACCTCTAGGTTCTTTACCAGAGCATGTTGCAATGCTGGATGGACTGAACCTAGGTTGCACCTGCAGTATAAGGTAGCAGCGAACTGGTGTGAGCTCACTAGAAGCAGACCTAACAAAGAGTAGTGGAGAAACAAGGTTATAACCATGAGAGAAAGACAGAGCTAAAACAGCAAATGAGGGATTAATCCAGAAACTAGTCACAGTCAAAATGCCAGAAGAATCAGTAGAAGCCAATTCAGCAGTCAAGGGGTTAATCCAGGAAACGAGCCACAGCTGGTACACAGAAGGCTAAAGAGCAGGGGCTTGACTGGTTAGCTTGGCAATCCTCCCAGCACAGCCAGGAACAGTATCTTAGCTGGGTAAACTCCTGACACGGACTCTGAAACTGCCAAAGACCATTGTCTCCACTGGTGTCCATGTTCTGTGAGACACAGACCAAAATAATGCAAAATCTGTGTGTGAAAACAAAGGTGTGTGTATAGCACCGTTTACTTCTATGGATCAGTGTGCTATCAATAGAATACACGTGCAGCACATAGATGTATATTACATTTGTGTGAATTAGCCCTGAAGCTGATAAACATTTCATAATGTTTCTTTCTTTATTTTTGGGCTATTTAACAAATAAATTTAGATGTTTTACAAAAAGTCCTCCACTGTTGATTTCGCTCTGGATCTGCCTAGATGTCATCCTCTGCATTGCAAAAAGTGAAATCTGCTGTGAAAATGTGATGCAAATTCATGACATAAGAGGCACATTGCAAATTTGAAAACTTAGCAGTATGTCTTCAAATCTATATGGTTGGTTTGAAAACCCCATTTAGGTGTATTGTACTATAATTTGTTACAGATTTCCAGCGCAGAATCTGCACCAAATATTTTTAAAAATACTGCTTTTATAGAGCGTGTGATTTTCCTCATGGCAAGAGGATGAGCTCATAGTATAAATTATTGTTGAATCTGTCTAATGCTGCTAGGCACCAATGTATTCTTGACAAATATCATGAAGCTTAGAAGTTTTTATATCATCTCTTGATTAAAGGCAAGCAGTCAGCATATATCTAGATACAGCATATCTGTTACATTTCTTTATTATCTGTTTTCATTTCCATACAATCAAGTCCATCATTCTTCAGGGAGAAAGATTATTCACAAGTGGAAAACAGTCAAGACAGATGACAGTCTTTCTAGGAATGGACATCCCAGCAAAGAGAAATTGCAAAACCCCAAAAGTGTTGTGCTGTCCGGTTTTGAGATTCGGCACAGGCTCTCAAAACGGCAGCACAGCGCTTTCGCTTTGTCCCAATTCATTGTCAATGGTGACAAAACTGAACAAACCGAAAAGAAGTGCACCAAAATGCATTCCGTTCCAGTTTGTTGCGTTCCAGTACCGGAAACGAAATCACTGCAAGCAGCGTTTTTGAGTGTGACATGGGAAACTGAACAAGACGAATCCTGCACCAAAAACCATCTAATTCAATGGTGCCTGATCCGTTTTCTTTGGACACAAAAAAAAACGGATCCGACGGCCATTGACTTACAATGGTTTTAGTGCCAGATCTGGTTTCTTCATTTTCAATATAATACAACCAGATCCGTTCTGATGCAGCTGGTTGTATTATTTGAACGGAAGTGTTTTGCTGTGGTTTTGAAATCCAACACATTGAACGCCGTGATGTCAAAACCCTAAAAACCTTTAATGGAATAGTGCTTTTTTTTTTTTTTCGATTTTACCCCACAAAGATTTTTTTTCCCTGTTTTCAAATACAAGACATGGTAAATTAAATAGTGGCAATAAAAAATGCATCTTATCCCGCAAAAATTAGCCCTTATATGGCTACGTAAAAAGAAAAATTAAAAAGTTATGGCTGTGGTTATGGATTTACCCTCTGATCCTTCCCCCTCCTCACTCCTTATGTATCTGTTTGTGCAGACCTTTCTGCTTCTCCCTCCTCACATGAGTGCAACAATCAGCTGCATACGCTGAAAGCGGATGGAAACAAAAACTCCCTTCCTCCCGCTATTATTTGCTACTAATGCTCCCTTCCCACTACCAGAAGCAGCGGAAGGTAGGAGCGGGCAAAACATTTTTTTTTTTTATTATTTTGTGTGATTATTATGTCCTCCAAATTAGCACCTCCAAATAAGGACCTCCAGTGCCTACGGAGAAATATGGCCCTGTCTTTAATGTGTCCTGCTTTATTAAAAAGACCCTAAATAGGAACATTAGCCCCGATGCCCCTAATATACACAATAAAGTACCCCCTGCTCCACGTAACCTCCCAGTATTAGTATAATGAGAAGCCCATAATACATCATTTCCTAAACAGATAATAGGGAGGGGTTTCTTACCCGTTGAGGAGCAACAATTTAGACAAATGAATTAAATGCATGCGTTCTTTTCCTGCCTTACCATTCCAGTATGTTCCTGGAAGCCTCCCATTTTTCTGGTCAGATGGATTCACACACTGGCCACTCTGAAATTGTAAGTTTGGTTTGCAGGTGGTGCATTCATCATAGTCAGGCCCAGTACATGTGTCACAATATCTGTAACAGGAATCACATTCTCTCTCTACATCGTCAGCATAGAACCCAAGGCCACAGTCACTGACACAAGTACCATCTGTAAAAACAGAAGAGATCAAAAATACAGTACAGTACCCCCTCATACAGGGTTACCTTAAATTGCTGCATTTTTACAATTACTATTTTCACAATCATAGGCTTATTTGTTTTAAAGGGTTTCTGTCACCACAATCATTGTAGTGAAACAGGCTGAGGAGAACTGCTGGCTAACCTCTCTCCTGTATTGCGCCTGCACCGGGCACTGAAGTGCATGGCAAAGGCAAGGGACATGGGAAGTCAGGCCCAGGCATGATGATGTTTACGCTGCCCGGGAGAGCAGAGCCTCTAGGAGTAATGGCAACACCTCCGTTGCTCCTAGAGGCTCATTTGCATATATTAAAAGTTCAGAAATAAGGCCACAGATGGGGACCAGACTGCAGGTCAGCCTGATGCACTACAGTGATTCTGGTGACAGAACCCCATTAAGAGGGCATCCTTTCAGTTTGTCACATGATTGTGCACCAGTACTTGGCCAACATGGTGGCTCTGGGATTAGCACTGTTGCTTTGGAGTCTGAGCACAGGAAATAAGTATGGTGCTGATGCCATAATACACATTAATAATGAATGATATATACAGTACTGGACATTGATGGTACAACATCATTAATTATCAATCGAGCATAAGAGTTCCCCTGGTTAAGAATTTTTTTAATATTTTCTCATGATTAGACATTTGTTAGTACAGGCATAGCATAGACATTTTAAAGGAATAATTTTTATGGCATTTCCATTGGATTTAGCACAGTAGTTTGATATATGGGGGGCCTGACTGTTGGTTCAGTGCGCTCCATGCCTCCCATAGACTTTAACCTCTTACACACAGAGGAACACTGTAATGGAAGAACTTTGTCTCTTCTGTATCTTGGAATCACTCTTGGTTTTGGCTTACAAATACTGATTGTGTAAAAGTGGCCTACGGCAGATAGTGACTGCTCTTGTGCGGACATCCTGTGAAACAGGAACCATGCACTCTCTTTCTCTAGACTGTTGTGGATCCAGTCGTTTGCCCCCACTGATCAGATTTGTGTGGGTGTTTCAGTGGATATGCAATAATAAGTTATTCATCAGAAAACTTTTTAACCCATTAGTGACCAGCCTATTTCGTATCTTAGTGACCCAGCTTTTTCTCATCTTCGTATTCCAAGAGCAGTAACTTTTTTATTTTTTAGTTGTTGTCATTTTTAATTGGCATCATTTTGGGGTACACATAACTCATTGATTAAAGGGTCCAATTTTTGGCTACAGTTATGTGATAAATGTGTAGGTAAGATGATTATATGGCACTTACTAATATAACATTATTTCATGAGGTCTGTCCCTTGTTGGCCAAGTCTTTTGTGCTGTCCACATTGAGCGGCCATCCACTTAAGATGGCCGCTGATGGAGGGTCATGTGACCAGACACATCACTTAGCCTTCTCCATTCAAATGCACTGCACCTGCATTAAGCTCCCAAGTACAGGCGGAGGTTATGAATAGATGAGAATAAGCGCCTGCAGACATGGGCACATTTTTATATAGACCACTCACAGATGATGTCCAGGTCCTGTCTGTTTTTCTTGCAGACCCATTCACTCAAGTGAACTAATCTTGAGGGAAAATCAGAGTTGAATGGTGCATGCAATGATTGTTCTAACCACTGCATGCACCATCCATTGATGGAGATGCCTTCAGACTCGTGAATTAGGTTTATATTTTACTGTCAGCTATGTAAGGGTATATTTAGATGAAACATTTAACCACATTGTCAAAATTGCATTAAAAAATTTCTTTGCTACCACACACAGTTTTACTGAGTTTGCTGCGGTTTTGTGATTTGATTATTTGTCATGAATTTTTTCCAGGTTAAAATGTAACATAAATGTATTTCACTTGTATAAACTCCATGGCCAGTAACCACATCACAAAATCACAGATATCATGGTGAAACCAAATGTGTTTTCACCAGCGTTTTTTACTGCATGGTCAAAATTATTTTATGTAGCTGCTGTTAACCTCAATGTCAATAGGCAGCTATAGCCGAACTAAAAGGGGGCATGAGCACTAAATTTGCCTAGGGCAGCATAAACTCGAAATACACCCTTGGGTAAATAGTAATGTGCTGACATTACCTTTCAGATAGAAGTCTTCCTCACAGTATAAGCACTCATTTTCAGTACAACTGAGGCATGAAGGTTCACAAGGGAAGCACCTCATTACTGGGTCTCTGCTGTATGTGCTATCTGGACAGACTGTGTAGCATAAATCCTCGTACCTACACAGAAACATAGTGAGGATATCCATGAGGTGTTCAACAATATGTTAGCCGTGAACTTAAGAAAACATGAGGCGTTGACATTTGACAATCAATATCCCAAACTTTTGTCCACAACGCTGTAGATAATACCAAATGCCAGAGATGAGAATTTCAACTTAGTCAATGATTAGACATTAGATGAGACAGAATATTGAAATTGTGAGAAAATCACAAATTAGTGCAAAGGAAAAGTCGAGTAGCTGTCCATAGGTTGCAGTTTTCATTCAAAAAATGGGCTTCTCAAAAATGAGAGCTGGAAGCTGACTAATTTTGAATAAAAAAAACGCAACTGTGAAACAAGCCTTAGATAGACAGACAGACAGCTAGATAGAGATAGATAGATAGATAGATAGATAGATAGATGTAAATAGATGATAGATAGATATATATATATAGATAGATAGAGATATTAGATAGATAGATAGATAGATAATAGATAGATTAAATATAGATAGATAGATAGATAGATAGATAGATAGATAGATAGTATAGATGAGCGAATTTCAAAAAAATTCGATTCGGCCGGTTTGCTGAATTTTTCAAAAAATGAGGTTCTATTCGAATATATTCTTGGCGAATGGAGTTGAAAACGGCTACTTCCTGGCTGCAGAGAGCCTTTATAGTGATGTAGAACACTGTGCCTTGCAGTAACACGCATAGGGAGTCTGCTGTGGTAGTGAAACAATACTGTGAGTCCGTATGACATGCAGATGACAGGCGTCGCTCTTAGAATCACTGCATACTTTACATATTTGAGTGGTCATGGGGCCAAAACTGACCAAATAACTCAAGTGTGAACTCAGCCTTACAGGACGATGTTAGCGCCAAGAAGAAGTGCACTCCTTTTACACCGTCACCAGCTGATTCCACATAGATCTCTACAGAACCTGTTCTATTACACGCTTATACAAGTAGAGCCCTCCTGACAGAGTGGAGAGGGTGTCAGCAGTAATTTTGTGTTGACGTCACTGATTATTTTGCCCTTCCTCTGATCTGTCAGAACAATAAACAACAAAAAATGGATCCTGTCTGTGGAGCAGTAATCCATCAATATTGCTAAAGCCAAAAAAACAGGAGTAGATCCAAAACAGAGATGACATGTGAATGGAATATTTGCATGCCTTCTGTGTTTTGTACCCACTCCTGCTTTTGGCTACCAAATCATAAGCCAATTCTAAAGGGACCAGGCATTACAGCTGCTACACAGACAGGATCCGTCGTGCTTCTCATTTTTACCTCCTTCTGACAGATCAGAAGAAGGCCAACACCAAATAAACTGAAGGGACACACATATAAAATGATACAACATATTTATTAAATAATGAATATTACAAAAGACATAACTAAACAATAATTATATAATCAGCAGCAATACAGGCGACGAGCAGCTCATTTGCCGAACAAGGGATAGCCTGATCTACATGTGGGGGAAAAAGCGCCAAAAGAAGGGGCTATAATTTAATTAAAGAGTGCCTAAAAAAGGCAAACAGTATACCGCAACCCCCACTAAATGTGAACCTACTCAATAGTACAGGACCTGTTGCACTGTAGGCCTAACATGAAGGCCAAACTACAAATCACCCCAAGTACATGACTAAAAATGGGTGAAAAAAAGAAAAACAACAGTATATAATAAACTCATATTACCTGAGGAACGTAGGACCACAGAAAGATCGGACCCTAGACCAGCAAAGAGCGTACCCCATGGCTGCTCGTAGCAGCGCTACCCTGCATTGCTGCTGCTTATATAATTATTGTTTTGTTATGTCTTCTGTAATATTCATTATTTAATAAATATGTTGTATCATTTTATATGTGTGTCGTTTCAGTTTATTTGGTGTTGTTACTATTGTTAGTCACACATACACTCATCTTTTTGATGATTTAGTCGGTTGTACTAGATCAGAAGAAGGGTCAAATAAATGATGATTTCAGCCAGGCTGAAAAGGCAAAATAGTGGCCCAGTCATGAAGTAGGGAGGGTGGGAACAGCATGAGAAGTCCAAAGAGTAGCCCTATGACATAGTGGTGAGGTGGAAGCAGCATGACGAGACCACAGAGTGGCCCAATGACAGAGTCTGGAGGTGGCAGCAGCATCAGGAGGAGGCCACAGAGTGGCACAATTACAGTGTGGAGGTGGCAGCAGCATCATGAGGCCACAGAGTGGCACAATGACAGAGTGTTTAGGTGGCAGCAGCAGCATCAGGAGGAGGCCACAGGGTGGCACAATGACAGTGAGAGGGTGGCGGCAGAATCAGAAGGAGGCC
The DNA here is from genome assembly GCA_033119425.1 of Bufotes viridis. NCBI lineage: Eukaryota > Metazoa > Chordata > Amphibia > Anura > Bufonidae > Bufotes > Bufotes viridis. The sequence continues at coordinate 236,504,225 of CM065589.1, forward strand.
ACAGGTTGGCACAATGACAAAGTGTGGAGGTGGAGGCAGCAGCATCAGGAGGAGGCCACAGGGTGGCACAATAACAGTGTGGATGTGGCAGCAGCATCAGGAGGCCACAGAGTGGCACAATGACAGAGTGTGAAGGTGGCAGCAGCATCAGGAGGAGGCCACAGAGTAGCACAATGACAGTGTGGAGGTGGCAGCAGCATGAGGAAACCACAGAGTGGCACAATAACAGAGTGTGGAGGTGGCAGCAGCAGCATCAGGAGGTGGTCACAGGGTGGCACAATGACAGAGTGTGGAGGTGGCAGCAGCATCAGGAGGAGGCCACAGGGTGGCACAATGACAGTTTGGAGATGGCAGCAGCAGCATCAGGAGGCCACAGAGTGGCAAGGTGACATAGTGCTGAGGTAGCAGCAGCATCAGGAGACCACAGAGTGGCAAGGTGACATAGTGTGGAGGTGGCAGCAGCATCAAGAGACCACAGAGTGGCAAGGTGACAGTGTGGAGATGGCAGCAGCATCAGGAGACCACCAAGTGGCAAGGTGACATAGTGTGGAGGTGGCAGCAGCATCAAGAGACCATACAGTGGCAAGGTGACATAGTGTGGAGGTGGCAGCAGCATCAGGAGACCACAGCGTGACCCAGTGACAGAATGGGGAGGTGGGTGGCAATACCAGTACCAGCTGAAGATGGTGGGTGAAAGAAGGAGCATTTGGCATATTATGTGCGGCATAAGGCGGGTGTCAGCATCAGAATAGTAGCTGAGGCAGGTAGCCAGAAGAAACCGGTCTCTTTTGTCAAAGTGTTGGTGTGGCACCATGGATGATCTATTCTGATGCATCAGGCATTGGTGGGTGGAAATCTTGGCTGATCCACACCTGATTCATCTTGGCAAAGGTCAGTCTCTCCACATTTTGGGTGGACAGACGAGTACTTCTTGAGGTAATTATGGCCCCCACTGCACTAAACACCAATTCTGATGCCACACTACTGGCCGGGCAGGACAGCTTTTCCAGGGCAAACTCTGCCACAAATGCAGTTTGGCTACCCAGAAATCCAGCGGATCTTCAATATGGGGTGGCATGGTGCTGTACAAGTATGCCACCACCTGCTGGTTCAGGTCCTGCTCCAGGTCTAGCTGCTGCTGCTGGTGAGCAGTTTCTTCACTAGGCGGGTGAAGAAAGCTGCTCATCAGCGACTCTAGACTCAACTAATGAAGCAGTGGAATGATGTTGGTTATCCCGTAGTCCTGGTGACTGACAGATAACGTAGCCTCCTCAAAGGGCCTGAGCAAATGACAGGTGTCACGCATGAGCTGCCACTGGCTGACATCGAAGTTACACAGGGGAGTACTCCTGTTCGCTTGGATCATCAAGAAATCGTTTATGGCCTTTCTCTATTCATATTGTCGGTCCAACATATGGAGGGTGGAATTCCAGTGTTGAAAAGTCGCATATCAGCCTTTGTTGGGAGATGCTGTTCTGCCGCTGGATGTTTGCCTCCCGACTTCCCACTGCTGCCACCCTGCTGACTCCCAGCCACGCTAGCGACTTGCTGGCTCCGCCGCTGCTTCACGGGCAAGCTGCCACCCTCTTCTCCCGATGATGATGAAGTAGCTGCTGACTGTCCTCTAGTAGCTCGTCCTCACTGTATAGTGGAGCTGAGCCCACAGCATATAATACTTCACTGGCTGAGGGAACAGAAACGGACAGAGGCAGGTTGAGGACAGGTGAGGGCACAGGGACTGCTCCCAGGCCATGCCAACTAAGGGTTGTGTCTGACGAACCCACGACTCTTAGCTCTTGGTGTCTTATGTCACTTGGGACGAAGTGGATGACCAAGTCAACCATTCAATAACCGCTGTTATTTTTTTCCACTTATACACGCCACAAAAGGCTTTAGAACATATAACTGCACCGCTGAAAGGCAAATATATGTTTTTTTGCCACTAATACACGCCATAAAGAGCTGTAATTTTCTCACTTCCCCACATAACGGCATATACTTTTTTGTGTGCCACTAATGCACAAAACGGCAAATACAGTATATATTTCTTTGCCACTAATACATGACAAAAACGTCTTTAGAACATATAACTGCACCGTTGAACGGCAAATATATACTTTTTTGCCACTAATATATACCAAAAGGGGCTGTAATTTCTTCACCACACAACAGCAAATGCTTTTTTTTGTGCCACTAATACATGCCAAAAAGGGCTTTAAAACATATAACTGCATTGCTGAATGGCAAATAATATATATCTTTTTTGCCACTAATACACGCCAAAAAGGGCTTTGGAACATATAACTTCACCGCTGAACGGCAAAAAGGCCCTCATTTTTTTCCAGTTATATACGCCCCAAAAGGCTTTAGAACATATAACTGCACTGCTGAAAGGCAAATAATATATATATTTTTGCCACTAAAACACGCCAAAAAGGGTTTTCGATTGTATATCTGCACTGCTGAATGGCAAATAATATATTTTTTCCCACTAATACATGCCAAAAAGGGCTTTAGAACATATAACTGCACCACCGAATGGCAAATAGGCCCTTATTTTTTCCCACTTAAACATGCCACAAAAGGCTTTGGAACATATAACTACCCCGCTAAACGGCAAATAATATATGTATATTTTTGTTGCTACTAATACACACTAAAAAGGGCTTTTGAACATATAACTGCACTGCTGAACGGCAAATAAATACTGTTTTGCCACTGATATATGTCAAAAGGAGCTGTAATTTTCTCACTTCAACACACAACGGCAAATACTTTTTTCTGTGCCACTAATACATGCCAAAAAGGGTTTTAGAACATATAACTGCACTGCTGAACGGCAAACAGTATATATTTTGTTGCCACTAATACACGCCAAAAAGGGCTTTAGAAGATATTACTGCCCTACTGAACGGCAAATAGGCCCTCATTTTTTTCAACTTATACACTCCACAAAAGGCTTTAGAACATATAACTGCACCGCTGAACGGCAAATAATATATTTTTTTTGCCACTAATACATGCCAAAACAGGCTTTGGAACATATAACTGCACCACTCAACGGCAAATAATATATATTTTGTGCCACTAATACATGCCGAATAGGGCTTTAGAACATATAACTGCACCGCTGACGGCAAATAATATATATTTTTTGCCACTAATACACCCTAAAAAGGGCTGTCATTTTCTCACTTCACCACACAATGGCTAATAAGCCCTTTTCCCACTAATACAAGCCAAAAAATGCTTTATAACATATAACTGCACCGCATAAGGGCAAAAAAGACATAGAACTATTTCCTTGCAATAAACCCTGTTAATGACTTTGTCAAACAGCACTTGAACCCCAAAAACAAGAATGGTTTGCTGGAATTACAGAGCTTTCCCAGGCTGTAAACGCCCCTACTTAACCCTGTTCTGCTTAAATAATGTGGAATGATTACTCACTATTCTTTCCCTGAACTTCTATACAGCAAAATAAAAGTTTCAAAGTCTTTTCTACCACTGTCCCTAGTGCCTGCTGACTTCTCTCCCTGCACTAAGTACAATGGAAAATGGCTGACGATGGCTGAGGCTATTTATAGGGCTGTGACATCACAGGGCTGGCTGGTTGCTGTTTGGCTGCATGTATGGCATTGTGGGTGATCCCTCGTTCCCAGACTATCTTGCTCCATGTCCTAACTCGTGCAGCAGCCATTTTTATAAAAAAATGTGATTCGCTACCATGAAGCGTGAGGAAATTCGGATTCAGTGTGAATTGAATTTTCCTGAAATTCGGATCAAATTCCACTTCAACTTCGATTTGCTCATCTCTAATAGATAGATAGATAGATATGAGATAGATAGATTAATAGATAGATAGATAGATAGATAGATAGATATGAGATAGATAGATTAATAGATAGATAGATAGAAATGAGATAGATAGATTAATAGATAGATAGATAGATAGATAGATAGATATGAGATCGATAATAGATGATTAATAGATAGATAGATAGATACAGAATGTCCAAGAAGAGAAAAGAAATACCGCAAGCCAAGGCCGCACATCTTAAAAAGTATATCATTTATTGAAAAAACACAGTCCAAAACATTTAAAATCAATTGTATACAATTATACATCCATGTGTGGACCACAAATATGTTCAATACCCAAACCTACTCAATTCATGAATAAAATATAAACATCAAAGTGCTGCCAAAATATAATAAAAAAATACATGATTATGGCATCAAACGGTATGTGCTCTAGATACTTATCTGATTCAATATTAGGCAGACATGATTGTGCAGGTAAGAAGGTATCCCCACGTGTATCGCCAGCCAATGCTGGCTTCCTCAGGCCTGCACTCTGTGTTGCATTTCAGTTGTGCCCCCATTTCTTTGTTTTTTGTAGATAGATAGATAGATAGATAGATAGATAGATAGATAGAATAGATGATAGATAGATAGATAGATAGATAGATAGATAGATAGAAATAGATGATAGATAGATAGATAGATAGATAGATAGATAGAAGATAGATAAGAGATAGATAGATAGATAGATAGATAGATAGATAGATAGATAGATAGAAGATAGATAAGAGATAGATAGATAGATAGATAGATAGATAGATAGATAGAAGATAGATAGAATAGATGATAGATAGATAGATAGATAGATAGATAGATAGATAGATAGAAGATAGATAAGAGATAGATAGATAGATAGATAGATAGATAGATAGATAGATCATGTAAATATTTATTTATTATTCCCTTCTCAATGCATTATGAAGATAAAGGACTGTGCAGGTGTAAACTTACATATAATAGTTGGCAAAGCAGGAGGAACACAGTTCAGGATCATCTACAATAAAAAGAAATACATTTTTTACTGACCTAACATCAGCTAATGTGAACAGTGTTCTGTAACTTGCTGGTAAAAAACAGTTTATGAATTGAGATTAATGACATAATGCATTATTATTGCACCCTAGCACACTGAATGCAGTTGAAAAAAACCCATAAAAAGATGTGAATTGGATGTGTAGGACAGGTGAAGGCCAATGGCTAGTGCATACTGTGTAAAATAAATGAACGTAGCAGCGTCTGTCTACTCTCAGCTGAGGTCTCTGAGACACGGACCAAATTAAAATGATTTAACAATGATTGTTATGGCTCAAAGACTAACCTATAAATGCCATGCTATCAATCAGATGTGACTACTGCACGGAGGTAAACAGGCCAACACCACCTGTTCAGTCCTAAACCACCAGGCATGTACTTCAAATAAAGAGCCCAGCCTGCCCGTGTCATCCTGTCAGAAGGGTTTGACTCTTCATTACACAAATGACCTTTGTAATCCAAGCCAAATACCGGTATTATCAGGAGAATGCTTCCGAGAAACTGTTGCTGAAGGCCACTAAGATCAGAATGATTTCCAAAATTTGGATAGTATTCATGTTGCTTTCGCATTTTTTGCGGACCCATTGACTTCAGTCGGTCCGTGATCCGCATTTTGAAGACATATCCTATCTTTTTGCGGAATGGACATACAAACGGTATCCGTATTTTGCAGATCTACAATTTGCTGACTGCAAAATACATGTGGTCGTGTGCATGAAGCCTTAAGAGATGATTCCTACATTCAGTTTCCTAAATATATATGGCTCTTTACAGTGTTCTGCACATTACTTTCTGGAGCTATGTATGCTGTAATATCTCACCCCAGCTGCTGAATTTAGAGGGGCACATCTCCATTAGCAAACGTTTTTATCACATATTAATAACCTACGGTATATGTGAAAACTCAATATTTTATTTTATTTTTTTACAAAAACACAGGTGGATAGTTTTCTGGATATAGTTTGTTTTCCTGTTCTAGCTCTTTAATGTTCTCTTTCATTGGATTTTAGCATGGCAAACAGTCTCGCTTGACTTTCTCAGTGAGACCATAACTGCGGCCAGAGAGGGAAGAGGATAAGTGACTCAATTACAGTATCATACATTACACTAAGAGCAATGTTCTTCTTTGGATATATTTATCTAGGCCTATCATAGAGCTATCATATTGTTATCTTAATTCTACTAACCTACTATTATACCAACAGATAACATTTTCCCCTCACAACAGCAGTAAACTGACATTGGATTACCTATCCATGTAGGAGTGACACAGTACTGTGAAAAGAAAAAAAATGTTTTCTATGGACATTGAATTAACAAAAACCCTTTCTGACATAGGTGTCCCTTTAAATTCCCTCCTTCTCTAATGTTGAATGCCAACTCACCTAGGGCTCTGATCATACATAAGAAAAAAAGAGGTAGACAACTAGCTAGAGATTCCTTCTTTACTCCAGCTTCCATAGAGTTCGGAACTACAAATCTTCCTAGTTATGCAGCAATATAAGAGTGAACAATGCATTACCGCCTAACTAGGCAGACTGAGCCAGGAAGAGCTGGGTGTCACCCCGTAGGAGCTGGAATAGTGGTCAGATAATATCACATGAAATCTGGCTGGAAACACTGGATACATGTTGGCTGAATGCTCATTCACAGCACAATGTTTGCAACCATAAACTTCCTCAGGGCTTTAAAGCATTAGACAGCACAGACTACTCACTCTCACCTAGTCATCTCTTGGACATAATCCACATTTAGTTCGTCATTCCAGTAATCCATAGCAGTATTACAGCAAGAGAACGCTAAAGCCTCCCTCTCCTGGGGATTCTGTTTAATGATGTTTCAGGGAGCCATGCCCCATTCCTCTATGAAACTTTGCATGGATTACGTCCAAGAGATGACTACCGTACACGAGAGTGACTATTTTGTGTGGCATATTGCTTTACAGTCCTGAAGAAGTCTATTGTCGGCAGAGCTAATGGTTCTGCTTTGAGACTTGGGAGTGCTGTGTCTTTAATGCCCATTCAGGCAACAGCTTCCCCCCAACCGCCCTATTTTAATGTGTAATTGCCATTTATTTATTTTTTCTTCTAATGTGTAGGGACAGTAACAGGGAAGTTTTTCTTATACACTTAATTTATATGAGAAAACTTCCCCAGAAATGTCCCTTGGCAGCACTATCTAAATGGGCATTGCTAAGGCATGTCGGTCTACACCAGGGGTCGGCAATCTTTTTTGTACATAGTGCCAAAAAAAAAAATCTAAGCTAAAGCGCTCAGTGTCCCATGCCATACAAAGTCATTTAACACAAACGTGACATAAACTAAGTATTTACTAGCTAAATTCCAAAACTCTGCTTGACTTGCATGGTTTAAAGAAGTTTTAAAATTTTTAGAAAAATTGCCTTCCAGCAAATATATGCAAAAAAAAAGCATATGACTGCTCATCTGAATCTGTCTACGGGACCAATATATAGGGGACCTCGCCCACCAACCATACACTTACTGACAGTGGGGGAGAGCAGCGCTCACTCCTTTTAACTGAGGGCTGCCCTCCCACACCATTGTCTGACATACACTGATGCCCCATATACTGGTCATCTCCACAATAATAACAATCAGAGATCACCCCCATGCACCAATCATATCCCCCACACATACAAAGTAATCACATTCATAATCACCATCCCACCCAGGGCTGGCATCAGCACCCGGCATACCCGGGCAAGTGCCGGGGCCCACTGTTCCTTAAGAGGCTCACTCGTTTACGCGGCCCCTTTAAACATTTTGACGTACTTTAACTTTATGCTGCTGCTGTGCTGCGCTGCCATCTCACGGGATCTCCAGCAAATCGGAGGAGGACTGGAGGAACGTGCATGTGATCACAGCAGGGGTGGAGCGGAGGCAGGGCTGATCAGCAGCGGGAGCGCAGCGGAAAACACAGCCGAGCGCCGAAGAAACCAGGAGCAGGGCAGCTGTCAGTGTGAGATGTCATTGTGATGCTTGACCACTGACACCACACACCAGTAACATGAGGGGGCGGCTGCAGGGCTAATGCATGGTGTGGTGTTTTAATGCATAGTGTTGTTTTTAGGGGAGGGATCCACATATAATGTAATGTATAGAGAGGAGAAATGTACAGCAAGCATTAAAGCAAATATTCCTAAAGGCTCAGTAGCATGTCCAGCCTCAGTCAGCAGTGAGTGAGTCTGTCATTACTGATAACTTATCACTGAAGTTATCAGTAATGACAGACTCACTCACTGCTGACTAGAGATGCCGCAAACATACAATTTTCTGTTCGCGAACGGCGAACGCGGACTTCCACAAATGTTCGCGAACCGGCAAACCGGGCGAACCGCCATAGACTTCAATTGGCAGGCGAATTTTAAAACCCACAGGGACTCTTTCTGGCCCCAATAGTGATGGAAAAGTTGTTTTAAGGGGACTAACACCTGGACTGTGGCATGCCGGAGGGGGATCCATGGCAAAACGTCCATGGAAAATTACGTATTTGACGCAGAGTCGGGTTTTAATCCATAAAGGGGATAAATCACCTAACATTTCTAAATTGTTTGGAATAACGTGCTTTAAAACATCCAGTGTGTGTATACGATCAGGTATAATGTTGTGTCGATCAGGTAGTATAAGGGTTACGCCCGCTTCACAGTGACAGACCAAACTCTGACAGACCAAACTCCCCGTTTAACACAACGCAAACAACCGCAAACAGTCCATTTGCACAACCGCAAACTCCCCATTTGCACAAAGTTGGATACCAAGCTAGCCTTGTCCCATTTTTTGTCCTCGCTGACATCATTAAAGGTCTCTTCCTCCACCCAGCCACGTACAACACCAAGGTTCCCCCGAAAGGTGACAACAAGCCCCCTGGGACGCCTGCTGTGATTGGTCTTCTACCTTCCTCCTCTGACTCCTCTTCTTCAGACTTCTCTCTCTGCTTTGCCGCAGGTCCAGCAATCGATGACGACAAGGCTGCTTCTGGTGGTGATGGTGACCACAACTCTTCCTCTTCATGCTCATCTACGGCCTGATCCAGCACTCTTCGCAGGGCACACTCCAGAAAAAATGCATATGGGATGAGGTCGATGATGTTGCCTTGGGTTTGACTGACCAGGTTTGTCACCTCCGCAAAAGGACGCGTGAGCCTACAGCCATTGTACATGAGCGTTCAGTAACGCGGCCAAAAAATACCCAGCTCCACAGAGGCTGTCCTCTTTTTTTAAATTAAAAAAATCTATTCTTTCCAGTTTAATCTCTGTTTTGTCCCCTATCAGGGGCCAGTGTATCGAATAGATTTTAGGAACCGGGAGATGGAAAAAGATGATTGGTCAGTCCTCTTACTCCCAATTTGGGGCACTGCGCATGCGCCGTGCAATGTACTGTGCCACTAATACAAATAGTGTGAACTACTATTCTTACGTGTTTTGAATTGAATACTTGCATGGGGAGATAGAGAAAAAAGCATGCTCTGTCCGCTTCCTTTTAATTTTGGGCACTTGCAATGGAATTTGCCACCAATGCAACTAGTGTTAACTAAGTACTATTCCTATAAGTTTCATCTCTGTTTTGTCCCTCATCAGGGCTAGGGCCGGTGTAGTGAATAGATTTTTGGAACCGGGAGATGGAAAAAGACCCATGCTCGGTACGCTTCGTTTGAATTCTAGGTCACTGCGCGTGCGCCGTGCAATGTACTGTGCCAACACAAAAAATGACCAAGGGGGTGTCTCCTGCCCAACAAGAATAATCGGTTAACACCAGGGCATTCAAAGAGAGACCCACATTCCTAATTATGTTGTGCATATACTCCTGTAGTAAATCCAAAACATCACACAGAGAATGGAGCCAAATGCAAATATATATATAAATATACTTTATTAATAAATAAATTTTAAAATATCCAGCAGGAAGGTGCAAAGTTTATAGCGCCATCCCAGACCACACATTGGCTAGTAATATGCAAGGAAAGATCTACAAATTAGCGCACAGTATTGGAGATAGTGTTATATATAAATAGTGACGGCTACTGTAGTAACGGCTATTGTAAGCTCGTCATGCAGAGAGAACGTGATAGTGAACGTGAAGGCTCGCCGAAACGCGCGTCGGGGTGGCGCCATCCTAGTCCTTTGGCTTCACTGCTATATTGGGTAAGATCTGCAGAGATTGAAGTGATTGGTTGCAATTATGTTGATATTGGTGTATGTCATGGCACAGAAGGAGTGATCTAGTCAGTATCACGTTCTCTCTGCATGACGAGCTTACAATAGCCGTTACTACAGTAGCCGTCACTATTTATATATAACACTATCTCCAATACTGTGCGCTAATTTGTAGATCTTTCATTGCATATTACTAGCCAATGTGTGGTCTGGGATGGGGCTATAAACTTTGCACCTTCCTGCTGGATATTTTAACATTTATTTATTAATAAAGTATATTTATATATATATTTGCATTTGGCTCCATTCTCTGTGTGATGTTTTGAATGTACTGTGCCACCCTATATGAGTGGTGGGCAGTGGGCACAATACAGTCTGTGGGACTGACACACACTGGCAGGCAACTGCAATTATATTAAAGGGTAAAAATGAAATGACTTTTTTATCTGCAAGGTACTGTACCCTATATAAATGGTGTGCACACAGTACAGTCTGTGGGCCTGCGGCCTCTCACACACCGGCAGGCAACTGCAATATATATATATATATATATATAGAAAAAATAAATAAAAGCAGACTGATGTACCAGCCCTAAAAAGGGCTTTTTGGGGTGCTGTCAGGATGCTGTCCTTGCAGCAGATGGCCCGTTTCACACGAGCGAGTTTTCCGCGCGGGTGCAATGCGTGACGTGAACGCATAGCATCCGCACTGAATCCTGACCCATTCATTTCAATAGGTCTGTGTACATGAGCGTTTTGTTTTCACGCATTACTTGTGCGTTGCGTGAAAATCTCAGCATGTTCTATATTCAGCGTTTTTTCAGAAATGAATTGGGCTGCGTGAAAGACGCATTGCATCCGCAAGCAAGTGCGGGTGTGTTGTGTTTTTCACTGATGGTTGCTAGGAGATGTTGTCTGTAAACCTTCAGTTTTTTATCACGCGCGTAAAAAACGCATCAAAACACGTTGCACCCTCGCGGAAAAAACTGAACAACTGAACGCAATCGCAGGCAAAACTGAATGGCTTTGCCTGTGAAATCGCACAGTTTTCAGTGAACGCATCCGCAACGCATCCGGACCTAAGGCCCCATTCACACATCCGCAATTTTTGTCCGCATCCATTCCGCAATTCTGCGGAATGGATGCGGACCCATTCATTGTGAATGGGGCCGGACGTGATGTGGAGAGCACACTATGTGCTCTCCGCTTCAGCATTTGCGGAGCCGCAAAAGATAGAGCATGTCCTATTCTTTTCTGCAGCCTGCGGACAAGAATAGGCATCTCTATGGGGAGTACCGGCATGGTGTGTTGCGGATCCGCAACACACTACAGACGTGTGAATGGGGCCTAATCCGGACACGCTCGTGTGAAAGAGGCCGATGAGTCTTTGAGGACTGGAGTGGACACAGAACAGTGGCTTAGCTAATGCTTTCCCTATTAATTCAGCAGCAGCAGCACTCTCCCTGCTCTAACCAACACTGCAGCTTCAGAATGAATCTAAGATGAATGCTGCCCTTGCTTTTTGATAAGAGGTGGGAGGGTCTGGGGGGGAGGGTATGCTGATTGGCTTGAATGTGTCTGCTGACTATGAGGTACAGGGTCAAAGTTTGCTCAATGGGGGCGAATCGAACATCGCATATGTTCGCCCGCCGCGGCGAACGCGAACATGCGATGTTCGACGGCAACTGTTCGCCGGCAAATAGTTCGGGACATCTCTACTGCTGACTGATGCTGGACATGCTGCTGACTGAACCTTTAGGAATATTTGCTTTACTGCTTGCTGTGCATTTCTTTTCCTCATCCATATACATGTATGTACATAATGTGGCAGCCCCACTCACTATGCGGTGCTGAGACAATGGATGGAGCGGACTGCGGCAGTGAGCCTGCCCCATACACAGCAGAGCTGTGACGATCTCACCATCGTATAAGTGTCTGTCCATATGTATGTGTCTGTCCCTGTGTGTGTGTCCCCCTGCATGTGTATCCCTGTGTGTGTCACCATCACCATGTCCACAATGTTCCTATGCCTTGACGCAGCTGCATCAGGATGTTCTGTGCGGGGCAAGAAGAAGAAGGAAGAAGAGGAGGCAGCGCCATGGAGTCTGTGGCAGAGGCACAGTGAGGCACACTAAGGACGTAGGTAACACTACCACATGATCTACACTAGTGTTATCTGTGCTTTTACATAGGACTGCAGGTAACACTACCACAGTATCAGCACTAGTGTTATCTGTACTTTTACATATTATTGCAAGTAACACTACTACATTTTTTGTACTCAGATAACCATCACTGTGTTATCTGTGGTTTTACCTAGGACTGCAGGTGATATCTACTACATTATCTGTACTCAGAGAGTTATCACTATGTAAGGGGGCCCTCTGAGAATTTATCGCCCAAGGGCCCACATGATCCTGGTGCCAGCCCTGATCCCACTACACCCCCCAAAGTTGTCAGAGAGCTTATCCCCCATTCCCCAGCAATCATTTTCAGGACACCCCCCCCCCCCATTTCCCTAAAGTAGTTAGAAGGCTGGTTTCTCATCATAACCAAACCCTAATCGCCCAGCAATCATGTTCATGCTCACCATCCTCCCGTCACCCCCTTTCCCCCCAAAAGAATCACATGCAGGCTCCACATCCTCTTCACCTTCCAAATAGTCAGAAAGCTTGCTTTCCATCATCCCCCCAGCAATCAAATACAGGATTACCATTTCCCTCCCACACCCCAAAGTATTCACAAAGTTAGTTTCTCATCATCCCCCAAGCAATTACATGCAGGCTCACCATCCTCCCACCACCCCCAAACTAGTCACAATGCTCGTTACCCCATTTCCCCACGTTCGCTATCTTCTCCCCCACCACCCAAAGTAGTCACATTGCTTATTTCCCTATTTCGTCATCCTTCTCCCACCCCTAAACTAATTACAGAGCTCGTTCCCCCATTTTACCATTCTCCCCCACCCCCAAACTAGTTATAGTGCACGTTCCCCCATTTTACCATCCTCCCCCCACCCCAAACTAGTCACAATGCCCATTCCCTCATTTCACTATTCTTCCCCCACCCCCAAACTGGTCACAGAGCTTGTTCCCCCAAGTTCACTATCCCCCCCCCACCCCCAAACTAGTGACAGTGTTAGTTCTCCTATCTGCCCAAGCTCACCATTCTATCCCATCACCACTCTATCCCATCACCATTCTATCCCATCACCAGTCCATTCACATACCTTTTCTGGCAGTCCTAAGGTGGAGCATCACAGCAGGAGCAGCGAGGTAGCAGGCAGGCATGCAGCAGCATAGCAGAGTCCCACACTTGGCTATTGCTACTCTTTAGTGATCGAGGCGGGAAGTGTGAGGGGTGGACCTATCAGATGCTTCTTGTGTGACACGTCTGAAGGTTTTATCATTAAAAGATTCAGCAGGGCAAGTAACACTTGTCAACAAGACTAAAAAGTCTTGACGTCATTGGGTGATAACTGGAGTGCCTGTAGAATACGGTCTACTTGCCACCCCTGGCACAATTGCTGCAGGTTGCTGACCCCTGATCTAAACAATACAGATCAGTGCTCACTGTGAAGATGGCTGGGGATAATTCTTTTTCCCTCCCTGCTGGCTCCTATATATTTCTACAAATGAACATCTGTACTATGTAGATATATTTTCTCTGCCCTTTTGCTATATTTACACAGATCAGAGTGGCCAGTGGCTGACAGTGATTAATTCTTCTGTATCCCCGGTGCGTATCTTCTGTATCCCCGGTAACTAACCAGCCACTGGGAGATCAGGCAGTCAGCACTGGATATTGAGGAGGAGAGACAGGGAGTAGCTGATGTATAATATATACTGTCCCAATATGTTCCCTATCACTGTCCCTACACATTAGAGAAAACTAACATCAAGGTTGCACTTTAAGAATAAAGCCTTGTATAAACACGTGTCCATTGATTTCAATGTGTTCATTAAACCATGGGTCAGTGGACAAACAATGGAAACACGCATTCTGTCTGCTACAGGATGGTAAGCTGTGTTTCTTCGTCCTTCATGTATACTATTGATGCACTACTTCGATCTGTGTTGAGAACCAAACACGCCCTATAAAAGTCTATGGGCCAGTGAAAGCCACTGACAGATTACAGATGGCATCAGTGGTTTTTATGGCCCTTTGGTAGTAGATGTTCTGGAAATTTTTATTTTCAGCCTAGCAATGCATATGGTAAACTGAAGACCAGTTGTGTACCTACAATGGAGAAACCATTTAAAGGCTGTGGGACCCAGGGTGAGGGGACTCCTATCGCTGAGCTCCATATCTTCCCAGCGTGAAAACATCCATTTTAATGTAGCCACCACTGACACTAGATTATTACAGCTTGTAATGCAGTCATTTGTAACTGCATAAATTCCTATACAGTGAGCTCCCCCTAGTGGTGGCTGCAGGCAGCCAGCTTTGTAATGGATGGAAGCAGGAGATCTATCAGTGTATTTATGCCAGTTGCCTGTTGTAAACATATTGAGAAATATGGTGTTCAGAATGAGTTCCATATTTAAGAATCACCTATTCCACTTTTTGTGACAGTTGAATAAGTGGGTCAGGTCAGGTGTGAATTTTTAATTACAGTTTTTTTTAATTGAAATTTATTCTGCCTAATAAAACAAAACCTAAACTCATCAGAAATCTGGAGTATTGCACTTCGCACTTTGCATTGCCTGGGAGTGACTAACAAACACATACTGGGAAATAATTTGGGGCATAGGGGCTCATACTAAGTTTTGCTACGGGGCTCTTTGAGATATGTGTTAGACATGTTGAAACCCAGCATGTCCGATCCTTGTTCACCCTATATATATCTGCTACTGGGGGCTGTTGGACAACTTTGATTTAATGTCTAAGGATGGCTGAATATAATTTTACCTTGATGTATAAATAAACAATGAAATATTTGCAGGTTTATCGACTTTAAGTAGTAATCCTTTTTTATGGTATACAATAAAGCCACGGTTCCTATCAATCCCATTCACCATGCAGTTTGTTTAGCACACATAACTTTTTTTTCCAGACAGGGTACGTCCAGCGTACAGACAGAAAAGCTGTGAATTGCACAGAGTGGAGCCAGGAGTGCAGTTTGTAAGTTGAAATGAAGGTGAATCAGGCTGGAGAATTCTCTCCTGAGCCATCTTGCATTATATTTCACCTCTGTTGTGTGACTAGGGAAGAAATCCATAACTCTATGAATGAATACCCTTTCACGGCCAGCTAGATTAGGAATAATGGTGGAATGTTTTTATTCTCCTTCTGTCTTTTAATTTCAATTTCTCTTTAAAATGTATCTTTAGGGTAGATTTGAGCTAAATTCAATATTATTACTAAATTTCTTCTTAGGACCTACCTGCAGAGCATACTTTGCATCCGTCTGCACAAGGTACGCATTCTTCACTGTCTGGATCTTCAACTTCTCCTACAAGGACAAAATGGGGGAGATTAATCATGAGCTGAACTTTTAAAGTCAATTTTGAAGGAATCTGCGTTGCAAGATGTTTGATAAATTTGGTGCATCTTTACACCAAAATCTAGATTTAAAAAGTTACAAAAATAGTCAAATCTTACGACAGTAAAGTGATGGAGTAGAAGGAGGAGTAATTCCTCAAGACAGAGGTGTTAGACTTTAAGAGGTATTCTGGTTGTTACAAGTTATCCCCTATCCATAGGATTGAGTGATTGAGTAAAAGAGTTAGGGAGGCGAATCTGCTGTATCTATGTGTAGTCTATAGGTAGACATCTCAACCCCACCAGCTCAAAGACCACTGAGAATTATAGACGCAACATGCTCAAAAAATACTAGATACCAGTCATGTAATGATCAGATATAGCGCTATCACTGATATGTACACACACACAAGGCAGCTTATTCTGAAAAGTCATCTGAAATGATAGGTTGACCTGACATTTTATAACCAATATAACATTTACAGAATTTATTTTATATAACTGCTTTGTGAGTGACTTTCCTCCCTGGCTCCCTGGATGCTCATCTTTTCATAGAGATTTAAAAAGGATCTGTCATCTCTCTTAGTAAATTGTTGCATTTTCCATAAAATACAGTTCTGGAGAATCGTTTCTTACAAATCTGTGTTACTCCTCCTGGAAACGTGTGGATACATTGGCAACTGGGTGTTTTACTATTCTCCTTGTCAACCATGTCTTACATACTACATGATTAGGGTTCATGCACACAAACGTATTTTCTTCCCGTGTCTCTTCCGTTTTTTTGCGTATGTGGGACCATTCATTTCAATGGGTCCACAAAAAAAACGGAAGTTACTCTGTGTGCGTTTAATTTCTGTATGCCCGTATTTCTATTCCGCAAAATAATAGAACATGTCCTACTATTGTCCGCATTATGGACAAGGATAGTACTGTTCTATTAGCTGTTCTGTTCCGCAAAATACGGAATGCACACGGACGTCATCCATATTTTTTGCGGATCCGGATCATACGGTTGTGTGCTGAGCCCTAAGGAGACTGATATTTCCCAGTTGTTAATTTATTCTAGGAGGAAAAGCTTAATACAGATTTCTAAGAAATTATGTTCCAAAATCGTAATTTTTTGGGGGAATTAAAGTATTTACTATAACACACATGTAAGGAGACTTTTTTTTATACAAACTTTCCAGGTATTTTTAAAGTCCTATAGACAAGACTATCGGAAAGCACCAGAAACAAAAGCGCAGCTAAAGATTATTTGTAGTGTGTTAGATATCTTACTGTTGGCATTCGGCAAACTGGGGTTTTTGCAAAATACATAAAGGCGCACATTTATTAAACATGCTGTGTCAGAATTATGGCGTAAAATGCACCCAAAAAACTGTTTTCTATACAATTTTCACCATAAAGAATGCATCATGCTAGAAATGAGTTATAAATGTCAAAGTGGGCGGGGCTATCAAATTGACGCATATTACGCTTCATTTATCATCCTCTTATCGGCAGAAATGGCTCAAATTGTTGCGGATAATTAAGCCAGCTTATGTGGTGGTGTTTTTCGTAAAAAGTCTCATTTATGGCTTAAAGATGCGACTTTTTGTCAAAAGGTCACATTTATGAAAAGATAAACCAACCTGTTGTGGGAACAATTGACAGGTAAATATTAAACTCCCTAGCGGTAACCCCGAGGGTGGCTCGGGGTTAACTTACACTACAAGAAGCGGTAACCCCGAGCCACACTTGGGATTACCATGGGTTAATTTGAAAGGTGCAGGAATGGATGCGGACAGCACACAGTGTGCTGTCTGTATGCGCATTTCCAAAGTGCAAAGTTCCGCAGCTCCGGGAGAATGTACCACTTCGGGTACGAAAATACTACAGAAATTAGACCGCCAGGGAGGTTAAAACAGGATGATATAAATTATCTAAATCACAGGGTTTTGTAAGTAAAGTGACATTCAACAAAACAAGAACAATAACAAATACGTCCCAAGTCTGAGAAAAAGGTCACAATTTGCCACTGGAGATGTTACAAATATGTTTCAAAAGTCACAAGTGTGGTCTGGATAGGGGTGGCTGAAATGGCGCATTTTAGTTTTAAAAATTCTCACTTCGGCTATCGGTGTTAAAATGTAGCAAAATCAAGAGAAATTGGTGGATAATCAAGTTTATATTTTAAAAAAATCACATTTTACAAGTGGCGTGCACCTTTTGATATATGAAGTGAAACAAATCACTAGTTATGATTTGTAACGTTAGTATTTTTTTTAGCACAAATTATGCCATTATTGATAAATGTCTCCCAAAATATTGGAAAAATGCCAGAAAAGCTATAGTGAAACCATTCATTTTTTAAAACGAGATCCATTAAAGGGTTTGTTCTGCCTAAGGGCTCGTGCACACAAACATTGTTTGGTTACGCATCCAAGCCATATTTTTGGGGGTCTGAGGCGGACCCATTTACTTCAATGGGGCCGCAAAGAAAAGAGAACATGTCCTATTCTTGTCCGTTTTGCGAACAAGAATAGGCATTTCTATTATGGACAACCCGTTCCATTCTGCAATTTGCAGAATCCGTGTTTGCAGACTACAAAACATGGCACAGTTATGTGCATGAGCCCTAAGTCCTTGTTCACATTTCTGTTTTTCACTGACATGTGCTGACAGCACACATGCCCATTGATTTAAATGTGTCTGTTCACATTTCAATATCTTTTTACTGACCGTGGGCCAGTAAAAAAATCACGGAGACATGCACTACTCTGATTCATGATGCCGACCAAGCACGCCCATTGAAGTCTATGGGTCTGTGAAAATCACTGACACACATCCATGTTGTGTCTGTTTTTCGCTGAAGACTAATAGGATATTCTTTGGAAATTAATTTTCAGCTGAGCAATGTCAGTGAATTACGGATGACACACGGATGGTAAAAACAACCACGGACCAACCACGGATCTTTCACGGACAGCTTCACAGATTAAAAGCGTACATTTTTTTTTTATTACAACAATACCACATATTTTGAGGAAAGGGGGTGATTTGAATTTTTTAAAATATTTTAAAAAACATATTTCCTTTTTTTACACTTTTTAATAGTTCCCCTAGGGAACTATTAGGCTACATGCACACGACCGTTGCTGTTTTGCAGTCCGCAAACCGCCGATCCGCAAAACACGGAAGCTGCTCCGCGTTCCGTTCGGCAATTTGTGGAACGGAACGTGGCCCATTATAGAAATGCCTATTCTTGTCTGCAAAACGGAAAAGAATAGGACATGCTCAATTTTTTTGGCGGGGGTACGGAACGGAGCAACAGATGCGGACAGCACACGGAATGCTGTCCGCACCTTTTGCAGCCCCATTGAAGTGAATGGGTCCGCACCCGAGCTGCAAAATATGCGGCTCAGACGCGGACCACAACAACGGCAGTGTGCATGAGGCCTAACATGCAATCATTAGATTGCTTGTCTCAAAAACTCCAATGCATTAGCATTGGAGTCTGTGAGAATTACACGAAGTTTCTACGGAGCCCTCCTCTCCATAGGATCTAATGTGCATCAAACCTGTACTACTCCTGAGTACAGAGGCTGACGCACACTACATCCAGCTCACCTGATCCTCGCCGGAGGGACCCAGTACACGGCGGTGAGAGAGCGATTCCTGTCTTTAACCTCCCAGATGCCGTGGTCACATTTGAGGGTTTAAATGTATGTGATGGACGTTATCCTCTATAGAAGTGGCCCTCTCTGTGAGCACCCACGCCCTGGAAAAAGTCTATGGTGTACCAATATACCTTAGACTTTCCCTGCCATTTATCAGCACAGGGCACGCTATGAACTGCACAGGCAGCGAACTGAATGTAGGCGGCTATTATAGCTAAATAATAAAGTACATGGAAGATATACTATTGGACTGTAGTATTCAGGGTAAATTGCCGTGTTGGCACTTTGAGATAAATAAGTGGGTTTTGGGTTGCAGTTTGGGCACTCAGTCTCTAAAAGGTTCACCATCACTGCTCTATAGCATACATTAGTCCCATGTGACTGCTGTTTAAATGCTTGACTGTTGACGTAAATTTACAATGATTCTGTGAGGGGATGAGAGATGGTCATTAGCGATCGCTCCTCCTCATACCGTGCAGGAGATCGCTGCATCTAAATGTCACCTCTACTGACGAGAAGGCAATTGACACTTCCTCCCCATTAATTACCTGCTACATCAGGCCATGTAAAGGGGCCTTAACTTGTAGGGAATTATTTGGCTAGATGAAAACTATATAATATATTAGTTTGACTGAAATGAAAAGCCTGGTGTAAACAAGGTGCTAGTTTTATCACTAGACAACTGGGAATATTGAGTGAAGACAATCCTTGGGCTCCAACTCTACTACAAACCTTCCGGACACTCCAGGTCATTGCAGACGCCATCCACAGAAGAGTAACCCTCCAAACATTTGTCACACTGCTTGCCGCTCTTGCAGGATTGACAGTTTTCAGAGCACGGCATACATCGGCTGTCTTCAATGTAATACCCATCTGGGCAGCTTTCTCTGCATTCCCCTTTATACAGATATCGTGTTCTTCCATTTTTATCTTTTAAAAGAAAATGAATGACAAAATATTTTAAGCCTAAATCATAGTTTATATTTTTCATATTGCATATATTCAGGAAATGTCTGGTATATATCACTGCTTGGTATCACTCTGTTGCAAAGTTCACATGGCTTTCTCATTATCATCATCATCATCAGCCTCTCCTGTTATCCTGATCAGGCTCCCTTAATCAGCTCCAAAGAAACCATTGACTGGCTGCAGAGATCATGTGTGGTCCCGTTGTCTGTTGGGTTGAAAAAACTGATACCTTGTTTTCAAATTTTAGCGCGTTCAGATGGGTTGCAGACCCACATTACTATATACAGTTAAAACTCGAAGTTTACATACACTATATAAAAAGACACATATGCATGTTTTTCTCAATATCTGACATGAAGTCAGAATACACCGTTCCTGTTTTTGGTCAATTAGGATTACCATAATTATTATTATTTGCCAAATGCCAGAATAATGAGAGAGAGAGAGAGAGAATGTTTTAAGGCATTTTTATTACTTCTGCAATGTCAAAACTTTACATACACTAAGATTACTATGCCTTTAAACAATTCTGGACTGCCCATATGATGATGTAATGTGTTTGGAAGCTTCTGTTAGGTTGGAAAAGTCTAAAGAAATCAGCCAAGATATCAGGAAGAGAATTGTGGACATGTAGAAGTCTGGCTCAACCCTGGGTGCAATTTCAAGATACCTGAAGATGCCTCGTTCATCAGTACAAACAATTATACGCCAGTACAAACAAGATGGAATTGTCCAGCCATCATTAAGCTCAGGAAGTAGACGGGTTCTGTGTCCCAGAGACTAACGTGCTTTGGTCTGACGTGCATATCAACCCAAGAACAAAAGAAAAAGATCTTGTGAAGATAATGGCGGAAGCTGGTAAGATTGTGTCAATATCCACAGTGAAACGAGTACTGTATCAAAATGGGCTAAAAGAAACATAAAAAAGCCAGATTCATGTTTGCAAATGCACACAGGAAAGACCTACATTTTTGGAGACGTGTCCTGTGGTATGACTAAAATGTAACTTTTTGTCCGTAATTACCATCGTTATGTTTGGAGGAAAAAGGCAGAAGCTTGGAAGCCTAAGAACACCATCCCAACTGTGAAACACGGGGGTGGCAGCATCATGTTGTGGGGTTGTTTTACTGCAGGAGGGACTTCACAAAATAGAAGGCATCATGAGGAAATGTGTGGAAATACTGAAGCAACATCTCAAGACATCGGCCAGGAAGTTAAAGCTTGGGCGGAAATGGGTCTTCCAAATAGACAATGATCTCAAGCCTACTGCCAAACTGGTTACAAAGTGGCTTAAGGATAACAAAGTCAATGTTTTAGAGCGGCCATCACAAAGCCCTGATCTCAATCCTATTGAAAATTTATGGTCAAAGCTGAAAAGGCAGGTGCGAGCAAGGCGACCAACAAACATGACTCAGTTACACCAGTTTTGTCAGGAGGAATGGGCCCAAATTCCTACTAACTAGTCATACAGTTTAAGGGGAATGGTACAAAATATTAATGAAATAATTGTAAACTTTTGACTTTGCAGAAAGTAATAAAAATGCCTTAAAACATTCTCTCTCTCTTATTATTCTGGCATTTGGCAAATAATAATAGTTATGGTAATCCTAATTGACCAAAAACAGGAAAGGCTTATTCTGATTTCATGTCAGATATTGAGAAAAACATGCATGTGTTTCTTTTTATATAGTGTATGTAAACTTCTGGTTTCAACTGGAGGATTGTTACACTATTCGCTAATATGTTATTACACCACTGTCCAGGTGGTGGCACTATTGTAGCATGACTTACACAGTACGTTGCAGATCTTGAAATGCATAGTGATGTACTCATTATACCCTTGTTTCAGCAGTCTCACCACAACCCCACCTTATATTTTATATACAGAGGCTGTGTTTTGCTTGATAATTGAATAGACAAATATAAAGATAGTAATAAAAACTTTTTATGTAAAAAAAAACTTGAAAAATTAGAAATTTTGCCAGTTCCACAGTTCTGCAAGTAAGGGTACTTTCACACTAGCGTTTTGGATTCCGTTTGTGAGATCCGTTTCAGGGCTCTCACAAACGGTCCAAAACGGATCAGTTAAGCCCCAATGCATTCTGAATGGATAAGGATCCGTTCAGAATGCATCAGTTCGGCTCCGTTCCGCCTCTATTCCATTTTGGAGGCTGACACCAAAACGCAGCATGCAGCATTTTGGTGTCCGTCTGAAGAGGCGGACCCTAACTGATCCGTTTTTTTTTACAATGTAAGTCAATGGGGACGGATCCGTTTTCAGTGACACAATATGGTGCATTTGAAAACAAATCCGTTCCCCATTGACTTTCAATGCAATTCAAAACGGATCATTTTTCTTTAAACTTAATGCAAACGGATCCATTCTGAACGGATACAAACGTTTGCATTATAGGTGCGGATCCGTCTGTGCAAATAAACAGACGGATCCGCACCAATGCAAGTGTGAAAGTACCCTAACACAACATTTATCAATCATCCTGCCAGGTTTCTGATTACAGGTATTGTGAGATAAAAAGATCTTACATTTCATCATGCCGAATGTACAATAGTTTACAATAGTACAAAGAAGAAATCTGTAAATCCATAAGAAACATTTATTAACGAATGGACGGAGATTCTGTCAATTCCCTTTTCACGTGGTGACTGTACATGTGGTCCACTACCATGGAGACCTTCCTATAAATCAATTTTGTCAGCCTAATTACTGTATGTAGTCACCCACCATATCATACATTGAAGGCAGACCATGTTAATCTCCAATAGCTTTTGATGACATGTGCTCCATCTTACCATAAATGATGGCAAACCAATATATTATTCACTTATATAGCGCTGAAATATTCCGCTCTTTACTGACATTATCATTACTCACCATCTAAGTCGCCTATCAGTATGTCTTGGAGTGTGGGAGGAAACCGGAGTACCTGGAGGAAACCCAGGCAAACACGAGGAAAACATACAAACTCCATGCAGATGTTGCAAGGCACCAGTGCTAATCACTGAGCCACCATGCTTCCTATCATTAGTCCTAGAGTGGGGGCAAACTAAGTTTACACATGCCACCAGTACCAGTCCCCTGAGTCTTCAGGATCTCAGAATCCTGAAGGCACAGGAGAGATTTATCAAAACTGATGCAAAGGAGAATTGGAGAAGTTGCCCATAGTAACCTGTTAGATTTGATCTCTCGTTCTCCAGAAACTCTTTGGAAAATGAAAGCATTAATCTGATGGGTTGTTATGGGCAACTACTCCACGTCTCCTTTACACAAGTTTTGATAAATGTCTGCCACCTTAGACACCACCCATCAAGTAATAAAATAGTAGCATTCCAAGTTTCTTCTTGACTGAAGCCAAAACATATGTACAGATATAAGCAACGTTTCGACCCATAATTACAGTCACCATAGCTTTAAAATGACCAGATATTGAATAGAAGCCTTCATAGTCAGAAACGTTGTTGATTCTGGAATTCTAGACTAATGTAGTGGAGGGGGGAAGAGGAATTATCAATCACATGCACCGATGCATCCAGTTGATTGAAATGATACCTGTCTTGTGAAAATCGGTTGCAGCATTCCCGAGAAAAAAGCTTTTTATTCTTTATACAAATGAGAACTTAAAGGGAATCACTCACCAGTTGTTTGCTGTTAGATTCTAACAGCTCCAATACACGCCAATGAGTCCTGATATTCATGAGCCCCCCGATCTCCCCACCCACCTGCCTCTCATTGACAGTTTTTTCCACAACTGAATTACAAACAGGGGGAGAAGTCAACTAAAGAAAGTGACCCAGCATTCTGCTAACCGAATCTGTCACCAGTTTTATGCTTCTAACAGCTCCAGGGCATGCCAATGAGTCCTGATATTCATGAGCTTCTGGCTTTCTCCCTGCCGCTGAGTCATAGTTTTCCTAACTGCAGGGGGCAAAAAAAGCCAGGAAAGCATGAATATTCAGGACTCCCTGGCATGTGCTGGAGCTGCACAATACAATATTTTACAAAATGAGTCAATTAAACAAAGTGACCCAGCATTCTGCTTAGGAGATCTGTCACTAGTTTATGTTGCCCCTAGTTAGGACACCGTTGGGCATGGCCAGCACTGGTAACATGAAGAGCTGAGGTGCACTTAGAGGATAGGTCCCTTCCTTGGTGCACTGGGCGCATCATTTGTATAAAGAATTTCTTGGGAATACAGCAACTGATTTTCACAAGACAGGTAACAAGTTAATCAGCAGGCTCGATACTACCATGCAGTATACCTGAGTTGATCCTACTGGACAGTATACTGCTACAGATGGTTCTGGCTAGATTAGAGGCTTGGGCAGAGAAGTAGCAAATGAGGTTTAATACTGACAAATGTAAGGTTATGCACATGGGAAGGAATAATGCAAGTCACTAGTACTTACTAAATGATAAAACACTCATTCACACGTCAGTGTTTTGGTCAGTGATTTCCATCAGTGATTGCGAGCCAAAACCAGAAATGGAGCATCCACAGGCATAAGGTATAAAGGATAGATCTCCACCTGTTCTGTGTTTTTGACTGCACCTGGTTTGGACTCAAAATCAGTGATGGAAATCACTGACCGAACACTGATGTGTGAATGAGGCATAATACTGGCATGGAAAAGGAATTTTAGTAGACAGCAAACTAAGCTGCAGAAACCAATGTCAGGCAGCTGCTGCCAAGGCCAAAAGGTTAATTAGGAATAAAATGGGGATTGCAGTCAGCACAACCCAATATGCAGGTGCACGTTGCTATGGTGAAATACACATAAATAAGATAATTAGTTGCATCAAAAAGGGGATAGATGCCCGTGATGAGAACATAGTCCTGCCACTTTACAAATCACTAGTCAGACCACACATGGAGCACTGTGTACAGTTCTAGGCTCCTCTGAACAAGGCAGACATAGCAGAGCTGGAGAGGGTTCAGAGGAGGGCAACTAAAGTAATAACTGGAATGGGTAGTACCCAGAAAGGTTATCAAAATTAGGGTTATTCACGTTAGAAAAAAGACGACTGAGGGGAGATCTAATAACTATGTATAAATATATCAGGGGTCAGTACAGAGATCTGTCCCATCATCTATTTATCCCCAGGACTGTGACTGTGACAAGGGGACATCCTCTGCGTCTGGAGGAAAGAAGGTTTGTACACGAACATAGAAGAGGATTCCTTACGGTAAGAGCAGTGAGACTATGGAACTCTCTGAAAATTGGCTTAGAACTCAAATTTTTTTTGCCTTCCTTTGGATCAACTTGCAGGATAGCAGGCTGAACTGGATGGACAAATGTCTTTTTTCAGACTTATGTTATTATATATTAGATGTCATAGCACCCGATGACCCGTTCCGGCCAGCCAATCACTGTAATGCTAGTAACCAACATGGCTACGGCATTACAGTGGCAGTACTCACCTGCATGTTTATTGGCTTCAACACTACCTGTTACTTTTCTAAAGCTTCATTACCACCTGTCAGAATGTCATATCAATGAAACATCATCCACAACTCCATCCTCCGTCAGGCAAAACTCCCTCCTTCGTCAGCCCAAACTCCATCAGTCCTCTTCCCTCAGGCAAAACACCATCCTCTGTCAGCCAAAACTCCCTTCTCCCTCATTCAAAACTCCATCAGATGTCAGCCAAAACTCCCTCAGACATCAGCCAAAACTCCCTCATCCAAAACTACCTCCTCCCTCAGACCTCAGTCAAATCGCCCTCCTCCCTCATCTAAAACTCCATCAGATGTCAGACAAAACTCCCTTCTCCCTCAGAAGTCAGTCAAAATTCCCTCCTCCTTAACTCAAAAGTATGCAATACACAAACTCTACGCCTGAAGAAGCTGCTAGCTGCTGGAAAGGCAAAGGACTTGTGATGATGTCATGACCATGTGATGAGTCATGTGTGTGGGAGGGGTCAGATTTCACAGCGGCTGTGTACAGAACTGTAGTCATCAAATAGAGCTGTGTATTAGAGATGTGTGTACTGTGTAATAGAGATATGTGTGTATCCTGCATGTAGCAGAGCTGTGTACTTTGTTATAGAGATAGGATACACACATATCTCTATTACACAGTACACACATCTCTAATACACAGCTCTATTTGATGACTACAGTTCTGTACACAGCCGCTGTGAAATCTGACCCCTCTCACACACATGACTCATCACATGGTCATGACATCATCACAGGTCCTTTGCCTTTCCAGCAACTAGCAGCTTCTTCGGGCTGAGAGTTTGTGTATTGCATACTTTTGAGTTAGGGAGGAGGGAATTTTGACTGACTTCTGAGGGAGAAGGGAGTTTTGTCTGACATCTGATGGAGTTTTAGATGAGGGAGGAGGGCGTTTTGGCTGATGTCTGAGGGAGGAGGCAGTTTTGGATGAGGGAGGTTTGACTGATGTCTGAGGGAGGAGGCAGTTTTGGATGAGGGAGGTTTGGCTGATGTCTGAGGGAGGAGGCAGTTTTGGATGAGGGAGGTTTGGCTGATATCTGAGGGAGGAGGCAGTTTTGGATGAGGGAGGTTTGGCTGATGTCTGAGGGAGGAGGCAGTTTTGGGTGAGGGAGGTTTGGCTGATGTCTGAGGGAGGAGGCAGTTTTGGATGAGGGAGGTTTGGCTGATGTCTGAGGGAGGAGGCAGTTTTGGATGAGGGAGGTTTGGCTGATGTCTGAGGGAGGAGGCAGTTTTGGATGAGGGAGTTTTGGCTGATGTCTGAGGGAGGAGGCAGTTTTGGATGAGGGAGGTTTGGCTGATGTCTGAGGGAGGAGGCAGTTTTGGATGAGGGCGTTTTGGCTGATGTCTGAGGGAGTTTTGGCTCACATCTGATGGAGTTTTGGATGAGGGAGGAGGGCGTTTTGGCTGAGGTCTGAGGGAGGAGGCAGTTTTGGATGAGGGAGAAGGGAGTTTTGGATGAGGGAGAAGGGAGTTTTGCCTGAGGGAAGTGGACTGATGGAGTTTGGGCTGACGAAGGAGGGAGTTTTGCCTGACGGAGGATGGAGTTGTGGATGATGTCTGACGATGTCCTAATATGGACACCGTAAATGAGGGTTATCTTAACCAATGTCCTAAAAAAGGGACCCACCTCAGACGTGTTAGAAGGCCACAATGGTGTAGGTAGGAGCTGTCATATCTACAAATTTCCTACAGAAAGGTTCTAGCATTCTTATTTTTAATGCATTATTCAAACTTGTCGGAAGGTCAGATTGGTATAGATCTTAAAGGGGTAGTCCCACGAAAAATATTCTTCAGTTTTCACACAAGCATCTTAATCTGAACACTTTTGTAATTGCATATAGCACATTTTCTTCCCTATCTTCCTTGAGCCATAACTTTTTTTTATATTCACATATCCATATTTATGAGGGCTTATTTTTAGCGGGACAAGTTGTACTTTCTAATGCCACCATTTAATATGGCATACAATGTAAAGGGAAGGTGAAAAAAATTCCAAATGGGGTGGAATTGGAAAAAAAATGCAATTCCTCCACTGTTTTATGGGTTTTGTTCCATCACCATATTCTGACCCCCATAACTTTTGTTATAGTTGTATCTACTGAGATGTGTGTGGGGATCATTTTTTGCGGGACGATCTGTAGATTTATTGATGCCATTTTGGAGTGTGTGTGACTTTATCACATTTTATTAAAAATAATTTGGGTAAGAGAAGCGATGTTACGCCATTCTCAGTATTGGAAAAAATATTTTTAGATTTTAATAGTACGGCATTTTTGGATGCGGTAATGCCCATGATGTTTATATTTTTTATTATTTATGTATTTATATTTTTATTCTGCCACAGCCGACGGAGACCCGCAGGCCATGGAGCCCGCTGCACGCGTGAGCAGGTGCCATGTTTACCCATCATGCGAAAGGGTTAATTAAAAAATTTGTATAGCCACTTATTATTCAATAAAATGTATGTGTATAGAACCCCTACCGCACATGCTCAATTTCATCCCTCAACTGCCTCCTGAGCTGTGATAGGGAGAGCATGGACACACCCATGCTTAGCTTCAGCATAAAAGACACTCCCCTGAGCTGCCAGCTTGATAAATATAGCAGAGCAATGAATGGGGAGATCTCTGGATCCATGTGAGGTACAGGGCTGGTTCTAGATTTGTTAGAAAGAGATTGCCATGCACTGTAGGATGTCTGATTTTCATTTTTTACAATAATTATGGGATACCCCTTTAAAGCTGGAACCTCCATCAATGCCTTAGAGAAGCCCAATCACTGTTCTAATGTGTTAATTAGATTTACCAGAAGAGTCATTTTGGTGCAGATAGTCCAGAAGCCGGCACATTCACCAATTTTCTACACACAGCACTTCCTAACTCATCGTTAGGACATGTGAAGAGGTTCCAAAAGCTGAGAATGTCACCCACTGGAGGTATAATATCAACAACATATTCTGACAATATAGAGTATTACTGCTCTAACCAGTCACAGTATTTATTCCACACTGAGCATTCCGTTTGATGTCCTTTTAACAGTGAGAAATCAATATTTCGATTTTTCTTCACAAGTCAAGCGGTGCATTGGTGACTTTTTATGTCAACGGCAAAATCTCCCACTTTTTATTTCTGTGCTGTGTATTTCAGAAGCGTAATCCCTTTGCCCTATAGAGCTTGTAATTCTCTCTTAAAGCCAATACTCAGGAGGCTGAAATCATTTGTCCAGAGTCACTAAAAGCTGACATGGAAATGGAAATTCATATTTATCCCCAAGCCCTGCTCAACCTTCTCTGTGGAGATTTCATTGTTTGTGAAGACATTTACAGGCCTGCTGTGTCTTAGAGGACTTACCAATGCCACAGGATGTGCATGTGTCAGGCTCGCTTCCATTGCACGCAAGGCATGTATGGTGACACATATGACATTGCTTGTTGAATTCATATTTGCCGACAGGGCAGGTTAATACGCACTGTCCATCATCCAAGAACCTGTGACATGTAACGGAAAAGAAAGTGAGAAGACGTTAAGAAGACCACTTCCAAGAAGAATTATCTATCTCATCTGTATCTATCTGTTATCTATTATCTATCTAAAAAACAAAAAGAAGCAGCAGCACAGTCATTGTGAAGTTGGGTTCAATTTCTCCTGAACTTAAGGCAAAAGTCCACAGACAATATCCATAAAGCAAATGATGAGGCAGCACTCCAATATCAGTGAAGGGTGTTAGACCTGTTAATTTCCCCAGTCGCCACATTTCAGCCCAGCTCAATGAGGCATTTGTCAAGCCCTTCACTGATATTGGAGTGCTGCCTCATTATTTGCTTTTTGGATATCTATCTATCTCTTATCTATCTGTCTCATATCTATCTATCTATCTATCTATCTATCTATCTATCTATCTATCTACCTATCTCATGTCTATCTGTCTATCTATCTATCTATCTATCTATCTATCTTCATTTCATTTATCTCATATCTATCTGAAGCTGTGTTACAAGTACAAATGGTAGTTATGTATACATACAGGAAGTGACAAAACCCATTACAGAGGTAATTGATTCAATAATTCAATCATAAATAGTAAAGTGCAAGGCGTTGTATAAATAGTCTCTAAGGGTACTTTCACACTAGCGTTAAAGTTTTCCACTATTGAGTTCCGTCCTAGGGGCTCAATGCCGGGGAAAAAATGCATCAGTTTTGTCCTAATGCATTCTGAATGGAAAGCAATCTGTTGTGTGTGCATCAGGATGTCTTCCGTTCCGTCCCTTTTACGGTATTTGGCCAAAATTTCCGGAACAATTGTCGGATTGCCGGATCCGGCATTATTTTCCACTGAAATGTATTAATGCCAGATCCGGTACCAAGTGTTTAGGAAATTGCCGCATTGACGGATCCAGTTTTCCGGTCTGCGCATGCACAGACCTTTAAAAATGTGAAAAAAATAAATACCGGATCCGTTTTTCCGGATGACACCGGAGAGACGGATCCGGATCCGTCTGGCAAATGCATTGAAATACCAGATCCGTCTCTCCAGTGTCATCTGGAAACAAATCATATCCGTTTGCATACGGATTTCCCGATCCAGCAGGCAGTTCCGGGAACGGAATTGCCTGCCGGATTCTTCTAACTCTAGTGTGAAAGTACCCTTACATATGTAATTTATAATATATAGATCTGCAATATGATACTGAGTGTTGCATAAAATAAATATACATAAATGTGATCAATAGTGAACGTACATATAAATTCATCATTAAGGTGCATCCAGCACTATCCATCTGTCTGTCTATCTATCTATCTATCTATCTCCTATCTATCTCCTATCTATCTCCTATCTATCTATCTATCTATCTATCTATCTATCTATCTATCTATCTCCTATCTATCTATCTATCTATCTATCTATCTATCTATCTATCTATCTAATATCTATCTATCTATCTAATATCTATCTATCTAATATCTATCTATCTATCTAATATCTATCTATCTATCTATCTATCTATGCTGCTGGGTAGCAAGTGGAGGTATGATGGAGACCAAACTACATATGTAGTCTATACTTACGGTTGTCCAGATATTATAGTTAGGGCTCATGCACACAAAATGATTTTTCTTACGTTTCCATTCCGTTTTTTTTTTTAAAGGTCAGTATAAAGAACCATTAATTTCAATGGGGCTTGAAAAAAAATGGAAATTACTCCATGTGCATACTGTTTCCATGTGCATGTCTGCATGAAAAAAATAGAAAATGTCCTATTCTTGTCCGTTTTGCGGACAAGGACAGGCATTGTTGCAATGGATCCACAAAAAAAATTATGCAACATGGATGTCACACAAATGTCATCAGTTTTTTTTTTGTGGACCGCAAAATACATTCGGTCATGTCTATGAGCCCTTATAGATATAGGAGCAGGTTAGTTCTAAATGTAAGACGGCTTCTAAGCGGTCTTACATTTAGACCTTTTTCTAAAACAGGTGTAGAAAATAGTGAATGAGACGTGCCTCCCTGCCCATCCCCTTACACTACCCGCACCACACACACAATTTTAGAACTGGCGTGAACGGGGCGAAGTTGCAAATAACGGCGCAACTAACAGTTGTGCCACTATCTGTGCCTGAAATACGCCTAATTTAGGTGTATTTCTGCATAGTGAATAACCCCCATAAACTATACAGAATGTATGCACCAAGGGTGTCCTCCATTACGTTTCTGCAGAGGTTGGTACCCAGCTTCCCCAGGCTGCTGAATTTGACATTTGCCTAGTAATGTAGTGATAAATCCCTTTATATAGCTAGACCAGCTTGCCATTCAGGGTCCTAGAATAGCTGGGTGAGAAGACTGTAGAGCTTCATTGACAATAACAGATTATGTTACCCTGGTACCATATGGTAGGTTGATGTAATGTAACAGGCCGGCATTGTGTGTGTTTTATAAAACCAGTTTGTCCCATATCAAGTTTTGCAGTTTCCAGTGCTTCCACAGTTCTATGATTGTCTATTGAATATATTGGAGAATATTGGAGTTAAGCTCTGCCCCTTTCCTAAACCACACGTGTGACTGTGAAGTCATGTTAGTGCACATAAACTGATAGCCGGTCTCCAGCCCATTATGGAGAGGCAAGGAGGAATAAAGGACTTGTCTGACTACAGAAAATCTCCTAAAATTGCTTTCTGTAGCTGTTTGAAGAAAGCATCAAACTTTTCTTAGCAGTTTCTGCTTTTTCCCCCCTTGTTTTTCAGGATTTAGTGTCCCTTTAATTCTTATTTTAACCACTTATTAGTCCCACAGGGAAACTTTGTGATCCCTTCTCTAATATACTGTACTACTTATGTAGTACAGTATAGTATGTTGTTAATCTATATGGGTTAATGGGCCTTCATTAGAACACTGGCTGCCATGTTAAGACATTGGCATCCCATGATTGCATTTGTGGTGGACCGATAAAACCCACCCTCTGAAACCAATTAGATGCCATGGGCAATATTGACTATGACATGTAAGTGGTTAAAGGGCCGGGATCTGAGGCTTCTCTGATCCTGACTGTTAGAAAGGTGCCTAGCACAGGACACCCCTGCTAAGCTAAACCTGCACCACTAAAAAAGTTCTCAGTGGTGCTGGTCTTTTTCTCCTTTGTTTACAAAGCGCAGCAGTGCCGTGACTCCATATAGCACATGACCGCTGCAGCCAATCACTGTCCTCAGTGATCTATATGCATAAGCTTTGTGCAAACGGCAGAAACACCTTCCCCGGAATTAGCAAAGTTCTGAGACCAACCTTTAAGATTTCTGCTGAGGATTTGCATTCTATACACGGAATAACCCGTTCAATCATGTCAAAAACTACAGCGTGGATTTCCCGTTAAAAAAGAGAGATTTTACGGGGATTCCACAAGGATTGTTGGATAAATCCATTTTGAACAAATACTATCTGACCTTGCCTTTTGCGGTAAAGAATCATTCATGGTCTATAGCAAAAATCCTTTACAACAGTATTGGTCAAATAGTAAATTGCAATCTACCAGTGGAGACCAGGAGGTCTCACAGGCAACTTGATGTCAAATCTTATGGGAAAAGACATGCAGAATTTGACATCCATTGTGTGCCTCGTGTTCTTTGCCTTGTTCCCCAGAAGATCACCTAACGCAAGCTCCACAAAAATCAGATCCCATACTGAAAAAAGTGCCTCCATCTCTACAGCAAATCTATGTGACAATTGTGAAAGTCCATGAGTAACACATTTGTAAAATATTTTCAGAAAACATATTTTTTTCTGTTCTCAATTCTATAATATGCATTATCAGAAACTAAAATTTCAAGCCCGAATAAACTCTCCTATAAAATGAGCCTGAACATCACATTCTGTTCATTTACTTAGAAAAACGGTGTTTCTGTTACACTCGATGGAACGTGAGCGCTCAGTCATAGACCCCGTTTCATTTCCCAGACATCTCTTGTAAAGTAAAAACAAAAAACAAAGCATGTTTAATATAACGGAAAAGACTGTGAAATTGATTCTTCCGAGCTCCTGGTAACTACTGTTTTTTTGTGGTTGCTCCGTATTCCTAGCAGACTCTTGAAGTATTTGTAGAAAGCCAGGTTATATATGGGCACGTACATTAACAAGGAAAAAATGTCATGTAGGTGCAGTATGTTTGTTTGTCTTGTTCTCACAGCGGCTGGGAAACCTGGGCCCAGGGATTCTGTGGTTAGGGTCTAGCTTTGATCATATTGACTGGCACCTTTCTGTAAAGGCACGTGTCTGGAGGCAAGAACAAGGGTTCTTGCTCATGGTTTAGGCAATGTTATTGAAACTGAGTGGAAGAAAATCCCAGCTAATGAAGAGCCACATTTTTATATATTAACTAGCTCCTAGATGGATGGAATTGTCATTAATTAACCAAAAGGTTAAAAGAAATCATGAGGTTAAACAATTTTATGCATTGCTGTTAATGTGTATTTATTAAAATCACAGTGGAAACCTATTTAATTATTCAGGAAAATGGTGAGATTTTGACAGTAAACGAAACACTAAAAGCAAATTACCCCAAAAATAATGGACTGTTGGCTTTTTGTAATTCCTGACAAACTAGAGCGTTATACGTGACCTTGAAAGAACAGTATTTATATTTAACCTATTGCTGATGTGTAAGTGTTTTCTTCATAATGTTGGTTACTATGGAATCATCGCATTTATTTTCCCTGTTAGAATATAAAAGGGTTATCCCATGGAGTAATGGACACCATGATTGTACCTATAGCAATGTTTTTAGGGGTGGCAAGCAGCTTGTCCCACGTAACAAACAAGTACCTGCATCTGCCAGGATTGCATTGCAGCCTTATTAACCCCTTCCTTCCCTGCGTAGAAAACAGACGCTCATACACAGCACTACAGAATCCACTAATAAATAGCACTATGGTATGCAGTGCCCACCCCCCCCAACACACATACAAACACACATACAATTTCCTTCTACATTGTCTAGAGCAGGGATGCTCAACCTGCGACCCTCCAGCTGTTGTAAAACTACAACTCCCACCCTGCTCTGCTGTAGGCTGTCCGAGCATGCTGGGAGTTGGTAGTTTTCCAACAGCTAGAGGGCCGGAGTTTGGGCATCCCTGGTCTAGAGATATATATAGTTATAGAATATATTTTTATGAATTTAGAAGTAAGGATGAATGAATGAAGGGAGGGGGCTCTAGGACGGAAAGATACTGATCAGGATTATCCTAATGCATTCTGAATGGAGAGAAATCCGTTCAGGATGCATCAGGATGTCTTCAGTTCAGTATGTGAAAGTTTTTTGGACGTTGACAAAACCGCAGCATGCAGCATGCTCCAGAAGACATGCCGTAATCAGGATCCTTTCATAGTATACATATATTATACACAGTATATATATATATATATATATATATATATATATTACACAGTATACATATATATTACACAGTATACATATATATTACACAGTATACATATATATTACACAGTATGTATATATATATATATATATATATATTACACACTATATATATATATATATATATATATATATTACACACTATATATATTACACAGTATGTATGTATATATATATATATATATATATATATATATTACACAGTATGTATGTATATATATATATATATATATATATATATTACACAGTATGTATGTATATATATATATATATATATATATATATATATATATTACACATTTATATATATATATATATATATATATATATATATATTACACAGTATATATATATATATTAGACTAACATTGTCTGACAATGTAAGACATGGGATGTAACATTACAATACATATAGTTCAGTCTATTGTAAACTGTTCCATAAAACCACAGCTTTGAAGAGAATTACTTTGTGATGTATGTAATGTTACAAAACTAACAGGTCTCCCAGCAAACCGAAGAATTCCTAGAAAAAGACATCTTAATACAGCCTGAGTCCCTCTGAAGTGCGGCCACTCCAGCGAATAGACAATATATTTGTGATGGAGCGGGATGAACTTCTTCACACTTACAAAGGGACAAAGGCCACCAGCATGTTTCACAATGCCCTTTCAATGGCTTTGAGATAACATCATCCTTCAGTCAGTACACAGTTCGTTGTGAGGAAGAGACCCTTGACTAGAGACGCCTCCAGCACTATGCTTGTCCAACGAGCCATGAGATTTAGAGTAAAAGGGGGCACATTGGAAAGAAAGGTATGGAGGGCAATACAATGGAGAAGACATGGCATAATGAGCGGACAGGAACTGAAAATGTGCAGTAAACAGTCGTGTCATTTAACCTTTTTCCCGCTGCCATGCTATCCTAATATCACCATCAAATTATTGGACTCATTAAAAAGTGACATCAATTTTGTTAAACACACTTTTTTGGGGAATGGTATCCTGATAAAATATACACGTTAGTTAAAGATAGGTTTTCAGTTAAACTTAATTGGCATATTTCAGGGAAACCTACATTAAATTAAAAGCTCAAAGACAGAAATTAAAGCGAGATTCTGCCAGTTCCAAGGCCCCAGGTCACTGCCGTTATTAGAGGCTTGTGGTCATTGCTGGGTAAAAGTACTTTGACAATTGTCACTTTGAAGTTTGGTAAAGGTGAATCATTTGGGGACAGATTAGGTGATACGCTGGCTGTAATTGGATATATAAAATTGGACTCTTTTATCTGCAGGTTATGAGAACAAATTCTCAAACTTTAAGACGGTGAAATAAATCACATTGAACTATGCTGGAATGATGGAAGGAATATTTTCATATAGGGTTCTTTAACTTCAAACCTACTTTTCTCTCTTTGGTCTCTATTTACAGTCCTAATTGGAAAATGTCTTGAATGTACAAGGACTACATTGACTGCTGTTCACTCACTTTGCGTGCAAGGAAAGAATGAAGCAAATAGAAGTCCTGCAGCCTAATAACAAAACTGCTTTATGTCGTACAAGCCAGAAACCAATACAGCCATCAACCGGGTCTTGATCGGGTGACAGAATATGCCACATCACTGTGACATAGATACGTGCTATAGATGCAGCGGCTGGACAAGTGGTATTCCTATTGTATAAACTGATGGCATATTACTAGGATATGTCAGTACTTTGGGATCAGCGGGGCCCAATCTCTGGGACCCCCACCAGTCTTGAGAATTAAAGGGCTGCAGCTATGGCTTTACATTGTATCTTCTATAAAGGGGTTTTCTGCCTCTGAGATAGTGATAGTCAATCCTCAGGATGGGTCATCAATATCAGATTGGTAAGGGTATGACACCCGACTCCGCCACTGATCAGCTTTTTCGGGCAGCCACAATCGCTAACAACTATACAGTCTACAGAGCTGGAAGCGGCAGTATGTTGGCATTGAAAACGCTAACGTTTCAGGCTGATCGGTAGGTGTGCTGGGTGTCAGCCTCCCACTGATTTCTATTGATGATGATAGGTTTTCAAGTCCCAGAAAACCCCTTTAAGGACACCTCCACTTGGGACTTAATTTGCAGCAACAATCACTAAAAATAAAATAAAAAAATTGAAGTGAAATCTGCATGTTCATGTACATTTGTTGTGGATTTTGAAGTAGATTTGCCAATGATTTCACCTTGTGCATCTGGCACACACATCACATTGATATGCTGCAAATTTAACATCTGCACTGCAGGTTATTTTACTTTTTTCGCAGCATAAGTATGAGGTTTCTTAACATCTCATGCCCTTTGCTAGTACTGTACCATGCTGCAGATCTGCCACACACAAATCCACAGAGGCAAATCCGCAGCATATCAGTCACCTGTGACCATACTCTTAAATGGATTTTCTGACCACACACTTTTGCGCAAGGACAGACCAACACGTTGTAGTGGTTTAGCTCACCATCAAAATGAACCAGGGGGCTACTAGACATGTGTCTAAGGCCTCATGCACACGACCGTATGTTTGGTCCGCGTCCGAGCCGCATATTTTGCGGCTCGGGCGCGGACCCATTCACTTCAATGGGGCCGCAAAAGATGCGGACAGCACTCTGTTCCGTGGCCCCACAAAAAAAATGAGAGCATGTCCTATTCTTGTCCGTTTTGCGGACAAGAGTAGGCATCTCTATAAAGGGCCACCTGTTCTGTTCCTCAAATTGCGGAAGGCACGCATGGAGCAGCTTCCGTGTTTTGCGGATCCGCGGTTTGCGGACCGCAAAACACACAACGGGCATGTGCATGAGGCCTTAAGCAACAGTTCAGTGAACCCTACTGTGTACAGGGCTCCGAAGCAGATGGATGGTCACTGCACCTCTTTTAACAAAGTTACATCGCCAAAAAAGGTCTTCAATTTTTGCGTCGGTGTTGGCTTTGGACCTCTGCTGATTCCCAAAGAGTTGTCTTCTTTAATGAGTCACGTTTTCTGCTTCACTGTACTGAAGGATATTGGCGTGGCAGGTAAGAAATATCAGAGAACAAACATTCTGCAACCATTGCTGGAAGAACACAAGCTGCTGGCGGCAGCATTATGGTCTAGGGAATATTTTTATGTTATTCTTTGAGCCCACTCAGCCATGTGGTAGCACTCTCAACCGGTTTGGGTGTGAATACATTCTTGCAGATCAGGTACACCCATACATGCTGATTGTCTTGTCTTGGGCAGAAGGGATCTTCAAGCAAAACAATGGCTAGAATTGCAACATTGGTTGGAAGAGCATGACCAAGACTTATAAGAACTATCCTGGCCTCCTAATTTCCCAGATTTGAACTCACTTGAATGTTTGCTCTATGGATTCTCCCCCACAAACCCTCCAGCAGCTGTTGGATGCACTGCAGTCATCATGGCTCCAGATACCTGTGACAACCTACCAGGACCTTATTGAGTCACTCCCAGCCCGTCTAGCTGCTGTCCCTGCTGCACATGGATATTAGCTGGTGATGATAATGTGACTCAACCATGTAAGAATCTGTTGATTTTATATTTCACCAGTGGTAAATTATCTTACCTGGTAATAGAGCAACCAATACAAGTATGCCTTCCAGGACCGGTGCACTTATGGCAAGAGGCATCGCAGGGCATACAGTGTCCAGCTTTTTCAATGTATTCGCCTGGAAAGGAGGAGAAGACAGGTTAATGTGCAGTTCAGCAGGACAATCTAAAGTAGACATGAAATATTTCAGCGACAGTAATGTAGTGAATGTAGAGCGAACAGTAAGACAAGCAAAGAAGGTTTTTAAGGGTGTTAGTCTCAACCAAGTGTGAAAACCAAAAGTATGACAAAGCGGCAAATATTTAATGCAGTTATGTCTTATTTTATGTTAATATGCTATATAAATCTGGGTTTAGTTTGGCAATGATCTAAGGTTAAAAGGTACCTACCGTAGGGTAAAGAGTAGAATAACTACAATGCTCCAGTTCTGTCTTGGTGATGGTTGTATAGACTATTATCGGTGACATTTGGTAGAAATGGATATGTGTAAGATGGTTATTGATTATTTGTGGCTCTGAATGTGACCATGAAATGAGAACAGTGCAAAACTATGTTTATCTAGCAGTGAGCCGGACTTTGATGGTTTTGTCACACTTAGCATGCCCTCTTGTACCTGAAAATATGAAGCCTAAACGTAAAGCATAAAACTGCTTCAATTCATTTTAATTCAAGTTCTAAAAGAACAGTTAAAGAGGCTGTCTACCGGGATTACATTATATAAGATCACGGTAGAGATTGACCTTTTTTAACTGGTGTTATTCTACTAGATCGGGCAACAGCAACCTCCCGCACTCCAGCTGCTGTGCAACAACAACTCCTAGCATGCTCCAGTTACTTCCATGGGAATTCAAGCAAGTGTACATGCTGAGAGTCGTAGTTTCACTGCAGCTGAAGTGCCTGAGGTTGCTGATCCCTTTGCTAAATTCTCTGCTCTGAGTGACAGCTGTAGTGTCCTCCTGGTTGGATAATACAGCTGTTACTCAGAGCAGAGTGATTGGCTGTGAAGAAGCGCAATGCTGAGAGCAGAGTGCACTTCATAGTGA
The DNA here is from genome assembly GCA_033119425.1 of Bufotes viridis. Classification (NCBI taxonomy): domain Eukaryota; kingdom Metazoa; phylum Chordata; class Amphibia; order Anura; family Bufonidae; genus Bufotes; species Bufotes viridis. Next base: position 236,543,411 of record CM065589.1, read on the forward strand.
AGCTCCACCTTCACGCAGAATAAAACTTCATATTCATATTAATTATGATAATAAAAGCTTCATGAAAGGTATGTTTGCTCTATCCAGCCCCTACCAATTCTAAACTGCTGACAGAGTCCCTTTAACTCCTTCCCGACATCTGTTATAACAGTATAGAAGAAGTTGAGCCTTTAAAGATGCCAGCATACACCCGGGGCCAATGTCGGCAATTGGTTATCCTGCCGATTGTAGGCATTTAATCCCTCAGATGCCGCGGTCAAACTTGACCACGGCATCTAAGAGAGCAAAACCCAGTACTGCACTTTCAGTCCTACAACGGCTCCCCCACACAGCAATCGATGGAGCCTGCTGAGGCTCTGATGCCTTTTACAGGTATATTCCAATGTAGGCCTGCAGGAGGCAGCACTACATTGCAATATACTGAATCTTCTATTTGTCAATGGATTTATTTCCATTATTATACAGAAGAGGCTGTCTAATGATTGCATGATGTTAGGTTCTTGGGGGCCTAAAAGAAAGTAGAAAAAAGGAAAAAAATATAAACATATAAAAAAAAAAATTTAAATATAAAAATTTAAATCATCTCCCATTCTCCAGAATAAAAATAAGGAATGAAAAAAATCTTAGGCATTGCCACATGCGAAAGCACCACCACTATTAAAATGTAAAAATATTTATTCCCTTACAGTGAACAGTGTAATGGAAAGAAAACATCAAAATGGCCGATTCATCATCAAAATGGACAATTCACACAAAAATTTTATGAAAAGTGACCAAAAAGCCACACACCCCAAAAATGGTATACTGATCGGCCTGCAAAAGAATGAGCCGTATACATTATTATTTATGCATTTTTTCCAAAAGTTTTTGTGTTTCTTAAATATTAAAATACAAGAAAAACAATATAACTGTGGTATTGCTGACTTGGAGAATGAAGGTTACTGGTCAGTTTTACCACATAGAGAACACCGTAGAAACAAAAGCCATAAAACTGTGGTGGAATTGTGTTTTTTTTTTTTCCTCAATTTCACCCCTTGTAAAAAAAAAAAAAAAACAGCTTCCCACTATATTGTATAAAACATTAAATAGTTCCATTAGAAAGTACAACTTGTCCTGCAAAAATATGCATATGTGAACAGAAAAATAAAAAAGGTATAATAACGAAAATGCAAAAATGGAAAATTGATGGGGATGGAAGGGGTTAAGTAACAGCCATAACAGTTACATGTGAATTGCAGTGGAGCAAAACATTGATCAGCTTTATATATTTATTATGTCCACATGTAGAAACAGATCTTTTGATCAGAGCAATATGATGCAAACAACCCAATATTATAATGCAATTGGTTTAGAAAAATACAACTTTTAGAGAGATCAATCATCATATAATATTATGTAAACAACCATATTAACAAAATAGCTGGAAAAGCGGTTTGCAAATAAACTATAGGCTCAGGTCAATCTATTCCTCCTGTTTATCACCAAAAGGTGTCTAATTTTACTGATCTAATCATTTACAACATAATGGGATTCAGGTTACAATGGAGACAAGAACACCAAGTATTTCATTTCTGAGCTGTAATAAAAACACAAAATCAATGTCATTAAATCATGTTCAGGATACTGAGCGCCGAGCAACCTTTGTGGGATTAGTAAGTGTTTCAATGGTTTTCTTATCAGAAAGACACCGAGATGGCAAATTACAATTGATCGCTCTTAAATGAAGTAGAACCGACCCCCACGTAGAACAGGAGAGAGCGAGAGGAGTGTGTGACCTGGGCATGATCAGATGAATATGGGCATCATAAATTATTTCTCACTTCATATTTCTCTGCCATGATTTGGTCCAAGGTTTTTTTTTCTCCACTGAGAGTGTATTATAAATTACCTGATATATTTGATGGAATTACTTAGGACTGTCCAGGCAATGAGATTCAGAAATGAAGATCAGCCAATGTTTTATTTCGAAGGAAATGGAAGAGATATTGATTTTATTGCACCATTAAACAAACCTTGTGACAATTAGGAACTGAGTTGGGTCTTTTTGAGCTCCAAAGTGTTATTCTTTTATATTCATAAAAAGGTGGTATTTTATGTGGGAAGTAATGTGCAAGAATTATATGACGACATTATGTTGACTGTTAGGGAGTATTATTTTGATACCTTAAATTACTTGGATACTGTATGCTGGTATAATAATATCGGAATGAAGACCGGCACTCGCTGTTAGATTTTCAATGTTGCTGCTTTTATTGGTCACATAGCAATGAAAGTGACGCGTTTCGGCATTAGTTCATGCCTTCATCAGACTTCTAACATCTCCAAATAATAATGGGTTTATATACACACGAGTCATCAAGACAATTGGTGAAAACGAATCAAAGGAAGTGATGTCACACCAGCCACTCCCTCTGAATAAAAAAATGAGTCAATTAGTTAAACATCAGAAAAGTATTGATAAACAATGCAGTGATCCAGATGTGTAGCGATGCTACATCTTGTTAGCGTTTTGCTATGGAGGGAGAGAGCCTGACTGACCGTTCGCCACTGCTCTTCTGAGGGCATGCCCTCAGAAGAAGCAGTGGCGAAACGGTCGTCAGGGCTCTCTCCTCCATAGCAAAACGCTAACAAGATGTAGCATCGCTACACATCTGGATCCTTGCATTGTTTATCAATACTTTTCTGATGTTTAACTAATTGACTCATTTTTTTATTCAGAGGAGTGGCTGGTGTGACATCACTTCCTTTGATTCGTTTTCACCAATTGTCTTGATGACTCGTGTGTATATAAACCCATTATTATTTGGAGATGTTAGAAGTCTGATGAAGGCATGAACTAATGCCGAAACGCGTCACTTTCATTGCTATGTGACCAATAAAAGCAGCAACATTGAAAATCTAACAGCGAGTGCCGGTCTTCATTCCGATATTGCTTCTGGGACACCAACCCTCAGACACGTGCACCGCCACTATTACTGCAGCAGTGCCGACCAGTCCAACACTGCTGGTATAATAAGGTATGTATATGGTATATTATCTTTGCACTAATTGTGTTATGGCCATAATACATGGGCTAAAATTATGTGAAAAACTGACATAATAAAATGGTAAGCATGGTCCAGGGGCTACATTGATTGTTATCCCAAGACAGCAGGTCAACCTCTTCTGTTTTACAGGTGCTCACACTCTATATACACAGTCAAGTCACATTATTATAACCACCAGCTAATATCCAGAGTAACTTCCATGTGCAGCATGGACAGCAGTTAGACGGGCTGATTGACTCAATAAGGTCCTGGTAGGTTGCGACAGGTATCTGAAGCCATGCTGACTGCAGTGCATCCTACGGCTGCTGGAGGGTCGGGGTGGGGGGGGGGGGGGAGGAATGATCCATGGAACAAACACAATGATCAAGGTGGTTCCACAGATGCTCAATTGGGTTCAAATCTGGAGAATTAGGAAGCCGGGTAGTACTTGGAAGTCTCAGCACATGTGACTTTCTTCATGATCTATGCGCTGCTGACTTGGAAAGTAGGAAGTGGTCATGGTAGTGTGACTTGACCGTGTAAAATGTCTTTAATTTCTGCAAACCTAGGCTAACCTGAAATCTCGTGTATGGCTACCAACCTGATTTACTTTACTAAGGGTACTTTCACACTAGCATTGTTAGAAATGCCTGAACTGCATGCCGGATCCGGTAATCCGTATGCAAACGGATATCTTTTTTTCCCGGATCGGTTAGACTTACAGGTATTCATTGAAATACCGTCTCATCGGTATCATCGAAATAAGGGATCAGGTATTTAATTTTTTCAAAGCTAGAAAGAACAGCGCATGCGCAGACCGGAAACCCGGATCCAGCGATGCGGCAATTTCCGGAACACTTGGTCCCGGATACGGCATTAATTCATTTCAAATTAATGACAGATCCGGCAAGTGCGGTAGTGTTCCCGGAATTTTGGCAGGAAAAATACCGTACAAGGGACGGAACGGAAGACATCCTAATGCATACTGAACGGATTGCTTTCTATTCAAAATGCATTGGGCAAAATGGAAACGTTTTTTTTCCGGTATTGAGACCCTTTACTGGATTTTAATACCTGAAAAGAATAACGCTAGTGTGAAAGTACCCTTATTGAATATTTTTTTTATTATCTCGATTATCTCAGGGACATCTGGACCCATCTGTTTGACATTAACTTTTAAAACACAATGAAACATGTGGCACCATTATATTTACTGCTGCCCTGACAATCCTACATGGACTTGGTAATATGGAATATAAATGTATAATGTAATTCAGATTTCTGTACAGTCTTCCTTGCAAACCCCCATTGTGTTTCAATGAAATCCTTTCTGCATTTAGCATTTCACCTCTTTGTTTCTTTGTCTACAAGTATGAAATATCAGTGCTTGTAATGAGCAGTAAAAAACTGAGTAATTAAAACAATATTGTTGGAACCACTTCTTAGGAAATGAGGACATTGTTTGAAACCCAAGCAAAGACAGGGCAAGGGATATAAGAATAGAATAATAGTACATATGGGCTGTAAAACCTCTCAGATTGTGAATTAAGGAAGACTTTATAGGCAAGCCCAAAGTTTGGTGGACTTACATAGTATCCTCTTAGCAAAAAGGTCTCTGCAGATGCTTGTTGTTCATTTGTCCTCATTTTAATAGGAGCATAGCTGTTATTATTGTACAAGTCAGAAAATAGGCTAAACATACATTGACTTGGAAGCAACGTAGCCGTAAATGCTGAAACATAGACTACACATTAGCATTGCTTTACATTGCATATCTTGGTCTATACTTATCTATAGTATATGAGGCCCTGGGCATTGGGAGGCATATTTTAAACTTTGGATAACCCCTTTAATATGTAGAAATAACAGTTAAACTAGGGGATGTAAGTAGAGATGAACAAATTTCCCAAAATTTGTTATTTCTATCTACTCGGCCTTCAGATTCGATTTGGTCCAAATGAAGTTAAACCAAATCAAATGTGCCCCAATTGTTCTGATAACTTGTGTATGACACTCTCCTGGCAACGTATCCAAACTCTTTCAAGCTCTTTAATACCAAGACAGCATTAGTAATGTCAGATTGAAATATGGGTAAACAGATAGTAGCAGGTTGTAACAAAAAGGTTGTTAAATCACAGTTGGGTTTTAAAATAAAAAATGGTCCAAAAACCAAATATTGACCCTTTTTGGAGCATATGCCTTCTTCTCTGTCTTCTGATCAGTAACTGTTGGCTGACATTTTGAGAAATTCATGTGGGACAAATTGCAAAAGTTTTGGATTTGCCAAAATTTGAATCTTTTGGGAAGTTTATAAAAATGTTTATTAATTTAGAATAAATTCATTTATCTCTAATTGTAAGAGATTATGCAATAAAAAGTCTGCTCTTTTTTCCCAGGAAAAGTCCCATTCTTGTCCATGGCATTGCCATTCAGGTCCATTCGAGAGAATGATCCTGATATGTATTGGGTTTCAACTGCAAAAACAGAAATGGCCCATAGACAAGTAGTTTTATGAAATACAAGTAGACCTTTTTTTCTAATCTCATACAACTTTACTGTACAGTAGACAATAACTAATTTGTCTGTAACAAACTTTTATCATTTGTCCATAGGATTAATGGAGAATTTAGATACACTGCTATTTCCTGTGGATAGACTTTATTTCAAGTGAGTGTATCCAACTAGCCATCGCAGACTTTTATAGATGATATCGATAAATGGCTTGCTCCCATACCAACAGCTTGTTTTATCACTTTAAATCTTTCAAATATGCATGAGGGCACAACATTGTTTGTGTTTATTCATCATTGATATTATTCTTGTGTAACCGACTGGATTCTGAAAATAATTAAATCTAATGACACACTTCGCTTATGGAACCCCATTTTCCACAATTTAAGGTGGGTTAATGCTGGCTCCGGGACTTAGCATGATCCATTATCCAAATGAATTATTTGGATAACTATAGGAGAGAACATAGTTGAGCAGATTGTTGATAGTCACAAGGGAGTTTTCCAGCTGATTAGCTAGGTCAAAATCAAGCAGTGGGGTACACTCTACTAAAAGATTTAAATATGTTGCCCAAACACTAGGCAAAGTCAGTACAGAGGGGTACAGAAATGCAGTATGAAGTAAAACATGCTGAGGTCAATAATGAAAGAAGGTAGGAAACCAGACATGGTATAGAGACATATAGAGACTTCGGTCAGTCAAGACAAAGCAGGAAACATCTTGACGAACAGGTTCAGCAAAATAAAAACTAAATACAGGATATTGCCTACTATAACTGGCAACTAGCGAAGACCCTAAGCAGTTTTATAGGGGTTTCCAGTGAAAGAAAATCTGTGGATCGCTTGCTGTACCAGTTATGATGTTTACTGGATCATTGCTGGTCTATACTTTCTGGTCTTGTCGCAACTTACAGGAAATGGATGGAAATGTCTGCTCTGATTATCACTGGCTACACCGGTAACCCACCTAAAGGGCCCTTTACACGGGCCGAGAATCCATCAGATAATCGCTAACAAGTATTTATATGTCCATTAAAACACTCAAAACACTCATACGTCCAGTAATTGGACCGTTTGTGTAGGCACCTAAATAGTCATTTGCTGGCGGCAGATCATGCTTTGTAAACAGCCTCTGCTGCTGGCAAACAATGAGTCTGTATGGGGAGGCGCAACAGCATTAGCAATCACTTCTCTCCACGGTCTCCTTCCTGACAATCGCCTACAAAATTGTACAGTATAAAGTGGCCTTCATGCATGTTGAGAATGGGCGAGGAAGTAGATATCAGAAGGAACTAATAAGCATTGAAAGAGGACCAGGGCGATCACTGATGTAAATATACCTTTGTTTATGTTTTTATCCCACTTTGAGTCCTTTCTAAAGAATTCCCCCTTCAGCCTTGCTAGATAACCACTTCAGATAGACTATCCTCCTCTGTGGTTAATCAGCAGTCGCACTATTCAAGGGTAGGGATCGAAAGTTATAACCAGAGCATAATGAGATCTGTTTATTGCAAATACCATGTGATTTTTATTATTGCAAATGATTATCGTTAGTACTTTTACATATAGATTTTTTCATGAGAGCACAATCTAATTTTGTTGGATGAAATGACAAGGTTTTTAAAGTAGGTTTTGTGGCTATCCAGTGCATTTACACGGGTCAAAAAATACATTCAGTTTTACCATGACTTACCATGATTTTATCGTGCAGTTTTTGCACACTTGATTTTAACGGGTTAAACACATTTATTTTACATTTATCACCTCTAAGGTGCTTCCCAAATGTATGTACCCATGAGAACACTGCTTATTAGGTAAATGATATACTTTCCTACATTTCTGAAATTATACTGAAATATAAAATATACAAATATACAATGTCTGCCTGTTTTTTTCTTCCAACTAATACTTGCTCAGATTGCAGAAACTGTTTAAGACGACCAAATTCCCCTTAATAAATGTATCAGTCAAAAGGCCAGCAGCCATTTAGAAATTAGACAATGCTTAAAGCCTCAAAGTCCACACCGCATCTATTTCTAATAAAGCTTTTTTTGTAATTAGAAGAATTTCCTATGACAAGCAGGGTCTTCTGTCACCAAGGGTAATAAAAGATTTTTCTGTAATTGTGATGAAAGCCAAAGATGAATACATAAACATGACACCAAACCTTAATTAATTTGTACTTTGAAGGAGATTGGAAGTATTGAACTCATTTATAGTTTAGCATTGCAAAGAAATTAAACTCAGCAAACTGGAGATTCAGTGATATCACTATGAAGAAGGCTCCATTTCCTTTGCTGATATACTAGATTTTCCTCTCTGCTGAAGAAATATTTTCTATTTTCTAAAAGAAACTAAAAATGATTAATAATGGAAAGGCCTGTCCTGTCTCAGTTCATGAATGAATCATTAATACTATGCTTAAAGGGAACCTGTCACCCTGATTTTGGACTATTAGTCCAGGTCACAATTTTTTATTTTCCTACTGACCCCTGGTCTCCTGCTCTCAGCGCTCAGAGCTGCACTGAAATACATAGTCAGGACTGCTGTGTTGAGAGAGGACTTGTGTGTATGCACAGCAGTCCTGACAGTTTATTTCAACCTAGTTCTGCGTGCTGACAGCAGGGGAATGGGGGGGGGGAGGGGGATCATTAGGAAAATAAAAAATAATGATTCGGACTCCTGATCTGCAGTACTACTTACGTATTACTGTAGATAATGGTCCAAAATCAGGCTGACAGATTCCCTTTAAAGAGGAAATTCAATGAGAAGGAACTGATCTTTCACATTAGTGAAGCATGTGACCTTGGACTAGCACAGATTTCCAGAACTGATCAAACCCCTGGGAGCTGCTCAGAGATTTATTATTTAAATGTACACTTCCATCAGTAAATGGTAATTTTATTCAAATTCAGTATCTATAGAATATTTTTTTTTTGAACTTTTGCATGTTTTTCTTTTTCATTTTGGCAGTACTACACCATTGAACAATAAATACAAAATATTGTCCTTCTGTAACAGTGAGGACAAATGATAAAACCTCCTATATAGATAATCTATTGTCAGTTTACTCCTGCCGTCAGGGGAAAATTTTATTTGAAGAGTAATCCTCGTGATAACAGTAGGCATAGAATTGGGATAACAGTATGACAGCTCTATTGTTCTGCTGATAGGTGTAGATAAAGATGCCCACAAAAGAACATTGCTTTGATTATTGTAATGTATGATACTATAATTGAGTTGAAACAAAGACCAAGCTTAAGAGCCAGGGTAGAAAGTATAATACATGGAGTGACTATAGGAAATTATATCCAGAAAACCACCCATACACCAGTTTTTTTTTATAGAAAAAAGGTTACACAAAATGTTCACATATCTGCTTTTAATATGAGATAAAAAGAAATATGATGGAAGTGTCCCTTTACATTTTTAAATCACATTGTGGAAAAACTGCCAGTGATTGGGCCTATGATTAGAATGTAGTGTCATATTTCCAGTAACTGAAATCTCTGTGCAGTACCAAAAAAGTTTGAAGTATACCTCCAATTATAAAATAATGTTCCATAAATAAATAATACAGGTGAATATAAGAAACTTTGTAATATATCTTGTTAAAGAAAAATGATTCTGTCTGCTTTTAGCTGCTTTGCCTACCTTTAAAGGGAACCTGTCAGCAAAAAATAGCATAGTAAGCTGTTAACAGTACCTCCTAGTGCCAGATAACAGTGTCCCAATGCACTTTTTCTTTTTTTTGCAGCACTTGGCCTCACAGAGACATCGAAGTTTTATTCAGCTGCCACCCCGTGCTTCAAGTCAGGCTTGAAGTCATGGGGGCAGCTGCCTAGGCGTCTCCAATAGTGCTCTCCCCGCCTCCTGCCTCCTTGAATGACATCCCGAATCGCAGTGCCGGGACCGCGCTCTAAGCCCGCATGCGCAGTAAAGGGCGGCTGGAGCGCGGTCCTGGCTCCGGCGCGTACATTGAGCCGGCTTCATTTTTGGCTACAGCGCATGCGCCCGACACCCTGTTCCAATCGCGCTCGATATGCATAGATGCCGGGTCGTCCAAAGAAAAACTATGGCTTTCAGTATATCGAGACACTCAAAAATCTTTTTTTTCAAAAATGCTTTATTATATAAAACTGAAACAAACAACCCAAAAAAGTATTCATATTTGGCATTGTCGCGTCCGTTACAACCTGCTCTATAAAAAATAGCACATGTAAAAAACTAAAAATAAAAGCGGTGCCAAAACAGCTATTTTGCCTTACCTCACAAAAAGTGTAATGCAGAGCAACCAAAAATCATACGTACCCTAAAATAGTACCAACAAAACTGCCACCTTATCCCGTAGTTTTCAAAATGGGGTCACTTTTTGGGAGTTTCTACTCTAGGGGTGCATCAGGGGTCTTCAAACATGACATGGCAACTTTAAATTATCCCAGTGAAATCTGCCCTCCAAAAACCACATGGCGCTCCTTTCCCTCTGCGCCCTGCCGTGTGCCCGTACAGCAGTTTACGATCACAAATGGGGTGCTTTCGTAAACAACAGAATCAGGGTAATAAATATTGAGTTTTGTTTGGCTGTTAACCCTTGCTTTGTTAGTGGGAAAAAAGTGTATTAAAATGGAAAATCTAATCTACATTTTCCTTAAATTCTTGTGGAACACCTAAAGGGTTAACAAAGTTTGTAAAATCAGTTTTAAATGCCTTGAGGGGTGTAGTTTCCAAAATGGGGTCACTTTTTTGGAGTTTCTACTCCTGGGGTGCATCAGGGGGTCTTCAAATGTGAGATGGCAACTTAAAATTATCCCAGTGAAATCTGCCCTCCAAAAACCATATGGCGTTCCTTTCCTTCTGAGCCCTGCGGTGTGCCCGTACAGCAGTTTACGACCACATATGGGGTGTTTCCGTAAACTACACAATCAGGGCAATACATATTGAGTTTTGTTTGGCTGTTTACCCTTGTTTTGTACTGGAAAAAAATGGATTAAAATAGAAATTCTGCCAAAAAAGTGAAATTCTGAAATTTCATCAACATTTTCCTTTAATTCTTGTAGAACACCTAAAGGGTTAACAAAGTTTGCAAAATCAGTTTTAAATACCTTGAGGGGTGTAGTTACTAAAATGGAGCCATTTATGGTGGTTTCTATTATGTAAGTCCCTCAAAGTGACTTTAGACCTAAATTAGTCCTTAAAAATTGGGTTTTGGACATTCGAAAGATTTGCTTCAAAATTTCTAAGCCTTCTAACGCCCAAAAAAAGAAAATGTAATTTACAAAATGATCCAAACATGAAACAAACATGAAGTAGACATATGGTAAATGTAAAGTAATAACTATTTTATGAGGTATCACTATCTTAAAAGCAGAGAAATAGAAATTTTTAAAATTGTGAATTTTTCAAAATTTTGGGTAAATTTTGAATTTTTTTATACATAAAAATTAAATATTTTGACTCAAATTTACCATTGTCATGAAGTACAATATGTGATGAGAAAACAATCTCAGAATGGCTTGGATAAGTAAAAGCGTTTTAAAGTTATTACCACATAAAGTGACACATATCAATTTTGCAAACATTGGCCTGGTCCTTAAGGTGAAAAATGTCAGGTTCCTGAATGGGTTAAGCACTCTATCACAGTATCAAAAAGTAACAGAAATAACAATCAGCTTGTCGACAACTAAACCTTGGATGAAATGGACAATTTCTTTGACTGAAATTTCAGATTTACAATAAGGGAATTTTTAGACTCTTAGATTTCTGCTGTGGATTTGTAACTTGACATGCTATGGAGCCGCACTTAGATTTTGACCCATCTAATAACTTCTAAAAAATATATATACTGTATGCTTGTTTGCTCTGATATGTTTACGATACTTGTGCGCTGATTCACATGTCACTTGCTTTTTTGCGGAAGTGTTACTGTATGAACCACATATTTGCCACGTTAAATCTTAATAAAGCCATAATAATACTCTCTGCTTTTTTTATATATATTTATATATAAATATATTATATATATTTATATTTTATATATTTTTTTAAATAATAATAATAATAATAAAATGTTTTACTTGACTTCTTTTCTGGAATGAATGATATGATCACTGATGGATTTTCTGTGGCTAATCACACTAATGTTATTATTTGGGAACTCATTATACCATATTTTTTCACTTAAATAACATAATATTTTACACTGTTATAGGGGGATCTGTGGATGACGCATTGTTATGGGGAGATCTGTGGATCTTACTCTTTTCCTAAACAGAAGCACCAAATACTGTACTATGCAAATTCCCAGGGAACCTAGACACTACTCATTAATTGTAATAAAACTATATGATTAATATATATGCATATCCAGAGGACTACTGCAAAGGGTTAATTAATAGCTCTGTCTATGAAACTACAACTACCAAGAAATGAACACTGCTACCCAAGTACCTCTGAAGAAAAGACATTTTAGAAAGTCTAGAACTCACAAGGCTCTGCACTGGCCTCAGACAGCAAGGTGTTGTGCAGGTTTATGGCAGAAACACTTTGTTGATGTGGAGGTATCCTTCTAAAGCATCCCCCATAGTTTGAAACAGATTGGCCACCCATATCTAAGGTCTGCACACCTCAGTCCAGGAACTGCCTTAGGACTTAACAAGAACCTTATTGCAAGCCTTGGGTTCTTCTGAGAGACTATAAAGAGTTTTTTAGAGACCGCGGGCAACAGAGTACTACAACTACCATCATTGTTGCTTCTACACTGTGCCTACAAATGTGTCTTTTGCTGCTATATGTACTGCCACACTGGCCGCTGCACCCGCACTCCTGCCTTGCATCCATCCAAACCAACTCCATCAACGGCACCCCAAATACCACCAGGCAGGAGCCCCAATACCAGGGTGTGCCCCAAGAGAAGAAAAAATGCACCCCCCTTGGGAGTGCCCGAGTGAATTTGTCACTGTGAACTGTGAGTACTACTACCACCAGCATATCAACCACCACTCCTCAAATCCTTGCTCCCCGCCCCCCCTCTCCCCTGCAGGGCGCTGCACATTGATAATGTAAAATAATACAACATGAACAAGCAGGATTGGAACAGGACACTGACTTTACAAAACCCCAAAAGCAAATAGTCCATCTCTGTTACATAACAAACCAAATGCTTCTGGGGGAGGAGGAATGGATAATTTTATTAGGGTGAAAGAGGAACTTTTCCAGCATCTGATATCAGGAATCACATCACGAAAATCTACCTTGTCCCTATTACTGTCAGATCATGAAGATAGCACCAAATAGTTTAGAATCTCAGGAAGAGAAGTACAGTAAGTACAGTAGGTAAGCAGTGGAAAAGAAATGGAGCTCATAGGTGCAGAAATTCCAACCAAAGTAAATCACATCCCTTCTTTGTTCTTTGGTAAGCCTAAGGGCTACATTATTTCAATGTGAAAATGCCATACTTACCTATGCTAACCTAGCATAACTGGTATACTGTTAAAGGGATTCTCTGAGACCAGAAACCGTTTTCCTATAAGCAGATTAGGAGCTTGAATTAGAGCATTGTTTAACCCTTGCATCCCACCTGCACATATGAAAAGGGGTTTCCAGTCTCTGAGAACCCTTTTAAGCTTTCAGCTCCAAATGTTCTCCAGCTGATCTCCTATTGTGTTCAAAACCTTATTTTCCAATTCTGTAATATCCTGTCCACTCTTTCACTTGCTTTCTCTACCATTTTCAAGTCTCTGCTTCCTCTCCATCAACCTTACTTGTTATTATGGTTAGGTAGCATTTTTTATAACCTGATGGCGCTATTATGGCAGACTAAAGGTCCCAATACATATTAGATCTGTATAAGGAGATCTAGATTCTCCCCCAACAGATTATGGACGAATTGTATTCTTTCCTCCAATTCTTTTTCTCTCCCATGAAAATAGATACATGCTTGATTGAGCCAAGCATGTATGTATATGACAGAGTTTGGAGAGATAACCAACAGCTATTACTTACATATTTTATTTCTTGTTATATGAAGTTCATCAGAGTGCAGAAAATACTAAATCTGTGGAGAATACGTTATGATCACATTTTTTATAATGATTTCTCTTCCTTTCTGTCCCATTAAGACGATGTGGTTGTAATTGTTTTTTGACAAGATAAGACCCATGTTAGCAATTGACTTTCTCAAAATATGCAAATCTACTGCATAAAAGCACGGAAAGGATATGGAGAACTCGAGAGGACAATACCAAAAACATGAAATAGTTTTAATTATAAACAGTTCAAGAATAATAAAAGTGTGACTTTAGGTCTGCTTAGAAATTCATGAATAGAGACCAAAAATATGAAATCCAATGCTCTTTCTATGCCACAAACAATCACAACATGTTAGTCTATATTATATATACTTCCACTTAGAAGTGAAGATGAATAGAAAAGAAATCATGCAGTGACTTTGTTGGCCGTCACTGCTACTGCTATAGAGCAGCTGTCACCTCTACTGACATGTCTATTGTAGTAAGTACTTGTATTCCACATGAAATAACAATTCGGTAGCATCTTTTCTTATAACTCTGCATTTTGTTGTTCCACTGTTTTTCCACCTAAACTTTTATTAATAAATTGACAGCCGGGTGTTAGCAGTTGTGGGTGTTTGCACACTATGACATTGTCCAATCAGCGCTGATAGTGTCACACTGTGCAGGGGCACACACCTTTGACGATCGAAATGGCCACATCCAGTGTAAACTTGTAAGAAAAGATGCTACAAATTAATTTCATGGGAAATACAAGTAATAATCAATATTATTATTCCTTATCCTTTCAATTTTTTTATCTGAAAGTACATGAGGGAGCTAAAATTAATCATGTGATTTTTCCTAAAAAGTGACTCAAAATATGTGTAATTTATCCAAAAAGTGACACAGCTCTAATGCCCAAGAAACAAAGGCTCCCAGTTTTGAGTGCCTTCTTTTGATCTTAACTGGCATATGAATTTGGGTGTAAATCAAATGTGTACAACAAATGTTAGAGCTAGCGTAACAGTCGACAGGAACATTTTTGGGGAGGCAGAATCTGGAACCACAAAGCTACAGTGAAAATTTATTTTCTGTGGGTGGGAATGTGTTAGTTCATGCAGGTCAGTTTAAAACTGACCAACAATAAGACATCAGAATGCAAATGACAATGTTGTAAGTACACCTCATATTTCCAATATATGTAAATTAGTTTTTTCATCTTAGATGTTTATGGCATATATCCAGGGTATGACATCAATTGGAGATGAACAAATCAATTCCTAAGAATCGATTTGTCTCAGCAAGTAGAGTTCTGTACTTACAACAGGGTGTCCCTGAAGCTGAGGATGCTCCCCTTACTGCTGGATTAACAGGGTCGGATATACCTGCCATCTCCTCAAGTAGCAGTGCATGCTGAGAGGCTCTGCTTCTACTACTTGGAAGTGTAGCAGTGCATACACAGTCACTGCTCCAGTAGTGGAATCAAAGCCTCTGCACTTAAGCTACTACTCGGAACAGTGGTGAAGGTGGGAGAGTTTCAGCCCTGGCTGAGATTTCTAGACCTGTCAAGGCAGTTGGAGCATCATCAGCTTAAGGGACTCTGCTTGGTGAGACAAATAAATTCTTACAAATTAAAATGCTCATCTATACCATAAATGTCTGATAGATGTGGGTCCCAACTTTGAAGAAGGGGGTTCCCTGACCTCTGTCCAGGGGCTTCTGGATATGCTGTGTCTAAGATAGGAAAACCAAAGGGTTTGAGAATTAAGCTCTTCATCAGTGTTGCTTAACGAAAGGCTCATGAGTTACATGTGAGTACTCTGAGGCTTTTTGCGCATGAACTGGCATGCCTAAATGGGCTCAAATTTGTGGAATCTTAGTACCTCAGACTGGTTTCACACAAGCATAATACAGCTGTTTTAGAGTTTTTATTAAAACTGCAACACTCAGAGTCCTGCTCCTTCCTGGTTCTATTGAACGGGACTTAAATCATTGAAGGGGTCTATGTGTTGAGCCATTACATTAAAGCTATAAAATAATTAAGTCTGACAGGGCCCTAATGCAAATCCTGTGACAGGACCCCTACCATATGTGTAGAATATACTGGTGTCTTCTCATGTGGTAGATTTGCTTTTGGGTCCCTTCAGGCACAATGGCCAAGGTGCGATAGCTAACCCCTATTGCTACATCTCTGATGAGTCAGGAAATACATATCATCACTGCCACTTACCAACTGCTGACCACTGTAAGCTAAGACAAAACAAAGAATAACTAGTATCTTAAATATAGAAAATATGCACTTTCCATCCATATTACAAATACTTTCTATATATCTTTATAGGTTTTATTGCTCCACTTTTGCATTACTGAGTAGGAAATCCCCAGCTTAACTTTGCCTGCAGCCACCATTGTGGCAGCTTACTGCATACAGATTTATTTAGCTCCCACTGAACTCAGTAATAAATCTGTCTTCAGTACGCACCCCTAGTGGTGGCTGCAGACAGCCAGAAATCTTTCATTCATCTCTATAGCTGTGTGAATGGAAGATGTGGCTCAGACAAAAGCCAAAAAAGTTTCATGAATTTGTCAAAAGTTACAAAGCGTTCCTTTACAGCCTTCAAAAAGTTGGAAAAGTAAGATACCTTGAAATAGAAACTGTATCCCAGATTTAGGGGGGAAATCTGGACTACCCCAGGCTACCATTAATTTCCATATTTAAATAGACATTCTTTCTATGGACATTATAAACACAGGCCATTCAAATCAGTACAATCTCTGAGCCGAGCTAAATGGGTAGAGGCATCCCATAAAGTCCTTTCATCCTCAAAATAACTGATGGTTTGAGATCAAAGATTCCTCTATTGCAGGGATGCCCAACCTGCGGCTCTCCAGTTGTTGCAAAACTACAACTCCCAGCATGCCTGGACAGATTACAGCTATCAGCCTACAGCAGGGCATGGTGGGAGCTGTAGTTTTACAACAGCTGGAGGGCTGCAGGTTGAGCATCCCTGCTCTAATGTGATGTTCTGATGCGTATGTATGACATATCAGATCATTTCCATTAGATTTCCTATTTATGTGAAACATGTTCTCCACCATCATTAGTATCTGTTCAAGCCACGTTTATAGACGTTAAAGGCTATGTACACCTTTGGGGACAATTTTTTCTTATGGTTGCATTTTACCAATTTGGGGCTAAAAAATCATTTTCTCAATTGGTCTTTATTAAACATATTGAGCCATTTTGTCACAAAGGGTTAACTGTTTTTCTAGCTGTGTGCAGCCTACTTTCACTTTCTGCAGTTATCTAATAACCATATCTGTAAATTATTAAGAGGTCATAAACACTTACTTAAAGGGGTATTGCTATCTGAGACAATGAGGGCATATCACTAGGATAGCCTTCCATTATCTGATAGATGCAGGTCCCACCTCTGGGACCCTCACCAACACCGAGAACGGAGTGGGGAACTTGGTGGCTGGAGGACCTTGGGTTTTACCGGGTCTAGCCACCACCAAGCGCTCTCCATATAGTAGTGAATAGAAGTTCACAGCGATTGCGCGGCCACTGCTCCAATTGATTTCTACTGGGCCGCTTGGCTATTTTCGGCGACCCCATAGAAATGAGTAAAGGGCGGCTACACATGTGCCCAGAGGTGGACCCGCACCTATCAGACAATGGGGGGATATCCTAGTGATATGCCCCCATTGTCTAAGATTGGAATACCCCTTCAAGTCACATTCTTATCAGTAATATAAGGATTGAGCTTTAATTTGAGTTTATAAGGTCAGAGAGCAGAGATAAGGAGTCAGTCAGCTCCCTAACTGATAGAAAAGAGAGAAAATCCACAGGTCGCTACTAGAGCATCTCAGCTCTGTACACAAAAAAGGATTCCATATTTTTAATAAAGATCAACTGAAAAGTGATTTTTTTAGCTCATAATGAGTACAATTCACTAACAAAAATATATTACCCCCAAAGGTGTACATAGCCTTTAAGTATGATGGTGTACCTTCAATGGAGGCAGAACACAAGACTGCTACAAGCCTTGAGGGGGATATGGGGTTTCGAGCACTAAACTCCTCTTTCCAGTGTTAAAATACTGCATTTTCATGCAGCTACCACTAGGTGCCGCCCTTAGCTCAGTGCAAACTGATTATTACAGCTTCCACCTCAGTCAACTGTAATTGCACAACTTCCTATGCATTGAACTCCTTCTAGTGGTGGCTGCAGGCAGTCATCTTAGTAATAGATGATAAGCAGGAGATTTATCAATATATTTATGCCAGTTGAATGAATACCATAATGCCATAATTTTGAAGCACCTGTTTGAATTTACTGACATAGAAGTTGGATAATGTGGGTGAGGATAAGGTTGACTTTTTTATTACAGTTTTTAAAATTAAAAGATTTATTGAAAAGAAAATGTAAATTCATCAGAAATCTGAGGCGTTGGGCTCTGCATTCTACATTGCCTGGAAGTGATTGATACACATACTGGGAACCCGTTCGGAGTGGGGGCCAATATTAAGTTTTGCTATGGGGTCCTATGATATCAGTGTATACCCCTAAGTCAGTGTACATGAAGGGACAATTTTTTATAAATGCAACTGTATACACAGAGGTGTAACTTGAAGCCCCTGGGTAAATGTAAAAATTGTAATAGGTCTCCCTAATTATCATGTGCTACTTATTGGGCTGGTCCCATCCTATGGGACAGAGCCTACTTGGAACCCTTTTATTCCTATGCAACACAACCTTATTGGCATTTGCAGTGGCAGGTATTTACCCCTGGAATAACAGTATAAGGCCTTGGTGCACATGCTGTGAATGCTGCAAATATGTAATAAGAAAGTACAAAAATATCTTTCACAATGATGGATAACTAAAATAGAATAAATGTGCCACTAGTTCATACAAATCAGTGATAAATCAAAATGTGTTAATGCATGCGCTGCCATCATGGTGACTGCTCTAACAAGAGTTTTATTTTTGCTTATAGTGTACACAGCAAAAGTACCTAAATATCAAATGAGTATATATGTTAAATACTAACTTACATATCTTCCTGCACCAGAATTTCACTAAATAATGCATAATGTGAATACTGTAAAGTACTGCGCAAAAGTTTTAGGCAAGTGTGGAAAAAATGCTGCATAGTAAGAATGATTTTAAAAATAGAAAATAGTTTATTTTAATAATAAGAAAAAGTTGCAGAAGAAAAGTTTCAGTCTCCAGAAGCATCAAAGTTTCTTTACTGTAAGAACTGTGAATCTGTGGAATAGACTACCTCCGGACGTGGTCACAGCAGGAACAGTGGACAGTTTTAAAAAGGGTTTAGATGAATTCTTAAAAGTAAAGTACACTAATGCTCATGAAGACGTGTAAAAATCTGAATCTCACTTCCTTCTGGGATTCACGTCTCCACTAGGATTTGAGCGAACCCAGGGCCGGGCCGACACAGAGGCTGGGGAGGCTCTAGCCTAAGGGCGCAGGCCAGCTCCCCAGCCTCTGGGCGGCAGGCAGGCCACTGACCAGATCGCTGCTGCTGCGCCTGCCGGGCTGCCGGCTGCGCTGGAGAACGGAGGGAGTAGTCCTGAACTGGAGGAGTCGATTCATCTGACTGAGCTGAATCGTTTGAAGCAGCTCAGTCAGACAGCAGAGCAAGAGCAGCAGCAGGGAGGAGCGTAACCTGATCCTAGAGTGTAAGCCAGGCTGCTGCCAGCCAGGCTGCTGCCAGCCGACCCCCCCCCCCCGCCCTGCAACCAATCAGTACAGGGAGCCTAAGAACCGAATGAGTCTATGAGTTATAGGAACCGAATGATCCTCATTCCTTATAGACTCCTTTGATTCTTTGAGTTAAAAGAATCCTGTCACCACAGAGCACTACTGAGTCTATTGCTTTTGTTCATTGCGGCAGTGATAAGGGACAGACAGGACAGTCAGCAGAGAGATAAGAGAAATGACAGGACACAGAGTTTAGTTTACAGGAGATCCTCATTCAGATTGAATCAACCCTTTAGGATCAAATTGGTTTCTCAAGGAGATATATGTATGTTAAAGGGCGGCATCCCTTCTTCCGAAACATCTGTCTCACTCAGTAGCTCTATAACTAAGGCTTGATTCACACGTCTGTGAAACACGGTCTGTGTGATACCGGCCTGGATTTCTTCTGCGTGCAGGAGCGCACTGCATCGTTGGTTGCTATGATGCTTTGTGCTTCCTGCTGCCGCCGCAGTACAGTAGTACACTCGTATAGATCAAACCAGTGCAATACTGTACTGCAGCGGCAGCAGGAAACGCACGGCATCATAGCAACCACTTACGCAGTGCGCTCCTGCACTCAGAAGAAATCTAGGCCGGTATCACACAGACCGTGTTTCACAGACGTGTGAATCCAGCCTAAGGGTGGGCTCACACTAGCGCTATGGATTCCGTTACGGCTTTCCATTATAATATGGTTATAACAAAAAACGAAATCTATAAGATAGAGGTCAAAACGGAAGCCTTTAAGAGGCATTCCGGTTTGCTTACATCATAGTAGAACTCTATAGGAATCATAACAGATCCATCTGGTTTCCTGTCGACAGGATTAATAACAAACATACATATCTAAATGGCGGGGGGGGGGGGCACTTTGGGCAGCTCAGCCTCTGTTGGTGGTGGACCTTGTCCCAGCCCTGACCGAACCTGCGTGTTCAGGTACTTGAAACGAACCCGGACTTTTTCACTGAAGTTCGGGTTCTGTGTTTGGGTGATTTTATTATTTTCCGTTATAACATGGTTATAATAGAAAATAATAGCATTCTTAAGATAGAATGCTAAATAAAAGGGCCATTGAGGGGTTAAAAATAATAAAATAAACTCACCTCATCCACTTGATCGCGCAGACGGTATCCTCTTCTTTCTTCAGTACCTGCAAAAGGACCTGCAATGACGTCACCGCGCTCACAACGTGGTGAGCACGATGACGTCATTGCAGGTCCTTTTGCAGGTCCTGAAGAAAGAATAGAATACCGCTGCGCGATCAAGTGGATGAGGTGAGTTTTTAAAATTATTTTTAACCCCTCAATGGCCACTTTATTAAGCATTCTATCTTAAGAATGAAATTATTTTCTGTTATAACCATGTTATAAAGGGGAAATAATAAAGTGAAGTTCGGTTACCCATTGACTTTAATGGGATCCGGGTTTGGGTTCAGTGTTCGGGTCCCAAACCCGAACTTTGACCTGAAGTTCGCTCATCCCTGACCGGGTTCGCTCATCCCTAGTATCCATCTATCCCTTGGTTGAACTTGATGGACTTATGTTTTTTTTTTAATCGTATTAACTATGTAACTAACAAGGAATTTGTACCAAACATGGTGGAGGACTAACCACAGATCTTCTGTGGATGTAGGCTTGCTCAAATCCTTCTGTTTATTCACGTAATACCAGACAGACTTGATGATGTTGAGATCAGGGCTCTGTGGAGACCATAACATCACTTCCAGGACTTTTTGTTCTTTGCTATGTTAGAGATAATTAATTATAATGGCTGCATGTTAGGGATCGTTATCCTGCTGCAGCATAAATTTGAAGCAAATCAGATGCCTCCCTGATGGTGCTGCATGATGGATAAGTATCTGCGTCTATTGGAGGACACCATTAATCCTGATCATGTTAAGGACTGTAGACACATTGGTCAACTAAGGTGTTCTGGACTGTGGGCGTGAACCTACTGTGTCAACTAACCATTTTCACTTTGGGCTCACTTGAGGGCATTGTTCTGGTGATTCACTTGATTTTGCACTTTAACCCTACAGTCCGTGACAAAAGTCTTGTCGCTTCTCTATTTTGTAGAAACTCCTGCTATTAACCTGACTTTTAATTAATCAATTGGTGTTAGAAGTAGCTCATATGAAAAGCTAAAGCCCTCCCAAATGATGTTTAATGCACTGAAATAAATTAGTTTCACTGAAAAAAAAATTATCATTTAATTAAGACAGAAAGGTCAAATTTTGGCAAGACAAAAGTTTTGTCGCCTATACAAAAATTGAACAAAAATATGTCAGTAAATTAAGTAGTGGTGCTGTGACATCCAAATTTAATATCTTGTATGACTTCCATGAGCTTGAAGAACAGCATCCATGCGTTTGGCAAGGATTGATACAATTTGTTGATGAAGTCATCAGGAATAGCAAAGAAAACAGTCTTGCATGCCTCCCAGAGTTCATCAATATTCTATGGTTTTGTCTTCCATGCTTCCTCTTTCATCCTACTCCACATATGCTCAATGATGTTCATGTCTGGTGACTGGGCTGGCCAATCCTGGAGCATCTTGATCTTCTTCGCCTTAAGGAACTTTGATGTGGAGATGGAAGTATGCGATGGAGCACCATCCTGCTGCAGAATTTGGCCTTTTTTATGGTTGGGAATATAAGAGGTAGCTAAGATTTCTTGGTATTTTAGACTATTGATATTGCCTTCCACTCTGCAGATCCCTCGCACACCCCCATACTGGATGTAACCCCAGACCATGATTTTGCCTCCACCAAACTTCACTGTTTTCTGGGTAAATCTCGGCTCCATGCGGGTTCCATTAGGTCTCCTGCAATATTTGCAGCGACTGTGGTGTAATTCAACAGAAGATTCATCTGAAAAATCCACCTGCTGCCACTTTTCCAGCATCCATCCTTTTAGCAGGCTGTGGGCCTTGGCAAATGCCACACGGTTTTTCAATTGTCTTTTGTTTAGTGCTGGCTTATGGGCACTGATTCGACCATGGAGGCAATTTCGAGACAGAATCCGACAAACTGTTCTGATTGACACAGGGACTTCAGGTGACCAGGTCTCGTGGAGCTCTGCTGGAGTGGAAAATGGGGTGGCTTTGGATTTCCGAGCCAACAAACGGTCCTCTCGAGCAGTTGAATTGCAGGGTCTGCCTGACCTGGGCTTGTCTAAAACATCTCCAGTCTCTTCAAATCTTTTTTTTATCCTCTGAACTTGATGCTGAGACACATTGAAGGTGTCTGCCACATCAGCAGTGGATCTGGTCTTCAGCCTCTTGATAATCAACACTTTAGTCTCAGGGTAAATCTTAGGCCTCTTTCACACTTGCGTTCTGAGGATCCGGCAGGCACTTCCGTCCCGCCGGATCCGTCAGAACGCAAGTCGCCTGAAAGCATTAGAAGACTGATCAGGATCCTGATCAGTCTTCCAAATTGCTTTGAGGTTACTATGGCAGCCAGGATGCTATTAAAGTCCTGGTTGCCATAGTAGTAGTGGGGAGCGAGGGATAAGTATACTTACAGTCCGTGCGGCTCCCGGGGCGCTCCAGAATGACGCCAGAGCGCCCCATGCGCATGGATCACGTGATCCATGCGATCATCGTGATCCATGCGTGTGGGGCGCCCTGACGTCACTCTGGAGCGCCCCGGGAGCCGCACGGACTGTAAGTATACTGCTCCCCCGCTCCCCACTACACTTTACCATGGCAGCCGGGACTTTAGCGTCCTGGCTGCCATGGTAACCATTGAGAAAAAGCTAAACGTCGGATCCGGCGATGCGCCGAAACGATGTTTAGCTTAAGGCCGGATCCGGATTAATGCCTTTCAATGGGCAATAATTCCGGATCCGGCCTTGCGGCAGGATTTTTGGCCGGAGCAAAAAGCGCAGCATGCTGCGGTATTTTCTCCGGCCAAAAAACGTTCCGGTCCTGAACTGAAGACATCCTGATGCATCCTGAACGGATTTCCCTCCATTCAGAATGCATTGGGATAATCCTGATCAGGATTTTTCCAGCATAGAGCCCCGACGACGGATCTCTATGCCGGAAAACAAAAACGCAAGTGTGAAAGAGCTAGGCATGTTTGCAGAGGTCTAGTTGCAGTTGATGTGAAGGTCTAGTGTACTGGGGTTCTTTTTATACACACCTAAGACCTAATTGATCCATTATTAGTCACAGGTGAAGCTCATATGACAAGGCGACAACACTTATGTCTTGGCAAAAATTTACTCAATGGGCTTTACCAAGCTGTAAATATTAGAATACTTTTTGTCAGTTTCGTTTTGCACTGAAACATTATTACAAAAGCTGTTGGGATTAAAATTACCCATTTCTAGTAACAAAATTATGATTAGAAATATATTTTAGCGGCACTTCAGGTCAATTTGTACACAAGCGACAAGACTTTTGTCAGGGACTGTATACAGAGACCTGGCTTTTGCTGCAGGGAACCAACCAGGTGCTACCTCCTGGAGTAGTCCTGGTGTAGTTGGCATCTGACTTACGGAGGTCAGAGACATTGCTGCGATGCACCAAGGGGTCAAGCAATACTCATAGTCAGGAGAAAAGTCTTAGTTGCTGCAGAGTTTATGAATATTCATAAGTCAAGTCCAAGCTCTGGTCAGGCAACAATGGGTCTGAACATAAAACTGGCAATGGACAGGGCAGGCAGTGGAGTATCAGAATCGTAAGGTAGGCTGGGGTTTCGTACACGGGCAAGCTAACCAAGCAAACACACGTTGACTTGTAGACTAGGAACTAGACAACTAAAGCTTAGGCACCCTACCACTTGGAAGGGTGCCTTATGTACTCAAGGATATCCAGCCATAATCTGGGGACACATTTTGCAGCACATGCTGGCTATTTAAGAGGCTGTGAGCAGGCACACATAGAACAGGCCAGAAGGTCTAACAGGAACTCGCAGGCCGAAGCCTGCAGGAACTTATCTAAGAGGGAGAGGCAGGTTGAGTTGGTCAGTGTCCATGCCACCAGAGGTCAGCAAGGCAGCGGTGGGCATTGACTGCCAACGTCACACAGAGAAATTTAGTGTAGTATATGAAAGACATCTTTATTTCTCTCTTTCGAAAGCGGACTAGTTCAGAAATGGCAAAAACCAGTAGGACACAGGTACACCCATCTACTGTTCACTATGCACAAAAATATTGGAACTATTGGAATTATTGGAAAACTATTGGAAAAATATTGGAATTATGTCTCCTGCTCCCTGAACTACTCTTTCACAATTTGAGCCAGATGAATCCTGGCATTGTCATCTTGGAATATGCCGTGCCATCAGGGAAAAAAAAACTATTGATGGAATAACCTGGTCATTCAGTATGTTCAGGTAGTCATCTGACCACTTTCTTGGAACACATACTGTTGCTGAACCTAGACCTGACCAACTGCAGCAACCCCAGATCATAGCACTGCCCCCGCAGGCTTGTACAGTAGGCACTAGGCATGATGGGTACTTGTTTTTCCAAAACATCCCAAAAATGTTTAGTCAGACTAAGATCTGGGTAAACTGGAGGTTAAATCAACACCTTTAAAGGGCTTCTGTCACCCCCCAAAAGCATTTTTTTTTCCCCTCACTAAAAAGCTTATAGGGCGATTATTCTAAACATATTCTTGTTAACCGTTTTAGCGGGTTAATTTTGCTATAAAACGTTATTTTATATTATGCAAATTACCTTGCTACCAGCAAGTAGGGCGTTTACTTGCTGGTAGCCGCTGCATCCCGCTTGTAAAAAAACGCCCCTCCTGTGGTTGATTGACAGGGCCAGCGAGCGCTCTCCTCCTCCAGCTGGCCCTGTCTCTGTTTAAAATCTCGCGCCTGCGCCATACCGTTCTTCAGTCGGCGCAGGCGCACTGAGAGGAGTACTCTCGCTCGGCCGCTCCTTCCTCAGTGCGCCTGCGTCTTCTCTTCCGGGTGCAGCTGTGACGTCATTGGCGCACTGAGGAAGGAGCGGCCGAGCGAGAGTACTACTCTCTGTCAATCAACCACAGGAGGGGCGTTTTTTTACAAGCGGGATGCAGCGGCTACCAGCAAGTAAACGCCCTACTTGCTGGTAGCAAGGTAATTTGCATATTATAAAATAACGTTTTATAGCAAAATTAACCTGCTAAAACGGTTAACAAGAATATGCTTAGAATAATCGCCCTATAAGCTTTTTAGTGAGGGAAAAAAAAAAAAAATGCTTTTGGGGGGTGACAGAAGCCCTTTAACTCTTTTAATGTTGCCTGAACTATTCATGAGCATTTTTTTGCATGAGACAGATTACGTTATCCTGCTGAACATGGTCTGCAAAATTGATTCAAGTCAAATTCACATGAATACCAGGACCCAAGGTTTCTGATCAGGATATTCCCCAGAGCATCACACTGCCTGCAGCTACTTGTCTACTTCCCCCTAATCCCATCTCTTCTACCGGTAAGCAACACTTGCATCCAGCCATCCATATAATAAAAAGAAAATGTGATTCTGCAGCAACCTGCAGGCAGGACCGGTGCAAGGATTTTTGCCACCCTAGGCAAAAGCTAATTTTGCCGCCCCCTTGACTCCGCCTATTGACCACACCCTTTGACCCGCCCCTTTTTTATCAGGGTATCAGACTCCCCAAAGCTGGCAGGGAGTCATGCAGAAGAAGGGCCGGCACCTTATAATGAAATCCTGCACCCACCCACCTCTTTTCCCTTCAGTAGCAGCGCTGCCACCAAAAAGCTTTTCCAGCGCAGGGAACAATAGGGAACTTTCATGGATCAGCCATACAGCGTACTGGAAGACAGCCAGGTTAGTGTACATGCATGTACTTTGCATGTTTACATCACAGGCCGCTGTCCGTATGCCGCACAGGCGCAGCCTGCGATGTACACGTGGGGTCTGGGGTGCGTCCACTTAGAACATGGGGCCACGGTCACTGGGTCAGGACCTTCAGTAACTACCGTCCGTCCACCTTACTCAGTCAGGTCAGCTTGTCAGTACATACTCTCCCTCCCTCACTGACGTCACGCGCCTGCGTCGCCTAGTGGGAGGACCCGGAGGAATGAGCGCCGCCCGCACTGCCTGTTGTGTTACTGTCCGGAGCATCAGAGCAATGAGGTAGATTAGTAAAGAGTGTGCAGGAGGGGAGGGATCCAAAGGAGGGAGGGCGCAGGACGGCAGGAGAGTCAGAGTGGCCAGACTCCAGAGCGGCGCCCCCAGCAAGAGGGCGCTCTACGCGGTGGCGTACCACGCTTATGGGTGGCGCCGGCCCTGCCTGCAGGGAGAGAGCTAAGAGGGTGGAAGTGGTAGTTGTGGCACTGATAGATAATGGTTCATGGTGGCTGTCCTTAAAGATTTATGAGTTGCAGTACATATAGCAGCAATAGGCAGAGTTTTGAGATATATCCCAGGGTGGGCTCTTCCCAATAGCCGTGTACAGACAGCAATAATGATGGTACTAATCCTCCTTGAGTCTTACTCATTAGAAACAATGAGCAATATTCCTAAATAACCACAGGAAATTCCCAGGGTGCAGATCTTACAGTACATCAAGATGGTCAGTCCGATTCAAAGTGTGGTGGGCACCGAAGCAATATACCTTTTCCACAAGCGGTAAAGTCTTAATGCCATAAACGTGTGGTACCTTACTGTCTTTCCAGACACAGCCGCTGAAGTGGTTCTGTACCATCTGTGAATATCTGTTCTCTTTCTCTCAGGGGTAGTCTTTCAGTTGAGTTGATTTCTGACAGCTTTCAGCCTCAGGGAAGAAGATTCCCCTAGAATAGGCTTCTCTTCAGGCCTACTTCTCAGGAGCTCACACATACACGTTACCGCTAGCTCTGATGACCAGACACTTCCTGAACTACAAGATGGAGGGGGGACAAGTCCAGCACATAGCCCTGACCTCAACTGCAATTGAACAACTTTGGGATGAACTTGAACGATGACTGCAAGCCAGGGCCTCTCGTCCAACATCAGTGTCTGGCCTCAAAAATGCTCTTTTGCCACAGACACACTCAATCATATAAATCTATGTACCCCTCATACAGAAGCTATATCAATGATTATGTCCATGGCACAGACAACACAAAGAGGATGAGCTACTTATACTGTTAAAAGTGACTATACTTTTAGTAATGGTAGGTTTCAAACACACTGTTCATGCTGTACAGAAGGTTATAAAGTATTGCACAAACACCAAGAAGAAAAAATGTATTTTGGAGCAGATGTGTGCCACATGTTCCTCTCTCACATCTGATACATTATTTATGCCACTTTCAGCTTAACAGTTATTTATCAAATACCAAAGGGGAAATTCTCCAGGAAGCAGAATGTGCAACATACTTTTCACACTATGTAACTCTATCATAGCCCTTATGGATGTCTAGTAAAAGTTACATCTGTGAGAAAATAGAGAACAATTGTGTTACTGTATCTTCAGTCCATTGGTATGTCAAAATAAATAAAAAAATCTAATCTGCAATTATAAAGGCTGATATCAACGCCTAATGATAAACACAATGTAGAAATACTCCATTATTTTACAGATGATTTGGTCAGCAAGAATATGTGTACCATATAGGCAGCTCAATCAACTGCTATAGAGTCATTTGGAAGAGGGAGCCCAGTCCAGCTTAGTCACATTGTCCAAGGGTTATGGGAGTGGATGGAGATACAATAGACCAGGCATGCTCAACCTGCGGCCCTCCAGATGTTACAAAACTCCCAGCATGCCTGAACAGTCTACAGCTATCAGCCTACAGCAGGGCATTGTGGGAGTTGTAGTTTTACAACAGCATGAGGGCCGCAGGTTGAGCATGCCTGCAACAGACCATTCTATCCTGAATGGTGAAACTAGGCACCATAATGTGAGACAATTATAATCCTTGATATGGGACCTCAAATCTTTATGCATGCCATTGTTTTCAGTCTACGTAAACTTACCTACTTTCATATTTTATGACCATCTTGTGTACTTTCCATGGTAATTATCCACCATATAGTACCAATAGGTTTTTACATATATAAGAACATTTTCATGTAAGCTATCATAAAGACACAGGCAGCAAATTTCTCATGAGGGTAATATTTGAATTCATTATTTCTTGAGTCTGCATCTGCGTACTTTTAGCCAAAAGTCTCAATGATAAATCTAACTAATTAACATAGATAACCATGACCACTTTTACACCTACATTTTAAAACTGGATTGAGTGGATCAAAACTGCAGAAAGTCACAACATTTTTGTACAAGCAACATTCAAAAGCCCCTGTTAGCGATTTTTTGAAGCCAGAATTCTGTAATGCAGGGCTCGATAAATTCCCTCAGTCCGTTTTTTTAGTCTGCAAAATGTTCTTGATCTTGTTGATATACTGTGTAGATAGTCTCACTGTGATAAAGGGGATATACTGCACAACATTTTTGATACTTAAGGTATTAGCATGGCTGACTAAAGGATAAAAGTCATAAAAAAGCCCCCCATACCATATTTATGTTGACGACACATACCTGTGTGACCAAACAAATCAACTCAGTATCATTCTTTTGTTTCGTCCATTTAATCTAGTTAGTGAGCGCAAAAGATGTCAACTTTTTACATTTGATCATATTCCATGTCATTAAGAAAATATTCTTATAAGGTTCATGGGCAAAATCTTACCCAAAGACATAATAATAATGAAAAATATTATTGTATGTACATTGAAAGCAGCACACGTCAGCATACACAGAACATATAAAAACAAGAAAATACATTGCTGTCGCTCTTTTGTTTCTATAATACAAGATATAGATAGGTGGTTCACAACATTCAGCACCCGCACATTTGTGTCCACATTTTCAGATGGTCTGTGCAGGAGTAATTACATCTTCATTGTAACTGTAGTAGTAACTGGCCATGTGCCTTTGTTGGTAAAGATGGATATGTCCACAAGAGGAACAGACCTAAGCTGGACCTTGTGTGGTTAGGTTACTGTTTGAACCAACAAATGAAAAAATAATCAAAGAAACAGCTAAAAAGATTTCAACAGGTGCCCCTAGATTCAATGTTTCATTAAAATGTTATAGATAAAATTCATCTGAAAAGGAAGAGGGTGCGTGATATCTGAGCCAATGCTTCCAGGAATCAAGGAATAAGGACTTCCTCAAGTTATATGGGGCACCAGTTTAGAACAGATAAGGCTCAGTTTTCACCAATCCTAGCAACTTTCATTCTTCCTTCTAAATTTAACCCCCCAAAATAGGAACAGATCCCAAACCAGGGAACATTTCCAAATTAAGGGCTTATGAATCCTACACAAATGAAAGGCTAAAAACATAAATTGTATAATCAGCTTTTCACTCCATTTCATAATCTATAGAAAATATCTACATAAAAAGTTAATATATTTGCATTGCTTTTCTTGTACTATCAGATCAGAGCTGCGTGTACAATTCCACTGGTCGTCAAAGGAAATGGTCAGCATGTTTGTCGCCAGACACATCCCACATCATAAGTACATTACAGCACAGTGCATATTGTATAGACTATTGTAACCAGATGGAGGCATTGCATGAATCCTGGGAGATTTCAGATCTGAAGGTTGTAGAAATGTGCGTGAAAGCAATGTATTTACAGAGGGATTACAAATTAGCTTTTTTATATAGAAACATTCTTTTTATAAGTTGTATTATGTATTCAAAGGTTAATTCAGACTTTAAAGAGGTTTTCTGGGATAAAGATATTGCTATAAACAGGATAGGTCACTAATATCAGATCAGTGGTGGTCTGACAACCAGCACCCCACCAATTAGCTGTTCCCTGCTGTGTACATACACTGTATAGTGGCCATTTATGGGTACTGCAGTTCAGCTCCCAAATGCATCAGTGTAGGGATCTGTGTAGGTGTGTAACCCCCACAAATCTAATATTGATGACCTATCCTATGCATACTGTAAGTCATCAGTATCTTAGTCCCGGAAAACCCCTTTAAATTGGCTATAGACATAACATAGCTGTAAGATGTCTTCTTTTAGGCAAACAAGGAACTAGATGGGAACATTCCTATGGACCATTTTCCCCAGCAGAAGACATTGGGTGACCACTAGGCTGAGCCTATGGATTAAACTAGATTTGCCCATAATGGCATAATTTCTATGGCCAACATAAACTCACTAGTTAGATACAAAACATCTGACATTTTAACAATATATAGTATACTGCATACCCACTGAAATGTATTTGTTTCAGTGGGCAGTAAAACACACATTACATAGTATGCTTTGCAATGTGTTACCTGTAGTAAACAACCACCAATTTTATCTGTACCTTGTGTGAGGAATGAGAATTTCAAATCAACACACTAGAAAGACTACTAAAAACTTTTACAATCGTTAAATTATATGATTTTTTTTTCAATGTGTGTGTGTATATATATATATATATATATATATATATATAGCAAAATCTATTCTGAAATAAGCATTGCTAAAATAATACGCAACACTCAAAGCTCTTTTCTTGGCTAGACATATAGTATTTTTAAATCATTTAATGTTTTTAATTTTTAACAAGTTAATTCATAATATTATGTATATATTATAATACTCTACATGTATATAAACCCCTATGAACAATGTACCTGTAGCAAATCTGGCCATTCTGAATTGTACACAGTAAGAAAAATGCATCAGAAAGATGTCAGGTTTAAAGAACTGACAACCTGTACAACCACTGTCCTTGACTGTTAAATGGGTTGTCCGCTTTATTTATATTCATGACCTATACTGAGGATAGGTCAACAATATCAGTTCTTCAGGGGACTGACTCCCAGCAACCCCACTGATCAGCTGTTTGAAGTGAAATCAGCGCTCGTATGAGCACTGCCTTCTCTTCATTGTTTACCTGCTCGCCGTCGTACCTTCTCACAACTGCAGTTGCGTCGGCGAGCAGGTAAACAACGAAGAGAAGGCAGTGCTCGTAGAAGTGCTGCTTTCTCTTCAAACAGCTGATCAGCGGGTTGCTGGGAGTTTGTTCTGATATTAACCTATCCTATTTATAAATAAAATGGACAACCCCTTCAAGTTTTATTGTTTTAACATTGAAGGCTTCCTGAGTGACCTTCACATTCAAGCCTTAAGATCTTATTATTCTGTGGTCACAATGTAGTCTCATTCTACCTACTGGCTAACTACTTCAACATTTCACATCTAGATAAACCCTGAGAATTTGTCCTGCAGATCTGTACAATCTTATAGCTTATGACACCAAAGGTGGCCATACATATTTGCTACAAGTATGTTGAAGGTTTAACAACCATCAAATGAACAATCATCTGGCAAACAGCTGTTAGTCCATATTGGCCATTATAGTCAAACTGACCATACGTGTTCAATGACATGGGATGATGGATGAACAACATTCTTGGACAGTTCTTTCAAGGAAACTTAACTTACAAATCTTTCATCCGACTATCAGACAAAACTTTCAAACACAATTTTTTTCAGATGATGATGGTCTGTAATCAGCTAGCTAAAACGAAGTGTTAAATTTCACTTAAGGAACAATTTTGTCGGTTGAAATTTTCAACTTTGATCAACTATAGACAATTTGTATGGCCACCTCTAAATGCAACTTATGGTAGATATGCCCTGGTGTCATCAGACACGTTCCTAATGTAGTGATATCCAAGCATATTCATCAACAGAAAACAAATAAACAAATGAAATAAAAAATGTGGATAAATATTTTTATATTTCACAGAAAAACAAGACATAAATCACTGTATCCCTTCATTAAATGGCAGGCCATCTCAGTATTAAGGGAGTTAAACGCGTCGTAACCCATCCTGCCTTGGGGAGGCCAAACAATAAACAAGAAAAAGCAATACCTTGAAGGTGACATCACATCATTAGCTGACTCTTTATTTTGGCATCAATGCTTTGGTCACACAATACTGACTGTGGATCCAGGTGCTTGAAAGTAAACACCCAGTAATACAAGGTAGGTCTGTTGTAGTTTGTCTGTTTCTTTGAAGTTCCAACAAAACAGTTCACCATTCCCCCACCAAAAGGGGGATGCGGGCAATAGAGAGTGAGAGAAAGAGGTGGCTTTTAATTATTAATATGAAAAATCTAGAAGTCTAATAAATGGAAGCTTCTGCAGCAGTTCAATCACACCTTGAGTGTACATGTTCTGCAGCAGAGTTGCTGAAGTACTTTCCTTATGCACAGGTTGTTCTTTTTTACTAGCATACAGAAGCCACCCTCAGCCCACGCTTCTTCCGTTGCTTTCCCGAGGTTGACAGTAGGAAGGAGCAGAAATGTCAAGATTTTCAAGATGGATACGGAGGAAGGTTTGATTGGGTAAGAACAGGCAGATTGGATGAGAAAAACCATTCAGCAGCAGGAAACAAGGCAATTTGGTCCATCAGAGTAAAAATTTCATTCAACACGGTATGTAGGAATATAAGGATCCGTGGAGAGTGAGTGATTGACATCCATTGATGAAAGAGATAAAAGAAACAGGAAAAAAACAGTAGAAAATTAGAATTTAACATCAAGAAATTGTGATAAACATAGCAAAGAATGTCATACTCAAGGACAATAAAATCATGGAGGAGGAATAAAGTAACAGGGAACGTAATGTTCATACAATATGCATTTAAAGCATCACCCATCTGATTTTACCTGCAAATCAAGAGACATATACTGGAAATACAAAACAAAAAAACAAAAACCATGGATATTATTGATACTTATTGTGAGGTTTGTCTCCTTTTGGAGGTGTCTATGGTTTTCCTCTTATAAGTTTTTTTCTTTATTCTGGAATAGAGCTAATTTGCATATTTTTTTTCTGATGGAGCATTTCCTATAAGAAAGTCTCACCTAATCTCTTTAAAGAGAATCACTATCTAGACGAACAAGCAAATATTTGTCTGCGGCAAATTCATTATTCAAATGATCTACAAATGCCACTAAAAATAGTGGAACATATTCGCTCAACAAGGAGCAGAAAAAGAAAAAGAAAAGCACGCTGCTCTGCTATCTATAAAAGTTATTTATTAAAACATACATAAAACACTAAATAAAAGGCTAGCTACGCATATCAGTAGTGGGCCGCCACCTTTGTCAGGCTGTACTAAAAATAGAGGGGAATTCACCTTTAAAGTGTACCTAAACCTCCAGAGAAGCTTTATTCAAAATAACTGTAGATGTGATAAAACGCATATTTGTAATGTCATTTATTTATTTTTTTACTTTTCCTAGTAAAATAGGCATCTGAAGTTCAGGTGCATTTGGGGGTTTGCAATCTGTATTTCTGTACACCGTTATGTATGTGAGTACTGATTCACCTGTAGCGCAATGAGCACTGTACAGGCCAAAGCATCGCTGCTCCTGCCTGTACCAGCGCTGCTCTGGTATAGACTGGCTATGTAAGGTTTGTGCAGGGCAGGAGCTCCATAGCACATTGCTCCTCTGCCTGTGCCCTCCCTGCTAAAGCCTGAAAAAGCCTATCTATGCCAGGTTTTAGTAGGGCAGCGCTGGTACAGGCGGGGCAACAATGCTCCGGCCTGTACAGCACTCGGCGTGGCCACAGGGTAATCAGTACTTCAGTACACAGCAATGTAAAGGTGTACAGATTGAAGAGCGCAATAGGCACTTGAATTTCAATTGTCTATGTTGCCAGGAAAAGTAGAAAATAAAATAAAATTCAAGTCAAATATTTTTATTACATTTACGATTAGTTTTAATAACTTTTCTTTGAAGGTTTAGGTACACTTTAAAGGAGTCCTCATGGATTTAAAATGGCTAGCAAGTAGCAACCTGTCCCAGAATGTGAGCAGGTCTGGATGCTGCCACTTGTAGTGCTGCCTAGGGAGGTGAGGGACAGGGCCTCAATACACTGCTCTTTAAGAAATGGTAAGAATGTGATCCTTCCTATGATATGCGATCATGGCTGAGCAGCCTGACAAGAAAACCAATATGTAGTATATCCAAGTGCCAGAACGTAGAGTGTAGTGAGGCCCTGCCCGCCCACTAGGCAGCTCTCCTGTCCTAGACTCCGGACTCTTACCAACCTTGGAAAACCCTTAAAATAACGCACATAATGTTATCAAAGTTTATTCTTTAGCTGAAAAGATCATGGGAGTATATAATCGTGGAACTGTATTCATGTACATCTTTGGTAGAATTTAAGCCTCTACACAAAGAGCTCTGACAACTACATCTGACATTATAAAGAAAGACAAATGTGACTTTTACACTCTATAACTAAGACTGGTGTGAAAAGGTTTGTGCTGTGAGATGTCTTTCTCCGCTTGCTGTCAATACACTGAAAACATTTCAAGGAAATTTTGTCATTGGGATAAAAAGGGAAGGAAATCAAATGTGAGCCAGAGATGAAAAATGATTGCTAGCTGAAAAAACATCTAAGCCAAACAATCAAGACTCATTTGTGAAGATAAGAATAAAAAAGACATTGATGTGAGTCAAACACAGGCATTATTCTCCAGCCACATGAATATGGTATTCTGCACTACACACACAGCAGACAGACACACATAACCTTGGTCAAAAGATCTGCCCAGAGCTAGAGAGAACAATCCATTATGGAGCAGCCCCTCCCTTCATATTACCTTCAGAACAACACTTTACTTGCTGTCCTCCAAAAACTGAATCTAGTCAGAAGCTACAATATATTCTCTGTAGCCCTTACTATAACATTCTGCATTCCTAATGTGACTGACCTCATTCATTTTGTCAGGATTTATAAGTGCCTATCAGTCTTCACTTTCATCAATTTCAAATTTAGCAAGATTCATCAAGGCCTTCGGTGTGCTTCCGGGTCCATGCCTCTGCAGAACAAAAGATAGGACATGTCCTATCTTTGGCCCCATCTTGCAGATCGTGGATCCATTAAAGGCAATGGGTTCCGCACTGCGATGTGGGGTACACAAGCCCGGTGACTGTGTTTTATGGAACCACGGTATGTGGTCGGCAAAACAGACATGGCTGTCCAACGGTCAAGTGAATGCATCCTAAATATGCATGGCTGTAAAGGTGACCATGACCCTTAGCTGGCCATGGGACAAATGCTTGTTCAGCCGTTAGCTATTCGCCCAATCCCCCGATACACAATGGGGAGAGGGGAATAAGCCACTGCCAGACAATTTGGCAGCATCTTATCTCCTGTGACTGAAAGCCACTGGTCATTTGCCATCGAGTAGCGTTGGGGAACCCCGATACACATTAGATGTTTGTCCAGTTTGTGAAATCTCATGTTAAATAGAGTAAACAGATGCAGTGTTCAGACTCTGCATGTAACATATATAGACAATAGAAACACACTACACATGTACTCTATGCAAATTGCATGATTTCATAGCAGCTAATGGAGGTCCAGTCATGTCCACACATCATCCCTCAATTATAGTCTCCAAGATCAGCTTATGAGGACCAGAACCTGCCAGTTTACCTGCAGGTCCGAGCACTACACTCTTTTAAAACTGCCTCAATAAGACAATACCTTTTTAAAACAGTAAGCGATACAGCGATCGTGACCACTAGTAGGCCATGTCTGACCATAGATTTTCTCTGGATGGCCGACCATAAAATACATGGATGGCTCAGGTATTCCAGAGCTAGAGACAATCGGACAATCCTTGTGAACAGTTAATACATGCATCCTTACAGGAGGTTGTCTTTATGAGATAACTCCGTTAATCCGGGTTGCTCAAAGTGAAGTAGTCAGTTCTAGAACCATAAGGAAGGTCACATAAGATCTTTTAGGAGGAATTATTTGCCCACATAAGGGTCAGCCATTTTCTTCAATCTAGAGAAGGCAGCCATTAAACGGTTCTTGGTGAAATGTGGTGGATGGATTGTGCTGGAAAGAATTTCGATTAAACAATGACAATCACCTACAAATTCTATAGGATTTTTCCTATCGTATCCTATTATCTTTTAGGTAGTAATTCAGTGATGTGAGCCACTTCTTCCTGATTCCCGACACCAGTTACCAGTCATATGTTATTTGTGGAGTTCAATAATGACTGGGGGATGCCAGGTGACTGCGAAACAATCAAGTCAAGTAGAAAGGGAATGATTACGCAAAGCCATTTTACCTTAATGGGTTTTTCATCAAAACGCTATTATGTAATTGGTTATGCTATAATTGCGTATTATTCAACAGTCTAGTTATAGCTGCTTCATTATATTCTCCATGGTGGTGGCAGATGAGACTAGACAGGAGTGCTGCAAGCCTTTACTACGTTTAGTGTATTTAATCATACGGAGTACACTGGATAGTAAATGCTGAAATAGAGCGGATGCATCCACCAGCAGCATGCTACATAAAAATCGTTTATGTCATTAACCTGTGGGATGCCAGTCCTGAATACTATAGATGATGGCTCTCTGAGTTTGTTGATAAATGGGTTATTTACCATTTCACACATCCATGACACCTATCATATCATATTTAGGCTTCTTTTGCTGGATACGGCAGGATTCAGCAAAATGCTTCCGTTACTGATAATACAACCATCTGCATCCGTTATGAACGGATCCGGTTGTAATATCTGTAACATAGCCAAGACGGATCCGTTATGAACACCAATGAAAGTCAATGGAGGACGTATCCGTTTTCTATTGTGTCAAATTGTGTCAGAGAAAGCAGATCCGTCCCCATTGACTTGCATTGTGGGTCATGACGATTCCACTTTGCTCTGCATCCCATGAGGGAAAGCAAACCGCAGCATGCTGCGGTTTGCTTTACGGTATGAGAACGGAACGGAATTCATTTTGGAGAATTCTATTCTGTTCAGTTACGTTTTATCCCCTTTGACAATGAATGGGGACAAAATAGAAGCGTTTTTTCTGGTATTGAGACCCTATTACGGATCTCAATACCGGAAAATAGAAACGCTAGTGTGAAAGTAGCCTTAATTTGCACTCTGTAGTATGTACAAAGTGCATCAGTGTGAAATTGTCCCCAATGATTGCAGTGCTGCCTGCACCATAGTGATCATCTACACAAAATAAAAACCTGCTACTTGAGAGGAAAATATTGTGTTTGTAATTCACAGCCTCATGTCTCAGTAATATGCCTGCATTAACATTGACATTCTTTGTAAGGTTTGTCATGAGTGGCAGTAAAAATAAATTGTTGCAGGACACTGCGATTTATCTGAAGGGCACAGTGGTTATAAAGGTTCAGTATTCACAGATAAACAGTGTATAGACAGCACACGGCATGTCAGAGCAATCCTTCACTCATCCTCCCATCAGACGTACATTCGGTCCTTATCTGCCGCACTCATCATAAAACAGCTCCACAACTGGCACAGAAAGTAAAAAACTGTTTCTGTAGCAAATATTCCTTCTTTACTTTTTTGCAGACGCACATTTTGCAAACAACCTTCATGTGTTCTTGCTGTTTGCATTATATGAATTATATGAAGTCTATCACATCAATCAATGGACTCACCATCTTTACACACCGTTCCAACCAGACACGTGTTGCCTTCCAGTAGATAGCCATCCGGACAAGTAGTACAGTTTCTGTCCCCGGGCCCAGCGCAGGAAAAACAGCTGCCATCACATCTGTAAAACATCAGTAATATGTTCCATGTAATCTAAGAAATTATTAGAAGTGCCTATATTTGACAAGCTGGAACTGCTACATAAGGACAAACATGCTGAACGTTGGTGGGAAGAAAATCAGCAGGTCAGCACATTTGTTCACAACCTAGATGTTCGAATCCAGTTACTTGTACTTGACTAGAAAAACACTACTAATTTCCTCTAGAAATAGTGTCACTCTTGTCCATGGACTTTGTAAGGTACTGGAGTGCTATCCAGATTTTGTCTCTGAAGGAGCCACTACCAAAAGGCGGCACGAGTGAGATGGTTCTCTTTCTTGGGAGATACCGCTTTGCATATTCATTTCCCATGGAGCACTGCCAATATGTCTCAATACCATGGAGTACTTACAGTAAATCTCCATACAGGACTGGTCTCCTTAAGGAGATTTAGCACCCTGCCTAAGCCGCTTCCAAGGCATCGCATCTAACCAGCCAGAATCCTACTCTGTACTGACGAGGAGCAGGCACCCTGAAACCGCCAGCTACGGATGGAGATCTGGTCAGGGTATATTCCCTTGTCGAATCTCAAGACTTGTTGGAAAGTCGGATTTTGACTCATAGGGAGCCATTTCCATGCGATGGCACTAGCCAAAAGATACCTCCTTGCAGAGTTATTTATTTGAAACGTTTATAGGAATACAAAGCATGTGGATTTAATACATATGCTGACTGTAATCACATACACAAGCTGACTTCTGGACTGAGATACAGTACTTCATTGGTATGTACTGTAGTTAAATGTGGCCAATGACTGACAAAGAAGTGGGCAAAATGGAGCATATAGTACACTTTCAAGCTGGAAACTGGATGTGTTGATGCTTTTTACACCTCGTCAAGAACAATTTCATTCTAACAACACTGATTGCATCTCTATTAATCCCGTCTGGAATGACAACCCATTTATTGGCAAGAGGAATTCTAAAATAGCCTTCCACTATGAGGAGCGCAGCTGGTCTTATTTTATGCTATAAAATCATGTCTCCGTCCTGACCATCAACACTGAGGCCTTGTGAAGCTATGTAATGTGTATTAATGTGTGTAATT
The DNA here is from genome assembly GCA_033119425.1 of Bufotes viridis. Lineage (NCBI taxonomy): Eukaryota > Metazoa > Chordata > Amphibia > Anura > Bufonidae > Bufotes > Bufotes viridis. Next base: position 236,582,374 of record CM065589.1, read on the forward strand.
GGAAGCAGAATTCCCTGCTTCTCCTTGATGTAATTAGCTGTGGCAGCCTCTCACTGTTTTAATCTGATGTGTATGGGGAGCTGAAAGCTTTCATTAGAAAAGGAAATTTACATTAATTGTCACATTTTTCGTTCAACGCAGTAAGAAAATCCTGCCATCGCTGTCACTTCCAAATGCTGAGCCTTGGTGCTCATTATTTTGCAGCACAAACACTAAAACTCACGGATTCTTTAACCAGTCACATCACACTTCTTTTCATAGAGAATACATGTATGGCTAGATCAGTGTGTATCCTCTCTCAGGAGACATAACAGAAAAAGAATTCTGTCCCAGAGCCATGTATCCATCCCCCCAACTCCGAACATTGCAGTTCTCTATTTCTGTGAATAATGATATCTTCTTTCTAAAACAACGATTCTCCAAATTATCGATGTATGCCTTATTAAAGCAAGAGAATCAGATATAATGTAGACATCCATGTGCCGGAACATTTCAACGCAAATGCTGAGCTTTTAGATATTTAGATATTATTTTCTAATTTTATCTTACGCTGATGATCTGCTTTTGTTTCTTAGGGATATCTCTTAATCGGTGTGTAAAATTATCAAGATTATTGAAAATATTCTGTAAAAAAGGATCAACTGGTAAAAATCTGCAATTATGACAGTGGGACAAGAAGTTGAGGTAGTCACTATGCCCATTATGCCAGTTGATAAGAAAATTTAATATTTGCGGATTATCGTTTTGAAGAACTGTAGTGATTTTATTTTATTTTGAATATTTTCCCATGGTTTTAGGGTGAAAATGAAGATTTGGAGAAGGTTGAGAATGTCTATGGCCGCTTGGATACATAAAAATGTGATTTTCTTCAAATGTTTTTGTTTAATTAATTCTCAAATTTATCTGGGATGGTAAGAGAGTTAGAATAGGATTAGATAGTCTGTCACAACCAACGACAGAGGAGGAGTAAAGATGCCCAACTTCTATAAATATTTTTTAGCATCACAATTGGTACAAGTGACAGCTGGAGATGATGGGATTTAGGGTGCATTCACACGACCGTAAGTGTTTTGCGGTCCGCAAATTGCGGATATGCAAAACACGGATACCGGCCATGTGCATTCTGCATTTTGCGGACCGCACATGGCCGGCGCTATATGGAGAATGCCTATTCTTATCTGCGATTGCGGACAAGATTAGGGCATGCTCTATATTTTTTGGAGGCCGCGGAACGGAACAATGGATTAAATTGAATGGGTCCGCACCCGTTCCACAAAATTGCGGAATGGATGCGGATCCATTTATACAGTCGTGTGAATGCACCCTTAAGGTAGCAGTTGATAGGAGTCATTTGGTTATTAGTAGAGATGAGCGAACTTTAAAAAATAGTTGTGTTAGATGTGTTATTTTATAGTAAACCAGAAGAAAGATGTTATCTAGGATTTATGTTTGAGTAATTATGCAAATTCTTAGTACGCGACAAAAAGTCTGCGTAAATGGAAAGGGATGTTAAATTCTCTTTCTCAAAAAACATGGAATGCTTTCAATAACTTCTAAAAACAATGCATTTAGATGGTCACAATTATTTGCACAATACTCCAAAACAATTGAGTAAATTCTATCACAGGGTGGATCATTTTTGACCCAGGTGTAGACACTAATGCAGACCTTGTACATATGTTGTGGCGCTGCCTTAATCTTCATATTTATTGGGCCAAAATTTTAACGAATATTAATCGTTTGTTTAATATTGTTGTTCCTGTAGGTCTGATTAATACAGTTTGAGCGTCTACTATGGGAATTATTGAAAAAAAAGAGAATGCGGTTGTGGAATTAATTGTAATACAGATAGCGGGAAGAAGAGAGACTGGAAAGCAACTACCCCTCCAAGATTCGAAGCTTGGGTCAGTGCAGTTAACATACAGTACTTGAAATTTCGAAGAAAGTTTTTTTTAATGAGGGTTGAGCACAATTAACAAGGTATTATTCCCGCTGGTCTCTTTAGGAAGGGGCAATAGTTTATATGGGCTTTTTTTTTTCTTACCAGAAGATCATGGGAGGTGGTACATGGGTGGTTGGGGTTTTTGGATTTATGAATATAGCGCAATATGTATTTGTTTAAAAGAGTTTTACATTTATTAAGGAGAAATGAAAAGGAACACAGAAGAAGAAAAATGACTTCAATAATTCCACTCATGATAAATCTTCCCCATGTCTCTTATAAAATCTGTTCCTTCCACTTGCTATCCCAGAGTAACTATCAATATCTCCTCCCCTTTTGTTCGTCTTTGAAGTCTCACATCTGCCATCCTTTTGTTCTGCTCTCACTGTGAGGGTATTGTGCTTAATTTATGAGTAAAGCTATATATACCACACAAGTTTGCTAGCAGCAAACATATGAAAGCCCTTTGAATTTACCATTTCCACCTTCCATATGGTGAAAATGAATCAAATTACCAAGTAATTCTGCTCTATGCATAGGTCAAATGGATGAAGTTTTGTCCAAGTACTGAAAAGTCCTGATGCGACTTACAGTGCACTTACTGTAGGTTTTATATATAATTTGTAAAGCTTGTCTAAGGAGAAAAGGGGATTTTCCTGTTTTCTCATGTTCTCCTGCCCCTGCTGCCTTACACCAGTATCTGGGTGTAATGATCATCTTGCTCACCTTAATTGGCTAGCCTTTCTGTAAATGTTCATGTTGTCTGCTCTGTTTTTGCTGGGTATAACAAGAGCTCGGTACATTAATGTACAAAATCCTTGTATTACTAACATCCTGCTCTACTCTACTTGTGTTGGGTCACTGTAACTTGGGATCTGTAGTCCTTCTACCTTTCATTGCTGACAGCAATGAGGTTTGTCGTTTTCTCGTGGACACTGTTTATCATCTGTTTGCAGAGTGAGTATGATTCGTCTCTTGTTGCTGGGTAAATATTGCTGATCATAGTGAGTTTCTGTTAACGTATTTATTTCTCATCATCGTCATTCATCTGCACTCTACCCAAATACCACTGCCATCATCGTTCACTTTTTGTCATCTATTAGTGAGTTTACATCTGTGTACCTTCCTGTTGTTATAGAATTCCACCCTACTCGAATTCCTGGGGGTATCCAAGAACCAGGAGACACCATCAGTACTCAGGAAAGGCGACCGCTGTAGGTAGAGTCTAGTTGTGTAGTGTAATGCCCAATCAGCATCATAACAATTTGCTAGTATGTGAAGAAAATGACTGCTGCATATTCAGTGATATTTCAGGTTTCTTTTCATCTCTGGACTATTTATGGTTGTATGTGTTTGCTACACTTCTTGCCTTCTGTATCATCTTCTATACATTATTAAAGTCACATACTTTTAGTTATTAGATTATTATTGCCTGAGGACACACTAATGCCTCAATATGCCGTGAATGTTTTTTATTCTTACATCTCACCCACCAAACATATTTTACTAGCTTAAAAGTGCAATCAATATTTCACATTACTATACGTCAATACTGCTTACCTTTTACATGTTTTAAACCCATTTGCTTTCGGTGGTGCCGTATAATATTGAGAGCCACATGAAATGACACAACGTCCATCTTCAAAGAACATTTCTTTTGCACAATTTATACAATTATCTATTCCAGGGCCTAGATTAATAAGGTATAAAACATAGTATATGAAATCAAATACAGTATTTTTTATGTATTACAAGTATTTGGTAAAGGGTCTAGACTGACTACTTCATACTGTATATATGATTGAGGTAGTACTATTCACAGCTGAATGATTATACAATACATCAGGCCTCATGACATTAGTGCATAAGGGATATATTGTGGGGTGGAGGTAACTGGGTAACCTGCAAGTATTCAGGGCCATAAAGATCTACAGGTTCTGGATGTCACATAAGACAAACTCAGCGTAATATGAGGACAGTGTGGAGGCACAAAGACTAAGGAAAATGTTTACTGTATATAGACCCTATAAAGCGATCTGTAATATCATAATGAGAAATGCAATGATGTCCTGTTAGGAGGCAACACAACAGTGCCCAAAACAGCAGGCGGCTGTTTTGTTGTGGTTGTCATTTGAGTTTGTATTTCTCATTTAGTTTATTGACTATTACATAATTGATATTGTCACTTATTTTGATTTATTTCTCTTATAGATTAGGTATGTAGATAAATGGGGGATATAAAGATCACTGCATGAATCAACAGGAAAAATGTAAACCCTGGAAATAACTATGTGTTGAATATATAGTGGAATATATTCTGTATATAAACCATGTATAAAACAGACAGAAAAATAGCAACTGTAATTCAAAATGTTCCATATCCCATAAGATATTTGCCCATGCAAAGTGATCGGACATGCTTTACCTGAGCATGTGGCACAGGATCTATGACATGGATCACACTCCTTCTTCACAGTGCTGTAGTATTTTCCATCATCACAACTGATGAGGCATCGGGATCCCTGCAAACTAAAGAAACGAGAACTCTAAAGGAAAGATCTCAGCAGAACATTACTTCTGGAGAAAACTGTGGTGGCAGAGGGTCTAGGACAATCCTATGAGAGGGTCACCAGTCTTTCAAACCTGTTATTGATACCCTAATATTGTAACTATAACCCAGTCCAAAAACCGCACGTTACTTTCTTCTACTTGTCTTCAGCCTACTTGTTGCTTCCTATGTTCTCCTTCATTCTAAAAGACACATTTGGCCATGGCTATAGATGTCCTATTAACCATTTAACATGTGGGCCACAGTTGCGCACCTATACATTCATACCAGGCTCAGCAACCTTTTAAGCTTCAATTGGACAGCATTCACAATATTTAAGAAAAGGGACCTAAATTACTATATTAATCAGTTACATACTCAATGGTAAAGCTGAAAAGCTGACTTCTCCACATTCAATATTTCTCTCATTTGTCCTCTCAGTCCCACGTTCTCTTATTAGCATTGAAAGTTAAACATACGGCAGACAGTTTACACTAATGGTATAAATTAGGTCTTTCATCCATTACTATATAATGATAAAATGATGTTATACATGGATGAACCATAACACATATTATACTTATGTTAAGGAATGCATTGAAGATCATGTTCCTCTATAATGCTGGGATGGCTTTGCTAAGTCTGTGGTAGTATGAATGGGTTTCCTTATCGGGTCCTATTGCAAAATGCTTACTAACATATGCAGAATACTACAAACTGTCACAATACAAATGAAAGTAATGTAACAAATAGGCATCTAGCATAAAGGGAGTCTGTCTCCAGTAACTTAGGTTAATTTAACTCAGGACAATTCATGCCTTATAAGCAAATTCACTGCTGATGCAGTCACATGGACACTTAATTTACATTAATGGTACGCTTTCGTGTATCACATATTTTAGGATTAATTTTCCCTGTTACAAAATTAAATCATCATTTTCTCTAACTTGAGATGTAGTTCCAGAAACAGCGCCACTCTTGTCCACAGGCTGTGTTAGGTAATGCAGCTCAGCCCCATTCTAAACTCCTTTAAGCTGGCTATACACATTAGATGAATGAACCGGCCAACCATCTAATGTGCATGGGGTGTCCCAACTATGTCCTGACAGCAGAGGGCTGGGGGAAGGACAGCTCTGGGACATTGGATTTTAAAATGCCTAATCCTGGCTGCAGCTTATTCCCCTCTCTCAATTGAGAACACATGCAAACTCGGTTGAGTCAAGTGTGCATGTGTGTAGGAGTGTTGGAAGGCACAGCTGTCTAAGAAGTATGGCCTCAGATAGCAAGAAGTCGGTCTCCAAATAAAATAAAGTGAAGCCATTTGCTAGACACTCACAGGTTAATCCCTCTTACCCCCTCCCCCATAACACATAGTCCCAAAGAAATCATTCACATACATGTAACAATTTCTTTGCAAATGTTGTTAGATCAATCACTTTAAACAAAGCAAAAAACATTTCATAGGAAATTAGCAAATGTCACCCATAGTGTCCAAAGTCCATGAGAAAACTCCATTGGCCATTATCCCATGAAAAAAGGAGAGCAAGGTCCTCATGAGGGGGGGACATAAAACGTCCTAGACTGGGACCATTTGGTGTATACAGTATATGATATAGCCACAGTCTACAACACTGAATACCTTTGTATACAGACCAAATATATTGCAATTTTTTACATTTTTTCACCACTTTACCAAGACTGCACATAGCTGTATGCCAATACTCAGGCTATTATATAGCTGATGCTGCTATTGAAGGGGGATATAATATAACATACAGGCTGCTTCAAGTACTTTGACCAACAAAAGAGCGTCCAGAATCCAAAGTTCTGAATCATAGACTATGCTGACACCCATTAAAGTTACTATTGCAGCCTGTGAACACAGCATCCGGTACAATACCTGCTTCCTGCTTGATGTGCGATAACCTCTGTTAGTAAAGAAGAATATTGAGGTAGAATGTAATATTTATGAGAAGTTTCTGTTTTATTGACAGGATCTATATGACATTTAATGCAACAGCCTGAGCTAAAAGACCTTATGAGTCATCTGAGGTTGGGAATCATGCACTCAGCAGCACATCGCATTAGTATTTCATCACTACCCAGAGTCTCTTTAAGCATTTATGTTACTATAGAAATTTCCCACCTCCTGCCTCACTGAGCTCTTTCATTCACTGCAAAATTTTACGCCGAAGAAAGAGTCAAACCCACTCAGGACCTCTTAATATATGGCTTTGATGTGCAGTCGTGTGGTTAGCTACAGCAATTCATTGATTTCATACCTCAGGCCATGTCTGCATTCCGTACAATTGTCAGCAAAAGTGCAAGTCTTACAGTTCTCTTGGCATTTTCGACAGAGGTTCTTATCTGGAAAGGAAATTATATTATAGTGTGAGACAACCTGGAGTAATATATTTGTGCAGGAAACATTTGGCATGTGACAACACAATTCTTGCAATGAATGCTAATAGGCAATTGGGTAGGGCAAGGATTTTGTCCTTTTACTGCAGATTGGCTATATTACCTCTGGGTAAAAAGGGGAGATATACAATTCTAGGATTTATCTAATTCTCTAGTTGAACTTGGTGGAAATATTTTTTTAACCATACCTATGTACGTATACAGTGCTAACAACACAATTGTAAATCTGTCCCATTATAAGGACCCCATTATACAAGGCAAGGATTGGGACAATTATCGGTGACAAATGATTGCTCCCAATAACTGTGCTGTATAAAGGTGATGCCAATCGCCCAATGAACGAGCAAGCGCTTGTGCATTGAGTGATCGCATCTTTCATGTGGCACCTATAAATCAGCATTTGTGGGCAGCACACCGCCTATGTAAATGGGGATGTATTGCCGACAATGAATCTGTATGGGTAGCAATAATCATGTACAGTGAACGGCATTTAAATCTGTTCTGTCGAGAAATTTCACTCAGATTCTGTGGAAAGCTGGTGACAACCCTTATGGCTCTTTTAATAAAAGAGGACCTGTCACCTCTCTTGACTTGGCTTTTAGAAGCCACCTGAATTCCCCTTACAATTATAATTCTGGAGAATCTTTTCTTATGTGTTGTGCCAATCATCTCTTTTTCCTGCTAGTTTATGGATAAAGGTACAGATGGACGGCACCAGGTTGGGGGGGGGGGTCCCTTCTCAGTCGGCGACTGGCAGCATTAATTGGACAAGGACAGACTATGCAGGGACAAACCCCCAACTGGTAACACCAATCTATACCTTTATACAGAAACTTCTAACAAGAATAGACGAAAAATGGCAGAGGTTAGAGTCATAAGAATAAATGTTCCAGAACTGTAATTTCATGTGGAATACAATTATTTACTGAAACAGACATGTCAGGAGTGTAGAGAGGTCCACTTTAATAGCAGTTGTCACCTAGAATCAATGAGTCCTTCAGGAGACCAAGTTAGCTTGGCCTAATAGAATATGAAAGCTCCTTACAGAAGAACACAGTTCTTGACTTATATTCGAGGGAATTTTCATTTATATTGTTATATTACCACAACGTTGCCCAATGCAACATTGCAGAGCATAAAATTATAAATCTGAGAACACTGTTCTAAGAGATTGATGGCAGGCTTTTCAATGTCATCCTGGATGTAGCTTTAGGGAATAAGTAAATTATCAAGGAACAACATGTGATAAATGACTACTGGATGATTGATCTGAATGCACCTGGTATTATTGCAGCATATTTTAGATAATTTGGTTTTAAGGGTAGATTTGTTGACTTTTATTTGACTTGTATTTATATCTTGGAAAATAAGTTAGAAAAAAAAGGAAGAAATCAGCATTGTAATATGGTGACAAAGATGATAGATTTAGCAAGAGTCAGTGGCATCTTCAAATAACAAGCTATCTCATAAAACCTTAGCAAACCGTATAAAACAAAAGGGTTGGGCATTGTGTGGTATGGGTATCACTCTCTCCTCACCAGTGTCATGGCTTTGATTTTGCAATGGTTTCAGATGACTCTTAATGGGTCTCCCACACATTCATCTTGATTTTTTTGCACAGAAGATTACACTCATTTCTTAGTGGAAAAATAAACCAGTTGGACCATAATACCAGCATTACGCATGACTGTTCTGTATTGCATATGATCTACTATGTTCTGCAAACAGAAAGTGCAGCTTGTAACTGCTAGCTGTAGTACCCCCTTGCATACACAGTGTCTTGAAAAAGTATTCATACCCCTTTGAACTTTTCCACATTGTTTCATGTTATACCCACAAACTTGAATGTGATGTGCATTTGTATTCAGCCCCCCTGAGTCAATACTTTGTAGGACCACCTTTCACTGCAATTAAAGCTGCAAGTCTTTTGGAATATGTCTCTACCAGCTTTTCTAGAGGGTGAAATGTTTGGCCATTCTTCTTTGCAATAGCTCAAGCTCAGTCAGATTGGATGGTGAACATCTGTGAACAGCAATTTTCAAGTTTTGCCACATATTCTCAATGGAATTTAGGTCTGGACTGTGACTGGGCTATTCTAACACATGAATATGATTTAGTCTAAACCATTCCACTGTAGCTCTGGCTGTATGTTTAGGGTTGTTGCCCTGCTGGAAGGTGAACCTTTCACCCAGTCTCAAGTCTTTTCCAGCCTCTACCAGGTTTTCCTTCAGGATTGCCCATTTCTTAGCTCCATCAATCTCCCATCAAATGATAAGCTTCTCTGTCTTTGCTAAAGAAAAGCATCCACAGATGCTGCGAATACCATAATTCACAGTGGAGATGGTTTGTTCAGGGTGATGCGCAGTTTTCCACCACATATAGGGGTTCATTTATCAAACTGGTGTAAAGTAGAACTGGCTTAGTTGCCCATAGTAACCAATTAGATTCCACCTATCATTTTGACCAGCTCCTTTGGAAAATGAAAGGAGGAATCTGGTTTCTATGGGCAAATAAGCCAGTTCTACTTTACACTAGTTTGATAAATAACCCTATAGTGTTTTGCATTTAGGGCAAAACTTTGGTCTCATCTGACCAGAGCAGCTTCTTCCACATGTTTGTTGTGTCCCCTACATGGCTTGTGGCAAACTGAGAGTTCTTATGGCTTGCTTTCAAAAATGGTTTGCCACTCTTCCATAAAGCCCACATTTGTGGAGTACACGGCTCATAGTTATCCTGCGTATAAATTCTCCCACCCAAGTTGTGGATCTCTGCAGTTCCTCTAGAGTGACCTTGGCTACTTCTCTAATTAATGTAGATCTTTGCTTGGGCTGTCAGTTCAGGTGGACGGCCATGTCTTGGTAGGTTTGCAGTTGTGCCATACTCCTTCCAATTTGGAATGATGGATTGAACAGAGCTCTGTGAAATGTTCAGAGCTTGGGATATTTTTTTATAACCTAACTCTGCCTTACACTTCTCCACAACTTTATGACTGACCTGTCTGGTGAGTTCCTTGGTTTTCATGATGTTGTTTCAGAACAGCTGTAGTTATACTGAGAATAAATTAAACATAGGTGGACTCTAATTACTAATTAGGTGGATTCTGAAGGCCTTTGGTCACACTGGATTTTATTTCAGAGTACAGGGGGGCTGAAAACAAATGCACGCCAAACTTTTCAGATTTCTATTTATTGTTGGTCTATCAGATAAAATCCCAATAAGATATATTTAAGTTTGTGGGTGTTACGTAAAAAATGTGGAAACGTTCAAGGGGTATAAATGCATTTTCAAGGCACTGTAGTATTAGTACCTTCTAACTTACTAACTTTCAATTGATATATGGGGGGATTTATCAACAATGGCATTACTAATGCCAATCTGATCTAGTTTGTGGTGATATGAGAGATGCCAAATTTATTAAGAGGCACATGACTCTTAATAACTTTGCTGTATTTCAGCCGGTCTGTGCACCAGAACCTGACATCTTTTCTGGCTAGGATTTTAGGGGTAACTTACATCAGAAAACTAGTAAGTAATAGTGACTAAGTACCGTAATCTTCACCCAACGATACCATGCCCACGGCATGTCACAGCGCGACAGCATAGACTATCATTACAAAAAATGTTGCAGGACATTACAGCTAAATAAATGTTGCATGACACATGCCGTCTTGTAGCCATACCCTAAGGGTATTGATGGGAAGAGAACATACTTTCATTCAAGTAGAAGCCATCTGGGCAGTTGGTGATGCAGATGTTGGTCTCTTCATTTAAGTAGTAGCCAGGTTTACAAGCTGTGCACTGGTCACTACGACTTCCTACACATGTATCACAGGTCGGGAAACATTTTTTACACCTCTTCTTTTCTGCAAAGTAGTGGCCTGGGGGACATTCCGATACACAAATCCTGAAAACAAAGAGAAATTCTTAAAGGACACCATTGAAAATGTCACTTTTTACTGGATTTAACCATGACAAGTAATTGTCCCTGATTGCAATTTTGCTAAGTTCTATAGAAATATTACTGTTAACCTCAACTTTAGAAACAAAAGTTATACATTAAGAGATCAATTCATTTCATGCTTTGCATTATGCATTTACTTGCTGGATAAATCCTGCCTTTATAACAGCTAAACACAAGTTCATATTTTGGTTAATGAATCAGAGCATATCTAAGCTTTCATTTGTTCAACCTTGCTTGAAGGCCCATGAATTACACTTCTTGGTTCGGTAACAATTTGTACTGCATTGATGTAAAGGAACCCTAACCTCAATTGTTTCTATTGTAATTCGGAGCACATAGTCATTGTCAATTCTATTTTCAAAGAATGTGTGTTAAACAATATATTTTCTGGTTATATGCAGCTAGATGAGTGGTCTTAGATGATCTATCTCCCTTTTCCCTTTCCTCCTTACTTGAATCAGTTCTTCCACAACATTTATGTAACAGTGGCAACTTAGAAAATTCTGTATATTAAACAAGTTGGACCACATACATTTATCACCTCACCTCTTGAATGTATAATCACTGGGGGGCAGAATGGTGGGATCACCACTGTTCATAAGAATGGGGGTCCTGGAGGCCCTGGTGTGAAAAGACCTGCAGCTGAGTACTGTACTCAGCAGTCATGCATGCACACTAACTCTCCATTTGCAAAGGGGAACCCTTTCCTAATGATTGGTGGGAATCCAAGCGGTCAGACTCCTGGGGATCATACAATTATCACCTATTCTGTGGGTAGGTAATAAATGTTGCTCGAGGGCCAACCCCTTTGAATACCATAACACTCCAGCCACAAGAAGTAACAGATGACTTTGTAATAAATGATAGCATTGCCTTTAATAAAACTATCACATTGACAAATATCCCAAGGTATTATAAATGTAGCATATAGAAAGGACAGCCCAAGAAGAGTATCTAAAAGGATGTGATAGAAAAGGGTGAAGAAAATGAAAGAACATTGAGGGACATATATCAAGTCTTGATCTCCCTGCACTCCCTGTGAGATGCACCTAAATTATTTAGAGGCAGATGCCTTTTAAAAAATCCGGCACATCTCGGCCCTACTGTGCACCAGACACTAAAGTCTACAGCAGCTACACCAGCTATAGCTTCCACCACTTTCTAATGAAAGTTATAGTAAAGGTGTCTCTGACCCTCCTGCTAAGCCCACCCTTCTTTGGCAGCACTTCATAAAAATACACAGAAGTTTACAAATTATGGTCACATAAAGGCTTGATAAATGTCCCTCAATCTGTTACTTTTACTGGTAGGTGAGGTAGAAGTTACATGTACTGGAAGTCATTCATACAGAAATCGTTGGGATGTCATATGTTTACCTTGTGTTGTTTTTTGCTTTATAATAAAAGTGTAGACAGTCAGTGCAGTGATGGGGTCCAGGTCCGTCACAGCCCACGTCACTGCATTCTGCATCACAGGGACCTAGTGCCAGGATAAAGTTATATCGTCATTTATGTAGGTGTTGTAAGAAACCATAAAACAAACTACAAATCAGATAAGGCATTAGAGCGTTTTAGTAGCTACATGCCAGAAAAAAAAATACATTTGCATGTAGCTCTACTGTGAGATGTAAAATGATGGTACTCATAGTGACCCACTCAAGTACCAGAAGCCTTAAAAAAAAACATGGATCCATTCATTTTTTAGATGCTGGAAAAGGTCCCCTACTTTTACAGACTGTCCAGTAAATGATATACAATTGGCAACCCTGTCCCCAATAGCTATTCATAATATCTACAGAGTTTCCATTTAAAGGGCTGCCTGTTATCTTTTGATGAGATCCATGGACAATCAAGTGGCAATTTGAAATTCTTAAAGGGATTCTCCAGGACTGGAAAAAGATGGCCATTACAGCTCAGCCCCATTTACTTTAATATGGTTGCGCTGTAATACCAGACACAACCTGTGGATAAGTGTGGGGCATAAAGTAGCCATGTTATCCTGGACATCTTCTTTAAGTACTAAGTAAAAATAATGATCTATCAAGACTGATGGGCTCATCATTGTTGTGCCTTACCTGCATAGTCATCAATATTGTATTCCTCTGATGGCTCCTCAACAGGGCTGGAGCGTACCCTCTCCACTTTAGGAACATCATTTCTAGGGGAATATGGCTGAATAGAAGTCCCATATAATACTAAGGACCATTCCTTCAATTTCCCTTGGAGATGAAAAAAATAAAGCACAGAGAATTAGATGACTACAAACTGGTCATTCTATGTTTGATTGCTATTAAAAAAAGATTGTAACCGTATAAGAAAATTGGATAAATCAGCTTCACTTTATACATAGCAAGTATATCATAAACTAAAGACATGATGAGTTAAAGTGTTGCAGAAGGGTTCAGATCACAAGTCTATATATGACCAAGAAAACAACCTAGGGCTTGACTGAAGATGCAATATATCTGATTCAGGAATCAGAAATTTTGGCTGGACAAGAAAACCCATGTTAACATCCTGCAAAGCGCTTCGTCTTTTCCCCAGTTTTTCTTTTACTTGTCTCTTTTTACAATATTCTTTTACAATATACTGCAATTCTACTTCCAATACTATTCTAATCCAGATTAATCTGAAACAATTAAAGCAACATGGGGCATCTAAATCGTTGGTCTTAAAAAATGTCCCCCTATATGTTTAATGTAAAACCAACATAAGAACTGAAGAGTCTTTCCAAGAAGGGAAACAAGGACTGGACCTTTGTGGTGGTGGCACTTTTATGACAACAGAGACAGAGAACAGGGAGGTGTCTCATGGTAAATGGTGTGAGTGATAAATACCTATATATATGACTCCTGTTATTTTTTCTAGGTCTATCAAGAGAACAATACAGCTGTCAATCTATCACTCATTCCATTCCTCCATCTACTATTCTAATGAGGACTACCTTATAGATGATCAATTCATTCTGCCATAGAGACTTCCTTTGAGAACGTTTATCTCTGTAAGATTACTGCTACAGAAGAACAATATCTGGAATTTACTCCGCTGTGTTTTTTGTAGCTGGTCTCCCTGAGATCAGCTATTGTTGTGTTTGAGTAGTCTCCAAGGTATTGCTCCCGGTTAGCCAGAATCCTACTCCGCACTGATGAGGGGCAACACCCCGAAACAGCTGTCTGTGGATGGATAACTGGCTTAGGTTTTCCCCGTCACATCCTTAAAGCTTGTAAAAAAGCGGGATCTTGACATAGGGGCCATTACTATTTAATGGCATAGTACTGAGGAAATAAAACACAGTACTAAAAATCGACAAAAAACATTGGGGGAGATTTACCAAGACTTGATATCCCCTAAACTGCCAGAGGATGTGCCTAATTTAGGCACACGCCTCATCATAAATTACACACATACTCCTGCAGTCTGCATGCCTAACCAGAAATCTACGACAGCTCAGAGATGCCATAGATTTCTTGCTGATTTGTTGTTGCGTCTGACCCCACCCCCTCACTGCCCTTGCCACACCCTTTTTTAGTAAAGAGTCTATTTTTTAAAAAGTCACAGTTAAAAAGTCGCACCTCCAACTTTTTTATGACACTTTTCAGGAGTAAAAGGAATGATAAATCTCCTCCATTGTTTTCTATGCATAATCAATTATAAAATACCCTTTTCTGATGGAAGTTTCCCTTTAACTAAAATTACCAAACATGTACACAAAAGGTGTACAAGGCAAATGGTTTTAAAGGCTTACCTCTATCAAGTATGTATGCTGAAGGCAGCAGCTTCCCTACTTTAATGTCCTATTTTTGCTTTGTTCAGCCGTGTCAAATGGATGTTATGTCTAATCAATATACCATCCACATTACTCTCCATAGCATAATTGTTTGGAGTGTTAAAAATTCTGTAAAATGGTGGGGAATTTACTGTTGTGTAATTATCTTAGACAGTATGAAATGTGAAAGACTTAAAGGAACCTGCCACATTGTACATGTCTGTCGGCAGCATGCTAATTTTGTGGAAAAAATATTCTGTAAAACTCATTCTTTCTTTAGTAGTCATGTGGGGGGTCCTATTTAGTAATCGACAGCTTTCCCCCTAGGAGATAGCTGTCAATCACTCATTGGAAACGCCCACATTTGGCTACTAAGCATAGAGATGGCAGGGTGGTTAATGAATAACGATCAAAAATTTTACTGTATACTTTTCCAAAAACTATATTAATTGGATCAGCTCTACCTTCCCCAAAACATGCTGCCTGCATCCAGCGCTTGTGTAGATGAAGCTGAGGCCAGTACACCTCATTTCACTATGCATGTGCCAGATGATGCTGAAGTATAATTTTTTAAGATAAGAGCTTTGACAAGGGCATGTGTCAAGGATCTTCCCGTGACAGGTGCCAGTAGATCAGTGAGACTGGCAACACATGGTCTGATCTGACAGGTTCCTTGTGGATCAATTCGTGTCTGTGTTGTTTCTGGTAATGGCCACACCCCTTGCCTTAGGTGTTTCTTATGTGGTCATTTAACCTTCCCTATTTATTGTGGCTTCTCTCACCATGCTGTGGGGTTTATAGCTTCAGCTTCAGTCTTGTTGTGGATTGCTGGTGTTGGGATCTCAACGGAGTTACTGTGCTTCCATAGCTATTTGAAGTTAAGTGTCTTCTTCTCCTTTTGTTAATTGTTTGGGTTTTCTTGTGTAGCTCTTTTCTCGGTCATTTGTGTTTAGGCCAGAGGGAGACGACTGTTTTTCCTACCGTTTGGAAGAACAGGTTGTCTCTTGTCATGACATTAGTACCAGGGTCCTACAGGGTAAGTTAGGAACTTTAGGTTCCTGTGTATGAACTCACCTACCTCTGGGGTCAATTCATACTTGCAGTCAGTCAGGACTTTGATTAGGGTTTCTCTAGGAGGTGAACTGCTCCTTTCCCTAGTTTCCAGGCCTCACCCCTTTCCCTCCTACGTTCGGTGTGGGTTTCCCTCCCACACCGAAGCGTGACAACATGTTTAAAACTCCAGCAGTAAAACAAAATGCTGGTGGTTTACTGCACAAAAAGTACTGATAGCTTTCCTTTAAATCTCTCAAAAGTATTTTCTAATGTTGACAATTAGACTACAATGGGCAATGCTAATACTTGCATCTTAACACTAAGAACAAATGTAGGTAATCGCCTAAAAGGGTTTTCCAGGATTTTCATACTGATCGGTGGGAATAACCGCCGATTAGCTGTTTGAGAATACACCGATGCTCTGTTGAGTGCTGCCAGCTTACCAAAGCTTACCAAGCATAGCGCCGTACATTGTATAGCGACTGCGCTTGGTATCACGCTCAGCTTCATTCACTTGAATGCTGCTGAGCTGCTCTTAGGCCAAGTGACACATGAATCACTCGTCACTCGGCCTAGGAAATGCAGAAAGAAGGCTGCAGTGCTCACGGTAGCGCCACTGAGGATAGGTCATCAGTATTAAAAACTCAGCATGAATAATCATGTTCCTCCCCTCAGCTGGGGCATGCACTTGGATAAGGCTACTTTCACATATGTGGCACAGCTGTCCAGATCTGGAATGCCTGCTGGCTCTATTGACTATAATGGGGTCCGTCAGAGATCCGTCCGCTACCCAGCAAATAAGCCAGATTTTTGTCGGACAAAAACTGCTGCATGCAAGGGTTTTTTCTGGCCGATTCCCAGAATTCAATGCCGGAACAGCCTGCTGGAGAGCTGTGCTGAAAATATGAAAGTATCCTAAACCAGATTTTACGAAAAATATTTATTTCCCACATATTTATCTTTTTTGATACTGTATTAGCAGAAAGTTCATGATAGACTTCTACAACCTTCTCATAATGAGGAAAGTGGTCACTTCATGGAGTGGGTCTTAGAGGTTATCACTGGCACGTTTTCTACAGGGTAAGCCTGAGACCAACTTTCTAGAAACAAGTGCTTTAATTAAAAATGAAATTAAAATGTCAAAGTGAATAATTTGCAAGCAAAGAAACTCTATCTCCAGAATGAGCTTAGAAGCTACCTGTATTAGATTAATAAGGATCAACACTATCTTTAATCTAATCTATGAAATAAAGATTTTGCCTAAAGAAAATAGCTTTCGAAACTGAGGTGAAATGTTCTTTCTGGAGTCAAATGTGAAGTTATAATGTCATTAAAAGTGTACTTGCAAGAGAATAAATTCTGCCTTCGGTTGAATCTAAAAGGATATTAAATTACCTCTTTCCAGCTTCTTTCCTAATACCTGTGTTCCTCGTCACTTCATAATGATGTGCTCAAGTTTATGTAAGTATGTCTATGTCAAGCTTCATGATATAGAGGAGGTTAAGATTTTATTCCAACTTGTCCAATCAGATTAAAAATACAGTACCCCACTTAAATTAAGCATATCTGGTCTTTCAGGTGTGTGTACGTGAGGAATAATACTAGATCTGGCCATTATTTGACTTGCATCTTGAATTTTTCAGTAGTTTTCCTCCCTGCAGGCTCTATCTCTATTTCTCCCTGTGCTAGTGGGTGAATACTAGCTGTTATAATGTCTGTCAGTGAGTACTCACAGAGAAAACAGGAGAACCTGCTCCCTGGCTTTCACTTACTCAGAGCCACTCAGAAGCACCAGACAACTGTTGATGTGAATAAAGCACTTAGGGTGAGATAGAAGACAATTAGATGCTGCAAGCTTCCTAAGTGTATGTCTGTTTGTTTCTCACACTGCAGCTCTTCCCTACCCTTCTCCTCTCCATAGGCTTCTTCTAATCTTGTAATCTGATCCTTCAGTGAGCTGACAGCCCATCTTTGCATAATAGAAGATAAGACCAACACTCACTACATTGTAGTGGGTGGCGGTCTTATATTTTATTATGTGTATGGGAAGCTGATCCCTGACACATGCACTACGCCACTGAGAGTAACGAAGTGCAGACTGTGTTCTTTTGGACTAGCCCATCTTTGTCTCTCAGAATTCAGAGTGAATGTTAGTGTAGAGTGGGGGAAGAAAAGAGCATTTACCTCCAATAAGACATATAACAAAGTTTCTTATATTTGCATAAACTTATTTATGCAAAGTTATTTGAAAAGTTAGGGTAGTTTCACACTAGCAGTAAGAGATCCGACAGGCTATTCCAGCAGGGAATAGCCTGCCGGGTCTCTCTGGATACAGCATTGCCCTATAATACCTGAATGCCCACCGCTCCCATTAACTATAATGGGATCCAATGGAGATCTGGCTGCAACCCAGCAAATATGCCAAGAACTGGCCGGACAGAAACGGTTGAATGATCATTTTAGCCGACCACTAATAGATCCTTATTGTTTGAAAACAACCGGCCATGTTTAATATTTTCGTCCAATAGTTGGACAACAGCTCTTTCCCTCAAAGAAAGATTGTTCTTGAACGTTGAAAGAATTTTCCCAGAAAAATCTTTCATCCATCTCCTGCTTTCATTGAGCATGTATGACTAGTCTGAACAATTCTAACCATCAATATGGACTAAAATGTGCATGGCTGTGTCTGTGGAATAAATATTCAGAAGATGTTTGTTTATTCAACTGCTGTTCAACTATTAACCAACTTCTGTCTAATGTGTATGGCTATTTTTAAAGTTCTGAAAGTTCAGAGGTTGAGTCTGTATGGACTGTACTTGTTTTATCAGCACATACCACAGATGCTCATTCAAACTGAGTTCTGGAGAACCTGGAGACCAAATCAACACTTTGAACTTTGTTATGTTCCGGAAATCATTACTGAACAATTTTGACAATGTGGCAGAATACATAATTCAGTAGGGAGGCCACTGCCCTGAGGGAGCACACGTTGCCATGAAGGAGTGTGACTGGTCTTCAACATTTTTTAGGTAGCTGGTACATTTCAAAATAACATGCACATGAATGCCAGAACCCAAGGTTTCCCAGTGGACCTTTGAGCAAAGATCACACTGCCTCCACTGGTTTGCTTTCTTCCTATAGTGCATCCTGGTGCCATCTATACCACAGGTAAGGGAGACACAAACCTGGCTGTTCAGGTCTTGTAAAGGAATATGTGATTCCTCAGGTCTCTCCCAATACACAGTCCAGCTCTTTTTAAAACTATGCTTTCTCTGAAATGCTGCTGCATTTCAGAGCAAAAGTTAGTTTCTTGAAATGAGGGGGCCTGGTGGCAGCATGAAACTTCTGATGAGACCCCTTTAATACATAGTATATAACATTTAAGTGGGTTTGTCGCTTCAGCAAATGGCATTTATCATGTAGACAAAGTTAATACAAGGCACTCACTAATATATACTCACACATCATATTTCAGTCCCATTCAACAGAGGTTCATCTGATCATGGTGAGATCAAATGACAGGATGTAGAGCCAAATAAATACAACAGTTTATTGAGAAAATATTCACTGATTTTAACAACGTAAAGGTTATCCAAATGGAACATACACAAACACAACTCTACACTGGAGACACAAATGGTTGTGAAAATATTTTTTTTCCAGATTACATCTTCCGCAGCTGAATTCGAGTTTGTATATGTACCAATAAAGAATACCAGAAATATGTAATGTTTCTGTGCTGTATGTGCGACAGGTTCAGGGGTTATTATTACAATACATGGAATTACAAGAGCAATATCTATGAAGTATCTACTGCCAAACTGTACATTTTTTATGTAAAATGGCATTTATAGACTTTATAGGCTTGGCTGCTACAGAATAAAGTATATGCTTCTCATATAGAGAGCACGAAGATCCTTGTATCATGGCAAAAATCAGCTATTAAACTTCCTGCTTTTATCAGACATGCCAATGCCCATATTTAATTTCGGGAGGCATGTAACAGAACTAGAGAAAGTGAGCAGACTGATTTTTGGTAACGATTCAGTATAACTTGTATTTTATTCATTTAAATTCCTATTTCTGTAATTAGGTGTCCAGTGGGCAGGCTTAGCTTAATGACTGACAGCTATTTTTATATGCACAGTCATAGACAGATGTCTGTCAATCACTGAGTAGGACTCCCACAGGACTCCTAAACCCAGAATGACCAGCGTTTTAAATAAATAAAATACAGGTTATACTGAATTTTTCCCGCAAACCTATAAATCAATCTGTTCAGATCCTCCTGCTCTATAACAGCACAATATGTGCAACGTGACAGGTTCCCTTAAAAAGAACAATTATTTCAGAAAGAAGAAGTGCAAGGTTGTGGATAAAGCCAGACTGACAAATTATTTTTGATCTTTGCCTGTTGCCTATACTTCATACTATAAAATGAGGACAAGAGCACATGAGAGGCAATGAGTCAACAGCCAAACATGAAAACATAAAATGATCCAAAGCTCAATCTTCAAGATTTTTGGACAGGTTCCCAAGTTATTGCTAAATATCCAACAAATTGTACACAAAGCTCTAAATATCTAATTTAGAGACATAGATTGAGATGATTTGGAATCTGTCTCATATTTAGCAATATAATTGCATAATTTCCTTAAAGCATCACAAGTTTTTCACACAACCTTTGATATGTCATAGGGACATATCAAAACTTGTGATTGATGACAATCTGAGTGCTGAGACACCCACCGATCTCTAGAACGAAGGGAGAGAAGAGCATGCATATCGTGCAGCGAGGAGAGAGTGCACTATTTGGGTACTTCTCTCCCCTCGTTCTAGAGATTGGTGGGGCTCTCACCACTCTATGACATATGAAAAGTTGTGTGAAAAGTTATGATGCTTTAGATAGCATAATTATTAGTTTATGTGGTATAAGATTTTTACCTGGTGTTTTGAAGTTCCTCAGTTGGGATGGTGTATCATATATCTCCAGTATCCAGTCCCCTGAGGCCTTTTCACCCCAGCAGTGTGTTGTCATAAACTCCCAGTTCTTAAATCCTTCCATGGAATGGTCAAATAGCCTATAAATTAACACAGGAGAATGATTACTTTATGATACTAAGTAAAACTGAATCTTCAAACTGAAATTCTGTATTTCTAATGATGTTCGAATCTTCCACCTAACTACTATTCCCTGTCTATCTTGGAATATTTGAGGATATTTATTAAGACCATCACTTTACATGCCAGTGTCCACAGGCATCAGATGTGCCACAATTATTAAGTGATTCATGGCACTATGCAGGTCCATGTGCCAAAACTGAAACCTACACCAACAAGGGAACTGGTGTAGACTTCAGGTATAATCTTTGCCTCTTTTCTGGCATAGATTATAATAAATGTGCTGTGCCATCCACTGCCCACTCTGTACGCCTCTCCAACCACTTTTTTGAAAAGTTGTAAGCGGGGTATGAATCTTCAAAAAGTAGCAAAATTATGTGCAAGAGGAGTATGCGCCAATACCTCGGAGTTTTTGAAGCCAGTTTTCTGGCATATAGAGGTTCATAAATGTCAACCAACGTGTATGTCTATAAACAGCCAATCTAGCCATTCACAATATCCACTGGTGTTGCAAGTATTACAACTCATCAGAAGCTGGAAAAAATAAGTTCACAGCCCCTCACAGGCTAAGGCCTCATGCACACGACCGTTTTTTTATGCTGTCCGCAAAAAGGGGTTCCGTTGTTCAGTGATCCATGTCCGTTTTTGCCTTCCGTTGTGTTTCCGTGTGTCTTCCGTTTTTTTTAGCGGACATGACCCAAAAGATTTTACCAAAGGCTGACAATTTTTGCCAAGTGCCTGCCAAGGGATCCGCAAAAAAAACGGACGCGGAATGCGGATGACACACGGATGGCCATCCGCATTTTTTCACGGTCCCATTGACTTGAATGGGTCCGTGAACCATTTTTCACAGACAAGAATAGGACAGGTTATATTTTTTTGACGGACTGGAATCACGGACCACGGACGCGGAGGACAAACGGTGCATTTTCCGAGTTTTCCACGGACCCATTGAAAACCACGAAAATCACGAAAAATGGAGTAACGGACACGGAATCAAACAAAGGTCGTGTGCATGAGGCCTTACTTAGATGTATTATAGGAAACTTGATGTCCATGAGTGGTCCATTTTTCTTGCAGACCACATGTATTCATTTAAGTGCAAATCAGAGGAGGGAGGTGCATGCTGCAATGTTTCTCAACAAAGACCCATCTTCCATGCAGAAAATCATTCGTGAATTGAGCCATTGATTTTAACCCCTTCTACCCCGGGCCAGTTTTCGCTCTTCTGCCCAGGCCATTTTTTGCAATTATGCCATTATGTGGTAATAACTTTAAAACGCTTTTACTTATCCAGGCCATTCTGAGATTGTTTTCTTGTCACATATTGTACTTCATGACGTGGTAAATTTAAGTCAAAATATTTCATTTTTATTTATAAAAAAAAATACCAAATTTACAAAAAATGTAGAAAAAATTGCAGATTTTAATTTCTCAACTTTTATAGTAGATAGTAATACCTCCAAAAATAGTTACTTTACATTCCCCATATGTCTACTTCATGTTTGAATCATTTTGTGAAAGCCATTTTATTTTTTGGGGATGTTAGGCTTAGAAGTTAAGAAGCAAATCTTGAAATATTTCAGAAAAGTTCCAAAACCCACTCTTTAAGGACCAGTTTAGGTCTGAAGTGACTTTGTGAGGCTTACATAAAAGAAACCACCCAATGACCCCATTTAAGGAACTACACCCCTCAAGGTATTCAAAACTGATTTTAAAACTTTGTTAACCCTTTAGATATTCCACAAGAGTAATAACTGGAATGGGGCAACTACAGTACCCGGAAAGGGTATCAAAATTAGGGTTATTCACTCTAGAAAAAAGACGACTGAGGGGAGATCTAATAACTATGTATAAATATATCAGGGGTCAGTACAAAGATCTCTCCCATCATCTATTTATCCCCAGGACTGTGACTGTGACAAGGGGACATCCTCTGCGTCTGGAGGAAAGAAGGTTTGTACACAAACATAGAAAAGGGTTCTTCACGGTAAGAGCAGTAAGACTATGAAACTCTCTGCCTGAGGAGGTGGTGATGGTGAGTACAATAAAGGAATTCAAGAGGGGCCTGGATGTATTTCTGGAGCGTAATAATATTTCAGGCTATAGCTACTAAAGATGGGTCGTTGATCCAGGGATTGGAGTCGGGAAGGAATTTTTTCCCCTTAAGTGGGGAAAATTGGCTCTACCTCACAGGGGTTTTTTGCCTTCCTCTGGATCAACTTGCAGGAAACAGGTCGAACTGGATGGACAAATGTCTTTTTTCGGCCTTATATACTATGGTACTATGTTACTATGTAAAATGGAGATGAAATTTCAAAATTTCTATTTTTTGGAAAATGTTCCATAGTAATCCTTTTTTTTTTCCAGTAACAAAGCAAGGGTTAACAGCCAAACAAAACTCAATATTTATTGCCCTGATTCTGCGGTTTACAGAAACACCCCACATGTGGTCGTAAACTGCTGTATGGCCACACGGTAGGGCGCAGAAGGAAAGGTTTTTGGAGGGCAGATTTAGCTGAACTGGTTTTTAGATGCCATGTCACATTTGAAGCCCCCCTGATACACCCCTACAGTAGAAACTCAAAAAGTGACTACATTTTGGAAACTACGGGATAAGGTGCCAATTTTATTGGTACTATTTTGGGGTACATATGATTTTTAATTGCTCTATATTACGTCTAAATGCTCTATATTATGTTTTTTGTGAGGCAAGGTAACCAAAAAATAGATGTTTTGGCACCTTTTAATTTTTTATTATTTACAACATTCATCTGACAGGATAGATCATGTGCTATTGTTATAGAGCAGGTTCTTACGGATGCAATGATATCAAATATGTCTACTTTCTATGTTTGTTTTTTACACCGACTAAACACTATAATGATACTCAGCGTGCCTATATCACACACATCCAAAGTACCCAAACCAAGGCGCCCCTTGAGAAAGCGGAGCGAAACGTGCGTTGGGGTGGGCTCCCTCTGTAACCAGACGTCTGCTTCCCAGGTATATGGAATATATTCAATAGCAAATGTCACTCGGTGAAGTTGTGCGCACTTTTTAGATATATGTATTACTATTAGGCATGTGTATTGAGGCTATTTTGTGACAGCCAGGGCTTGTAAGTGTACTTGCACCTTATATATATATGATAATGGATACCAGGATATCACGGTTGGCGGGAAAGTCTCATGTCATGGCTTTCACCTGTTTTGCTGCCATGTTTGATTCTAAAGAAATCTTATTTATCAATAAAGATTAAAAAAAATTGATGTGTTTCCTTGTTTTGGGTACTTTGGATGTGTGTTTCTATGTTTGTTTGTTTCAGTTTTACATAATAAAGCATTTTTGAAAAAAAATTATTTAAGTTTTTGTATCTCCATTTTTGAACACCCTATTTTTTTATTTTTCTGCCGATCTTCTTGTGCAGGGGCTCGTTTCTTGCAGGAAGAGTTGACATTTTTGTGGTATCATTTTTGGGTACATATGATTTTTTGATCATTCATTATTACACTTTATGTGGCAAGGTGACCAAAAAAATGGGTTGTTTTGGTGCAGTTTTTATTTATTTATTTTTACAGCATTTACCTGAGGGGTTAGGTCATGAAGTATTTTTATAGAGCAGATAGTTACGGATGTGGCAATACCTAATATTTCAACTTTTTCTTATTTATTAAAGTTTTACACAATAATAGCATTTTTAAAAACCGAAATAATGTTGTTTTAGTGCCTCCATAGTCTGAGAGCCATAGCTTTTTAATTTTATGACCGATTGCCTTAGGTAGGGTCTCATTTTTTGTGGGATGAGGTGACAATTTGATTGGTACTATTTTGGGGAGTATATTCATTTTTGATCGCTTGGTGTTGCACTCTATGTGATGTTAGGTGACAAAAAAATGGCTTTTTTGGCACAGTTTCTTTTTCTCTTTTTTACGGTGTTCATCTGAGGGGTTAGGTCATGTGATGTTTTTATAGAGGTGGTTGTTATAGATGCGGCGATACATAATATGTATACAGTATATATTTTTTATTTCACTTTAGCACAATAATAGCAGTTTTGAAGCAAAATAAATCATATTTTAGTGTCTCCATTGTCTGAGAGTGATAGCTTTTTATTTTTGAACCGATTGTCTTAGGTAGGGTCTAATTTTTTGCGGGATGAGGTGATGGTTTTATTGATACCATTTTCTGGGACATAAACCTTTTTGATCGCTTGGTGTTGCACTTTTTGTGATGTCAGGTGACAAAAATAGCTTTTATTTTTATGGTGTTTATCGGACAGGGTGGATCATGTGATATATTTATACAGCCAGTCATTACGGACACGGTGATACCTAATATGTGTGTGTTTTTTTTTTCAGTTTTTATTATAAAATAAGGGGAAAGGGGCGTTTTTTAATTTTTTTTTACTTAAAAAACTTTTTATTAAAAACAGTTTTTTTCACTTTTTTTTCTTTATTTTATTTTTGACTTTCACTTTTGGGGGTCTGATCCCTCTGCAATGCATTACAATACATCTGTTTTGTAATGCATTGCCTGTTTGTGTAATACAGTGAGTAGTACACTAACAGATTGCGTAGGAGACCCAGCCTGAGACTCTGAGACTAGATCTCCTGGGCACCCGTAGAAGGCAGGTCCCAATGCCGTTCAAGGCATTGGGCAGCCTGTGCATGGCATTGGGCTGCCTTCTCACACATTGAGTCCCCACCACAGCAGCCGATGCGCTCCCTCACCCGACACAAACCCCTTCTATGTCGCGGTCAGCTTTTACAGCTATGTTGGAGGATACAGCATGGGCCCGGCTATCAGGGACTGCCGACCCCTGCAGTGATCGGGCGCGCACCGCTCCAGTGCCCGCCCAATCACCATTATGTACTATTACGTCAAATTGCGGGAACGTAGTGACTTTATTGAAAAGCAATTGCTTAACGCGTTTAGTTTCGATAACACGTCTCATAAAGCATGAGTGTTAATCCTATTACATCCGTAATAGTACATCATGTGTCGGGAAGGGGTTAATGGGTCAGTGTTCAGTCTAGGTTCTGTCCATTCTACACTTGGACAGTGCACAGACGGGAAAACTGTCTGTCTATTTGAAAAAGGGCCTAATAAGTTACAGCTTCATGAAGAGACTTTGCTTGAACCTCCAGGGACCCTCATCACTCATCCCACTACCCTCTCTGGTGAATGGTTTGCAGAAAGCCAATAGAGGCTGCTTGCCGTACTAAGAAAAAAATAGTACTTGTGAAAAAAATAGTTTAATGTGCAATTTCGTTAAGCAATAATACATTTCTTTTCCTGATAATTGCTTCCTGGTCTAAAAAAAATGTGTTTTATATCTCTAAAGAACAGTGTCTGGATTAACAAAAACGTGAATGAATACATGTATTGTGGTTAATGTGGAAGTTCTGTACATTTTAGAATGATGTTTTGAGGAATAGTCTATAGAATCACAGTATATGTGATCTTGAATGAGTGTGACTGCTACAAAGCAAACAGGGAAATCTGTACCTTCTCATTGTCTATGACCATATTTCCCAATCAGGAACTCAGCAGACCCGCTTGTAGACCCTCTGTTTGTGGCTTCCAACTAGCTAGCAGCTGCTGATACCTAATTCTATTTTTTAAATGGAACATGTCACTGTGAAAATAAAGTGCTGCAGGCAGCATGTTATAGAGCTGGAGAAGCTGAGCAGATTGATATATAGTATTATGGGAAAAGATTCAGTAAAACTTGTAATTTATACATTTATATCTCTCCTCTTTCTGACTTTACTGTTCACAGGGGAGGTGTAGTGACAGATCTTCTATAAAAATGTTACAGCATTACTGAAACTATTAGCACAGCAGTTTGTTATACATAGCAGGGCTGTCAACCATTCCTAAAAAACAGTGTGAGTTGTCCTTTAAAAAGTTTTCCGTAAGAATTGTACTGTAAGGGTACTTATTTAGTGCAGAAAATCGGCAGGAAAAGATGCAAAAATACAGTGCAAAACCTGTACTACGTACATGCGGATTTTGACTTGATTTTGCAGGATTTCACCCATTGCAGGGCAAAACCGTGGCGAAAATTTGCAGCATTAGGCTAGGTTCACACGACGACATTTGTCGCGCGATATTTTGTTAAATTAATGTCGCGCGACTATTTTTTATAATAGTAGTCTATGGTGTCGCATTGCAACATTCGACATGGTGCAACTGCGACACGATAGTCGCAAAAAATCTATTCAAGATGGATTTTTCTGCGACTGTCGTGTCGCAGTTGCAGCATGTCGCATGTTGCAATGCGACACCATAGACTACCATTATAAAAATTGTCGCGAGACAAATGTTGTCGTGTGAACCTAGCCTAATGCTGCAAAATTTCGTGCGACAAATGTTGCAATGTAGTTGTGCTCTGTTTGTCGCGCGACAAATGTCGTCGTGTGAACCTAGTCTAAATTGACGTGCTGCAGTTTTAAAGGGAATCTTCTCATCTCCAAAACACCCTCTAAACTGAAATAAGCTGTGCATAGTGTAAGTGCTACTGAGTCTGGTTATATCATTTTTATCTTCATTCTCACTGCATTCCGACGCTGTGCTACAATAAACCAGCAGTAAAATGAATCGAGGGGAGTCCTCTTTGAGTCCCCTCCATTATGTAAATGAGCATGGGAGTCCTTCCAAAGTTTTCTGAGGATTCTTTGGCCGACATTTTCTGCAGCATGTGGATAATATTTTTTTTTTTTTACATATAATCCATTTTATTGCTACTGCACAACATTTTGTAATATGTAGCATATCACCCCTGTGGCTATACCCTATAGTGCCATCTCACCATTATGAAATGATCCTAAAAGTTTTACACATACACACTGATTTTTTCAATTACATTTTTTGGACCTGAAGTGGGTGAAAGCCTCCTGATGGAGAAGTATTAGGAAGGTACTTGTAACAAGATGATCTTCTTTGGTGACAGACACTGATTTTTATTGTAGATCATCCTGATGGGCTCTTTATTTGATTTTTCTTCCATGGAGATTGGGGCTTTCCAGTCTTAGGTAGGTAGCCTAAGGTAGAAAAAGGGCTACTTTCTCCCGCAGTTGTTGCTAACCCACTAGTAAGCATAGTTAAGCCACCATAAATATTACTTTGGACTAAGGCCTAGAAGCTATGAGAGCTAGAGCATCATATCTGCATTTAGCCTCAGCCAGGAACGTGTATTTCAAAATGTAACCCTCCAGGGCATTGTAGATATGGAGTTGCATAAAAGATTAAATCAAAAGGGAATAATTAACATGTGAAGCCCACAGGCAACTCAACGCCTTTCATTGGACTACTAATAATACAGGCAAAAAAATATTAGCTCCAGAAGAATACACTAATTTGAAAGTGGCAGAAAATGAGCACTTTCAGTGTGATTGATGTCCTTCATCCAGAATACTTATTGGCAAATGATGGTTTCCAGAACACAAAATGAGTGCCCTGTTACATTAGTGATCTTCACACATGGGGGTAATGAGAAAGGAGTTATTAGCCCTACATTGTGAATTTGCAATTGTAGATATTGGCTAGTCTTCTTTTAATTTTCCTGTACAGCTGTTTCCCTCTGGGTCTCTGCTGAGAACCTCTATATTTGCTCCAGGTATGCAAACTCTGTTCTATTGCTTTTCCTTGTATTTTGGATAGTATTTTAATACAAAATTCTTGCCTTTTTATATTCAGAAATAGTTTGCTAGACTGGTACAATAGAGATTTCAATCATTTTTTTTTTTATAGATGACATTATATAGGCTCAGTACTTCCTCCAATTTGACATGTAAGGCCTATTTAAGACGGAAGAGACACCCACTCCGCGTTTTCAGTATACAGCAGCTTTTGTGCCACTTGCTGTCTGCTACAGGCTACACAGTGGATTCTACCAGCTGACTAATTGGCATATGGCTTCATTCAGCAGTTGTGCTAAGATAATCCAAGTCAATGGTGCGTCTATCTAGTAGCAAAACAAGATGCAGAAGTTGCTGGAGTCATAGCCTATATATAGTAGTAGTAGTATATGATCATTTTGACTCCTGGTGACCATAGATACTGTATTTTAGAATACAATTGGAAATCTATACACCATGATCAATAATTTATTTACCTACTTTCAAGAGTCCAATTTCAAGCAGACCGATTGTCACTGCCCAGCAGCACAGATTAGAAGCCAGTGGCATGTGTGGTAATAAGCTGGTGGTGCTCCGTGCTAGAGGTAAATCAAATTAATTCCATAGAAACTCTCGCTATTCCAAATAAATCTAGTACTTTATTACAGCATATAATTGCAGGCCTTGAGGTTGCGCCAGAGTGATGTGAAACATAGGCCCCTATGATATGCCTGTGTCACGTATTATTAGCTGCATGGATATACCATATTAAAGTACTGGATTTATTTGGAATGCCGAGTGCCGTGATTTACCTTCTTCAATGGGATTATTTTTAAAAGTCTTTGCTAACATTGTTTAAAGAGGACCTGTCACCCCAAAATGCAATGCGATGTGAAAGCGCCATGTTATAGAGCAGGAGGAGCTGAGTGGATTGATATATAGTTTTGTGGGAAAAGATTCAGTAGAACTTGAAGGGAAGTGTTATCAGTGAACTATCAGTGATAACCGCTCCTCCCTGTACCCATAGCTGTTCACAGGAGGTGGAAAATGCAAAGATATAAATGTATAAATTACAGGTGTCACTGAATATTTTTCCCACAAAACTGTATATCAATCCGCTCAGCTTACCCTCCTCTTACCCTCCTCATAGTGCTTTCAGATTGCCTTGCATTTTGTGGTGACAGGTCCCTTTTAAAATTATTTTATGTTGTTTCATAATTTTCTATTTTGAATATTTATATACATATATATTGGTTCACCAATTTTGTACCAGTTTTGGTTACATTCTGTACTCTAGTCATGTTTGATCCTGATTCAAAGAGCTATTCCCATTTCAGACATTGATGGCATATCCCTAGTATATGCCAGCAATGTCAGACAGGTTTCATTCTAAAATTAGAATTGCAATGTACTGGGAATAGAAGGGTGTGCATCTATTGTGACGGCAAACATAAGTAAGACTAACAAGACTAACACAAAGTAGCAAGTATGTGTGAAGTGAAAAGGAAATGATACATGGTTTTCAAAAATGTTATATATAAAATTCTGAAAGTGTGGCATGCGTTTGTATTCAGCCGCCTGTACTCTGATACCCCTAAATAATATCCAGTGGGACCAATTGTCTTTAGAAGTCACCTATAATTAGTAAATAGAGTCCACCTGTGTGTAATGTATTCTTAGTATAACTATAGCTGTTCTGTGAAGGCCTCAGAGGTTTGTTTGTGAACATTAGGGATCAAACAGCATCATGAAAACCAAGGAACACACCAGGCAGGTCAAGGATAAAGTGTAAAGCAGGGTTAGGTTACAAAAAAATATCTCAAGCTCTGAAAATCTCACGGAACAAAGGGATGAATAATTTTTTAAGGCACAAATACCATCGGATTAAAGAAATTATGAAAATACTTCCCTGTGATGATGATGGAAACATAAAGCCAACTACTTACTGCCAATAAGTGTATTAATGTAACAAAACAGATTTAAAGAAACTTGTTTAATGCATACATTTACCTATGACAAGATCCTACCTGTTAGCTAACAGCTGTGATCTGGTGCCTGAAGGAGATGTCAGATAGATAGCCAGGTCTCCTCTGCGTGGGTGTGTAATTGTGATACGTACGACCACATGTTCCAAGTAAATGACATGGTGATTGACGTTGTCAGCACATCCTGTGGCTTTGTACACTGAACGTACCACATTGTCTGGTCTAATCGTCCTATATAAGATAAAGTATTACAGAAGAACATGAAGATATCACTCCTATAGTTGTCACAAGCATCACATTGTGTGTTTAGTGTATGCAGCTTTGCTTAGTGTGCCGCATCTTCATTGTAGCAGTAAAGCTTTACCTGTTTTATAAAGTAATAGTATATCGCCAGCATATGCCATCACTTTATGATAGGTGGGATGCAAACTCTGAGAACCCATTCATAGAGAGAACGAAGGGGCCAAAATGCTGCTTTATTATTGCATTCTCTTCTAGGTCTTCAATGCAAAGTGGCACTCCTAGTCACCTGACTGGGCAGCAGACTGCAGCTGGCCTCATTCACTTGAGTGGGGTGGTACTGCAGTTCCCTGCACAGCCAGTGGCTGGGGCAACAATCTGCAGGGAAAAAAAGGGAAGGGGAAATAGCATTGCAGCCACTTCATTCTCAGTCCGGTCCCAGAGTTCAGACCACACTGATCATGAGGTGATTGCACATCCATCACTTTAAACGATGGGAATATCCAGGGCCGGCGCCACCTATAGGCAAAGTAGGTGCCGGCCTAGGGTGCACAGATGGAGGGGATGCATACCTGTGATGTCCGCGCTGCGCTTCAAAGTGTGACGTCGCCCCGGATCCAGGACGCACTGAAGAGAGAGCAGGGCAGGGGCGGCTTTGCGGCCGCCAATAATATTAACTATTGCAGCGCCCGGTTTGTAAGCTTGCAAATCAGGTGCTACATATTATGGTCTGTCCCATCCAGCTCCTCCATCTTGCAAGGAGGAGCTGGAATTTAGTTTATCCAGCAAGGTGCCGGCTATGGCATTGCGGGGCGGGTCATGACACTAAGGCTCATATGACTCCGCCCCCTGCTCCTCCCCTCCCCATCTATTAGAATGGAAGGAAGAGGAGACGAGGAGTAGCCGGGGGATGTGTAGACCCTCCCTGCCTTGTTGTTGATCCAGCCCCAGCCAAACTCTGAGCAGTCCCAGTAGGAGGGGGATCAGGATACTTGGCTGGGTGGATCAACAACAGGTACTGCATTTTTTTTTTTAAACATTATACAGGCCACATGCTAGGGTCAGCATCAAATGTATTTAGAGGGGGGGAGGATAGGGGGGTGGTAGCATAAACTTTATTTCAAAATAAAGTTTATGCTGTTTATGCTGTCTGAGTCTGTCCTCCATCTCCCAACCTCTAAATCAAGTTGATGCTGTCCAGTCTGTGAAACCTCCTATTTGAAAGTGTTTGTCACTTTTTTGTTATTTAGTTTACCATTTAATATGCTGTTTTATATAATTTTATTTATATTGTTATTTTGATTGGATATTTGAGACTCTTGCCAATTCATACATGTGCAATGCTGCAAGGTTAGGTTTTGCATATGAGTAAGATTTATAGTTATAATCTAATATTTAATATATAATAACGTTTTTGAATTATTTGGGCTCGGTGAGGGGGTGGAGTCAAGGGCAGCGTCGTAGGTGGGACCACAGGGTAGGCAAAATAAGGCTTTGCCTAGGGTGTCAAAAATCCTTGCACCAGCCCTGGGAATACCTCTTAAATTGGAGGTAAAGGTGACACTGATTGTCCAATATATGCATAATATGGATTCTATATTAATAATTCTATAATTCTATATTGGATGTCTAATGCATGTCTTGGGGAATAACCGGTGTTTGGTATAAAATTCTGGACTAAGAGTAGTGGTAACTAGTTAATTAAAGAGTGGTCATCATGTCTGGGATATACAAATTACTTACCATTACCATTTAATTCAGGGAGAGTGAGCCCAAAAGCTAGATAAGTTATCAAAATATATGCGATCTATTAACATATACACATACAATAGGTGGGTATACAGCGAAGGTAAGGTATAAATACTTTATATAAGGTCATTGTAGTTGAGCTGCCATTGTCATTACTCTCCGTTCATGGAGCAGAATGTACATTTCCAGAACACCGGAGAGAACCAGTCTATTTACTGCCATCATAGACGTGTAATTCACGGATCTTGTTAAGAGGATGATAATGGTTTCTTCAAAAGCATTACAGTGCATTCGTAATGTCTTCAGACCCTTTCACATTTTGTTACAGTATACATGTTGCGGCCTTGTGTCAAAATAAAAAAATTAAGTTTTCATCCCCTAAATCTGCACTCAGTACTGGAAAATGTAAAAGTTAAAACCCAAATTTTAGAAGTTTTTGCTAATTTATTTAAAAGGAAAAATCAACATTTCACATAGACATAAGTATTCACACCCTTTGCTATGACATTGAAGGGGACCTCCCATTTCTCTTCATCATCTTTGAGATGTTTCTGCACCTTGATCGGAGTTCACCTGTGGTAAATTCAGTTGACTGAACATGATTTGGAAAGATACAGTCCTGTCTATATAAGATCTCACCGCTGACAATACATATCAGAGCGAAAACCAAGTTATAAGAAGGAAAGAGCTGCCTGTAGAGCCCAGAGACAGGACTGTCTGGAAGCACTGATCTGGAGAAAAAAAAATCTGTGCTGCACTGAAGTTTCCCAAGAGCACAGTGGTCTCCATAATTCCTAAAAGGAAGATGTGTGAAACAACCAGGACTCTTCCTACAGCTGGCTTCCCGACTTAACTAAGTAATGATGGGAGAAGGGACTTGGTAAGAGAGGTGACCAAGAACTTTTTGGCCTCAATTCTAAGCATCATGTTTTGGGGAAACCAGAAAGTACCCAGTACCTACAGTAAACCATGTTGGTGGCGGCATCATGCTGTGGGTTTTTTTTTTCAGCAGTTGGGACAGGGAGACTGGTCAGGGTTTAAGGAAAGCTGAATGGAGAAAAGTACGGATATATTCTAAATGAAGACATGATCCAGGGTGCTCTGGACCTCAGACTGAGCAAAAGCTTCACTTTTCAACAAGACAGTGACCCTAAGAACACAGCCAAGACAACACAGAAATACATTAGGGACACTTCTGTGAATGTCCTTGAATGAGCCCTGAACTGAACCCAATCAAACATCTCTGGAGAGACCTGAAAATAGCTGTTCACTGATGGTCAGAAAAGAATGGCAGAAAATTCCCAAATTCAAGTGTGCATCATACCCAAGAGGACTGGAGACTGTTATCATTGCCAAAGGTGCTTCAGCTACAGCAAGTACTGAGTGAAGGGTCTAAATACTTATGCCAATGCAAGATTTTAGTTTTTCATTTTCAATAAATTAGCAAAGTTTTCACTTTCTCATTATAGGGTATTGAGCGCAGAATGATGGGGAAAAAACTTTTTTTCACATAACAAAATGTGAAAAAGTGAAAGGGTCTGTAGACTTTCCAAAGGCATTGTATATCCAGCTTCCACACACTAATATCACATATATAACATCTTGATTGTACTAATATAGGGTAACAAGAGCTGCAGAAATTAATTCAATTATACATCTGTAGGTCGGGAAAACAAATTGTGTTGACAAGAAAACTGATTTTATAAAAAGAAGAGTATGAAAAGATGCCATGTTTACTTATTGGTAAAGCAGTACATAAAATATGTGACATATTACTTGATCTGGCGGTCTGTGTTTTCAACGCAAATGTGCTGTGCAGGGACCGTTGTCCATTTCTCTGCCTCTATCACCATGGCTTCAGCATCCATCAAGCCAAATCCATATAGATGGCTCACTGTTGTGTAGAGAAACAAAAAGAATCCATGTAGTAGTTTGTAAGGGTCAGCAAAGCAAACATTTTTCTGAGTAAGGTGTTTCCTCCTGGCATACTCAAGTGTATTATTATGTGAAGATAAAAGGAAGATACTGGAACCACTTTTGTTGGCGCTGCTGCAGAGCCAACAAAAGTGGTTCCAGTATCCAGCAGAGCCAACAAAAGTGGTTCCATTATCTTCCTTTTATCTTCACTTGACTTACCACCACACTGGACCCAGAAGCGCGGTTAGGAGCCAAGCCTGCAGCAAGGCAACCCCCCGGATGCTGGTCGGGATAGTTTACCAGCAAGGCATTCTAAGCTGTTGTGACTTCATCACAACATTTTCTGGTAAACGCAATTTCATTATTTTACTACCACACATGAGGCCCTGCCTCCTCTCTCCCCTTTTCCATTTTACAAATGTATTATAATGCTATATTTGAAAGAGTACAAACATCAAAGGCAAAAGGTAATATTTATATAAATGTAAACTGACAAATTATCCTTTGGATCACTGTTTAATTGGTGGAGGTCTGACCCCTAGAATACCAGTTGATCCTGAGAACAAAGGGGCCATGGCCCCTGCTGGAATGTGGTGCCTCTTCAATGTTTTCTGCAGCTCAGCCCAATTCTCCTTCTTTCTACTGATTGGAAGTGCTCTGAATGAAATTGACCCCCATGATCAAACATTAATGGCCTATCCTTATCATTTTTTTTCCAGGAAAACCATTTTAAGTTGTTGACAAACAGATTATAAGAATGTTTCCTATGTGCTTCTTTTTATTCTCTTCCCTATAGAACCTGGGTAAAGGGGCACACTGAACTCACAATACTAGTAAACTAGTAGCCTATATAAAAAAAGGTACAGTATCCAAGTTTAAGTTACGTTTCAGGCCAATTAAGCAGAGTTGTGTCTAGGGCCCCTTTTGCACTTTGAGATGATTAGATGCATGAACACATGTTCCTGATTAGTGTTGATCGCGAATATTCTAATATCGGAACTTTGAGAATTCTCAAAAATCTAGAATATAGTGCTATATATTCATAATCACGAATATTCTAGTTTTTTTTCCATCAGTACTACTGCATCTTGTTTGTGGGCCAATGATAAGGCTGCAATATCTTTGTCTGAGCTTAGCAACATCCCTAGCAACCAATAGGAAAGTTGCATACCCCTTTACTATATAAGAACCTCCCCAGCAGCCATTTTCTGCTGCTTTTGCAATTCTGAGAGAGACAGCAGTGTCATTGCTGTGCTCTGTGCTTTCATCTGGATCCTTATTCAACTACATTAGATAGTTAGCTCATATATATAATACAGATAGTTATTGGGAGATAGTCAGTGTAGGTTAGAAAGTGATATAGTGTAGCTGATAGGTTCCAGTGCAGGGTGTTAGGTAGTGTGATAGGAATTACTGTGCTGTGATAGGGATTAGTGTCTCTGCTAGACACAGTGCTGTGATGTTACAACAATACTTAGTGCACCAATCAGTAATATCTACTCAGACCTGATAAAATGTGAAGTTGAACGTATTGCGCAAAAAAAATGCGCATCATTAGTGCCAATTTGCACAATCGTGAAAATAATGACTGGAGATCGCGAGTTCTCTAAAAATAGCAAAATATCACGAAAACGAATATTGCCTATGCCGCTCATTACTTTTCCTGATAACTGGCCAATGTAAATGTGCCAACAAACACAAAAATGGCACCAAAAATCATTGTGTGTCAAATCGTGTGAAATGGCCCATTAAATTAGTGCTGATTGACTTGTATATTGTTGATTAGTGTTTGTTTGGGGCTGCAATTGGCCTGTTTAAAAAGAACATTTGGGT
The DNA here is from genome assembly GCA_033119425.1 of Bufotes viridis. Classification (NCBI taxonomy): domain Eukaryota; kingdom Metazoa; phylum Chordata; class Amphibia; order Anura; family Bufonidae; genus Bufotes; species Bufotes viridis. Next base: position 236,618,534 of record CM065589.1, read on the forward strand.
CTACTCACTGATCTTGGCTTTGCGACCTAAAATCACAAATAGGCACATGTTCTGAAAGAAAATGCTCAAAACAATAAGTAACATAACCAGAAAGGATGTCCAGACATCTGTCAATATTTAATGGTTCAAAGCTCTGGCATGCACAGTCAGGTATGCAACTGTGGGTATTTACGTCTGGGACCACCTCAGTGAACAAGTATGTAATGTGTTAACTACTGCTGTGGTGAGATGGTGAAAAAGGACCCTGTGTAGGAAACTTTCATCACTATGTAGACATAACAGTTCAGGACAGCTACACCCCAATCCTCTTCAAGAACTACGGAAGTGTGGTGGGAGCACTATCATTATCAATAGACTTCTAAGAATATGTAGACATATACACAATTGTTAGTGAGCTACTGAGTACGCGGTGTATTAGCAGTAAGGCTACTGAGTAAATACAGATGCAAGGAAGTATCTCTCAGTGAAATAGAACTATCTCACTAGTGCCATCTTTTAGAAGTGTCTATGATTCAAGGTTTGTTAAAATGTCAAACTTTGACTCATAGGAAGCCACTTCCAAAAGGTGGCTCTAGCGATTAAATTCCCACTGAGAATTGCCACTAAGTCTTCATACACAGCTGATCTCCTTAATGGGGTTGTCTTATCTTGTTGTTACTAAGGCGAGATAAGGCACAATCCCAACCATCGCCCAGCCAGGAAACAGCAAAGCGCTCCAGCACTCTGCTGCATCAGTAGCCCTCATTGCCATGCATGAGAGCTACAGAAACTGTGTAGCACAAGCTATACTGTTTCTGTGGCCCACGCCGATCTGTGGCACCACGGCTTTCTCGCTGTTTACCGCAGGCCAGTGACATCACGACTATTACCACTGGTTTGAGTGCGGTTCAGCCCCATTGAAGTGCACAGGGCTGAGCTGCATCCAGGCCAGAGAAAGTAGTTATGATGTTACTGGCCTGCAAGAAATAGCGAGAAGGCTGCAGTACTACTGCCAGCGCCACTTTCTTTTAAAACAGCTGATCGGTGAGGGTCCTGAATGTCGGACCCCCGCCGATCATTTGCTGATGATTTTAAGTACTCGCCGATACCAATTACCGATACCTCGTATAAACAGCGGCGCAGTTGCTGATAGCAATGAAAAAAATTAAAGCTGGAATTTGGTTGCTATGGACAATAGCTTTTCTTCTCCTTTGTACAAGTGTTAATAAATTAATAAATGGGAATATAATAGTGTTTTCCAACCAATGTGCCACCAGGGGGATCTGTTATGGGGTTATCTGTGGATGACACTGTTATGGGGATCTGTGGATGACAATGTTATGGGGATCTGTGGATGACAATGTTATGGGGGATATGTGGATGACAATGTTATGGGGGGATCTGAGGAGGACGCACTGTTATGGGGGGATCTGTGGATGACACTGTAATGGGGGAATCTGAGGAGGACGCACTGTTATGGGGGGATCTGTGGATGACACTGCAATGGGGGATCTGTGGATGACACTGTAATGGGGGATCTGTGGATGACACTGTTATGGGGGATTTGTGGATGACACTGTTATGGGGGATTTGTGGATGACACTGTTATGGGGGATCTGTGGATGACACTGTTATGGGGGATCTGTGGATGACACTGTTATGGGGGATCTGTGGATGACACTGTTATGGGGGATCTGTGGATGACACTGTTATGGGGGATCTGTGGAGGACAATGTTATGGGGGATCTGTGGATGACACTAATGGGGGGGATCTCTGGATGACACTAATGGGGTGGGGGGCTCTCTGAATGACACTAATGGGGGGGGATCTCTGGATGACACTAATGGGGGGGGCTCTCTGGATGACACTGTTATGGGGGATCTCTGGATGACACTAATGGGGGGGCGGCTCTCTGGATGACACTAATGGGGGGGCTCTCTGGATGACACTAATGGGGGTTCTCTGGATGACACTGGGGGATCTCTGGATGACACTGTCAGGGGACTATGCGGATGACACTGTCAGGGGGCTATGTGGATGACACTGTCAGGGTGCTATGTGAATGACACATATATAGCATATTATGCTATATACGTGTCATCCACAGATCCCCCATTAGTGTCATCCACAGACCCCCATAAGTGCCATCATAGTGTTTGTGTGTGGGCAGTTAACACTCGTAGGGGCCGGTGTAGCTTGACTCTTTCATACACCGGCCCCGCAGCTCCTATACACTATTGACGTAAACTTGATCTCTATCAATGTGGCCGGAATTACTAACTATTAATGCGCAGTCTCCCTCAGGTTAGGCGCTCAGTCTCACCATGCTCCTCCTGCCCCACGCGCCTTCTACATTCATAAAGTGGGCGGAGCGCGCAGGAGGGACGTGAGGTGCTTGGAGGAATCGGGCAGCTTGAGCTCTCAGTTCCTCCATATGCCTCATGTCCCGCCTGCCCGCTCCGCCCACTTTTATGAATGAAGAAGGCAGGCGGGGCAGGAGGAGAACGGAGGGACTGAGCGCCTGACCTGAGAGAGACTGCGCATCAATAGTTAGTAATTCCGGACACATTAATAGAGGTTAGGTTTACTTCAATAGTGTATAGGAGCTGCCGGACCGGAACTTCCGGTATCGGCAGCAGTATCGGCGGCATTTTCACGAGTACAGGTACTCGTGAAAATGCCGGTATCGGTCCCGATATCGATACTGGTATCGGTATCGGGACATCCCTAGTAAGAACCTTAGCTTGGCTATTTTCCCTTGTCATGTTCCAACGTTTTTTTAAAGTTGGACTTTGACTCATTGGGAGTTACTTCCACAAGGTAGAGTTAGCGAAATGGTTCTTCTCCCCAGAGAGATTTCTCTTTGCATAATTTTTTTTTCACAAAGTATTGCCACTAAATCTCCATACACAGCTGGCTCCTGAAGAAGAGTAAATACAGACATATACATAAGTATTATGCCTTGTCCAGTAGCTTGTTTCCTCAGTGCTAAGCTCATCTTGAAGAGGGGGTCCTGCTGCTGGGACAACCATAGATCATCTAGGAAAGTAGTCCAAAGTCAAGGCAGGTGACAATGGGCTAATACAGTAAATAGACTAAGATGAGATAAGGCAGCTGAGGGTTAGAATTTGTAAACAGGCAGAGGTCGGTACACAAGCAGACAATCAGAACAGCACACCTTCACTAAGGACTACCAAGCTAGATAACCTAGAGCTCAGGCACCCTCCCATATGGGAAGGTGCCTTTAATACCATGAAGTGTCCAGCAAATGGCTAGCGAAAACTAAGGAGTGTGCGCTGGCCATTACCGGGAAGTGCGCACGTGCCCTAAGAGTGGTACAGGGAGGCCTGACAGGAAAGTACAGGCCACGGCCTGAAGCAGGATGAGAAATGTGAGATGGAGGTGGATGGGCTTGCTGCTGCTGGACAGAAGAGGGCACCCAAGCCTAGACTGCTGCCATACAACATATGGGGCAGTGTATGTGACACAGCACCCTTGCTCACTCGAGGAAGCAGGACAGAGGTGGGCAAGGGACACTAGCACAATGACAAAGTGAAAACAGAACGTTCAAAATCTTTGAAAGTTTATTGAAAAGGAAAAACTAAAAAATTTCAAGAATTTGACATAAGAATAAGAATTCAAGTGTTGAGGGAATCGAGCTTCAGATCAAACACTTTAATTTTAATGCTGTCTCCGTACAGCATTAAAATGTATTGTCTCTGTGGAGGCAAAATTTGTTTCAGCCGAAGTCGAGCAAGACTTCAGTGAATGAATTCAATAATCACTACTGTGTCTTTAAAAACATTTAAAAATATCAATCCGAAGTCGTGTTTGGTACCAGCCGGTACCAAACCAACTTCAGATTGTTAATTTTAAATGGTTTTAAAGATGCAGAAATAAATACTGAATTAATTCACCGAAGTCTCGCATGAGTTCGTCTGAAACAAGTTTTGCCTCCGCAGGTCTCCGGACAGCATTAAAACGAAGTGTTTGAACAAATCAACTTTGGATCTATGATCTAAAGCTCGATTTGCTGAAGCCTAAAGAATTCAGACCCTTTACTTAATACTTCTGCACCTTTGGTAGTTATTATAGCCTCCAATCTTCTTGGGTATGATGTCATAAGGTTTGCACATCTGGATTTGGGGATTCTCTGAAATTTTTCTCTGCAGTTCCTCTAAAGCTTTGTGAAGTTTGATGGGGCCATTGGTGGACAGCTATTTTCAGGGCTCTCCAGAGATCTTCGATTGAGTTCAAGTCAGGGCTCTGGCTGGGCTACTCAAAGACATTCACAGAGTTGTCCCTAAGCCAATCCTTTCTTTTGGCGCAGTCTGTGGTCCAGAACATTCTGGATCAGGTTTTTATTAAGAATATCTCTGTACCTTGCTCCATTCATATTTGCCTCAACTTTGACCAGTCTCCTGTCCCAACCACTGAAAATCTACCCCACAGCATGATGCGGCCACAACCATGCTTCACTGTAGTTATGTTATTGGGCAGGCGAAGAGCAGTGCCTGGTTTTCTCCAGAGATAAAGCTTAGAAGTGAGACCTAAAAGTTCAATTTTGGTTTCATCAGACCAGAGATTCTTGTTTCTCACAGTCTGAGAGTTATTTAGGTGCTTTTTTGCAAATTTCAGATGGGAGTTCATGGCCTTTTACTGCAGTAGGGATTATTTCTGGCTACACTGGCCAGATTGGTGGATTGCTGTAGTGATAGCTAACCTTCTGAAAGTTACTCCTATCTACACACAGCATTTTTGGAGCTCAGTCAAAATGACCATTGAGTTCTTGGTCACCTCTCATACCAATGCAAGTCTCCCCCAATTCCTTAGTTTGGTGGGCTGGCCAGCTCTAAGAAGAATACTGGTTGTTCCTAACTTCTTCTACTTAAGAATTATGGAGGCCATTGTGCTCTTGTAAAGGTTCACTGGAGCTGAAGGTTACAGAACAAAATGGATCAGCCGCCCATTGACTTACAATGATTTTAATGCCTGATCAGGTTTGTTCAGTTTTTATTTAATACAACCAGATTCGGCCAAAATGGAGCCATCAGGATGTATTCAATGGAACATATCCTTTTCATTTAGGTTTTGAGATCCTCTGCCTGCGCTCAAAACCTGATTTAAAAATGCAGATACGAAAGTTGCCTTAGTTTGGTTGGTCATCCAGTTCTAGGAAGAGACCTGGTTGTTCGAAACCTCTTCAATTTAAGAATTATGGAGGCCACTGTGCTCTTAAGAACTTTCAGTGAAGAAGACATGTTTTGTACTCTTCTGCAGATATGTGCCTCCACACAATCCTGTCTCTGAAATATACAGGCAGTTCTTTCCTCCTCATGACTTGGGTTTTGCTCTGATATGCATTGTCAGCTGTGAGACCTTATACAGACAGGGGTGTGTCTTTCCAAATCATGTCCAATCAAATGAATTTACCACAGGTGCACTCCAATCAAGGTGCAGAAACATCTCAAAGATTGGGAGGCCCTCATGGCTAAATTTCAAGTGTCATAGTAAAGGGTCTGAATACTTCTATAAGTCTATGTAAAATTTTGATATTTCCTTTAAACTAAATTTGCAAAAATTTCTACATTTTCACATTATGGGGTGTTAAGTGAAGATTCATGGAGAAAACTAGATTTTTTTTTAGTTTAGCACAAGGCCGCAACATAACAAAATGTGTAAAAAAATGAAAGTGTCTGGATTTGAATGGATTGTAGCATACATAGAGAAAATGTCAAAATGACAAACCCTTTCAGCCATTAAAAAGATGCAATTGAGTGGACATAATCAATACCATTTATTACAGCATTACAAATCAGTGGTTTGTACCCCGTCAACAAACAGAGGACACCCCCCCCCCTTTTGCATCCTATATAGCAGAACAGCATAAACGTTCATAGTTCCAGCCACAAAATCTTACAATAAGTTTCAATGATGCTAAGTATTCAATGACAACCATAAGTTATGAATATATATGCAACCCTAATATACATATGCATGCTAGGCTTGACTGCCAGACACAGACTTATCTTCTCAAAAACAAAAGTACTGCACAGTTGGCCTTATCCCTTGGGGTAGGACGCTATAAATCCACTCACCTAATGAAATTGGCATGTTTGATGGGCATAGATTTGATATGTATGGCCAGTTATAGGCTAATGAACTGTGATTTGTGAACAAAGCACGCTGCTAAGGATACTTTCACATTTGCAGCAAAGTTCTCCAGTGGGCTGTTTTGGCAGAGAACAGCCTGCCAGAGTTCTCCAGATCTAGCATTGCTGGATATTACCGTAATGTCCGCTGGCCCCATTGACTATAATGTGGTCCGGCGGAGATCTGGACACTAACCAACAAATATGTTAGGACTTGGCTGGGCAAAAAGAGAGCCTGCCGGAGAGCTGAGCCGCAAAAGGAGGCTTGGATGTGCTAATCTAAATTTTCTTCCGTCTTTGGAGGATAGCTGCCTCCCACTGCCCATATGCCCAGGGCTTCTAAGCAAAGCATAAATATAGCTTGTTCCTACACCGCCCTGAACTTTGTAAGCTTAGGTTGGGCCCATCAGAAGCAGTTCTGTTAGTGTTAGGTACCCATCTGCAGAAGCCACCTGGACGATGGAAGATGGGCCTGACACGCGTTTGATCTAAAATGTGCACAAAGGGCTTCCATTTTTCATGTACAGTTGGTATAGTAACACTTTAATCCAGAAAAATCCCTAATCCCTAGCTCTGTTGTTTTCATGTATTGCCATATGTTTTTTTGCTTGCAGTAAACTAAACATATTTTGAATTGACAATTTTTGAGCATGTATTTAACACATTCACATATATAACTCTGTGTGTGGATAACCTCATATACAAGCCAACAAAAGGATCTAAAGCCCTGTGAAAGCAACAGGCAGAAGCAGGCAAGCTGAGGATAACTAGCTCATACTAACTTCACTAACAATGGACCAGGCAGCACAAACCAGCAACCTTGAGAAATCTTCTATTGATGTCAATTCCATCATGATGTAGGGTTCTGGCAGAGAAAGACAAGCCGGGAAACCTGTAGCCTCATGTTTCCTCTTTCGCAAACTTCTTATGATGTACATGACATACGCAGAACCTTTTTGAATTTTGAGACGTGAGTTTTTCGCTTCCATGGCAACTGTAGACTTTAATGTTTTTTTTTACCAATATGAAACTATTCATATTTCTCACAAAAAGTCTTTCATTTATAGAGAGTTGGAACAGATCTCTGAATAGTGGTAATAGGTTCTGACCCCTTAATGGGCAACGAATTGTGGTACAGTACAATGTTAAATATAATTAATGTAAAATGTGATCAGGAGGAGCACAATAATGTATTTGCTGCCAAAGCTCCGTTCCTATATGTTAAAGGGGTTCTCTAGAAATGAAAATACTTAAATATTACTTTATTATAAATATATCCCCAAATACCTTTCATTAGTTATAATGACTCATTTTGTCTGGGAAGCAATCAGTGAAAATAAAATGTCTGCCGTCCTATTAGTACACACAAAACTGGTCCTAATCACACAAGAGGACAAGTTACATCAGAATACTATGCTCTGCCTCATCCTCTTCTCTGTTATGCTTGTCAGGGATTATGATCCTGAATACAGTTTAATATGATCTCCATTTTTGTAGGAATGGAGTTCACGAGGAGACATGAAGTACAGAGAAGAGGGTGGGGATATGGCTGATGAGTAGCAGCACTTGTATGAAGTCTCTATTACCACAGCCTTACATTACCATAGTCTGTCCTATCTGTGCTCTCTGCCCTTTATGTCTTCTTATGAACTCCAGTCCTACTGTAATAAATCTGTAAAGAATAAATCAAGGCAACTGGACTTGCTGTAGATTTCTTGAAAACGTTTCACTCGTTCTTCCAACGAGCTTTCTCAATTCTGAGTGACTTGTACAAGAATTCTCTGAGAATAAATATGTAACTGAATCAACATCTGGTAATTAGGTCATTATACCCAACATGGGGTCAAAGGTGTTGATTCCATAGTCCTAATTGGAGTCAGTAGGTGATAATGACCTACCAGAAAAAGGTGTCAAGACAGCATTGTAAGTGTCAGACAATAGATGTCCTAGCATCCCCCCCCCCCCCCGCCTCTATTCAAGCTTGGCTTCTTCATTTTTACACCTCATTTTTACCAATCGGCCTCCTTATCCAAAACACGTACTTGACTGTCTTTAAAGGTGTGACCTGTTTCATTTAGATGTAAGTACACAGCTGAATTTTGACCAGAGGTTTTGGCTCTTCTATGCTGTGCCATACGCTGATGTAGTTGTTGTTTTGTTTCGCCGATATACAGTTCTGCGCATTCCTCATTGCACTGGACTGCATACACAATGTTGTCCACCTGAGTGTGTTGCTGGGTTTAAAGCAGACAGGGATGTTATGTTTATTAAAAATCCTTTGATCAGGTTTTGTATGTACTAATAGGACGGCGGCCATTTTATTTAGCCTAATGATTGCTCCCTATACAAAACAAGCCATTATAACTAATAAAAGGTATTTGGGAATACATTTATAATTAAGTAATATTTAAGTATTTTTATTTTCTTGATACCTGGAGAACCCCTTTAGAAAAAGCTCTTTATTCCCTAACAACATATTAAAAATACTTTGGATATAGGCAGTATAGCCTTAAGCTGGATTTACACAGTCTAATGTTCATCTAAAGGTGCGGCCGATCACTTGTTGAACAAGCGAAGTTTATGGGGTAAAATGGTCTGTAGTGCAGACACTTTAATCATCACTCCGGGGCAGTAGATTGTGGTGTCTAAACAGCACTCTTCTGCCCAGGAACAATAATTCTGTATGGGGACAATCGACAGCAGTAGCCATTGCTCATCCTCATACTGTGAAGGAGATTGCTGTATGTAAATGCAGTGCTTCACCTCCACTTAATGAACAGCCGATTGTCAAGAAGAAAATCTGGACCTAAATATGCCATTTCTGTCAGACATGACAACGCAGTGGATAAGTGCTGTTCTACTAGGGTCGAAGGAAATATTGTACATAGGACTAGAAATATGAATGAGGCTGGCCTCTCTAGTGGTCGGGATAGTGGAAGCGCACATAAGTTGGTGCTTTCTCCTATAGTATGAAAGCACGGCCACCGCTGTGGGATTGCAGGGTGGTCGTAACCATGAAAATTAGCAGTGGATAATGTGATAGAAAAATGAATACAGCCAGCAAAGGAGGCAATATGGACAATCACAATACATTAGTAAGTGCCTTTTATTAATTTTCTCTACATAATAAATGCTATTTACTGAAGTGAAACAACCCCTTTAAGGCTTCTTTCTTATGTGCAGTAATGCCATGCTGTCACCTCCATAGGTAAGATTTCTGCATGATAACATTCAGAAAAACTATTGAGCTCACACTATGCGTTGCAGGCATGTCAAGCTGCAAGTAAAGCTTGTATTACACAGGCCGATTGAGCAAGCGATTGCGGGAGGGAACGCTTCCCTCCCGGCAATCGCCTGCTAGCTAGCGGAGGAGACCATTGCTATTACATGCAGCGATCTCCTCCGCAGCATGGAGAGGAGTGATCGATATACTGTCGCTCGCCCCCATGCTGTCTAGTGGTTTAACAATCTACCACCAGCATGATTTTTAAACATGCTGAAAGATCACGACTAGGGTTGAGCGAACTTGTATTTTAAGTTCGGCGTCCAAAGTTCGGGTTGGGGTTATCAAAGAATCCCGCTATGGATTCCGCTACCACGGACCATAATGGAATTTTGAATCCATAAGGGGATTCTTCGATGAACCCGAACCTTGGACAACACTAAGGACCTGCGGTGACGTCACCGTCATGTGATCAGTGCAGGGGGCATGGCTCAGCACTGGATTGGATAAGAGGTGTTAAAGGGCCTGGTATAATGATCATGTGACATGAGGGGCGGAGCTCCTGTGCTCTGTGTGGGGGAGAAGAAGGAAGTAGAGCAGTGAAGGACGGTTGCACGAACTTGTATTCCAAATTCCATTATGGTCCATGGTAGCGAATTCATAACGGGATTCTAAGATAACCCAAACCCAAACTTTGGACGCTGAACTTAAAATACAAGTTCGCTCAACCCTAATCACGACTGCTCGATGAACGAGCATTTGCTCGTTCATCGGGCAACCAGCGGAACTATTATGCTGTAAGATAATTGCTAACGAGTGTTCATACGAATGATGATTGGAGATCATCTGCCATAAAATCATCAGGTGTAATACATACCCCCTGCGATGCAGGATACATTTTAACTTTTCTACCTTTAGGCAGCTTTTTTTTTTAAACCTATGCTTGAAACATAAAACAGTTATTTTTTGGAGAACCTGTTTAATGGTTCTTCAGCAATAAACTGTGTAGCCTGATATCCACCAGAGAAATAATTACACACTTTTCGCTCACTTTCTGTTAGGGCATGGAGAGCAGGGACGTAACCACTATAGCGGCAGACCATGCGACAGCCAGGGGACCCAGTCTTAGTTGGGATTATCTCCTCTTCTACTGGGGGTGAAAATTCTAAAGAAACAACTTTTAGCAAACAAGGCAGTTGAAAAAAATGGCCCAAGGGTCATTGAAAGGGGTTTAGACGGCAATCCTTCTGTGCTGTGTGGGGGGCCGGGTTTGATCCTTGCTATGGGGCCCTTACTTCTCTATGTACGCCACTGATGGAGAGCTTATGGATCCTGCCTATAAAAAGGCAATAGATGTTACTGAAATCAATGAATGATTACTGAGTAGATGAGTGGCCTGCAATGATTTTTGATTTCCCTCCAGAATATACAGTACACATTGGTTCCCCCATATCTAGCTAATTTACGGTGGTCAACAAACTAAAAAGTAATTTACCAACTGCAAAAGTCTTTTCCCTGTGCATTCTCATATATCATGTTATTATAGGAGTCATCATATGGTTATAACAATAATAAAATATTATTTATTCATTCCAATGTGGTGTTATTCACTGAAATCTCCTATGTAAAAAAAAAAAAACACTTAGGCAAAAATTTACTAAGCAGGTTTCTCCAAAAATAGAATATATCCTTGGTTCCAAATGTATTGTGTTTTAGACATATTTAACTCCTACCTCGACTGTCTAGAAAACAGGATGCAGCTGTAAAATGTGCCAAGCTCATTAAAGTTGTGCTCCATTTTTGATGCAAAACGTTGCTGTATTTGTTCAATAGCCATGAGGTGCATAGCATGTCACTTGTGCCATTTTTTCATAGATCTGGTGCAGTTTGCCTCATTATCACTGACTCGCACTTGCATCGATCCTGCAACAGCACTACTAAATTTCCGCATTGTTCTTATTAGACAAAACCAACAATAGTCCTGTAGACCAGCACAACTAAATCGCCAATCCTCTGGACAAAATTAGAATTTTCAACTATTGTGTCACTCCCTTCAAGCCCTTAGGGCTCATGCACACGGCTGTTGCCAGGCCGTGGTCGTACTGCGTCCCGCATATGGCAGTTCCGCATTGCGCGGTGCACCGGCCGCGTGCACCCCACATCACGAATGCGGACCCATTCTCTTGAATGGGTCAGCAAACCCAGAGATGCGGTGTGGAACGGAAGCACGGATCGGAACCCCACGGAAGCACTACGGAGTGATTCCATGGTTTTTCTGTCCGTGCCTCCACACTGCAAAAAAAATACAACATGTTCTATTTATTTGCAGGTGCGGACGGATCACGGACCCATTCAAGTTGAATGGGTCTCAATCTGTCCCGGCCGCCGCACAGATGTTGCCCGTGCATTGGGGACCGCTGTGCACGAGGCCTTATGGAAGGGAATCTCACTCCTTTTGTGTGCTGGTGTGCTTTTGTTAGTTAATGTTCATTTTGTAGAGCTTTCTCTGGTTGTAAATCACTGAGGCACATGTTGGCACTTTATCGATTAAGGTTCTTTTTATTATTCTAAATATTAATGAGCAACCCTACGGTTCCTGATAAATGTCATCCTGGAAAATATGAGCACTCAGCACTAGCTTCTGGGGTTATAAAGGACATGTCACTATGCAGTGCTTCACTGCCACAAGCTCGTTTACACGTAAAACATATTCAGTAAGGCAACTCAAGATATTATATTTTCTCTAATAAAAAAAAATCTTTAGAGCACAATAAACATAAAACATTTTATATCTTTCTATACAAAATGATATTGAAGATACAATAAAACACTTTGCTTTTATACATGTGCACAATCAAAGAACACATAAAATTGCACAACGTTAGTGATTATAATTAAAAGCATTCATTTACTGTGTTGGGACATAAACTAGTTTACGTAAAGGAGTTTTAGGCATTTTATAACAAAAGCTGTGTACTCATAAAACCAAAAAGTAGTAACTTGGTAATGTGCACTGAATGTGGCCAGCAATGGATGATTTCATTTTGGTTGCTTCAGCTGTATCCAGAGACATGTCCATACCTGTGCTGTCTTTAGGCTATGATTGTGATGTACGTTTAGCCCCTACACCTAGAAAATCCATGATTTACAAGCTTAACATATCCATAGGGCTACAATAGGCAGACCGACACATAAAGAATGTTCCTTTGGTTGGAGTATTATAGTAATGTAGTGTAGTATATATTCCATAGTGAGGCCCAAAAAAAAGTATGGGGGCGATTTATCAAACTGGTGTAAAGTAGAACTGGCTTAGTTGCCCATAGCAACCAATCAGATTCCACCTTTCATTTTTCACAGCTCCTTTGGAAAATTAAAGGTGGAATCTGATTGGTTGCTATGGACAACTAAGACAGTTCTACCTTACACCAGTTTGATAAATCTCCTCCTGTGTGTTTAATGTGTACCTTTTTACAATGGGAATCTATAGGTCAGGGGCATAACTAAGTAACTATGGGGCCCTATAGAAATACTTGGAACTGGCCCAACTCCAACAATACCACTTTAGTAGCACATTCAGAATATGGAAAGGTTCATGATTATTTTGGTCTCCCTAATGCACAATGTAATGTCACAGTAAGGGAATAATGATCACAGTGATGTCAAAGTAACGGGATAATTCTCATAGTCGTATCGCAGTACAGAGAAAATTCTCACAGTGAAGTCACAGTACAACGATAATGCTCATAATGATCTTACAGTACGGGTATAAGGCTCACAATGATGTCATAGCGTGGGAATAATACTCCCAATGATGTCACAATGGGAGACTAGTGTGCACAGTGAAGTACAGTACAGGGTGCACACAGTGATGTCAAGATAGTGAGATAATGTGCACAGTAATGTCACAGTACAGGGTGCGCAGTGATTATATACACCACATTATACAAACATACAAGAATAATGCACACAAACAAAAATGCCCCCATGTACTATAATGATGTCACATGCTGGCATAATGTACACATAACATTATACTACAGGAATTATGCAAAAAGTGCTGCCACAGAAAGGGAAAATGCCCAGGGCTGCATTCAGCTTTACTCACCCTCTCTCATAGTCATTACTAAATGCACCTTATGTCTGAGTAGAAGGGGTCTCTTAGTTGTTGGGCCCCACAGCACTGGAAAAGCCTGGCTTTGGCTGCTTCGTAGAATTTCCCACAGAAATTCGCTTTGTGACAAATTACTTTGTCAAGAAGCGCATTGCTTTGTATGTAGTGGGCGCAATGACGGGGAATGGTGATGGTGCTGCCCCCCTTCATTGAACCCCTCAAATGCCGCGTTCATCGCTGATTGCATCATCTCAGATTAGGGGCCATTCACACGTCTGCAAAATGGGTCCGCATCCGTTCCGCAATTTTGCGGAACGGGTGCAGACCCATTCATTTTCAATGGGGCCGGAATGGATGCGTATAGCACACTATGTGCTATCCGCATCCGCATTTCCGGATTCGCACTTCCACATCTGCACTTCCGTTTCCGCAAAAAAAAAAAGAACATGTCATATTCTTGTCCGCAATAGCAGACAAGAATAGGCAATTTCTATTATAGTGCAGGCCATGTACAGATGGACGGTGTCGTCTTTTGCGGATCCGCAAAACACTTATGGACGTGTGAATGGAGCTTAACATTGAGGGATTTATCCAGTAAAAAAAACAAAAAAAACCCTCAACTTATCCATATGATCATGTAGAGGCCGCCGTGGCCATCTTGATTGAAGCGAGGCGATGTGATGACGTCATATGTCACTGCACAAGATTTTGCATGGTATCTTCAATCAAGATGGCTGTGGTAGACTCTTCGTGCACAAATGGATGAGGTGAGTATGTATGCAATGTGAACAGAGCCTAGACCAGAGCCTAGTCTAACAGCAGCCAAGTACCCCTTACTCTAGCAAATTACATCAATGTACCTTCAAGACTATGATTAAAATCCCAGCATGACCACAGTACAAGTACACAACATGAAAGTCAGTGCTTTCCTCTGGACTACAAGTCTCATTCCACAGTTACACGCTGCAGTTCTGCAGGGATAGAATTATAAAAGCTCTTTACTTTATCTCAGTAGAACAGTTTTTCCTTCTGATGGAGATATAGTTGTGTGATTTGCTATTAGAGCTGTTATAATGATAGTAAAAGATCACTTACGCTGATAGTATGAGGATATATATGGTAGCAATTAGTGAGAATCGAGCCTGTCAGACTGATGTGGGACTCTGCTTTAGCGTGCGTTTTGTCACACGATTTGTCTTCTTAGGCAGTGTATCAAGTGGACTTCAGGAGTAGTTATGTATATTACCATGCCGAGCCATTTATTTTACCACACTGCATCAAAATGACTCTTAAGCTAGGGCTACACGACGACAATAAGTCATGCGACACACAGGGCACAACTACACTGCAACATTTGTCGCGCGACATTTTGTCGCACCAATGTCACGCAACAATTTTTAGAATGATAGTCTATGGTGTCGCACTGCGACATGCTAAAAATGTGACGCGACAGTCACAGAAAAATCTATTTTGGATGTGTTTTTTGAGACTGTCGTGTCGCAGTCGCAGCATGTCGCAGTGCAACACCATAGACTATCATTATATAAATTGTTGCGCGACATTGGTGCGACCAAATGTTGTTGTGTAGCTCTAGCCTTACCATTCTCTCTGTTGCCTTCCTTGCTCATAGCACATGAAACTGCACTCATTTGCCACGTTTTGTTTGATCCTTTCAAAATTTCAGTTCACTAAGCCCTCATGCATAGAAGTTGAAATCATCATGATGAGAGTGATATATTGAAGATACATTAAGACACATTCTACTAGAGAGAGGGGCAATTTCAATGAATGCACTTAAGTTATAGATGAATGACCATTATGACAAACTGTCATTACAGGGGCTCTAATAATGGTGGCTATTATCTCTGTACCTTCACTGATCTGTAAAAAGAAGGGCAGGAACGTTTACTCACGGCAGTACTGAACACATTGCGGCTCTCGTCCATGTGGCTGAGTCTGGTACTGCAGCTCAGACTCTTATAGTAAGATGTGAAGTAAAGTGACTTTTTCCTTATCTCATGATATTAATTAGCCATTAAAGAGGGCCTGTTACCTCTCCTGATATGTATCATTCTCTATTATTCCTGCCAGAAGCTTTTGAATTGAATTTACAGTAGTCTGTAATGAAGGTCCGGCTGGGTGTTACCAGATTGGGGTGTGTCACTGCACAGTCTGGCTCTGTCCAATCAGTGCTGTCAGTGTCAGACTATGCAGGGACACTCCACAACTAGTAACACCCAGATGGGTCTTTATTGCAGACTGCTGGCAATACGTTCATAAACCTCTAGTAGGAATAGTAAAGAAAAGCAACAACATGGAGTCATAAGAATAGATGCTCCAGAATTGATATTACATGTGGAATGCAAGCAGTTACTAAAACAGAAATGTCCGGAGATGTGAAGAAAAAATGGGGGTTAGGCTACTTTCACACTAGCGTTATAGTTTTCCGGTATTGAGTTCTGTCACAGGGGCTCAATATCGGAAAAAAACACTTCAGTTTTATCCTAATGCATTCTGAATAGAAAGCAATCCGCTCAGTATGAATCAGGATGTCTTCAGTTCAGTCCCTCTTACGGTATTTTGCCGGAGAAAATTCCGGAACACTTACACTTAATTTCCATTGAAATCTTAATGTCGGATCCGGTACCAAGTGTTCTGGAAAAACGGATCCGGTTTCCCGGTCTGCACATGCACAGACCTTTAAATATGTGAAAAAAATAAATACCGGATCCGGTATTGCAATGCATTTGTTAGACGGATCCACATCCGGAAACAAATCCGGAAACAAATACTGTCCGTTTGCATACAGATTTCCGGATCCGAATCCTTTAACGCAAGTGTGAAAGTACCTTTAATCAGCACATCCCAGTGCAGGTGCACGTCGCCATGGCTAAAACGCACAAGCAAAAACACAAATAAAGTAAATACAATCGAGCCATACTCATTATAGAAAATGTAGTAATGCTTAAGCTACATTATAAATGTGAGATTCTTGTCAAATACATTTTGTACAAAATCATTTGTGCCTGGCCGCCAGCATCAAGGTCATCTCTTTAGGACAGGAACCTACAATAAATTCTACCTCTGCTGGTGCCAAACTGGTCTCCATTAAATTCAGGGAATTCAGGTTCCACATTCATGCTTAGCCCACTTTATATTACACCTCTTATGGTGCCACATTGGCCTCCAATGAATACAAGGAGAGCAGGCTTCAGCTTTATACTTGCACTAATTAAAATCAGTCTATGGGACAGACAGGTTAATTAGGAGTGCACGGCTAATGGAATCAGCCACACCTCCAATGCAGACTGCGAAGAAAAAAATGGGCGTTAGTCAGCACATCCCAAATACAGAGATACACAGCATGCATGTGGAGCCTGCATTCCCTGAATTTAATGGAGGCCATTGTGGCACCAAAAGAGGTGTAATATAGTGTGGGCTCAGCATGCATGTGGAACCTGCATTCCCTGAATTTGATGGAGACCAGTATGGCACCAGCAGAGGTAGTATTTAGTGTAGGTTCCTGTCCTAAAGAGATCACCTTGTCGTTAGCGGACAGGTACAAATAATATTGTACAAAATGTATTTGACAAGAATCTCACATTTATAAAGTAATATTAGTACATTTTCTATAGTGAGTATAGCATATAGTGAGTAATGGTATATTTTAATAACTTTATTTGTGTTTGCAGAGTGCTGTTCCATTGTGTTAGTTTTTGCTCATGTCTGGAGATGTGACAAGTTCTCTTTAAAGGGGTTGTGTCACCAGCCTCTGTAAGCTCCCGCTATCTAGGCCACCAATATAGACCTCTGCCTTTTCTTTCTTGATTTTTTTAGGTTGAAAATGTAGAAACATTACAAGATGTAATGCAAAATAGCAATACAAATAAATGAAATAGTAATAGCCTACCCTTGTGGCCTGCAGCATTTGTCTTCCAGTCAGGGGCATTTAGGTGTCTTTGACGAGACGTCCTAACAATGATATGCTGTACATCTCTCCAAGTTAAGAATGGACTGTAAGAAAAATTCATAGCAATTTAGTTATGTATTTGGACATGATTCTTGTCTCACTTATAACTATACTAAGCTACCGAGGTCCAAAATCTATTATTTTAGTTTATAAATCACTGGTAACAAGTCACAAGGGGTTGCATGACATTAGAAATAAAGGTCCAATACCAGGCACTGGTGGAGTTTTTGTAAAACTGTAGATCCTTTATTCTAATCTCATAAACCCTTTTAAGTACAAGGAAAAGTTAGTTATTAATAATAAAAAAAATAAAAACATAGTAATTTTGTAAGTTGCAAAAGAGCGTCAGTTTTACTATCATGCCAAGTGGCTGACCAAGGAGTTATGAGACTGAGATACAGGGGGTAATATATTAACAGATATACGCCAATTTTTGGCATATATATCGGTCACAGGTTCGGTCGCTCATGCCAGGTCTATTAAGGGGGCAGGGAAGGGGGAAGGCCAGAAGGCCCGTCTAATTTATAATTTTCTATGCCTGTTTTAGACTTACAAAATGATCTAAATCTACACCAGCAAAGGAGCTGTCGTAGATTTAGACAGACAGTGGATGCGCCAAAGTTACGTAGAGGTCGGCGTCTGCACATAACGACGGCTCATCCTTCACCAGAGCAGGGGCATTAAGATCGGTGTCTAAAACACTGATCTTAATAAATGACCCCAATATTTCTTAGCCTAGTGCCAACCTCAATAAGGTTATCCATGATGCTGCTGGTACATAACATCTATTTGGCAACAGCTAGGGAGCCATAAAAAGGATTTTTAATAGCCACATATCACTCCAAAGCCATTGGTTGAGGAGGGCAGAACTAATATATCAAAAAGTATAAACCTACACGATATTTTTGTAGATAACAATAGTTGACATGTGGTTGATTATGATTTCAGCTCTGGTGTAATTTGTGTTTCCTACACGTGTAGCGGATATACCAGTATATGCGGTTTGTAAGTAATAATTTACCACCCGGTCCCATAACACATCACATCATTCATCAGATGGAGAGAGTGATTTATACGTTTTTGCAGAAACAAACCATTCCTAAATTACCTGATCCATGGCCATGCATAATTGTTAATGTCTCCAACTGAAATGATTAACTGGAATTTGATAGCTTCCTTATGAAACAGGAAAAGTTAAAAGTTTAGCTTAAAAAGATTAATAGAGTACGCTACATCTGCCAATTCATGTCATTAATCTTAATAGGACTGCACTTTTAATCCACAGTAAGACCTGTTCCGTACAAGTAAATATCTTCCACATGGAAACCTTGGTGTTTCTCTGCTGTCTAAACAAAGGAAGTCTACTTGGAAATTGTACGAGAACATAGTGGTTCTCCATATTGTATATGCCTGATAAAGTGTTTACCGTGCCTGACACTAGGTTCTTCTTCAGCAGTTACATGTTTATGTGTAAAGCTAACATGGCAGCTTTCACAAGACCAGAAGGAAATTCCTCTGTTTAAAGGGAATGTGTCTTCGGAAAATGACCTATTGTTTAACCCATTAGTGACCAGCCTGTTTTGGGTCTTACTGACCAAGCATTTTTCTTCCTTTTTCATCTTTGCCTTCCAAGAGCTATAACTTTTTTTGTTTTCTGTCTATATAGCTGTATGAGGGCTTGTTTTTTGCAGGAAAAGTTATTTTTAATGGTGCCATTTTGGTGTATACATAACTTTCTGATTAACTTTTATTAACTATTTCTGGGAGGGAGATGGGAAAAACAGCAATTCTGCCACTGAGCTTTTACGTTATAAATTTTATGGCGTTCATTTTTCGGTACAAATAACACAATATTTTTATTCTCTGGGTCAGTACGATTACAGTGATACCAAATACATATAGTTTTTTTTAACGTTTTTTTAACTACTTTTTTGCATTAAACCAGAAGTTAAGTTTGCTTTTTTAAAAGGAAAAAAATGTTTTTTCATTGACCCATCATTTTTTTATTTCTATGGAGTTGTGTGAGGGCTTAATTTTTGCGGAACAACTTGTATTTTTTATTGGTATCATTTTAGAGTAAATTACGCTTTTTGATTGCTTGTTATTAAAAAAAATTCGTGGCACTATAGGGTATAATTTACGTGATATTTATGTAGTCCGGGTCGTTACGGACACTGTAATACAAAACATATGGGGGAGATTTATTTTTTTGCAATTTTTTTCATTGAAAAGCGTATTTTTTTTATGAAATTTTTTAAATATAAAAAAAGGAAAAAATACCCATATTTAACACTTAATAGTCCCACAAGGGGACTATAACAGACAGTATTTTGATTGCTTTTTTAACCCCTTCTACCCGGGCTAGTTTTCACTCTCCTGCCCAGGGCCATTTTTTGCAAATCTGACATGTGTCACTTTATGTGGAACACTTTTATTTATCCAAGCTATTCTGAGATAGTTTTCTCGTGACACATTGTACTTCATGACAGTCATAAATTTGAGTCAATATATTTCTCCTTTATTTATGAAAAAATCCCAAGTTTACCAAAAATTTCTATTTCTCTGCTTTTAAATCAGAAAGTGATACCTCATAAAATATTTATTACTTAACATTCCCCATATGTCTACTTTATGTTGGCATCATTTTGTAAATGTCATTTTACATTTTTAGGACGTTAGAAGGCTTAGAATTTTAGAAGCAATTCAGAAAATTTTAAGAAAATTTCAAAATCCCACTTTTTAAGGACCAGTTCAGTTCTGAAGTGACTTTTTGGGGGTTACACAGTAGTAACCCCTCTTAAATGACCCCATTGCAGAAGCTACACCCCTCAAGTTACTCAAAATTGATTTTACAAACTTTGTTAACCGTTTAGGTGTTCCACAAGAATTAAAGGAATATAAAGAAGAAATTTCTAAAGTTCACTTTATTGGCAAATTTTCCATTTTAATTAATTTTTTCTTTAACACATCGAGGGTTAACAGCCAAACAAAACTCAATATTTATTGCCCTGATTCTGCAGTTTACAGAAACACCCCATATGTGGCTGTAAACTGTGGTAAGGGCACATAGCAGGGCACAGAAGGAAGAGAACACCATATGGTTTTTGGAAGGCAGATTTTGCTGGACTGGTTTTTAGACACCATGTCCCATTTAAAGCCCCCCTGATGCACCCCTACAGTAGAAACTCCCAAAAGTGACCCCATTTTGGAAACCACGGGAAATGGTGACAGTTTTATTGGTACCATTTTGGGGCACATATGATTTTTAGTCACTCTATATTATGTTGTTTTGTGAGGAAATGTAACCAAAAAAGGTCTGTTTTAGCACCGTTTCTATCTTTGGTTTTTACAACGTTCAACTGACAGGTTAGATCATGTGCTATTTTTATAGAACAGGTTGTTATGGATGCAATGATATCAAATATGTCTACTTTCTTTGTTTGTTTCAATTTTACATAATAAAGCATTTTTGAAAGAAAATTATGTTATTGTGTCTCCATTGTCTGAACGCCAATTTTTTTTTTTTCCGCTGATCGTCTTGTGCGGGGGTTCATTTTTTTCAGGAAGAGTTGATCTTTTGATTGGTACCATTTTTGGGTACATATGATTTTTTTTGATCATTCCATATTACACTTTATGGGGCAAGGTGACCAAAAAATTGGTTGTTTTGGCAAAGTTTTTATTTATTCATTTATTTAGCTCATGTGATATTTTTATAGAGCAGGTCGCTACGGACATGGCAAAACGCCTTTTTGATCACTTGGTGTTACACTTTTTGTGATGTTAGGTGGAAAAAAAATGGCTTTTTTTGGACTGTTTTTATTTTTATTTTTTTACGGTGTTCACCTGAGGGGTTATGTCATGTAATATTTTTATAGAGCAGGTTACGGACGTGGCGATACCTAATATGTCTACTTTTTTATTTATTTCACTTTAATACAATAATAGCATTTTCTAAACAAAAAAAATGATGTTTTAGTATCTCCATAGTCTGAGAGCTATAGTTTTTTTTATTTATTGACCGACTGTCTTAGGTAGGGTCTCATTTTTTGCGGTGACAATTTGATTAGTACTATTTTTTGGTGGGGGGGAAACGCCTTTTTGATAGCTTGGTGTTGCATTTTATGTGATTAGGTGACAAAAATGGCTTTTTTTGACACAGGTTTTATTTTTTTTTGCAGTGTTTATCGGACGGGGTGGATCATGTGATATATTTATAGAGCTGGTCGTTATTGATGTGGCAATACCGAATATGTGTAATATTTTTTATTATAAAATCTGGGGAAGGGGGAGTTTTTTTCTTTTTTTACTTGAAACTAAATTTTTTAAAATTAAATCACTTTATTTCTGTCCCACTCTGGGACTTCAACTTTTGGGGGTTTGATCTCCTCTGCAATGCATTACAATACACTAACAGGTTGCCTAGGAGACCCAGCCTGGGGCTGGATATCCTCGGCCCCCGTAGAAGGCAGGTCCGGATGCTGTGCAAGGCATCCAGCTGCCTTGTCACCCATCGGGTCCCCGCCTCAGCTGTGCGGGGACCCGATAGGCTACTTCACCTGCCGCATGCACCTTCTATGCTGCAATCAGCGCTGACCACGGCATAGAAGGGGTTAATCCGCCAGCATCGGCTTTTACAGCGATGCCGGCAGATGCAGCAGGGGCCCGGCTATTAGTCACTGCCGGGCCCCTGCAGTGGTCGGTGCACGCCCGATCACCATGACGTAATAGTATGTTCAAATGCGTCATGTGTCGGGAAGGGCTAAAATGCAATGCACTATCCCTATAGTGCATTGCATTTTAATGGAAATGCTATTCTGACATTGACCAGCAGGCTGCGCCAGAGAGGTGCAGCCTGCTGTGAATTACTCAAGGCTGGTCTGGGGCCTACACGAGACGAGTCTTCACACACATCGGCATCCCGCGATCAAATTTGCGGGTGCCGATGGGAGCCCGCGGCATGTAAAGTGTTAAACAGCCCGTATCGACCTCCTTCCGGTCCCGGCTGTTAAAGCAGGGCCCCCGCTGCATGCAGCGATTAGACTGGGCCACCGTAAAAAGGCAGCTTGCAGGGTTTTGTGTCCAGCACCAAAATGTACCAAAAGGAACGGATGCATACTTATGCATCTTGATCAGTTTTGTCCCCATTGACAATAAATGTATGTGCTGCTATCTGGTTTAAACTGGCAGATAAAATGTTTGGTGACACAAACACGCGATTAAACGCGATTGCAGTTGTGTTAACTGTGTTATTATTTTATTTTGATCATTCTTCCTGGCCTTCATACATGTATCATGACCATATTCATACATGTATCATTACCATGTGATAATGACACCTATCAGGCCCCACTGTGGACTTCAAACTACAACTTTTGCACTCCTTCCATCCATCCGCACCTTTTCTGCCCATTTAATTTATCTCAACACTGGTTCCTCTGCTCTCTCGCAGTTCCTTCACTAGCTATCCACAGCCCAACAAATTAATTTCAAAATTATGACAATGACACACACGGATGTCCTTAGCCTGTGCTCTCCATCCCTACCCCAATCTCCTGATACCTTCCGGCATCTCATAACAAGAGCTTCTCTACCCCGCCCATCATTGTCTCTAAGAGTTTTGTCTTTCTTCTGCATCTCCCATACTTTGGAACTCACTACACATCAGATAAAATAATAATAACAGATACTGTATAAAGCATCTATATATAAGTTAGAAGTGAGACAATATAAGGATAAGCACACGTAACGAGGAATGAGCACTGAAGAGCTGGCAATCTACAATCATAATAGAATCCTCTAGTAAATGACGCTCACTTGGAATGATAAAATTCCCAGCAGGCCCTCTGTGTAGGAAATGACTTTTTTTGTTAAAGCTAGGAAATGCAAATATTCTTGCGAAAAGCAGGACATTTTGCTTCTATTTGAGATGTAATATATACACTGTATATAATATCCTAATTTCCATATAAATGCATGTTTTTGTACTAATAGTTTTGCTATAATAGGATCGCAAGGCGCAAAAAAAGAAAGACCTATTCCCATTGTGACATGAGTAAGAAAATATTCATAGAAAATGGTGGATTAGCCAACAAAGCTTTTGATATTTTAATTATACCACCAACCCTGCACATGGGCCAATGTGGACAAGTCTGCAAATGGAAGATAATGGGCAGACAATTATTTATAATATTCACAGTTCTGTACCTCTACAAAATCTATTAATCTCCATGTAGAACACTAAGATATGTAATTCAAGTCACGACTTGCAGTTCTAGTACACTGACACCCATAGTCAAGAATGCAGCTCAGCCAGAGGGAGTAAAAATGTGTTTTTATCTTACATTGCTTGCGCTATTAGGGACAATTAGAAATGATAAGTTATATAAAATGCCTGTTTTATCCAGCGGCACATTACAGAACATAATGTATATTAGCAGTGAATGGTATAGAGTTAATTTAGGATGAAGAAACAGGAAGAAAAATTAATCCTATTTCAAAAGTAGGTTTAAACCAAATAGAGTAACTCCCTTTAACTGGGAGCTACAAGGAGTTCACACTCAATTCCCAGTTTCATTAACTCAGTTATGTATTTACTCCAGGTTACCTGCTGGAACATATAAAGTTAGAAGGGGTGGCAGTAGATGTTTCACATATCTATATGATGCTTTAATGACACCATGCACATACGATATTCTTATATCAGTACACACCAAAGTATACTGTCCCTTTAAAGAAAAAGTAGGTAGTGGCAGAAAGTATGGATAGTGTATAAGGTAGTGTTACTAGATTAATATAGTTTACCACTGGGTACTGTATGGGAAGTGTGGGTCCACAGGCCAGTATTTTAAAAGGGTTTCACATACTATATGTATAATCACATATACAGTTAGGTCCATATATATTTGGACACTTACAAATATTTTCATTTTATTACCCGTTTACTAAAACATATTCAAGTTGTAGTTATATAATGTTTAGCTTTCATTTGAGGGTAGCCACAATAAAATTGGATGAAGGGTTTAAAAGTTTCCGCTCCTTTACATGTGGCACCCTGTTTTTAACCGAAAGTAATTGGACAATTGACTCAAAGGCTGTTTCATGGGCAGGTATGGACAATTCCTTCATTATTTCATTCTCAATTAAGCACATAAAAGACCTAAAGTTGATTTGAGGTGTGGTGCTTGCAGTTTGAAGATTTTACTGAGATGTAAACATGCGGTCAATGGAGCTCTCCATGCAGGTGAAACAAGCCATCCTTCATCTGCGAAAACAGAAAAACCCATCCGAGAAATTGCTACACTATTAGGAGTGGCAAATTCTACAGTTTGATACATCCTGGCACCGGGTCCCTAGTGTTTATTGATGATGTGACAAAGGACAGAAGCAGCCGGTTGAATTCTGGGGTTTTCAGAGACATACTGTGTGCTCAAATCCAGCCAAACTGATTGGTCGGGGTTTCATAATACAGATGGACAATGACCCAAAACATAAACCCAAAGCAACCCAGGAGTTTATTAAAGCAAAAAAGTGGAATATTCTTGAATGGCCAAGTCAGACAACTGATATGAACCCAATAGAGCATGCATTTCACTTGTTACAGACTAAACTTCAGACAGAAAGGCCCACAAACAAACAGCAACTGAAAACCGGTGCAGTAAAGGCCTGGAGAGCATTAAAAAGGAGGAAACAGCGTCTGGTGATGTCCATGAGTTCAAGCCTTCAGGCAACAAAGGGTTTTTTAATCAAGTATTATAAATTATCATTTTATTTACAATTATTTCATTTGTAAAATTACTTTTGAGCCCCTGAAATGAAGGGATTGAGTTTAAAAAATGCTTTAGTTCCTCTCATTTTTATGCAATAATTTTGTTCAACCCACCGAATTAAAGATGAAAGTGTGAACTTCAACTGCATCTGAATTGTTTTGCTCAAAATCCATTGTGGTAATGTACAGAACAAAAATTGGAAAAATGTTGACTTTGTCCAAATATATATGGACCTAACTGTACATATACACAATGCCTTGAAAAAGTATCTATATGACTTAAACTTTTCCACATTTTTTCATGTTACATCCACAAACTTAAATGTATTTTATTGGGATTTTAATGTGATACACCAACTCAAAAGTAGCAAGTATGTGGGAAGTGAAAAGAAAATGATACATGGCTTTCAAAAGTTTTAATAAATAAAAATCCAAAAAGTGTGGTGTGCATTCTACGTTGCAAGATAGCTTAAGCGAAGTCAAATTGGATGGAGAGAGTCTGTGACCAGCAATTTTCAAGTCTTGCCACAGATTCTCAATGAGATTTAGGTCTGGACTTTGACTGGGCCATTCTAATATATGAATATGCTTTGATCTTAACCATTCCATTGTTCTGCTGTAAGGTGAACCTCCGCCCCAATCTCTACCAGGTTTTCTTCTATGATTGCCCTGTACTTAGTTCCATCTATCTTCCTGTCAACTCTGACCAGCTTTCCTGTCCCTGTTGAAGAAAAGCATCCCACAGCATGATGTTTTCACCACCATGTTTCATGGTGAGGATGATGTGTTCAGGGTGATGTGCAGTGTTAGCTTTCCACCACATATATCATTTTGTATTTATGCCAAAAGGGTAAAGAGACTTAGGTCTCATCTGACCAAAGCACCTTCTTCCACATGTTTGCTGTGTCCCCTACATTGCTTTTGGCAAACTACAAACGGGACTTCTTATGGCTTGTTTTCAAAAATGGCTTTCTTCTTCCCACTCTTCCATAAAGGACAGATTTATGGAGTAAATGACAAATAGTTATCCTGAGGACAGATTCTCCCACATGAGCTGTGGATCTCTGCAGCTACTCCAGAGTGATCATGGGCCTCTTAGCTGCTTCTGTATTTAGTGCTCCCTTTGCCTGGGCTGTCAGTTTAGGTGAATGGCCATTTCTTGGTATGTTTGCAGTTGTGCCATATGACTTCAAATTTGGAATTATAGATTGAACAGTGCTCCATGAGATGTTCAGAGCTTGGGATATATTTTTTATAACCTAACCCTGCTTTATACTTCTCTACAACTTTATTCCTGACCTGTCTGGCGTGTTCCTTAGTTTTCATAATGCTGTTTGATCACTAATGTTCACTAACAAACTTCTGAAGCCTTCACAGAACAGCTGGACTCTATTTACTAATTATGTGACTTCTGAAGGAAATGTACAGGGGGCTGAATACACATGCACGACACACTTTTTAGATTTGTAATACAAATTTTGAGAACCATGTATAATTTTTTTTCACTTCACACATACTTGCTACTTTATGTTGGTCTATCACATAAAATCCCAATAAAAAAAATGTGGGTGTAATTTTTAAAAACGCGGAAACGTTCCAAGAGTATGAATACCTTTTAACTGTACTGTATCCATTTACATTTCCTAAATTACACACAATTATTTTTTATACTTTACATCCATTTGTGCACCTCCGGTACAAACATCACATGCATGCATTCACTACTTGATATTTCCTGTACATACATGGGGGCAATGCAAGTTACTGAGTTGTGCATGACATACTACTACAGTGCAACATGCATAGCGCATATTCAGAATCAAGTTCAGTGCATGGCTATGGTAAAAGAATCAAGTTTTCAAGTTTTCTACAGAACTTCTTAGGAACCAAGCTGCAGGCTGAGAAAGTGATAGTGACATTTTCAAGATGGAAAACATATTTTGAATATACATGTATGTGTCCTGATGCAGAAACGCTAAAATGTTTTCTCAGAATAAATAGACATACTGTATACTGAAGTTGTGCCTTAAAAAGGCTGTGTAACCCTCCAAAAATTTAGTGACACCCAAGAAAATGTTTTAAAGAAACATTAAAAAAGGCACTCACATATTGAATGTTCCAGCAGTGACGCTTCAGTCCCTGCAACTTCCAGTGCTGAGTCAACTGGAAGTGATAACATCCCATGTGTGGTCATTTGACCACTGTAGCCTTTTACTGCCTCAGCTGTGATGTGTCCCTGAGCAGCACATGACTGCAGACACTCAGTGATCATGTGTCACTCTGGGACACATCACCACTGAGGCCACTGAATGGCTGCAGCAGTCAACATGATCATGGATGGGATGTCATCACTTCCAGTTTGCAGAGGAATATAAGTTTCAGAATAATGAGCTTTGGCATAAGAACGGAATGACACTCAATATGTGAGTAAATCTCTTTTTACGTTTCCAAGGCCTCACTAAATATTTTGAGGGGTCAGAAGCACTTGAAGCCCTTCTTGCATTCTTTTAAAGGAATATGGTACTG
The DNA here is from genome assembly GCA_033119425.1 of Bufotes viridis. Classification (NCBI taxonomy): domain Eukaryota; kingdom Metazoa; phylum Chordata; class Amphibia; order Anura; family Bufonidae; genus Bufotes; species Bufotes viridis. The sequence continues at coordinate 236,646,264 of CM065589.1, forward strand.
TAGGTCCTAGTGATTGTGCAAGCACAGAAGCTGTATCTGTATGATTACTCCCATGAATGTGGCTGTAACTGACGGAAACCATAATGCAATAATCAAGATTGATTGAAAGGGGTGAATTAATAGGGTTTTTTAGTTTTAACAAAAAACTGGCCACATTGCAGCTCTTATACGAATACGTACATATGCTTTTATAATTTTATGGCTTTTCCCTTGCACAGTTCATGTGATGAAACACCTGAATTCTGTGATTAGGAGGTGTGTCCCAATACTTTTCTCCATATACTGTATTTACTACATAAGGTAACAGTTGGATAGCTATCACCACATATACTTACTTTGCTTCTAGTGCAAGGGCTATGATTCCAGCAGCCATAGGTGCTGATGCTGAGGTTCCAGTGTGACTGTCTGTGCAACGCTGACGAAGATCTGTGGTGATCTGAAAAATAAGGTTATATTTTTTATTTGTTCAGAAAATAAAAGGATTACAAATACAGGTTTTTCCTAAAAAGACACTAGTGATAGTGACAATTTTCACAAGACATATTTTATATGTTTCATCAATTATGCAATCCCACCCCCCCTCCCCCATAGCTTACAATGTATGTTTTTTCCTGCAGAGAACTGCACCATTGTGCTTATTTTAACCCTTTAAGTACCGGGCCCATTTTTGGTTTAGCATTTTCCTTTTTTCCTCCCCACATTCCAATATCCATAACTTTTTTTATTTTCAGTTCATATAGCCACATGAGGGCTTATTTTTTGTTGGATAAGTTGCATTTTTTAAGGGCACCATTTAATTTACCATGTCTGTTATTGGAAAATGGTGGGAAAAAATTAAATTGAAAAGAAATATATAAATACAATTCCGCCAAGGTTTTTGGGGTTTTTACATCACGGTGTTCACTATGTGCTAAAAATGACATCCTTATTCTGGGGCTCAATATGAATTCAGCGATACCAAAATTGTAAAGTTTTTTTTGCTTTACTACTTAAAAATAAAAAACCTTTGAAAAAATAATTTTTTTTTTTTTATATTTCAGTCTAGAGAGCTGTATGAGGGCTTGTTTTTTGCATAACGAACTGTAGTTTTTATTAGTTTTGGTTGTACGTACGACTTTTTGATCACTGTTTAATTTTTTTTGGGGAAAGGTAAATAAAAAATGGTGAATTGTGTGGTTTTAATTTTTTTCTATTACATCGCTCACCACACAGGAATTTTTTACAAATATTTTAACAATTCAGACATTTTTGAACGTGGCAATAAATTATATATTTATTTTTTTATTGTTAATATATTTTTATATGAAAAATTGGGAAAGTGGGTATTTAAACTATTAATATTTTTATTTTTTTTACTTTTATAGTAATAACTTAACTTCCTTAGGGGGCTAGAACCTGGGATCTTTTGATTCCTTGTCCTATTCACCCTAATAGAGATCTATTAGGGTGAATGGGATTTTCACAAGTTCCCTGCTGAGCTGTGCTTCGTGCACAGCTTAGCATGGAACTTACCATGGCAACTTGGTAAGCTTCAGAAGTGTCCAGACTGCCATGGTAACCAATTGGAGCCTTGCAATTGCATGATTTCACTTTGGGGGCTCTGATTGGAAGGCAGAGGGAGCCACATACCTCTGCCTTGCCTCACAGATGCTGCGATTGGTGTTGATTGTGGCATCTAAGGTGTTAAATGATAGGGTTCGGCGAGATCGCTGTTACCCGTCATTGTGGTCGGGTGCCTGCTATATTATACAGCTGGCACCCACTGCGTATGGATCTTAAAATGTAAAAAAAATGTGTTTCATATTTAACTTTTGGAGATCATTTCATCTTCAACTTGCTTACTTGCAGTAACAGTAATTTTAACCAGGAGTGCCCATACTTTTGCTTTCCAGTGTATATATACAGTATACAGTGTTTCTGTGAACAGTTAAGACAATTACTGTTATTGTGAAAAGTGGGCTGAATGTTTAATGGAATGGATGATTGGATGTTTAATTGCCATTCCCTCCCTACTCCAGTACACCACTTTCTCCTGGTCCAAAGTACTCCAAATGTGGCTGCGGGTCCTCATTACTGCGGGGAATAAATGTAGGGCTGAGAGCCTCATTGAGTGTCAGAGCCTGGAAGCTGCTTGTTGTGCAAAGCCTGATCTAATGTTGATGCTTAGTATGGAAGAGTATAGCAATTTAGTAAGTGTTCAGGCAGGCTGGTATTTTCTTTATGTTTATGTTTTGCTCATAGTGAAGACTGAACTTTGGCTTCTGTTACATTGTTATTTGGGAAGAAATAAATCCCGATTTGGACTTTTAAACTGTTGAAACCTGTGCTGTGTGTCATTGCCCCCCACCCACATGTACAGATTCTGACAATGTACTGGGTAATGTTAAAATATACAATAGTATCTGGTATCACTGTTTAATGAGCTGTAGAAATGTGTGAATAATAGAATTTCTTTTATTAAGTCAATATATTTTCCCTTAGTGTCCTGCTAGTGCGTATTGGACAGGGGAAAATCAATCATGAAAAAAAACAAAACAGAGCAGAGCATCATATGCAGGACTGTTTTAAATGTAGTAGGTGTGTAGTATTACTGCATTTGTTGTGCATACTTTAAATAATAAAAGTGTATTTTTAATAATACACGATTATGGTATTTAGTTTTGAAGACAGCGCTGCCTATCAGATCCCCAAGTTTTTAAGCTTGTCAGCATACATTAGGCAGTGAAAGAGATTTTTGGGCCATGGGTAATAGCCTATGACAGAAAAATCCCTAGCCTACGACTGGAATATCAGAGATGAGTTTATTTCTTGAAATTTGTTTTAGGTCAAATTTTAACAAATTGGTTGGAAGATTTGATTCGGAAACAAATAAATTCAGCCTGAATTGAAAGTGCACAGATTGCCTTGAAAAGCTTTGTGTAAAACTCTGGGGTCTCTTAGGACTATATTCAACCCCTTTCAAGATCTTTAAAGCCAAGACAGTATTAGTAATGTCATAGTGACACTGACATGTATGGTTATGGGTAAATGCAGATTTGTTACACTTTTTAAAATAAAAAAATTCAAAAAATGATCCCTTATTGGGGCATGTGCCTGCTTGTGTTTATATACACACGATAGTATTAGAAGACACAATGGCTTGTTCAAAACAAAGGATGAAATAATCTCCCTTTTTCAGGGGAAGAAGAAGTACAGTTGGGAACCTGAAAGATAAGGCAGGACAAGATACGTCTGACTGTGTAGGCATAGTCGTAGCCACAGCTGTAGCAGCACAGTATGGAACCTGACAGACAAGGCAAGAGATGTGCTGCTGTGTAGGGGTAGTAGTAGCGGCAGCAACAATACAGTATGGAACAAAAAGGACAGACAGCTGCAGTAGCATGATTGGACAGGTGATAAATATTTACTGCCAGCAATGACAGATCCACTGTCAGCAACGGCAGATCTATTAAATGGCTTCAGATGGACATGTGCAAAACTACTCATGGATCGTGTCTGGTTCATTTTCACAAATGTAAATTTTTCCACATTTGCAGAAACTATTTTGTACTACAGCCACCCAAATTCTCACTTGCAGGTGATGTGGCACAGGCATTTCATTTTGCACTACCCTAACCACTGACACTGTGTCACTTACAGGACATTTTAGTTTAAAACCTATTTAAACAAGGCAAAGTCACACTGTATTGCGGGGCAGAGTCCAGTGCAATATAATAGAGAGCGATGTACAACAACGCGGTACATTGTGATAAATGGAATTTTTTTAATTAAATTTGCTGAGATATATTTTAACAAATGCGCTATTGGATACAGTCTGCAGCAAAAATACACATTGACTGAGGTTTAGTACACTTATTAAATGAAGAAACTGAAAAGTGCAACTGGACACAGTCTGCAGCAAGAATATACACTGATAATGAAGTTGCATATTATGTTCGGTTAGGTTTGGTATACGTATATTAATTGAAGACACCTTCCAACAAATGGACACGGTCTGCAGTAAAAATATATGCCACCTGTGACCCTGCATGATATGTTCAGTGAGGTTTAGTACAGGTTATTAATTAAAGAAATTTTGCAACAACGTTTTGGGGGCAAAAACTCACAGGTGGATACAGTCTGCAGCAAAAATACACACTGTGATGCTGCAAAATTGAAGAAAGTTTTTTTGAAAAGAAAAAAAACCCAATTAGATAGTGTCTTGTGAAACTACAGTATGATGCTTAAAAATCAGCAGTGAGTAGATATGATTTTTTAATTATATAAATTGGGCTGCTTGCACAGGATTGTCAAAACCTCTCTCTATCGATTAATTAAATCAATCTAACTAAATCCCTAAATCTTTCCCTATAAGACCCTGAACTCACTGGTTGTATATCTAAAGATAACCGTCTTTCTTTGCTAGGCAGAGACATGCTACTTCATCAATGTCCAAGTTTAGAATTACGGCTATATTGTCCATCTTGGTTTGCTGAAGCTGAATGTAAAGGCTGCCATTCACATTAAACAGCTTTTGGCCGATAGCTATCTCCCCCACTTCCTCTTAAAATCCCTGCAGATATACATGTTTGGTAAAGGGAAGAGGGGAGAAGGACTCTGCTAGACACCTGTGGCAGTTGGTTATCAAAAGCATCAGGAAAAAATAATTACTTCATCCAATCCTTCTCTCCCCCAACATCATCTGAAGGTGGAGAGTCAAGAGTTCCGAACACACGAGACTGTCGGCCAAACCCACCATTCTCAGCAGATTTTGCTGACAATAGACTAACGTATATGGGGGCCTGGCTGACAAGCGAAGGACTTGTCTGGCATCAAGGGATCCTCCATCTTTATCTTCTTTGCCATGCTGTGCTAATACCATATATGTAAAATAGCACACCCTATTTGGAGCAATTCGTATGAATCAAATCTTAAAAACTTCAGCTTCAGTTGGAAGATCAATGTTTGGGAAATTCTAAACAAATTCGATTACTATTATTATTTTTAGAATTAGTAGTCAAGCCATTCTTCCAGTACTGGCATAGATATGAATTGTCTAACACACCAACCTAGATAAGAGAAGAATATGCATTCTGATTGTTCTGGCATCATGCAATGTAAATGCAGGTTTATAAAAAATGTCTTTAAAAAACTGCATTTGTTGGCCACAGCAACCAATCCAAGCTCAGCTTTCATTTCTTAAACTGCTGCGGTGAAACTAAACCTGTGCTCTTATTAGTTGTTATGGGCAACACATTTTTCTTGTAGACAGTTTTGATGAATCTGCCCTATTGGCTTCTGATCACATATATTAACTAACTGCAAAACTGTTTGTACTGGCTGAGTCTCAGAGTGTTCTTAAAGTCATTCCTTGGAAGGCGGTTACATGACTTCATTCTGTATCTCATTCCCACAAGCATGGTTTCCCTTCAAATTAATTCTAGATTGTGGCCTATTTAGTTCATTACCTATTATGCAATTTATCAAATATTATATAAATCACCAAACTGCCATATGAAGTTAGGGGAGCAATTTAATCTCCTGAGTGTAATATCCTTGATTCAGTTCCAGTAAATCATTTTGAAACATTATTATATAGGCATCTTGAGGATTAAATAGTTTATTTTAAACATTTCATTCTGGTACATTTAGCTTTCCTGTCAGTGCCAGAACATCTGTATTCAGATCACAGAAAACTCAGTACAAATCCAATATTACTGTTATTGTAACAACACTTCCATAGTTAATTTAGAACATAATTGTATTTTTCTTTTGGTAAACATGGCAATAGTGTTGCAGCACCAGCTAGTGTCACGTGGGGCAAAGTTTGTTTTCATGGCCTCTTTTCATGGAGTTGTGTCACTTTTATCATGCTTTGTGAGATTAACAGCACCCACTTGTCTTCTATGCCGAATCCCCACCACTGTGATGAACAGGCCAGACAGTCCCTGATTAAGTCTCATAGGATCGCATTCTGTAAATGCGCAGTAAAGGGATGGAGACCGCCCAGGGAGATGAGCAACCTTCATCCATTTACTGCGCAGGTACAGAACGCAATCCCGTGAGACTTCAGGGACTACACACTACACTGTTCTTCAATAGATGGTAATTATGTGAGCCTGCCTATGATTTGCCCTCAAGACTGAGCAGCCTGACAGGAACACTTACCAATGTGTAGTATATGCAAGTGCCAGAGCATAGTGAGTTATATTCTAAAATTATATAATAAACGTTACAAGACATTTAAAGGGGTTTTCTGGGCTCTTGATGCTGATGACTTAACATCAGGATAGGTCATTAGCTGCAGCCTTAGAATGGAGCTAAGTACATCGGAAATAAGCGGCAGCACACCGGCATTGATGCCATCTGATGGCACTTGTTAAGAGAAAACCTAATTTGATTTCAGTGATGACAATATCAGTACAGCTCTTGGGCATATGCTGTTGCTATATAATCAACCGGAAATAAATTATAACATTTTTTTTTAACTAATGTGATAAAAAGATAGCAGTACCTTGTGTTATTTTGTGTTAAATACATGAAGAGGGAAATTGGGAGAACCCTCTGCCAAAAATAACCGTTGCTAGTATACCAGTAAACCTCTGCACCTTGATTTATACTATTTCCTTCTTGGCTACTAGAAAGCAAGTGGATAATACCTAGAGAAAGCTCCCTGACTGGAAAATCCATCAGGACTCTTTCAAAGAGAAGCTGTTGACAGGAGTTGGGGTGTTTAAGCGTAATTACCAGAAAGATCTAAAACAAGGCTTTCAGCTATAAAGCATTCACTTTCGCAGAGGTCTTCCATCTATCTTAAGAAGGAAATAAGAAGGGCATAAGACCACCAACAGGCAGGAAAACTTCAATAGCTGACATGATGTTCCAAATGCAATCCCATGCTGGGACAGGCTCATTAATCACAACACGCTAGGAAGGATTGTCGGTATTAGGAAGCCTACATGTGCAGGGGAAGTAGTATGCATTACGGCTTGTCAAACACTCAGATTTACTTTCATTTGAAATGTACAAATCCTACATATATCCTCAAGTGATACTTTAAGCTAGCTCCCAGAAAAATATAAACAGCCTACGTTAGAAGACCCCCACTGGGATATGTTACATTTCATGATATAAACTTGACCTCTCATATGCTGATATGTTTGTCAAGCACCATTTATACTGTATTACAAGTTAGTTATTTTTCTGCATGGGAAAAGTCTGTTATTTCACACTGTGTTCAGACTCTTTCCTTTAAATAAGGTGGCAAAGTACTGGTTTTCCTTAAAGGAGTTTTCCCATGATAAACATGTATCATACAGCCCTCTATGAATACATTTGGCTGTTACTGTAACTCCTATAGAACTGTATGTAGTTTACTTCCTTCCCACTCTGGTCATGTAGGCAAAGAGGTATGTGAACTCAGGACCCCATATTAGTGATCTGTGGGTCCCGGTTAGCTGTGGGGACCCCTAACAATCTAAAATGTATCAACTATCCTGCACATTGAGGAGACACAAGACAAATATTCCACAGAAAAAAACATAATATACTACCCTGTGCTGATGAGGGTCAATAGTCCAAAATATGGTAGGTCTTCTGTTGATGGATTACTAATACCTTTCTTCTGGGGTTATATTGACTACATAAAGGTGACCAAGAGAAAATATTTGCCCTATCAATCAATGAGACCACAATCAATGAGATGTATTTTTTCCTCTACCTGCCCGGCAAAAATGAGGTCTACAATGTGATCATCATCTCGCGGTTTTCATTTGCACAAATTTTTATAAATCTACCTCAATGTGTGGTAAATTAAATAGTTATTATTGGCTGCTGACCTATCTACCTAGTGGTAACACATTCAACATTTGATTTTTTGCTAGCCAAGTCTTTGTTCTCTTTTTGACGTTACTTTGATTAATTTCGCAGAAGTGAACATTATGTGAGTTATCAAAATATTTGGATTTCCACCAATTTTCTGGTGAAGTAAATGTATTTAAATATCATTGTGGCAATTAACAGGATGAGAGTAGAACAAATAACATCCAAAAGTTCCAATTCCAAATACAATTCAGTAATGTTCAGGATATTTTAATGTTACTGTTATTTAAGGGAACATGAGGTGCCTTGGGAAAAATCTGTCATGAAAAAGCTGCCATAAAAAAGTTTGACCTTGCATGGAAAGCTGGAGCAGTCAATTCCCTGCCTCTGTTATCTTTTCTTATGTGGAGACAATGCAAATAGTAAAGTTGGCCAATGGCCAGCTAATGAGTATGGCCAGTGGCCATACTCATTAGATATAAGTCAGGTGAACTCAGTAATTTCCGCAGGACTCATCGACCATCTAATTCGTATGAAGGCCTCCCAATTTCCTCTCCTCTGGAAATATCAGGGACGATAAGGAACAAAAATCTGGCTTTCAGCAGCTTGATTTTTTCTGTTGTCGGGGATAAAAGTCAATGCCAGTGATGTCTGCCATCAGCTTTCTTCTTGGGCATGTGTTTAGATTGGTCAATAAGTGAGAGAGGAGATAGCTGTTGACTGAATAAGCCTTTGGCCTACAGCTATCTAACATGTATGGCTATATTAAGTCTAGTGTTGAGCGAACTTGTGTTTTAGGTTCTGCATCCAGGTTCAGGTTATCGAAGAATCCCGTTATTGATTCTGCTACCATGGACCATAATGGAATTTGGAATCCATAACGGGATTCTTCGATAACCCGAACTTTGGACACTGAACTTAAAAAACAAGTTGTCTCAACACTAATTAAGACGTAATAAGGAGAATACAAGAAGGTTACATACACACTCTTTAAATAAATATACCCAACAGCAAGGTATACAATGCTATTACGCATCACACTTGCCATCCTAATAGGGCATCAATAGCAAGATATGCTTAAAACGACCATCAATTACATTTCACCTCATGAATAAGAATGATTTCTAGCAGCAAGTCTGTATTAACAAGTACAATGCTACCACTGGTCCCACTTTATAAAAGAAATTGAGCCTCAATACCAAGAGCAGAAGACTACCACCCGTCCTCTACTGCTTTATGAAAGAGCGCATTTGAACAAGGATGGAATAAGGGAGTAAAAAACTATCACTGGTGGCATTTGCCAGACTGAATCTAAATAATGAAGCTATATTGTGGAGAAGAAGGATACCGCTGCTCACATATTTCCTCATCACCAAAGCAGTATTGAGAATTTAAAAAAAAAATTGTCGCATCTCCATGAATGAGGAATAACATACCACTTTTCTGTCGTATGATTCCCCACTGCTGTACGTTGTAGCCAATGTAGAAGCGCACTCTTCTAGATACCAAGGCTTCTTGCCGCTCTCTGTCGTACTGCTGATTGAGATTGTATAGATACTATTGGTATACCCATCACACGAGCAGTGATCTCGACTTCTGCCACCATTGCCAGATGCCCACACAAAAATTGAACCATAGCCTCTTCTTCCCTACAAAAAGAGAAAGACATGCAGCAGGAATTACAGATAAAACAATTCAGAAAATGCAACATATGTAGGATACAAATATATTAAAGGGGTTATCCCATGAGTAATGTAAAAAATGAAAATCAGGCATCATATAGTACATGGCAATCTCTTTCTAACAAACTTACAACCACCCCTGTGCGTCACATGGATCCAGACAGCTCAATGGGAATATCCTTTCTGCTGCAGCTAAGGGGGCTTGTCCATGCGCTCTATCACAACTCAGGAGGCAGTTGAAGGATGAAACTGAGCATGTGCGGCCATCTCAGTGAGCTGGACATAGAAATTTTTTTTTTTTTTATTGCATGCAATTATAGAAGAATTCAGATCCAGGTGCTGGTTTGAAAACTGTAGAATATTTTTCAAGGGACAACCCCTTTAAGGTCAATATACAGTGTATCACCATTCACAGAGTATCATTTAAATATGGATCTATAAGATGGCATACGCACCAGAGCTTCCGTTCAGTTCTGAATACAATATATATATATATATATATATATATATATATTTGAACTTTTTATGGGCATAGAATTGCATTCATTTATATCATCAGTAGCTGGCAGCAAACAAAAAAGGGTACATCAATGATCTGCAAATTCTTAATGTGTAGCTATTTATCTGAAGACAGCTGTTGAAATCTATTGATGTGCATAAAACAGAAGAGATTATCCAAACAGGATACCAAGTTCTGAAAATGAATGAAAGAGAAAAGCACCAGAAGCAAAATCGGAGGCTTTAATATCTCAGTAGTGCTTAACTCTTTAATAAACTACACCATAATGGAATTCACTACTATTAATACAAGTACAATTCTGTATTCTGGACAGATTCTCTTGGACAGTCATTAGATTTCTGTCATTCTTGGCTATAGATACCACATATTTATATTCATAGGAGTAGATTGTATATTGGTAGTCAAGGTACCTTCAAAAGCAAAAAGGATTACCCAGGCCCTAAAAATTTTCTTTGCCCTCTTTTTCATGGGAAAGGAATCAAAGGCAACCATGATCAGGGGCTGTCCTTTTCCTAGGTACATGCAATGATAATGTTGGGTACTGCCATCAGGGCAGTACTGGCAGAGTCGGACTGGGGTACCTAGGGCCCACCAGTAAAATTTATTTTGGGGGCCCACCGTACGGATACATTGAAGTATAAATAATCAAGTTTCAACAAGTTTTTAATATGAACATAGGCTGGTTGAGGTGCTGTACATTGAATATGTGTATATAGTGCAGTAAGTCTACTGTGTTATGTGCCACTTGTGCAGGGGGTGGGAGACTAGGGGCCCACCTTGCTCAGGGGCCCACTGGGGGATTCCCCTGTACCCCTGTGGGCCAGTCCGAGCCTGAGTACTGGCACTGCATAAGGTTTGAGAAGGGACCGTCCCCCAGCACACAGACTTTTACTAAAGAAAGAAATTTATAGGCCTCACAACTTCAGGCCTTCTTTATGGTAGGTAAAAGGCTTACCATTACACTATAGACCTGCCATGTTAGAAAGATGTGATTGTATGTGCTTAAAGGGGTTTTCCAAGAGTTTACTATTGATGACCTATCAGTATCTGATCGGTGGAGGTCCAACACCCAGGACCCAGCCAAACAGCTGTTTGAGAAGGCACCAGCACTTGCAGTAGCACCACAGCCTTCTCTCAATTTTCCCTAGGCCATGTAATGTCACGTTTATAGGTCTCATGGCCTAGACCCAGCCCAGCCCCATTGAAGTGAGAGGGGCTGAGCTGCGGCACCAAGCACAGCCGCTATACAATGTATGATGCTGTGCTCGGTAAGCAGGGAGAAGGCCGCAGCCGATTAGATACTGATGACCTATCCCAGTGATGGGCAAAGTGCGGCTCTCCAGCTGTTGCAGAACTACAACTCCCAGCATGCAAAGACTGTCTACAGCTTTCAGCCTACAGCAGGCCATGGTGGGAGTTGTAGTTTTGCAACAGCTGGAGAGCCACACTTTGCCCATCACTGACCTATCCAGAGCATAGGCCGTTGTCAGTTGTGAAGTATCAGAAAACTATTTTAAAGAGTTGTTTTCTTCACAGGCATAATATTAAATAAATAGTATATTACTGAAATGGGTATACATATGTGCCATTTTTACTCACCGATCCCCATAAATAATGTGTTCACTATATTGTATTGGTTATTATGATTAAAAGGGATACCAAATACTCTTTTATATTTAATAGTATGTCTTTAGTAACATTATTTCTGATAAAATAAAACATTTAAAAAAAATTTTTTTTAATTTTTAGCTATAACTTTTAATAAAGAACTTATTTCACAGTTATATACCAGGAATTGACCAGACTTTCAGTATAGGAGAAAGAAACCTTACCCGCTAGTGTATAGAATGACTCCTCTGCCTAATACTGTAAGAGCAGTGAGACTATGGTACTCTCTGCCTGAGGAGGTGGTGATGGTGATTTCACTAAAATAGTTCAAGAGGGGCCTGGATGTATTTCTGGAGTGTAATAATATTACAGACTAGAGAGGGGTCGTTGATCCAGGGAGTTATTTTTTCCCCTAAAGTGAGCAAAATTGGCTTCTACCTCACAGGGTTTTTTTGTTGCCTTCCTCTGGATCAACTTGCAGGATAATAGTCCGAACTGGATGGACAGATGTCTTTTTTCAACCTTACAGAATAAGTTCTATTAATATACAGAAGGTCTGGGGTTTGATTCCCAGTAAACTCGTTTATTAAAAGTTATGGCAGAATAATGGAACGTTCCTTTTTCCTGCTTTTCTTTTAAGATAAAAGTTAGAATTTTTTTTAATGTTACAAAAAAATAAATAAAACATTTACAATAAATTCCTTTTTGTAACATACTATTAAATATCACAAAACAGCAGTATTTGGTGTCCCTGTAAAGATAACCCATACAACAGTCAACACTACGGTGATCAGTAAGCACCTCATTTAACACATAAGAAAAGTTGGTAGAAATTACAATCTTACTGAAGTGTGTGACATAATGGCCTGATGCAAAATTAAGTTATGGTTGTTATGGCTATAAATGTGAGAAAGGTCGGGGGGGGGGGAAGGGAATCACACTGTTTATCTGTGTAGGAGCCCTGTAATTCCTGAGGGCAGCCCAGCTAAGGCAAACATTACAATCTAGTTAAAATGGTTAAAAATGTTTTGTTTGGCTCCCGCAAAAACCTCTAACAAAAATGTAAAGGCTGTCATCAAAGCCTCTTTGGAATCTATTCTCCACAAGTCAGTCTTCAACTACGTATTCTTTTCTTGTGAGCAGGAGCGCACCGCTAATGAGGTGATGTGAGGCGATTGCCTCAGGCTGCACCACCTAAAAAAAAATGGGGGCAGCAACAAATGGAGTTCTAGAGAACTGTATGCTGCTTTCAGCCATTGCCTGGCTTTTTGGGGGCCACAATAGGCAAGTAAAATACAGATAGGCTCTATAAAGAAATAAATGAATAAATCAATATGTCTACTAAAGTTTTACAGACTAGAGCAGCGCTAATTAGTCCATTAGTGCCAGTGACATCAGCGGGAACACTGCTAGGCCTCCGCCTAGCATTCCCATAGTGACACCTAGTACGTCACCAGATTCCCAGAAAAAGGGCTTTCCCTATGCAATTCAGCGCAGAGCAAGGGAAAGCATCCCCTCCATTCAGAGGGGCTGCCTAGGTGAAGAAGGGGATATGTCCAGGATCAGCTGTTTACCCTGGACAATCCCTTTAATTTACAAAAAAAAGGCTCCTCCTCCATAAAATAAGGCAATTTGTAAATTCTATTTTATTGTTTAATCCCTTCTCAGTCATTTTTTTTTCTATCCTCACCTTCAAAAAGCAAGTTGTGCTTTTTAATGGCACCATTTTGGGGTACAAATAATATTGGGACACTTTTAAGCAATTTAAAAGGGGTAAAAAAATAAATAAAAAAGCTTTTTTTGTGTCATTCACTCTATGATAAAAATTACATGTTAACTTTATTCTGCTGGTCGTTATGATTCTAGTGATGCAAAAAATTTAATTTGTTATGTTTTCTTATTACGCTTTTTTCACAATTTGCTTAGCATCCCCATATTCTGACACCTATAGCTTTATATGTTACAATAATGTATGCTGTTAGGGCTTATATTTTGCAGGTTGAGCTGTAGTTTGATTGATACCATAGTGTTTGTACAACTATGGTCACTTCTTATTACATTTTTTTGTTGGGAGGTAGCTTGACCAAGTGTGGCCTTATAATAGGCTTCGTTCCTTCTCTTATGTTCTCAAGTAGGCCAAACTAGGGCTGCAGAAGAGAAGAGTATTTTGTGCACAGGGTCCCCGTCCATCAGTGTCTTTGGTCTTGCCTTGCTGATCTGACTAACCAGTGACCCCCTACTGCCTTCAATCTCCAGTCCAGGTCTCTGGGGGGTACATTTCTGCCTGTTGGTGCAGTTCATCTATGTCTTTACCCTGCTTTTTAGCCCTATTCAGGGTGAACCCATAGTAAAGTGTTTAAATCCCTTCAGGACCTCTGTCAGATATGTCCGGGATTAAAGAACATTGGTATTGGCCATACCCCAAAATGCCCAAACTATTATGAAGGGCTTTGCTACTACTGGGGGTGCTCTTGGGGAGCATTAGTGTACTGTTACTATTGAGAGCGTTCTAGGAGCACTGTGGGATGACTGTATGGAAGTATAATTTCTGCATAGTAATTGGGTGCATTGGACACACAGCAGACGCATTATTGGGGATAGCAGCAGGATTACATTGTTGGGGTACCAGGAAGAGGATGATGATAGAAAAGGGAGGAATCTAAGATGTCTGTTTGTCAAACTCTGCAGAGATGAGAGATGGCTGAAAGAAATCATCATGGTGGTCTGGTCCGAATGATGGGGAAAGAGAATGTCTACATTAGAGGAGATGTCCCTGGATGTAAGAGGTATGTGGCGCCATTTTAATTTTTGCCTTAGGCAGCAGAAAGGCTAGGTGCACCCCTGCTTATGAGAAGCAGTGGCTTCATTAGATTAATAAGTAAATGGTTGCATGTAAGAGACTTTAATATATATGCGGATTGGAATGAAAAGATAATGAGGGCAGTTTTGTGCTACAACTCTTTTTTGGAAGACAACTTTTTTACTGCATTTTTTCTTTTGGGAGCAGAAAACACTTTGGACAGATGTTACATGTTGGCCAATGGAAGTTATAAAACACCTAACAAACACAGCTTTTTTGTGGTGGTATTTTAAGACTGTTTTGTAGTGTTTTTTTTTTTCTTCTTTTGCATGTTTGTTTTTATCGCAGCATGCTCTGGATGTTGTATTTTTTCGGATGTTTTTCCATAGACTTCTTAACAAATATTTGAGGTCATTTTTTGCGCAGGTCTGTTTCCCCTTTGCGCTGGCTTTGCGGACGTTAGATGCACTTAATTAATGATGAGGCGTGTCTCACTGTAAATTAGGCGCACCTTCAGCAGTCTGTGCGCTTTGCGGAAAAACTAGACCAGCCCCTGGCTGAAGTTGTTTTTCAACATCATTTATGCCTGTTCCAGGCATAAATGATGCTAAGTTTGTTGGGACCAAAGTCCCAGCTTGGCCCCCAGAACGCCCCTGCCACGCCGTCGACACACCTAAATGTTGAATACGGCTCATAAATGTCTATGCAACAAAATATGGTCATACAGACATTCAAAAAGTCGCAAAAAGAGGGTTGTGCGACATTTTTATGCCCAAAACTGGTATGTTTGTAAATGGCTACCACTGTGCTATTTGCCTAATAGGAGGAATAGACCGGACACAGTTATAAGTCTGGTGTATTCAGCAGGTGAGCACTTCCTCCGCCTCCCCCTCCTCAGTGTGATTGATGAACTATGCTGTTAATCACTGATCAGGGTAGGTAGTGGAAAGAGGGAGGAAGAGTGCTCTCCTAATGAATACAATAGACTCAAACTTTGGGAGGGATTTATCTTATCCATACACCAGCTTTCTGGTGTAAAAAAGTTGCAAACCATGGGTTTGCAACTTTTTAAACGCCATTGCAAATAAATTTGGTAGCTATAGACCACTTATGCTGCCCTCAACATTTTTTAAAAAGGGAATGTGGTGAGGGCAAGGTGTGGTTGAGTCCATCGGAATAAGTAACTAAAATCTATGCCAGTTATCTGCTGGCCTAGATTTCAAACAGGCGCAGAGAATGCTGGGGGAGGTACTGAAGTTATTACAATGTTTGTCCAACAAAGGACAACAACTGCATGGCCCTTGTCGTAAATTAAATGCATCCTCTGATGGCACAGTGATTATAAAGACCTGCACACACAGAACTTGATATATCTCCCCCTTGTGATTGCTCCTATCAACCAAAAGGCACAATATTTTCAGTGCAGTTTTGGGTGATAGAAGAGTAAGGCTGGGTACACATCACCGTTTAGTTTTCTGTTCTTCTGATCCGTCAGAAAAACTGAAAAATAAAGTAAAAAATGGATACTGTAATTTATTAATCTGTTATGCGCATTTTACATCCTTTTTAGCCACTTGTGTCTGAAATCCGTTATTTTAGACAGAAACAAAGACCTACACAAAGTATTTTTTTTTCACTCTAAAATAATAGATGTCAGGCAGAAATGGCTACAACACATGCAAAATGTGCATAACTGAGAATAAATGATGCTTAAAATACCGGGTCTGTTTTTTTTATTTACTTTTCTGTTCTTCGGATGGATCAGAAGAGTGGAAAACTAAACAGTGCTGCTAAATCGGCCTTAATCTGTCCCCATACTTAGCAGAGTCTGCTAACAAATCTGTTAACGGGAACCTGTTACTTTGAACAGGGTGTTGCTATAACTTGGTGCCTGTAGCTTACATTGCATTTCCATGGTAACAGGTTCCGTTTAAATATTTTTTAAAGTTTCTTGATGTTCAATGCACTAAGAACAGAGTTACACAAGAGATACACGATTTGATGTACTAGTTATTTTCAGACATGATTTTTGTATTAATTTATTGTGTTGTCTACAAAAGGGGCATCAAAACTGCCCGTATGAGTGTAGTTTTAAGGATCAATGCAACAGATCAAATATTTCAGTGACAGCACTGTACAAGGTCCTCTTCACCACCCATGAGCAAATAACACTACTAATAAATTCAAACGGATGGATAAAGGCTTGGGATATGCTAGAAGTGACAGCAATGGTTGTACATTCCCTTTTAGTACTGGGGAAGGAAGAATCGATAACACTAATGGACCGGTACTATTTTACTGCACGACACTGCTCCTTGGGACAGAGGAGAACATGTTTAAGTGAATCATTTTGCAATTCTGCAGCCATTAGAAGGTCATCTGGCGAATCAATGGCAGGTTTGAAATCTGCTTTTGGTAAAGTGAAAGGGATCATAGTAAAATGTATTCTTTCATAGTATCCTATGGACTTGCAAATCACTGGCTCTGCCAATCACGCAAAACACTCTACCTCTGGTCTTTAGCATACAATTACTTCGTTGTAGTACTGACACAAAATGTGGGGTTTGACTTGGCATATGGTTAAACTCACTTGATAACTTACCAAATATTATTCATTTATTCAACAACACGTTGTATTTCACAAGATAAATGACTATGGAGGGTGTAAGCAATGCTGGCTCAAATACAAAGCATATGGCACATCAGGTCTTGGAATTATTCAAAAAATCTAAGCAGTAAGAGTCTTTGTTCTTTATGCTAGAAGAAATGTTTTGTCCATGTACTGATCTTTCTGGGAAATTCCTTGTTAAAGCCATTCAAAAATCCATCTATTGGAATGCCAGACTGAGACCGTGGCGTGTGTTTGGAGAGCACACTACTGACCCAGGTGCACGTCCCATGTGGCGGTATAAATATTTACACAGGGTTATAGTGGTTAATCAAGGTAGTGTTTGTCTTACTATTATTCACACAATACTGGCTGATCAAAGGCACTGAACATGATTTATTGTGGTCGTAAGCACTGGATTTTTGGGCAAGTTTGCCTTATTTTCCTATGACATTGAAAGATTTAGGTGTCAATAGGTCGTTAAACAAAACTTAAATTATTAAATAAAATGCACAATGCAATGTGCTCTATAGTCAAATCATTCTTATTTTGAGATGAAAAACATCCAAATGGACACATAATGCAGAAAATGCATATTTGAGCCACTCCTGCCCCCCAAAAAAAAAAACAAACCCAAATAATGTACCAACTAACACCAATTTTAAAAAATATTGGGATGGTGTGTGAAATGTAAAAAAAAGCATAATTCAATTATTTAAATCTCATAGACCCATATTTTATTCACAGTAGATTACAGAACACACATCAGATGCTGAAAGCAAGACATTTTACCATTTCATGAAAAAAAGGAAATCATTTAGAACTTCATGGCAGCAACGCATCTCAGAAAAGTTGGGACAGGGCAACAAAAGGCTGGAAAAATAAATGGTACTTATAAAAATCAGCTGAAGGAGCAACTTATATGACTGGATATAAATAGAGCCATGTTAGAGAAGCAGACAGCAAAGATGGACAGAGGTTCATCAATATATGAAAAACTACGCCTAAATATTGAAATCGTCCTCAGCATACAATTGCAAAGACTTATTGTTGTCAGAACTTGGGCCCATCGGAGGATCCTCTGGTACTCTGGTGGGCCAGTCCAACCCTGCTGGAAATCACTGCATGGACATTTGCTGAAATCGTGCCAAAAAAACTGCTGTGCTTGCTTTGCATCACATTTACTGCTTTACACTGTTTGCTAAGCATTTTACGCCTCATCCGACAATAGAGTATGGGTTCAAAGGAGAGGGGCATGGCCTCACTGGAAAAGGGTGCATGGCCTAAATGTGCCAAAATTTGGGCGTATTTTTAAAGAGAAACTATGCCAGCTTAAAGGTTGGGCAAAATTAGAGTAGACAGGTTTATCGGGGCATGGACACTTTTTTTGGTGCATGGACAAAGTTTTTGGCACACAGACATATTTTAGGCGCACAGACAAAATTCCAGTGCATGGACAATTTTATGGCACACAAACGGAATTCTAGCATACATTCAGCTCAGATATTCCAAATTTACAAAGGTCCGTGTGCCAGAATTGTAAAATTGTCTAATATTAAGACTGTAATTTGTATTCTTACAGCGCAAAGTACAACAGTCTTAGTAAATCTGCCCCACTCTCTATGAACACAGTTTGCCGTGGAATCCACCAATGCAAGTTAAAGCTGTACCATGCAAGCAGGGCCGGGCCGACACAGAGGCTGGGGAGGCTCCAGCCTCAGGGCGCTCCAGCGTCAGGGCGCAGGCCAGCTCCCCAGCCTCTGGGCGGCAGGGAGGTCACACTGTTTCACAGGCTTCACTGTTCCCAGCGTAGGCAGAGCGTACAGGGCGGGAGCAGGCTGGGAGCGCGGCAGCCGCAGAGTTGACGTCAGCACGTCACACTGTGTGCCTGCCCGCGCGAGCGCCTGCTGCTACTTCTAATGAGCCTCCGTGCCTAGTCCCCAGCTTCGGTGGAGGACTGAGCCTGCTGCGCCTGCACCACAGCACCAGCCAGAGGCACTCCTAAGAAGAATGCCTGGCCCTGCCCTGGCCCCAGCAAGTATGTACCGTACCCCACCTAGCCTCATGGCCTGCCTGCTACCCCAGCCCCTCCTCAGTTATAACCCTTAATGTACCCTGATACCCCTCAGTTATATAATATAACCGAGGGGTATCATTGTACATTATACAGGGGTAACATAACTGAGGAGGGCTATCAGACATTATACGGGGTAATATAGCTTACATTACCCCTGTATAATGTCCCCTGATACCCCTCAGTTATATTACCTATAATGTCTCCTGATACCCCTCAGTTATATAATATAACTGAGGGGTATCAGGGTACAATATAACTTATGTTACCCATGTATAATGACTGATAGGCCTCCTGAGTTATATTATCCCTGTATAATTATGTACCCTGATATCCCTTAGTTATATTACTCGCTGGGGTAATATAACTAAGGGGTATCAGGATACATTATTATACAGGGGTAATGTAACTCAGGAGGATATTACACACTATATAGGGGTAATATAGCTTACATTACCCCAGTATAATGTCCCCTGATAGCTGTCCTCCATTATATTACCCCAGTATAATGTCCCCTGATAGCTGTCCTCCATTATATTGCCCCGTATAATAATGTACTCTGATACCCTCAGTTATATTACCCCCTGTATAATGTCCCCTGATAGCCCTCCTCAGTTATAATACCCCTGTATAACTGATACCCTTCAGTTATATAATATAACTGAGGGGTATCTGGGTAAATTATACAGGACGGGGTAATATAACTATGGGGTATCAGGGTACATTATTATACAGGGGTAATTTAACTGAGAAGGGCTATCAGGGGACATTATACAGGGGTGATATAAGTTATATGATCCCTGTATAATGTCCCCTGATAGCCCTTCTCAGTTATATTACCTCCTGTTACCTCTTGTACAGTGTCCGAAGAGGAAGAACCAAAAACCATACTGCCCAGGGACGGCATGTTCTTAGACCTAGCCCCCAGCCAAAGTGTTGAAGTGTCGTCTGAGATCTCCAAGGTCCAAGCCAAGTAATTGTAAGTTTTTATGTGGAGTATGTTTATGGTATACACACATAGCATGCACTGTCACACAATATACAGTATATCTCTACACTTTGTAGGGGTTATACTGTATATTGTACTGCATGGCGCAGGGGTTATATTGTCCGGCATGGTGTGACCTCTATACATTTAATGTACAGTATACATTATAATCCTTGCACTATGCCGTACAATATACAGTATAATCCATACACCATGCCGTATAATATACGATATAGTTCATACACCATGCTGGACAGCATATTTTATAATCCTGTACATCCTGCATATACTGTACAGCATGGTGTATGAATAAAAGAAATAAATGAATAAAAAGGTATCTCTGCATATACTCTCGGGGGGGGGGGGGCGCACTTGGGCAGCTCAGCCTCTGTTGGTGGAGGGCCTTGTCCCAGCCCTGCATGCAAGAAGAAGTCGTATGTCAACAACAAGATCCAAGAATGCTGCAATATTTTCTAGGCTAAAGCTCATTTAAAATGGACTGAGGCAAAATGGAAAACTATTCTGTGGGCAGATGAATCAAAATGTGAAATGTATTTTGGAAACCATGGATGCTGTGAGCTGTGGACTCAAGAGGAGAGGAACCACCCAGCTTCTTATCAGCGCACAGTTCAACAGCCTACATCTCTGATGATATGGGGTTGCATTACTGCCTATTATGGCATGGGCAGCTTGCAGATCTGGAAAGACACTATCAATGCTGAACAGTATATAGAGGTTCTAAAACAATATATGGTCCCATTGAGATGTCTCTTTCAGGGAAGGCCTTGAATACTTCAGCAAGACAATGCTAAACCACATACTGCATCTATCACAACAGCATGGTTTTGCAGAAGAAGAGTCTGGGTGCTGAACTGGTCTGCCTGCAGGCACATCATGAAACCAAAACATCTTTCAAAGAAGACCCAGGAGTGTTTAGCAGCTAGAATCCTACATCAGACAAGAATGGGACAAAACTACTCTCCTAAAACAGCAATTAGTCTCCTCACTTCCCAGATGTCCACAGACTAATGTTAATAAAAGAGGAGATGCTACACAAGGGTAGACATGGCCCTGTCTCAAATTTGTTGAGATATGTTGCTGTCAGTTTCTAAATGAGTTACTTTTTTCTTGAAATGGTGAAATATCTTACATTGAGCATCTGACATGTACTACTGTGAAGAAAATATGGGCCTATGAGATTTTTAAATCATTGCCTTCTGTTTTTAGTTACATTTTTATACATTTTACACAGTGTGTCAACTTTTTGGGAATTGGGGTTGTAGAAAAAAAGAGAGCAAAAGACTACATGCCATGGCGGCTGTTTTTGCTGTTGTACTGTGCCTGTGGGGGGGGGAATGGAGGAGGCCCAGGGCAAGAGGAGTTATCTCCACCCAACTGTGAATGCTGTGTTGCAGCAGCTTAGATTTTAACAAATGTATGTTTGGGGGAGGGGAACAAAAGAATGGTGCTCTGTACTAAAGACAGAAAACACTGTAGCCATATCACAAATTAATGCCATATCATTTGTTATGTTAAAAGTACTGATGATGTTTTTCTTTTGGTTGTTCAAACCATTGTTGATTGACCTTAAAAGGGACCTGTCAAGTGGAAAATGTTCTAGATGTTTTAAAAGAAAATAAGTAGAGCAGACTGAGGTATATGGTTATGGGAAAAGATTAAGTAGAAATAGTAATTTATTCATTTAAACTTGTGCCAATTTGATGCATAAGGAGTACCATGGGCAGGCCTATCTCTGTAAACACAAGTGTCGATATTGGGTCAGTTCGCTGGACTCCTAAGCCCCAAATGAGCAGATGTTTAAATAAATTACCAGTTGTAATAAATATTTTCCAACAACCAGTCTACTCCACTGTCTTTGCAATCAATTGATAGATTGGATCTAGTTATTCTAACCCTTGTGATTCACTAATATCACTGGCAGAAGTTCTGTTCCCTTGCTCACAATTTGCATCAAATCTTCCATAATGATAGTTGCTCATTGCAGCAACGCAACCCTTCACTCTCAGAGAGGGTACCCTACTGTTTTAAGTGCTGTGTGATCAGTAAATGTTAGCAGTACTGCCAAAACAGTACAGGATGAAAAATACATTTTTCACGCCAGTGTCTGTATAACTTGTGACTGAATTTGTTACATGGTGAATATGACAGGTCACATTGTCAATTTTAGTTAACTGGCACAGAAATTAATGAAAATAACTATATCTATGCATGCACCTTTAATGATGCATGGATAACATTTGCAAAAACACAATGCATTTTTATATTGGCTCATTCAGTCAATGCCAAGACAGTTTATAGGGAAAGAAAAGGTTTTTGTGTTGAAGACAAATATAAAATTCATGTGTTCAAAAAAAGATGAATGAATCAGCAAGGACTGAATTTTAAGCAGCCCAGAAAAGTGCTAAAACAGATAATACGTTGTCAGTAAAAATGTGTGTCCACTGGTAACATAACAAGTCATTTTAGGACAAGTGAACCCGTATTCATCCATTCCTAAGAAGTGATTTCAGGTCTTTATGGACTAATATAACTTCTTGGAAGGAATACTTTGTTTGGCTCATTGTAAATGACTACTATGGATCATGCAGTTGGCATGTTCATAGTACGACACCCATAGCAGTGTATGGATCCCTACTATATCCTCTGACTTCATACACTGGATTTCCCCAATAAATTCAGTATCTATTGGACAGAAAATAAATGAGAGCATGCTCCATTTGATTCCATATTACAGAGATAGCCTCCCGTAGGGCACACAATGTGCTCCTTATTTTGCTGCTATATTCAGGGAGCCTTACATTAATGCCTGTAATTAAATAATGCTGCTGTTGGAAATAAATATGGAATTATAATGAGGTCTAGTAATATGGAGGAGTAAAATATCGTAGTGTAATTATTCTGGTACAAGCAGGTAACAGTGATATACACATCTAAACTGGCTGAATCCTCATACACAAATTTCCAAAGATAAGAGAATAATTGATTTTTTTATTATTCTTCAAGGTATTATGTGCAGACTTTGGCTTGGGCAGACGAAATGCCAGCAAATGGCAAAAACAATAAAGAAAATTGCAAGACTTCAGATTTTTAATAACACTGCAAAGGAAAATACCTGGCATCACCAATGAAGAACGGGTTACCACTGTGATATTGTGAGTCACATTATTGAAATTGAGAAACACAGCTTTGCATGTGCCAACCGTTATTGTTACTGCAAAACCAGGCTACTACAATGATAATGACTCTATCACTTGTCTACAAACACTAAGACTCTGTTTCCTTCTGACTACATCTGTGGTACAACAATGACATTTGGCGAGGTTTGAAAAGGTTCTCCACTAGTGTTGATCGCAAATATTCTAATCGCAAATTTTTATCACGAATATCGGCACTTCGAGAATTCGCGAAGATGTAGAATACAGTGCTATATATTCATAATCGCGAATATTCTAGTTTTTTTTTCCATCAGTACTACTGCTTCTTGCTTGTGGGCCAATAAGAAGGCTGCAATGTCTTTGTCAGAGCTTAGCAACATCCCTAGCAACCAATAGGAAAGTTGCCCACCCCTTACTATATAAGGAACCTCCCCAGCAGCCATTTTCTGCTATTTTTTGCAGTTCTGAGAGAGATAGCAGTGACATTGCTGTGCTCTGCGCTTTCATCTGAATCCCTATTCAATTACATTAGATAACTAGTTAGCTCATATATATAATACAGATAGACAGTGGGAGTTAGTCAGTGTAGGTTAGAAAGTGATATAGAGTAGCTGATAGGTTCCAGTGCAGGGTGTTGGGTAGTGTCATAGGAATTACTGTGCTGGGATAGGCATTAGTGTCTCTGTTGGACACAGTGCTGTGATGTCACAACAATACTTAGTGCACCAATCAGTAATATCCAATCAGACCTTATAAAATGTGAAGTTGCACGTATTGCGCAAAAAATGTGCATCATTAGTGCCGATTTGTACAATCGCGAAAATAATGATGAGATCACAAATTTTATTATTCGCAAATTTATTGCGAATATTATGCGAAACATTTGTGAGATATCGTGAAAATGGATATTGTCTATGCCGCTCATCACTATTCTCCATGTCAATTAAGATTTGCGAATACAGTGAGACCGCTAAAAAACACCACCTCTTTTAGAAGGCCTCCCCCAACTATACCTGCAATTGATTTTCAGTTTCTCTAGTTTATGTCCTTATTGGACTCTTCTTTGAAAAGACCATCCCTCTTGAAGACCATTTTTTACGGCAATGATAGGTGGTCGTCTAAAAGCAGCCTCAGGGTTTGTAGTTAACACTGTGGTGGCAAATAAAGGAGTCTCTTAAAGGGGTGCTCTAGGTACAGCAAATTACTAAATACTTAATTAAATCTGAAAGAACCAAAGCACATATGTGTCCAAAACATGACCAGGATACATTTTTGTCCTGTCAAAATAAACTATGAAGGTTCCCATTGATTTACAACAAGCAGAGATCTCAAAAAGTGAGATGAATTAAAAGGGGTTTCCTGGAAATAACTAACTTTTGTGGGAACCTTTCAACAAAAAAAATGCAATGCAATCTGCAGGCAGCATGTCCTAAAGAAGGGGTAGATAAGCAGATTGATATATAGTTTTGGGGAAGAGATTTAGTAAAACTTGTAATTAATACATTTATATCTCTGTTTTTTCTGAGCTCAGTTTTCCATGAAGACAGTGTTATCGGTGATTGATATCATTCCGTGTGTCAGTCACTGACAGTGCACAAAGGAGGTGTTATCAGTGAGTGACAGCATTCTCCGTGTAAGTGTGTGTAAAGAGATAACTTCTAGCCACAGGTATTTGTACACAGGGGAGATGATATGAGTGATTGATAGCATTCTCTGTGTAAGTGTGTATACATAGATAGCAGTCAGTCACTGATAGTTGTACACAGGGGAGGTGATATCATTGATTGATAGCATTCTCTGTGTAAGTGTGTATACATAGATAGCTGTCAGTCATTGATACTTGTACACAGGGAGGTGTTATCAGTGATTGATAGCATTCTCTGTGTAAGTGTATACATAGATTGCTGTCAGTCACTGATAGCTGTAACTGGGGTGGGTGATATCAGTGATTGGTAGCATTCTCTGTGTAAGTGTGTATACATAGATAGCTGTCAGTCACTGATAGCTGTACACGGGGAGGTGATATCAGTGATTGGTAGCATTCTTTGTGTAAGTGTGTATAGATAGCTGTCAGTCACTGATAGCTGTAAATGGGGTAGGTGATATTAGTGATTGGTAGCATTCTCTGTGTAAATGAGTAATCATAGATTGCTGTCAATCACTGATAGTTGTACACTGGGAAGGTGTTAGTAATGATTAATAGCATTCTCTGTGTAAGTGTGTATACATAGACAGCTGTCACTGATAATTGTACATGGGGAGTCAGTCACTGATAGTTGTACACTGGGAAGGTGTTATCACTGATTGATAGCATTCTTTGTGTAAGTGTGTATACAGGGATAACTGTCAGTGACTGATAGTTGTACACAGGGGAGGTGTTATCAGTGATTAATAGCATTCTCTGTGTAAGTGTGTATACATAAATAGCAGTCAGTCACTGATAGTTGTACACAGGGGAGGTGATATCAGTGATTGATAGCATTCTCCGTGTAAGTGTGTATACACTTTGGTCATTCCAAAATGCAACATCTTCCAAGTGCAACATTCTAAGTGCTGAGACCGAATTATACCAGAATTTAATATTATGGATATGGAATCCACCTTGTCATCACTGCCTACTGCCTACTGACCATCACCCAATTCTCTCCTCTCCAGGTATGTCTACTCTGAAGCTAACTGCTACATCCAGCTTTCCCAGAGTCTGATATCGTCCACACCCCTCCTGTTTCCTTCACATTGCTTGGTATGTCTACTCTGAAGCATTAATGTCTCTTTCCCTGCTGGATTTATTGAGTATTTGTTTACATTGACTATTTCTGTATCTGGTCCTCCCTTGATTAGGCCATAAGTAGCCCCCTCCCTCTTGTTCACACCTGATTGAACACTGAGTGGTATAAATCTAAGTTGTTAGGTCATTCCAGACCTTGGTCATTCCAAAATGCAACATCTTCCAAGTGCAACATTCTAAGTGCTGAGACCGAATTATACCAGAATTGAACCAGAAGGGACCCAAAGGTAACTACAAAAAGTTAATGTAAACAATGTTTCACTTTTTCATCTTACTCTTCCCACTTTTCCTAAACCTCCTAAAATACCCCCACATCCATCCTCCCAGCAAGGAACTATTCATATCTCCCTCCATCTTACCTTCTCATCTGACTGATTGCACAAACTTATTTGGCAATGTAAAACACTTCCTTCCCAAGCACACACATATACCTCCTGCCCTTTCTTTTTCTCACCTACTGACACTTTCTCTGCTTCTCCTTATTGCTGGTGATATCTCACCAAATCCAGGCCCCCTCAGCAAATTCCCACTATCACCTCTACCTCCTACTACAAATCTCATTCCACAAATTTCTGCAACCCCTTAAACCTAATAACCATTCCTCTGACCCCTGCTCCTTTGGCTCCTCTTTCTGGAGCATTATGGAACGCTCGCTCTGTCTGTAACAAACTCTCCTACATTCATGATCTCTTTATCTCTCAAAAACTTTCCTTTCTGGGTCTCACAGAAACATGGCTGACACCCTCCGACACCTCCTCCCCTGCTGCACTCTCGTACAGTGGATTTCATTTCACTCACACCCCCGCCCTGGCAGCAAACATGGTGGAGGAGTTGGTCTGCTCCTATCAGATACCTGCTCCTACAGCCCAACTCCACTGCCGCCCTCCATTGCACCCACTTCATTTGAAGTACACTCTGTTCGCATCTACTCTCCCTCCAACTTCCAAGTAGCTGTTATTTACCGCCCCCAGGCCCAGCCACCATCTTTCTTGACCACTTTAACACCTGGCTCCTACACTTTCTTTCTGCTGACATCCCCACTATCATCATGGGTGACTTCAACATCCCCATTGAAACCTGCCACTCAGCCGCCTCTAAACTCCTATCGCTCTCTTCCTCCTTCGGCCTCTCACAGTGGTCTTCCGCTCCTACACACAGAGATGGTCACACTCTGGATCTTATCTTTACCCGCCTCTGCTCCCTATCTAACCTTTCTAATTCGCCTCTCCCCTATCCGACCACAACCTACTCACCTTCTCTTCACTGGTCTCTTCTGCTGCTCCCTCGGTCCACACACTAACACACCCCGCAGGAACCTGAAACATCTCGACTTTCGCTTGCTCTCCGACTCTCTTCTGCCGCTCTCTTCAATTTTTCCCTCCAAGACCCAGATACTGCCACCACCCTATATAACACCACAATAAGTGCAACTCTGGACACTATTGCCCCACTTACACACAACAAAACCAGAAAAATTAACAGACAACCCTGGCATACCGACCTGACCAAAAATCTCAGACAAGCTTCCAGGGCTGCAGAGCGGCGATGGAAGAAATCCCATTCTAAAGATGAATTCACCGCATACAAGCAATCCCTCCTCATTTTCAAATCCTCACTTGCTGATGCAAAACAGGCCTACTTCTCATCTCTCATATCTTCCCTATCCCACAACCCAAAACAACTTTTTAACACCTTTAATTCTCTTCTCCGTCCACCAGCGCCCCACCCTCTCCTCTCATCTCAGCTGAGGATTTCGCCACATTCTTCAAACAAAAGATAGTCAACATCAGAGAAAGCTTCAACACACAGTCTCCACAGACCCTCCACACAGCTGCTCCGTCCTCTTCACCCAAAACCAGCTTCTCCGCTATTACAGAAGAAAAACTCTCCACTCTACTCTCCAAATCCCATCTCACCACCTGTGCACTTGACCCAATCCCATCCCACCTCATTCCTAACCTCACCACAGTGTTTATCCCAGCCCTAACTCATCTCTTCAACCTATCACTAACCTCTGGTCTCTTCCCCTCTGCTTTTAAACAAGCTACCATTACACCCATCCTCAAAAAGCCATCACTTGACCCATCTTCTTTGTCCAGTTATCGCCCCATATCACTTCTTCCATATGCCTCAAAGCTACTTGAGCAACATGTCCATTCTGAACTGTCCTCTCACCTCTCCTCCTGCTCCCTCTTTGACCGGCTACAATCTGGCTTCCGACCCCACCACTCAACCGAGACTGCCCTCACCAAAGTCACCAATGACCTACTACTTGCCAAAACCAAAAACATTACTCTGTCCTCCTTCTACTTGACTTGTCCTCTGCCTTTGACACTGTCGACCACTCCCTTCTGTTACAAACTCTCTCATCTCTTGGCATCACTGACCTGGCCCTCTCTTGGATCACATCATACCTCACAGACCGGACATTTAGCGTCTCCCACTCTCACGCCACCTCCTCGCCTCACTCCCTCTCTGTTGGTGTCCCGCAAGGCTCCGTCCTAGGACCCCTGCTCTTCTCTATCTACACCTTCGGCCTGGGACAGCTTATAGAGTCCCATGGTTTCCAGTATCACTTTTATGCTGACGACACACAAATCTACCTCTCTGGTCCAGACATCACAACCTTACTATCCAGAATCCCACAATGCCTATCTCGCATATCCTCCTTCTTCTCCTCTCGCTTTCTAAAACTTAATATGGATAAAACAGAATTTATCATCTTTCCCCCATCTTGCTCACTCCCCCAACAGACCTATCTATCACAATCAATGACTGCACACTCTCCCGGTCAACCAAGTCCGCTGCCTTGGAGTGACCTTGGATTCTGCCCTCTCCTTCCGACCACACATCCAAGCCCTTTCCACCACCTGCCGTTTCCAACTCAAAAACATCTCCCGCATCCGCCCTTTCCTCAACTTTGAATCGGCAAAAATGCTTATACATTCCCTCATCATCTCCCGCCTAGACTACTGCAACATTCTCCTCTGTGGCCTTCCATCTAGCTCTCTCGCACCCCTACAATCTATCCTCAACTCTGCTGCCCGACTAATCCATCTCTCCCCCGTTACTCCTCTGCATCTCCCCTCTGCCAGTCCCTGCACTGGCTCCCCATTGCCTAGCGAATTCAGTTTAAAATACTAACCCACACATACAAGGCCGTCCACAATCGGTCCCCTCCCTACATCTCTGAGCTACTTCCCGATACATCCCCACACGCAATCTTCGATCCTCACAGGACCTCCTTCTCTCCTCTCCTCTTATCACCTCTTCCCACACTCGCCTCCAGGATTTCTCCCGTGCATCCCCTATACTCTGGAACTCTCTACCCCAACATATCAGACTCTCACCTACAGTGGAATCCTTCAAAAGCAACCTGAAAACCCACCTCTTCAGACAAGCCTACGACTAGTGACACTGCTGCTTCTATACCGCCATGACCAGCTTCACCCTCGCCTACTGTCTCCATCCCCCATACCATGTAGATTGTAAGCCCTCACGGGCAGGGCCCTCTATCCTTCTGTACCAGTCTGTAACTTGTCTCGTTCATGCTTAAGGCTATTGTCTTATTATGTATGTGCACCGCTTATGATATGTACAGCGCTATGGAATGAATGGCGCTCTAAAAATAAATAATAATAATAATAATAATAATAATACATAGATAGCTGTCAGTCACTGATAGTTGTACACAGGGGAGGTGTTATCAGTGATTGATAGCATTCTCTGTGTAAGTGTGTATACAGAGATAGCTGTCAGTCATTGATACTTGTACACAGGGAGGTGTTATCAGTGATTGATAGCATTCTCTGTGTAAGTGTATACCTAGATTGCCGTCAGTCACTGCTAGCTGTAAGTGGGGTGGGTGATATCAGTGATTGGTAGCATTCTTTGTGTAAGTGTGTATACATAGATAGCTGTCAGTCACTGATAGCTGTAAATGGGGTAGGTGATATTAGTGATTGGTAGTATTCTCTGTGTAAATGAGTAATCATAGATTGCTGTCAATCACTGATAGTTGTACACTGGGAAGGTGTTATTAATGATTAATAGCATTCTCTGTGTAAGTGTGTATACATAGACAGCTGTCACTGATAGTTGTACATGGGGAGTCAGTCACTGATAGTTGTACACTGGGAAGGTGTTATCAGTGATTGATAGCATTCTCTGTGTAATTGTGTATACAGGGATAACTGTCAGTGACTGATAGTTGTACACAGGGGAGGTATTATCAGTGATTAATAGCATTCACTGTGTAAGTGTGTATATAGGGATAACTGTCAGTCAGGGCTGGGCCGACACAGAGGCTGGGGAGGCTCCAGCCTCAGGGCGCAGGCCAGCTCCCCAGCCTCTAGGCTGCAGGCATGCCATTGACCACATCGCTGCTGCTGTTGCCGGGCTGCCGGCCACACTGGAGGATGGAGGGAGTAGTGAGCACTTGGCACTGACTTACATGCACCCTCCCCGCTCCGCCTCCTGGCTTGGCCGCTCCGCTGCTCTGGTCTCTGCTCAGTCACTTGCCTGACTGGCTGCGTAAAGCGCGCACTTTGACCTGATGCGCTGTACGCAGTCAGGTCACATGTGCGCCCTCTGGAGACCAAGAGCAGTGAATAATAGCATGCTCTGTGTAAGTGTGTATACATGGATAGCTGCCAGTCACCGATAGTTATACATGGGGGAGGTGATCTCAGTGAATAATAGCATGCTCTGTGTAAGAATGTATACATAGATAGTCAGTCACTGATAAGATGGCCCACTTGGCTACTGAGCTCAAAAAGAGCAGAGATATAAATGTATAAATTACACATTTCATCCTTACAAGCTAAATCTTTTTCCATAAAACCATATATCAATCTGCTCAGCTTCTCTTGTTCTGTAACATGCCGCCTGCAAATTGCACTGCATTTTGTGGTGACAGGTCCTCTTTAAGTGACGCCAGCAGTGGAGCAGGTGCTGGGGACTGGAAGAATACACGAATGCCAGCGCAGAGGACAGGAGTGACAGAGAGCCGGTAAGTATGACTCTTTCAATAGTGGAGGCATAACTTAAAAGCTAGTCCCACAAAACCCTTTTAAGGCCTCTTTCACACTTGCGTTCTGAGGATCCGGCAGGCACTTCCGTCCCGCCGGATCCGTCAGAGCGCAAGTCGCCTGAAAGCATTAGAAGACTGATCAGGATCCTGATCAGTCTTCGAAATGCTTTGAGGTTACTATGGCAGCCAGGACGCTATTAAAGTGCCATAGTAGTAGTGGGGAGCGGGGGAGCAGTATACTTACAGTCCGTGCGGCTCCCGGGGCGCTCCAGAATGACGTCAGAGCGCCCCATGCGCATGGATCCATGCAATCACGTGATCCATGCGCGTGGGGCGCCCTGACGTCACTCTGGAGCGCCCCGGGAGCTGCACGGGCTGTAAGTATACTGCTCCCCAGCTCCCCACCACACTTTACCATGGCAGCAGGGACTTTAGCATCCTGGCTGCCATGGTAACTATTGAGAAAAAGCTAAACGTCGGATCCGGATTAATGCCTTTCAATGGGCATTAATTCCGGATCCGGCCTTGCGGCAAGTGTTCAGGATTTTTGGCCGGAGCAAAAAGCGCAGCATGCTGCGGTATTTTCTCCAGCCAAAAAATGTTCCGGTCCTGAACTAAATACATCCTGATGCATCCTGAACGGATTTCTCTCCATTCAGAATGCATTGGGATAATCCTGATCAGGATTTTTCCGGCATAGAGCTCCGACGACGGAACTCTATGCCGGAAAACAAAAACGCAAGTGTGAAAGAGCCCTAAAGTATATCACAAAGATAGATAATTTTTCTTTACACAAAAATATAATATTCATTCGCTAACAGTGCATCACCACTTTCAGTCCTAGTAGCTAGCTAGCCTTTTCCCCATTCTAAGCACAAGTTACTAATGAAAGACCCAGACATTTATGCACTGGTGTTAGCTGGACATGATCAGGACATATTTTTTTGCCTCTGGATTTAAACAAAATTTCCAGAACCTCTATAAATACCCTATAGTAGTGTTGTATTTAAAGAGCATCTGTCAGCACATTTGTACCTATGAAACTGACTGACCTGAAATAGTGTTTTAATATATGCAAATTAGTCTTTAGGAGCAACGGGGCCGTTGCCATTACTCCTAGAGGCTCTCTTCTGTCTGCAACTGCTGCATCCTCTGCACTTCGATTGACTGGACAAGGCAGTGGAAACATCCTCACATCTGGCCCCATCTATCAAGCACCAATCCGCTGACAGATGACTTTTAACTTTATAACTGCTACACTTTTTGTGAATAAGGTGCCCCAGTGGTACAAAATAAGGAAACTTGTAATACTACATAATAACATAGTTTTTCCCGTTTTCACTATTGTTGGAAAGTATTCCACACAATTTTATCCTGTAATCACCCTGCTATAAACAATAAGAATTATGTGTCCATAGTTCTATTTTTTGACTTGCATTAATGCGAGATGTTAAAGAGGTTATTCGGCATTACAAGACTGATGGCCGCAGTGCTGGGTATTGTTGTTTTACCTTACTCAAGTGAATGGGACCGAAGTGGAGTGTCCATCACAGCCAATCGCAGCCCCGTATAAATGTACAGCACACATTTACAGATCAATATAATCAATGAATAAGCCACAGTGCTGACCCTTCAGGCGGCTGAGAGTTGGATTCCCACCAATCTGATATTGATGGCCTACTATAATCCGAGAAAAACCCTTTAAAAAACTGACAAAAGCTACACAATAATAATAAAAAGAAATCTACATTTTAATAGATTAAGCATTTAAAACATAGATTTCCACTGTTACCTCCCTATTAAAAAGGCTTAAAGGGGTTTTCTGAGATTTACATACTGATGATGACCTATCCAGAGGATAGGTCATCAGTATAAAAAATCTCGGAAAACCAATTTGAAGTGAATCCCTGGTCGGTAGTTTTCATATTACATTACAGAATTTCCTAATATAATGTAATGTGTTACAAGATGTTCAAATAGTATGCATGCAGGGCTGAGGGCAACTGGCTAAAATCTCATAACAAATTGGTCACAGTGCAATTCCCGAATTTTTACACCAAGTTTTGCCTTCTGCATTTTTCCAACAGGTAACCTAATGCAATTGTCTGTAATTGAAGCACACTGTTTGTGCTCTTTCCTCTTGACCAGTGACTTCTTTTTGGTGCTAAACCCCAATCAATAGGAATAAGACAGCCAGAGTTACTTCAGAGAAAGAGAAGAAAAGCGACTGCAGTGATGGGAGGGGATGTTTCCAGCCGAGTATGCCTAAAAGGCCTAGCAGCAGCCCATCTCATCATTAATGTCCATCAAATGCATTGGGCAGTCATCCAATCCTTTAAACACAATGGTGCAATAGGAACTAGATGAGGTCCACCATGTAGCGGGGAAAGAGTTGTTGGCATAGTGCTGCTTCATCTGAAGAATTAGATTTCACTATTTGTTCAGCCATGGTAAAGAAAACATGCTGTGATATTATAAGACGATATACAAATAGTGCTAATCTGAGCCAAAGGTTCTACTATTAGATTAGTTAATGTTAGTAAAAAACCCAAAAAGACGATAAGGTTGTAAATGCTCATGCAGCTATACCAGCCAATTACAGGAGTCCCTAAATTGCCCTAAACAGAAGAGCTCCCGGACAGAAAACTCTGGAGTTTTCTGTCCGGGAGCTCTTCTGCTTAGGGCAATTTAGGGACTCCGCCCGGGTTTAGGGACAGGGACCGGACAGGGTCGCCCCTTTCGGGGCGGATGCTCTGTATAGATAGGCAGGGAAGCAGTTAGTCCCCTCCCTTGACAGGGCTTGTTAGGGTTTGTGCTCCCAATCCTTTCAGTGCAGAAACCTGGCATCGATTCATGGAACTTGGTAACCTGCTTCAACCGTAGGTGGCCTCATCTTTCTGGCCCCACTGTGGACCCCCACACTCACCTGAGTGGAGAATAATCAAGCTGATCACCTATGATGACAACACTGAAGATTGGGTGAGCACGTTCCATTATTTAAGCTGGTAACAACGTTATTGTACTGTGGTTTTTCATTCTTGGTTGTGTCCCAGTGGTTGGGCGAGTTACCGTTAGCCCTTGGCCTTGTGATTGGCCTAGGGCCCTGTAGCTTTGTTTGAGCCTGAATACAGGCGTAACGCTTTTAATGTACCTAGCGTTTTTTTATGTCATAATTTGAATAAAAGTTAAGTCTTATCTCCCTTTGTTCCCCTTGGGATCAGTATATTGGCTTCTATAATTTGGGAAGATTACCTGTGAGGTTCAGCCCCTTGTTACCTTGCAATAGTGTTTTTTGTTCACCTTGCAATCTAGCCTGAAACCTATGAGGCAGTAGAGTGAAGCAGGAGGTCAGGATTACCTCACTGAGGCCTCCGGCGTCGAGTCTCGCGAGATGACGCAGTGTGGGAAGGCACAGTGTGGCGTTCGTGACCGCCTATGCCGGGACGCCACAAGCTGTGGGCCATTATAATAATGATACAGAGGGGGCCATAATAATAATAATAATAATACAGAGGGGGCCATTAATATTAATACAGAGGGGGCCATAATAATAATACAGAGGGAGGAATTATAATATACAGGGGGAATAATATTATGGGGAATGGGGGACTATCTGTATGGCACTAGCACATCACTGGGGGGCAGCAGGATGACAGTGTTTAGGCACCAGGAGGGGAAGGATGATAGTAAAGTGAGGCATCTAAATTTTTTTCTATGAAACTCTGCGGAGACGAGACACGGCTGAAAGAAGGTATCATGGCAGTCTTATCTCCTAATGAAGACATTGAGGAAAGAGTCTACATCCCAGGAGACGTCACTGGATGTAAGAAATATGGTGCTGTATTCTACTGTATATTTAATAGTGATGTATGTAATGTTCATCCAAATATCTGTTTTCTGGTAGGGTTGCGGGAGGAGATTGAGAATTTGTCCCACACTGTGTGTGTTCTGAATTCTGGGTCCTCACACCCATCTATCACATTATCTGTACTCAGAGAGTTATCACTGTGTTATCTGTGGAGTTACGTAGGACAGCAAGTAATCTACTACATTATCTGTTAAAAGGGGCGTACCCCCAGGCTTGGGAGGGGGGGGGGGCACAATTTTTGGCTTGCCTCGGGTGCTGGCAACCCACGCTACGCCACTGGTGCACTGTTCTGCTAAAGGAGGGCACTGCTATTGCGGACTATTACTGTCTTCAAGGGATATACTTGGTCTGTAACAATGTTTACATCCACATGAATGCAGGACCCAAGGTTTCCCAACAGAACATTGTCCATAACATCGCACCGCCTCAACTGGCTTGACCTCTTTCCGTAGTGCATCCTGATGCCATCTCTACCACAGGTAAGAGACACACATGCACCCCTGTGATTCATATGACCAGACCACCTTCTTCTATTGATCCATTGGGACGTTCTGATACAGTGGGCAGGGGTGACTATGGGTACTCTGATAGGGTACATAGCACCATAAGCTGCAATGCATTGTGTTCTGATGCCTTTCTATCATACCCAGATTAACTTTTCAGAAATTTGTGCCGAAGTAGTTCTTCTGTGACATTGGACCAGACTAGCTAGTTTTTACTCCCCACGCGCATCAATAGGCCTCGGGGTGGGCCCATAACACTATCACTGGTTCTCCTTTTTTGGACCACTTTTAGGTACCAGATGCTGCATACCATGAACCCCTAACAAGACCTGTCATTTTGGAGATGCCCAGACCCTGTCATCTACCCATCACAGTTTGGCTCATGTGAAAATCGATTAGATCCTTATACTTGCCATTTTTTCCTTCTTCCAACGCATACACTTTAAGAACAGACAGGTCACTCAATGCCTAATATCTCTCACTCTCTCTCTTGATAGGTGCCACTGCCATAAGATAAGGTTATGCACTTCATCTGTTTAATGTTACGGCTGATTGGTGTATACGCTTATAGGAAAAACTCTCAGATACATGGGTATTCACTTTTTTGTTCTAAGCTAAGAAGTACATTACATTTTCTTATCTCTTCAGTGAGAACCTAGATCACTGGGTGAGCAGGCAAGTTATCCAGCTTTCTAAAATTGATGAACTATCCTTAGGATAGGTTCGGATCTGAGAGATTTTGACAAGGGCCAAATTATGAAGGGTAGAAGAGTGGGTCAGAACATTTCCAAATGGCAGGTCTTGTGGGCTGTTCCAAATATGCAGTGCTTAGCACCTGACAAAGGTAATCCAAGAAAGGACAACCAATGAACCAGTAACATCTGCACCAAGGCTCAGTGATGCATGTGGAGATGAAAGGCAAACCTGTCTGGAACGATCCTACAGAAAAGATACAAATTGCTGAAAAGGTTCATGCTGTCTATGGCAGAAAGGTGTTAGAACACAACATGCATCACAACTTATGGAGCTGCATTTGGGGCTATGTAGCCGTAGTCTGGTCAGAGTGCCCATGGTGACCTCTATCTACTGCATCGGAACTAAGGATAAGGCACAGGGCACTATCCATTGTAGGTCAGCCCTGACTGCACTTGGAAATTTAAGATTTAGCAAATGATTAACATCTATCTGTCCATTATAAAAGGTCTAAATGAAGGTTAACTGATTTCCACACTTTACTTCTACTGATATGTGACAAGTTATTACCGGCTAGAATAATCACATAGAATCGTGTTTCTTATGAAGCTTATTATATAATGATCTTTAGCAATGGACCAACTCTGTCTATTAGTGATGTAAGCTTCGTCATGACTGGTTACAGGAGCACAGATTTCCAGACTTTGCCCTACATAGGACTGCATGTGGGAGCGTAGCTAACGGCTCATGGGCCCTGGTGCAAGAGTTCAGCTTGGGCCCCCTTCCCTCAGTGCTTTGTGTGTCTTCCTATATGGCACAAGGGTCTTTGGGCCCCCTCAGGCTCCTGGGCCCGGTAGCGACTGCTACCACTGCAACCCCTATAGCTACGCCCATGACTGCATGATAACGTCTACCAAATAGATAAAAATGCAGCGGTCCAATTCTGCAGACCATAACCTCTACTTATAAATGGGAAACACATCTGCTATTATTATTGTTATTCACTCAAACATACTGGGATTTAAAATGGCCATAGTCATTACATTTTTGACAGCAGATTATGACCTAGTACAAGTCAATGACCACAAATAAAGGGATCAACCAAAGAGGTTGTTTCACTTCAGCAAATATCATTTATTATGTAGCAGAAGGTAATACAAGCCACTTACTAATGTATTGTGATTGCCCATATTGCCTCCTTTGCTAACTGGATTCATTTTCCTATCACATTATCCACTTATTCATGGTTACAGACCACCCTGCAATCCATCAGTGGTGGCCGTGCTTGCACACTATAGGAAAAAGCACCAGCCTATATGCGCACCCGCAGTCCTGCCACCAGAGAGGCTGGCACTTTTTCCTATAGTGTGCAAGCACAACCACCACTGATGGATTGCAGGGTGGTTGTAACCATGGAAACGAGCAGTGTATAATGTGATGGAAAAATGAATCCAGCCAGCAAAGAAGCAATATAGATAATAACAATACATTAGTAAGTGCCTTCTATTAACTTCCTCTACATGATAAATGCTATTTGCTGAAGTGAGACAACCCCTTTAAGCTTAGTGCTTCTTCAATATTCTTCCCTGGTTCTCCATTTTGGGACTTTGTAAGTCTCTGAGAAGCGTGGACCAGCTAGCTGCTGTTTTACTCCACTGTGCACTGTTTTATCATCAGATTATTATATTTGAAGATGCTTTTAAAATAATGTTTAAAGCATCTGAGGTATAATATGCTTGATAATGTAAGGTATAAATGTAATGAATCACTCTGTGAACCGACTGTAAATCTATATTCATACAAGCTTAAAGGTTTTGCTCTTTTCCTGGGGGTCTTTCGGCAGCCCCTTGCATCACGTGACCAATTGCTGTGATGCAAGGGAGGAAGGTCATCACTGCGGCCAGTCATTGACTGCAGTGGCGTCAAACTGGATGTTGACAGCGGAGAACCCGCACACTGAAGCAGTGTTGGGGGGCAATCGAGCCAGGACCCAGCGGTGGGGAGCAGGTAAGTATGCTACTCTCCACAGGTCCAGCCACGTGGGGTGGCCTAACAAAAAAAAACAGAAGATTAACAAACGTTTACTGAAAAGCAGGAAACACTAAGCTTAATATGAACAACTGTTTGGATCATTTTGTCTGTATAGTATGTGGCTCTGTATTCATTTGTCTTTTGAGTTCCCAAGCTCCATGTTGTATTAGTGTTTTTCTATATGTATGTGTAACTGTATTACTATACATATTTTCTTTCACTCTATGGATACAAATACATTTATAAATTTCATACTCCATTCTGTGGGCAGAAAGGAACATATGTATTTCAGAAATGTATAAAACACAGCTGCACTGATCATCCAAATATAGAGCTAGTAAGGATATACTATAAAATATACTAGAACCCTGAGTCAGTCATTTCTCCCAACACCCTGTCTCATCAGAACCTTGCACTAATTGAAAGAATATACAAATGAACAGAACTGATTGGAAACATTCCAACTATTCAAAAGAGAATAAAAAATGATATACCTGTATATATACAGGAATAACCTATATAGAAATGGGGTTTACAAATTCCCAAATACATGTCTATGTACAATAATGAGATACCTTAAATAGAACCCAGAGGTCAAAGCTTGGACTATTGCACCTACTATCCTTTTCATCCCCTCTAACAAAAGTCTATGATTGCAAACACTTACGTGGCATTATGGGTCATTTCCTTCTGTATGCACCACAGGCCAAAATCTTCTAGTCCCTCACAGTAAAGGACATTCATGCTATTTTGACCTTAACGTCAGGATGACCATAATCTGTCACTATCAATTCTGCATCATCAGACCTTAATGAGGGATAATACCAGTGCCACTAACACTTGGTAATCTCCCATAGAGAGCCCTATGTGTTCACACACACTCATGGCAGATGTGTTTTCTGTTGTCTTTGGGCAGAATGGACAAAGCAGGAACCTCCCCCGCTGTGTCACATCAGGAAGCTGCCAATTGATGGTACTTTTTTGCAGTTGCTTTTTTCTATTTTGTCAACCTCCGACACAGACGGTAAGTATCACAAAAATATAATATATCATTGGCTACTAAAAAGAAAAGGATTCATTTAGTACATGGAAATCGCTGTACTGCACCTTGGCTGTATCAGAACAAAGATCAGAGGAATTTTAATGAGGTTCTCCAAGCGTTACCTATGGAATAGAGAGAGTTTCAGCAGTACTTACCCTTCCGTAATTCTACCTAATTCGTGATATTGGCTGTGATCACAACTGCTCGACTGGCTGCGGACTCTTCTGCTTATGTCCCAACCATGTGTTCTCCTGTTTCTTCCTGTTGGGACTGCAGAGAAAGAGCCCGCAGCCTGTTAAGCAGTAACATGATCAAAGCCAAGATTGCAGATCGGTGGAGTGACAGAAGGGTAAGGACTGCTGAAACTTTTTCTCTTCCTCACGTTAAGGGTGCATTCACATCACCTATTAGCTTTCCGTTTTTCTGATCTGTCAGAAGAAGAGAGAGAGAAAAAAAAAAACTGGATCCAGTAAAAAAAAAATGGATCCTGTTGCATCGGTTATCTGTAGGATTCGTTTTTTTTTTTTACAGGATCCGGTAAAAAAACAGATCCTGTTGCATCAGTTGTCATCTGTTTAAGC
The DNA here is from genome assembly GCA_033119425.1 of Bufotes viridis. Lineage (NCBI taxonomy): Eukaryota > Metazoa > Chordata > Amphibia > Anura > Bufonidae > Bufotes > Bufotes viridis. The sequence goes on from CM065589.1 coordinate 236,686,058, forward strand.
CATTTCCGTCTGATATCCGTTTTTTTTAGACATAAACAAAAGTACCGAATGCAGGTGACAACTGATGCAACCGGATCCTTTTTTTTTTTTTTTACAGGATCCAGTAAAAAAACAGATCCTGTTGCATCAGTTGTCATCTGTTTAAGCCATTTCCGCCTGATATCCGTTTTTTTTAGACATAAACAAAAGTACTGAATGCAGATGACAACTGATGCAACAGGATCCTTTTTATTTAGAAGATCCTGTTGTTTTCTCTCTCTCTCTCTTCTTCTGACGGATCAGAAGAACAGAAAGCTAAATGGTGATGTGAGTGCACACAAACTGATACACAGAGTTTAGGTAAAGCCCAGAGAACCCATTTGAGTATGCACATTTTTTTTAAAAAAATTACACAAAATTAGATTTTTTTTCTTCCATATGTTTCCCATATATTTCCTGCAACAGATTCAGTTCCACCAAATATTTTGCATAAGGCCACCCCCTAGGAGACAAATCTAGGGGTGGTTATCTCAGAGAGAGGTTCCATTATGCTCTGTGGCCTGTGCAGTGGCCCTTGGCAGTGTTACAGGCGGTATACATGATACCTGGCAACATTACACTGTTCTCCTTTATAAATTATGCACGTTTTTTCTGTGCACATGTATAAAAACCCTTTATTTGTTCCTGGTATTGACAACTGATGAAAGGACATCTGGAAGACAGGGCAGAATATTGTACATGCTAATATCTGTCTTCACATTACACAAAGCAGCTTCAGATTTCCTGCAACTGCTGGGGGAATACTGCAGCTTTTTCTACATTCTGCATCTAGCATTTAACATTCTTATTAATTGTAGTAAAACATAGCCTTAGGGTCCTACCTCTATGCACACTTACTGTTCTGATGCCATTCTCAAAGGCATCACGGGCAAGAGATGCTGGTCCATCCACAGTTTTGCCATCATCGTCGGGACCCCAGCTTGCACTGTAGATATGTACGTGCTGGGGGTTTAAACTAAGGGATTTGGCTTCCACCATATCTGTTACATCTCCATCCAACATGCGCACTCCTGAAGATAACCAAAGAAATGGTATAAATTCCCTGATGATATTAAATTCTGTGAAATATAATCTAATGTACAATTTTCAGAGTGCTGGTAAAAGACACCCATCTTACGCTAGGTTCACATCTGATTTGGAAGTTCCATTAAAAGCCTCCTTAGCAGATCTGCCCCAATTTGACAGAAAAAAAAGTGCGGCATATTGCCTTAATTTTTCTGGTAAAATGATGAACACCATGACAAATACTCAACAGGACCCATTATAATCAGCGGGGTTCATCAGGCATTGACGTTGGCCATCATGTGACGGAACCATCATTGCCATCATTTTCTTTCTGTTACTATGATGGAAGAGAAATTCTAATTTATAGGCAAATACGATACACATACCATGTGTAAACCATCCATTATGGACAGGTATAAAATACACAAATCATTCAGCCAATCAATAATTGGAAATACCTAACCAGGTCCAAATCTACAGAAATCCAATTAAATTAAAGGGATCTTCCAACAAATTTAGAATGAGGGGCCACCTGGATAGCATTTATAAAACAAAAAATAACAGTTTTGACAGCCTTGGAGTTCCAGCGCCGTGACTAACCAGGTGTGATGATGCTCTGTGCCCACTCAGTGGTCACATGCCATTCATCTGTACGCGACTGCTAAGGCCATTGGTTGGCTGCCAGTGTTCACTTCTGGTCGAGTGCATACCGGAAATGGTGAGATTGTCAAGAAATGAGAGCTGTTTTTTTAAAACCACTATCTAGCTAGCCTCTCATTTTTTATAGGGGAAACCGTTCCTATATCAAGAATGGGATCCTGTCATGCCTGGATGGGAACGGAGAAATGGCCATATGCATGTCCACTCACTTTAATAGCACTTCAAAAAATAGCCATGTCAGAGTGCTGGCTTTTTTTTTTAAATGCTACTAAGTTATTGAAGACAACTGCCCATGTGTGGCCACCCATGTTCTTAAGATAGAAGCAGGTCCCAGAGGTGGGACCATCACCTATTGGACATTCATGGCACATTCTGTGGATATGCCATAAATCTCCCAGATGAGAATACAACTTTATTGATGTTGGACAGCTGCTTTATCATGATGGCTTGGATTACTGGATATGTTATAAAACTCCAAACGCCCATGTAGTCTTGCATGTGATAATAATAACAATAATAATATAAAACAATGATAATAAGAAATAAAACTGCCACAGACCTCCAATCTTAGCGTTGAAAGCTATTCCGACTGTACAGTGTGAATTGTTTGCGGTAGCAGCAACTTCTCCAGCACAGCGAGTCCCATGCCTGAAGTGGAGAAAAACATGTAAACTTTCAGTTGCAAAGTGGAAGGACAAAAAACTGCTAAATATAACAGAAACATTAAACTGACTATAATCATAATGCACAAAACTAATACGACAACATGCCAACACAGCCCGACTCTGGGTTCACATGCCAGTTTGGTTGCATGTCCTTTACTACCATGGCTCATTTGAAAAAGTTAAAACAAAGTGGTCCAGGCAGAATTTCCACGTACTTTTTCAGACCATACAAATGTGAGTTACCTTTCTGTAGTTTCTCTACTGAACCAACAGTAAGGCTAGTTTCACACTTGCGTTCAGAGAGTGCTCAGCAATTTCAATGTGGCCGATTCTCAGTATATTTGCGACGGATCTCCGCCGGTCCCCATTATAGTCCGCATTCAGGCAGCATCTGACAATGCCGGACCAGGGAGCTCCGGCGGGGAACGACAGTCTCCTGGATCTCTGAACGCTAGTGTGAAACCAGCCGATTGCCTGAGCTACTGCTTTTCAAATTCAAGTTTTATCCACGTAATAAGTGTTAATTTCCCATTGTTACTGTGATTTACTCCACTGTGTATACAGTATAGAACAATGACTTCATGTTTTCCTGCCTGCACATCTGTGTTTAATGTGTTCAAAAACCACATGAAGAGCAAAGTGTATTTCCATGGAGAAATGAGAGAAATAAACCCTCAAAAAGATATCAGCTATGTCCTGAAATAGTTTATCGAAAGGTTCAGGTTTTGGATGCCGTTTTTGAAGCCGAATTCAGGAGTGGATCTGGAAAGAAGAGAAAGCATTAGGACAGATACTTCTCCACTTTTTGAATCCACTTTTTTGGCTTCAACGACTGCATAAAAAAACCTGAATGTGGGACCGCACCCTAACATAGTTTCTAAGGATGTAATCCATGTCACACAAGACCCCTTATAGCAGTATGTTTCAGACACATGTACTAATACATTGCATTAGATAAGGGCAGGTTCGCATTGGCATTACGGAATTCCGTTATAGGTTCAGTTATAAACGACAGGACTATTTGTTCCGTCATGTATAACGGAACCGTTATTTGGCCCCATGGACATGTATTAGGACGGAGCAAAATGGAATGCCTCTTAAATTGTCCTTCCTGTATTCTTTAGATCATGCATTATATGTCATACCTATAAGAATCTATTTTCTTACAATTTATAGACATACACGAGAAAACAAGCCTAATGCCTCATTCACACATTAGTGTTTCCCGGACGTGTGCTGCACGTGTTCTCCGCAGACAGCACACGTCCCCATTCATTTGAATGTGTGTATTCACACATCAGTGTTTTAGCACGGTCCGTGGGTCCGTGTTTTCAGCACGGATACATGTCCTATCTTGTCCGTGTTCCCGGATCCCTCACGCCCATTATAGTCAACGAGTCCGTGAAAACCACGGATGCCATCCGTGTTTCACGAATCATTAAAAAGAGATTGTTTGAAAATGATTTCCCAGCTGCTCAGTGTCAGTGAAAAACAGATGGCACACGGTCAGCAAAAAACTGACCCATGGACCCAACACGGATCTGTCACGGGAGGAAACCCGGATTGAACACTGTCCGTGTTACCACTGATCCAAAACGGACACTGACCTGTGCATGAGGCATAAGGGTTATCGAAAGCTGCTTCATGTATTATTGGAAGTAAAATGGATGAGACTGAGGACAAGACGCAGAAAGTTCCTTATGATTACAGAGTAATTTATCTTCCAGCACAGTGGTTCCTATGGACTCTATATGAAGGGTACCTTTAGCTCTACCTCATGATATTTTTGAACAGGGGAACTTTCACATGAAATTTCCAGCTGTAAAAAAAGGTATCACTGCAAAAGGAAATTGACTTCTCAACTTCACTTAGAATTCCAGCAGCGTTTAACTCTGCGTGAGCTGTGACATTTTGAGTAGACTGTTGTTCTTAAATGTCACAGGTCCCCAGAGATGTCTGAAAAGTGTCCAGCATATTGCTGTCAGATGGGGAGAAGGATTTTAGCAACACTTATAATCTTCTATGGCTATCACTCTGCAGACAGATAATGATCAGAACAACTTTCCTTTTAGGTCCACAAGCAGCGAGACTCAGAAATAGGCGGCTGTCTAAAATGATCATGATATTGCCTGATGGAACTCCGAAATCTTCAAATTATCTGCATTATTTACTTCAGTTAACTATATGGTAAAAGTTTCAAGTGGAGTGTTCAAATCATCACTGCTAGGCCTTATTCACAGTATTGTGTGTTGCAGCCGCAACATGGATGATTTGTATTACAAATCATCCATGTTGCGGCTGCAACACACAGACAATTTTTAATATGACAGTAGGTCTGTATGCTCACGTACGACACGGACCTGGTGACCATCAGCAACACTGACCAGAGTAGTGCATGTACTGAGGTTTTCCACACAAAACCAAACAGAGGTATGAATAGAACCAAAAACTTCTATGGGTCTGTGTGCTGTCTGTGTGCAGCCTGTTGGACACACAGACAGCACACGGACGTAAAATACATTTGTGTGAATAAGGCCTTAGTTAGAAAGACATCATCACCTTAGATCATCTTAGTGCTTGAGAACAAACAATAATGGCAGAGTGCATATGAGATGCTTTAAGGAGGTACCAAATGTGTAACAGAACACATTTCTTTTACCCTATCTACATCCTTTGTATCCGTTTTATTCAGATAAATCCATGTAGATTCAACTGACACATGAATCTACAACTAATCTACAACCAACTATTTGACTTTGTATTAGTCCTTAGGGTGTTATCCTGGGCTTCACCCTTTAATCCCTGTACAGAGATCTGGCCTTCGCTGCAGGGGAGCCACTAGGTCACTACCTATTGGAATAGCTCTGGTATCGTTGGCTACTGACCAACAGAGGCTAAAGACACCAATGTGACGCACCGAGGGATCAGACAAAGCTCCTGGTCAGAGGCAGGCCGTAGTCAGAGCAGGTAGAGTTCATGCAAATCCAAAAATCGATCCAAGGACAAGGGCAGGCAGCACAGAGTCAGAACAAAGAAAAGGCATGTCAGGTCAGGACGCAAAAAGTCAGAATCCAGGAATCAATTAGAAGTTGGTACACAGGCAGACAAACAGATAATGGCACATTTACAGGCTCTAGCAAGCTTGAGTAACCTATTGCTAAGGCTCTCCTCCTTGGGAATTGTACCCTAAGTACCCTTAGGCTAGCTATTGTCTGGTGAAGAATGGAGTAAAGGTGCACTGGCCCTTGAAGAGCTAGGGAGCGCATGCAACCTGCGGGTCAGGTAAATAGGCCTAGTAGCCAGATGCAGGCTGTGGCCACCAATGAGGAATACAAAACTCCAGAGGCCAGCCAACAAAAAGACTGAGAGGGCTTATGTCCAATCCAAAGCATACAGTACACCCACTTTGGCACAAAATGTAATGGATGTCAAAAGTAGTGATGAGCGGCAGGGGCAATATTCGAATTTGCGATATTTCGTGAATATTTGGGCGAATATTCGCCATATATTCGAAAATTCGCGAATTCGTAATCTCCAGTCATTATTTTCTTGATTAAGAAAATTTCTGTAAAAATTTGCATAAACTAGTATTTAAAGGATATCTTTTAAATGCCAGTTTATGCAAATTTTTATTCAAATTTTATGCAATTTTTTATGTGAATTTTCGCAATCATTTATAATAATGACATTATTTTCTTGATTGCGAAAATTTGCATATAAAAATTTGCATAAAGATTCGCATAAACTGGTATTTAAAAAAAAACGAATATTCGCAATTGCGAATATATTTTGTGATATTCTGAATATTCGCGAATTCTCGTAGTGCCGATATTCGCGATTAAAATTCGCAATTCGCAAGTCAAAAGAAGCTGTCAGCTGACCAGGTCCCAACAAATAATACCCAAAGATATTAATTGGTAAACCAGTGCCATTCTTGAGGTACACTTTACCCCCAAAAGTTTCATCATCAATTAATTACAATTTCCACAAAAAGGGCGGAAAGATGGCCTTAGACAACAGATAGCTGTTGGGCAATTATTTCATTGACAACAGAGAAGATTTTCTATAGGTACAGGTAATGCACCTTTCTGAAACTCACAGTAATAAACTATTAACAGTGACAGAAAAAGTTGCAGCATCACAAATTTTACACATGGTGGTTGTTACACATCGACAGACTGGGTCCGTCAGAGCTGCTCTTTGATTACCATTGTAGGTTCTGGCTAACAGAGGGGGATGCTGAGCTGGGAAACCCCTCAATGAACTCCATACATCCTCACAGGGTCATTATGAGACTACCTCAATGCTCTGTGTTTAATGTATTTTACACAGGCTTTAGTGAAGGCTTATTGATAGAAGAAGAATAATCAGCTGCTAGACACGTCTGGTGCTGCTTATCTTTGGGGGAAAGCAGGGACTTAACTGTAAAAACCCCAATCTAATCTCAATGGTAAGCTGTATCCGTCAGTATACCTTCTGTATCCTTCAGTACAACCCTGTATGCTAGCTGCAGCAAATCTAATAACTGTGGATTAAGATACTACACTTAAAAGAGTTTTTAGATTTGTAAAATTGATGGCCTATACATAGGATAGGCCATGAATATTAGATTGTGGGGTCAGACTCTTGGCCCCACTGCCGATTAGCTATGGCTCGATAGCTGTGGCCCCTTGACACGACGGACTGACAGGGTGGCTGAGAGTAGACCTCTATGATTTATTATTGATGGCCTACCCTAAGCATAAGCCAATACTTTTACAAAGAAGAATAACTCCTTTAAGTGCCATAAAAATAGTGCATAAAATCAAGTCGAGATTATCGGGTTCACAGTAATATCCAAACCAATAGGGCTGAGGTGTGTGTGTAAATGTGTGAACGGGAGCAGCATCAACACCCTTCAGGAATGTTATATCTGAACATCTTTTCTTCCTCCTTATAGGACAATGTCCATTTACAAAAGGAAAGTTATAAATAAATCAAAAAGCTACTGCAAGGTGGTCGAACCTCGGGAGGAAACATGTTTAAACAACATAAAGAGCCTTTGCCTGAGAAACTCCAAATCGGAGAGCGCGTGCTTCATTTCACTGAAGTTCTTTTATTGTTTATAATGGAGAGGAACAAGTTCCCAGGCTTTTTAAATTACAGTCTAAAGAGACACAGGGCTAAAAGGTTGTGCATTTGTTCTTTGTGTTACTGTCAGGATGATAAAGTAGGCTGAAAGACTGCAGGAAACCTTGGTTACACAAAATGTTGCATTCTTAAGAAAGGCTTGATGGGCATGCTTTTACCTGGGGGAAAACTTATTTTTGGTAGTATTAGAAAACCCCAATAGATTTAATCACTTCCTCGTCCTAAGGTTAATAGAACATATTTGATACTACTAGTAGTAACTAAATGTCCTACATACATTCAAACATAGACACAATCGGGCGAGGGGTGGGGGGGGGGGCTATTGGATTCATCACAACTGGTGTTTCTTATGCCAGTCTTAATTTTAAAGAAAAGTTATCAAGAGGTACATGGCTCTTAATAATCTCAGGACACATCTTAGGAGGCCTTTGTATCAGAAACAGAAATCTGCGTATGTCAGCTGGGAGCGCTGCTTCAGCATAAATTTGTGACTTTCCTAAATTCCTACATAAAAGTATAAATTCCTCCCAGTGTTTAAAACCTACACATTTTCAAAATTTGGGCACGTTGGTTACATTAACCAACTAGCCATGTCTTACAAACTTGTGTCACCAAAATTTTTATCTGCCAGTTAAAACAAGATAGTAACACATCTACTTTTTTTCTAGTCTGTTTATATTTTATAATTGTAAATTTTTTATGATTGTAAATTTCCTGAACATTATTATGGGGGCAGCCATCTTGCCTGAGCTGTTCTTAACAGCATTTACAAAACATTAAAAAAAAAAACTGCTTTATGGCAGCCCCATGGGCCATAGACATGGTCAGGAGGGGACCCTATTGACCTCTATGGGAGAGTTTTCTGGGCATGCTCTGTGCCCTGTGCAGAGGTCATTGTACAAGGAAAGAAGAGATAAGATTTGACAGTCACCTTTTGTAAATGGTGGATCCTGTCTTATCTATACACAGAGGTGATATCATTACAGGCAGGATTACAATGAGTTAACTGCAGTAAAGTCATCTGTACAGACCAAGAAGTGGGACCAATTATCAGACATAGTGGCTAAAGCAAAACTGCAGGACTTTTGGTTTTAGTTTAAATATAAAAAAGTGACATGGAAAATTAAAAATAATATCATCAAAAATTATTTAAAAATATGTTGAACATAAAAAAGTGATTTAAACAGCAGATCATTTTCTGATGACAAATTCTCTTTAAAAATTCCCTAAAACCGAGCAACCATGTCTTCTTCTAATTTGGGAGAGGACATTTCTTTTTGGGATCGCAGGGAGAAGTGCATACTTAAGGCGACCCCCCCAGTTCAAGAAGTCACATTAAAATGGCAACCTATTTTTCATCTTTTTAGTAGCAGATCCACTAATCAGCTCACCGACAGGTTCACTTTAAAGGCTATGGACACGTTTTTTTATTATTATTTAATTCATCATGTGGAGAAAATCATTTTTCCAATTGGTTATGTTTAAAAATGTATTTTGGTTTTTGTTCTACTGCCTGCATGTGCTTCCTATGCACAGCAGGCTGCTCTGTCAGGTTTTACAGAAAATCCGTTATCTGAAGGGCTGTCTGTAAACTCCCACTGTCAGCACACGGCAGCGCGCATCTGTTGCCTCATCATTATGTAACTGGGGTTGTATAGTCCCAGTTATATTTTCAAGCTTGTGCTCTCCTGCGAGCAGTGTGTGACAGCATAGACAGCTCTTCTTTCAACATACACCTTACTCCCATGCCTGCTGCCTATTACTAGCGCTGCAAGTGAAGCGCTGCTTACTTATAATGCCCCCATATAGTGCCGTCACCTTGCTGCCATGCCTGCTGCCTATTACTAGCGCTGCAAGTGAAGCGCTGCTTACTTATAATGCCCCCATATAGTGCAGTCACCTTACTGCTCTGCCTGCTGCCTAATACTAGCGCTGCAAGTGAAGCGCTGCTTACTTATAATGCCCCCATATAGTGCAGTCACCTTACTGCTCTGCCTGCTGCCTAATACTAGGGCTGCAAGTGAAGCGCTGCTTACTTATAATGCCCCCATATAGTGCCGTCACCTTACTGCCATGCCTGCTGCCTATTACTAGCACTGCAAGTGAAGCGCTGCTTATTTATAATGCCCCCATATAGTGCCGTCACCTTACTGCCATGCCTGCTGCCTATTACTAGCACTGCAAGTAAAGCGCTGCTTACTTATAATGCCCCCATATAGTGCCGTCACCTTACTGCTTACTTGACGGGGGCAGAGTTGCGCTGCCAGTCACGGCGATGCGAAGCCGATCTGTGCTCCATGATGAAACGCTGAGCTATCCTAGTTGACTACTATGCATTCAAAGAAGACTGAAGTGCTGTGTTCTTTGAATGCTTAGTAGTCAACTAGGATAGCCCAGCGTTTCATCATGGAGCACAGATCGGCTTCGCATCGCAGTGACAGGCAGAACAGCTCCGGTAAGTAAGCAGCGCTACCCTCGCAGCACTAGTAAGAGGCCGCAGGCAGAACAGTAAGGTGAAGACACTATATGGGGGCAATATAAGTAAGCAGTGCCTCACTTACAGCGCTAGTAATAGGCAACAAGAATGGCAGTAAGGTGACAGCACTACATAGGGGCATTAAAACTATGGAGGGCACCACATGGGGGATGTACTGTATATATACAGACAGCACTACATGGGGCCATTATATCTACTGCGGGCCCTACAGGGGGCCACAATATATACTGGGGGCACTGCTGAGGGGCATTATAACTACTGTTGTGTAAATCTGTGTGGGTGGGGTTTTGTAAACACAAAGAAGAGAGGGGGAGCAGAGCTTGTGTATGTGGAAAGAATAGGCCCGTGAAGAGACCATGTGACCAGACTGAGGGAACGCCCACAGAGCCTGAACTGAGAAGAGACAAGTGCTTGAAAACCAGGTACCAGCATTGCTGAGTGCATGAAAAATCACGCTGAATCCAAAAAACAAATGAGTGCACTTTTATTTTCTGCTGCATTTTAGTCAGATATGCGTCTATTAATTTTTCATGCACAAACATTTGTGTAGCCTTTAAGGGTTTTTTTTATACAGCCTTAGGCCTGAACACAAGCAGTCAAGCTATACATACAGTTGCAAGTGCTCTCCCGGCTTTGCAGCTCACAGCAGATATTGATTGTCGCCATATCAGAAGCATTTTATCTGGAGACATGACGGCATTTCTATCGCGCTGCAATATAATTACCTTTAATGAAGGTGTGATTTTTCTATTACATGATAGTACAGCTGTGCATAAACTTGTGTTCTCAAATATGACTTGTGCCTGTGATAATGCGGCTCTGCGGCCAAGCAGTAAATTAATTATCTTACTATGATTGTTACTGAAAAATTATGCTATTTGCACATTAAAATGTATTTTAGCTCATCACCTGCTGTTGGATTTTTCAAAGACGTGCATTTTAACTCATAACAGTAATTAAACTGATTAAAGTATATTTCCAGCCAAAAAAATAAAATGTGTTCTTCTAAAACCTTACATTTAGTGACTTGCGTTGTTTTTCAGATGTAGACGTTTCCTGTCTCTACTGCATTACACAAGAAGTTACTTCCCGTCAGCCATATTAGCTCCCATGTTCTAGGTTCCTCTTGCCGGCATTCCCTAGCTAGCAATTAATGTGAGAAAACCATTTTCCCATCCGTCTCACCGTGCTTTAACCCTTTCCCTGCCATCATGACATTTTGCACCTCGGGTAACCAGGAAAAATTTTGTACAGTTCTTGGCATATACAAATTAAGCCTAAATTAGAAAACAAATAATAAAAAAGAAAACATAATAACCCCCACACCCATTCATGTTCTGAAAGTAGATACCCGACGCATTGTCAAAATGCCACTCTGCAGCTTATACACAGACACCTTCATGCAACTTTGCATCAAAGTAATTCATTTTTCATAAAAATGGCAAAAAAAGTTGACATTAGCGGGTAAAAGTCTGACTCAAGCAGAAAGTTTTATGGACCTCACCTCTTAAAAATAAACATTTGTACATATCACTTAGGCCTAAATGTAAAATGCACATATCTTCATAAAATCACCAGAACTGGAAAGACCAAAAATCTGTTCTTAAGCTATAAATTTAAAAGGAAGTGCACCCCCAAAATCTTTATTTTTTCATGAAGGCAGACAACCTGATAATTGCAGTTGCCTTGATGGACTTCTGACAAACATTTCCACCTAATATATACCACAATCCTATACATCAGGCCATGGAATACCCAGTCATATGGATTAAAAATCAATACTATACACGGAAAAACGCTTCTAGGTTACCAAAATCTACATTTTCTGAGGGTGCAAAACATACGTGTAGAAAAATATAACCTAAAAATACATGCAATTACCTTCATGCAACTTTGCAGCAAACAAGAATTATTAGAAAAACTTTGACAAAAATTAGAATGTGCGACTAAAATGCAAACTCTTGTGATAAATAAAATAAAGTCAACAAAAAACTATGAGATCTGAGGAGTTTACATATGTACGTTCTGTGTTAATTAAAGAAATGCAAAAACTGGAGGAATGCGCCAAACAACTTTTTTTGCATGCATGTATTGGGAATGATATAGTACATAATTTCCATCCCCTTATACAAACTGTAATACTAATTAACAGTAATAAAAGCCTGAACTTCATATAATGCATTAACTAAGACTGCGTTCAGACAGGTATGATGTGGGTGCTTTATTACTGCTGTACTATGGAAACAATACCTGAACCTCCTGCAGTTCATAAGAAAATCAGTTAGAGCGCTATGCCACTGGTCCTAATGAACCGCGGTAGATCCAAGTGTAGCATCCATAATGTGGGCACAAAAAACCCTGTATTATACCTGACTGAAAAGTGCATTAATCTGTCTTTTCTTGCTGTTGAAAATGTTTTTTTCCATCCATATATTAGATATTCTTCTTGAGTAATAATCCCTATCGCTACTGCAGCCTGTAGTAGAGAAGTGGTCTATACATTACTCTATAATGGCCAGGATAGGGACAGTGTAAAATGTAAACCTTATTGATGTGTGTGTTTGTGTTGTGTTTGGTGCCACTTATTTGGCGCCATGATCTGGACACTGGTAAACATTTGGTTCATGGAGTCAATTCATGGCCTAATTAGGCACAGAGGGGGGATAACATGCGCACTCGCATCGCACTCCTTTCCTGGAAAAAAAAGACCCTCATATCAGACATTCAGGTCTTGTTTTAAAGCTGAGAGGCTCAAATTTGAGGCTTTAGCTGCAATATATTGCAAGTTAGAGCACTCAGAAATCAGGTAGGGAAAGAGAAAGACACAGGGCCAGGGAGTTGCTGCTCATAATAAATTTGGCACACTACTATGCACATGGTCAAAGAAACACAGTTGGTGTGTCAGCCGCATCTCCCGGGCCTCCCTGATCCGAACTGACTGTACCATAAGTTATTTATGATCCAGTTAGTTTATGAAGAAAGATGATCCAGCACTTCTAGAATAGTTGCTCCAACTTTATTTGCGAAAAATCAATACAGTGGAACCCTCCGCACACTTGCACCCCTTCAGTTTACGCGTTTCGACCACTTCTTTGGTCTTAATCGTAACTAGATAGTTGCTGTTCACAAGACTTGGTCTTATCGGTGCACGAGGAATGCAACATATGGGGTGAGCTGGATCTGTTGTTTGTATCTTCACAGTTAGTTTATATCTGTTTGCAGGGCTATTCCAGTGTACTCCCACGATAAATGACAGTACACCACAATAGTCCCACAATCAGATAGAGACTGGCTATCATAAATTACTATGATACAGTCAGTTTAGGTCAGGGAAGCTTTGGTCGGCCCGGAAAATGAGGTCGACACATGGATCGTGTTTCCTTTGCCAATCACAGTCGTGTGCATGAGCCCTAACACACAGGGAATCAAGACTGGGACCACCAATTTTGATAAAATCTCCCACTCACTGTTTTCTCATGAATCGTTGCGATTGTATGCAACATAGGGGTCATTTATCAAACTGGTATAAAATAGAACTGGCTTAGATGCCCATAGCAACCAATTAGACCCCTCCTTTCATTTTCCAAAGGAGCTGTCCAAAATGAAAGGTCAAATCTGATTGGTCGCTATGGGCAACTAAGCCAGTTCTACTTTACACCAGTTTGATAAATGACCCCCATAGTATTCCCAAGATTCTATTAGGTAAAGAGATGTATGCAATAAGGTCCCTCTGTTCCCTGAAGAAACATTTATATTGGATACAATGAATTTTGACAGTAGATGAATCAGGCAGTGACAAATAAAATCAATGTGAGGCTGATGCAATATAAAAGTAAGGTAAATGACAGGACATTTCTTACAGCAATTGAGTGTGTATTCTGCCCTTCCCTATTAGGATTACACATTCATCCTGAAGTGCAATGTTCTGGACAACACGGCACAGCAGAGCTAATGTCACTTTTGAATTGCTTTTGGATCAATCTAACATCATACAAGGTTTGTTGAACAGTGAAATCAGTGTTTCAAGTTTGATCCAAGACAAAGAACTAAAAACAAAGAAGAAACGTAAAGAGCATCTGTCAGCATGATCAACCCTATTAAACCAGGCATATTGCCTGGTAGGGTTGATCTTGCTAATTAAAACCATAACCTACTTATTTTCTAGATAGCAGCATTCCAGAGATATGAGCATTTTTATTATTATGCTAATTAGCTTTTTTGAGCACAAAGGAAGTCCCCTGTGATTAACAGAGCTAGACATCTCGACTAACCCTGTATTCTCGCACCTGCATCGAGCCAGCTCCGTGACTGGGAACTTGCGCAGTGGACCTAATGCTGCTTAGGAAGAGGCATCAGATACACTGCTCAACCGGCTAGTCATTGAGCTGACTCAACACAGAGGCAAGAATACAGGGCTAGATCAATCACAGAGGAGAGGGGGCGGTGCACAGAGGAGAAGGGGCGGTGCGCAGAGGAGAGGGGGCGGTGCGCAGAGGAGAGGAGGCGGTGCGCAGAGGAGAGGAGGCGGTGCGCAGATGAGAGGGGGCGGTGCGCAGATGAGATAGGCCTTCTGCTTACCCCCTTGGTGTTCAAAAGATCGATTTGGCATAACAATAAAATTGCTCATATCTTGGGAACGCTGTTACCTAGACACATAAGTAAGGTACTGTTTTAATTAGCATGATCAACTCTTCCAGGCAATATGTCTAGTTTAATAAGGTTGATCATTGACCAATGCTTTTTAAAGTGTCTTCCAATCATAATTCTGAAACCATTTACATAAAAAATGGTGCTGAAGGTGGACTAACCCAATATGAAACAAGCAGATATTCCTAATTACGGATCACTTGCTGCTATGGTTTCTTACTTTTTGGAGATATTTTACAAGTAATATTTCCCTACTGATTATGTGGTCTTTATATGTACTGGTAGTGAAAGTGCAAAAAACAAATGTGAACATGAACATGTTCTGTATAAATAAAAGTTATACCACCAATGTAGCTTTCTATGCTGAGCCCATGGTACCCCTGTTCAACACCGCTATCAAAGCAAGCAGACTTTTCTTACCAACTCAGCCTAAACCAATGCAAATATTTTAGAATTCATAGTAAAGACTGTCAAGATGACAACCCAATGAATTATAATTGTGAATTAGTTTTAAATTTAATCAAAACGACTGAAGTGCGCCCCATTTATCTTGTTGAACTGCTAGAACGTCTGCTGAACCTGTCTCCTTTCTCTCACTTTGATGATATGCCAAAACCATTAGCTAGGCATGACAAGTAAAGGATAGAGAAATTAAATGGTCAGCATAATACATAGGCAAATGGAATCCTCTATTGAATGAATACATTTAAATTCTGAATTAGCAAGAGACATGTTCAGTTGGGTTAATATCACTCAGAGCTGTATATAAGAATTGATTAAAATGAGTAGCCAGTTAATGGCTGAATGTATATTCCAGACAAAAAGAAAAAGTAATGAAACCTATCATTAAGCAATAATTATGTCAAACGAACATTGGCCTTAAACATTTCAAAACTACACACTCAAATAAGTGTAACTTCAGCTCTGTTACAGAAAACGGATTACTGTCTATTAGGTCTCCTTCGCACAACCACACACAGCCTCTGAGCTCTGCAGAGCTACAATAAGGAGCCCGTGGAGGCCCTACCTTCCGTATGCCTCCGATTCCTTACACAGCAGGGGTGCACCTAGCCTTTCTGCTGCCTGAGGCAAAAACTGAAACGGCTCCCCTCCCTCCCCAAT
The DNA here is from genome assembly GCA_033119425.1 of Bufotes viridis. Taxonomy (NCBI): domain Eukaryota; kingdom Metazoa; phylum Chordata; class Amphibia; order Anura; family Bufonidae; genus Bufotes; species Bufotes viridis. The sequence continues at coordinate 236,701,823 of CM065589.1, forward strand.
GCCAATTTCATAACTTAACCCCTTTCCTTCAGCCTAAGGCCCTCCGGCTGCCCCTCTTGCCCCTACCTGGAGCTGCCTGAGGTGATCGCTTCACCTGGCCTCATTGGTGGTGCACCCCTGTTACAGAGAAATTTCTTTCGGATTGTGTTAGATGCCATACTACAGTGACAATAAGATAGAAACTTTGGTGCTAGGAGAGAATATGTTGATAATATGCTGCCTTGTGGAGGCACCACACTGTGGCAGACAAGCAGGGGCATAATGAGATCTCATAGGGTTCCAGAGAAAAACAGTATGGGCCCCCTGCCACCACGAGTTCCTCAGTATGGATGTGTTACTCACTCTCATGCAACGCAGAACACAAAGTGAAGCCCCCCAGAATTCAGATCACCTACCTAAACAGTACGATAGGGACGGGTTTTCTACCTGTTTCCATTCACTGACTGGAGACAGGTCATTAAAATGTTGATGAATTCAAACACAAAGGAAAAGTTGCATGACCTTTCATTATATAATGCATAAAATTATTATAAAAGTAAAACCATTGCTACATAATAAGTGGGTTTGTCCTAGGATACATAGTAGGAAGTGCACAAACAATTAAAATGTTTGCCTCCCTGTAGCAATGGAAAACCAAATATTCTAACCACCCCAACCTATAATTTAGAATTATGCTGAACACTGATTATAATGACTAGAGATGGTTCATGTGCATATGGCATTGTTTATTGATGTGCAATCCTCTCCCTTATTTAATGTGCTTCCTATGACTGTATCCTCTTTCATTTTCTTTTCTTCAGACAAAACATTTCTTAAGGCGGGTTTACATGGCAAGATGGAGCAGGCGTTTGTTGGGAAGGAAGAGTTCTTTCCTGACAACTGCCTGCTGTTAGTGGAGGTGAAGAGATGCATTTACATGCACCTAACATGGCTATTGCTCGTCCTCATACAGATTCATTGCTTCTCAGCAGCAGATCGCTGTTTACACCGCACGATCTGCTGCCCAGAAACTATGATTGACCGCACCAAAATTAATTTCATGCGATAAACAAGCGTTTCGCTCATTCATCGGGTGATCTAGGGCCCAGGGGCGTAGCTAAAGGCTCATAGGCTCTGGTGCAAGGGTTCAGCTTGGGCCCCCCTTTACTCAATGCTTTGTGGCCAGGGAAGCACATAGCCTTCGTGCTGCCTGAGGAAAAATGTACACAGCAACCCCCTCATGCCAAATTCTTGACCTTACTCCTTCCCTCCAGCCAGAGGTGTAACTTGACCAGCATGCACTTTCTATAACACAGGTGTCGTCTTATGTGACACAAGGGTATTTTGGCCCTCTCAGGCTCCTGGGCCCAGTAGCAACTGCTACCTCTGTACCCCTATATCTACCCCCCTGCTGGGGCCCCTTTACACGGGCCGCTTATCTCCGTACTTTGCTCCATTCAGCTTTCCCTGAACCCTGACCAGCCTCCCTGTCCCAGCCACTGAAAAAGGCCCACAAAGCATGAAGCCGCCACCACCATGCTTCACTGTGAGGAGGGTACTGGGCTGAGTTTGTTTTCCTTTAAACGTGATGTTTAGAATTGAGGCCAAAAAGTTCAGTCTCGGTTTCATAAGAACTGAGAATCTTGTGTTTTTGCTAACTTTCGTGTGACTTTTACTGAGGAGAGGCTTCCTTCTGGCCACTTTGCCATAATTGATTGAATTCTGCACTAATGGTTAAACTTCTGGAAGTTTTTCCCATCTGCACGCATCTTTGGAGTTCAGGCAGTGACCACTGGGTTTTTGGTCACCTCTCTTACCAAAGCCTGTTTACTTAAGTTTGGCCAGAGTCCTAGTTTCTCCAAACTTCTTCCCTTTAAGCATTATGGAGGCACTATGCTCTTGAGAACTTTAGTGAAGCAGAGATTTTTTTCCACTCTCCAGATGTGTGCCTTGACACAATCATGTCTCTGATCTCTACAGGCAGTTCTGTCCTTCTCATGGTTTGGTTTTTGCTCTCATATGCATTGTCAGCTGTGAGAACTTATATACTGTACACAGGACTGCATCTTTCCAAATCTTGTCTAATCAACTCAATTTACCACAGGTGGACTCCATTCAAGGTGTAAAAATATCTCAAAGAGGATCAAGAAAAATGGGAGGCCCCAGAGCTAAATTTCAAGTGTCATAGCAAAGGGTCTGAATACTTATGTTGATGCAAAATTTTAGTTTTTCTTTTTTTTTTTTATAAATTTGAAAACATTTCTAAAATTCTGTTTTCATTTTCTCATTATGGGATATTCGAGTGCAGATTGATGTGGAGGAACTTAATTTTTTTTTTTGGGGGGGGGGTGGTTTTGAGCACAAGGCCTTAACATGACAAAAAGTTAAAAAAGTGTAAGGGTCTGAAGACTTTGCAAAATGTGCTGTAATCATAATCTGTTGATTTAAATGCTACAGACACCTGTGAGACAATTTTCACTTTTATTGCTACTAATTTTGGGCTACAAATCATTTTAGTCAACTGGTCTTTAAAAAAAAAAAAACTGCCATTTTTTCTATACAGATGTCAGTCTCTATGTATTTGCAGAGTAGCAGGATTTCTGTTCACAGTAAGTCTTGTCAGATAGAAGCCCTGATGGCTGATGTATCCCTTATCTATGAATTCCTGACAGCACATGAACACTCATTATAGCTAAATATTTAACACTTTGATAACAACTGAGCTATAATTTTAATAAAGACCAGTTAAAAATTGCCCCCAAAGGTGTCCATAACCTTTAAATAATTTGTCTTAGGCCATGCCATGATTCCCAAATCTGATGGCAAAGACTGACGGATATTTTCCAAGGCATAATTGATGAATGGCGTGTGTTTTTCAAGCCTTTGTGATCAACTTTCTAGATGTACAAACAATTCGAGTTATTACAGGACACAAATGAGGTCATTTATGAAACCGAAATACGCCTAAATTAGGCGTATTTCTGGCACAGATTGTGGAGCAAAGTTCCTGTGCTTTGCCATCTTCAACTTTTCCCGGCTCACGGAAGGTCTAAAGAAGTGAACGTGGCAAGGGCGGGGTAGGGGATGGGTCAGAAGGCCCTTCTCATTTACCATTTCTATGCCTGTTTTAGGCGTAGAAAATGGTCTAAATGTAAGACAGCAAGGAAGCTGTCTTACATTTAGAAGCCGCAGTGGATCGGCCGAAGTTATGTAGAAGCCGACGCTTCTACATAATTTTGGCGGATCCACCGCCAGTGCAGGGCTTTATTAAGACCGGTGTCTAAAATGGTTCACCAAAAGTCTCGCAGGCCCGTTGACAACTTTCTTCACCCTGCCACACCATTTTACTACATCACTGTTTCCTTTACTGTATTCAACCATTTCTATGGTATAAATATCTGTTTAATGACCCAGATAATATTACAGATCGTGCAGACCCTTCTCCTTAAAACATGCCAAGATATAATGTGTGTTTCTATGATCAGCATCTCAGTAACTGGTTTTAAATGCAACATAAATATTTTAGGTACATCTGTGAAAACTGAAGACATCAATGAATATATGTAAATGTGAAATAATGATGACGGAAAGAGATTGTATTTAAAGTGCATGGTTACAACCCACAGGCACGCATGATTAAGGGGGCGTGTCACCCGAAACATCACGTAGCATGGGGTAGCAATCAGTTCAGAGCTCTCAGGATTACTATGCATTAGGCCTCTTTCACACGACCGTATTTTTTTTCCGTTTTGCGGGCCATATTTAGTGTTCCATATACGGTCCATATATGGAACCATTCATTTCAATGGTTCCGCAAAATCAACGGAATGTTGTCCGTATTCATTCCGTTTCCGTATGTCCATTTTTCCGTTCTGTTCAAAGATGGAACATGTCCTATATTTGTCCACAAATCACGTTCCGTGGCTCCATTAAAGTCAATGGGTCTGCAAAAAATACGGAATGCATCCGTATGTCTTCCGTATCTGTTCTGTTTTTGCGGAACCATCTATTGAAAATGTTATGCCCAGCTCAATTTTGTAATTACTGTATACTGTATATGCCATACTGACAAACGGATCGGAAAAATGGAACCAAAATGGAAACACAATGGAAACAGAAAACGGAAAAACGGATCCGGTAAAAACGTCTTGCAAAACACTGAAAAAGCCATACGGTCGCGTGAAAGAGGCCTTATAGTGATTTATTTATATGAAAAAATTAAAAGGACTGAAAAATACAAGCAAAGCTTCAAAATTGTGAGTATTATCTTTACCTCAGGAATAACCTTTTGAATAGGACCAATACGACTGAGTGGATTATGAAGATATAATGTGCACTCTAGCCATCTGTGCATTCCACACATCTATAGCTAATATGATGAAAAAACACTAAGCTCAAAAAGAAAAAACACACAGCTATCTAAGTGTTATACCACAATAGATAACAGTGGTGAAACACAAGAGAGAATGATTTGTGTTTGAAAGCAAAAAAGAATAAAAAATTCAGGAAACCACATGAAGAACTTCAGAAAACTCAGTTAGGGTCAATTCCAGAAAACTCTGCCTTCCATATGTGATGTGAAACATTAGAATTAATTAGAACCAGAGTTTCACAAAAAGCACACTTCACAGGCCTTGCCAAAACCACATATAAGGGATTACTAGAAATGGTCAGCATTACATATAGCGTAGCACAAAGGCTAAATGCTTCACATAGCAGAGATGACTTCATCCACAGCTGACTGCTGTCTCCAGTTGACGAGAGTGAAATTCCAGTACTTGCCTATACCGCTGACAAGGTCCGTGCTTCTCCTGCCAAGTTGTGGGAAATTAGAGTAAACTTTTGGCTCTGCAGTGAAATACCATAGTAGTTGAAGAAATCATTGTCACACCCAGGATTACCGCACATGTCCCAGAGTGACTTACTGGTAGTGCATATTCTTTACATGCTTTTTTTGGTTCGAAAGTTTTTTCTTACAGGTCAAGTTATTTAAATCAACTGGGACTCCCAACAACAGCCAGAATAAAAGGACTATTCCATGCACCATGCTCCTGCTCATAGATTGGAAAGTATCACTGATCTATGCCGTCAGGCTCTACCCTGACTTCAGTGGATCTCTCATGGACACAGACTCCTTTAGTTCTACAAAGAAGTGGGGAGCCACACCCAGGACCCCCACCATAGATATCTTCTGACATTCTTTTTAAAGTGTAGCTCCAGTTTAACTATCTAGGAACTAAATAATAACAGGTCAACTGCAGGGAAAACCAATTCCCTATGACTTCGAGGGGTGTAGCTTAAGGGGGTGCAGAGGCAGTCTCTACTTGGCCCAGGAGCCTAGGGGGTCCAAAGACGTTTGTGCCACGTAAGAAAACACTGGTATTATAGACAGTGCATGCTGGTCAAGTTACATCTCTGGCTGGAGGGAAGGGGTTAGGTCAAGAATTTGGCATGGGGTGCTGTTTCAATTTTTGCCTCAGGCAGCACTAAGGCAATGTTCTTCCCTGCCCCTGGCAACAAAGAACTAAAGGAAGAAAAGTCCAAGATGAACTCTTGCACCAGGTCCCATGAGCCTTTAGCTACGCCCCTGCAAGCAGCCCATGGGCGATCAGTTTATAGATAAGATATACCATATTCTGCCACTCTAGAATTGGTCTATAGTCTGTCTATAGGATCAAATCCTTGAAAATCATTAACTTCTCTATTTTAACACAGTGGAAGCAAATGTATCCTAAGACATCAAAGCCAAACATACTCCTCAAGGACACTCTTTAGCATAAGCTTGGTTGTTAAAATCTATGTGCATTTGGCCATATACATTGGGAGATTTGCCTAGCATACACAATGAACTATTACCTGCATTAGAACAGTATATTAATACTGCACATAGTAAGTCCAGTTTGCCATGTCTTATTTTCCTACTGCTCCATGCTCAAATACATTGTCAGGACTGCTGCATGTGCACAGGAGTCCTCTCCATTGTGTTAGCATAGCACAGTAATCCGAATTGTGTATTTTAGTGCACCCTTGAGTGATGACAGCTGGGTAACTGGGGGCAGTTGGAAAATAAAAAGGGTGATCTCGACTCCTTATATGACGAACTACTCATGTATTACTGCTGATAATAGTCTAGAATCGTGGTGACAGATTCCCTTTAAAAGATAACAGGAATACAACTTAAAGGCGTTGTGTCACTTCATTAAATAGCATTTATCATGTGGAGAAAGTTAATACAAGACACTTTATATATTGTGATTGTCCATATTGCCTCCTTTGCTGTCTGGATTCATTTTTTAATCACTTTATACACTGCTAATTTTTTGGTTACACCTAGGGATGAGCGAATCGACTTCATCTGAAGTCGATTTGCATAAAACTTTGTTTTAATACGTATGAAGCGGACGCTCCGTACATTAGAATGTATTGGCTCCGATGAGCCGAAGTTATTACATCGAAGTCTCGCCAGACTTCATGTAATAACTTTGAAAAAACCCGAGTTTGGTACAAAAGTTTTCCGTCCTGGTACAGCTCAACATGCCAGAAAAGGACTGCTCAGCCAATCACTGATCTTAGAGCTGATTCACCTTGCATTTCCAGTGGCACAATCCAGGACCAGTAACCGAAGAGCAGAAGGGAACAGCCCAAGATCAGAACAGCAGTGGGTCAGTGGAGGTGAATAAGGCTACTGTCATGTTCTAGCGAGGGTCCAACTGACCCCTAAAACATCTCACAACGAAGAATACACCAAAGCAAGCATACATAGAGACATAACAGTGAGTAGGAAACTAAATCAGCAGGTAAGGAACCAGTGGCAAGAAATAACACTGGACCAAGTGCACCGGTTTTACTTGGGGCCAAACCCAGAGAGGAGAAATCCAGCGAGCCCCATTCTTCACAGAGCCCCAGATGGTAGGGATGAACTTAGCCAAGGCTCACTGGTTGCACCTCCAGGATGGTCCCGGTGCACTTGGCCACTTACCTCCCGAGACTGCTGGAAGAAACACCAGCAGTCCACACAACAAAGACTGGAACCCAGGCACATGTACTGGAACCTAAATGCCGCACAGGACACAGTACAGACAACATACACTGGAACCAGCACACCAGTAACTGCCTGAACCCCCATGTGGAAAGGATGCATGGCGGTCTCAGGCAGCTGCTCACAGACTTGCTGTCCTCCCTCTGTAGAACCTAGCAGCCCTCTTAGAGAAGGCGCAGACAGGGAAATGTCTAAACTCCATGCAGGACGATACAAGGCAGTAACAGACCAGACACGGAACAACCAACTAGACATGACACATACATGAAAATGTCGGGACTCCATGCAAGCCGACTCATGGCAATCACAGACCAAACACCAACCCGGAACATAGAACCCACACCGGACATAGAACCAGGAAAGGCAGGAAGACCAGGTGACTTTGATGTCTTACTAGGTAGCCACAAAGACTGGGCAGAAGGAAACCCAGGTAAGGTGCAGAGCTTCAGCACCCAACAAAGCTGGAGAACAAATGACTCCCTGGCTAACAGCAACAGGATTAAATAGCGCCTAGAGACCACACCCAGGCCAAGACCTTAACCCCACAAGAACCAGACAGGGAAAGGAACAAGCATACAAGGAGCAGTGCACACACAGGCTACTAAAACTACACATCGCCCCTGGCAACCATCATACACGGCGTAAACCGCAGCCAATACGCCAGAGCACAAAAGTGAGCGACATGGAACTCATGTTACAGTGAACCACACAGAGACTGTGACAGCTACTTTCACATTGGCATTAAGCATTTCTGGCAGGCTCCACACTGCGTTTTTTGTCCGGCCGCCTCTCTGCATTATAGTGAATGGGGCCGGGAGGGCTTCCCGCAGTACACGTGTGCAAAAGAATAGCCTGCCGGAAAAGCTTAACGCCAGTGTGAAAGTAGCCTAATGATCCATTGTTACTATAAAGCTTGTTTTTTGAAGGACAAGTGGCACTTTGTAATAGTATCATTTTATATTGCATACAATGTAGTGGGCAGCTGGATAAAAATTCAAATGGTGTAATATTGGAAGAAAAGGCAGTTCCAACATAGTTTTATGGGTTTTGTTTGACTTGTACTCTTCATTTCCCGGGGCAGTACGATTACAGCAACACCAGCTTAATCGGCGTCAGCCTGGGCCCACAGGTGCCTATAAATAGCCTAGTGATCAGCCAGCCTGGGCCCACAGGTGCATATAACTAGCCTTGTAATCGGCCTCCCCTCCCACAAATACAGCAATTATATTTGCATTATACCTGTCAGAACAGCAGAGCCAGAGAACTACCGATGTAGCAGAGTTGAGTTTGCTTGCTGCCAGAGTTGATGCTAAAGCCTGCTGGAACCAAGACAAAGTCTAAAAAGTTTGGAGAAATGTTTATGCAAAGTAAAGCTGCTTTTCAACTTCATTACAAGGTCTGGACTCAATTTATTATTTCTCCCCCAATTCAACTACCCCCTTTGTCTGCTTCAAAGCAAACACCTGGGGTTTCAGCTTATCCAGGTAGGAGCACTGTGACATGTGCACAAAACATTAAGGGACATTATAGGCCACCCTATACCACTCGGCCATTCCTATACCTGGGTACCAACACTATTTCTTAAAGGGACTCTGTCCCGTTGTTGCTTCATTGCAACTGGCATCACAAAACACTTATCTCTTCTTATAGGGACTCCTTGCGGAATGCGCTTTGTTGCAAATGCAGCAATTGTATAAAGTGAACAAGCATTGGTTTGAGAAAGAGACGTGTCAAAAACCACACAAAAAAACTAGCTGAAAACAACACACGTGGATTCTGCAATGATTTTTTTTAGCACGTTCTCAAAATCCATTGTGTAAACATCCTCTTATACATTTCCATTCACTAATATGACATGAAAACCCACAGATGTCCATGAGCCAATAGTGCTGTACACCGTCATAGAGCAGAGCTGGGGATGAGAATGGATCAATGTACTGTAACCTAAATGACGAGCTTGATTCTGTCCTCTTTCTAAAACCCTTGAGGATTTATGAAGAACACATTTCCAGCATTGCATTGACTTGCTTGTTAAAAAAGATATTGCAAACACATTTTGCAGGATGTTTATCACATAGATGCATTGGAGACTTGTGATCAAACCCAGACAGATTGTTTTGATTTTGCTAATAATACCAGGAATCATTATGGAGAAAGCCAACGTCTGACACTTCAAAGCTCCTGTCTGACAAGAACAGTCATAAGAACAATTAAAAGACTCATGCTGTCTGAGGTTCAAACAAAAAGAAATGATGCAATTGATGAATTCATTTAAAGTCTGTACAACTTAAAAGCAGAATTAAAACCCAATTCTAAACAGTAAGGCTGACCACACACTTTGGAGCGGACCCCCTACACACATGCTTGGCCGAACTTGCATGTGCTCCGATTGGGGAGAAAACTGCAGCCAGACTACTATGGAAGTGACTTATCTCCACTGAGAATGATGCATGCTGAAATCCAATGGCGCAATCTTTCTACCATCCGGAGACAGTAAGAGAACGGTAAAACCCAGGGGGAGGGGGATGGTAACACCCTGCTGTCAATTTATTCAGAAATGTGTAGTAGGAAAAACAGTGGAATAGACAACACAGAATGATATGAAATGTGCTCCAGAATTGTTATTGCATGGGGAATGCAAGTAGTTATTAAGAACAGCCATTTCAGGAGAGATTACAGGTCCTCTTCAAGGAATTTAGTTTCAGCTTGTGTCATTTTTTTCACCTTTTTTTTTTTTACAAAAATAATACTATCCTGCAGCGTTTACAAACTCTACTGCATCTGATTGCCTGGCAGTGCTAAACTACTTCTGATGTAGTCCGTTCCTTGTCTGTCCTGCAGTGCCTTACTGCTTTTGTTCCTGTGTTTGTCCTGCCTTCGTGAGAGGGTCACTGGAATCTCCAGAGGGAGGATCTCTAGTTTGTGTGCAGCTCTGACTAAGACCACCATGCTTCCATTCCACTTTGGGTCCAGGCATCTGCTTCTGTGCTGTTCCCTTTTGTCTTGATGTCTGATCCATGTCCTGTATTTGCTTGAGTTCCAGTTCTCTTGTCTGTTCCGCTGGTGCTTGCACCAGTTTGGTTCTCTCCAGGTAGGGGCCAAGTGTAGCGGGACCTTCCTGGAGGTGCAACCAGTTAGCCCTCGGCCCAGTTCATCCCCACCACCAGGGGCTCTGTGAAGAACAGGGCTCACTGGCTCTCAGCTCTCTGGGTTTTGCCTCTGGTCTGCCAGTGCACTTGGTTCTGTTGTAGTTCTACCACTATTGTCTAACCTGCATATATTGTCATGTTCCCTTATTACATGTGTAATAAATAGCAATGAGCGGGAGGTGCCATATTCAATTTTGCAATATTTCACAAATATTCAATTGAATTTTCGTCATATATTAGTCGAAATCGAATATTCGTCATTATTCTATATATTGCGAATGTTACGTGAAATAAATTTTACTGGTGGGCCCCAGGTACCCCAGTCCGACACTGCTTCCAGGAGATACAATTTTTATTTTTTTTCCATTGACATGGCCATATGAAGGCTTATCTTTTTGCTGGAAAGGTTGTTTTTTTTTAATGGCACTTGTGTATCAATGTATTAAGCTCTAACGTATCAAGATAGATTGTACTATACATTACAATATTTCTGCAGAGTAAAGTCATTTTACTATTATGTTGTTACACCCAGGCCTGGGAGCCTTTACAAGACTTGCTACTAGGGAAAAACAGAGGAAGGCCCCTGACCATAGCCAATGCACCTCTTGGGTTACATGACTAGAATCAGAGTTATCTCTGATTCTGGTCACTGTAAGCAGGTGTCCCCATTCATTGTCTATGTTGACAAAACTGGACTCAACAAAATGGAGTGCTTCAAAATGCATTCCATTTCGTTTGCTTGCATCCCCATCGCGGACAGAATAACGCTGCAAGCAGGGTTTTTCTGTCCTCGATGTGGTGCAGAGCAAGACGGATCCGTCATGACACACAATGTAAGTCAATGCGGACAGATACATTTTCTCAGACACAAAAGATCTGATCCGTCCCCTATTGACTTACAATGGTTTTCAATATGGATCAGTCTTGACTATTATAGAGATAGAACGGATGCAGACGGTTGTATTTTTATGACGGAAGCGTTTTTGCTGATCCATGACGGATCCAGCAACAAAAGCTGGTATTGAAGTAGCCATAGTAAGATGCTCTGGAACTCTTTGAGATGTTTCTGCACCTTGATTGGAGTCCACCTATTGGAAATTTAGCTGATTGGACGTGATTTGTAAAAAAACACCCCTGTCTATATAACCCCTTACAGCTGACAAAGCATATCACTGTTGACAAGTCACAACTGAGAAAGAACAACAAAAGAACCGCCTGTAGAGCTCAGAGACATGATTGTGTGGAGACACAGATCTGAAGAAAATTTCTGCTTCACTGAAAGTTCTCAAGAGGACAGTGGCCGCCATAATATTTTGGAACAACCAGGACTCTTCCTAGAGCTGGCCGACCAACCATCAACCAACCAAGCAATCAATGGTCACTCTGGCTGAGTTACAAAGATCCTGTGTGCAGATGGGAGAATCTTCAACCATCACTGCAACAGAAGACTCTTCCCACAAAACACACATTTGAAAAAAAAGGACACTCAGACTGTGAGAAGGATTCCCTGATCTGATGACACCAAGATTGATTTTTCCCCCTCAATTCCCCCTCAATAAGTATCATATCTGAAGGAAACCAGGAGCTGCCCAATAAATACCCTCCCTGCAGTGATGCATGGTGGTAGCAGCATCATTCTGTGGTAGTGTTTTTCAGCAGCAGGGACAGGGAGACTGGTCAGAGTTGAGGGAAAGCTGAATAGAGCAAAATTCTTATTGAATTCTGTGAATATATTTCAGTGCTCCAGCCACAGCTCTGACTTGAACCCAACTGAACAAAGAGTGACCTAAAATGACTATCCGCCGATGGTCCCCATCCAACCTGACAGGGCTTGAGAGGATCTGAAGAGAAGAATGGCAGAGAATCAAGGTGCAAACATTGTGGCATGACGCCCAAAAAGTCTGGAGGCTGAAGTAGCTGCCAAAGCTGCTTCAACTAAGTACTAAGTATAGGTCCTGAATACTTAGGTCAACGCAAGATTTCAGTTTTTTCTTTTCAATAACTTAGCAAAGATTTCAAACATTCTTGTTTTCACTTTCTCATTTTGTGGTATTGAGTGCAGAAAGATGGGGAAAATTATGAACTTTAATTTTCATCAGAAGGCAACAACATAACAATATGTGAAAACAGTAAGAGGGTCTGAAGACTTTCCGAAAGCACTGGAATTTGCCTTAAAGGTCAGTATCAGAAGTTTGCAAAGTGGCCTAAATTTAGCATCTGTATTAAAGCTCCCATGCCCCCTCTATACTACTGAACATAGGGTTCTACAGGGATCTTGTGTATGGTAAAAATGCAGAGGAGGGGCTGTTGTACAGGATTTGTAAGCTGTTTTCATTACGAGGGTGAATGGATTAGTACATACTACACCGAGTTACAGTATTTTACTCTACTGTACATATCATTCAAGAGAATAAAGCAATAGATGGTCATTATTTCTTACTTGTTTTCATTGCTTGCATCATAGCGAGGCATAGGATCATAGTCATTGCCATTGATATCAGTGCTGGCCAAAGGATCCTACATCCAGAAAAAGAAAAAGAATAAATAAGTCATAGGATCATTAATAAACTGTCCTCTCATGTGGCTCATACATATATAATAAGGTTACACTGGTCATGTAATTAGGTTAGCAGCCGTCCACATGCAGTAATGACAATTCCATGTTCTGGGTTTTAGGTGACTAAGCACATGGGAAAAGGACCTGTCACCTCTCCGGACATGTCTGGTTTAGTAAAAACTGGTACTTCCCACAAAATAATTCAGGAGCATCTTTTCTTATAACGCTGCATTTTTCAGTTTCTTTGTTATTCCTTGCAGAATGTTATGAAGAAATTGCCCAGTTAGTGTTACCAGGTGTGACCAGACTTTGTAGGGACACATAACACTGATAATCCTAGTGACTACTCTGGGAAACTACATCAATGGCCAGCTTCAGTGTAAGGCGAAGACACTGACATCTATCTTCAGCAACTAAATCCTGTAGTCTGTTCTGGCAGAGGAACAGGTTACTGGAGTTATCCAGCATAGTCAGACACTGTCGTATAATGCCAGGCAGCACCGAATTCCCTGTCGGGGTACAACCACACAATCAGGTTTCCTGGTGCAGTTTTAGAAGTCAAAACCAGGAATGAATTAAAAAAAGGGGAGAAGTTGTATCTGTCCTTTACACTCTCTCTCTCCTTTTATAATTCACTTCTGATTTTGGCTTCCAAAACTGCATTCAGAAAACTGACCATGCGGCAGTACCCTAACTACAATGAGATCCAGCGGGTTTTTGGCATAAATGAGGGCTTTCCGATGGACAAATACCGTCGGTGTGCAGTGGTGCCCGGCTATGCCATATACTTTAACTCCAGTCCTCTGCCAGAACATATTATCAGATTTACCTGCTGGAGATGTTAATAGGTAATGCCTAATCAGTAACTTTCTGTATATATTGTAGTACGTGTATAGTATGCCTCACCTTGCTGCACAGCATAGGAGGTAGTAAAAGATAGAAAGTTGGTCTGGTTGATCATGAGACACAAGCGTTTTGGGATGAAACATAGAGTGTCAACAGGTCAACAGGGTCAGTTGCTAAGTCAGGCTGTCTAAAGATGTCCATGGACATTGTGACTGTTATCAATTTCAGGACCCCCCTAACCGCAGTAACGCTGATCGGTCAGTGAATTGCTGTGTCCAATCATAGACAGCTTCTCTCTATCTCCTCCTTGCACTCATCTCTATAATCAGTTCATGGAGGAAACAGAAATTACAGCCAGAACAATGATGGAACCTGGAGAGGAGATAACCACATCCACCAGTGATTCATACAGTACATTAACCCCACTACAGCCCTAGAACACCAGTTTTCTATACAGTTATGGACTCAAGTTACTATGGTTTCAGCATACAATGGTGGTTGCAGAACCAATTAATATTATAACTTAATGGACCACTGTATATATCTGCACTCCTAGTCTTTTAGATGGGGAGACATTATATGTTCTACACAATACAGGGATATACAGAAGAACATGGAGAGTGGAAAGGGGAGCGGCCTAAGAGCTGCCAGGAGGGATTTGATGATGTCATACTGTAGTTCACAGGAAGTCAGCCACAGGGAGAAACCAATGGGGTCATTTATCAACCGGGTGTAAAGTAGAATTGGATTAGTGGCCCATAACAACCAATTATATTCCACCTTTTATTTTTTTTGACAGCTCCTTTGGAAAATGGAAGGTGGACTCTTATTGGTTGATACTGGCAACTAAACCAGTTCTACTTTACACCACACCAGTTCGATAAATTACCCCACAAGTTCCTGCATATTATAGAAAGTTCTGGGCTGCTGGTCAGATTTGAGGTCACATGACCAGGTTCTCATAATGAAAAGGTTCACAATGTATAGATGTAATTGAGTTAGGCTAGTTTCACACGTGTGGCAGAGTTCTCTGGATCCGGCCTAGCTGGATACTGCCATTCACGGCCAGAACCTGTTGACAATAAAGGTAATCAGCGTGGATCCAGCCAACAAAAAAATAGTTGTGTGCCCCGATATTTGTCCAGCTGAATCCCAGCATAAATTTCGGGGATCGATCAGATTCCCGTCGGATCCCATTATAGCCTATGGGGTCCTGCAGGCACATACCACTGACCAGCTATGCTGGATCCGGAGAACTCTGGCAGGCTCTTCCCTGCAGAACATCTTGCCAGACTGCTCTTCCGCATGTATAAAAGAAGGATTGCGTCTTTAATAGAAAACAATTCCTGAACAATAATATAGCAGCAAATCCTGGGGGGCTGCTGCACTCACTTGGAAATCGAATCCATATAAAGCTGTGTACTGTTCCTAAATAGACCATAACAGAAGCCAGCTTTAACTGCGCACATACTGGACCTGCTGGTTATTAGGGTACAGCCACATGCTCAGGCTTCTGCATGCAGTTTTGGAAGCCAAATCCTGGAGTGAATGCAAAAAAAGAGAAGTTGTATCTGTCCTTTTTCTTTCCATATATGATCCACTCCTGATTTTGGCTTCCAAAACTGCATGCAGAAACCTGACCATCTGACCGTACCCTTAGATTTGACAATTATATTTCTGGAAGAGCTGAAAAACTGCTTCGCATACCGAGGAAACAGAACCCTTGTGACATTAGCAGGTTTATAAGGAAGAACGCACAGAATGCTTTATACTGTGTATTACTTTCAAGCAATTATCATTTTTAATCCAAGATACATTTTAGATTTTCAGTAATACTGAAATAAATAAGAATAAATGCCCTTGAATACATTTCAAGTGGGTCATCTGAATACCACCTGTAAAGATTTATAGAATTTAACAGCATCCAAAATCTGTGAATTACACTAATCCCGCTTTCATATTTCCACAGCATTTCATAACCCAGAGTTGACACAGTTCATTTGCAAGTCAAGCCAAAATTGTTCTATAATTGCTCACAATTCTCACTTCCCTACTCTATTCCCATATGGATCTGAGCTCAAATGAAATAATTCTCCCTCGTGTAAAAGCAGCATTCTCAATTACAAGGCACCTTTCTGGAGAAGTGCGGACAAATTAGCTGACATATTTACTGCAGCGAGCAGCTACATAACTTTACATGAAACCTCACAGGAGCAATCAATCCTACAGTGACTGGAGTGGAAGCGCCTCTTATCTGGAATCATACCTGAGATTTCTTTCTCCTGGGATTGTATCATTAACTATAGAAGAAAATACCTTTTTTCCCAATGCTGTTGGTAATCGACCAACATTTCTACATGGTTAGATATGGCCATTACAATAAAGCAATTTCTTCAGTCGTATTAACAGTACAGCTTTGAGTTGTCAACCCCTTAAGATTTTTAATAGTAAATGAATAAAGTTACAGTATAAGAAGAGAAAATTATACTGGATCCTGGCACTGAGCATCATAGTTTAGACCCATTATTGGGCATAAACTCTCTGCACCTAATGCCCTCACGAACCTGATCCTATTATGGTAGAAAACAAAAACTTATATGGAAATTTCACAGATTATTGTTTAACCCGCTGTTTCCGTATGGGATAATATTTTAATAGTACGGGCGTTTGCGCACATGGTGATGCCAATGATGTTAATTTTTTAACTTTTTTAGTTTTTTATTTTGGGGTAAGGGGGTGATTTGAATTTTTATATAATTTTTTTTTACACTTTTTAACCGCTTCAGCCCCCCTAGCTTAAACACCCTTAATGACCAGGCCACTTTTTACAATTCTGCACTACACTACTTTCACCGTTTATTGCTCCGTCATACAACTTACCACCCAAATGAATTTTACCTCCTTTTCTTCTCACTAATAGAGCTTTCATTTGGTGGTATTTCATTGCTGCTGACATTTTTACTTTTTTTGCTATTAATCAAAAATTACCGAAATTTTTGCAAAAAAATGACATTTTTCATTTTCTGTTGTAAAATTTTTTAAAAAAAACTACATTTCTATATAAATTTTTCTCTAAATTTATTGTTCTACATGTCTTTGATAAAAAAAAATCCAATAAGTGTATATTTATTGGTTTGGGTAAAAGTTATAAGCGTTTACAAACTATGGTGCAAAAAAGTGAATTTCGGCATTTTGAAGCAGCTCTGACTTTCTGAGCGCCTGTCATGTTTCTTCAGGTGCTAGAATGCCAGGATAGTATAAATATCCCCCAAATTACACCATTTTAGAAAGAAGACACCCCAAAGTATTCGCGGAGGGGCTTGGTGAGTTCATGTATCATTTCATTTTTTTTCACAAGTTAGCGGAAATTGACACTTTCTGAGAAAAAAAAAAAAAAAAGTTTCAATTTCTGATAACTTCTGGCAAAAAAAAAAAAATCTCAGACGGACTCACTATGCCCTCAGTGAATACCTTGGGGTGTCTACTTTCCGAAATGGAGTCATTTGTGGGGTGTGTTTACTGTTCTGGCATTTTGGGCGAGGCTAAATTGTGAGCCGCCATGTAAAACCTAAAGGTACTCGTTGGAATTTGGGCCCTTTTGCACCAGGCTGCAAAAGCGGCACTATGTGGTATCGCCGTACTCAGGAGAAGTAGGGCAATGTGTTTTGGGGTGTATTTTACATATACCCATGTTGGGTGAGAGAAATATCTCTGTAAATTGTCAACTTTGTATAAAAAATTTTAAAAGTTGTCGTTTACAGAGATATTTTTCACACAAAGTATGGGTATATATAAAAATACACCCCAAAACACATTGCCCTACTTCTCCTGAGTACGGCGATACCATATGTGTGCCACTTTTTGCAGCCTGGGTGCGCAAAGGGCCCTAAAACCAAAGAGTACCTTTAGGATTTCACAGGGCATTTTTACGCATTTGGATTCCAGACTTCTTCTCACCCTTTAGGGGCCCCTAAAATGCCAGGACAGTATAAATACCTCACATGTGACCCCATTTTGGAAAGAAGACACCCCAAGGTATTCTGTGAGGGGTATGGTGAGTTCATGCAAAATTTTATTTTTGTCACAAGTTAGTGGAATATGAGACTTTGTAAAAAACAAAATTAAAAAAAAAAAAACAATTTCCGCTGACTTGTGCCAAAAATAAAAATTCTGTGGACTCACCATGCCCCTCACGGAATACCTTGGGGTGTCTTCTTTCCAAAATGGGGTCACATGTGGGTATTTATACTCACCTGGCATTTTAGGGGCCCTAAAGTGTGAGAATCCAAATGCATAAAAATGGCCTGTGAAATCCTAAAGGTACTCATTGGTTTTAGGGCCCTTTGCGCATCTTGGCTGCAAAAAGTGTCACTCATGTGGTATCGCCGTACTCAGGAGAAGTGGGGCAATGTGGTTTGGGGTGTATTTTATATATACCCATGCTTAGTGAGAGAAATATCTCTGTAAATGACAACTTTTACATTTTTTATTCAAAGTTGTCAATATACAGAGATATTTCTCTCACCCAGCATGGGTATATGTAAAAATACACCTCAAAACACATTGCCCTACTTCTCCTGAGTACGGCGATACCACATGAGTGACACTTTTTGCAGGCAAGATGCGCAAAGGGGCCCAAATTCCAATGAGTACCTTTAGGAGGGCATTTTTACGCATTTTCTTCTCACGCTTTAGGGCCCCTAAAATGCCAGGGCAGTAGAAATACCCCACGTGTGACCCCATTTTTGAAAGAAGACACCCTAAGGTATTCCATGAGGGGCATGGTGAGTTCATAGAATATTTTTTTTTGGCACAAGTTAGTGGAAATTGATTTTTATTGTTTTTCTCACAAAGTCTCCCTTTCCGCTAACTTTTGACAAAAAGTTTAATTTTTCATGAACTCATTATGCCCCTCAGCGAATACCTTGAGGTGTCTTCTTTCCAAAATGGGGTCACATGTGGGGTATTTATACTGCCCTGGCATTTTAGGGGCCCTAAAGCGTGAGAAGAAAATGCGTAAAAATGCCCTCCTAAAAGGTACTCATTGAATTTGGGCCCTTTGCGCATCTTGCCTGCAAAAAGTGTCACTCATGTGGTATCGCCGTACTCAGGAGAAGTAGGGCGATGTGTTTGGGGTGTATTTTACATATACCCATGCTGGGTGAGAGAAATATCTCTGTATATTGACAACTTTGAATAAAAAATGTAAAAGTTGTCGTTTACAGCGATATTTCTCACACCCAGTATGGGTATATGTAAAAATACACCCCAAACCACATTGCCCTACTTCTCCTGAGTACGGCGATACCACATGAGTGACACTTTTTGCAGCCAAGATGCGCAAAGGGGCCCTAAAACCAATGAGTACCTTTAGGATTTCACAGGCCATTTTTACGCATTTGGATTCTCACGCTTTAGGACCCCTAAAATGCCAGGACAGTATAAATACCCCACATGTGACCCCATTGTGGAAAGAAGACACCCCAAGGTATTCTGTGAGGGGCATGGCGAGTTCACAGAAAAAAAATTTGGCACAAGTTAGCGGAAATTGTTTTTTTTTTTTTTTTTTACAGTCTCATATTCCACTAACTTGTGACAAAAATAAAATTTTCCATGAACTCGCCATGCCCTCACGGAATACCTTGGGGTGTCTTCTTTCTAAAAATGGGGTCACATGTGGGTTTTTGTACTGCCCTGGCATTTGAGGGTCTCCACAATCATTACACGTATGGCCAGCATTAGGAGTTTCTGCGATTCTCCGTATATTGAGCATACGGGTAATGAGATTTTTTCCGTTCAGCCTCTGCGCTGAAAAAAAAATGAATGGCACAGATTTTTCATTCGCATCGATCAATGTGGATGAAAAAATCTCTGCCAAAATCAGTGACTGCGGTGCGGTGGGCTGGGCGGTAGCTACCTAACAAGTAGCTAACTAACTGGCGGTGATAAGGGACCCTTAGCATCAACACTGGAGTCTATGTGAAAAGCAATCTAATGATTGGATAGGAACTAATGGCGGCAGCCCTGTACCACTCCTAAGTATACAGTCTGCCGCCCACTACATTCGGCTCCCTCGAATCCTCGCTAGGGGGAGCCTGTATACGGCTAGAACGCACACTCCCGGTCTTTAACCTCCCAGATGCTATGGTCACATTTGACACATGTTATTGCCGATCGCGAACATTGGTCCCGGGTGCCTGCTGTTTAACCCTTTCTACCCTGGGCCAGCTTTTAGCTTCTTGCCCAGGCCATTTTTTGCAAATCCGACATGTGTCACTTTATGTGGTAATAACTTTGGAACACTTTCACTTATCCAAGCCATTCTGAGACTCTTTTCTCGTGACACATTGTACTTCACGACAGTGCTAAATTTGAGTCAATATATTTATCCTCTATTTAAAAAAAATAAATAAATTACCAAACATTTGGAAAAATTCACAATTTTCTAAATTTTAATTTGTCTACTTTGAAGACAGATACTAATGCCTCATAAAATAGTTATCAGTCATCATTCCCCATATGTCTGCTTTATGTTGGCATAATTTTGTAAATGTCATTTCATTTTTTTAGGATGTTAGAAGGCTTAGAAGTTTAGAAGCCCTTTTTCAATTTTCAACAAAATTTCCAAAACCATTTTTTTAAGCACCAATTCAGTTATAAAGTGATTTTGAGGGGCTTACATAATGGAAACCACCCATAAATACTCAATTTTAGAAACTACACCCCTCAAATTAATCACTGAATTGCAAACTTAACCCTTTAGGTGTTCCACAAGAATTAAAGCAAAATGGGGCGAAATTTCAAAATTTCATTTTTTTTTGCAGATTTTTCATGTTAATCAATTTTTTCTTGCAACACAGCAAGGGTCAACAGCAAACTAAACCTCGGTATGCATTACTCTGTTTCTGCAGTTTACAGAAATACCCCATGTGTGGTGGTAAACTGTTCTATGGGCATGTGGCAGTGGTCAGAAGGAAAGGAGCGCCATATGGATTTTGGAGGCAGATTTTGCTAGAATGGTTTTTGTGCACCATTTTGTATTTGAAGAGACACTGACCTGCCCCTACGGTGGAAACCCTCAAAAAATTACCTCATTTTGGAAACTACACCCTTCAAAGATTATATTAAGGGGGGTTCTGAGTACTTTGACCCCGTAAGCGTTTTACGGAATTTGAAAAAACTTGGCTGTGAAAATGAAAAGTTTCATTTCTACCTTATTTCTTCCAATAAAATGTTGCTTTAGCCCCAAATTTTTCATTTTCACAAGGGGTAACAGGAGAAAAAGCACCCAAAATTTGTTACCAATTTTCTCCTGAATACGGAAACGCCCCATATGTGGTGGTAAACTGTTGTGGGAGCACATGGCAGGACTCAGCACGGAAGGAGCGCCATTTGGCTTTTGCAGTGCAGATTTTGATGGATTGGTTTATGGGTGCCTTTGGTCTTTATTTTTTGAGTGACTTATGTGGGGGCTTATTTTTTGCGGGATGAGGTGACTTTTTCATTGGTACCATTTTCAGGTACATAAGACATTTTGATCGCTTGGTATTACACTTTTTGTGAGGCAAGGTGACAAGGTTTTGGCATAGTTTTTTTTTATTTTTTTTACAGCATTCACCTGAGGGGGCATCTCATATGATATTTTTATAGAGCAGGTTGTTACGGACGTGATGATACCTAATATGTCTATCATTTTTATTTTTGTTAAGTTTTACCCAGTAAATGCATTTTTAAACAGAATTAAATGTCGTTTTTGTGTTGACATTTTCTGAGAGACATATTTTTTTATTTTTTGGGTGACTGTCCTAAGGTAGGGTCTCGTTTTTTGCGGGATGAAATGGCGGTTTGATTGGTACCATTTTGGGGTACCAATCAAACTTTTTGTTCACTTGGTATTACACTTTTTGTGAGGCAAGGTGACAAAAAATGGCTGTTTTGGCATAGTTTTTTTAATTTTTTTACAGCATTCACTTGAGGGGGAATCTCATGTGATATTTTTATAGAGAAGGTATGTGACCATACCTAATATGTCTATCATTTTTATTAAGTTTTACACAGTAAATGCATTTTTGAACAGAATTAAATCTTGTTTTTGTATTGCCATTTTCTGTGAGCCATAATTTTTTTTATTTTTTGGGCGATTATCTTAGGTAGGGTCTTATTTTAATATTTTTTGCAGGATGAGATGATGGTTTGATTGGTACCACTTTGGGCTAAATACGCCTTTTGGATCGCTTAGTATTACACTTTTTGAGACGGAAGGTGACCAAAATTGGCTGTTTTGCTTTTTTAGTTTTTTTTTCACTGCATTCATATGTCAGGGTGGATCATGTGATATTTTATATAGAGCCGGTCGATTCGGATGGGGAAATACCTAATATGTATGCTTTTCTTTTTTTTCCTATTTTTTATTACTTAATTATGGGAAAAGAACGCTTTTTTTTTTTTTACTTTTATTTTACCAGTGTAATACACTTACAGCCTTCCTGCCTGTGAGATCCAGGGGACATAGCGAGGGTTAATGCGCCAGCATCTGTGTTTTTACCGATGCCGGCGCATACAGCAGTGGTCCGGCTGACGGGAACAGCCGGTCCGCTGCAGCTGATCGGGCGCAGCTCCTGCACCTGCCCGATCAGCGCGCCGTAGTACTACGGCGCTGCTCGGGCAGTCACTTCCTGCAGCGCCATACTATTATGGCACTGGTCGGGAAAGGGTTAAAACAGCAAGCACCTGGCGGCTATGGCGCTTGTTCCACTTGCAAGTGCGCACCATTTTAAAATCCCAGACCACCAACATAAATTTACCACCGTGGGGTGACTGGGAAGGGGTTAAAATTGACGCTTCTTTTACATCAGTGGCAATCTATGTCTATGATGATCAAGCTGGGGGCCTACTGGAGTACTGATATGAGGGGTGATAAACCAGAGGTTACATATCTAACTTTTAAAGTGGATTTAATGAAATAGAGTGGGGATCGCTCACAATAGGCAGATCGTGAATTGCTTCAGCCCAACACTATTAGGATTGTACTATGTATTATATACAACTGACGGGCAATTATCAAGAGATGGAGCTTGATTTGCTACTATAGATCTGGGGTCTTTCTTATTATAGTATTACTTTGGACAACTTTGAAACTTTAGAGACTTCCATCGAGACTGCTTTATGGATATGAGTGTGTACATTAACACCTTACAACCCTGCATCTTTGGTCAGAATTTAATCTCAGTTGTAGTATGTGATAAAGACATCATTATGGTAGGTCAGAAACCTACTTCATCAACACTACTGCTTATGACAAGATTTTTCTTACAATCATTTTGCAGCCATTTTTAAGAACTTACATAATTCTGCATCAGGTCAGGATGATTCCTTTCAATGCCATCATCTAGAATAGTAACTATCACATTTTTCCCAGTGTATCCTCGTTTCCAAGCTCCTACGATGTTCATGTCTGATTGACAGTGGTGGGCGTTCTCGCTGCAGTGCTGTGGGGAAAAAATGGACAGCTTGTCAAAATGTTACTAGTTACACATAAGAGTATCAACACATTATTTCAGTCCACAATGGAATCTATTCATATTTAGAGCGTTATAGATACATACTACAAAGTAAATCAGATATAACAGAATGGAATTGGGTAATTACACATATACTGAGGCTAAATTTAGTACAATGGATGACAACAAACAGTAAAGTACTTATAGGTTTATCATGAAATATAAACATAAAATGTGTGCATCTTCTCACTGGTGAAGGTACATGAAAGAGGTGTTCTCATCATATCCACAGAAAGCCAGCCAGAAATGTGGTATCAAGAGGCAGCCATTCTGACTTCAGAGGAAAATCTTCTGACAGCAGCTATCCACTCTGGCTCATAGAGAGACTCTAGCAAGGAAAGACCATTTACAGCACCAATATGCCCTAATAGGACATATCGGAAGGGGTTGTCCCTTTAGCTCCCTTTAACAAGGAGTCAATATTGGTTAAAAGAGTGTAAAAGCGCAAGCTCTGAACAATAATCAGCCTATGGGAGATAAAATGATGCTTATTGCTGTGATATTGATATATGAATACTGAATATCCCACCATCTACAGTACACAGGGGCGTAGCTAACGTCTCATGGGCCCTGGTGCAAGAGTTCAGCTTGGGCCCCCTTCCCGCAGAGCTTTGTGTGTCTTCTTATGCGGCACAAGGGTCTTTGGGCCCCCATAGGGCTCCTGGGCCCGGTAGCGACTGCTACCTCTGCACCCCCTATAGCTACGCCCATGACAGTACATAAGATCATTGAAAGATTTAGAGAATCTGCCCTGTTCCCTAGGCCCACTGTCAATATTGGATGCTCGTGATCTACAGGCCCTCAGGCGGCACTGCATTAAAAACAGGCCTGACTCTGTACTGGAAATCACTGCAAGGGTTCCAGAACACTTCCACAAATCATTGTCTGTGAACATAGTTCATCTTGCAATCCACAAATGCAAATTAAAGCTGTATCATGCAAAGAAAAAGCCAGAAAAGCTGCCATTGTCTCTGGGCCAAAACCCATGTAAAATTGACTGATGCACAATGGAAAACTTTTCTGTGGTTATATGAATCAAAATTTGACATTTTTTGGGGACAACACGGATGCAGTGTCTAGTGGACTCAAGTGGAGAGGGACCATCCATCTTGTAATCAGCGCACGGTTCAAAAGCCTGCATCTGTGATGGTATGGGGTTACACTAGTGTTTATAGTGTGCAATGCCGAACAGTATATAGAGGTTTTAGAACAACATATGCTGCCATTCACGTTTCTTTTAGGGAAAGCCTTGCATATTTCAGCAAGACAATGCTGAACCACATACTGCATCCATCACAACAGCATAGCTTCACAGAAGAAGAATCCTGCTGCTGAACTGGTCTGCCTGCAGTCTAGACCTTTCACTAATAGAAAACATTTTGCACATCACAGAACGAAAAATCCGGCAGACAAGACCCAGGACTGTGGAGCAGCTAGAATCCTACATCAGACGAGAATGAGACAATATTCCTCTCCCGAAACCAGCAATTGGTCTCCTCACCTCCCAGATGTTCACAGACTCTCATTAAAAGAAGAAGGGATGCAATATACAATGGTAGACATGGCTCTGTCACAGCTTATTTGAGATGTGTTGCTGCCATTAAGTTCTAAATGAGTTCATTTTTTTCATGAAATGGTAAAATATCTCACTTTCTACATATTATATGTGTTCTATGTTCTACTGTCAATAAAAATGCGCCCATATGAAGCCTCTGTGCCATAGAAAGTGGGTGTGGCTACAGACGTGTTCCAACCTGGCGTTGTGTAAAGCCCTTGCAATATTCATCAAGACAGCATGTACCTACATTGTGAGATCCACATAGTGATTATCCAGGAAAACCCACAGGTATTGCTTATTACCTCTCCGGTATAGGAAAATGGCGCTCAGCATCTGGAATGCAACTGCTGCATACTGCCCCTTGTACTACCAATCCTTATGAGTTGTACAGCCTTTGGGACACCCTTTATAGCATAGACAAATCAGTAAATGCATAGCATATGCCAGGGTATAGCTAAAGGCTCATGGGCCCTGGTTCAAGAGTTCACCTTAGGCCCCCCCTTTCCTCAGTTCTTTGTGGCCAGGGGCAGGGAAGCACATAGCCTTCGTGCTGCCTGAGGCAAAAACTGAAACGGCTCCCCCCATGCCCAATTCTTGACCTAACCCCTTCCCTTCTGCCCGAGGTGTAACTTGACCATCATACGCTTTCTTTATAACGAGTGTCTTCTTATGTGGCACAAGGGTCTTTGGGCCCCCCTCAGGCTCCTGTGCCCGATAGCGACTGCTACCTCTGCACCCCCCTATAGCTATGCCCCTGGCATATGCACTATATGTATAGCATTGTAAGATAAAATATGTCTGCAGCAACATAATAGAACACAGGAAAACTCACTAAATACAAAGGCAGTTGGCTCCAATTGATCAACACAGATAGATTTACACAGATATGTCTTTTCCATTTAAGCAAAAACATGCTTAAGATTTCTCTGCCACAGCGATACTCCTATATAGTGGCGTACTTCCCATGGCCAGAAAATATCATAGTGCTTTCTCTGACATGATCTTATATTTGGGCAATATGTATTACAGCAGCAGCTGGAACAGCAGGACATTAATTTATAGGTATCAATGATTCCTATAGTAGGAATACTATAAAAGTGTCCATATATCTGCAAGATATCTTTCCAACTACAACGTACACACATACACTTGGATCAATGTATATTCTTAATGGGGAGAGGGGAGTAAAGACCCCTTTACATGGGAAGACACAGCGGTCAATTATCAGGAACAAACTGGTAGGTCACAATAACTCCCTGCTTGTCAGAGGAGTTGAGAACTGCATTTACATGCAGCCAGGGGCGTAACTATAAGGGAAGCAGGGAAAGCAGTTGCTTTGGGGCCCTGACCCAGAAGGGGCCCATCCAAGAGGAGGAGAAGTACTAAAAGATTTTGTCAGGGCCCCTCAACAGTATTACACAATGAAATTATATACAGTGGCAGTATAGACAGTGTAGAAAACGGATGGAACAGCTGCCGGGCCTGGTCTGAGAGAGCGATATTTACTAGCCACAGGAAAGGGGGTGGCATGAAAGGAAGGGGTTGTGAAAAAATTACTAGGGGATGGGGCCCTATTCAAAAATTTGCTGTGGGGCCCAGTCATTTCTAGTTACGCCACTGCATGCAGCAATTACTTCCACTGTATGAAGACAAGGGTTACTATGACCCTTCATTCCCATTGTTTTTGGGCAACAGATCACAGTTTAGGGAGCACGATCTGCTTGCCCAGAAACAATGATTTAGGTGACCGACTCATTGATGGTTTCACCCAATGAATAAGCATTTGCTCATTCATCAGGTGATCAGGGAAATAACATGTGTTCCTAGAAACGCTCCCTCCCAGTAATTGCTCTGATCATTGGTCCATGTAAACAGACCTTAAACCACTGTCAGACACCTCTCTCAGTGAGTTAACTCCCTTTGGAACAATAGGATTGGCATGAAATTCAATACAATGAAATCTATACAATCCTTTTTTCCCTGAAATCATCTCTTGGGTTAGAGTCAGTATATCCCTCATTCAAATAAGATAGCTGTGGGGTTATGTGCGCTGTGTGACCATCATAATGCTCAATGTCATAAAAGCCTATCAGAGTACTAAAGGATCTAGTACCAGGCTCTGACCTGATGGACCCACGAGGTTCATCTATCTCAAACTGACTGTAGCATATCAGAATCAGCCAGAATCCGTTATTGTCTATGGTTTTTTAAATCTTTACCAATGACAAGTTCAGTGCACATGTAATTTATAGTTGTAGGATGGGACCTCTGAATCCTTCCTTTCATGGAGCCAAGCCACCTTAGTCTCATGCAGACGTTCCTAAAGAGGTCTAAGCACCTCTAATCTAGGCGGGAAAAAGAAGTTAAATATATAAAAGCTTGATCTCCTGATACCATAGAACATCCAACCAAACATTGCTCAAAGTAAAAGGTTCAAGGAATCCAGCTCCACTTCGGTAAAGGAATATTTACTCATGTGTCATGAGTAAGAGTTTGAATTGTTCTTGGTAGCCCGAAACGCGTAGACAAGACTTTTTAACTGTAACTGCATATGATTTTACCACAAGCAAAATAAATATTCCTTTACCGAAGTGGAGCTGGATTCCTTGAACCTTTTGCATTGTGTTACCCGGGCCTGACACGGGTCCTCCGTGCTCACAGGTGAAGGTGGGGCAGGTGAGAGCTGCTGAATTTTCCTTTTCAAAACATTGCTCAAAGTATAAGTATGTAGACTTTTTAAGTAATAATTCTTTTCACTTCCTGACCTTTCACATACATTTATTAGTCATGGCTTTGTGCTAAACCATCAGTTCATTAGAATCTTTATTTATACCCTGGACGTATAAAATGGAAGATTGTCTATAAAGACGTCCCATTATCACATAAGCAGGAAATGATAAAACTTGTACACTAAGCTCAGCTTCTTTGCTATGTGGAGACAAATAGATTCAATTTAACTCATTTACTTCAGATGGTCTTTGTAGGAGATGCAATTTAAGGCAATGCAAACAAAGTGCTTGGATTTTATCTAGGTATATTTATTTCTACTGTTTATTTCTACTACTTTTTGCTTCATTTTGCTGCTTCATCTTTCTTACCAGTGTAAAAATATAACCATGAACAATATGCTTTAGAGATCAATGCCGGCATAAATATGTACGTAGCTTTTATTTGTGTCTCCACAACAGACTTTTTATAAAATGAAATGGACATATCTGTAAATCTATTGCTACGGTACAATTGGCTGTTACTTGCTGCACAATTACAGGAGCTACAAACGTTATCCTCTATGGGAAAATGTTACAGAAGTCAACTGAAATTCAACCTGTCCATAGTAATAAAGTGTCACAATGTTTCTTGCATAAATCTGAAGAATGTGTTAAAGTTTGTTATTTATCTTAAAGGGTCACTGAGTTTTCATAAAACGTTTGATGTAATAGAAACATATGAAAAGTTTTGATCACTAAATGCTGGGACCCCACCAATCAGTAGAAAGAGGAGAGAGAAGTTCTCGCATATGGTGCCCTCTCTACTCATGGACAGAGACGTGCTCCATAGACCTCCATGTGAGCATCTTGTTATGTGCTCTGCAGAAAGGAGAGAGAGCATGATATAAGAGCACTCTTCTCTCCTCGTTCCAGAAATTAAAGGGTGTCTAAGCGCTGAAACCCCCTACCATCAAAACCTTTGAGAACACAATGACTCTTCAATGCTGAAATGTGGTACCTTCCTCAACTTCCAGACCAGCAGCCTTCATTTCCACAATTCCTGCCTGCAGATTTAGATACTAACTCAGTCACCAACAAATCCATCTAATGTAAACCAGTAAATAGGAGACAGGGTAAAGGAGGGGGATGCAGCTGCAGTTCCGTTTCTGTGAGAAAACAAAAGGAAGAGGGGGCAGCAGCAGGGAGACATCTAACTAGCTCAAAGCTCAGCACAGCTTTCACCTCACACCTGGAAAAGCCTGCCTTAAAACAGGTAAAATACACTAAATTTTCGCTTTACTACATGTTATACAGCAATTGTGATTTTTTCTTAATGATTAGGTACAATTTAAGACCTCATTCACGCTTCAGTGAATCAAGGAAGTGTGTTGTCCAAGTTTTCCATGGACAGCACACATATCTATTGATTTTAATGTACTTATTCACACATCATTGGTTTTCCAACATGAACAACCTTGGTCCGTTTTGCTGACCAAAGATGCCCACATTGAAGTCTGTGGGTTTGTGAAAACCACTGACCGAGGACTGATGGCATCCATGTTCTGTCAGCGGTTTTCACAGACTATTGTTAGCAGATCCACTGAAAATCTCTTTTTCCACCTAGCAGTGCACGTGGAATATGGATCACACACGGGACACATGGACCAACAATGGATCCTTCACAGACATAACCGTCACTACCCCTTTAATTTATCCTCTGGTGCACAGTTGTCTTTTGGTATCACACACTGAGCATCATAGTACTCTCATGATAAGATTTAGAACTTCCGAGCCCAAGGGTGTGGGGGATATGTATATACACAAGACTATTCATTAATGAATAGCAAGAAAATTGTTGTGCGCAATGGAAGGGGAGTGGGAAAGGCTGGCATGAAGCATGTGGACAAAGTACTGCTGTGACATGTTTCAATAAAGCTAACAAAATCCTAATTTACTATTATAAGGCTAAGGTACAGAGACTGCTGCATTCAGGAACCCATTAGGAAGTAACAGGCAATGCTTTGTTTTGTCTCTGCTTTATTTACAGGCCCCTTACATATCGGGCTAGACTCGCTTTCTGAGCAACACAAAAAGCCTGTATAGTCATTTCAAAGCATCCAAGTTAACAATGTGGTAATGCTGAATAAGCAGCGTATGGTTGTGCAAACACTCTATTAGGCATGGGGCATAAAAATGAGACGGTAAGGCTACACGGAGTGCATCAAAGCCTTGCTACCAATCTCATGTGCAGCATATTAGTAGCGTTCCATAAAGATTTCTGAAAGAGTCCTTGCAAGAATCTGGATTTTTTTAAAATAATATGATCTTCTTCACTATACCGTCATAAAAAAGGATTATAGAAAGTGGCACAACCACTGCATTTTCAGAAAGAAGGATCTTATTTCCCACATAGTGGGTAAATGTATTCATAAGGGTTATGATGCTACCTCATTATTCAAAAGCAGTTGGGGGAGCTTAGATTTTAGGCGCAAAGGTCTATTTCATAATTCCTTGAAAAATCTATATAAGGACTAAGTGGGATATTTATTTATCAAAACTACCAATCAGCAACCAATCAGATTCCACCTTTAATTTTCCAAAGGAGCTCTGAAAAATGAAAGGTGAAATCTGATTGGCAGCTATGGACAACTAAGCCAGTTCTACTTTACACCAGTTTTGATAAATCTCCCTCTAAAGCTTTATTTTTCTTCTGCTACTAGCTCCAATGGCCATTCTACCCTCACACAGCCCTACAGTTATTGTACATTCTGTCAGGATGGGGGCTAGACTCTACTGGCTAGTCACAAACACTATGGGGGTCATTTATCAGACTGGCAGCTTATGGGGCAACTGGTAAAACTCAGGTTCCAATGCTCCTTAGTGTTCATTCACATGACCATATGGCCATGGTGACGGCAAACAGTAGGTCCACAATACACGGGCACCAGCAGTGTGAACTCTGACTTGAATAGTTCAGCAGTCTTTTGTGGAGCAGATGCATGGATCTGAAGCCCACAAACACACTTGAAAGCGCTTCCATGGCCTTTCAGGTCTGTGTCTCTGCACAGCAAGAGAGAGGACATGTCCAATCTTTTGCCGTATTTTGTGGATCGCGGAACCATTCAAGTCAATAAGTACCCACCGCAGCACGAAGTTCATTTACAGTCCACGGCACGGGCATGGCGACCATGTGGTCGTATGAATGAGCCTTACTTTTTGCCGCTCTCTTAGCCCACCAGTGTGCTCCTATGTGGGTGACTAGGCCCAGACCTCTGCTCATGCTATAGTAGGTCTCTTTATCACTCATGTACCTTACTGTTCACACACAGCCCCACCTATAGACACAATGCTTCTAGTGCTGCACCATCAAGTCAACAAAGGGAACCAACTCAATGGCCTCTGCTGACTCACACGGATGCTACAGGATGACATAAACTAACATAAGAAATGCCAACACCAATGGGCAGGGGTTCACCAGCTCCTATCCTATGTGCTAGATGGTGGATGGACTTATGTAATATTATAATATACAATGTACTATAATTGCACATAATGCACAACTAAATCAGTGAAAAATACAGTGCAAACTGTAAGGTCAAAAGGAGTAGGCCACTTAACGTTCCACATTTTATAATTCAGTTTCTGAGCGTGACATCAGAAGTTATCATTAGTTGGGGGTCTGGGTTTCTGAAACCCACCAAAACAAAACCTGCTAAAGTACTCACTGTAGCTCTAATTTCTATCAGCTTTTTCCAGCTTTACTGGAAAAAGTTGAGGATGGCCAATAGACAATACTACAAATTGAGGATGATTTCAGCTCTCCAGAGCAAAGCTGGGAGAACCTAGCTGGACTCAAAGGTGTAATGTGCTCTAAGAAGCACTTTAACAGCTCTGATCCAGATGAACAGCGAAGGTCTAACAGCCCTACTAGAGCCTGTACTCCTATAAATGAAGACTTCTCCTCTACCAGGGGCAGCATTCTGAAACTGTATCTGTATAATTCTGTCTTCTGTCAGTGAGCACCAACCTCCATAAGGATATACTGTATAATTAAATTAATTTTTGACCTTTATAGATTTACGAAATAAAAATGATTGGTGGTTATGTCCAAATGGGCAATAATATTGCCGCAGTAAGCAGATCTCAGAATCCCTTAAAACAGGGTTGGTGCTTCTTTAACGTTAAAGTGAATCTAAAAGCTTCCTCTTATGTGTAGCTCATTTTCCCATATGGCTCATGCACATGACTGTATTTTGTATCTGTGTCTGATTCGCATTTTTTGGGGATTGCATACCAACCCATTCATTTCTATGGATGTTATTTATGCGCTGTCCGCATTTATAAATCCGTTCCACAAATTATAGAACGTGATATTCTGCTCCGTATCATGGATGAGAATAGCAAATTCTAGAAATCGGAGTGAGAAAAATGCAGTGTACAAGGAAGGTATGCATATTTTGTAGATACCCAGCTGAGTGCATGAGGCCTATATGTTTGTCAGGCACTTTTTCTCACTAGTGGTTTAGTTGTTTATATTTTATAATTCTTTTTATCTTTTTTTGTAATTGAAATCTCAGCTTTTCCTCACCAGTTATTGAGGGGCTTGAGCGGCAAAGCATCAGTCTGATAAAGCAGAGCCCCTATGTAACGCATAGAAGACGCTTCTGATAAAACTAGAAGATGACTTCCTCAAACTCTAACAGACTATACATCATTACAGTCATAAATTATATCTGTGGACCAATGTTGCAGACCTAAAAACAGCCATGTATCCATCACTACGCTGAAATACACTCAATTAAAGGGGTTGTGTCCTCTGAGACATCTTACCACTGGGACCCACACCTATCTCTAGAATGGGGCCCCTAAAGTGAATAAGAGGGCACCATGTATGAGTGGCAAGCCCTCTATTTCCTTTTATGAGAGTTCTGAAAGTCCCATAGAAGCGAATTAGGGGTGCACTGCGCATGCATGGTCACCTGTCCATTCACCTCTATGGGACTGCCGGAAATAGCCAAGCCAGTGCTCCGCAACTATCTGATATTGGTGGCATATCCTAGCGATATAGCATTGATGTCTCAGATGAGAACAACTGCTTTAAGCTGGCCATACACATTAGATGTATGTTGTCTGAACCCACCATTTTCAATGACACTGGTCAACCATGTTATGTGTATTGTAGCCTCCCCCTTCACTCATTCGTAACACATGCATTTATTGCCAAGCTGAGCATGCATTTGTTGGGAGGGCTTGGGGTAGCTGTCTGCCAAACAAGCATTTGGCCAACAGCTATCTTATGGCTGGCTTTACAATTTTAAACTCAAAACTGGACATCTGTATTACAGGAAATCTGTCCCCAGTACTATGTTGCCCTATCTGAGCATCTGGGCAGCGTAACCTGGAGACAGATACCACATGGAAACAGTCGGTCACTTCCTTGAATTGACCCAGTTGTTTTGTTATAATTTGTACTGAACAGCTCCAGCACAGGCTGAGCACTGGAGTCTACTCAATACACTGCACGCTCTAGGGAGTCCTCACATTCAGGAGCTCCCAGGCATTCCCCCTCTTCCCCACCGCTGCTGTTTGACGGCTCTTTTCTATCCGCGGCGAGAAGTGAGGAGTAAATTAAGTGGACTCCAGTGCTCGGATTGTGCTGGAGCTATTCACAACAATTTATAGCACAATTACTGGGTCATTTCAAGTTAATGACCCAGCGTTTTGCTCACGGTCTCTGTCCTCAGATAGGACAGCACAAAACTGGTGACAGATTCCCTTTAAAGTTGCAAAACTATTGCCTGCTGTTTCACAAGTGCTGATGTTGGCAGAAGCTGTAGATACTAAGATGAATTTTCAGTAGAACTATTCTTCCCTTTCTCTGGTACAGTGTGTTATAGTAATTTCCCTTACCCCGCGCTCCCAAGCACGTGTATCAGCTCCTTTGTGTAAGGAAAGGCCGCACTATCCCAGTAATGAGTTAAGATGTTTCATGGTTGAGATCTGTTGAGAGACTGCCCTCTCAGACCCTTTCTTTATTTACATAGACCAAGGGATAACAATAGGAAGTGGGCGGGCCCAACACCTGACCACTCCCTTCAGGTACAGTACAGACATACAGGAAGTGATGACACACACACCCACAGAAAGAATACCACAACATGTCTCTCAGTCACCACTAGGGGGAGTCTTGTTCAGCACCGATCAGTGATCAATGCTCAACAAGGCTCACCAGGATTCTTATGTGGGCCTACTTATAGGAACAGCGTCACCATCTCCAGCGGTTGATCAGGCACACTGGAAATAACGAATGCACGTTCCTTTCCGTATATTGTTCTCTTAATAAATGCATACACGCCAAGCCAATAAATCCGCTCTTTGGGCGGAGGGCCCCAGCCGGCATCTATCCATTCGCCAAGAAAACACTGCTTGCTGCGTCTCTATATCCGCAGCAAGATATCCACTTCCAGTGGTTTACACACTGAGAGACACGATGACAATATTAGAACACATCATAATAATTTCCACAACAAGTGTATCTACTAGAAACCCTGTGATATAAGGGCTGTCGCCTCTTGACTATCTTGACCATCCTAGTCTATACATAATATTAAGAAATATAGACATCAGAGAGACACAGGACTCCCTCTATGAGTAAAATGAGGACTGTTGTTAACAGGGGCAGAACAATCACCCTAGCGGCTGCTATGTGGAAGGCGGTCTGCGCTGTAATGGATGTGTGAGCATAACTACTGTGTGGGGGAACTAGGGGGGTTATAACTACTGTATGGGGTCAGTAGGGGAGCATAACGACTGTGTGGGGGCAGTAGGGTGGCATAACTACTGTGTAGGGGCACTAAGAGGGCATTCTACTGTGTGGGAGAACTAGGGGGTAATAACTACTGGGGGGGGAGTAGGGGAGCATAACTACTGTGTAGGGGCACTAACAGGGCATTCTACTGTGTGGGGGAACTAGGGGGTCATAACTACTGGTGGGGGGGGTGAGTAGGGGGCCATAACTACTGTGTAGGGGCAGTAGGAGGGCATAACTACTGTGTGGGGGCACTAACAGGACTTTCTACTGTGTGGGGGCAGTGGGGGGCATAGCTACTGTGTAGGGGCACTAAAAGGATTTTCTACTATGTGTGGGGGGACACCTTACAGGGCATTCTACTTTGTGGGGTAGGGGGACATAACTACTGTGTGGGGGCACTAACAGAGCATTCTACTGTGTGAAGGCACTATCAAAGCAATCTGCTGTGTGGGGGCATTAAGAGGTATAACTACTGTGAAAAAGGTATTACTGAGTGGATGAGGGGGTTCTATGGTGAACATGGGTGAGCTGCACGTTGGGTTACGAGGAAGTTGCTTGAGGAAGGGGGAGGCATTCAAAATTTGCTCCCATCCTTTTCTAATTACACCCCTGGCTGCTAACAAACAGTAGCTCTTCCTGTAGCAGACCCTCTACATCCACCACTCCAGCTGTTGGGAAACTACCACTCCCAGCATGCTACATTCACTTCTATGGGAGTTCCAAGAACGGCCAAGCAAGTGTGCGTGCTAGGAGATGTAGTTTCACCATAGCTGGAGTGGTTGTGAATGCCTGGTGTAGTACACAGACAGGGCTTCATGTATATTTCTCCTTTAGGGGTCACTGCGGGGACAATAAGCAGCTGGAGGCCACTTCTCCAACAAAGTCAGCTACTTGCCGTGGACCTTAGGACCTGGGACCACTGACTGTTGTAGACACTTTGGTGAGGAGTTTGCTGTACAACTATAATGGAGATGCTATATTAGTCACAGGGGATAAAGTGAGCACAGGATGAGGGGATTTCTGGATATTACAATACTGATGGAGTACTTGGCTGTTATTGTAGTTAGTTTATGCATGGGATTTATTCGGCTGAATATGAAATGATAATAATCGGATGTAAAAAATTAGTTCCCACAGCGACCAGTCATGAATGGACCACCCAGGGACCAGGGTAGTTAGAATATACTGCTGTTAAACATTTAGTATTTTTAGTGCTTGGCAGAACTTAAAATGTAATCACTGCAGGCAAAATTGCCTTGGCATTAAGGGTGGGTTCACATCACGTTTTTGCCATGCGTTTAACATATACAAAAAAAGTGTACATTAATATATGTCTCAAACTTATGCCATAGAGTGGTTTCCGTTATTTAAAAAAACGTATACATTAATGTGTAGGTTTTATTACCAGACTCTGCAGGATAGAAAAGAATAGTGTGCTACACTTCTGTATCTCCCCCAACATTTACTGTACATTAAACAGATGTCAAAAACGTGATGTGAACCCACCCTAAAGGGTGTGTTTTAGTAACTTTCTGTGTTACTCATGTAATAACAATGTGCCATTCCTTTATTATACCTCATTTACACGTCAGTGTTTTGGTCAGTGATTACCATCAGTGATTGTGAGCCAGGATTGGAGCCTCCACAGACATAAGGTATAAGGGAAAGGTCTGCTCCTGTTCTGTGTTTACACCCACACCTGGTTTTGGCTCCAAATCACTGATCAAACTCTGACATGTGAAAGAGGCTTAAGGCTACTTTCACACTAGTGTTTTTACTGGATCCGGCAGGGTTTGGCAAAAACGCTTCCGTTACTGATAATACAACCATCTGCATCCGTTATGAACGGATCCGGTTGTATTATCTTTAACATAGCCAAGACGGATCCATTATGAACTCCATTGAAAGTCAATGGTGGGACGGATCCGTTTTCTATTGTGGCAGATTGTGTCAGAGAAAACGGATCTGTCCCAATTTACTTGCATTGGGGGTCATGCCCGATCCCTCTTGCTCGGCATCTCAGGACGGAAAGCAAACTACAACATGCTGCGGTTTGCTCTCCAGTATGGGAACGCAAGTAAACGGAACGGAATGCATTTTGGGGCATTCCGTTCTGTTCAGTTTTGTCCCCATTGACAATGAATGGCGACATAATGGAAGCGTTTTTTTCGGTATTGAGCCCCTATGACGAATCTCAATACTGGAAAATTAAAACGCTAGTGTGAAAGTAGCCTAAAAAGTTAATTAATGTACAGCTGGGTATTACCAGTTGGGGGTGTGTCCCTGCACAGTCTGACATTATTCAATCAGTGCTGCCAGTGTCAGACTGTGCAGTTTCACACCCCAACTGACAACACGCAGTTGTGCATTTATTATTAACCACCTTCTATAGTGATATTAACATATACTTTACTAAAGCATCCGTGCCTACTGAAAGGTCAGTCTACAGAGGCGATAGAGACAAGCTTTCAGCTCCTGCATGAAGGATCAGGTTGGGAAGCAGTAAAATAAGCCCCAAGCAGCCCTTCTGAGATCTAATCAGACATTTATGTGTGTACATAAACACAAGACTCCATCTGCATAAAACAGCTCTTCCCTGGTGCATGACAAACACTTCGCAGTAAGGGGGGCTTCCTGTGCCAGCAGCGCCAGTGTTTGCTTTGGTACAAATTGTCTTGATTATCTCCCTGCCATCACTCTCACATAGATACATTCAGAGCAGGCCCTCCTGTAGTTTCTGCTTTACAGGCTTATTAATGTCATTTGCATATCGCAAGGAAATCTCGAAAAGGGAAATGCTTTGTTTTCTTTTATGCGATCATGATGGTTTTGGCTGAGAGGAAGGAACAGAGACCTGTCCTATCTTATAGCACTTTTTTCAACCATTTATTCAAAATGTCTATTTACTATTCAAAAAAGTTGCATGTTGTATCTTATTCTGTAGATGTTTTTTCTCCCACAGCTCCTTGTATTGAAGCAATTGTTAAAGGGGTTGTGTCGTCTCAGAAAATAGGGGCATATTGCTAGCATATGCCCCCATTGTCTGATAGGTGAAGGCCCCAACTCTGGGACCCTTATCTATCTCGTAAATGGAGCCTTGAAAGTCCCTTGGAAGAAGCCGGATAGGTGAAAAGTACATCGGGTTTTGGCGGTGGTGTCGCTCATTGCGGTCTGTATCTTTCATTTACCTAATGGCTATACCTTAAAGTGTATGTATTAGCTAGAGGTTGGAGGTCCCATGAATCACAATCACTGTCCATATGCCCTATTAGGAATGTCATAAAGGGTGCCCTGTCTCTGGACCCCCTTCTAAGACCCAGAATGGAGGGTTGCTCTGTAAGAGAGGCTCTCGTTCTGGTGGACTGAAGCTTATATTACAAGGATGGCCATTCATCTGAGTAAAAACTATGTAATACTAGATTCTTTACTGCAATGGCTGATGCATGGGAAATGGAGCCCTTTGACTATAAAGGGATCCAGAGGGGATTCAGCCGGTTCTCGGCATGAACACCAGATTTCGGCAGTATAAAAAATGGTGCATGCACTGGTTTTTTGTGCAGCCGAAACTCAGTGCCCATGCTCGCCAAATCCCCACTGGATCCTTTTATAGTCAATGGGTCTCGCGGTGCATGGCGCTATCCAGCTAGGCCAGATCGGGTGAACTCCAGCAGGCTGTTACTCTGAAACCTCCCAGAAGCAATAAATATATATGAGGATCAGCGACAGCAGTAGCCATCGCTCGTCACCATACAGTGGAGGGGATTGCTACTGGTAAATGCTGCTCTTTCCTCCACTGATGAGCAGGCAATTATCGGGAAGAAACAGCCCATTCCTGATAATTTCCTGCTCTGTCGGGCTGTGTAAATGTAGCACTAGTTTAGAGTTCATTTAGCTGCTGCACTTGCAGTTAGCACAAATCATGGATATTTACTAAAGACAGCTCGTTGTGATGAATATCCTCATTAGTACTAACCATGTGATAACAAAGTTCATTCCTCCTGTTTGTTTAGGTCTTCCCAGACTCAAATATTTCTCCTGTAAACTTCCTGGGATGTGCAAGCTTTATACTCATGTCCAAACAGTAGCTTCAACGTGCCTGAGTGCAAGAAAAGTTGGACTAGACGCCTCAGTATTTGGAATGTCTTACAAGTTTAATTTCTGCAAATCACTGAAGATAAGTCTATTATTTATACCCAGAATAGCCAGAAATCCTGTCAAATAAAAGTTGTGGGGCACCAATTTTGCATATTGCGGATTGTTGATTTAGGCATTTCCAACATCAGTTCAGTGGTGTATTTAGTTGGTGCAATTCCTGCAACCACTTTGGCTTTGAATCCAGGTTTTGCTTGGTATTCAACAACTGTCAGGTACAAGTATAGAGGCTTCGTGGTGAGCACTTTAATCCTGCCTTTGCTGTGAAGTGACATAATGCCCCAAATGCTGGTGTGATGATCAGGGGTGCCATCACATATGACAGTCGGTCACCCCTAGTAGTGATATAAGGGACACTAACAGCTCAGTGATATATGCAGGGCATCTTGTGGCCACCTTTGTTGCCGCTCATGGCAGGGCTTCCAACTGTCATTTTTCAGCAGGACAATGCTCTCCCACACACAGCAAGGGTTTGCCAGGAACCTCCGCCAGACTGCAACACTTCCTTGGCCTGCCCGGTCACCTGATTTATCAACAATCGGGCATTTATGGGACCAGCTGGTATGCCAGCTTCTGAATCTAATGAGTGTGCAGGATCTACACATCGAGCTGCAACATCTGTGTGTTAGCCCAGCGGTCCACGCCGGCGCTGCTGCTCTAGCCACAGGCACGGGTGCCGGGTTCCCTTTTTCCCTTCTGCTGCCATGCGCAGTGCTGATAAGCCAGAGTTTACTTCCTGCTGGAGAGCTGTACTGTTGTTAGGACTTGCATGGATGTGTATGGAAGGACATCCCCTTGGGCACCTTATGTAAGTGATTTGAATATTTAAAAAATCGAGTTTAGAAGAAAATAAAGCCACACTAGGAGCTATAAAGGGCATCATAAGCTTCAGCTCAAGAGGACCGACAAGTACATATTTTTAACTGGAGGATGTAAAATCTGGTGACAGAATCCCTTTAAGTTGTTAATAGCTGAAAAACGTTCAGATATTATTTCTCTATATTAGTAAAGAGCTTTCCTGGGATAATTTCTCCCGTGATGCCACGGGAAAATAAATTAGCCACTTAAGTAACAATTAAGCAGGAAAAACAACTTCATATTTATAATTCAAAAGTTCAGCAAACTGAGAAACAAGGAGAGCAAACAGCCACCCACCTCAATATAGTATGAAATTAAGCTGTTTTTTCATATAAAGCCCCTAATAGGATAGAAGCTGCTCTTTTATGTGACATGATCAAAAAGCACATTTGATGTGAAGCTGCAAATTAAAAAGGGATATTTGCAAGTCTTTAATTGGCTGAGAAAATGCTGATTTAGAGTATCATCACTGAAAATGAAGCTATGTACATGTATCTATCATAGCGTAGGAAATACATTGCCCTGTGCTGCATAGAAGGCAAGTAAAAGGGGTTTTCTGGTTTAGAAATATTCAGTTTGGGTAATCTGAGTTAATTAAGGGCAATTATTGTTCAGAAGGGAGAGTGACTACATAGCCTCTATCTTATGTCAATGCATTACAGTGCACTAATTTCAATGAACATATGAATATTAGAGATGAGCGAATTTCGATCCGAATTTATTTGTGGCGAATCGCATAAAAAAACTGATATTTCCTGGCTGCAGAGAGCCTTTATAGTAGTGTAGCACATTGTGCCTTGCAGTAACACACATAGGGAGTCTGCTGTGGTAGTGAAACAATACTGTGAGCCAGTATGACATGTAGAATCACTGCACACTTCACTTATTTGGGCAGTTATGGGGCCAAAACTGACCAAATAACTCAAGTGTGAACTCAGCCTTACAGGTCAATGTTAGTGTCAAAAGAAGCGCACTCCAGTCGGCAGCTGATTCCACATAGATGTCTACAGAACCTGTTTTATTAAACGCTTATACAAGTAAAGCCCCCATGACAGAGTTGAGAGGGTGTCAGCAGTAAGTTTGTGTGGACGTCACTGATTATTTTGCCCTTCCTCTGATCCGTCAGAACAATAACCCCAAAAAAACGTATCCTGTCTGTTAAGCATCCACCTTCACACGGTCAGCATTTGGTCAGTAATCCATCAGTATTGCTAAAGCCAAAAAAAACAGGAGTTGATCCAAAACAGAGATGACACGTGAATGGAATATTTGCATGTCTTCTGTACCTACTCCTGCTTTTGGCTACCAAATCATAAGCCAATTCTGATGCAAAATAGGGACCATTTCATGCAGGCCTTTTAGCTGTTACATAGACAGGATCCGTTGTGCATTTCATTTTTCCTTCCTTCTGACAGATCAGAAGAAGGGTCAAATAAACGATGATGTCAGCTAGGCCGAAAGGCAAAATAGTGGCCCAGTCATGAAGTGGGGAGGGTGGAAAAAGCAGGAGAAGTTCACAGAGCGGACCTATAACATAATGGTGAGGTGGAAGCCGCATGAGGAGACCACAGAGTGGCCCAATGACAGGCTCTAGAGTTGACAGCAGCATGAGGAGACCACAGAGTGACACAATGACAAAGTGTGGAGGTGGCAGCAGCATCATCAGGAGTAGACAACAGGGTGGCAAAATGACATCGTGGAGGTGGCAGCAGCAGCATCAGGATGCCACAGAGTGGCACAATGACAGAGTGTGGAGGTGGTGGCAGCAGCATCAGAAGGAGGCCACAGGGTGGCACAATGACAGCGTGAACAGTGTGGAGGTGCCACCACCTGCTGGTTCAGGTCCTGCTCCAGGTCTAGATGCTGCTGCTGGTGAGTAGTTTCTTCACTAGGCGGGCGAAGAAAGCTGCTCATCAGCGACTCTAGACTCAAGTTGCTACTGATAGAGCTGGAACTGCTCCTCCCCCCCCCCCCGCCACAGCTGCAATGGCAGAGGAACGTGACAGCAGAGGGCCCCCCTCCCCCTCGGTCAGACCTGCGAGAGGATGGACGGTGGAGCAGATAGGCAACGGCCAACTCACTACATAGGATGACTCTATAGTAGTTTAGTTTTTCTCCCTCTAAGTGGGTGTAAAAAAGGCCCCCATTTTGGTCCGGTAGCTAGGGTACAACAAGGTGGAGAGCCAGAAGTCATCCCTCTGCCGAATGGTGACAATTCGGCTGTCACTACGCAAGCAAGTGAGCATGTATCGGGCCATTTGTGCAAGTGTCTCGGAGGGACTCCCTGCCTCTATCACCACTGCATACTGCCACGGTGTGTCTGGGTCTTCTGCCTCGTCTAGCTTATCGCCCTGTAGCTCCTCTGGCTGCTCTTGCTCCTCCTCTCCTGTCACCTGTGTAAAAAAACACCCATTTCGCTACACATTGCTTGTGCTTCAATGTACTCCTCCTCCAGTTCAGTCCCACAGGGCTCATGTGGCCGTGAGATCTAGGCGCCACGTCTCCAGACCCCTGACCAGCTAGATTTACCAGCATCTGTTCCATGACATGAGGCAATGGAATAACGTTGTTCATCCCGTAGTCCTGGCGACTGATAAA
This sequence comes from Bufotes viridis, assembly GCA_033119425.1. NCBI lineage: Eukaryota > Metazoa > Chordata > Amphibia > Anura > Bufonidae > Bufotes > Bufotes viridis. The sequence continues at coordinate 236,743,638 of CM065589.1, forward strand.
TAACGTGGCCTCCTCAAAGGGCCTGAGCAAACGGCAGGTGTCATGCATGAACTGTCACTGGCTGACATCAAAGTTACACAGGGGAATACTCCTGTCCGCTTGGATCATCAAGAAATCGTTTATGGCCTTTCTCTGTTCGTATAGTCGGTCCAACATATGGAGGGTGGATTTCCAAGGGTGGAAACGTTGCATATTAGCTTATGTTGGGGGATGCCATTCTGCCGCTGCAGCAGATGGTGTGCTTTGCGGTGTACGAGTGGCTAAAGTGCATGCAAAGTTTCCTGGCCATTTTTAGGATGTATGGCAGGAGGAAGACTTCAGGAACTGCTTGACAACCAGGCGTGAGAACGTGGAGGCGGAAGCAGCGTCACCTGGCCAATTTGCTGGTGTGGCTGTGCAGGAAACACATTCACCCAGTGGGCCGTAAAGGACATGTATTGTGTCTGACCGTAGTTACCGCTCCACATGTCAGCGCTTTAAAACATATAATGCCTCGTTTCCACTGAGCGGATCGGTTCGGGTAGGTACGGTACGGTTCGCTATTTTGGGTGTTTCCACTATGAAAGCGATCCATACAAGCGAACCGTACCGCACCATTCAGGGTCCTGCTTCAGATGTAGGGCCATAGAAAACTGGAACGGTTCGGTTAGGGAGGAGCTACTTGCGTCATACAATACATTCTCCTGATTGGCGGCCTGCATTACGTCAAACGTAAGCGCAACATAAACACCACGCCGCGCCACGTATGGACCCGGCGTCCCGAGGTGTAGTGGAAACGCTCACCTAAATAGACCGGACCATTATAAATCTTCCAAACTCTGCCGACCCGAACCGATCCGCTCAGTGGAAACGAGGCATAACTGCACCGCTGAACGGCAAAAAGGCCCTTATTTTTTTCCACTTATACACGCCACAAAAAGCTTTAGAACATATAACTGCCCTGCTGAATTGCAAATAATATATATTTTTTTGCCACTAATACACGCCAAAAAAGGCTTTAGAACATATAAGTACACCGCTGAACAGCAAATAATATATATTTTTTTGCCACTAATACACGCCAAAAAGGGCTTTAGAACATATAACTGCTCCACTGAACGGCAAATGGTACCTTACTTTTTTCCACTTATACACTCCAAAAAAGGCTTTAGAACATATAACTGCACTGCTGAATGGCAAATAACATATATTTTTTTGACACTCATACACGCCAAAAAGGGCTGTCATTTTCTCACTTCACCACACAACGGCTAATAAGCCCTTTTTTCCCACTAATGCAAGCCAAAAAATGCTTTAGAACATATAACTGCATTGCACAAGGGCAAATAAGACATAGAACTATTTCCTTGTAATAAACCCTGTTAATGGCTGTATCAAACAGCACTTGCACCCCAATAACAAGAACGGTTTGCTAGAATTATAATGGTTTGCTGGAATTGTATGATGGCATTTTGGATCCCTAGTCAGTGCATCAAGGTGTAATAGGATTGTTTCTATTACCCAGGCTGTAAACTCTTCTACTGAACAATGTTCTGCTTCAATAATGTGGAATGATTCCAACCTATCATTTTCCCTTGTTCATACTACAAGGGTTTTCAAAGTTTTTTAAAATCTGAAAAAAAATAGTTGTTCCAATGATGCCTGCTGGCCTTTGCTCATGTGCTGCAGCAATAACACACCCACCTACCCATGTGACCACTGCAGTCAATCACTGACCTCAATTGACCTGATGACTGCAGCAGATCGTTGGATGTACCAGCAATGACTGTGATCAGCAGACAACGCCTTTAAACTGCCCTGTTAATTATACCCATAAGCCAACTGAATTTGCTATTTAATCTTATTTTTTTCCTATAGTAAGTTGTAATTGACCTAAAAATAAAAAATTATTAAAATGATATACCTACTACTAGTCTCCCCTACCCTAACACTCTTGTAGTGCAATTGTGTGTGATGACGTAGCATCCCTAACATCATATGAATACACATTTAAACCCCATTCCCAGGAACACCCAACCCCTGAGAATGCCCTCATCTGGGCAGGGCTTTCATAGGCCCAACCCATTTTCAGCCAGGGACAGCCCTAAATTTCCAGGATTGTCTCTTTGGAAGAGTCCTGCAAATTCAGGACTGTTTGCAACTATGCATATCACGTGATTGTAATAGGTTATTGAAGCTGTGAGATATGACATCTCCATGAATGGAGTATCAACATAGCCGACAGGAATTAGTCGTTGCAGTCACATGTCATTACGGACAAAATCCATGGGTTTGTCCTCAGAGATTCCTGTGGGCAATGCAATTGATAACTTTGTAATATATATATATATATATATATATATATATATATATATATGTATAACGTTTTATTTGTGTACTATGTCTTCCATTTGTATGTATATTATCATAGGAAATAGTAAAACAATCATGAAAACCAACATGACATTGTGAGAACTGAGAAGTAGAAGAAGTAAGGCCTTGGCTGCTGCGTCAGTTCTTGAGATTCATCCAGCTTTGCATTCCAGATGGAGACAGTGCTGATGATTTATGTGCGTGCTGAGCTAAGTCTAAACAGTATTTACACGTTTCTGCCATAGGGTATTTTTCAACTAGACATTTTACTGAAAACTAGAATGTACCATTAATCATGACGGAACCCCTACCAATATTAGGTTAATGACTAAAGCATTTGATAAAGATATCAACACTATGCAGTTAAAAGCCCTTTTTCCTTAAAGGGGTTATCCCAAGAAAAGTACTGCTATGCAATGAATAGGGCATTTCAAATGAAGTGTGGCTGCAGAATACATGTACATTACAATTTCCTCTCTGGTAGCACCCCCTACTGTTTCATCTGTGGTCAGAATTCTGGTCCACCTTCTCCGGCTTTCAGTAGTGGACTAAGGCCCCCTTCACATATGTCCTGCAATCAGGTTCCGTTCCAGCGTGAAGTAGAAAACGCTGGAGGGGAACTGAAGCCAGAGCTGATACCATAGTTTTCTATGGGATAGTTATCATATATCCAGCGCATCAGTTGTGATACAAGATGACAAATAGCGCCAGACAGAAAAACGCTGCATGCTTGGTTTTTCTTGCCAACTCTATCAGTGAAGTGCTGAGCACATATAATAGTTGGGTCCGGCTCCAGGCCTAAAACAGCTGGACAAACACAACTAATATATGTGAAGTGGACCTAACATGCTCAGTAGTTTCCCTGCTCCGTTCTCCACCCCTCAGTACTGGCGTAGAGATCTCATAGACAAGCAGGTAAAGAGGCCCAGACACTTTTCATTTATTCATCCTGACTTCCAAATTCAGTAGGCAAATTTTTGAAACTGTCAAAAACAAAAGGCAGAATACAAAATGATAGCTGTGATATGATTGGCTGCTATGGGTATCGAAGACTGTTTTTCTTTTAGACAGTTTCGTAAATTCTCCCCCATATAATTTAGGCAGTAGAAAATTGGAGGATTGGGGGTGCAATACATACCATAGTGCTATTTATTAGTGGAACTGGTGGGCTGTGTGTGGCAGGCACATTTTTATGCAAAGGAGGAAGACAGGAGAAGGGGTTAACAAGAGCAGAATGCAACACACTCCTGGGAGATGCAGGTGCTTAACCCATTAGTGACTGCCAATACACCTTTTTATGGCGGTCACTAACAGGTCTTAGGCTAGACCGCCACTTTTTTATGGCAGCCTAGTCTGAACGATAGCTCCTGCTCTACACGACACAATTAGGGTCCATTCACACGTCCGTTGTTTAGTTCCGCATCCGATCCCGATTTTTCGGAATAGTTGCGGACAGAATTCGGACCCATTGATTTTCAATGGGTCTATAAAATATGCGGACAGCACAAAGTGTGCTGTCCGCATAATTTTCTCAGTACATAGTGTCCGTCAAAAAATAAAACATGTCCTATTCTAATCCGAAAATTGCGGATAAAACTTCATTGGAATAGGAAAATGTATTCTTCTATCCGTTTTTTTTTGCGGATCCGCAAAAAACGGATGACAAACGGAAAGAATTCTTGGAAAATAGGATCCGCAAAAAACGGACGTGTGAATGGACCCTTATCTAGTAATTTATCCTGTACGGTAAAAAATAAACAAAAAAGCAATGCCAAAATTGCTGTTTTTTGATTATTTGCCACCAAAAATTTAATGAAAAGCAATGTTATGTAGCCCAAATTCATACTAATCAAAAGTATGTTGTCCTGCAAAATCTCAAGCATTGACACTGCTCAGTAGAAAGAAAATTAAAAAAGTTATGGGTCTTGGGATGCAGCAATGCTACAATATTCTCTCTTAAAAAGAAAAGTCTTTTTTGTGTAAAAGCAATAAAACATAATAACTAACATAAAAACAATAACTATATGTATATGGTATTACTATAATCGTACTGAGAGTAAAGTTATCATGTTAGTTATGCTGGAAAATCAATGCTGCAAAATTTATAAATTTATAAAAGCACAGTGGCAGTATTGCTTTTCTTTTTCCTATTACAACTTAGAAAAAGTTAACCAGTACATTATATGTATCCCAAAATTAGGCCCACTAAAAACTACAACTTGCCCTGTGAAAAACAAGCCCTCATAGGTATACATAGAAATAAAAAAGTTATAGCTCTTCACTAAAGCCCAAAACAGGCTGGTCACTAAAGGGTTAATGTGACATGGAGTGAGTCCAGAACTGCAGAGGGGTGAGTAATGAAGGCAAATGTGTAAATGGTGAAAATTACACAGGAGAGCTTTGATTTAGTTGAAATAATGATGTGCATTACTCCACATATTTGATTTTTGACTCATAATTTGTGGATAAACCCTTTATTACACTGGACTAACTTTGCATGGTTGTGTATAGGGCTATTCCTACCTGAGAGATTGATGGCATATTTCTAGGATGTCAGCCACTCATGTTTCTGTGCCTGTGCAGTTCAGGAATCCGTTCTATAAACAGGAGTGGATCCCAGAGGTAGGACACACACCTAAGTGACATTGATAGCATATCCCTGTGATATGTCATCAATGTCCCAGATGGGAATACCCCTGTAAAGCACAAAGACCAACTTAAAGAGCCTCTGTCACCAGGATCAACCCTATGAATCCAGGCATACTGCCTGGTAGAGTTGATCATGCTGATTAAAACGATAGCTTTCTTTTGTTTTTATCCATATGCAAATGCACACTGGAGCAGCAGGGGCGGGGCTGAATACTTGGAGCACTACTTTTGTAACACCCCTGTGCTGTGCACACTTCCCCCTTCCGTTGATTGACAGGGCTATTCATCAGCATGCTGAGGGCAGAGCTGTGTCCTAGCTCTGTGTTCTAACACATACACTACTTACTATAGCCTTACCATGTTGAGAATAGAGGTTTTCTATGCCTAGAAAGCTAATGCATACAGTTTTTTTTCAAAATAATACACTGATATTGTAAATGTTGAAAAGTGTGTTTTATCCTTTGCCTTTTGGAGATTATTAGATCTTCAACTTGGTTAACTGTTCACAGTAACAGTAATTTTGACCAGGGATGCCCAAACTTTTGCATGCCACTGTATAAGGGATAATGTCAATCACTGTGTGTTGGCAGGGGAGGCCTGACTCCAGATTCATTACAGCTAAAAGTAGATTCCATGCATGGACTGACATAAGTAATCACAATCTTCTACTACATGCTTCTACAAATATAGATGTTTAAAGGCTGCACATCTGTCACATATTGCACCTTTTCTGTGCTCCTAGGTAGATTTTAGAATACGACATGTCAGAAATCCCAACTTTGACATCTCTACAAAACTTTATATAACTTTACATAATGGGGAATGCGAGTCAATGAACACAGTGAAATGTGCTGGAAGAGGAAATCATTTACCTCCTGCTGAACTTGCCATCATTTGTCATATAAGATATGATATTTGTCTAGCCTTTCCTTCAATAGCAGTACATCTGTATTTATTCATTCCATAGCAGTTGACTGCCATAGTGCTGCCATCGTCAAAGCAGAGCTTTTCCATTGTCACAGAAATTTCTCTCCTCTCAGACTGTACTGCACCATCCTGACATCTCTGAGAGAATTCATCAAGGTTTGCAAAAAGTAGAATTGGGAAACTGATGTGTGACAGCAACTGATCGCTTTCTAATGCATGAGACATGCCATTTATATGAAAATGTAAAATATACTTTTGTGTCTGCTCCACTTTTACTTGTGGATTCTAAACTTTGACAGGAATATGACAAGGACACCGCAATCTTTCCCCCTTGACTGACGCCATGATGTTGTGGCTGCTTACAGATTATATGCACCAATCACTTTATATCTTGTGTGTGCCCCTAATGTCTCCCAGCTTAGAATAAAGGGGTTATCCAACCCATATAATGACCCCCCAACGCCTGGGCCTCTTGTATAGATTATACTTACCTTCTCCCCGGCACCCGCGTCACTCCGAATCCCTGCACAGCTGCCATTGGCATCTCCCATCGAGTGAATCAAAACGTCCGGTGATGAGGGGAGCATCCAATAGCAGGCCGCGATGGGGATGAGCCTCCCTAGCATCGTGGGTGACGCTAGGGAGAGGCAGCGTTGGCCGTGCAGGGATCCAGAGCGACGTGGGTGCCGGGGAGCAGGTAAATATAATGAATACGAGGAGCTTGGGCATTGAAAGTCATTATAGGTATAAACCCTTTAATATGTTCATCTAGATTCATAGTGTCCATAGTGACCATTTCGATATCCATAATGGATCGCTTTACAGATAGCTTTCTATACTTTGCAATAGGACATTTTACAACATATCCACTAACGAACTCAACTAATTCCACTTTACAAAGTATTTGGCTAATTTTCATCTCCTTTTACCTGTACAAACATAGGCAAATATTCATACATGACAAGCACATATACATTGTTGCTGACACATACACCAGGCCATTTCCCCAATGGATGTAATATTATCTTCGTAATGAGCGATGATTTCAATCTCTCTAGGTCTTAACAGATATACATTGTCGAGCAGATATACCAAACCATCACATCTGCAAACCTGAGCTCCATATTTACCAAGAAGCTGAAATACATATTGGAGCATCCCTAAGGGCATGGCCACATGGTCAGGTTTCTGCACAGGAGTGAATTAAAAAGAGTAGGATCAGTCCTGTATACTTAATCTATTTTATTATCCTGAAACCTGACCGCGTGGCCGTACCCCAAAGGTAAAAAAAAAAGACCAAAATAAAAATTATCAACAGTGCTACTAATATCACCAATTAATCAAAAAAGCTTTACATTCAAACTATAGCATTCTCCAATAGACAGTCTCATACTAGACTGATAAAAAGGGCTAAATTGCCCTCATAAATAGCGTAAGAACTATAAACAGAGGCAGACTGCCACATAGAAAATGCTTTTGAGTGCCCCCACAAAAAGTGCCATCATAAACCAAACTCCCCCAAACTGTGCCACCCAACATGTGATAACAGAAAAGACACAGAATTGGACAAGTGACTACCAGCAGCTTATTCCCCTCTCCTCATTCAGAACACATGCACACTTGGCTAAGCGGAGCATGCATGGGTTTGCAGGAGTCCGGAGAAATATCAGTATGTCGAATGAGCAACTATCTAAGGCTACTTTCACACTAGCGTTTAAGTTTTCAGGTATTAAGATCCGTCATAGGGGCTCAATACCGGAAAAAAAACGCTTCCGTTTTGTCCCCATTCATTGCCAATGGGGAGAAAACTGAACTCAACAGAACGGAATGCTCCAAAATGCATTCCATTCCGTTTAGTTGCGTTCCCAGACCGGAGAGCAAACCGCAACATGTTGCAAGTCAATGGGGACGGATCCGTTTTCTGTGCCACAATAGAAAACGGATCTGTCCCCCATTGACTTTCAATGGAGTTGATGACGGATCCATCTTGTCAATGTTAAAGATAATACTATCGGATCCGTTCATAACCCTGCTTTACAAAGCTGTTGGCCAAATTCTCTCTCTTGGCTGAGCATTTGTATCGACTAGGGAAAAGCCAGTCAGCAGCAGCCTGTCTCATGTGAATTGGGCATGCTGGTCCATCCTGAAATTGTCAGGCTTGCTGCACATACTAATGACACTCTGAGGAGCTTGGATGTGGTGGGGACTGTGTTTATCGGTGCACAGTATAATAAGTTTGCCTATGCATCAATCGGGGAGAGATGCAGCAGTAATGAAAGGCAAAAACTGAAACATCTAGAACAAGCAAAAAAACAAGGCAACTACTTGTCAATATTGAAAAACATTTTTTATTTAAGATGTGGACCTACCCTGAGAGATATTTTACATAAGGCATTACCATGACAATATTTGCAGGCATTACTGAAATGTCTTTTTTTGGTTTGCATTAACGTCCTTTAAAATGATCATTTATAAAGGCAGCTGTAATTTTGTAATGTACTTCTTTTAACTTTTATTGCTCTTAACCTCTGTTCTGAGCTGTGGTCACATGACCAGGTCCATGCAGCTCTTTCTTATTTCCTGTGATGTTATGTCCATGGTTGTGTCAACAGGTTTTTTATACGGTAAAAAGTCATTTCCAAAACTTGGAACCGAACCCGAGTTTGGGAAATAGTTTTTTACAGTATAAATCATTTTCTGAAGTTATTATGCGAAGTCTCACGAGACTTCGGAAAGTAATAACTTTGGCTCATCAGAGCCGATACATTCTAATACTGTACTGTGCGCTCGCTCCGTATTGAAACAAAGTTTTATGCAAATCGACTTCGGATGTTTTATCCGAAGTCGATTCGCTGATCCCTACTCAAGAGTTTGGTATGGGGGGGGGGGGGGGGGTCAATTTTTGCCTCAGGCAGCATGAAAGCTATATTCTTTCCTGCCGCTGGCCACAAAGCACTGAGGGAAGAGGGGCCCAAGCTGAACTCTTGAACCAGGGCCCATAAGCCTTTAGCTACGCCCCTGCACACAGGATGTAATAAGCCAGAATGATCCATGGAGAAAAAGGGTCAAGAGAGTCTGAATTGAAAAAAAAAAAATGCATGGGGAAGATGTAAACGAAATAAGCAACTGCATTATTATATCTGTTAAATACCATAAATAGCGATTTACTGACAAAAAGAGTGAAAAAACCCTCCAATAGGATCCCTCTAGTTATGACATATACAGAAGACAGTAATGCCATCGCTTCTTCTATTATACGCAGACACTGGTCTGTCCTCAAGAGTAGACATAGCAAGAATGATGAACTCAAGGTTCCACCTCTGTTCTCCTACAGGAGACCCAAGAATCTAAAGGATCTGGTAGTTCATACAGATGTAGGCCCCTTGAAAAAAACTGGCCAGATTTATTTACGTCCACAAAAATTCGGATGTTTTCCGTGTCTCAGTTGTATAAATTGCAAATACACGCAAAAAGGCAGTACATTTGTTCACCCAAGCACTCTGAAATCATATCCTATAAAACACTTTTTGACTTGTGAGTCCTCTTACGTTATATATGTGATATGGTGTCCTTGCAAAAAATTGTATGTGGGGGAAACCTCTTTAGATTTTAAAACGCGCATTAATCATCATCGTTACACTATCATAAAAGGGGGATTTTTGTATTCTTGTTATGTTTTACTATAAACTCTTGCGAATGGAGGATGTGGTTGTGCTGCAATTGGTTATTGTTGGTTGTGGTCTGCATGCCATTTTTTATACTTTGGGTATATTTCCCTTTAATATACACTCCAACTTGGGTATGAACTTTCATGGTACATATGTCTTCTTTAAACTTCTTTTTCTTTCTTTTTCTTTTTCGTTCATGGGTTTCATATATGTGCTGGCATATATACATGGTTGCGAATAAATGTCCAGTGCTCGCCGACTTTCTTGCTGTATACACGGTGGGAGTTAGCGGGCTCGACAGTTTTCCACTGGTCTCCTAAGTGCACGAGTGGCATAGCGGATTCCGTGGATATTTCAGCATAACATTGGGGTCTACGTTTTGGTCTCTGCACATACAGCGTCCGTATGACCCATATAATGACTATATATTTTTTTCAGTGTGTGACTTTATCCCATGTGTGGTACTTCCATCAGGGGGTCACATAACAAAAAATTTTGAGGTACTTTTTTATATTTTTTTATTTTACATTTTATATTAAATTTACAATTTTTTATTTCTTTTAGACTCTTTTAGACTCTAGTTGGAGTGGTTAGAGTTAATTATTATTTCTTCATTATGTTACTGTACCTAGCCATCATCCGTTTTGCAGCACTGCCAATTTTTTCTGAAGCTAGAGGATTGTTCACACTTAGCGTTTTTCATCTAATCAATTTGATTATATGTATTTACAGTGGAGTTAGTATATCCCTATATAGATTTTTATACAGCACAAAATCAGAGTACGATGCTCTGTCCCTTCCATTTAAAGCACAGCGATTATGTGACCACACATGCACATGACCGCTCGGCTCTGTCGTGCTTTCATATGAGCACCTTGGCGATTATACTCACAGCAGCGCTCTGTAGATATTTTAGTAGTACAGAAAGTGAGCGATCTTTTCTCCACTGTTTACACTAAGGGTACTTTCACACTTGCGTTGGTGCGGATCCATCTGTTTATTTGTACAGACGGATCCGCACCTATAATGTAAACGTTTGTATCCGTTCAGAACGGATCCGTTTGCATTAGTTTTAATGAAAAATGACAAAGTCCAAAATGGATCCGTTTTGAATTACATTTAAAGTCATTGAAAACGGATCCGTCCCCATTGACTTACATTGTAATTCAAAACGGATCCGTTAGGCTCCGCCTCTTCAGACAGACACCAAAATACAGCAAGCTGTCCACCTCCAAAACAGAATACAAGCGGAACGGAGCCTAACTGATGCATTCTGAACGGATCCTTATCCATTCAGAATGCATTGGGGCTTAACTGATCCGTTTTGGACCGTTTGTGAGAGCCCACAAACGGAATCCAAAACGCTAGTGTGAAAGTAGCCTAATCTACATATGCCGAGGTATTTTGTTAGATCGCAATACACTCAGAGCACAGACCGGACTAGCTTCCGGCTTCTGTGGTAACTAGGCAACATATGGTCATGTGATCGGATCAGCTCACACTCCTATGGCCTTGGGGTACTTTCACCCTTGCGGCATGGCTATCCAGCAGGCTGTTTCGGCAGGTGAACAGCCTGCCGGATCCGCCATGCTGCAAGTACCCGTGTGCTGCCGTGCTGCTGCTCCGTCTCCATTTACTATGCACGGCCGGACCTGCAGTACGTTTAATCCGGCCATCACTGCCGTGCTGCGCCGTAGCTCCGCCCCCGCCCCATTATAGTCAATGGGGATGGAGCAGCAGCACGGCAGCACACGGGTACTTGTGGCATGGCGGATAGCTATGCCGCTAGTGTGAAAGTACCCTTAGGCTACTCTGGGCATGCGCAGTCTGTTCTCAGAGACGCCACCACACATATTATATCCCTATGCTGGGCTCTGTGGTTCCTCCTGCTTTCCCTCATCACTTAGGTAAATTTTAATGATGTTTGTATTCAGCACATGTGTAAGATGATTGAATAATTATCACTGATTATGAAATATCCACTGTTTGCACTTTAGGTGTTGGCACAGGATTATAGTAAATGTAAATCACATGTACATTATATTGATGCACAACTATTTGTATAAACGGTATTTATGTATGTCACAATTATTTGGATTTATTACATTATTGCACTTGATTATGTAATTTATGAGACCCCAATTAGGGGCCCTTTATATACTAGCACTATTGCATTGTTGTATCACTGCTTGAAAAAGGTTCCATTGTGTGGACCGAAACGTCGCGTTGGTGTCAATAAAGGACACAATTCACTGAAAGTGCCGTGGACTTTGCTCTTTGTATGTTAAATACCATAGTGATCCCAGAAAACCCCCTTGAATGAATGTTGTAGATAGCACCAGGAGGATGATACCACATATAATCTTGTGCCCTAAGAACCTACATCTTCATAGGTATACAGCAATACTTAGCAGGGTCACGTATCTTCCCATGCAGAAAAGTATATAAGCAGAACATTTCCCAGAAATACTTACAATGTACCACATGCTTGGCCACTTGGGATCGTTGAAATAGGCAGAATGAATATTAGTAACTTTATAATCCCTTTTCGTCCTTTTTTTAACAACCTGCTGTTCTATCCACTCCACCTGCCGAGAAAACAGAACGTGTGTTACACTCTGCAATTGCATGACATGTTCAGGCGCATAGGACATTATGATTTTAACTTGACTCCATTCAGGGTTTTTAAGTAACAGGCATACTTTTCATGTGGGTTTAAAACCCAAATATCTTTCTTAGCATCCCATTTTTAAGGAAATAAAATAAAACTTTGTAGTTTACTAGTTTCAAAAATGTTCAGCCATGTTACAGATCAACATGATCTCACAGGCTGAGGAAGAGGCTGCAGTGCTGACCCAAGTGCTGCAGCCCTTTACAAAACCTGATCTTTGGGGCACCAGAAGTCGGACCCCCACCGATCTGTCCAATCCTTAAGTTATACTGAATCTCCTCCCATAAATCTGTATATTCTTTTAAATATATATGTTAAAAATGTGAACAACAGTTTTAGTGAATTAATATTTGGAAATGTAATAGATTGAAGACATAGGCCCAAATTATATAGTACCTTCTTTAGTGTCCCAAAAGGATTTTGTGTAGATTCAGAGCAACTTTTGTAAGGCTGCTCAATGTCAATGGCCAAAACCAGCATATGATAATGTAGTAAATGCTATACAATCAGGCAAGAATACCACCATTAAAAGGTTGTCTCACTTCAGCATTTATCATCTAGAGAAAGTAAATACAAGGCACTTACTAATGTATTGCGATTGTCCATATTGCTTCATTTGCTGGCTTGAATCAGTTTTACATCGCAATAAACAATTCTCATTTCCATGATTACGACCACCCAGTAATCCAGCAACGGTGACCGTGCTTGCACACTGTAGGAAAAAGTGCAGGCCTCTGATGGCTAGGACCACAGGAGTGCACAAAGGCCAGCGCTTTTTTCTATAGTGTGCAAGCACGGCCACCGCTGTTGGATTGCAGGGTAGCTGTAACAATGGAAACGAGCAGTGTATAATGTGATGGAAAATTGAATCAAGCCAGCAAAGGAAGCAATATGGATAATCACAATACATTAGTAAGTGCCTTGTATTAACTATGGAATGGGAGCCATTATATTGATGAGGGCATATATATACTGAGAACACTGTGGGGGCATATATGCTCCTGGGGGCACTATGGTAGGCCATTTATTATAATACTTGTGGCATTATTGGGGGCCATTTCTAATATTGGGTGCACTATGGGGAGCTATTGATAATACTAGGGTCACTATGGGGCATTTATAATACTGGGGGCACTGCAGGGGTTGGGTTTAAAAAAACAAACAAACTATGAAATCCATCAGTCTTTAAAAGTCATTATAACTGCTGTTCAAAACGGAGGCAAAATAGATGCAAAGCAGCCATTAAAAACTGACAGATCGCCAGAAAATGGATGCACACACTGATGACAAATGGTCATGAAAAGCTGACAGTGTATCCATTTTTACTGGCTGTTTTTTTCACTTCGTGTGAATGTACCTTTTTATATGGGATGAACTAATGGAATCTAGATTCAATGGGTGAAATTTATCATGGTGTCATAGGCCCAATGTTGATATATATCAAATTAAATAAACTCATACTTATTAATTAAAGAATAACAACTTAATTATTATTTTAATTATTTATTATTTTATATTGGTAGTATATAGCAACCAATCAGATTCCACCTTTCATTTTTCAGAGCTCCTTTGGAAAATGGAAGAATAGGATTGGTTTCTATGGGCAAATAAGCTCGTTCTACTTTACACCAGTTTGATAAATCTCTACCAATGTTCATAGGTCAGATTATTGCACGTAGACAAATCCTGTTTAAATGGAAGTCGGGCTTTGCTAAAGGTGGGCACATATGGTATCTTAGATAGCGGTCATCTGACAGATATTTATTTCCAATTGTCCACCCATACATAGACACCTGCCTCGGGCATACACATGTTTTCTGTAGTAAGAGGGCAATAAACCACTATCAGACACCTCTGGCAGATCTTAATCTACCAAGAGGAGGTGGTGATGGTGAGTTCACTAAAAGAGTTCAAGAGGGGCCTGGATGTATTTCTGGAGTGTAATAATATTACAGGCTATAGCTACTAGAGAGGGGTCGTTGATCCAGAGAGTTATTCCGATTGCCTGATTGGAGTCGGGAAGGAATTTTCTTACCCTTAAGTGGGGAAAATTGGTTTTTACCTCACAGGGTTTTTTGCCTTCCTCTAGATTAACTTGCAGGATAACAGGCCGAACTGGATGGACAAATGTATTTTTTCGGCCTTATGTACTATGTTACTATGTTACTAAGAGAACAATAAGGCAAATTCACATCTGCGGCACGGAGATCCGGCTGCCTGATCTGGCAGAGACTGCAGAAAATCAGCCGGACACAAACTGCAGTGTGCTGCGGTTTGTGTCCAGCCAATTCTTGCATTTTTCCTCGGATCGCAGACGGATCTCCGCTGGACTCCATTCCCTTTGCAACTGAATCTGGAGAATTCTGGCAGACTGTTCTCTGCTGGAACAGCCTGGAGGAATCCATGCCACTTATGTGAAAGTAGCCTACGATTGGGCGTATTGAAATCCAATATGGATGGCCTTCTTTCAACTGTCATCAGGGGATTCAGGACAACCCCATACACATTAGATCATTGGCCGTTCCCACCAGCAGACATGGCTGACATTTGTCTAATGTGAATGGCTAACTTAACCTGATAATCAGCTGTAATTGTCGGGAGAAGCCATTGTGGCTGTCGCAGGGAAATTGCAGTATTACATGGCAGCCAATGAAATGGGTGGCAATATATTTAATGCATTGACAGGTCACCGCCACTCTTACCAAGAAGTGCATTGTTCAGGGACTTAAAAGTAATCCTGAACAGGAGTCTTACTCTATGATGTCAGTATGTCCTCCCAGGACACATGGACAAAGGCTTTTTAGGACAACCCCTTCAAAGCTCTCAAGTCAAAATATTGCAATGAGCAACTTGTACTGATGAAACGCTGGCAAACAGATAGACTACTTTTTAGCATACAGGTAGGTGTAAACTTTAACTTTTGTATCAGTGAACACAATTGATAATTATTAAATTTCTCAACCACAAAGATGAAATGACAAATTATAAAGAACTCTTCTACAAACAATACAGCGGTTCAGTATTCATCTGCAGAAGAATTACTCTTAGCTGTTATCTCAGGGAAACAGTTAACTCTCTATCACAGCCTGAAACTAATTTCAAAGAGCAAATTCACAGAGGACAGACCGAAAGGAAAAATAATAATTCAAAGCTGTGTGATTATTTGTCATGATTCACTCAATTAAGCTTTCAGACACAGCATTGTCTGACTAGAAGCATTTTTCAGAACTTAAAGACCACGCACACCAGGGTACAGAACTCCAAGCTCATTTCTTTAAAAAATTCTACAGTAATGGAAACACTAAATCTATAGGTCAAATGCACTTTTGAAAATGCGTTTCTGCTCAAGGACTCAATTACTAATGTGTGCAGATAATGAAAAATACAAGCTTCAGCCCCACTTCATGTGACCTCATGAGACATATAATTATTCTATTCGGGGGTCATTGTTGCACAGTCTTATATAGTAACAAAATCGATGCAGTTCATTGGAGATTACCGTACCATGCTATAACAGTATGTTCAGCCAATACGCTATCTCAGGCACCATTTACCTAGCATACTATTAACAAAACTGTTATGGTTCTGCATCAATGACTACTGGAAATGTCATGCACTCCACAACAAATGGAAATTGTAAGGTAGTACGTGTCAAATATAAAAGGCCTGTGGCTTGTCTATGTTCTATAGATAAAACAGGAATTAATTATTTAATGAACCAGTAAACACCTCTGAGCCGTCTTAGGGAACATATAACTTCCAACATGAATTTGCAACCTATTATATCATTTGAAAGGGTTTTTTCCAAGAGATTGGCTGCTTCCACCACTATGTTTCACTATATAGATGGTACTGGGAAGTGCCTGGTTTCCTCCAAACATAACGCTTAGAATTGAGGTCAAAAAGATCAATCTTGGGTTCATCAAACTAGATAATCCTGTTTATCACAGTCTAAGAGTCCTTTAAGTGCTTTTTTGCAAACTCTCCTGTGTCTTTTACAGAGGAAAGGCTTCTTTCTGGCCACTGTGTCATAAAGCCCAGACTAGTGGAATGAAGCAGTGATGGTTGACCTTCTGGAAGATTCTCCCATCTGCACACAGGATCTTTGGAGCTCAGTCAGAGTGACCATAAGGTCCTTGATCACCTCTCTTACCAAGGCTCTTTTCCCCTGATTACTTAGTTTGGTGGCAGCCAGCATTAGGAAAAGACCTGGTTGTTCCAAACATCTTCCATTTAAGAATTATGGAGACCACTGTGCTTTTGGGAATGTTCAGTATACAATTTTTTGTATCCTTCTCCAGAACTGTACCTCCACACCATCATGTCTCTGAGCTCTACAGGCAGTTCTTTATTCCAGACTTGGACTTTGCTCTGATATGCATTGCCAGCTGTGAGACCTTATATAAACAGGGTAGTGTCTTTTTAAGTAATGCCCAATCAACTGAATTTACCACAGATGGACTCCAACCAAGGTGCAGAAACATTTCAAAGATGATGAAGAGAAATAGGAAGAGGGTCTGAATAATTATGTCCAGGTCAAATTTTAATTTTACCTTTTTAATAAATTTGCTAACTTTTCTAAAATTCTATTTTCACTTTCTTATTATGGGGTATTGAGTGCAGATCGATGGGGGAAAATTGTATTTTTTTCTATTTTAGCATAAGGCCACAAGATAACAAAATGTAAAAAAAAAAGTGAAAGGTCCAAATATTTTCTGAATACACAGTTTTTAGCAGATTATGTCTCTACATAGAAGTAATGACCAGTAATGGTCCCTGCTATAGACTGCTTATATCTATGCACTACAAAATAGGGCATCTTTATTTATCACCTAGGCACCAGTATATATCTAAAAGTGTTGGATAACATATTCGATTTCCATACATAGATGCTGTAATTAGGATAAGGCTACAAGGTAATTTTGGACACATGTCTCGTGCCTGTGCCACGCCGAAGTATCACAGTGTAGCTTGGTTGCTGTGACCACGATATGCAGTTTGTGTGTAGCCCTTATTAAAAGGTAACTGGCTACATGGCACTTTAAAATGGGTTTGGAAGTTGCTATTATAACTGAACTAACTATATTTTGACTTTTACTATCATTTGATTCTATAAGGTTTAGTTTGTTAAACATTTCCAGAATGAAGCCAGACATTCAAAACCACATTGCTGACATGAATGTAATAAATTAAAATTCTAAAATGAATTGTTAATTAATTATTTCAGACCGGCGGGAAAAAAAATCATCTGGGAAAACACCCATAAACCATTATCCTTTGGGCTTTTTTTTTTTTTAAATAAAATGAAGGTTGCTAAAATCCCATTACCTGTAGAGAATGATTTGAATGTCATTAATAAGATTTTTCTATGAATTTACATTTAAAAAAAATGCTTGACTGCGCTGTCTGGAAATCTAGCAAACCATCCGTGATTCGAATTTGTGACTCTCAGCATGGGAAAGGGAGGAAGAACACATTCATATTTGTATGTCATGCCATTGGTAACCTCTTTACTACAAATACCACTCTATACAGCAACAGATCCTAGAAATCCAGAATATCTAATAGAAAAAGTGTTGCACTCACTGACTGACTCAGAAAAAGAAAGGACACTTTTAATCCTGACTTATCGTACGTCACAGAACTATGAACTATGAACACTGATATTAAAAAATGCATTACGACTATAATTTGTCAGGCTAAATATGTCAATAAGTATCAGTGGACAGACTAATGGTCTATTTACTAGGAAACATATTACTGTGAGCTCGAGCAGCACAGTCCAATAGAAGATGAATAAGCTCTAGGGCATTTGGGACTTTATAAATGATTAAATGAATTGTGTTAAATGCCTAAATCTCTTCCCCTGTAATGAAAGATGACAAATGCACTGTAAATGCTATTAACACCATAAACACAGCTGCCTACTGAACGTGTGATGAATTCATGGACCCGGATCTCACTGATATAAGGTGCTCTATGCTACTATTACCTTTACTTGGTTTAAAATATTTTAGGTGTCCAGCAAGGAGATACCTGCACCTCTACTTTTAATTTTTCTTTAGACGCATTGACAAAATCAATATATATATATATACTTGGAGAGTATAGAGGCAGACAAATATACTTGAAAAAAATCAAATGAACTTGTTTAGTGAGTGGTATCATTTACCGTATTTTTCACCCTATAAGACGCACCTGCCCATAAGACGCAGCTAGGTTTTTGAGAAGGAAAATAAGAAAAAAACATTTTTTGAACCAAAAGGTGTGCTTTTGGTGGGTTTTGAACTAGTGGTGGTCTGTGGATGATACTATTATGGGGGATCTTTGGATGACACTGTTATGGAGGGGCAGGGGCGTAGCTAAAGGCTCATGGCCCTGGTGCAAGAGTTCAGCTTGGGCCCCCATTCCCTCAGGGCTTTGTGGCCAGGGGCAGGGAAGCACATAGCCTTCATGCTGCCTGAGAGAACAATTGAATTGGCACCCCCTCTCCCCCCCATGCCAAATTCTTGACCTAACCTTTTCCCTTCAGCCAGAGGTGTAACTTGTCCAGCATGCACTTTCTATAATAATGGTGTCCTCTTATATGGCACAAGGGTCTTTGGGCCCCCTCAGGCTCCTGGTCCCCTGTGGAGGGGATCTATGGATAACGCACTGTTATGGGGGATCTGTGGATAACACACTGTTATGGGGGATCTGTGGATAACACGCTGTTAGGGGGGATCTATGGATGACACTTTTATGGGGATCTGTGGATGGCACTGTAATAGGGGATCTGTGGATAACGCACTGTTATGGGGGATCTGTGGATGACGCACTGTTATTGGGGATCTGTGGATGGCACTGTTATGGGGGATCTGTGGATGGCACTGTTAAGGGGGATCTGTGGATGGCACTGTTATGGGGGGATCTGTAGGTGACACTCTTATGGGGGAGATCTGTGGAATACACTGTTATGGGGAGGATCTGTGCATGACACTGTTATGGGTGGAATCTGTGGATGACACATATAGCATCTTATGCTATAGTGTCATCCACAGATTCCCCCAATAACAGTGTTTCTGTGTAAACAGTGACCCCAATACAGGGGGTAGGGGCCAGCAACTGGTGTTGAAATCGCAGCGGGGCCCGATGCAGTCACTGTACTATATTACACTGGCCCTGCTCACACCAGTATTCATATTTAAACTGTCACTCACTGCCTTATGCGCATGCTCCTCCCAATTTAATAAAGCAGGCGCCCCCCCCCTTTCCCCTCGTAGCCACAACCTCTCCCCGTCGATGGGTCTCATCTCCCTTGGATCTCCACCACTACGGTAGCAGTGCTTGGGTCCCCTGCTGTCAAAATCTAGTTTAACGCCACTGTAGCCAACGACTGGCTGCACAGGTGACCTGCCCCCCTTGCATCTCGTCAATTGGTCACATACATCAAGGGGAGCAAGTCACCACTGCAGCCAGTCATTGACTGCAGCAACATCAAACCAGATGTTGATAGTAAGGGACCTGAGTGCTGCCATGGCGGCAGGGGATCGAAAGAGATAAGACCCAGCGGTGAGGAACAGGTAAATATGCTTTCCTACGCAGGTCCTTCCACAAGGGGGTCTACCAAAAGACCTTCAGAAAATGAACAAACCTTTCAAGGTTTTCATAAATGAAAAGGCTGTGGCAATCATCAGCTGAGATTTTATCTCCTGCATTTATTTTTCAGGTGTTCTTAACTTAAAATATGAAATGACCAATAAACAAATGGAAAAGTATCGGTGCTAAGGGATTCAGTGACTGTGTCCTGCTTAATTTAATGCCTGTATCATTGCTATTTGCTTTTTCAGATTCTTTAAACACATTTGACCTTTGTAAAGGTGAGATAACCAAATGTATTTACATTCATGCAAATGGCTTCATTTGTAACTTCACAGCAACTTTACTTGATTTTGCAGATTACAATTTATGATAAATTGAATGTGTGAAGTCAGATAACAGTTTGTAATGAGAAACATTAAAGCACATTCAGTAAAATATGGTGGATTCAAATTAAAACTAGCTGATAAGGTGTCCTTTAATATTACGATGGTGAGACCTCAGAGTATGGAGCTGTCATCAGTACCGTATACCAATAATATATTCTAGAATGTATTACCCACCCACAATATAGAAAATATACACTCGAGTCACATAATTATAACCACCAACAAATATCCAGAGTAACCACCAAGTTCAACACAACAGCATCTAGACGAGCTGGGAGTGACTCAAAAGGGTCCTGGTAGGTTGTCACAGGTATCTGGAGCCATGCTGACTGCAGTGCATTCTACAGCTGCTGGAGGGTGTGTGTGGGAGGATCCATAGAGCGAACACGGTGATCGAGGTGGTCCCACAGATGCTCAATTGGGTTCAAGTATTGGAATTGGACGGTCAGGGTAGTACTTAGAAGTCTTGGTCATGCTCTTCCAACCAATGTCAGACATTTCTAGCCATGTGACATCGCTTTGTGTTGCTGAAAAAATCACTCCGCCCCAGGGAGGACAATTAGCATGTATGGATGTCCGTGATCTCGAATAACAGATTTATACCCAAATAGGTTGAGAGTGCCTTCAACATGGATTAATGGGCTCAGGGAATGCCACTAAAGGTTGCAGGGTGTATGTTCTCTGATATTTCTTGTCTATGTCCATCCGTTCGAAGAAGCAGAAAACATGACTCATAGGAGAAAGCAATCCTGTGCCAATCAGCGAAGGTCCCATTCCAAAACCGAAGCGAAAATTGAAGGCTTCTTTGCTGATGCAACTTCATTAGCAGAGGTGTAGTGACAATCCAATAGGTCTGCTTCGGAGCCCCATAAACAGTAAGTAAGGTTTACTGAACTGCTGTTTTAGACACACATCTGATAGCCTCTGGTTCATTTTGAGCTGCTCCACTGTAGCAGGTCGGTCCGCCCTTGGGCACCTTCGTAGCTGACATTCACCTCTCACATGGATGGTAAGTGATGCTCTGAAGTTTCTCCTTCACTTATTTGCAATGGTGCCATTTGTACACTCATGATACCCTTTCACCACAGCAGCACACGAACAGTTAACAAACTGCGCAGTTCCAGAAATACTGTCACCAATACCCATAAGCCAATAATAATCCTTCTTGCAACTCTGATAAATCGCCTCTTTTACCCATGCCAGCAGTGAGGTATATGTGTGCAGACAGCCTATCGCACACCTTATATACTCACCAAGCTAACTCACCACCTGACTTCCTTCAAGAGCTACACACTGCAGATATCAAAAGTAGGAAGTGGTCATAATAACGTGACTGTACTGTGTATAATTGCGAGGTGTATAGTCTACTATGTGCCAACTAGTTTGGTGTAGGGCTAACCCTAAGGGTGTTATCCTTGCACTTAACCAGTATTTACCTTTTAACCCCTATACAGGGATTTGGACTTCACAACCAGATTTCTAACTCCTGGGATAGTCTCAGTGTAGTTTGCAGTTGGCCCACTGGGGCCAGGGACTCCGATGCAAGCACCAGGAGCTCCAGATATAGAAAAGGAACCAAAAATGCAGGAAAATCTTAGATATAGTCTGAACAGGAAACAAGGCTTGAATGCTGGTTTTAGAGAATCAGGCAGGGCACAGTTAATGTAGATACAGTTAAAGGTGTTGTGTCATTTCAGCAAATGGCACTTACTATTGTATTGTGATTGTCCATATTGACTCCTTTTCTGAGTTGATTACTTTTTCCATCACATTATGCACGGCTTGTTTCCATGGTTACGACTAGTGTTGAGCAAACCCGAACTGCAAAGTTTCGGGTCCGTACCAAACTTTGCGAGTTTGGTACCCGGACCCGAACCTAAACTTTGCAGCAAAAATTGGGGTTCGATTTCGGTGTTCGGGCATTTAATAAAGCTTGTGGAAAGGCTACAGGGCAGCCAATCAACAAGCTTTTAAGCTGTGGGCACTTAGAAACCATCACAGCCATGCCTAGTAATGGCATGGCTGTGATTGGCCGGTGCATCATGTGACCCAGCCTCTATATAACCTGGATCACATGTAGCACCGCCCATCAGCTCTGAGTAGAGCAGGAACAGGAGGCAGACAGCTCAAGTGAGGGAGAGTGTTAGGAATTTCATATGGCTATATATTCTGTGGGTGACCTATAGTGATTTTTTATGGGTGCTATACTAGGGTTGGGCAATATACCAGTGTCTGCGATATACTGCGGTATTAAGAAACTGTGATATGGCGATATCACAGTTTCCTAATAACCGCGGTATTTAATGACGTCATAGGAGCACGTGTGCCGACCGCTCCTAAAATGTCCATGTACTGCGCCTGCACAAAGGAAGTGTTGGTACCCGCAGCGGCTGCCTCCTGCTTTCTCCGATATTGCCATGACACCACCCCCCGAACTGACACAAAGCCCGGGACCTGCGGGCACAGAGCGGCCCCAGGGGTGTGGAATTCCTATCGCCCGACGCCCGGGACATGCAGTCTGTGCAGATAGCTTAGCCCTCATTCGGGCAAGTAGCAGGGCTCGGGTGGCGGCGGTTTTTCATCTTGAACGGCCCGGCAGCACGTTTGGACGGCTTACCACACTGTGATCAGCGCTGCGCACAGTGTGCAGGCAAGAAGTCGGGAACAGAGTAGTGCGCCACCGGACGGAAGTCATCCAGCTCCTAGCAGAAGCTCCGCCGCCGCCAAGTCAGCGGCTGAAATAATCATGGAAGCTCCTGTCTCTTTACATGGTGACAGCCCGTGCCCTGATACCTATCTAGCAGGTAGTGTGTGTGGTGACTCCTCTGGGTGAGCTGTGGAGGATACTCTCCTATCAGGCTGCAGCTCTGCTTCTTCTCCCTGCCGCTGAAGCTAGAGTCCTGCTTTCCCCTTTGTGCTGCCAAGTTCCAGCCACTCACCCTCGATGGGGGTCTGCCCCATTATGGAATGTATATAACATTAAAGGGATTCACTGCCCCAGTATGGCATATAGTATATGCCATACTGGGACAGTGAATACTTTTAATGTACATGCCATACTGGGGCAATGAATCCCTTTAATGTACATACCATACTGGGGCAGTGAATCCCTTTAATGTGTATGGTAGTGAATCCCTTTAATGTATATTATACATGAGAGGGCTTCGCTGCCCCATACATGTACATAAAGGGTCTCCCATGTGGCATGTACATTAAAGGGATTCACTGCCCCAGTATGGCTTGGCTGCCCCCATACAGTATAACGTCTCCTTGTAGCTGCCCCCATAAAGTATAACGTCTCCTTGTAGCTGCCCCCATACAGTATAACGTCTCCTTGTAGCTGCCCCCATACAGTATAACGTCTCCTTGTAACTGCCCCCATACAGTATAACATCTCCTTGTGGCTGCTCCCATACAGTATAACGTCTCCTTGTGGCCCCCATAAAGTATAACGTCTCCTTTTGGCCCCCATACAGTATAACATCTCCTTGTGGCCCCCATACAGTATAACGTCTCCTTGTGGCTGCCCCCATACAGTATAACGTCTGCTTGTGGCTGCCCCCATACAGTATAATGTCTCCTTGTGGCTGCCCCCATACAGGATAACGTCTCCTTGTGGCTGCCCCCATACAGTATAACGTCTGCTTGTAGCTGCCCCCATACAGTATAACGTCTCCTTGTGGCCCCCATACAGTATAACGTCTCCTTTTGGCCCCCATACAGTATAACATCTCCTTGTGGCCCCCATACAGTATAACGTCTCCTTGTGGCCCCCATACAGTATAACGTCTCCTTGTGGCCCCCATACAGTATAACATCTCCTTGTGGCCCCCATACAGTATAACATCTCCTTGTGGCCCCCATTCAGTATAACGTCTCCTTGTGGCCCCCATACAGTCTAACGTCTCCTTGTGGCCCCCATACAGTATAATGTCTCCTTGTGACCCCCATACAGTATAACGTCTCCTTGTGGCCCTCATACAGTATAACGTCTCCTTGTGGCTGCCCCATACAGTATAAGGTCTCCTTGCATCTGCCCCCATACAGTATAACGTCTCCTTGTGGCCCCCATACAGTATAAGGTCTCCTTGCATCTGCCCCCATACAGTATAACATCTCCTTGTGGCCACCCCCCATACAGTATAATGTCTCCAAGTGATTTTTTCTTCTAAATGGGCATTTATCGTGATATATATCGTTATCGCGATAAATTTCTTAATATCGTTATCGTGGCAATATTTTTGATATCGCCCAACCCTATGCTATACACCAGCTTTGCACCCCTGACACAGAAATATAATAATTAATCCTGCTGTTAATTCTGTGGGTGACCTATAGCGATTTTTTGTTGCTGCAATGCCCCATCTTTGCACCCCTGACACAGAAATAAAATAATTAATCTGGCTGTTAATTCTGTGGGTGACCTGTAGCAATTTTTTTGTGGGTGCAATGCACCATCTTTGTACCCCGACACAAAAATATAATAGTTAATCTGTCTGTTAGTTTGGTGGGTGACATACCCATTTTTGGAGTGAGGTACATCTGCACTGCATCCAGGACCATGACAGGGAAATTAATATAGTTAATCCATCTGTTAGTTCGGAGGGTGACATATACCCATTTTTTGTGTGAGATACACCTGCATTGCTTATGCGACAGGGAAATTAATATAGTTAATCCGTCTGTTAGTTCGGTGGGTGATATATACCCATTTTTTGTGTGAGGTGCACCTTCACTACATCTGCGACAGGGAAATTAATATAGTTAGTCGTCTGTTAGATCGGTGGGTGACATATACCCATTTTTTTGTGTGAGGTACACCTGCACTGCATCCGTAACAGGGAAATTAATATAGTTAATCTGTCTGTTAGATCGTTGGGTAACATATACTCATTTTTTGTGTGAGGTACACCTGCACTGCATCAGTGACAGGAAATTAATATAGTTATTCCGTCTGTTAGATCGGTGGGCGACATATAGCCATTTTTGGAGTGAGGTACACCTGCACTGTATACGTGACAGGGAAATTAATATGGTTAATCCGTCTGTTAGTTTGGTAAGTGACATATACCCATTTTTTTGTGTGAGGTACACCTTCTCTGCATCTGTGACAGGGAAATTAATATAGTTAATCGTCTGTTAGATCAGTGGGTGACATATACCCATTTTTGGTGTGAGGTACACCTGCACTGTATACGTGTCATGGTGGGGAGTGCGGGAAACCCCCCACCGTACAATATCAGGAAGGAGAGGGGAGCAAGTAGGCCTGGGAGCTTGGATAAGGGAGCAGGTCACCTCCTAAAGCTTCCCTAAATCCAATCCCTGACCTTCTAACCGCATGAGCGGACCCAGATGGTAGGAGCGCTTATGCACACAAACCTGGGCCCTACTGACTATATCAGTCCCTGAAATAGGAGTCAGGAAAAAGAGACAACCTGTTCATCCCAAACATGAATGGACAGGAGTCTCCACCGGCCTAGCTGCAAGGGAAAAGGTAAGACTAAATGCGGTAACTGGAATGGCAGGTAAGCACACCATACCAACACACTTACTTGCTGCAGTAACACCAACTGGAACCCGGGCAAGCGTACTAGAGCCCACACACCATAGAGGGACACAGTACAAGCCATCACACCCAGGTATCCATCACACCAGTTACTGCCTGGAAACCCCCAAGCAAACAGGACGCATGGCGGCCCCAGGCAGAACAGCATTCAGACATGACTTTGATTCATCCCTCTGGGAAATTATAAGGGCCCACTTCCGCAGGCAGACAAGGGAATGTCTAGCATACATGCTGGACAACAAACAACAAACCAGATATGTAACAACACACTAGACATAGCAACAAATTACCAAATCGAACCCACACCAAACACACCACAAATAAGGTGGGGAAAGGACAAGGAGGAGACAAAGGGATGACATCGCAGATAACATCGATGACAAACTAGGATGGCTCTCAGTCTGCATTCAAGAAAGGAGCAAGCTCCTACTCACACACAGGCAGACATAACAATGATCTTAGACTCACAGCAACAGTATATAAAGAGACCTGAGACCACACCCAGCTCCAAATAGTTTCACACCAGCCAGAGAATTAACCCCTTAGGCACCAAACAGGAGGACAACAACTTCAAGGGAAAGAGCACATGCATACTGAACACCACGTTGCCACCAATGTCACGGCGCACACTACCAAGGCCGTGACAACACGTGACAAGGAAATTAATATAGTTAATCAGTCTGTTAGATCAGTGGGTGACATATACCCATTTTGGGTGTGAGGTACACCTGCACTGCATATGTGACAAGAAAATTAATATAGTTAATCTGTCTGTTAGTTCGGTGGGTAACCTCAAATAATGAGGAGAGCATGAAATCAGGGACGTGGCCCTGGTCGTGGTGTTGCTGGTGTTGGTGGAGCTCCTGTTGCAGGGAGAGGACGTGGTCGATCTGTGCCAGCTACACGCCCAAATGAAACACCTTACTCGGGTGCATGTAGGCGACAGAACGTTCAGAGTTATTTTGTAGGCCCGAATACTGGTGTACGAATGATGAGGCCAGAACAAGTAGAGATGCTAGTAAGTTGGGTGGCTGACAGTGCCTCTAGTTCCCTCACATTGTCTCCCAACCGGTCCCCTGCTGAAAATGCAGAGCTGGCACCTGCAGCCCATGGGCATCTGTCTTTCATCTCAGCCCCTTGCAAATCAGCCAAGCAGTCTGAGCACCAAGTCTTGCAGCAGTCTCTTATGCTTTTTAAACACTCTGCTGGCACGGTTTTCATGGGCCATCCACCTAGCCCTATCCCAGAAGTGGAAGAGATTGAGTGCACTAATGCCCAACCACTTATGTTTCAAGATATGGACATGGGACGACCACCGCAGCACGTCTCTGATGATGACAAAACACACGTGCCAACTGCTATGGTTTTCTGCAGTGTGCAAACCGGCAAGGAGGGCAGGATTGAAGAGTGGGTGGAAGATGATATGGAGGATGATGAGGTCATAGACCCCACATCAAGGTCATGCGAGTGACGTCTACAGTTCGGAGAAAGAAGTGGTGGGCACACAGCGCCAGCCGCACAGCAAAAGAGGGAGCAGGGTGCAAAAGCATAGTGGCCATCTCCTAGCCAGTACGCCTGCTACTGCCCACCGCACCCAGGGACTGAGCACACCAAAGCCAGCTCCAAGAAGTTCTCTGGGGTGGCAGTTCTTCAGACAATTTGCTGACGACAAGACGCAAGTGGTTTGTACGCTATATCGGATCCTGAAGAGAGGCATAAATATTCTAAATCTGAGCACCACCTGCATGAACAGGCATCTAAATACAAAGCACAAGCTGCAGTGGAGTACACACCTCAAAAACCACAAAAGCTCTCAGGCTCCTCTTGCTTCCTCTTCTGCTGCAATCTCGGCCTCTTCCTCCCCCTCTGGAGAGACAGTGGCACCCGCCACCTCGCAAACAGAGGATGTGGCAGCAACACCACCACATCCATCACCGTCACCAAGCATCTCCACACTATCCCATGGAAGTGTTCAGCTGTCCATCCCCCAAACACTGGAGAGAAAAAGGAAGTACCCCCTACCCCCCTGCCACCTTATCCTGTAGTTTCCAAAATGGGGTCACTTTTTTGGAGTTTCTACTGTAGCTGTGCATCAGGGGGGCTTCAAATGGGACATGGTGTAAAAAAAACAGTCCATCAAAATCTGCCTTCCAAAAACCATATGGCACTCCTTTCCTTCTGTGCCCTGCTGTTTGGCAATACAGCAGTTCACGACCACATATGGGGTGTTGCTGCAAACTACATAATCAGGGCAATAAATATTGAGTTTTGTTTGGCTGTTAACCCTTGCTTTGTTACAGGAAAAAATTGATTAAAATGGAAAATTTGCCCTAAATTAACTCTTGTGGAACACCTAAAGGGTTAACAAAGTTTGTAAAGTCAGTTTTGAATACCTTGAGGGGTGTAATTTCTAGAATGGGGTCATTTTGGGTGGTTTTTATTATGTAAGCCTCACAAAGTGACTTCAGACCTGAACTGGTCCTTAAAAAGTGGGTTTTGGAAAATTTCGGAAAAATTTCAAGATTTGCTTCTAAACTTCTAAGCCTTGTAACGGCCCCAAAAAATAAAATGGCATTCCCAAAATGATCCATACATGAAGTAGACATATGAGGAATGTAAATTTATAACTATTTTTGGAGGTATTACTATGTATTATAGAAGTAGAGAAATTTAAACTTGGAAATTTGCTAATTTTTCCAACTTTTTGGTAAATTTGGTATTTTTTTATAAATAAAAATGAACTTTTTTTACGCAAATTTACCACTGTCATGAAATACAATATGTGACGAAAAAACAATGTCAGAATGGCCTGGATAAGTAAAAGTGTTTTAAAGAGGACCTTTCACCTATTTAAAAACTAAAAACTAAGCTATATCTGTGGGCAGAGCGGCGCCCAGGGGTCCCCCTGCACTAGTATGTCTGGGCGCCACTCCGTTCGCCCGATATAGGCTCCGGTGTCCGAGCTCCCTCTGTTGTATGGGGCGGGGACTTTGTATCAGGCGTGTCCCTTGCTGCAGAGCTGGCCAATCACAGAGCAAGTCCCCGTCCCATACAACAGAGGGAGCTCGGACACCGGAGCCTATACCGGGCGAACGGAGCGGCGCCCAGACATACTAGTAAGTGCAGGGGGACCCTTGGGCACCGCTCTGCTCACAAATATAGTTAGTTTTTAGTTTTTAAATAGGTGAAAGGTCCTCTTTAAAGTTATTGACACATAAAGTGACACTGGTCAGATTTGCAAAAAATGGCCTGGTCCTTAGGGTGAAAATGAGGCCAGTCCATAAGGGGTTAAGCACGAACTGAACTAAATTTGGACTTGAGTGTATGAGCACAAAGGCAAGATTGAAACTGAACTAGGAGCATGGCAGGAACACAAGCAAATAAGGGATAAATGCAGGTAAATCGCAATATCACTAGAACATCAAATACCTTTGCTGGCCACCAAGGACCTAAAACTCATGCACCCTCTGCTTAGAGAGGGTGCCTTAAATATCCAGTGACCCTCAGCCATAGGTTGGGGAAGGATTTGGGAGCACGTACGCTGACTCTTTAAGAGGCCGGAGGGAGCATCACGCAGGGCCACAAAGTAAGCAGCATGAAGAGCACGTCGCCGACCAGCATACTGGATGGCATAGTGTATGGGGCAGTGTCCACATCCACAGGGCACAGCAGGAGGGCAGCAGGCACAGACCACAGACCTAAGGGAATCTTTTCTCTCACCTTATCTCTTTATGGCTTTAAACTGCATAAGCATTTGTATATCCAGATTTATCAGAGCTATATATGTATGTACAGTATTTCTACATATATTGAATAAAAACATGAAAAGCTGATTTTGCCCATGTATGAGTACTGAGATTGTCGTGTGTCATACCCCAATGTTGTTCTGCAATGTTTTATTGGAGGTTTTCCATAGAAGTACAGTTAAACCCATTGAGTTATAACCCTGCTATATCTGTACCTGGGCATGGACACTGGTAGAATATTTGGAGAACCTGTATAGAATGAATTATTGGGTCTTCACCTAGTCAATTTGTCATGACTTTGGCAGCAGTTCTGCCTTCCACATTGTGTTTCTGGCGGTAGTCATGACTTCCAGTCTACCACTTCCCTCCAGTGGCAATATAGGGAAGTGGTAGCATATTGTAGCATATCAATCTAAGAGGGCATGCCAGATCAGAACTAACATGGTAATGGACACTCAGGAATTAGTAATCTAGCCTGCAGGGGGCCAAAATGACTGTCCCGTCAGTAGATTCTACGGTCACTTTGAGATTAATTCAAACATGGAAGTTTTATTGCAGAAATTTTATGACTGTCCCATACATCTGAAAGGGCTTTGCAGAAATCCATTTGACTGCCTCCGAAACAATCCCATATAGGCCATGTTCACATCTGCGTCTAGGGGCTCCGTCAGGGCCTCAACACAGAATCCGTTAAAAAAATCTGAAGAAAGTAACTCAGCATGCTACACTATTTTGTCTAGTAAAATGCCAGAATCCATTGTGGAAACCATGTTTATACCATTATATTCAATGTAGTTTGATGTGGACCTTTCATTTCTGTCATATGACAGATCATGCACTGCACTGGAAAAAACAGCACAGATGTAGATGTAGCCTTAAATGAACAGAACTGACTTCCGGCTGCAGACCTGTCTGCAACAAATGTGTCACGTGTGAATATACCCTTCAATGAGTCTTCTTGGTAATACATATAGGGGGTCATTTCCTAAATTATATACACCAGTTGTCTGGTGTATATCATGGCTGGTCTAAAAAATGGGCTTGGCATGGGCGGAGAAGGGGACGGGATGTCAGGCCTGTCTCATGTACCATTTTCTACGCCTGGTTAGGCATAGAAAATGGTCTGTTGCCTCTGCATAAGGTTCGGAAGATCCACAGCCAGCATAAGGGGTTATTAAGACTGGCGTCTAAAACGCCAGTCTTAATAAATGACCCCCATAGTGTTTGATAGATCCCAAAAGTCGAAATACTAAACTGTCACATGGTCAGTGTAGGCTTTGTTCACATTCCACTTTTGTACTATGTTTAACATATGTATTTTTTAGTGCACCGTGATACAGGAAAAAATACATACCATTCGGACTTCTACGGACACACATGCAGCTGAATGTCTTCCGTGATTTGCACAGAGAATAATTCCAACGTGTGGCTGTGTCACTGCTCACGTCATGTCATGTGACTGTGGCAACCAATCGCCACATATATTCTACTATTTTATCCACATGGCATCATCAGGCTTCATTTCCTTTTGGCTACCTTATTATAAACAGACATTTATTCACTACGATGTCTCCTAAAGTAAGCTAACATTCATCGCACATTGCCTCATTGTCTGGCTTTTGACAGGCACTGAAGGAGGTGATGTATCAGTTCCATAGTACTCAAATGGTCTGTGAGCATCTTTTTCTGGTGTGACGTTACTAATCAATAATGCAAGACCCTCGGCTGTAGACACGGTGGAGATCTGCTTACCTTTGGTTCCATTGAAATGAAGTTGTGTGTTCCTCGGCTTGATAAGACTGACCTCTTGAAGGTTCTACTGTGATAAAAGTGATAGTAATCCTGCAGTGACCCGATCTGCAATGGAAGAAAAAAAACAAGAAACTGTGTCATAATGAGAAGAAATAAAGTTTGTATTTGTATTTTGCTACCCGTAATATAAATGCATAAATTATGCAAGCTCCTGCTGTGCTAGAACGTAACTTGAGCTCAATGATCATCTTTCCAAAAAGAGACACGTGATATGAAATGGATGTACGTGTCCTTCAGGCACTAACTGCATAATAAAGTTTATAATTGAGCTTCTAAATCGGCATGTGTCTACCTCTTAATGTTTAATTTATATGCAGCATTTTATATCAATGTGCGTCCCCGTGAAAAGAATATGCGGCAAATGACTGGCACCATTAAAAATCGCTCTGTTGAGTTTGCTGCAGGAAATGCCTACAATGGGCAAAGACTGTCTTTTTGAAAACGTTAAAGTACTGAAATGGATTAAAGAATTATATATAATTGTATTTTTAACACTGGGAGCTCCTTAGGCACAAAAGGGCTTTACTACCAGTGAATAGATCTTGCACTTGTTAGGCGATTCACTAAAGCCTTGATTTATCAACAATGGTGTGTGCTATGCCGGTCTTCATGCTCCCTGCCCTACAGGAGCTGGCATTCAATTTAAGATAAGGTGCAGTCCTCGTCATAAATTAAATGTCTCCTCCGGCAGTCCGTGCGCCAGACTGAAATCTACTCCAGTTTGTAGCTGATGTAGATTTCAGTCATTATTTCCTCCAGTGTCTAGTGTAAATAATGATAAATGTGCCAGGACCAATGGCTTCTTTTTGGGAACTGGCAAGGATGGTGTAAAAATGCCAGCTGCACCTAAGAAAAATCACAATGCCAATTACAGCGTTGCTTTGAGACTTTTCAAGGTCAGAAAACTGTCAAGGGGAATAATAAATTCCTCCTAATTGTCTGTTACTTTAAACAGTATCCTCAAAGAGGGTGAATAACAGGTAGCTGTTGTAAATAGACCACTCTAACTTTTTGATTAAAGAGGTCCTGCAGAAGTGAAGTGTGTGTGACAAGATTCACACTGAAGAAGAAGAGGGAGCCGCAACGACATTAACAGCATTTCATGGCCTTCTTCTGCACTACAGAAATGTGAGTCAGTTGTCTGCTAGACCGCTGCAAATGTTCAGGCAGCCTCATGAATCACATAGCGTGGCCTTTCATGGTACAGGTAGGTGACCGCTTATAAACAGTGTTTGATAATGTGCTAATGTCAATGCAAGGTGCAACATCTACTTGGTAAAACTTCTTATCCACACCTTTACTTACATTACAGTGAGAATCCAGTATGAAATATTGGCAAATTAGTGTTTACAAAGGGCTCTGTGGTTTCTAAAATGGGCAGCCCGGCCGTCAGAGAGGATTTACTGGGGTCAATAATATACACAACATCAGTAAAAATGTAATTCTGTATACATTAAACATTCAGGACTGCACAGAAAACTGTAGGCCCTGTGCCCATATTACAGCCCACAAACAGTGGACTTGAATGGGTCCACAATCTGGGAGATTAGTTGCGGAACGGAGGTACGGATCGGAAGCCCACAAAATCACTACGGA
Source organism: Bufotes viridis (assembly GCA_033119425.1). Classification (NCBI taxonomy): domain Eukaryota; kingdom Metazoa; phylum Chordata; class Amphibia; order Anura; family Bufonidae; genus Bufotes; species Bufotes viridis. Next base: position 236,776,592 of record CM065589.1, read on the forward strand.
GTGCTTCCGTGGGTTTATTGTCCGTGCTTCTGCACCACAAAAAAGTAGTTTTTTTGTGGTGCACACCGTCGGATTGGGATCGCGGACCCTATTCAAGTGAATGGGTCCGTGTCCACAAATGGCGGGCACATGGTCGGTGCCAATGCATGGTCGTGTGCATGAGGCCTAATGTGGGAGATTATATGGGGCACTGTGAGTGCGATGAGAGCACTGTAGCAGTTATGACAGCATAGTGGCTGTCACTATTATAAGGGTACAGTGCTGCTGATAATTATAAAAGCACTGTAGCTGCTATAAAGGTACTTGCTATTAAGTCACAGTGAATATCAATATTAATGGATTATAGTGGGACCGTTGTCACTGCTATTGGGGCACTCTGTCATTATAATGGGGGGCTTATAGCAGTTGCTGTTTATGAGGCACTATTTTGCTGCTGTTAGAGCTGCACTGTAGTACTTATATGTCTTTCCGGCACTTATGGGGCACTGTGACACACATTGTCATAAGGGCATAATCAATACTACACTATAGTCACTTTGGTTTTTAACAAACAAAATATCATGTCTGGGAGTTACATCTTTGCCACTGAAGACAATATAGCCCTTGGTCTAATAAAATAGACTGCACTTAAGTGACTTATCTGTTGTTATCATCTCTGAGATATTTTACTCTGACCAGTAGGAAGAGAAGAAAAGATGACGGAAATGTGGGAACTGTAGTAATCATCAGACCGATTTGTTATTCACTGTCAACTTCAATAATGTCGGAGAAAATAATAAAGCTTTTGGACATATTTGTCAGCTTTATCTCCAGTCAGATGTGTCACTGCTTCATTGCACTTCTCAAGAGTTCTTCACAAAGCACACATTCCAGTTGAAGAAAGGAAGGAGATGTATGCACAATGCTCTACACTATAATATTTTTTAGATATAATACAAGTATAAACACATTTGGGGATCACATTATTTGAATGGGAAGGAGAACATACATTTTCTATAAGTTTCTAATATATTTTATTGTCATGGTATATTAGTATTATGCATATGCATAATACCAATATAAAGGTTACGGTCACATTTGCATGGGAAATAATAAATGGTTAGTTGGATTCAAAAGAGTCACACTAAGGCCTCTTCCACACGGGCGTCATGTTTGACGCCCGGATAAGAGGCGGGTGCGTTGCGGGAATATGCGCGATTTTCCCGCGCGGGTGCAAACGTTTGTAATGCGTTTTGCACGCACGTGAGAAAAATCGCCATGTTTGGTACCCAACCCGAAGCCGGACTTCATCACTGTAGTCCGGTTTCGGGTCTTCTGGAGAATTTATTATTTTCCCTTATAACATGGTTATAAGGGGAAATAATAGCATTCTTAATAAAGAATGCATTGTAAAATGAAGTGGAAGGGGTTAAAAATAATAAAAGTTAACTTACCTTAGCCACTTGATCGCGTAGTTGCGATCTCTCCTCTCTTTCCCTGCATCAGCTAAGGTCTAAAGGACCTGTGTTGACGTCACATCACATGGTCCAATCACATGGTCCATCTTACCATGGTGATGGACCATGTGATTTGACCATGTGATGTGACGTCATCACAGGTCCTTTAGATCTTAGCTGATGCAGGGAAAGAGAGGACAGATCGCAACTACGCAATCAAGTGGCTAAGGTAAGTTAACTTTTATTATTTTTAACCCCTTCCTCTTCATTTTACAATGCATTCTTTATTAAAAATGCTATTATTTCCCCTTATAACCATGTTATAAGGGAAAATAATAAAGATCTGGTCCCGTTGCTAAGCAACCATGCGGGAAAATCGCACTGCATCTGCACTTGCTTGCGGATGCTTGCGATTTTCCCGCAGCCCCATTCACTTCTATAGGGCCTGCGTTGCATGAAAAACGCACAATATAGAGCATGCTGCGATTTTCACGCAACGCAGAAGTGATGCGTGAAAATCACCGCTCATGTGCACAGCCCCAAAGAAATGAATGGGTCCGGATTCAGTGCGGGTGCAATGCGTCCTCCTCACGCATTGCACCCTCGCGGAAAACTCGCCCGTGTGAAAGGGGCCTAAGTCCCAATCCTCATTCATTTTCACATAACTCTGCTTTGCAACCTGCTGCTAGTTTTAGATTTTTCTCATGTGGACGCGTCCTTCCTAGCCAGGGCGGCTCTGTGGGTCCAGAATGCTGCTGTCCTTCCCCTGGAAACTGCCTTGTGTGTGCTGTCCTCCCTATCTACAGTCTGTATGAGCTGTCCTCTGTGTAAGCATATAACCTCTGTGTACAACCTCTGGCTTATACACTATAAGGAGAAAAGAAACGTCTCTTAATCATTGAGTTCAGTTGTTTCAGTCAGTCCCATTGCCACAGGTGTATAAAATCCAGCACCCATGCAGTCTGCCTTTACAAACATTTGTGAAAGATCAACTGTGAGTGGTATTATTGTAAGGAGGGAGCGTTTTTAGGACCCATGAGGTGGCAGATCATGTAAAGGCACCAAGCAGGGCTGCTGAGTGCTGAGGTGCACAGTGCATACAAGTGTTCATCACTCTCTGACTCCATAACTGCAGAGTTCCAAACCTCCTCAGTAATGATATAGTAAGCTGCTGCCTCATTGTCCTGAAGGAGGCTCAACCCGGAAGAAATTGTCCCAGAAACCAACATAAATGGACTCACAAGGCACTGTTGTCCAAGTAGGTGCTCCAATAGATTAAACAAAATTGTGTAAAGCCTGAGGAAGGGACTAATCCAGTCACAAAACGCCTTCTTTTTACACAATGAATAAATAGACTTGATGAGAAATCAGTCCTTTGGAGCACCTTTTAGGACAGCAGCGCTGTGTGGGTCTCTTTTTCCTGATTCCTGTGACGATCATGTGGCATGTTGGTGTTTTGGTGTTAGTGCTGGGACTATGTATAGGGTTAGTGGGGATACTTCCCTGCCTTGCATTTGCCTTTAAAGGTAATATATTGCAAAAAAATTATGAAAGGGTAAAAACTGTTATCAGAAAAGAAAACAGTAAATACTCTTTTTCCCCGTAGCTATACAAGGAGAGGGTTTGTTAATATTGTCTAATACATGCACAGTCTATAACATTAAAAATACAATAAATATGCCCTATAGTGTGACACACCATAAGAATGGCTGCTCTGTGTCTTAATACACTTAGTAACTGTGCCCTTATAGATGAATCCTAATCACCGCGTGTCATGTGATCAGTAGAAATAATGCAGGAAGCCACAATTTAGGCTATATTTTCCTACTACCTGATAGGGGACATAAGAATGTATGTTGCCTAGGGTGCATTTTCAAGTTTTGTGCTTTGATCTTCAAACAACACCTTAGCTTTTGTACAAGTTAGTACATCAGATTAAAAACCCAGATGAGGGCTACACAAACAAATAGCAATTTTCTGTCGGTAAATTTGTCTTAGCGTAAATACTGCATCTATGGGGGTCTAGGGTCCTAAAATTCAGAGCTGTGTCAGTAAGCTAACGTTCTGACTCAGATTCCTGTATTTTATCACAGTCCGACTCTGACTCCTTTATAAATGGCCAATAACTTACTATCATGTACAGTAGTGTACAAAAAAAAGCAGTCCAATATCATTAACCTGATAAATCACTATTTTTGTAGAGGTGATATTTCTACATAGCAAATAACTTACTTGTAAGTGCAGTAGACTAATTGGAAAAAAAACAGAGCCAACAATTAGGACAGGCATGCCGCTTCTGAGCAACTAAATCATTAATTTAACCCCATAAGGACCCATGACGTACATGTACGTCATATCTGGCCGTGACATAAGGACCAGTGTACATGTACTGCATGATCGGGCGGGTGCAGGAGCTGCGACCTGCCTGATCAGCGGCACGGACTCGGCAGTCACTGACAGCCGGGTCCCTGCTGCATACTCCGGCATCGGTAAAAACACCAATGCCTGCGCAATAACCCTTGCACTGCTGCCCACAGCACATACGGTAGCCTGCCGGGTGCGCGGTGGCCATCGGGTCCCCGCGCTGCTGCGACGGGGACCCGATGGCAGGGAAGGCAGCCCGATGCCTTCCTTAGGCATTGTGGCTGCCTTCCGTGACAGCCTGTGAGAACCTGTCCCCTGGATCTCACAGGCAGGAAGCTGTAATAATAAGAAGTAATACACTTACAGCTAAATGGATTACAATACAGAAGTATTATGCCCCCCAAAATAGTGCCAATCAAACCATCATCTCATCCTGCAAAAATGATATCCAACTAAGACAATCGTCCAAAAAAATAAATAAAAATATGGCTCTCTATGGAGACACTAAAACATGTTTTTTTTTGTTTAAAAAAATGATGTTATTGTGTAAAACTTAAATAAATAAAAAAAAGTATACATATTAGGTATCGCAGCGTCCGTAAGACCTGCTGTATAAAAATATCACATGACTTAACCCCTTAGGTGAACATCGTAAAAAAAATTAAAAGTGTGTCAAAAAAGCCATTTTTTGTTACCTTACATCACAAAAAGTGTAATACCAAGAGATCAAAAAATTCATATGCACCCTAAAATAGTACCAATCAAACAATCACCTATCTCATACTAAAAAAATGAGCCCCTACATAGGACAGTCACCCCAAAAAAAACAAAAAAAAAACTATGGCTTTCAGAATATGGAGACACTAAAAAATCATTTTTTTTCAAAAATGCCTTATTGTGTAAAACTGAAACAAACAGCCAAAAACAACCTGCTCTATAAAAATACCACATGATCTAACCTGTCAGATGAATAATGTAAATAACAAAAAATAAAAACAGTGCCAAAACAGATATTTTTGGGTACCTTGCCTCACAAAAAGTGTAATATAGAGCAACCAAAATCATATGTACCCTAAAATAGTACCAACAAAACTGCCACCTTATCCTGTAGTTACCAAAATGGGGTCTTTTTTGGAGTTTCTACTGTAGGGGTGCATTAGAAGGTCTTTATATGTGACATGGCAACTTAAAATTATCCCAGTGAAATCTGCCTTCCAAAAACCATATGCCATTCCTTTCCTTCTGCGCCCTGCAGTGTGCACGTACAGCAGTTTCCGACCACATATGGGGTGTTGCTATAAACTACAGAATCAGAGTAATAAATATTGAGTTTCGTTTGGCTGTTAACCCTTGCTTTGTTACTGGAAAAATTGATCAAAATGGAAAATCTGCCAAGAAAGTGAAATTCTGAAATTTCATCGACATTTCTCTTTAATTCTTGTGGAACACCTAAAGGGTTAACAAAGTCTGTAAAATCAGTTTTGAATACATTGAGGGGTGTAGTTTCTAAAATGTGGTCATTTATGGGTGGTTTCTATTATGTAAGCCTCACAAAGTGACTTCAGACCTGAACTGGTCCTTAAAAAGTGGGTTTGGGAAATTTTCTGAAAAATTAGATTTGCTTCTAAACTTCTAAGCCTTCTAACGTTCCCAAAAAAGAAAATGTCATGGAGTAGACATATGGCAAATGTAAAGTAATAACTATTTTAGGAGGTATTACTATCTGTTTTAAAAGGAGAGGAATTGAAATTTAGAAAATTGAGAATTTTCCAAAATTTTTGGTAAATTTGGTATTTTTTTATAAATAAAAATGAAATATTTACTCAAATTTACCACTGTCATGAAGTACAATATGTGACGAGAAAACAATCTCAGAATGACTTGGATAAATAAAAGCGTTTTAAAGTAATCCCTCCATAGTGACATGTCAGATTTGCAAAAAATGGACTGGTCCTTAAGGCAAAAAATGGCAGGGTCCTGAAGGGGTTAAAGGGTGTACTTAAAATAATAGCAGTTTGGAGTTACAATGGTGAAGTTATTCATTCTGTACAATAACAATTGTCAATTTTGGCTTTTTTAAAGGTAGGAGGGTGGCAACTGTTGCAAAAGTTGGTTATAGGGCATTTCTTTCTGAAAACCATTTCAGACATTGTTCTAATTAAGAACAGTCATTAAAGAGTTGATTAGAGAGGGAACACACAGAAGTGCAGCAAATTATAGGTTGCTCAGCTAAAATGATCTCAAATGCCTTCAAGTGGCAACCAAAACCTGAAAGACACAGAAGGACATGTGGAACTACTGTCCAAATGGATCAAAGAATAGCCAAAATGGTAAAGGCTCAGCCAATGACCACCTCCAGAAAATTCAAAGATCTTAAGTTACCAGTGAGTAACGCTACAATCAGAAGACGATTAAGTGAAGCCAAGTTAGGCAACTTTCACTTTGAATTCCGGCATGCTGTTTCAGTATAATGGGGTCTGACGGAGATCTGTACACATTCCGGAACACAAATGAAGAACTAGACGAACACAAACCACTGCATGCTGCGGTTTATGTCCAGCCGATCCTCCACTTGGTCTGATGGAACGACCATGCCGGAGTTTCACACCAGGGGAGTGAAAGTAGCCTTAACAGCAAAAACTCCCTGCAAAGTCCCATTGTTGAAAAAAAGAAATTTCCAGAATAGGTTAGAATTTTTTACGGAAGACATTGACTGGACAAAAAAGAAATGATGCAACATTTTGTGGACTGAAAAAAGGAAAAATTGTACTAGTGGCTGCAGACAGAATGTCAGGCGACACCAGAGCACTGAATTCAAGCCACAGTACACTGTGAAGACAGTAAAACATGGTGATGCAGAGATCATTATATGGGGATGTTTCTCATAAGGTTGGGCCTATTCATCACATACCAGGGATCATGGATCAGTTTTAAAGTGTAACTGTCATTCTTTTTTTTCTTTTTGTTATGTATGGGGGCAGTGATACTGACCATTTTTGTAATATACTTTAATTACTGAAATCACATATTTCTATTAGAAAAATAGCTCTAAAGTGGCCACTTTTAAGGTTTAGCAACTCTCCTCTGTCTTCTGTCACACTGACTGTGTTATGTAAACATAAGACAGAGGAGTGTTGCTAAGGTTTAAAATGGGTCACTTTAGAACTATTTTTCGAATATAAATGTATGATTTCAGTAATTAAAGTATATTACAAAAATGGTCTGTATAAATGACATTTACACTTAAATACTGTATATCAGAATACTTGAGGAGATCATGTCGCCCTATAACAAAGAAGAAATGCCCTTGAAATGGGTGTTTCAACATGACAATGACCCAAAAAACTCCAGTAAGTGAATAAAATATTGTTTTACAGACAAACAAGATTGAGGAAATGGAACAGCCAACCCAATCCCCTGAACGCAGTCCCATAAAAAATTTCTGGGGTGACAAAATGGGGTTTATGAGGCTAAACCTCAGAAATGCAGAAGAACTGGGGAATGGAGTATAATTGTCTTAGACTGGAATACCTGTTCAGAGGTGTCAAAAGCTGGTCGACTCCATGCAACACAGATGTGAAGCAGTCATCAGAAACAATGGTTATGCCACTTTAAGGGGTTGTCCAGGTTCAGAGCTGAACCTGGACATACACACATTTTCAACCAGACAGCCCCCCTAATATGAGTATTGGAGCATTTCATGCAAGGTAAAGGCTTTTTTTAGGAGATCTAATGACATACCGGGCTCTCCATAGGGACTGTGAAGCGGAGGCTTCCGCCCAGCAGTGTATTCGGTGACGTCCCCTGCACTAATGGGCTGGCTTTAGCGCTGCCCAAGCCTGTAAAGTGGCTAAGGCAATGCTAAAGTCCGCCAATCAGAGCCGGTGACGTCACCGAATACTCTGCTCCGTCCAGCAGTGTAAAAACATAAACAAAAAAGGCCTTGCCCTGCACAGGGCCTGTCTGGGTGAAAATGGGGGTATGTCTGGGTTCAGCACTGGACCCAGAGAACCCCTTTAATATTAAAGTAAACTCTTTTTTCAGTTTACACATAAAATTTTTGAATCTTTAAAGAAAATGCTGGCATTTTTTATTTTATTTTTAACAGCCTAATATTCCTTTATATTTAGTTTCTGTAAAGGATTAACACAAACTAGATACATTGTGCTATTGTTTTGATTTGGAAATGAATGTGCAGTATTTCCACTGCATTTGCATTTATGAAAATAAAAGTTATTAGAATGATTTTGCGATTTATTTGTGATTTATTTGCCTGTTATTTTTCTGAACGCTACTGGAAGTAATCAGGTTACTGAGAACATAATACATATTTATTGTAATAAAATTTCTGAAATTCCTAAAATTTTCTAAACTCCTAGGCAAATATGTGATGCGCTATGAATTTAATAACTGTAAAACACTGTTATATTATAACTTTTATACTAGTGTTATATTATGTTATTTAATTTTAAGAAATCTATGAATCTGTCCTCAGAAAAAGTTAGAAAAGCTATATATGTTTGTCTTCGAAATACAGAGAATCATGTGCAAGCGTAAATGGGAATAAGAGAAACATTTAAAAAGCAGAGCTGCTATATTCAGTGGTGCCATAAAACCGTTGTCCGGAAATTTATAACCTTTTACAGGGGCCCACAGCCGGACTTCGCTATGGGAAGACTCTAGATTTAACTGCTACTTGCAAGTCTGGTCCTGTGTACTCGCTCCCAGATTTCTGTATTCTCGGCCATGACTTGTTTATTTTCTCCCTGGCATGGGAATGATCATCTGTTCCACTGCAGCCAATGACTGGCTTCAGCTGTGACATGTCCACAAGAGACACATCACCACTGAATCCAGTTACTGGATGCAGCAGAGCAGGTGACCATGCCCATGCTAGGTGTTTTGCCCAGCAGGGTTAGAAAATGATTCTAGTTCATTCTGCCAGAGTTTTGGTATTTCTCAAGTGGTTAGTGTGGTTATAGCACCATCTAGCGGTTTACCAATCTATAAATCAATCAATCAACAATCCTGTTTTACCAATAAACAAGTTAGACTACAAAGAACAGTTCTCTTATTTGGAAGACAGGAATAGTTTATGCTGAATGTCAGAGTTCACACTGTGTGAATGTGTATAAAGACTGGGGGCGAAGCAAACAAGCCATGGACTACAAGATGGACATATGAGAGCCAGCGAGCAGTGGAAAGTAGGTATGATTCTTTCCATTGCAAAGGTAGGCAGCGGGCACGTGTAAAACACTGCCGGACAACCCCTTTAATACTGGCTTCCTTTTCTGTCTAGCAGTTCTAAGATAACTGCAGGCATACTCAATGGTGAACCTCCTTCTCTGGTCTCTAGAGGAGGAACTTACTACAAAGCATGTGCAACACAGTTTAAGGTATTGTAACTATAGGCCTTGGAGCAGCATGACGATACCTAGTGTAAGGGACAGGAGAGGTGAGAACTGATTATCTATCACCACTAGAACACCCTGCCTATCAGTGATTTTGATAAAATCATTATTATTATGAACAATATTTGTAAGCATTTCTAAATTCCTATATTATTTCTGGCTAGAGTAGGAGTTGGTACATTTCTATGGTCCTGACTCCACTCCAAACTAGCTCTTATTCCGACTCTACAACTCTTACTCCACTTCCCTGCTCAAATGATTAGATTCTTCATTGCAATTGTGACGGTGATCAGATGAGTAAGTCACCAACATTCACTACCTACTAGTTGAGGGCTTTTGGTATATAGGCAAAATCATTTGCACTTTTGCTTCATTTGTGCAATATTTGGTTAATTTAAAAAACTTTCAGAATGTGATAAATGTCACATGGTTTAATATTTTTAACAAACATTGTTGTCCTTGGGCAGTTCAAGTTAATGTCAGCATTTTCTTTTACAGGTTCTGACATGAAAGCCATGCTATAGCTAGTTACCTAAAGAATGCCTCTGACCCAAAAGAGGTTCTGTACTTCTGAAAATCATACAAATTCATGAGCAAAACAAAGACAAATCTGTATACCAGACATAACTTATGAAATAATGCTGAGCAAGGAGAATTGTGTGCTACAAATCATATGTTATTCTGGCAAGAAAGCTTCTACATCTTCAGACTACGTTTTCTAGGTTACGTGTCCTGCTGACAATCACCTCCATTTGTAAAGCTAATACTCTAAGTTAAAGCAAGTGCTCAGTTTTTCAGACCATCACTTCATTGTACTAGACAGGTTCTGATGTAGTTCATGGCCATTTTTTAATCAGGAGCTCGGTTTTCCCATATGATGCTAAAAGTGCAGCAAACATGCATCATTTCTAAAGAAAAAATAAAACTAGACAAAATAGCCATTTCAAGGTTGTAGAGGAAAACCTGCCAAACCTATCGTGGTAAACATTGGGTGAGACTGAGATGTGGGCTGGCAGAGGTCCCACTGCTTCTATGCATACAGTACAGAATCTTATAGAAAATACAGGGATTATTTTATTATCAAGGGTAATATACAGTAGCTGAAATCATAACTGATTATGCATATTGTGCCAAAGGGGACAAGCCAACATTCCACATTCATACACAGACCTGCATTCTTCCATACGGTTGCACAGCCTGCGAACAGTATATAGGACTATATCAGTTCATTTTCACCCCATGGTAATTTTAAACTCAAGTCATTAAAGCTACAGGAGAAGAAATGAAGGTAAAAGTAAACTATATTAGCGCTGGCCATAAAATTATTGTCTAGAACTATAAGGCTGTATTCACTTTTCCACAATGGCTTTCATTTTATCAGAAAAAAATATGGATATGACGGATCTGTTATGATCTATTTTGTAATGGATCCTAATGTATTAGTATCCATTGGGGTGGATGCTGCCTATCCCTATAAAATGAAAACAAAGGAAAGAAGCACTGGCAGAAAGGAATGAATGAAACGGTAAGGGGAGAAAGGAGAGGACTAATGGGGGAAGAAATGAACATACATGAACATGCAAAATAGGAAAGGATGAGGCTGGGCTCGGTGCAGTTTACTTCAATTGACAACTAGTTGGTATATTCAATTCTCCTCCTCCCTGCTGACCCGAACCCGTATTTCCATCTTTGAATCTGCAATGCCCCTATTTAAAACTCATTATTAGATTTCCATTACTTCCATATGGTTTTTAACTGCAATTACAACATAGTTCATTTTTTACTGCCTTTATATTAGAGCACTTTATATAGACCTGCAAGAGAAAGTCCATATTTTCCCAAATTAATCCTAGGTCACAAAACTTGATTTGAGCTATGCACTATCCACAAACAGGCCCAAACGGGGCTAAAAGGCCATGCTGTCACATAGGAACAATGAATGAATGGGAAGACGCCGTATGAGGGATACACGCATCACAGTCCTGTAATCATAATGAAATTTTATATATAGTATCCCATGTAACACACACATAGGGTAAATATGGTAGGTGGTGTTTGGGTGGATATACCATATTTTTCTAAACTAAGATCCACCTGCCCATAAGGTATCTAGGTTTTAGAGGATAATAAGAAAAATATATTTTTCATCACACCTCACATCAGACCCCCAATCAGACCCCTCAATGTTAATCAGACCTCAGATCAGACCCCCAATGTTAATCAGACCTCAGCACAGAGCCCTAATCAGACTCCCCAATATTTATCAAACCTCAGATTAGACTTCCAATGTTATTCAGACCTCAGTTTAGACCCACAATCAGATCTCAGCTCAGACCTCCAATGTTAATCAGACCTCAGTTTAGAGCCCCAATCAGATCTTCAATGTTAATCAAACCTCAGATCAGACCCCCAATGTCAATTAGACATCAGCACAGAGCCCCAAAAAGACCTCAGATCCCACCCCAATGTTAATCAGACCCCCAAACAGACCTCAGATCAAACCTCCAATGTTAATAAGATCCCAACCCAGAACCCCAATCAGACCTCACATCAGACCTCCAATGCTAATAAGACCCCTAATCAGACCTCAGATCAGATCTCCCAATGTTAATCAGACCCCCAATCAGACCTCAGATCAGAACTCCATTGTTAATAAGACCCCCACACAGACCTCAGATCAGACCACCATTGCTAATCAAACCTCAGATTAGACAAAAATAATAAATCAACTCACCTCTCCTGTCCCGGACACCACAGCTTCTGAGATCCAGCTCTCTTCCTGCAGCGACCTGACATGGCACAGCATGAGGTCACAGAGCGCTACTACATCCTCATTCCCTGGCAGTACTCCGTGGCAGTGATTATGAGCTTTTCAATTGTGTATATATATATATATATATATATATTTTTTTTTTTTTTTACATAATGTTTGCATGTGGGGGTAATCATTGTCATAATATATATGATTAACAGCCTTTTCCTGCATCATTATCATGTTAATGGCTATGTGTGACCTATCAGTACATTTCTGATTTTTGGTAGATCTTTGTTCCATTTTATAAAAAACTGATTCTTCACTAAATGATTGCATTTACCACTATTACCAGTTAAGCAACACATTACACCATGAACACGGACAGCTCTTTATACAGACATCCAATTTCCATAATGAGCTTTATTACTATTTTTCTAGTGATTTATGATTAGTTGAGGGACATGGCTGAGAAAACTTGGCTTCTGTTGTAATAGGAATTCCTGAGAACGTATGCCAAAAAGATGACTTTAATCCAATTATCATTACACAGTTGCCATACATATTTTTTTGCATTTTGCCTACTGTGGAAATGAAAATGGCAATTTTCCATTATGATTTCTCCTCAAAAGTCAATTTACAGAAAGGTTTACTGTACTAAAACTGTAAGTTTAGAGGGATACTGGTCAAGAGCAAACCTGTATTTCTTTTTAAATGGTCACTTTGCATAAATCAATAGTACATTGAATATAAGAAATTTTGTAATATGTCCTAACAGAGAAAAATGTTTTGTTCTTCCTGTAGCAGCTCATTCTTATTCCCCTCACCATATATTTCTATGGTCTTTATGTGTGTCTGTCTCTTTCACTAAGCTCTCTTTTGACTCTTTTCTCTCACTGCAGAGTATTCCTCCTCTCCCTGCATGGTCCATGGGCAGCATGTAATCTGATCCTTTAGTGACTCTTGTCAGATTCACCAGAGAATGATAGTTTGGGAGGAGAGGGGGAGAAAGAAGCATTTTTTTCTAATAAGTTATATTATAAAGTTTCTTATAATGACCTGTACTATTCATGTATGCTAATTGTGTAGAAAAGAAATGAATGATTTAACATCACTGTCTATAAAATTTTAAAACCAAACAAATGTTAGGTAAACCTTAAGGAAGCACTAAAGGATATTTTTTTTTGCCTATATAGTGCAGGACATACTATTAGTAAAAAATAACATAAAGGCTCCTGTCTATGCCTGTGTATATCAGTTTTATTTAGGGCCCAATAACACGACCATATATTTGAACATATTAATTTCAATGGGGTTGCAAAAGATGCAGACAGCGCACCGTGTGCTGTCCGCAGCCGTACTTCCGCTCTGTGGCCCCGCAAAAAACATAGAACATGTCCTATTCTTGTACGCAATCGAGGACAAGAATAGGCATTTCTATCACAGGGCTGGCTGTTCTGTTTTGCAAAATGCGGAATGCACAAGATCGGTATCCATGTTTTGCGGAATTGCTATTTGCGGACAGATATGGATACGCCCTTAATGTGTAATTAGAAGGTTGGCAGCCATCTTGATTTTTTCTCCCCTCAGATATAGTTTTCCTAATGAATCCTATATTTACCATCATGCCCGCTTTTGCAGAGAGAGTGGGCAGAGTCTCACCACACTGTCCTCTGAGGGCAGCTATGACAGATAAGTGACACAGAACTGCTGTCCCCTCATATTGCAGACTCTCCATGTATTCCTATGTGATGCAGCTTGAGCCTAACAACCAATCTCTCTCTCTCCGTCAGCTTTTACATGCAGAAGGTAGGAAACCAATGTGAAGCTACATCGCATAGAACTACACTAAAGAGTCAGTGTTACGGTATAACCCGGTATAGTGAGGGTTAATACCGTTCGGGCGATTCCCCTGGAGAAGAGCACAGCAACCCACAACCGCTGGAATCCACCGAACTGGAACCATACGAAGTCCTCCTTTCCTGGAACAGGCAAGAGAACGTTCTGACGTAGCAATTCCCCCCAAGTACGAGACGAGGCTCCGTATTGATGGTAAACAGGAATTCTCACTTTATTGAGGGCTACCTGCCCGGTATTTATGCAGGTCTCCCACCTGGTGGACACTCCCCTAGGGGACCAGAAGGAAGACTGCGACACAGGGGATACAGCAGCCAATCACACACAATGGGACAATACAGACACCCCAGCATATCCTTCCCTCTGCCTGTGATACAATTACCCTACACAGGTTAATGTAATCATCACAGGCAGGAGAATACACAATGTCTTCTGTCCTGGAGACAATTGAGGAGTCATTCAATTATCTCTCAGGACAAAGGGAAATTGCCAATACACACGTGGGGACAATAGGACAGACATCACTATTCAATATACAATGTCCCACCCTTTACAGTACACACAGACATTTAACATATCCCCAGATGGCTTGGATCTGAGCGCTCAATATATCCAAGGATAGAGGCAGACTCCATTGAGCACATGGTTGCAAAAGGACATAAAATTACACAATGTTACAATTACTACATAAAACATATACATGCAACATATCCCCAGATAGCTTAGGTCTGAGCGCACATTATTGAATGGCGCTCAGACCACACACATCCAGTTCAATTGCCATGGAGCTAAAGTCTTTCCCATAGTCTTTCATTATACAAATGGGCTGCATACCAGAGCTATCTGGGGCATCACCGCTCAAACAGGACAAGCATACATGGGGCCATAGTCGCAGGGCAGGAGGCGAGCAATCTGTCCCCTCCAAAACCCAGTGGCGCGGTTGGTTTCGCCACAGTCAGCACACACAGATAGTAAAGGCAGTGTGAGTCAAGAGGTTTACCGGTATATAACTGCAGCTAATCACTGATATATGAGAACAAGATGAATCAGCCATTGGCTATTAAGTATTGGCCATCTTTACATTTGTCATATACAAAAATTCTAGAAATTATAATGACAAAATGGCCCAAAGAAAAGCTATCTGCCTTTATATGTTTCCTATATCAATGTAATATTTACTTCCAGGCACTTTTCCCATTGCTTGATGAATATACCTCCCATAATCATAAAACAGCAAGTGGTATGAAGTGGTATGATAAATATTTACTATTTATAAAAATAATAATAATAATAATTGCAGTTATGCCAACAACTATATCCATCAACAACCAGAAACTACGACTAAAAATGGCCTTTATGGACATCAATAATTACTAATATATAGCAAAATTTAGGCTAGATTTGCACATACTACGTTTTGATTGTATGGTAGCAATAATTACCATGTAAAAAAAAGACTAAAAATTAAAATGACCTGACAAAAAAATATATAAAAAAATCATAATGTCTACACATGGGATTATTCTAAATGTGGAATGGATTACTACAATGTATTAAAGATAGAATCAGGATAAAATTGCTTGTGTTTTCTGAATTGTTAGGTAAACTAGCTCTAAACCACTGCGCTTAGTTCATCAACTGAGAGGTCAAGAGCACAAAGTACAAGACTTGAAATGTTACGCTTTGAAAAGCAGAAAAATATTGACACAGGTTGGGGCCTGTACTAAAATGCACAATACTTTGGACTTTTCTAGTACATACATTGACATCACTGCTTTATAAAGATACATAGGAAATGTAAATGACTCCACATTCAGGGAAAACTAGTGAAAAATAAAGCCTTTATTGGATATGTCAAAAGCTTAAAGGGGTATCCAGGGTTAGGAAAACATGGCTGCTTTCTTCCCAAAACACTGCCACACCTGTCAATGGGTTGTGTCTGGTATTGCAACTCCACTCCATTTATGTGATTGGGGCTGAACTGCAATACCACACAACTGCTGGACAGATGTGGCATTGTGATTGGAAGAAAGAAGCCATGTTCTAACCTTGGACAACTCCATTCTATATAGGAATATGATTAGGTAAATGGCGCATGAAGAGGTTGACAATGGTTGTATCTATAGGAAACAGGTAAATGACCAGAGAGCGCTCAATATGACTATAAGACTACACAAACATAAGGATGTTAGGTAATTTCAGACAACTTTGGCTTTGGAAGCATTTACAATGGTGTATTTTTGTAATGCTGCTATCACACTAAGGCCTCATGCACACGGCCGTTGTTCAGGTCCACGTCCAAGCCGCGTATCTCGCGGCTTGGCCGCGGACCCATTCACTTCAATGGGGCCGCAAAAGATGCGGACAACACTCCGTGTGCTGTCCGCATCCGTTGCTCCGTTCCGTGCCCCGCAAAAAAAATATAGCATGTCCTATTCTTGTCCGTTTTGCGGACAAGAATAGGCATTTCTATAATGGGCCGTGTTCCGTTCAGCGAATTGCGGAACGGAACGCGGAGCAGCTTCCGTGTTTTTTGCGGACCGCAAAACACCAACGGTCGTGTGCATGTAGCCAAAGGTTGGAATGGCACGAAGAACATAATTGTGAATGTAAGCCATTGTAGCCACATGGCAATTCTCTGTCTGCAAACCCTGTAGGGAAGCACATGGAGACCATGCATGTCCATGTTATGGACCAGGTACACAATATACCACTGTATTCTGTGTGGAGAATACCTCTCTAAGGCAGCATGCAAAAGAAGGTACTGCAATTCACCATGTGAAATCAATGGCATAGAGAGGTACTGTATGGGCTAGTAGCTGGCTATGAACACTGTATGATGGACCGTTGGGACACAAATGATGAGGCCGGAGTGAGGCCTATTCACCTTCAGGGGAGCTCCACTCTGGCAGGAGTTTATACTCAAGTTGCCTTGTTTGAATCGTAAACTTATTTTCATACATTTCTGTATCGGGTTAATAGAGATGACACATTTTATCTATAAAATGTACCATAATGGTCTTTGAAGACAAAACACAACAAATTATCAGACTAACTCCACAAAAACAATAAAGCTTTGATCACATAATAATGTTGGACATAAGTGAGAAAATTATGGAAATCATTGCTGCCCTGAGGATCTGTTGACAGAACACAGGCTGCTGATTACTGTAGAGTGGCCAGTATTCTGACTACTGTGCTGTGAAAACAGGCTGATGCATCTGCATAGTTGTCAAAAAGCAATGGTTGAAGGTCCATCTGTGTTCTGCCATGTGTTCTGGTGGTAGTGGGAATAATAGGCTCAATGCATCCAAGTTGGATGACAAGTTTCAGGGTCAAACCCTGTTTCTTAAAATCTTGAAAAATATTGATTGGTGAAGCTGCTTGACAGTCATTGCTGCACCACAACATAACAGTCAATGGAGTCTGAAGAGGGGACAGTTGCTGAGCAGTCAACCTGAAAGCAAATTTCTGAAGCCTTTAAAGAACCTCTTCTGTTCAAGAATAAAACATTAACATCACAACAACTGGGGAACAAACAGTTCCCTGGCTCCTCTTCTGCCATCTAAGATGGCCACACTACTTCTCAGACTACCTGGTGCACGCTTTACATTTCATAGTCCAACTGTCTTGGACTACCAAATGCACAGTGTTCACCAGTTAGTCTAAGAAGTAGTGCGGTCATCTTGGGAAATGGCAAAACAAGAGCCTGGGAATCAACGAATCTGCAGCCGAAAGAAGCGGAGGGCACTATGTAAGTGTTCTGTTCCTTTCCCGAGTTATTGTGATTTTCTTTCTTGAACTGGAGGGTTACCTTAAAGAAAAAACAAGGTGCATACTGCAACCCGATCACATAAGTTTCCATGGCTTCTGGAAGTGCTCCACGTAAGCAATCTATACGTCACTCAACTATTGCTAGGTGACTCAGTCTTCAAAAATTGCCCAAGACACTCATCAAGGCTTGCCGTGGACTTTGTGTCTCAGATAAAAAAAATATATATATATCTTTAAAATTAAAGTTTATGGCATTTGCCTTTTGATTGCTAAAAGTAGTAAACTACTACATGACATTTGTAACTGCAATTAATCTTGAAGTCATTCGACTGCTGAATATTGCATTTGTCATGAGGCAGATACATTTTAAAGAGTTAAACTGCTTTGAATGAGGTAGTAAGGGGAATCGGACACACTTGCAGCAGTGTTGATTGGAGAATCGCTGGCAGAAAAGAGTCTGTAGAGCTAGTTAAGCGCTTTTGCCATATGTATAATTTATAAATGTGTTATCCAGGGGGACACAAGAATAGGGTCCTCTGCATGAATGAGGTGGTGGGGAGCATGGCATTAACGGATAATGCTCTAGGCGTGAATCACCTGATAACGGTTTTGTGCCAAAGATGAATGATGCAAGTGCGTGAGTTATCATGGGACTAATGGGCCTTTTATTATTTTATGGCAATCTCCCACCTTGGCCAAATCTCATAAAACCCCTGTACAATTCACCAATTCAACTGCTTGTTTGACCATATGTACTGTTGTGAACAAGATCAAGTGACTGCATTTATACACAAAGATTAAAAGCCCTTTTACAGGGGCCAAATGTGCAGGCAATTATCAGGAAGAAACGGTTTCTTCCCAATAATTGCTTGATTGTGAAGACAGGTGAGAACTACATTTACATGCAACAATCGCCGACTGTATGGGAATGCGTGACTGCTGCGATTGCTCGTCCTCATAGAGATTCATTGTTTCTGGGCATCAGGTAGTTACAGACGATCTGCTGAAAAGGTGATATTGGTGTACGCATCATTGATGCATTCAACGGATAAATCAACGACACCTTTACAAGACATTTATCAGGTACAAGCATTCCTGCGAACAATCGATCCTGATAATTGACTCAATTGTGGCCTTTATTGACACTGGCACTGCTGAAGATTTGTGATCAAGATATCAGTTAGCTAGTAGCCTGCAGGTCTTTACACAGGGAAATCATTGTAATCAGCTATTGAAATTAGCCAAAACTGTTACTTCTTTCAAATATGTAGTGATATTCACAGAATTAGGGAAACAGCTACAGAATTAGTGGACAACAAAATCACTGTAAAGGCCCATGGGGCTGTAATGGGTCCACACCAGATGACAACAAAGAGCACACTGGAAATGGGGAGAGAGGTAAGTGCCACTCACAGATACATCTGGCGGTGACTTATCTCATGGGAGAACAAAAGGATTGGGTAAAAGAATTTAGTTCACATGATCCTTGTCTCCCGTGACATCATCTGTCGATCTGTCGGGGAACAGATGGGAGCACCCCATAAACATTAGATTATCGGCTGAACCCAACACTTTCGGTGGGTTTGGCTGACAATACACTAATGGGTACAGAGGCCCCAACTCATATTTAAAGAGAATCATCATAGCGCCTTCTGAGTGAGGCTGTAAGCAGCTCTGGATGCAGGCCAGAAAGGATCTGTGTCCTGCACTACATCCAGGGGCGGATTGGCAATGTACCCCACCGAGAAACTTCCCGGTGGGCCAATTGCTTAGAGCATGCTGTGGGCCGGCATCAGGATTATTAGATTACAGCTGGGCAAGTGCCGGCCGTCACCTCACTACAATACACATTACAGGCCGCAGTCAGGCCTGCTGGAGTCTAATTATCATGCAACTGGATGGACAAATGTCTTTTTTCGGCCTTATATACTATGTTACTATGTATCATGATAATGAGATCGCAGCAGGGCTGTTGGCGGTCGCAATGAGTATTGCAGTGTGTATTGTAATGTGTATTGTACTGAGAGCGATGGCCGCCACTCGCCCTGCTGTAATCTAATCATTATGCTGCATTGTGCCCGCCCCTGCCTGTTATAACACAGCCCGTCCCTGTACCTCCTGCCGTCAGGTCCTTTGACACTGGACAGCAGGACAGAGTACACTACTCTGCCCTCCGGATGTCAAAGGAGCCGTGGCTCCTCCGACTCCCAGCGTCAACGCGACTGATGCTGTGTCGTCCTCCCTACCCCTTCTGCTCCAGGACACAGGCTAGAAGAGGCTGCCCCATGTACAGTGGAAATAAAAAGTCTACACACCCCTGTTAAAATGTCAGGTTTCTGTGCTGTAAAAAAATGAGACAAAGATAAATCATTTCAGAACTTTTTCCACCTTTAATGTGAGCTATACACTGTACCACTCAATTGAAAAACAAACTGAAATCTTTTAGGTGGAGGGAAGAACACAAAAAATAACTAAAATTATGTGGTCGCATAAGTGTGCACACCCTCTTATAACTGGGGATGTAGCTGTGTTCAGAATTAAGCCATCACATTCAAAATCATGTTAAATAGGAGTCAGCTTACACGTGCCATCAATTGCAGTGCCTCTGATTAACCCCAAATAAAGTTCAGCTTCTCTAGTTGCTCTTTCGTGAAATTTTCTTAGTCGCATCCCACAGCAAAAGCCATGGTCCACAAAGAGCTTCCAAAGCATCAGAGGGATCTCATTGGTAAAAGGTATCAGTCAGGAGAAGGGTACAAAAGAATTTCCAAGGCATTAGATATACCATGGAACACAGTGAAGACAGTCATCATCAAGTTGAGAAAATATGGCACAACTGGGACATCACTAAGAACTGGACGTCCCTCCAAAATTGATGAAAAGACGAGAATAAAACTGGTCAGGGAGGCTACCAAGAGGCCTACAGCAACATTAAAGGAGCTGCAGGAATATCTGGCAAGTACTGGCTGTGTGGTACATGTGACAATAATCTCCCGTACTCTTCATATGTCTGGGCTATGGGGTACAGTGGCAAGACAAAAACCTTTTTTTACGAAGAAAAACATCCAAACCAGGCTACATTTTGCAAAAACACATCTGAAGTCTCCCAAAAGCATGAGGGAAAAGGTGTTATGGTCTGATGAAACCAAGGTTGAACTTTTTGGCCATGATTCCAAAAGATATGTTTGGCACAAAAACAACACTGCACATCACCAAAAGAACACCATACCCACAGTGAAGCATGGTGGTGGCAGCATCGTGCTTTGGGGCTGTTTTTTTTCAGCTGGAACTGGGGCCTTAGTTAAGATAGAGGGAATTATGAACAGTTCCAAGTACTAGTCAATATTGGCACAAAACCTTCAGGCTTCTGCTAGAAAGCTGAAAATGAAGAGGAACTTCATATTTAAGCATGATAACAACCCAAAGCATACATCCAAATCAACAAAGGAATGGCTTCACTAGAAGTAGATTAAAGTTTTGGAATGGCCCAGCCAGAGCCCAGACCTGAATCCGATTGAAAATCTGTGGGGTGATCTGAAGAGGGCTGTGCACAGAAGATGCCCTCGCAATCTGACAGATTTGGAGTGTTTTTGCAAAGAAGAGTGGGCAAATCTTGCCAAGTCAAAATGTGCCATGCTGATAGACTCATACCCAAAGAGTGCTGTAATAAAATCAAAAGGCGCTTCAACAAAGTATTAGTTTAAGGGTGTGCACACTTATGCAATAATATTATTCTATTTTTATATTTTTTCTTCACTCTACCTAAAAGATTTCAGTTTGTTTTTCAATTAAGTTATACAGTTTATAGGTCAAATTAAAGGTGAATAAAGTTCTGAAACGATTTATATTTATCTAATTTTTTTACAGCACAGAAACCTGACATTTTAACCGGGCTGTGTAGACTTTTTATATCCATTGTATGCACACTCAGGTGAGTTTTATTTTTATTTTTTTACCAGCCATTTGACAATGAGGAGGTTTGGTGTCAGGGCGCATTAGGTGACCCCTATAAGGGCATTATTGGCTGCGGGGGGCATTACTAGGGGCTCTAGCTACATTACTAGTGGGAGAGGGGGGCATTATTGTGACCATTATATGGACATTATTGGGGGCAGGGAGGCATTGCTGTGGCTGCTATAGGGACATTACTGGGGGCAGTAAGAGCATTACTGTGATCATTATCGGGTCATTACTGGGGGCGGGCATTGCATCGGATGCTCTATGGACATTACTGGGGCAGGGGGGCATTACTGGGGGCATTATTATAAATGGGGAATTATAGGCGGCAGTCTGTTGTTGCTAGGGGCAGGCATTATTATCACTGGGGACACTACAGAGGGCTTTATTATTTTTACAGTACATTGGAGTAGCAGCAGGATGACAATGTTGGGGCACCATGGTGGGGAGGATAAAGAAATTTGAGGACTCTAAGATGGCTGTACGTGAAACTCTGCAGAGATGGAACATGGCTGAGGTTTAACACTAACAAATGTAAAGTTTTGCACATAGGAAGGAATAATGCAAGTCACCCGTACATACTAAATGGTAAAATACTCGGTAACACTGACATGCAAAAGGATCTAGGAATTTTAATAAACAGCAAACTAAGCTGCAAAAAACTGCGTCAGGCAGCTGCCGCCAAGACCTACAAGATAATAGGTTGCATCAAAAGGGGCATAGATGCCTGTGATGAGAACATAGTCCTACCACTTTACAAATCGCTAATCAAACCACATATGGAGTACTGTGTACAGTTCTGGGCTCCTGTGAACAAGGCAGACATAGCAGAGCTGGAGAGGGTTCAGAGGAGGGCAACTAAATTAATAACTGGAATGGGGCAATTACAGTACCCTGTAAGATTATCAAAATTAGGGTTATTCACTTTAGAAAAAAGATGACTGAGTGGAGACCTAATTACTATGTATAAATATATCAGGGGTCAGTACAGAGCTCTGTCCCATCATCTATCATCTATTTATCCCCAGGACTGTGACGAGGGGACATCCTCTGCGTCTGGAGGAAAGAAGGTTTGTACACAACCATAGAAGAGGATTCTTTACAGTTAGAGCAGTGAGACTATGGAACTCTCTGCCTGAGGAGGTGGTCATGGTGAGTACAATAAAGGAATTCAAGAGGGGCCTGGATGTATTTCTGGAGTGTAATAATACTACAGGCTACAGCTACTAGAAAGGGGTCGGTGATCCAGGAAGTTATTTTGATTGCCTGATTGGAGTTGGGAAGGAATGTTTTATTCCCCTTAAGTGGGGAAAATTGGCTTCTACCTCACAGGGGTTTTTTGCCTTCCATCGGATCAACTAACAGGATGACAGGCCGAACTGGATGGAGAGATGTCTTTTTTCGGCCTTATGTACTATGTTACTATGTTAGTATGTTACAAGATGTCATCACGTGTTGTCTGGTCCTAACGGAGAAGATGAGGAAAGAGAATGTCTACATCAGAGGAGAGGTCACTGGATGTAAGAGGTATGTTATGCTGCACTCCCCTGTATGTATGGTAACTCTTTATCCCCTTTCTCTATATTTAGAGACAAGTGGAGGAGGGCAGACATGCAGTTGGCACTGGCCACCACAGAGGACCAGCTCCTAGAGAGGTTTTTGGTTTTTCTGGAGCAGTATATTGTGCTGCACTGAACCAAATAAAAAGTTGCAGCATGATATACTGCTCCCTCCATGGTATTTTTCGCCATGCCTACTCATGTTGGCCCCACCTTCTCTCAATCTGGGCCCACCCACAACATAGGGCCACTTTTATTTTTTTTACCAGGGCCACTCTTAAGTCCCAATCCACCCCTGACTACATCAGACAGTGGCATGGTGGAGTACTTGCGTTTGTTATTTTTTTTTTTTTTGGCAGCAAGCCTATAGTGGGTCATTATTATAACTGGGGCCACACTATAAGGGGTCATTTTTGTCTATTGGCACACATTGTAAGAGGAAACTATAAGGGGGCATACTTTCTACTGTCACATATTAAGGGGACTTTATTACTACTGGGGGCACTACAGACAGGCATTAGTTCTTATGGGACATACTATAGGGCCTTATTACTACTAGGGGCATTATGGTGGGCTATATAACTACTGAAGAGCACTGTGGTGGGCATTATTATTATTAAGACCCTGTAGGAGGCATTAGTACTACTGGGGCACTATAGGGGTCATTAGTAACACTGGAGCACTATAGGGTACATTAGTACTACTAGGGCATTATTATGGGGCATTAGTACTACTGAGGTACTATAGGAGGCATTAGTACTACTGGGGAACTATAGAGGGCATTAGAACAACAGGGGGCACTATAGAGGGCATTGAACTACAGGGGGCACTATAGGTTGGCATTATTACTTATGGGGACTTTATTACTACTGGGACAATATGGGAGGCAATAGTACTACTGGGGATACAATAGGTGGGCCTTATTGCTTATAGGGGCATTACTACTACTGGGGGCAGTACAGGTAGAATTATTACTACTGGGAGGGGGGGAATTATGGTATGTTTTAGTACTACTCTGAGACTCTATCTGTGTGGTAATAGTATTTCTAGAGGGACTATCTGTTTCTGCAGTATAGTATTGGAAACACAATGGGCACAGTATTGGAGTGGCAGGATAGGATGTTCAGAAGGTTGGAGGATGATGGAAAAGTAGAGACCTAAGATGTCTCTGCAGAGACGAGACACGGCTAAAAATATCATGGAGGTCTGGTCCGAATGGAGAAGATGAGGAAAGAGAACATCTACTGTATATCAGAGGCGACGGAACTGAATGCATGAGGTATGTAATGCTGTATTCCCCTGTATGTCTGATAGCTCAGAATGTAATTTAAATAATACATCATGCATCAAGGGTCCTAATGTGGTGTCTGCCATTTTGACAGGAAGATTAGCTAGGCATGCTGAGCTACTTTTTTCTGTCAAATCTGAAGGAACTGCTGAAAGAGGTTTAGAACAGAGCCTATGAATTCAGGGTGAGAATAGCCTTATTTTGTTAACATTTATCATTGTCTGGTTCCTTGGGTGTACTCGGTTGGAACTTCCTGTCACTAGAGGGTGCAAAGTGTGTAAAGGTTAAGCCATTATGCATAAAAAAAAGCCTACTTCTCTGGGTCCCTGGAGCAGCTTCTATGGGAAACTATAGGTGTACATTCCCTGCCAAGATTTTTCCCATTATAGTCAATGTAGGAAAAAAGCCAACAAGAATTGAAGCTTTAGTGTGGAAAAAATGATGTATGCCCTAGTGTACCACCATGGCAGCACACCTCTACCACACTGCATAATAGGCATGTCCTGCCAAAATATGCTGAAAACTCAACAAAGACAAATAACAAAGGTACCAAAAGCAAAAATACTTTGCATTAATGCACTGTAGACCAAAGAAAAAAACATCTGTCCACAAAAAAGGGTAGAGGAATGCAATGACATTCAGTAGCAAATGCTGTGTGTGGAGCCACCATTAAAGGGGCTGTTCAAGATTATAAAACATTGCCTCTTCCAAAAACCATGCCACACCTATCTATAGTGGGAACTGATGCAATAGCAGACACTGTGAACGCGTTGTCGCTGTTTCTGGAATAAAGTAGCCAGTTGCTTTCTGTGTCAGTGACCTTATACATGCTGTTGATGATGATGATGGTTGTTCTTGATCAGTGGCCAAAGAGATGGAACTTTATTTATGGGTCAGGCATTTTATGTCTATAAGTATGCCCTCAAAACTAGGTATTAAAGGTGAACTGAAGATCAGACTGAAGGAATCACTCTTTTCCTGACATGTAGCTGTCAGAGCTCTGCTCAGGGCATGCACAGCATTCCCTATTCCATATAGTCAGTGCTGAGGTAAACCCATCTTAGCTGTGTGTCGATTAGGTGCATTGTTTGATCTTCAAACACATAAAATACTATGGCCATGTGTTTTTCAAAGATAACCATGACTACGCTTGCAAGTGTTTCATTTTAAACTGGCCAGCCATTCAAAGAATTGGGTGAGCAATCATCAAATGTTTGACTAAGTCTTTAGTGTTTGTTCCGAAATGAGGTAATGGAGGACCAGGCATTCACTCTGAGTCCATGCAAAGTAATAGAAGGCACACGTCGTGAATGATGGCAGTTGTATGGCTTGCAATCATTTCTTCTCCCAAGTGTTTATTCAGGTACTGCAGGTGCCTCAGTGCACACACAATTTTATGACTTACAGCACTAGACAGATTTTGTTTTACTGTACTACAAAAAGATACGCGAGATGTTCCTCACTAGAAAAGCAAAAAGAGGTTATGAAACAACCATCTGTAATGTCAATGGCATGGAGAATCAAAGGAAATATTCAGCTTGAATAGATTTGATACAACATACTTTCATGAAATGATTGCCCTCTATTACAAACACCTCATTTTTAGTTGACAATGATGTTTGACCAAATGTAAGTTACTTTGGGGATGCTAAATCTTAAAGAGGACCTGTCACCACAAAATGCAATGCAATCAGAAAGCACCATGCTATAGAGCAGATTGATTTTTTGGGGTAAAGATTCAGTAAAACCTGTAATTTATACATGTATAGCTTTGCATCTTACACCTCCCGTAATCAGCTACTGGTACAGGAGGGAGGTCTAATCAGTGATTGACAGCATTGTGTGTGTAAGTGTGCATCGAGAGATAGCTGTCAGTCACTGATAACTCCTCCTGCTTGTACCGATAGCTGTTCACAGGAGGTGGAAAAAGAAAAGATATACATAAATGTACAGATTACAGGTTACACTGAATATTTTCCAACAAACAATATATAACAGTTCACTTAGCATCTCCTGCTCTATAACATGGCGCTTTCAGACTGCATTGCATATTGTGGTGACAAGTCCACTTTAAAGAGATTCTCTGCAATTCTGTTATTGATGACCTATCCTCGGTTTAGGTCACCAATATCAGATTGGTTTAGGACACCTGAGACCCCTTCAGATCAGCTGTTTGAGGAGGCTGCGGCAGGCCAGTGAGTGGCGTAGCTTCCTTGCAGCTTACCAAGCACAGTGCTATTCACTGGATAGTGGCTGTGCTTAGTATCGTAGCTCGGCCTTATTCACTTGAAAGTGACTGAGCTGTGCATAAGCCACATGACTGATGAAAATGATGTTACTGGCCTAGGAAGAGGCCATTACACTCGTAGGAGCACTGTGGCCTCTTCAAACAGCTGATCGGCGAGGGTGCGGGGAATTGGACCACCACTGATCAGATATTGATGAGCTATCCTGAGGACAGGTCATCAAAATAAAAGTCTCAGACAACCCCGGAATTGGCTCTAGTTTTTGAGATACTAGGTATTCTCTAATGGCCATTTTACACCACTAAGACTTGAGCCTTCTGACATATTCTGCAGGGTTTGGCCCACCTTAATACTTTTTAACATTGTTTATATTCAAAGATTTAATCTTATATGGTCCTGAAATCATAAACCCATCAGCGATTTGAATTTCGCAAAAATAACATGATTTTGAAACTTATGCCTGGTACAGTTATGACTCAGTTCTCAGGAACTTATTGGGTAATCACAAAGTAGACATTTATGAAGAACTGGGGCAAGGCATTCTCAAATAATGTCATAATTTTGTTACTTATATAACTATAAAGCTACGTTTTCTCCATCGCCAAGATTTCCAGATAATTTTGGAGATTTTAGTGAGGAACAAGTGTAGAGGTTCTGTAAGTACATGAAGGTTATGGATGAAAGGTACTAAAAGGGTTATACCTTGTCAAGCATTGGTGGCATATCGCAGGTCCCACCTCTGGGACCTGCACCCATCTCTTAAATGAAGCCAGCAAAGTGAAGGAGAGTGGAAGCAGCATGCATATAACTTGGACAACCCCTTTAAATATTGGCTAAATTGTAATTGACCTTCATTCCAAACCAGCTAGAATAATTGAACACGCAAAAGAAGTTTTCAGTGTTTTGCTAATTCTGCAAAGTTTAATTAACATTTATCAAGAAAGCAAGATTATAATTTCATTATGTAAAAAAACTTGTTGACTGTACAGTTTCCAGAGCAAATGTAATTGTAATGTAATGAAATGGGAAGCAGTTGTAAACTCTGCAATCACTGACTGAAGAGATACCACGGGCTAACTACTAGCCTAGCTATATTATAGTTCTATTGAGTAATGCACACTTATGCTTTGTCAGTTCGATATTGATGATCTATTCTAAAATAAAACAGGTTTTTTTTTCCTCAGGAATGCTACAACTGATTTTCACAAGACGGGTATAATTTTAATAAGCAGGATCAACACTACTAGGCACCTGATTTAATAGAGCTGATCCTGCCAACAGGAGCATTTAAGGTGGTTAAGGAAAAAGAACATGTCCTGTACTTGGCCCCACCACAGACCCCCTGAAGCCAATGGGTCCTCAAAAAATGTGGATGCAACTTGGACGAAAAAACCACTGATCTTGATGAAACAGAAGGTTATTTTTCGGTTTCTCTTTGCTTACTATATCACATACTTGTTAATGCTGGTAATGCACACGCTGACATGTTGTCTCTATAAAATAAATGACGGGTTACGGATCTCTTGCTCTTCTAGCTCACTGCTGCGTTATATTGCTAAGGAAACTGAAATTTGGTGTCATGCTGTGTTGGTAATTGCTAAACGGCACTTGCATTGGTCGGTTCCCTATAGAAATCTTGTATTTATGAATAATGAAATTGAGTTCCGGTAATATTTAATTAATACCAGTCCCTAGCTGTGTGGCTGAAGTGCTGTGGCTAAAACAGCATCATGAAACGTTATTTTCCAAATATGAAATTTTTTAACCCAATATTTATATGAAAAAATGTGCTGTTATAAGGTCACATAAAACCTAGTGCAAACAAGTTTACTAAACTGATGAATAAATATGGATTCTGATGGTTATACTGTTATCCAAATTTGCAATGATACTGGTTCATACTGACTGACTTGAAATAAATGGCCAAACACTGGAAACTCTCTGCTTTCCAACTGTCTTATACTAAAAAGCCAGTAAAGAAGTCCCTATCCCACCTCAATCATTACTACTCACCCTCATCACTTTAGAGGAACGCTTAAAGGAAACCTGTCATCAACTTTATGCTGCCCATACTAAAGGCAGCATAAAGTAGAGACAGGTGAGTTGATTTCAGCGGTCTCTCATTTATAAGTTAAAAGTAAGTGGTTGCCGAGAACCAACATCACAATCATTGCAGACTGGGCCTGGAAAAGAGTCACGGCCACCTGAGAAGAGTCATGGTTATTTATGGATTCCTGCTCTCCCCGACCTCCTGCTGATGACTGACAGTCTTCTACCTAGTTTCTACCTTTTTCTCTAGGAGAGAACTGCCAATCATCAGCAGATGGGCGAGAGAGCAGGAGATTATGAATAATCATGACTCTTCTCAGGTAGATGTGACTCTTTTCAAGGCCTGTGCTGCAATGATTATGATGCTGGTTCTCGGCAACCACTTACTTTTAGCTCATTAGTGACACACCGCTGAAATCAGCATTTCTGTCACTATTTTATGCTGCCCTCAGTGAGGTCATCATTAAGTTGATGACAGGTTCCCTTTAATCATACTTACTCATTCCTAGGAAATTGTCTGACTTGAAAAATATGGCATAAATAATTATTTAAAGGGAATCTATTACCAGTTTATACTGCACTGTGAGGGAAGCATAAACTGGTGACATTTACCCTTAGCAAAACGCTAACCATCATGTTGAAAATTTGTATAGAACGGCTCCAGCGCAAGCGCTCCATGCTCCAATGTCACTCACTGCAAAAGGCAAAAAGCTTTCAATCAGTGGGAGGAAGCTCATGAAATGTGCTATGTACTGAACAGCTCTGAGCTTGCCTCATGCTGGAGCGGTTCAATATAGATGTTGGAAAAATCGCCCAGAGGTTTGCTCAGGGGCTAGGTCACCAGTTTAAGCCACCCTCCTACAGGACAGCATAAGACTGGTGACAATTTCCTTTTGAAGTGGAAATCTGTAAAAAGCAATACACATGGTTAAAGGGTTTTTCCCAGGAGTTTAACACTGATTGACAATCCTCATTATAGGCCATCAATATCTGATCGGTGGGGGTTCAAAACTCGGTACCCCTGCCAATCAGATGTTTGAAGAGGCCACTGAACTCTGGTAAGCACAGCGGCTCCCTCACAGCTTTCCAAGCACAGCGCCGTACGCTGTATAGAGGATGTGCTTGGTATTGCAACCCAAGCCCATTCATTTACTCGCGCCTAGGCATGTGAACGATGAACGTGATGTCATTGGCCTAGGAAGATGCTGCAGCACTCACTGGCACAGCTGATCGTTTGTTTCCCAGGGGTTGGACCCCTACTGATCAGATATTGATAACCTATACTAAGGACAGATTATAAATGGTACACGCTCAGAAAACCTCTGTTGGACTGCACACCCTTGGACATGTGTCTTCAATGGGAAGAAAGCAGAAAGCCAATCACCTCTTCTTCCAGAACAAAAGGATGTTGGGAGAAAATCAGGGGGCTCCCATACATATCAGTCATTTGGCCCTGTTGTAATCTGCCGGTTCAGCTGACAATAATATACAGTGTATGGGGACCTTAAGGGGGTTGTCCAGCCCTGAATCAGCAGTGACATGCTGTTTGGGGACACATCACTGCTCAGGCCTGTCATTGGCGGCAACAGCACACATGACCCCATCCTTCCGCCATCGGTACAGGGAGGAGGAGACACCAGGCTTCTCAGTGAGTGTCTCCTTCTCCATGGCTGTGGCGCAGTCCAATCTCAGCGGACCACGTCACTTCCTGTTTTTTTCACCAAACAAAAAACTCCTGCAAAGGACTTTTTTGTCCAATCTTTTTTAAGGAATCTGAGATGGAAGCCCCAAATGGAGCTTCCAATACAGATGAGAACAAGCGCTAAGTGAGGTTTATAAAGGTATATAATTTTAGCCTTAAGAACCAGTAACATTTTTCCCCATCTGTGTTCCAGTGGTCAAGATCTTGAATTTTGCAAGACAAGTTGAAATTTTTATAGGAAACATTTGGGATACATATGAATTATTAAATAATAATTAATTTATAATTTTTTATTTTTTTTTGGGGGGGGGGGGTAAAAAAACAGCTATTTTTTTTACAGCATGCATTATGTCATGAATAACATGATACATTTATTCTGTGGGTCAGTACGATTACAAAGATGCCAAATTAGTGGCAAGCTTGGATGTAACTATCTCCTCTTGGCTCAAGGTAGGAATTCAGCTTAAATAATTGTTTATGAGCTGTCAGAACTGCAGAGATAAGGGCTCAAGAATAAGCGTCACAAAGCTCCTCTGATGGATTTCACTATGAAAACTACAAAGCTGCAGTACATGTAACAAGGTGCTGGCTGCAACTGGTTAAAAACGTTTTGCTGATGTGGCTCCCCAGAGAAGGGTACTTGTAAACCGTTCTAGTTATGTAATATTAATGCCTTGTAATGTACCAACATATATTTGTATGGATTAGTCGGGGTTAATAATTCTGACTCTTCGCCTGTAGGTGATTAGGAGATGGACTTAGATCAGACAGTTTTCGAGAAAATGAGAGGGAGCTACATGTGCGCACTCCTCAAGGAAAAACCATCTGAGCACTGTAGTGAGTCAGTAAGTTATTTGCTGTTTAAGACGGAAAGAGACTTTACTGCAGTCAGAGGGACATTGCTATGACACTCTTCACTATTGGACATGGTCTGGCTCACTGTATCTTAATCCTGTACCCCTCAGCTGAGAATAGCAGCCACCATTGCAAGAGTAATATTGCCTGCCTTAGATTCTGCAAAGAAAGACTTTGGAGAGATAGAGGGAAGCAGGACTACAATCCTCATCCTGGCCAATATGCACACATTGCTATATGGGAAAACATGCACTGACAATTGTCTGGAACTGTGTTTTGATATTGTTGGGTGTACTACAACTCCCATTCTTCACTTTAGTAAAGAGGGACCTGTTTTTTTTTTTACACCTACACCTCCTGCCTTGCATCCATACAACACTCATAATACCAAAAGCACTTTAACTAATATCAAGCAGGAACCCCAACATGGGGTGTGCCCCAAGGGAAGAAAGGGTGCACCCTGTTATTACTGCCCAGGACCTTAGGGAGCATCGGTGTGAGGATTGCCACTATGAATAATTATTGCAGCTAGAGCCATTCCCACTCCCATCCTTTGCTCCACTCCTCATGGGCTTGCGGCATAAAGACCTATTAGAAAAATATTTGAGCCTAAATAAGAAAAAATTGCATCGCATCTATGTTGGTTAACATTAATAAAACAAAGGGGATTCTGGAATGCTTCCCGCGGCATCCAGTCATACTGCTGATTTTATTGGCAGTACGATTTTTTTTATAATAGTCCTCCTAAGCATCGGAGTCTTGTCATTTTCAAGGTTAAAACCTTCATTTTTTTGAATATGTTGTATGTAGCCTACCCAAATGCTTATTCAATCACCACGGTAGCCAAAAAATGTATAGACCTGTCAGATGACACAACTTCCCCCACACCTATAGTTAGACATAATAATGGCATACGCTGTTAATTCTCAATCTTTCCTGACTGTGTGTCATTAACCCTCAATTTATAGTCCCATTGACTATCGAATAAAGAGGCAATATATAAAGTAATGACAAATGATGATCAATATTTCCTAAAGAACATGACTTCCCAATAACTGGCACAGATAATAGCAGTCATTCCCATTTGCAATCATTTAGAAATAAGACAAATGAGGCTATCTCTTCAAATTATTTTGTAGCGTAAGTACGGTACTTGTTTGGTTTTACAAGTCTATAGTCCATGGGGTTTCTGTTTTATTTTATGTATTTACTTTATTTACACAACACCTATAGCACTCAGCACTATACAAAGAATGTTGTCACTTACATCAGTCCTTGCTTTGTAGTAATATAAGTAGCGTCTGAGTCTACAAGAAAAAAAAGTCTACGCAATTCATGCCTAGCTAGGTTGAGAGGGACTGAATTGTTGGAGAACCATAAGTGCTCATTCAGACGAGAGTTGTAAACTCATCCATGTTCCATCACCTTAAAGCTGTGGAACCAGTTGTGTCTCTGACTGCATGCCATCGATCCATTTTTCATCCATGTGGCATACAGGGTCGGACTAGCCCACCAGAGTAATAGAGGATCCTCTGATGGGCCCAGTCTCTGAAGCCAAAGAAAAAACCCATTTAGAGTTGCTTTGGAGTTAATCACATGCCACTAGGGTCTATTTCTTTGATTCAAAACCTATTAGGAACCTTAGTCCTAGACTTCATGAGTATGTTATCCTTTATCCTTCAAAAAAGCTTTCACTTCCTTTCAGTGTCTCCTAATAAACATGAAAAATGGACCACATATGGGGGCCATCCATGTGCTGTCCGTTTTTCTTCCCGGACCCACTGAATTGAATAGGTGAGTCTAGTGTGCAAACTGGGCCAAACTGAAATCTTACTCACTGCTGTTCTAGACATAGCGTGAGTCTGTCTTTTTATATTTCCCAGCAGGCATATATATAACAAAGGATGCTTTTATTCCATAAGAAACAAATATCACAGGACGCGTTTCGGCCCGTCAAGCCTTCGTCAACGAGGAAGGCTGGACGGGCCGAAACGCAGCCTGTGATATTTGTTTCTTATGGAATAAAAGCATCCTTCGTTACATATACGCCTGCTGGGATTCATCCGTTTTTGGCTTTTGTTGGGTATAACACCTTCCTGTGCAAGCGTTCCAGTGGTGAGCTGTTTTGGATTTTTGATTGAACTTTTTATATTTCCCTACATATACTGGTTATGATGAATGCAATTATATACAGTGTAAAGCATTTGAGATTTGCATCAATTGTAATGAATCATATATAACCACAAGAAACAGCGTTAACTAATCCTAGATGATTGGTACGTAACAAATTATATGTGGAGGAAAGAAATTGCAGCTGTAAATGAGGACACCGAGGTAATATCCACAGGGGGCATGAAATCAGCTGCATATCGTAAATCAACATATATTGGGAATAACATAAAATACAGTATTTTACATTCAGTGGCCATATATTTTTCAAGGTACTACATTGTGCGGATGCACATCACTACCACCGAGCATTACCACTGTATATTTCTCTCCTTATACCTACAGTCACCAACGTCACAACAGCCGTATATCTAATAAAGACCAGTAATCTTCACGCTATATTCTCTACTCTGGAGTATCTATATTTTATATTAATTGGGATGGGAACCCGACTCCAAGAAAAAAGCAGCAGAGTGCGACTAAGCTTCTACGATATTAAAAGGAACCTGTCACGGTAAACTGCTGTCTGATCTCTTGGCAGCGCTACAGAACAGGAGTAGCTGAGCAGATTGTACAGTTTTGTGGGGAAAAGATTCAGCAAAGCTTGTATTTTATTCATTTAAAGGGAAATGTCATCAGAAAATGACCTGCTATTTAAATTACTTTTTTATGTTTACATATTTTTATAGAATTTTTGATGATATTTTTTATTTCCCATGTCACTTTTTATATTTAAACTAAAATCAAAAATCCTGCAGTTTTCCCACTATGTCTAGTGGCACCACTTCTTGGTTTATACAGGTTACTTTACTGCAGTTAACTCATTTTAATCCTGCCTGTAATGATACCACCTCTGTGTATAGATAACACAAGATCCACCATTCACAATAGGTCATTGTCAAATCTTATCTATTCTTTCCTTGTACAATGACCTCTGCACAGGGCACAGAGCATGCCTAGAAAACTCTCCCATAGACCTCAATGAGATCCCCTCCTGACCATTGTGTCTATGGCCCATGGGCTTGCCATAAAGCAATTTTTTAATGCTGTGTAAATGCTGTTAAGAACAGCTCAGTCTGTTCAGGAAATAAAATAAAAATTAAGATTTAAAAAAAATTAGAAAATAAAACAGATGAGAAAAAAAGGAGACTTGTTATTATCTAGTTTTAACTAGTGTTGAGTGCGAATATTCGAATATCGTGATTTCAAGATTTCGCGAATATGTCGAATACATGACCTCATATTCGCAATTACGAATATTCGCTCTTAAGATGGATAGTGATAGGGAAACTGTATTGAAAATAAAAGATTCAGACATAATTCCCCCAACCATAATTGCTTTCTATAACAATTTCCACTATTCCTGTCAGAGTAAAGACTTAATAGGTAAAAACTGTCCTGCGAATGTTCGTCACTTGAATATTCGCATTAATCTATTCGTGGTTTGTATTCCCTTTCCTACCAAGCATTAACAGGTTGTGTCACTCCAGTACACTGCATGTATTGTGAAAATTCGTATGTCTTTTTCGCACCTTTCCATTCGCACACATGACTCCTGTCTTTTCAAGCTTTCAATACATGTAAAGCTGTTTAAACGTTATTAATAACGAATACATTCTATATGCACACGAATATAACTTGAAAAATTAATCGCAAGTCATGATATTGAATGCCAAATAACGAATATTGGGAAATCGCGAATATATGACAAATATGATGCAAATTTTTTCGTCAAATATCGCGAAATCGAATATGGGTCTTTGCGCTCATTACTAGTTTTAACTAGAAGATAACATTTTGGTGACACATTTCCTTTACGTCTCTGCTCATTTAATGCCTAGGAGTCTAGTCCTACTGGGTAATTGACCTATAAGATCATGGCCATGTTTACAAGGGCCAATGATTGGGGACAGGTGTTCTTTTAAATACTCATTCAGCTTATTATGGGGCCGTGTAAAGACTGCAGTGGCAGACTGGTGCTACATCCATAGAGCAGTCTTTATCCTTCACCTGTATATAATCTCAGTGTACAAAGATGCTAGATCGGGAGAGCTCTCCTCTGCATGGGAAAATGAAGTATACTCAAGTCACTTACTGTTCTTACACACTTGGTAAAAGGTATATTGCCCAGTGTACAAAGCACATAAATTAGGATATCAGACCTGCTGTCAGAAACCCTTTAATAGCAGACCCCTTTTAACTAGGCTCAAACTGTGCAGTAAAGATAAGTAGTGACCTACTGGAAGGAATGTCTTAAAGAAAACAACTATTCCTCTGCTCCTGGAAATGACACAAGTCCTGATCTGCCTTCAGTTATAGATAAGTAAGGTGATCTCAGCATAGATTTTTTGCAACTAAGCTTCTTATCCATGAGCAATATACATGTATTGCTACCCGTCATAGTGTAATTGTGATAAGGAGACTTAAGTTATATGATGTTATGGAGCAAGGCTGTCCGTAGACTTTGTACCAAGTCAAAGTCTGAGAGCGTTATTTAGAAATGTGGTGCTGTGTTGGCACTGGGTAATCGGGTTAATGTGCAATGTAGCTGTGTGGAGATGCATGCTTAGTCATGTCTCCTAGCATGACTGCTACATTATACAGCTCCAGAACATGATGTCCTACTGTAAGTCACACACAAACACTGTTCAGTAATGGTGAAATATCACCTGGAAATTGCTTCACGTCATATAACCCTTAAGGTGATGAGACTGTGATTCTAAGAGTAGGCTTTATTACACAAAAACAAGGGTACGTCTGCCATCGCGTCAGGTCAAGTGGGTCAACAAAGGCTACAGGTCTTTATGCATCCCACCAATGGTCAGAATACTAACCTGGAGACTATATGACATTGGCACATCAATGAAATGACAAAACATAAGGATTCAGGAATGTCATAAAGTAATGAACGCCATTTCGATTGTTGGCATGGGTCAGTGTGTCCTCTAGGTCCACCTCTTGAGAACTATTTGGAACCTATTAGGCTCTACATGATACACTTGCAGAATTTTAGCACCAATGATATGCATCTGTTCCATTAATATTATTTTCCAGTTTTCCGGTGTTGCATTTGAGGAAATCCTACTCTTTTCATAAAGAAAAGAAGACCAGTTTTAGGATAAACTGGAACAGTCACAAAGCTATGGAGCACACCCGCTATTTGCTTTTCATACTTTGTAGATTAGTTGGACTATAAGAGTAGCGCCACATGTTCAGGTTTCTTGATGCAGTTTTAGAAGTTCAGGAGTGCATTATAAAATAAGAGACAGTATTAAAGGGGTTCGGTAGGCTACCAATATTGATGACCTCTAAATATCCAATCAGTGAAATTAGCAGTGTATGGAACGGAAGGAGAAGATTCAATATACTGTAGCGTTTCTGGTGCTGGGGTACTGAAGCTTAGCTGCCATTTGGGAGGTGAGTGGCAGTACCCTGGCATAGCTAGTATGAAGCGTACGCTGAGGCTGCACAAAAATAGCTGATTGATGGGGGTAATGGGTGTCAGAACTCCACTAATGATCCTGAGGATAGGTCATTAGTATCTGTAGTTTGGAGAATCTCTTTAAGGAAAGATACTACTTCTCAGAAACCTAAACATGCAGCAGTACAATTACACTGCTCGATCTTCGGGCAATCCAGACGCTGATGGATGATAACCATCCATTGGCACTTATTTGCACTGGCTTGAATACACAGGCTGAATCAAACTTTGAATTCTCTTAGGTTACTTTCACACTAGCATTGTTCGGATCCAGCAAACCGTATGCAAACTGAAAGCTGTTTTGCCAGATCCGGATCCGTTAGACTTATTTATTCAAATACTGGATCCATCTTTCCGGTATCATCCGGAATAACGGATCCGGTATTTAATTTTTTCAAAGCTATAAAGAACTGTCCATGTGCAGAGAGGAATACCGGATCCATTTCCGAAACACTTGGTACCAGATCCGGCATTAATATAGTTCAATGGAAATTAATGCCGAATCCGGCAAGTGCAGTAGTGTTCCAGAATTTTGTCTGGTCAAATACCACACAAGAGATGGAACGGAAGACATCCTGATGCATACTGAACGGATTGCTTTCTATTCAGAATGCATTTGGACAAAACGGTAGCATTTTTTTCCGGTATTGAGACCCTTTACTGGATTTCAATACTGGAAAAGAATAACGCTAGTGTGAAAGTACTCTTATATAGGTGATCAGCAGCACACACCATTGGGAACAAGCTTTCATATTCCCGATAATTGGTCCGAAATTATGCAATCTAATAGAACGCAAATATTAGACACTTTTGAGTATGCTAAAGTGACTGCATCTATCCTGTGAATCTAGGAAGGAATGCATGGGGGAGGGGGTCTTAAAGTTGCATGAGAAGGAAGATGCAGCAGGCAGGAGAAGTGCTGCCAACTCCTGTCTGCTCCGTGTTCGCTGTCCAGCGCTTCTGCTGTAATATGCAGAACACCGTTATGTAATCATCAGGAATATAAGGGATTGCCAGAGTGCGAGGCAAATGCAGGGGATGGCAGTGGCTAAGGAACTGCATGCAGTCCTCTTCTGCTTCCACTGTATAGTCCAAAAAAATCATTCACAATAAAAGACTATTTTCTTCCCAATGCCGGAAAACAAAATAGCCAGATTGTACAGATTGTTGAGTTACAAGTTGACCTGATGATCAGACAGATGTAACCTTGTGGTTTTTATACTCTCTCAGAATGATGCTCTCCATTAAATGTTGGAGGAGAGCCTAAAACTATATCCCGGGAATCACCTCTGAACATACAGCTTTCTGCAACATGTGTATCCTGGCTGCTTTCATGTAATTGTTCTGCTTGTATTCTACACTTAAATGGGTTTTCAGAGACTTTAAAACTGAGACCCTATGCAAGAAAACTAACTTAGTAGCCCCGGCTAGCAACCAATCACATTGATCTTTTCATTTTCCAAAGGGGCCCTGGAAAATGAACGATGGTTGCTACAGGCAATTGAGTCGGTTTTCCTTTACATTCGTTTTGATAAATCCCCCCCACCCCTAAGGTATTACTTTCACTGATGTGAGTAGCTGCCTTAGAAACTTCTAAGGTTACCCATACACATAACAGTAAGGTTGTGGTGGGGACCATATGACTATCCTATGTATATGGGGTTTTGACTTCTCTCTCCTAACACATAATGGTGGGGTAAAGAAGGAAAGGCCATCAATATCAAAATCCTGGACAACCATTTTAACAGTTTCCCATTGTAACTGTAGATTTGAGGCTTTTGTAGGGGGTGCCCTTTCTACATCAACTGTTTGGTAAGCACAACCCTAGTGTGCTTGGGCCATTTGTAGCGCACTGGTCACACTCATGTACGTTGGCAAAGTGGCACTCTTAATAGAAAAGTGTTAGATAATGGATAAAGCCCTTTAATAAATACCACAACCTAACCGTGTGAACAATGTACAATAGATTATTCTAGTAATTTTATTATGTGCCTATGGGCCTGCAAGCATTATGATATCTAATATGTTCTAAGTGTATTATAGAGTTAGGGATTCTTACTGTGCACATGAGTTTTAGTTCATTTAGCATACTCCCTAATAGCACACTGGTACCCCCTATTTATTACCAAACAGTACAGAACTCTTACTTGTAGTCACTGTATTTTATGAACTAATAATTATCTGAAACTATGCAATTTTTAGGTGATATAAAGAAATCAGAGATTAAAGGGGTATTCCCATCACGTGGGTTCATACTTACCTGCTCCCGGCACGCCATCCACTTCCTGGTTTCGGCAGGGGGCGGGCTTCATCTTGATTGAAGTCTTCTCCCGGCCGGGCCGCACACTGGACTGAACGCGCACGCGGCCGCGCAATGGTGACTTCTTCCTGGCAAGTATACTATACTGGACAGGAAGAAGTCATCATAGCGCATGCGCGCTGGTGTGGCCGTTCAGTCCAGCGCGCGGCCCAGCCAGGAGAAAAGAAGAAGTCTTCCGGCCACGGGGATTCCAGAGAAGAGCGGTGGCCGTAACCAGGGGAGACGGAAGACAACAATCAGGTAAGTATAGCTTAATTTTCTTGTAATGGGTGGGAATTAGTTAATTAAATATATTTAGAAAAATGATCACTGTTAAATAATTTACACATTTAACAGTGATCATTGATATGGGAATACCCCTTTAATAAACAACACATGTTCAAATATACAGCACAGTTTTAAGTCTCCTGAGAATGATGGACCACAAAGTGTCCGATTAGTACACCAGCTGAAACATGGAACATCAGAGCTGCAAAGAAAGGTAGTTTAAAAGAAACAGCCAACACATCTAAACACATGCAGTGACATAGGGGTGGACGGTATAGGCGATATAGGCGATATGCGATATAAATTTGTGCCACGATATGGATTTTGTGCATATCGCCTATATCGCCGGACCGCGATATGACCTTGAGCGGCAGTTCCGATCGGAGTCCCAGCAGTGTAATGCTGGGGCTCCGATCGGTTACCATGGCAGCCAGGACGCTACTGAAGTCCTGGCTGCCATGGTATGTAAGTGAGCAGCATTATACTTACGTGCGCGGTGGCCGCCGGGCGCTCCTCCTTCTCATAGATCTGTGCGGCGCATTGCTAATGCTATAAGCATTAGCAATGCGCCGCACAGACAGAAGAAGGAGCCGGTGGCCGCCGGGCGTTCCTTCTACTCATAGATCTGTGCGGCGCATCTATAAGCATTAGCAATGCGCCGCACAGACAGAAGAAGGAGTGGCCACCGCGCACGTGGGGAGTCGGAAGGGGCCACTACCACCATTGATTAATACTGGGGGAGGGAGGGGGGCGCACTGCCCACTGCCACCAATGATGTGGGGGAGGGAGACCCTGTGGCCACTGCCACCAATGATCAGATCAGGCTGATCAGAGGCTGGGTGGGCTGATAAGAGGGAGAGGCTGGGCACATAAGAGGTTGGGAGGCACATGAGAGGCTGGGGGCTGATCAGAGGCTGGGGGCACATAGGAGGTTGGGAGGCACATAGGAGGCTGGGGGCTGATCAGAGGCTGGGGGGCTGATCAGAGGCTGGGGGGCTGATCAGAGGCTGGGGGGCTGATCAGAGGCTGGGGGGCTGATCAGAGGCTGGGGGGCTGATCAGAGGCTGGGGGCTGATCAGAGGCTGGGGGGCTGATCAGAGGCTGGGGGCACATGAGAGGCTGGAGGGCACATGAGAGGCTGGGGAGGGGGTGATCAGAGGCTGGCTGCCATGGTCAGCTCCCTGCTGCTGTGTGTACTATATACAGGGCAGCAGGGAGAGTGTAACGTCCTATTCACCCTAATAGATGTCTATTAGGGTGAATATGACAAGGGTTCTAGCCTTTAAGGAGGCTAAATGGTTATTAAAAAAATAGAAAATAATATATCGCGATATATATCGCATATCGCACATGCTTAAAATTATATCGCAATATAGATTTTAGGCCATATCGCCCACCCCTACAGTGACATTACTACACCTTGTTCACTGGATTCAGATATGAAAAAAGAAGGCGCCAAGGCGCTCCATAGTGTGAATGCTTGCAAAACAGGGGAAGACTATGTGAAAGGGTTGTGTAGGACACAACCAGATAAGCATATATGTGACTCCAAAGGCTGCCACTCCCTTGGAACTGGACCTAGGCACAGGTAAATTTGGAGAGCAAACAGGAAAAATCCAGGATCATGAGATTTTATTGGTAAAAACAGTAAAAACGCTATAAAGTCACGTGCAGTGTTTTTCGTTTTGTCAGTGTACCACTGGTAAAGAACAACTACTATAAATGAGTCAGTTATTGAAATGATGGCATGAGAAGGAAACACTTAGGGGGTAATTTACAATCAGAAATACGCCTATATTAGTCGTATTTCTGGCGCAGATTGTGGTACAAAGGTTATTTATGCCGCAGTCTGCAACTTTTCCCCACTCACCCAAGATCTAAAAGAAAAAATGGCTGTGGCATTGACGGGGAAGGGGACAGGTCGGTTGGCCCTTCTCATTCATCATTTTCTATCCCTGTTTTAGGCATAGAAAATAGTCTAAATGTAAGACAGCTCGGAAGTGCAGGGGATGATGAGGCAGTGCAGGGGATGATGAGGCAGTGTAGGGGGTGATGAGGCAGTGCAGGGGATGATGAGGCAGTGTAGGGGGTGATGAGGCAGTGCAGGGGATGATGAGGCAGTGCAGGGGATGATGAGGCAGTGCAGGGGGTGATGAGGAAGTGCAGGGGATGATGAGGCAGTGCAGGGGATGATGAGGAAGTGCAGGGGATGATGAGGCAGTGCAGGGGATGATGAGGTAGTGTAGGGGGTGATGAGGCAGTGCAGGGGATGATGAGGCAGTGTAGGGGGTGATGAGGCAGTTCAGGGGATGATGAGGCAGTGCAGGGGATGATGAGGAAGTGCAGGGGATGATGAGGAAGTGCAGGGGATAATGAGGCAGTGCAGGGGATGATGAGGAAGTGCAGGGGATGATGAGGCAGTGCAGGGGGTGATGAGGCAATGCAGGGGATGATGAGACAGTGCAGGGGATGATGAGGCAGTGCAGGGGATGATGAGGCAGTGCAGGGGATGATGAGGCAGTGCAGGGGATGATGAGGCAGTGTAGGGGTGATGAGGCAGTGCAGGGGATGATGAGGCAGTGCAGGGGATGATGAGGCAGTGCAGGGGATGATGAGGCAAGTGCAGGGGATGATGAGGCAGTGCAGGGGATGATGAGGAAGTGCAGGGGATGATGAGGCAGTGCAGGGGATGATGAGGTAGTGTAGGGGGTGATGAGGCAGTGCAGGGGATGATGAGGCAGTGTAGGGGGTGATGAGGCAGTTCAGGGGATGATGAGGCAGTGCAGGGGATGATGAGGAAGTGCAGGGGATGATGAGGAAGTGCAGGGGATAATGAGGCAGTGCAGGGGATGATGAGGAAGTGCAGGGGATGATGAGGCAGTGCAGGGGGTGATGAGGCAATGCAGGGGATGATGAGACAGTGCAGGG
The DNA here is from genome assembly GCA_033119425.1 of Bufotes viridis. Classification (NCBI taxonomy): domain Eukaryota; kingdom Metazoa; phylum Chordata; class Amphibia; order Anura; family Bufonidae; genus Bufotes; species Bufotes viridis. The sequence continues at coordinate 236,819,007 of CM065589.1, forward strand.
GGTGATGAGGCAGTGCAGGGGGTGATGAGGCAGTGCAGGGGATGATGAGGCAGTGCAGGGGGTGATGAGGCAGTGCAGGGGGTGATGAAGTAGTGCAGGGGGTGATGAGGCAGTGCAGGGGGTGATGAGGCAGTGCAGGGGGTGATGAGGCAGTGCAGGGGATGATGAGGCAGTGCAGGGGATGATGAGGCAGTGCAGGGGATGATGAGGCAGTGCAGGGGGTGATGAGGCAGCGCAGGGGGTGATGAGGCAGTGCAGGGGGTGATGAGGCAGTGCAGGGGGTGATGAGGCAGTGCAGGGGGTGATGGGGCAGTGCAGGGGATTATGAGGCAGTGCAGGGGATTATGAGGCAGTGCAGGGGATGATGAGGCAGTGCAGGGGATGATAAGGGAGTGCAGGGGATGATAAGGCACTGCAGGGGGTGATGAGGCAGTGCAGGGGGTGATGAGGCAGTGCAGGGGATGATGAGACAGTGCAAGGGGTGATGAGGCAGTGCAGGGGATTATGAGGCAGTGCAGGGGATTATGAGGCAGTGCAGGGATGATGAGGCAGTGCAGGGGATGATAAGGGAGTGCAGGGGATGATAAGGCACTGCAGGGGGTGATGAGGCAGTTCAGGGGATGATGAGGCAGTGCAGGGATGATGAGGAAGTGCAGGGATGATGAGGAAGTGCAGGGGATAATGAGGCAGTGCAGGGGATGATGAGGAAGTGCAGGGGATGATGAGGCAGTGCAGGGGGTGATGAGGCAATGCAGGGGATGATGAGACAGTGCAGGGGGTGATGAGGCAGTGCAGGGGGTGATGAGGCAGTGCAGGGGATGATGAGGCAGTGCAGGGGGTGATGAGGCAGTGCAGGGGTGATGAAGTAGTGCAGGGGTGATGAGGCAGTGCAGGGGGTGATGAGGCAGTGCAGGGGTGATGAGGCAGTGCAGGGGGTGATGAGGCAGTGCAGGGGATGATGAGGCAGTGCAGGGGGTGATGAGGCAGTGCAGGGGGTGATGAGGTAGTGCAGGGGGTGATGTGGCAGTGCAGGGGGTAATGAGGCAGTGCAGGGGATGATGAGGCAGTGCAGGGGATAATGAGGCAGTGCAGGGGATGATGAGGCAGTGCAGGGGGTGATGAGGCAGTGCAGGGGATGATGAGGCAGTGCAGGGGATGATGAGGCAGTGCAGGGGATGATAAGGGAGTGCAGGGGATGATGAGGCAGTGCAGGGGATGATAAGGGAGTGCAGGGGATGATGAGGCAGTGCAGGGGGTGATGAGGCAGTGCAGGGGATGATGAGGCAGTGCAGGGGATGATGAGGAAGTGCTGTGTAGAATTAGTGATATTGTAACAGTGGGTATTTAGTCTCTTCTGAGTCCAACATATTGTACCCACATGGGCATTTAAGGAGATATATCACAAAATTGGGCAATCAAGGTGATGTCTAATGACAAACTGTCCACTTGATAAAATGGGAGCAGAGGCACAGAGTGCGTTCATAGCAAAAGTTCCCATATGTTCCGTGGGTTCTATCCCTTTTTCTTAAATTTCTGTGGGCCATATTTTAGGTAATAGTGGGCCTAATATAGGATCATAGAAAGGATATGCCAGTTAAAATATGTCTAATATTGGTACTTGCAATATTATGGGTAGTGAGAAATCTGAGTATGAATTTCCATTCATGAGAATTCTCCCTTGTATGGGTGTTTCTTTTCTTGAAATAGTAGGACTTTGCATGTTCTTTAAAATCCTGATGTCTGACATTTTTTCTTATTCTCCTGTACTGTACGAAAGGGACATTAAGTAACCATTTGGAAAATGACAGTGGAAAATGGATATAGCTATTAACATCCACCTTCTTGAAATGTGTTTTCATGGCAATTTTGTTACATGTGGTTTTCTACATAATTAGATGTAAAACTTCAAATGATGTGAATCAGAAATTCTAAGTGATTTTCGGACCCCATTGGTTATCTTTCAGGGATCTGACAAATAATTGTGCGTCTTCTAGAGACCCAGTCCATATGAAGAACAAGTCTCTATATAACAGTTGTAATAAAATACGTATTTGGAAAAAAACTGGATGTTGAATGATGTGGGAGGAATCAAACCACCATGAATATATTAGCATAACTTAGGGCAGTCCGAGACCACATAAAAAAAAAGTGTTGTGTAAAATAAACTGTATTAGTTTGGTAGGTATTGGAACAGGATAATGTATAATCAACTGCATTAATACCCAGATCATGCTGAATATTAGAACATAGCGATGTTACATCTAAACTCAGTGGGAAGAGGTAACCTTTTGAGATCTGCGATCACTTGTGTTGAATCAGGCAAAAATGACAGAAGGGCCAAAAGAAATAAGAGATATCCATCATGATTTGGGCTATTCTTGTTTGCAAAGTGGGCGGGAACAGGATATGTTCTATAATTTGCAGAACGGCCACATGGATCAACGAAATTAGTGGATGTGAGTATGGACCCAAAGAAATAAATGGGTCAGTGTGCTATCAGCAAAAACTAAGTGCAGGAGGCCTAATGCTGGCGTAGAGGTGCTTCTATGCAGCCTGTGCAGTGAACAGGGTTGGAGTGCCTTCAGATTTTGTTGCATAAATTTCTGTGACTAAAAATCAGTTGCTTTCATCTCAATGTGATGATTTTGGCAGAAAGCACATGGATTTCTGGTAAAAGGAACAGATTTTCAGCTGCAACTAAATCTGCTGTGTGTGAAAGCACCGTTAGTCTAATTTAGTTGCTCTTTCCTTGCACCTTACAATTTGTAATCTATTGCTTTTCTGATGGGGAGAAGAAAAATGCAGACTGCACATGGAAGCCAGCCATACTTTGCGGGTAGGTTGTTTTTGGAGCACTATCCGGTCGCGACCATGTGCATGAAGCCTTAGACAAAATGACGCCATGCCCCTTCTGCTTTGGGACAAGAGTGTTCGGGGTAACAGCGGACCTGCGTTTCTAACATGTCTGCTTTAGTAAAAAATGATGGAGCTTATTTTCATATTACTCTGTGTTGGGCGGTTCCTCTCCTAGTTCCTACTAAAAGTTATGAATAAACTGACAACTGGTAGCGTCCCTACAGACAATGACATCGTCCAATAATAGCTGCCAACTTCAGGCCGTGTATGGACACAGCCCTTTTTTTAGGGAGAATGATAACACTCAGTTGTTAATTTATTCCTATTTTTTTAAACAAAAAGTTATAAAAAAAGTTGCTCCATAATTATTTCATGAGAAATGCAAGAATTTACTAAAGCAGACATGTCAGGAGAGGTGATAGATAGGGATGAGCAAACTTCTGTTTTTAAGTTCGGCGTACAAGGTTCAGGTTATTTAAGAATTCTGTCATGGAGTCTGCTACCACGAACCATAACTCATGGCAGGCTTGGACTGGCCCACAGGGGTACAGGGGAATCCCCCGGTGGGGCCCGGAGCTAGGTAGGCCCCTAGTCTCCCACCCCCTGCACAAGTGGCACATAACCACATTAGACTTACTGCACTACACACATATATTCACTGTACAGCACCTCCACCAGCCTATGTTAATATAAAAAACTTGTTAGATTATTTATTATATTTAAATGTATGCATACGGTGGGCCCCCAAAATAAATTTTACTGGTGGGCCCTAGGTACCCTAGTCCGACACTGACTCATGGTACGTGGTAGCGGAATCCATAACAGAATTCTTAGATATCCTGAACGTGAGCTTTGTACGCCAAACTTGAAAACAGAAGTTTGCTCAAGACTAGTGATATAGGTCTTCTGTAAATTAGCCTAAAGGCCCCCATATGCACAAGGCTATTGTTGGCTAAACCTGCTGTTTTTGATGGGACCAGTAGGCACCAATGTGTATGAGGAGCTTCCAATCCCAGGAGATAAAACACTGGCAGAGGTGTCTCTTCTGTCCCCAGTGTATACACATGCACACTCAACTGAGCCAAACGTGTATGTGTATCAGGAAGTCATGCGCGATGGCTATTGTTCAGGCAACATCTGTTGAACATGTATGGGCACCAGAAGATGAAGAGGCCTTTTAGAGTGAATAGGGCCTCCCGGGCTCCAGGATCTTGTAGCTGACTCTTGGAATAATGTGGCACACAGAGCTCAGAGACTGACTGAGGTTATAATGAAAGATGCAACATGACTGGAATGTTGGAGGGGAAGTTCTTGTCTCATGCAACACTTACATCATTAGTGGAACAAAAGGTGCTCTGGGATTTGTATTGATTATTAAAAACATATTTTACTGGCGGCCTGAGATATGTTACTGATTTTCACATTACATCTTACTGTTTAAAGACAAAAGATTGTAAACATAATCAACTGCTACACATTAAGAAAACCAGAGCACAATAAAACCTAAAAAGCTTGCCCGAGAACCCAGAAAACCTTTCCTATTGGAAGAATTTTGAGGGATCTAAGTACAACCACTTTGAAATGAGAAAGATGAATGAAGGCAAGTCCCAAGGCTGGCACAATTTAGATTCCCTAATAGGTATTTCAAAGTTGTATGAAGAACTGGAAGTCCATGGGCTTCTGGATCCATTCAATCATGTTAATAAACCGATTAAATTAATTTAGAAAAAGTAGGAAGTTTTCCAGTAAAAATTATCTTTTTACTGAGATACTGAAGCATAGACCTTGGAAAGAGAAGATTCATATTTACCTTTTTCATGCCAATCTGGTGGTCAGTGCAGACTCGACTCTCTACATCTACCTGGCCCAGCTATAGCCATCGTAACAAGCATGGCTCCAACCAATGACTGGCTTCAGCGGTCATGTGGCCACAAACAGCATGGCATCCCTGAAGCCAGTCAATGGCTACGGTGGAGCATGTGACCATGCCCATATCCAGCCAGAAGTAAACAGTGCCGCAAAATTGAAAGGGCGGGGAAAGCACAGAGGACTGGAGCAGAGTGGAAAATGTAATTCCAGGCTACAGCAATTTATAAAAAAAATCATTTTACCAGAAAAACCCTATAAGCATTGTCGTTAAAACAAATTCTTACAAATGAAACATCGCTGCACACGATAACAGTTACCTAGACATTAGCTATACTGCAAAGTAACTGCATAAGAGAAAAGCTGTGACATCCAGTATGACTATAACTTACTGCATACAACAGTAAGTTCAATATCACAATATATATAGTGGACACTAATGACAAAAATAATCACCAATTCACCTAGGCAGTAATAAAATTGGGATGAGACAGAGTACATTATCTTCTCGCAGACAAGCAACATTCCCGTGTGTGAACTGCGTCAATTGCTCAAGTGTGATTAGGGGCACACACCTCACTCATCCACACTCTGGAGAAAATATTCCGACACGGGGCACTTTTACATGTGATAGTAGATTTGTGGTTTACATTCTCAAATGTCCATGCGGTCTATTATACTTTGGGGAAACTTCGATGAGGATGAAGGACAGGACTAAGTAAACACAAGTCTACTATCAGAAAGGGTAACCTATTACTCCGCCTACCTTACCATTTCCATCAGCATGATCACTATCAGATCATTGAGAGTGTCCCATTACCTCGCCAGGGTGGTAATAGAAATAAACTACTTCTAAAAAGAGAAGGCTATGGAGCCAAAAGGTTTCACTCGAGAATATAATGTATTTGGCTTCCTTTGACATGTTTTTTTAAAACATTCCCTCTTTTCCTTTCAGCGGAACTGAACACAGAACAGTTGCATGTATGTAAGCATTGTTATTTCACTGGTATGTTACTTCACTATGTACTATAGTGTCTCAGCTGTGGGAGGACTTACCACTATGACGTCAGTTCCTATGTATCTCAGTTGTCTACTTAAGGTACAATGTTAGGACGTATGTATACAGTCTGATGAAGGCACGTTTGTGCTGAAACGCGTCACTACATTATTAATATGTGACCAATAAATCCAACATTGCTACGTGCGAGTACCAATCTTGTCTGCGAAACTGTTTCCTGGGACGCCAGACCGTAGACACGTGCACCGCCGCATTATTGAAGAGCAGTGCGAAACGGTTATCTATCTAAAAGTAATGACCTAGACAACACTGCATACAAAAATGTACCTTTCATATCCTTGCATGCCATAACAGTAACCTGCACATCACTTCATACAAGGATGATAAGTTCTTTATCACTTTATACAATAATAGTGACCTCTATACTTCCACATACAATATTAGTAACCTGTGTATCACTGCATACAATAATAATAACCTCTATATCACTACAAACAATATTAGTAACCTCTATATCACTGCATAGAATAATAGTAACTTCTATGTCACTGCATACAATATCAGTAACCTCTATATCACTGCATACAATATTAGTAACATCAATACCACTGCATACAATAATAATAAACTCCACATCACTGCATACAGTAATAGTAACCTCTATATCACTGCACACAATAATAGTAACCTCTATATCACTACATACAATAATAGTAACCTCTATATCACTGTATACAATAATAGTAACCTCTATATCACTGCATACAATAATAGTAACCTCTATATCACTACATACAATAATAGTAACCTCTATATCACTGCACACAATAATAGTAACCTCTATATCACTGCATACAATAATAGTAACCTCTATATCACTGCACACAATAATAGTAACCTCTATATCACTGCACAGAATAATAGTAACCTCTATATCACTGCATACAATAATAGTAACCTCTATATCACTGTATAAAATAATAGTAACCTCTATATCACTGCATACAATAATAGTAACCTCTATATCACTGCACACAATAATAGTAACCTCTATATCACTGCATACAATAATAGTAACCTCTATATCACTGTATAAAATAATAGTAACCTCTATATCACTGCATACAATAATAGTAACCTCTATATCACTGCATACAATAATAGTAACCTCTATATCACTGTATAAAATAATAGTAACCTCTATATCACTGCATACAATAATAGTAACCTCTATATCACTGCATACAATAATAGTAACTTCTGTATCATCACTGCATTTCACTGTATTCTGTAACAGTAAACGTGTTAAAGATGTATTTTTTGCAGATTTGTTGCAGAATGGACCCAAATTTCCACTTTTATATTGAACATTTCTGCAATGTTTTGGTGACTTTTTTGAAATGACATGATCACACAATAATAGTACCCTATATATCACTGCACACAAACAGCTCTTCACTTCATGAGTACTTGGCTGCACAGACTTTAGGTCACTTCCATTCCACTATGCCTACCAAACCAATGAAGGCTTTTGCGATGGCCTGGAGGCGGTTATTGAATAAATTCGGTTTTTCTAAATTTTTGGATTAGAAATAATAATAACCTCTATATCACTGCAAACAATAATAGTAACCTCTATATTACTGCATACAATAATATTAACCTCTATATCACTGAACACAATAATAGTAACCTCTATATTACTGAATAAAATAACAGGAACCTCTATATCACTGTATACAATAATAGTAACCTCAATATCACTGCATACAATAATAGCAACTTCTATATAACTGCATACTATAATAGTGACCTCTATATAACTGCACACAATAATAGTAACCTATACATCACTGCACACAATAATAGTAACCTCAATATTACTGCATACAGTAATAGTAACCTCTATATCACTGCATACAATAATAGTAACCTCTATATCACTGTATACAATAATAGTAACCTCTATATCACTGCACACAATAATAGTAACCTCAATATTACTGCATACAGTAATAGTAACCTCTATATCACTGCATACAGTAATAGTAACCTCTATATCACTGCATACAATAATAGTAACCCCTATATCACTGCATACAATAATAGTAACCTCTATATCACTGCATACAATGATAGTAACCTCTATATCACTATATACAATAATAGTAACCTCCATATAACTGCATACACTAATAGCAACTTCTATATCACTGTATACAATGATGGTAACATCTCTATCACTGCACACAATAATAGTAACCTATATATCACTGCACACAATAATAGTAACTTCTATATCACTGCATACAATTATAATAACCTCTATATCACTTCACACAATAATAGTAACCTCTATATCACTTCACACAATAATAGTAACCTCTATATCACTGCACACAATAATAGTAACTTCTATATCACTGCATACAATTATAATAACCTCTATATCACTGCATACAATAATAATAACCTATATATCACTGCATACAATAATAGTAGCCTCAATATCACTGCATACAATAATAGTAACTTCTATATAACTGCATACTATAATAGTGACCTCTATATAAATGCATACAAAAATAGTGACCTCTATATCACTGCACACAATAATAGTAACCTATATATCACTTCACACAATAATAGTAACCTCTATATCACTGCACACAATAATAGTAACCTCTATATCACTTCACACAATAATAGTAACCTCAATATTACTGCATACAGTAATAGTAACCTCTATATCACTGCATACAATGATGGTAACCTCTATATCACTGCATACAATAATAGTAACCTCTATATCACTTCACACAATAATAGTAACCTCTATATCACTGGACACAATAATAGTAACCTCTATATCACTTCACACAATAATAGTAACCTCAATATTACTGCATACAGTAATAGTAACCTCTATATCACTGCATACAATAATAGTAACCTCTATATCACTGCACACAATAATAGTAACCTCTATATCACTGCATACAATGATAGTAACCTCTATATCACTGCATACAATAATAGTAACCTCTATATCACTTCACACAATAATAGTAACCTCTATATCACTGCACACAATAATAGTAACCTCTATATCACTGCACATAATAATAGTAACCTCTATATCACTGCATACAATAAAAGTAACCTCTATACCACTGCATAGAATAATAGTAACCTTTATAGCACTGGATACAATAATAGCAACCTCTATATCACTGGATACAATAATAGTAACCTCTATATCACTGAACACAATAATAGTAACCTCTATATCACTGCTCACAATAATAGTAACCTCTATATCACTGCATACAATAATAGTAACCTCTATATCACTGTATACAATAATAGTAACTTCTATATAACTGCATACTATAATAGTAACCTCTATATCACTGCATATAATAATATTAACCTCTATATCACTGCATACAATAATATTAACCTCTATATCACTGCATACAATGATAGTAACCTCTATATCACTGCATACAATAATAGTAACCTCTATATCACTGTATACAATAATAATAACCTCTATATCACTGTATACAAAAAAAGTAACTTCTGTACCACTGCATAGAATAATAGTAACCTCTATATCACTGCATACAATAATAGTAACCTCTATATCACTGGATACAATAATAGTAACCTCTATATCACTCGATACAATAATAGTAACCTCTATATCACTGAACACAATAATAGTAACCTCTATATCACTCGATACAATAATAGTAACCTCTATATCACTGCTCACAATAATAGTAACCTCTATATCACTGCATACAATAATAGTAACATCTATATCACTGCATACAATAATAGTAACCTCTATATCACTGCATACAATAATAGTAACCTCTATATCACTGTATACAATAATAGTAACCTCTATATCACTGCATACAATAATAGTAACCTCTATATCACTGCATACAATAATAGTAACCTCTATATCACTGGATACAATAATAGTAACCTCTATATCACTGCGATACAATAATAGTAACCTCTATATCACTGCATACAATAATAGTAACCTCTATATCACTGTATACAATAATAGTAACTTCTATATAACTGCATACTATAATAGTAACCTCTATATCACTGCATATAATAATATTAACCTCAATATCACTGCATACAATAATAGTAACCTCTATATCACTGCATACAAAAATAGTAACCTCTATATCACTGTATACAATAATAATAACCTCTATATCACTGCATACAATAATAGTAACCTCTATATCACTGTATACAATAATAATAACCTCTATATCACTGTATACAAAAAAAGTAACTTCTGTATCACTGCACACAATAATAGTAACCTCTATATCACTGCATACAATAATAGTAACCTCTATATCACTGGATACAATAATAGTAACCTCTATATCACTGCATACAATAAATAGTAACCTCTATACCACTGCATAGAATAATAGTAACCTCTATATCACTGGATACAATAATAGTAACCTCTATATCACTGGATACAATAATAGTAACCTCTATATCACTGCACACAATAATAGTAAACTCTATATCACTCGATACAATAATAGTAACCTCTATATCACTGCTCACAATAATAGTAACCTCTATATCACTGCATACAATAATAGTAACTTCTATATCACTGTATACAATAATAGTAACCTCTATATCACTTCACACAATAATAGTAACCTCTATATCACTGCATACAATAATATTAACCTCTATATCACTGCATACAATATTAGCAACCTCTATATCACTGCATACAATAATAGTAACCTCTATATCACTGCATACAATAATAGTAACCTCTATATCACTGGATACAATAATAGTAACCTCTATACCACTGCATACAATAATAGTAACCTCTATATCACTGCACACAATAATAGTAACCTCTATATCACTGTATACAATAATAATAACCTCTATATCACTTCACACAATAATAGTAACCTCTATATCACTGCATACAATATTAGTAACCTCTATATCACTGCATACAATAATAGTAACCTCTATATCACTGCATACAATAATAGTAACCTCTATATCACTGCATACAATAATAGTAACCTCTATATCACTGCATACAATAATAGTAACCTCTATATCACTGCATACAATAATAGTAACCTCTATATCACTGCATACAATAATAGTAACCTCTATATCACTGCACATAATAATAGTAACCTCTATATCACTGTATACAATGATAGTAACCTCTATATCACTGCATACAATAATAGTAACCTCTATATCACTGCACATAATAATAGTAACCTCTATATCACTGTATACAATGATAGTAACCTCTATATCACTGTATACAATAATAATAACCTCTATATCACTGTATACAAAAAAAGTAACTTCTGTATCACTGCACACAATAATAGTACCCTATATATCACTGCATACAATAATAGTAACTTTTGTATCACTGCATACAATAATAGTAACCTCTATATAACTGCATACAATAATAGTAACCTCTATATCACTGCATACAATAATAGTAACCTCTATATCACTGTATACAATAAAAGTAACTTCTGTATCACTGCATACAATAATAGTAACCTCTATATCACTGCACACAATGATAGTAACCTCTATATCACTACATACAATAATAGTAACCTCTATATCACTGCATACAATAATAGTAACCTCTATATCACTGCATACAATAATAGTAACCTCTATATCACTGCATACAATAATAATAACCTCTATATCACTGCATACAATGATAGTAACCTCTATATCACTACATACAATAATAGTAACCTCTATATCACTGCACACAATAATAGTAACCTGTATATCACTGCATACAATAATAATAATCTCTATATCACTGCATACAATAATAGTAACCTCTATATCACTGCATACAATAATAGTAACCTCTATATCACTGCATACAATAATAGTAACCTCTATATCACTGCATACAATAATAATAGCCTCTATATCACTGCAAATAATAATAGTAACCTGTATATCACTGCATACAATAATAATAATCTCTATATCACTGCACACAATAATAGTAACCTCTATATCACTGCATACAATAATAGTAACCTCTATATCACTGCATACAATAATAGTAACCTCTATATCACTGCATACAATAATAGTAACCTCTATATCACTGTATACAATAGAAGTAACTTCTATATCACTGCATACAATAATAGTAACCTCTATATCACTGCACACAATAATAGTAACCTCTATATCACTGCATACAATAATAGTAACCTCTATATCACTGTATAAAATAATAGTAACCTCTATATCACTGCATACAATAATAGTAACCTCTATATCACTGCATACAATAATAGTAACCTCTATATCACTGCACACAATAATAGTAACCTCTATACCACTGCATACAATAATAGTAACCTCTATATCACTGTATACAATAATAGTAACCTCTATATCACTGCATACAATAATAGTAACCTCTATATCACTGTATACAATAGAAGTAACTTCTATATCACTGCATACAATAATAATAACCTCTATATCACTGCATACAATAATAGTAACTTCTGTACCATCACTGCATTTCACTGTATTCTTTAACAGTAAACGTGTTAAAGATGTATTTTTTGCAGATTTGTTGCAGAATGGACCCAGATTTCCCCTTTTACATTAAACATTTCTGCAATGTTTTGGTGACTTTTTTTTAAATGACATGATCTACGTAATTGGTATTGTGTTAGGTCATGTTAAGATGGTGAAAATACAAGTTGGAAAAATGTAACGTTTAGATTTCTGCTGCAGATTTGAAGTTTGAATGCCATACATCTAACCATGCCCCTTAGATTGAAACCACGTAGCTGACTTTTGAATGGCGGCACGAATAAACTGTTAGAAATAGGAGCTGGACTCTGTGCAAGTTCCATGTGAATGTCGAAATTGAAATTTGTGGCGAAATCCACACAGAAGAGGTTTAAAGGGGTTGCCTTGGACATACCCATAATTTCACCCAGGAAGCCCCCCTGATATTAGCATCGGAGCATGAAATAGATAGCACAGGGCAAGGGCTCTTTTATTTACAAAAACACACTACCGGGTGGAAGCTTCCACCTAGCACTATGTTCGGTGACATCACCGGCTCTGATGGGCCAGCTTTAGCGCTGCACTAGCCATTTTACAGACAAGGGGAGCTCTAATGGCCGCCCATCAGTGCCGGTGGCGTCACCGGGCTAACTGCTGGACGGAAGCCTCTGCCTGGCAGCCCTAAGGAGAGCCCAATACGTCATCCGAACTCCAGAAAATGCCTTTGCCCTGTGTAATTCAGCGCAGGGCTAAGGAGAGGATCGGAGCATGAACTGCTCCGATGCTCAAGTCAGGGGGGCTGCCTAGGGGAAAATGGAGGTATGTCTGGGTTCAGCTCTGAACCCAGATGACCCCTTTAAAAGGTGAACATAGCCTGTGGATTTGGTGCATACAAATCAGTGTGGTGCAGCAAAACCGCAAGTAACATGCAAAATGTGAACAAGGCCTTAAAGGGGTTGTGTCATTTCAGCAAGTGGCTTTTATCATGTAGAGAAAGTTAATACAAGACACTTACTAATGTATTGTGATTGTCCGTATTGCTTCCTTTGCTGGCTGGATTCATTTTTCCACATTTTACACTGCTCATTTCCATGGTTATGACCACCCTGCAGTCCATCAGAGGTGGCCTGCTTGCATATTATAGGAAAAAGTGACGGCCTCTCTGGTGGCCAAGAACGCGGGAGCACAAATAAACTGGTGATGTTTCCTATAGTGTGCAAGGATGGCCACAACTGATGGTTTGCCCGGTGGTCATATAACTATGGAAATGAGCAGTGTATAATGTGATAGAAAATTAATGAAGCCAGCAAAGGAAACAATACATTAGTAAGTGCCTTGTATTAACTGTCTCTACACAATAAACACAATTTTTCGGAAGTGATACAACCCCTTTAAGGCCCACTGCATTCTTCCTATAGAACAACAGGAACTGAGGCTGAATTCCCTCTTGCTTCCTAGTTTTGGCTTGTGCCTCCTCAAAGTGATTGTCATTCAGATGAAGGACTAGCTTCCTCTACGCATTCTACCTTTTTCTGAAGTACTGAATCCTAATGTTCGCAGATCTTTATACGTATGGCTCTTGAAAGTTTTTATCACTTAGTTCGTTCACAAGAAGAAGTTCACTCTTGAGATTCCTACAGTTTTGCTACGACCACTACCACCCTTCCCCACCCGCTGTGACAGACTGAACGGTGACATGATCAGGAAGGGTAACCACAAGATAACCACATTAATCATAATAGTAGTAATAATCATCATTGACCTATGGGACTAGATTATACAAGTGGAAATCAGACACTGGAAGACATTTGATCATTAGGTTGTCATCAGTAACTGGCAGTGGGTCACATTGAACCTATTCCATATTGTGGATCTTCAGCAAAAGATGAAAATCCCTGGCAGAATGATGTCCTTCTTGTTTATGATACAATCACACAGAAGGAACCCTTGTATCCTGTCAATTATCAAGAACATCTTAGGTGGCCATACACATTAGACAGAAGTTGGTTGATGGTGGAACAAACATCTGGTGAACGTTCCTTTCACAGACACGGCCATACACATTTTACTCCATATTGGTCGTACACGTTCAGTGGAACCAGCGGGCGGGCGAAAGATCTTTCAAAGAACAACGTTTCATAGAAAGATCTCAAGTCCGACTATTGGATGACAATATAAAACATGGGAGACTTCTTTCCAGTTGATCAAAGGCTAAAATGATCGTTCCTTGCCACATTTCACCTGTCCAACACTCATTTTGGTTTAAATCGTCGATTTTGATCAACTTTAGACCAATGCGTATGGCCACCTCTTGGTTCACCCTATACTTCCACCCTCCCCTTTGAAGTACAAGGCTGACGGGGTTAACTTTTATCATAGAGGTATCAAAGTCCACACTGAGTTCTCTCACTGCCTGTGGTGAGGATAAGCAAACTTCCCAGAGAAGGTCCACCTATGGAATCTGTCAAGTACTAGACACAATCCATGATGAAAAGAAGCTTGCCTTTCAGCACTGGGCAATAAAGCGGAGCGGAAGGACACAAACAAGAGCCCTGTCACAGGTTCTCCAGCCAAGTGTCACCTCCTGCAGCTCACCACCAGTCAAAGCCCTGGTACCAAGGCTGGTCTCTCCTCATATACTGTGGGACAACCTGTGCCCACCTCAAGGCACATTGGCTCTCAGCATCACTATTCACTGTCATGCACCATTTCCTCACCCAAACTTATGCCTAAGTTCTGCAAAGCCACAGTGGACCAACACTGCAGGTTAGAGGGTATGGCACTACTACCTCTACCCCCATTATTAGAAAGTATGCTGGGACCTGCAGTTCCTTTAGGGTATTATAAAGCAACCTGACTGTCTCCTCACTTAACACAGAGGCTTATCTAGAACCTGTGGAGCAGTGCACACCCCACACAGCTCAGCAGCAGCAGAAGGCAGCCCCACATGGAGCTGGGAAAGTTGTGGGCATGCAGTAGTGATGGAGAGGAGCAGGAAGCAAGCAGTGGCATTACCTTTCCCATGTTGACGTATCCATACTTGCTAGCTATCCTGTCGGCTTCCTGGGCTCCCCCTTTTATCCTCACAGCCCAGTGGTTGGTGTACACACGAGCCCAGCAGGTAGGTACAAGAATCCCCAGCAGCACAGTCAGCAGGCAGAGCAGCGGTCTACAAGCCATGGTATGCCCTGCTGTCCCTGAAGACAAGGTCCCTGCTCCTCAGAGAGGGGCTGACACACTCAGGCAGGTAGGCTTCCAGGACCAGACAACTTCCCCTGCTTGGCTCCTCACTTTGGGATCAGCCTGCACTTTGACACTAGGCTCCTGCTGCCAAGTGCTACTCTGGATGTCCTCCTTCGGGCCAGCCTCCTCTCCAGTGCCGGGCTACACTATGCCAGGGTGACAAGGTGCCTCAGATAGGACCGTGGAGTGTGAGTGCACACAGCAGTCCTCTGCCTCACTGCACAAATGCCTGCCCCCCTTCTGCTCTCCTCCCGTCCGAAACCAACAGTACCCAGATGGAAGGAGAGGCGGGGGCTGCAGGCTGATTGCCCCTCCTACTGCTCTACTATCCTGCCCACCCCCTGCCACTCACACACCCCGTGCACGGAGATGCCCTCACCTAGCTGTGAGGTACAGGAGGGCACTGTGTGGGTGGCACTCCGCTCCCAGGAGACCGCGAGGCATCCCTCTCACATCACACACGTATAGACACAAATGCAAATAGACACAAGTGTAGACACAAATACAACCACGTATAGACACAAATGAACACAGGTATAGACAAACATACAAATAGACACACATACACACAGGTATAGACACACACACATACAAATATACACATATAGACACACATACAAATATACACAAGTGTAGACACAAATATACACATGCACATAGGTATAGACACACATACACACAGGTAAAGACACACATACACACAAATATACACACGTATAGACACACATACAAATAGACACACATACACACAGGTATAGACACACACACATACAAATATACACATATAGACACACATACAAATATACACAAGTGTAGACACAAATATACACACACACATACACACAGGTATAGACACACACACATACAAATATACACATATAGACACACAGACAAATATACACAAGTGTAGACACAAATATACACACACACATACACACAGGTATATACACACAGGTATAGACACACATACACACAGGTATAGACACACATACGCACAAATATACACAGGTATAGACACACATACAAATAGACACAAGTGTAGACACAAATACACACACGTATAGACACACATACACACAGGTATAGACACACGTATAGACACAAATATACACACGTATAGACACAAATACAAATAGACACAAATATAGACAGGTATAGACACACATACACACAGGTATACACTTATAGACACATACAAATAGACACAAGTGTAGACACAAATATACACACGTATAGACACACATACACACAGGTATAGACACACATACACACAAATATACACACGTATAGACACAAATACAAATAGACACAAGTGTAGACACAAATATACACAGGTATAGACACACATGCACACCGGTATAGACACACATACACACAGGTATATACACACATACAAATAGACACAAGTGCAGACACAAATACACACACGTATAGACACACATATACACAGGTATAGACACACATACACACAAATATACACATAGACACACATACAAATAGACACAAGTGTAGACACAAATATACACACGTATAGACACACATACACACAGGTATAGACACCCATACACACAAATATACACAGGTATAGACACACATACAAATAGACACAAGTGTAGACACAAATACACACACCTATAGATAAGCATACTTCTCTGTACACTGGATGTGTATATTCCTCTGTACATACACAAAGCATACTTCTCTGTACACTGGATGCGTATATTCCCCTGTACACACACAAAGCATACTTCTCTGTACACTGGATGCGTATATGCCTCTGTACACACACAAAGCATACTTCTCTGTACCCTGGATATATATATTCCCCTTTAAACACACAAAGCATACTTCTCTGTTCACTGGATGTGTATATTCCTCTGTAAACACACAAACATACGTCTCTGTACACTAGATGTGTATATTCCTCTGTACACACACAAAGCATACCTCTCTGTACACTGGATGTGTATATTCCACTGTACACACACAAATCTTCTCTCTCTGTACAATGGATGTGTACATTCCTCTGCACACACACAAACCATTCTTCTTTGTACACTGGATGTGTACATCCCTCTGTACAAACACAAAGCATACTTCTTTGTACATTAGATGCATACACTCCTCTGTACACACACAAAGCATACTTCTCTGTACACTGGATGTGTATATTCCTCTGTACACACACAAATCATCCCTCTCTGTACACTCAATGTCTATATTCCTCTGTACACACACAAAGCATACTTCTCTGTACACTGGATGTGAACATTCCTCTGTACACACACAAAGCATATTTCTCTGTACACTAGATGTCTATATTCCTCCGTACACACACAAAGCATACTTCTCTGTACACTGGATTTGTATATTCCTCTGTAAACACACAAGGCATACTTCTCTGTAGCCTGGATGTGTATATTCCTCTGTACATACACAATGCATACTTCTCTGTACACTGGATGTGTATATTCCCCTGTACACACACAAAGCATACTTCTCTGTACCCTGGATGTATATATTCCCCTGTAAACACACAAAGCATACTTCTCTGTACACTGGATGCGTATATTCCTCTGTACACACACAAAGCATACTTCTCTGTACACTGGATGCGTATATGCCTCTGTACACACACAAAGCATACTTCTCTGTACCCTGGATGTATATATTCCCCTGTAAACACACAAAGCATACTTCTCTGTACACTGGATGTGTATATTCCTCTGTACACACACAAAGCATACTTCTCTGTACACTGTATGCATATATTCCTCTGTACACACACAAGCATACTTCTCTGTACCCTGGATGTATATATTCCCTGTAAACACACAAAGCATACTTCTCTGTACACTGGATGTGTATATTCCCTGTACACACAAGCATACTTCTCTGTACACTGTATGCATATATTCCTCTGTACACACACAAAGCATACTTCTCTGTACCCTGGATGTATATATTCCCCTGTAAACACACAAAGCATACTTCTCTGTACACTGGATGTGTATATTCCTCTGTACACACACAAAGCATACTTCTCTGTACACTGTATGCATATATTCCTCTGTACACACACAAAGCATACTTCTCTGTACCCTGGATGTATATATTTCCCTGTAAACACACAAAGCATACTTTTCTGTTCACTGAATGTGTATATTTCTCTGTAAGCACACAAACATACTTCTCTGTACACTGGATATGTATATTCCTCTGTATACACACAAAGCATACTTCTTTGTATACTGGATGCATACATTACTCTGTACACACACACACAGCATATTTCTTTGTACACTATATGAATACATTCCTCTGTACACACACAAAGCATACTTCTCTGCACACTGGGTGTGTATATTCCTCCGTACACACACAAATCATCCCTTTCTGTACACTGGATGTGTACATTCCTCTGCACACACACAAAGTATACTTCTCTGTACACTGGATGTTTATATTCCTCTGTACACACACAAATCATCCCTCTCTGTACACTGGATGTGTACATTCCTCTGTACACACAGGAAGCATATTTCAGGGACCCGCACCTATATAGAGAGGAGAGCCCTGCAAGGTGGTGGCTGGAGGACTCCAGTCCGGCCACCACCAAGCCAGCTCCCTATAGAAGTAAATCGGAGCATACCAAGCATGCATGGCCCCCACTCCTATTCATTTCTATGGGGCCGACACAAATAGCTGAGCCAGCGCTCGGCTATTTTCGCCGGCCCCATAGAAAATGAATGGAGGGTGGCTACGCATGCGCAGTGGGCCCTCCTTCACTTGCAGGGCTCTGTTCTCGATATAGCTGGGACCCCCACCTATAAGACAATAAAGGCATATGCTAGTGATATGCCCCCATTGTCCTTGATGAGACAACCCCTTTAAAGGATAGCCATACACATTTAATAGCCGTTGGCTGGACACTTATAAGTTTTGTTCAGCAAAGCATGTATGTGTTGTCAATAGGGAGAGAGGAGAAAGATGGTGCCAGACACCTCTGGCATCGACTTATGCCCATGGGTAAAAAATTCTGTTTGCCGATCCTTCTCTTAGGGGAGAGTCAGGAGATAATGAGGCACATTAGATTGTCAGCTGAACCTGCCATTCTCGGCAGGTTTGACCAACAATACACTAATGTGTATTGGCACCTTAGAGGGATTGTCCCATGTAAAATATTCTACAGTTTTCAAACTAGCCCCTGTATCTGAATACTTTTATAATTGAATGTCATAAAAAATATTGTATAGTCTATGAGTTATTCAATAAAATGTATCAGTATAGCGCCACCTGCTGTTTTTTTTTCTTATTTCTTTGTCCTGCTCACTGAGAAGGCCGCACATGCTCAGTTCCATCCTTCAACTACCTCCTGAGCTGTGATAGGGAGATCATGGACACGCCCCCTTAACTGCAGCAGAAAAGACACTCCCCTTGAGCTGTCAGCTTGATATAAATCTAGCAGAGCGATGAATGGGGAGATCTCTGGATCCATGTGAGGGACAGGGCTGGTTCTAGCTTTGTTAGAAAGAGGTTGTTATGTACTATATTATTGTCTGATTTACATTTTATATATAAGTCATGGGAAATCCCCTTTAAGGCTCCTTCCCCTTAGTATATGTGTGGCAGTTACCCGAAAATCATTGTTTTCTCACTGGTGGTTAAGAAGTCAGCAGAGGAAGTCAACTCTCCATGCACTGACTTCCTGATCCGCCTCCAGAGACTTTGTTTATATACAGGAGCCAATCCGAGAAGACGGAACTGCTAGAGGAGGGAGAGAGCAGCAGCCTGAACCAATGATGAGACGGAGGTGTGTCTATGACTACCTCAGACTTCCTATAGACAATGTAGCTTAGCTGTAGTCACAGATCACAGCTCTGTTTTAAGGGGAGCCTAAAAAGCAGTTCATCAGCAAGATCCAAGAAAAAAATGGCAGGTAATCATCCCCTATAGGTATTCATTTACATTTGAAGATGTTATGGTGCTCGTGTGAGCACTTCATCCTTTTCCGTGTTTGTCTGCATGTCGTCTAGATTATCGCAGAGATGCCGAGAAATTTCAGCTGCTTGTCCTATTCAGGTAAAAGGTAAAGGAAGCTGTAATTACACTGCACCACCACTACGAGGGAGACGGCATGCAGGTAAGCATTGAAGAGGACGCAACACTCACACAATCGTCGCAACCCCATCAAATAGCTGATCGGACCCTCACCAATCTGATATGGATGACCTAGCCTAAGGATGGGTCATCAATCCTATTATGGCACACAACCTCTTTAAATTGTAGCTCTGGGTGTGGTTTTTTTTCAGATGTTTTCCATAAACCTTTCTATAGGAAAAAAGGTATTAAAAAAAAAGGAAAGTAAAATGTTGTGTGACTAAAAACACTTGTAAATAATGCATGATTTTCAAGGTCTTTAAGTTTTTTTTCCAAGAGTTTAATACTGATAGCTTATCCTCAGGATAGGTCATCGATATTTGATTGATGTCGGTCTGAATTCCTGCACCCCCACCGATCAGGGATATCACGTTCATCGGTCTCATTGCCAAGTGAATGGGCCTGGGCCGCAATACCAAGCACAGCCACTATAACATGTTTGGTAGATTGTGCAAAGGCAGCAGCCTCTTCAAACAGCTGATTGGCGTGGGTGCCAAGAGTTGGACCCCCACCAATCACATATTGATGATCTATCCTAAGGATAGGCCATCAAAGTTACTCCCCAAAAAAACTTTAGGTAGAACTTACTGTATATCTTCTGTAGCTCGCTGGAGTTCTGTTTGCTTTTAGACCATTTCCATCAAGTTCATGCTTCTCAAATCTTGTGAACCTAAAGCTCCCATGGGTCTTTAAACCACCGCATATGGAATGGATATTGCAGTGAAGATGCAAGAAGGTCACGTACAGTATCATATGCTGATTTGTGCCGGGAATTATAGCCACTGGATCTATCATGGTACTGTAGCAAAGTCCATGCATCAGGGCCTACTCTACACTCTAAACTAGCTGGTTGTGTTTCCTCCCTACATGGAAGGTCTTTCTTTAAAAGAAACTTCCCAGAAAGATCTGTTATCCTTCACTTGGTGTCATTGACCATGTAACAGCCAATATGGACTGAAATATGTATGACCTCGCCAGCTAAACGATTGTCCACCAGATGGACATTTGTCCAACTGCTGTCCAAACATTAACCTACTCCTATCTTATGGGTATGGCCACCTTTCTACAGGCATACAGTACGCTTATCTGGTGTTATCTATGTCAGTAACCAATCTTAAAGACTTTGTACAATTGACCTCTTTCCTATCCATTCACCTTCTGTACCTTATCTCTGTTCCATTCACTGTTCATCTACTGCAAATCTTTATTTTGTTTGGAAACTCATTTCTTAAGAAAAGTTTAATTGTTCCTTCCACAATTAATGTAGACACTTGACCTCCAGGAATTAAAGGAATGAATCAATGAGATTGCACATCAAGTCTGATGCCACCCGACTACAGCTGGAATCATCTCTGCATTGATCAGTGCTGTATAAAATCCATAATGAGTTACCATTTCTCCGAACATTACAGCCAGTGGTAATGTGATAGCAATGTGATCTCAATAAGAAGGAGATTAGACTTGTAGACAGACATTTCACTGCCTCATTTAGGTATTCCTCTCCCTACGACTGGCTGGTTACTCCTCGGGCTAGGTTTTAACACATATCTTTTGTTCACGGACACCTCATGGAAACGAATGAACACAGTTTAGTTTTCACAAGTGTAGCCATCTATTGGCAATGAATGAACTTTAGAGAATAATGGAGCCAGAGCTCCAAGGCTTATTCAGTCTCCGATTGTGCTCAGCGGCTTGTTGCCACACGACCTAATTTAATATGAATGCTGTTTAATTCATTGTAATTGAAGACTGTTGTGCTTGGTGAATATGTATATGTGCCTTAAAGTGACACATGCATGTGTAATGAACTCATTTGCTTATCTACTCATGAAATATGCAAATAGTCTAGTGTTAAATTATAATAGAATGGCATTCAAAGCCAGAGGATTAAAGGCCCTGTTAGACTGCACGATGTTTGGGCCAATTATCGGGAACAAGTGTTCATACAAATGCCGGTTTCCGATAATTGGCCTGTATAATCAAGCAGCAAGTTCAGCCGCTCCTTCATCGGCTGATGGGCATCTTTAATCAGAATGAAAGATGCCAATTATCGTCAGGACATCACTGTGTAATCAGGGATATGCTGAAGATAATCAACAGAACAGAATGAGAGAGGAATGACTGCAGAAGCAATTGTCCCCCCTCATTCAAAGTTTGCATCAGCCTGTGTAATCAAGTCGGTG
Source organism: Bufotes viridis (assembly GCA_033119425.1). Classification (NCBI taxonomy): domain Eukaryota; kingdom Metazoa; phylum Chordata; class Amphibia; order Anura; family Bufonidae; genus Bufotes; species Bufotes viridis. Next base: position 236,841,963 of record CM065589.1, read on the forward strand.
CAAACGAGCACTGCTGGATGTATTCATCTATTGGTGTTTGCACTGCCCGAACATCAGGCAGTCTAATACCACCCTTGGCTTTAGACTGCCCAATTCCCCAGCAGTGTGAGCAATGATGGATGAACACATCCATCAGCGACCCATCACCCCCTTTTGATTACACAGACTGAGGCCTAAGTTCTTTAAGGCTCTCCTAATATGTATTATGCTTTAGACCCTCTACCATTTTTGTAGCCCACTTTTGCACCCGTTCTGTTTTATCTATATCTTGTTGTAGGTACGGTCACAGTATTCCAGGTGTGGCCTCACTAGCACTCAATACAGACAAGCTCTATCTTCGTACTGGATATACCTCCAGCTATACAGACAAGCATCCTGCTTCCTTTCCAAGTGCCTGTGCATACTGTGCCCTCATTTTGAAGCTGTATGATCAGGATCCCTAGATTGTTCTCTACTGAACTTCTGGCTTAGGCTACTTTCACACTCGCGTTTTGTGCGGTTCCGTCAAGGACTGATCCATTCCAATAATACATCTGCATCCGTTCAGAACGGATCCGTTTGTATTATGTTTAACAGGGCCGGTGCAAGGATTTTGCCAACACAAGTGAAGCTACATTTTGGCGCCCCCTCCCCCATGAACACATTATGACCCCCTATTGTGTCACACCCCCCCCCCCCATGGCACATCACCCCCCCCCATGTCCCATTTCTCTACTCCATGGCACAGACTACAGACATTTGATTTGTCCCCCTCCCATCATGTCACCCGTGACCCCACCCCCCATTAATGTTGTATAACAATTATAAACATTATGCGCACTACGCTCATCACCTACGGCTTACCCTGTGGCAGTCGACAGTCCGTCTGGGCTGGCTGTGTGAGTCACAGTCACTAACAGCTGCTCCAGTCACTGATGCTGCCCGGCGCGGAGCCACTCGCCCCGTGGCCATGCTGCTGCTCTGTGAGTGAGGACCGGGGCCGCATGGCACACGCAGGCTGGGGTGGGCGGCCGGCGGTGCTGCGTTGCAACTCGCCGCAAGTAATTTAAAAAAAAAAAGAGGCATTTTTCTGCCCCCCCTTCTCTGCGCCCTAAGGCAGCCGCTTGGTCTGCCTTATTATAGCACCGGCCCTTATCTTTACCTTAGCCAAGACGGATCCGTCTTGAACACTATTGAAAGTCAGTGGAGGACAGATCCGTTTTCTATTGTGCCAGATTGTGGCTCAGTTTCATCAAGTTTCATCAAGATTGTGGCTCAGTTTCATCAAGCGGACATCAAAACGCAACAAGCAGTGTTTTGGTGTCCGCCTCCAGAGCGGAATGGTGACTGAAGGGAGGCAAACTGATGCATTTTGAGCAGATACTTTTCCATTCAGAATGCATTAGGGCAAAACTGATCCGTTCTGGATCTCACAAACGGAAAGCCAAAAAGCGAGTGCGAAAGTAGACTTACATAGAACTGTCAATGTGATACTCAGATAGAAGGTTCCTTCCCCCCAAGTGTATTATTTTACATTTGGAAACAATGAACTGCAGCTTCCATTGTTTGGTCCATTTGGCCAGAGAAAAGAAATCTTGGGTTTATCAGACCAAAGAATTTTGTGTCTCTGTCTGAAAGTTCTTTAGGCGCTTTTTTGCAAATGACTTGTCTATTGCTCTGGAGAGGCTTATTTCTGGCCACTCTAGATTGATGAAGTACTGCAGCAATGGTTGACCATCTGGAAGATTCTTCCATCTGCACACAGGATTTTTGTAGCTCAGCCAAAGTGACCATTGGGTTCTTGATCACCTCTCTTACTGAGACCCTTCTCCCCTGATTAGTTAGTTTGGTGGGGTGGAAGGAAGAGTACTAGTTGTTCAAAACTTCTTCCATTTCAGAATCATGGAGGCCACTGTGCTTATAGGAAATTTCAGTTCAGCAGACTTTTTTGTACCCTTCTCCAGATCTGTACCTCCACATAATCCTGTCTCTGATCTCGACAGGCAATTTTTTCCTCTTCGCGGCTTCTTTTTTGCCCCCATACCAGGGCTGGGACAAGGTCCACCACCAACAGAGGCTGAGCTGCCCAAGTGCGCCCCCCCCCCCGCCATTTAGATATGTATGTTTGTTATTAATCAGACATCCACCCCAAGCCACACATTCCAGCCCCCCCCCCCCCCCCCCGGGGTGATCCTTGTAATTTTACCCCATCCAGAAGCCCATCAGACCTCAGATCAGACGGAAAAGAATATTATCTTTATTTAAGAACTATCTTACTTCACTTCAGGGCAGACTCTTACGCTCTATCCCTGCTGGGGCCTGGGCTGGGTCGTGACTCAGTGCTGTGCTGCTGCCTGCTGCTGCCCGCGCTGTACGCAGCCAGTCAGGCAAGCGACTGAGCAGAGGCCAGAGCAGCGGAGCTGCTGAGCCAGGAGGCGGAGCGGGGAGGGAGCATGTAAGTCAGTGCCAAGTGCTCACTACTCCCTCCATCCTCCAGCACGGCCGGAAGCCCGGCAGGTGCGGCAGCAGCAGGCAGCAGTGATGTGGTCAGTGGCCTGCCTGCCGCCCAGAGGCTGGGGAGTTGGCCTGCGCCCTGAGGCTGGAGCCTCCCCAGCCTCTGTGTCAGCTCGGCCCTGCGTGATACGCATTGTCACTTGTGATACCTTATATAAACAGGGGTTTGTATTTCCACATCATGTCCAATCAACTAAATTTATCATAGGTGGACTCCAATCAAGGTGTAGAAACATCAGTCAAAGACGATCAAGAGAAATGGGAGGTCCCCAATTTCAATTGTCATAGCAAAGGTTGCGAATACTTATGCCCATGCCTTCCCTTCAACCAGCTGAGAGGCGGGGTTGCTGGGTGTCGGACTCTCAACAATCAATCTTGAGAATAGTAGATCTGTATTCAGCGCACACTGTATCAGGGCTGTCTGTAGGGTTCCACCCCAATATATGCAATAAGAATGACAGCAGCCTTAGGTATCGTTGCTTGGGTACATTTATTGATGTTGATTCACATGCAGCAGTATAAAATGACGTTTCGGCAAACAATTGCCTTCATCAGATACTATGCCGCAGGGAGAAGGAGAAAACAGGTTAGGCAGACGTGTGAAGAGATATGCATGCTCATAGCATGCTTGTCTGGAGTAGCGTCTCCGCTAGTGGTGGCCTTGCTTGCACACTATAGGAAAACGTGCCTCTCTTGTAGCCAGCATCTTTTCCTATAGTATGCAAGCACGGCCATCGCTGATTTATTGTGACTCATGACTCATGAACAGTGCCCTCTATTGGTTGCATAGTCTTATGAAGACAAATCGCTGTTGTGAGATCGTGAAATCTCATATCCGATGGTATATTCTAACCCTGAGGCAATCCCATGGTGATGGACGCTCCATGCGTATGGGAAGTCAAAAAAGGGCACTGACTAGAGCGGGATGAAATCCTAGGGAGCCCGGACACATAAGAACTGTTTTTTGGGGAACCAGACAACAGGGAGGAATTAATCATGTTTGTTCACTACTTCATTAAAAAAAATGCCAAATATTGTAATAAGGAATATATAACACTATATTCAATATATTGCTATATATTCGTTTTTTTTCGAATATTCGCAAATATATGACGAATATTCTACAAATTATTCGTCAAATATCGCAAATTCGAATATAGCCCTGCCGCTCATCACTTCTGACTTTGAAGATGATACAAGACCAAAATTGTTTTCTCAGGAGAAGATGACTGATTTGGTAAGAGACTTGAATTTTCCCAAAGATGCCGCTGAGTTACTCGGATCAAGGCTGAAAAGCAGGAATTTATTGTTGCCAGGAGTATCATCTTCATGGTTCAGGCATCGTAAGAAGGATTTCGTTCCTTACTTCGCCCAGGAAGACAAGTTCATTTGTTGCATCGATGTCGAAGGTATGATGGGTCAATTTTAAAATCCAATATGATTCAGAGCAATGGCGTCTTTTTATAGATTCTTCAAAAAGACGTCTCAAAGCAGTTTCACTTCACGGCGGTGATTTTTACGCTGCCATACCTGTAGGTCATTCCGTACACTAGAAGGAAAACTACGAGAACTTGGAATTGGTTATTCGCAGTCGCGTACATACAGGGGTCGCAGCGGTCGCAGTTTGCCGGGGCCCAGTGCCGGGGCTCTCACTGGGGTGCCAGAATGAGCGCTGCCACCATACTGCGGCGGGGCAAGGGAGCGCATGGTTCCCTGCCCTGCCGCTGCTCACCACTATAGGCTTCAGGCCTAATAGGCCTGAGGCCTATGCGGTAGTGAAATCCCGGCATAGGCGTGCGTGCACGACTGGGGCCGGGACGCAGCAGCACAGAGAAGTGTGCACGTCTTTTCTGCAAGCAAGCGCAGGTGAGTATTTAGCTTTTAGTTTTTTTTATCTCTTTTTTTATTAATTTTTATGTGCCAACTTTGGGGGACATGTGGGGGAAAAATTATTATGGAGATAATGGAGGAATTACTTTGTGAGGGCAAATGATTGTGGGGGGCAAATTACTATACGGGCAGTGTGGGGGAAACTGCAGTGTGGGAGAAACTACAGAGTGAAGGAAACTACAGAGTGGGGGGGCAGTGTGGGGAAACTACTGTGTGAGGGGCAGTGTGGGAAACCACGGTGTGGGGAAACTACTGTGTGGGGTGCAGTGTGGGGAAACTAAAGTGTGAGGGGAGTGTGGGGAAACTACTCTGTGGTGGGCAGTGTTGGGGAAACTACTGTGTGGGGGGCAGTGTGGGAGAAACTACGGTGTGGGGGAAACTACTGTGTGAGGGGCAGTGTGGGGGAAACCATGGTGTGGGGGGCAGTGTTGGGGAAACTACGGTCTGGGGGGACATGTGGGGGCAAATGATTATGGGGGCAAATTACTATATGGGGCAATGTGGGGGAAACTACAGTGTGGGGGACATTACTATATGGGGTCAGTGTGGGGAAACTACTGTGTGGGGAAATTAGTGTATAGGGGCAGTGTGGGGAAATGACTGTGTGTGTGTGGGGGGCAAATTACTATGGGGGGCAGTGTGGGGGAAATTACTATATGGAGGCAGCATGGGGGGCGTTGATATTGGGGAAGCACTGTAGGGGCAATTCTATTATTTTTGGGGACACTATACAGGGATTACTGCCTGGAGCACAATATAGGATGTTTTTAGCGTACAGGGGGTGGAGGCAGGTGAGGGGTGGGGGGCTGCAATGGGGAGGGGGCCCCATAGATCAGTTTCGCACCGGGGCCCCATGCATTGTGTGTACGCCACTGGTTATTCGTAAACTTAAATATGAAGACCATGGTTGGCAAGTGTGTGGGGACTTCAAGGTCTTGTGCATGCTGCTCGGGCAACAAGCTGGGTATTATTATTATTATTATTATTTATTTTTTTTAGAGCGCCATTCATTCCATAGCGCTGTACATATCATAAGCGGTGCACATACATAATACAGGCAATTGCCTTAAGCATGAACGAGGCAAGTTACAGACTGGTACAGGAGGATAGAGGGCCCTGCCCGTGAGGGCTTACAATCTACATGGTATGGGGGATGGAGACAGTAGGCGAGGGTGAAGCTGGTCATGGCGGTATAGAAGCAGCAGTGTCACTGGTCGTAGGCTTGTCTGAAGAGGTGGGTTTTCAGGTTGCTTTTGAAGGATTCCACTGTAGGTGAGAGGTATACCAAATACCCTTGGTTTTTGTGTCTATGGGATAGTCAAGACCGAAAAAATCACTGGACCAAGAAGAGTTGGCAGCCGAGGGTGCTAACAGTCGGTGAAAAAAATGTCCTCCGAGAAACTTTGGTACCTTCATAATGTTCTTCTACCACCTCTCCACATAAAATTGGGATTGATGAAGCAATTTGTAAAATCACTTCCAAGAGATGGAGAATGGTTCAAATACTTGGTCACCAAGTTTCAAGGCCTGTCGGAGGCAAAATTGAAGGAAGGTGTGTTTGTCGGACCAGAGGCGTATAGTTGATCAAGAGTATGTCAATACCATGATGGATCCTCAAAAAGAAGGGTAGATTGCATTTAAAGAAGTCTTACAGAACTTTTTAGGCAATAACAAAGATCCTCACTACAAAAAGATCGTCGGACGAATGCTGAAAGCATTTCAAGCATTAGGTTGCCTGATGAGTTTGAAAGTGAATTTCCTCCAGTCCCACCTTGACTACTTTCCTGAAAATTTGGGAGCTGTGAGTGAGGAACAAGTTGAACGATTCCACCAAGACATTAAAGAAATGAAAGGGAGATACCAGGGAAAATGGAGCATTACAATGATGGCAGACTACTGTTGGATGCTTCAGAGAGACATTCCAGATGCTACTCACAGGTGTAAATGCACCAAGAGGAGCCTCACAGGGAAGAAGAATCGAGTTTAGTGTGTGTAGGTGATCTCATTTCAGTTAAAAAAAGGATTTTCATGAAAAAATTGTAATAAAACTTACATTTTATAAGTCTATTTCCATTTATTTTGAGGTATTGCCTTATTTAATATAGTTACCTAAATTGTCAGGAAACGTGGTGTCCTATAACAAAATGGAGGTTATTTTCAGATTCAGCGCACCAAAAAACATAAAGATTACGTAGAATAACCAGAACAGCTTTTGTAAAAAAAATTTGCAGACCTGTGTCATTTAATAAATTAGATTACACATTTTCAGGATACATTGAGAGCCATTTCACCTTTTTTTTTCACAAAGTGTGCAATTATGACCTATGCTTAGGATGCAGGCACCAGTGTCCTCTGCTCACCGTGCCTGTGCCGAATACAGAGCGGCGGCGCAGGTTTAGGATTTAGCAGGGAGACAGTGCCAGAGGCAGGAGAGGATCGCTGCCCGGCACTGTCAATCAAAGAAAGAAGGGGCGTGGCAGCAGGTTGGCGCACGGAGCCTCTAGGAGCAGGGGAAATGCCCCCCTGCTCCTAGAGGCCAATTTACATATTATAAAAAGACGTTTTTTAGCCTAAATATACATCAGAAATACATATAAAGCACATTATCAAGCTGATCTGACATTAGCACATAGCTAATGTCAGACAGCTTATAATGTGTAATCCTGGTGACAGAAACCCTTTAAAAGGTCCACTGGACAATGGACAAAGCTATGTAATTCTGGCACCAACTTCTGGAGCTACTCTGAAATAGCTGATCGTCAGCGCTGCAGAGTGTTGATCCCCCACTGATCATATTTTGATTGCCTGTCCATGTCATTCACCTAATTGTACTGGTAATTAATTACTAGGTACTATGTACTAGGTAATAATAGAGCATGTTTTGTTGGTCGTGTCTAAATAAGGGATGTTAATTTTATTACTAATTTTAAATTTGACTGCAATAATCTAGAATCATACAATAAATGCTTTTCATTATTTGTATTGTATCCACATTATTATCCATATTGCTGGCTGGCTTCATTTTTCCATCACATTATACACTGTTCATTTTCATGGATACGGCCACCCAGCAGTTGTGTCCGTGCTTGCACACTATAGGAAAAAGTGCCAGCCTCTCGTGTGGCTGGAGCCATGGGAGCACATGTAGGCTACTGCTTCTTTCTATAGTGTGCAAACACGGCCCTGACTGATGGATTGCAGGGTGGTCATAGCCACGGAAACAAGCATTGTATAATGTGTGGCCGTAGGCCGCCATCTTGACTGAAGATCTGGAGCGAAATCTCGCACGGGCCATGATGACCTCATCACGTCGGCCAGCATAGTGACGTCATATGTCACCGCACACAGGATTTAGTGCAAGATCTTCAATCAAGATGGCGTTTTTTAAACCATTTCAGGGAAAATCAATACGCTACCAACAAGGAAGTTTGGTTTCGTGGCGAATGCCGGACATTTGTATCGAACCCTACATTTGTATCGAACCCTTGTATCGTTACTGGCCCTAATACTTGTGTGTCTGAAACAGGAAAATTATGTTATGAGGCTTACGGAGGCATGGTATTAATTAACATAGTAACATGAGGGTAATTTATAATAGTGAAATACGCCTATATTAGGCATATTTCAGGCACAGATGGTGGCTTAACGGTTAGTTGCGCCACTATCTGTGATTTTTCCCCACTCAAGCCAGGTCTAAAATTGTGTCCGTGGCATGCGCGGGGAAGGGGACGGGCCAGCAGGTCCATCTCATTTACCATTTTCTACGCCTGTTTGAGGCATAGAAAATGGTGTAAATGTAAGACAGCTCAGAATCTGTCTTACATTTAGAACTGGTGCTAGATGCGCCAAAGTCATGGGTTTCTTTATAACTTCAGCGGATCCACCGCCAGCTTAGGGCTTTATTAAGACTAGCGCCTTAAACGCTGGTCTTAATAAATGTGCCCCATAGTCTATAAAGAGACTTTCATCCATCTAGCCTATTTACCGGCAAAGTTCACCAAAGCAGTTATTATAACCTGTGTACTACACTGAGGAGTATGCTAAAGGTGTATAAACAACAGAGAATACACGTCACTTCTCAGTTTTTCATCCATTGTATTCATTAGCTGAGAAGAAGATGCAACATTGTGGACTCAGCCCAAAGACACTAATAGAATAGCACCACCTAGTGGCCAAATACCTATAGAAAGTATAATAATGGATGGAGCACACAATTACAAACAGTAATCCTCCTGGATTAAAGATGTACACAACACACCAAATATAAATGGAAATGCATGCCAGCAATGTTTCCACCCAATACAGTGTCTAAAGGTATGAAATATTTGTTTAACTGTAAGACACACAAAAAACAGCTGGTTCTGTATTCTGCTACCACTACAAGCTATAGAGCAACATGTCCCTGATTCCAGCTACTGCATCTGTTGTAAGATCATCATATCCATGTCCATCAAATGTTTAGCTAATAAAATATCCAAGTTACATAGTACTGTTCAACAAAAACATATATTCATCAAGTTAAACCGAGGGATGGGTGGGGATGTGAATTTTAGGAAAGGGGGGTGAGAACCCCCCTACACATTTTCATAATTATGTTTAATTTTAAGATTCCATCTTAAGGCTTTTTAAAATACCCATTGTTCCAGTTGTGACCATGTTCTTAGGGAGACTATTCCACTGATTTAAAGTTCTTAGGATGAAAATGGCCTTCTTGCCTCTGGAAACTGAACTTTTTCTTCTCCAGGCAGAGGCGGTACCCCCTTGTCTTTTGAGAGGATTTTATATGAACCAGCTTTTCACCATATTGTTTGTACGGCCGATTTATATATTTGTACAAGTTAATCATGTTCCCCCCTTAGACATCGCATCCCAAGACTAAATACATTTAAATAAATCTTATTATAAAAATGCCTCTTATCAGTTTAGTTGCTCTCCTTTGTACTTTTTTCAAGCTCCAGGGCATCCATTCTGTCCAGAACTGAACTGCATATTCCAGATGATGCCACAGCAATGCTTTGTAAAGTGGTAATATTACATCCCTGTCCCACAAGTATATGCCTCATACAATACATGACAATACCCTGCTAGCCTTAGAAGCAGCTGATTGACATGGTACACTATTATTTAGTCTATGATCTACAGTACACCCAAATCCTTTTCTAAAAGTGACTCTCCCAGTGTTACTCCACTAGGACATATGATACATGTGGATTGTTACTACCTAGATGCATAACTTTATATTTATCCACAATGAATCTCATTGGCCATGTTGATGTCAGTTTGTACCAGTGGCATGCAAAAGTTTTGGCACCTCTGGTCAAAATTACTGTTACTGTGAACAGTTAAGCAAGTTGATGATAAAATGATCTCTAATAAGCATAAAGTTAAAGATGACACATTCCTTTTGTATTTTAAGCAAAAACATTTTTTTATTTTGACCTTTTACTTTTTTTAAATAACAAGAAAAGAAAAAGGGCCTAAAGCAAAACTTTGGGAACTTGGCATGGTTCGTACCCAGTAGCACCCCCTTTGTGGAGTATCACAGCTTGTAAATAGTGTTGAGCGAACAGTTCGAGCATAGTTCGGGTTGTACCGAATTTTGGGGTGTTCGGGACCCGGACCCGAACATTTTCAAAAAAGTTCGGGTTCGGGTTCGTTGTTCGGCGATTACTTCCCGCTTTCTGAAGGGTTGCACAGCAGCCAATCAGATAGCGTTTTACTTCTTGCCCTAAGAGCCCATCACAGCCATGCCTACTAATGGCATGGCTGTGATGGGCCAAGTGCAGCATGTGACCCAGCCTCTATTAAGGCTGGAGTCACGTAGCGCCGCACATCACACTGCTCTGATTAGTGTAGGGAGAGGACGCAGCTTCTGTGAGGGCGAGATTAGGCAGGGAAAAGTCAGCAACAGCACCTAATGAAGTGATCAATCTACAGCTGTGAATGATTGAACTTCTGCTATTTACTTGCTCACTGGTTTTTAGGCTGCACAGAGCGTTTTTCTGTCACTTATTTTCTGGGGTGATCGGTGGCCATTTTGTGACTTGTGGTGCACCAGAACAAGCTGCCACCAAGTCCATCAATCCATCAATACTAGTTTTTTTTTTGCTATATCCTACATCAGGGGCTTGGCTGTGCTAATTGTCACCCCTAGAAACTCAGGATAGCAATTTCTATATTTTATTAAGGGGTTAAATACAATTGCCCAAATACCAATCCCCTAAATCTGGTGTTCCAGCTTTGGCTAGCCAAGTATAATACTGTCTGCTGTCTGGCAAAGGATAGATTATTTTCTGTGGTGAAATTCAATTGCCAAAATAGCAATACCATAAATCAGTGGTTTCAGCTGTGGCTGGCCAAGTTTCATAGTGTCCTGCAAATTATTTATTTTGTTCTGGGGTGAAATTCAATTGCCAAAATAGCAATACCATAAATCAGTGGTTTCAGCTGTGGCTGGCCAAGTTTCATAGTGTCCGCAAAATTATTTATTTTGTTCTGGGGTGAAATTCAATTGCCAAAATAGCAATACCATAAATCAGTGGTTTCAGCTGTGGCTGGCAAAGTATAATAGTGTCTGCCAAAACATATATTTTGTTCTGGGGTGAAATTCAATTGCCAAAATAGCAATACCATAATAAATCAGTGGTTTCAGCTGTGGCTGGCCAAGTTTCATAGTGTCCGCAAAAACATATATTTTGTCGTGGGGTGAAATTCAATTGCCGAAATAGCAATAGCATAAATCAGTGGATTCAGCTGTGGCTGGCCAAGTTTCATAGTGTCCTGCAAATTACATATTTTGTTCTGGGGTGAAATTCAATTGCCAAAACAGCAATACCATAAATCAGTGGTTTCAGCTCTGGCTGGCCAAGTTTCATAGTGTCCTGCAAATTATATATTTTGTTCTGGGGTGAAATTCAATTGCCAAAATAGCAATACCATAAATCAGTGGTTTCAGCTGTGGCTGGCCAAGTTTCATAGTGTCCGCAAAAACATATATTTTGTTCTGGGGTGAAATTCAATTGCCAAAATAGCAATACCCTGAATCTGGTGTTCCAGCTGTTGCAGGCCTAGTTTAAATCTGTCCGTAACAGGGTATATTTTGTTCTGGGGTGACATTCAATTGCCAAAATAGCAATACCATAAATCAGTGGTTTCAGCTGTGGCTGGCAAAGCATAATAGTGTCCGCCAAAACATATATTTTGTTCTGGGGTGAAATTCAATTGCCAAAATAGCAATACCCTGAATCTGGTGTCCCAGCTTTTGCAGACCAAGTGTTAATCTGTCCGTAAAAGGGTATATTTTGTTCTGGGGTGAATTTCAATTGCCAAAATAGCAATACCATAAATCTGTGGTTTCAGCTTTGGCTGGCCAAGTTTCATAGTGTCCGCAAAAACATATATTTTGTTCTGGGGTGAAATTCAATTGCCAAAATAGCAATACCATAAATCTGGTGTCACAGCTGTGGATGGCAAAGTATAATAGTGTCTGCCAAAACATATATTTTGTTCTGGGGTAAAATTCAATTGCCAAAATAGCAATACCATAAATCAGTGGTTTCAGCTGTGGCTGGCAAAGTTTCATAGTGTCCGTAAAAACATATATTTTGTTTTGGGGTGAAATTCAATGGCCAAAATAGCAATACCATAAATCAGTGGTTTCAGCTGTGGCTGGCCAAGTTTCATAGTGTCCTGCAAATTATATATTTTGTTCTGGGGTGAAATTCAATTGCCAAAACAGCAATACCATAAATCTGTGGTTTCAGCTCTGGCTGGCCAAGTTTCATAGTGTCCTGCAAATTATATATTTTGTTTTGGGGGGAAATTCAATTGCCAAAATAGCAATACCATAAATCAGTGGTTTCAGCTGTGGCTGGCAAAGTAAAATAGTGTCCGCCAAAACATATATTTTGTTCTGGGGTGAAATTCAATTGCCAAAATAGCAATACCCTGAATCTGGTGTCCCAGCTGTTGCAGGCCAAATGTTAATCTGTCCGTAAAAGGGTATATTTTGTTCTGGGGTGAAATTCAATTGCCAAAATAGCAATACCATATATCAGTGGTTTCAGCTCTGGCTGGCAAAGTGTAATAGTGTCCGCCAAAACATATATTTTGTTCTGGGGTGAAATTCAATTGCTAAAATAGCAATACACTGAATCTGGTGTCCCAGCTGTTGCAGGCCAAGTGTTAATCTGTCCGTAAAAGGGTATATTTTGTTCTGGGGTGAAATTCAATTGCCAAAATAGCAATACCATAAATCAGTTGTTTCAGCTGTGGCTGGCAAAGTATAATAGTGTCCGCCAAAACATATATTTTGTTCTGGGGTGAAATTCAATGGCCAAAATAGCAATACCCTGAATCTGGTGCCCCAGCTGTTGCAGGCCAAGTGTTAATCTGTCCGTAAAAGGGTATATTTTGTTCTGGGGTGAAATTCAATTGCCAAAATAGCAATACCCTGAATCTGGTGGTCCAGCTTTTGCAGGCCTAGTTTAAATCTGTCCGTAACAGGGAATATTTTGTTCTGGGGTGAAATTCAATTGCCAAAATGGCAATACCATAAATCAGTGGTTTCAGCTGTGACTGGCCAAGTTTCATAGTGTCCTGCAAATTATATATTTTGTTCTGGGATGAAATTCAATTGCCAAAATAGCAATACCCTGAATCTGGTGTTCGAGCTGTTGCAGGCCAATTGTAAATCTGTCCATAAAAGGATACCTTTCATCCAGGGCCTAAATACTAGCCCTAAAAGAGATATTCCCCTAAATCAGTGGTTACTGCTGTGCCTGGATTAGTGTAATACGTTACATAAATAAATAGGCAGATAGTGTTAGGTGCCTGTAAAAAAAGCTGAATTTACAATCAATACATTGTGCCAAATATTTCTTTTCTTATTGTGGTGCTTGGTGAACGGTAACAATGAGGAAAACATCTAGTAAGGGACACGGACGCGGTCGTGGTGGTGATAGTGTACCCTCTGGTGCTGGGAGAGGATGTGGCCATTCTGCCACAGCCACACGTCCTAGTGAACCAACTACCTAAGGTTCCAGTACCCGCCAGAATTTACAGCGATATTTGGTGGGGCCCAATGCCATTCTAAGGATGGTAAAGCCTGAGCAGGTACAGGCGCTAGTCAATTGGGTGGTCGACAGTGGATCCAGCACGTTCACAACATTATCTCCCACCCAGTCTTCTGCAGAAAGCGCACAGGTGGCACCTGAAAACCAAGCCCATCAGTCTGTCACATCACCCCCATGCATATCAGGGAAACTGGCTGAGCCTCAAGTTATGCAGCAGTCTCTTATGCTGTTTGAAGACTCTGCTGGCAGGGTTTCCCAAGGGAATCCACCTAGCCCTTCCCCAGTGGTGGAAGACTTAGAATGCACTGATGCACAACCACTGATGTTTCCTGATGATGAGGACTGGGAATACCACCTCATCGGAGTCCGCTCGTCTCTGATGATGACGAAACACAGGTGCCAACTGCTGCGTCTTTCTGCAGTGTGCAGACCGAACAGGAGGTCAGGAAGGAAGACTGTGTGGAAGACGATGCAGGGGACGATGAGGTCTTAGACCCCACATGGAATGAAGGTCGTGCCACAGACTTTCATAGTTCAGAGGAAGAGGCAGTGGTGAGACCGAGCCAACAGCGTAGCAAAAGAGGGAGCAGGGGGCAAAAGCAGACCAACCGCCGCCAAGAGAGTTCGCCTGCTACTGGCCACCGCCACCAGGGACCGAGCACCCCAAAGGCAGCTTCAAGGGGTTCCCTGGCATTGCACTTCTTTAAACAATGTGCTGATGACAAGACCCAAGTGGTTTGCACGTTGTGCCATCAGATTCTGAAGCGAGGCATTAACGTTCTGAACCTTAGCACAACCTGCATGACCAGGCATCTACATGCAAAGCATGAACTGCAGTGGAGTAAACACCTTAAAAACAAGGAACTCACTCAGGCTCCCCCTGCTCCCTCTTCTGCTGCTGCCTCGGCCTCTTCCTCCACCTCCGGAGGAACGTTGGCACCTGCCGCCCACCAACAAAGGATGTGCCACTGACACCACCACCTGCGTCACCAAGCATCTCCACCATGTCACACGGCAGCGTTCAGCTCTCCATCTCACAAACCTTGGAGAGAAAGCGTAAATTCAACCTAGCCACCCTCGAGCCTTGGGGCTGAATGCCAGCATTTCTAAACTACTGGCCTTTGAAATGCTGTCATTCAGGCTGGTGGACACAGACAGCTTCAAACAGCTGATGTCCATGGCTGTCCCACAGTATGTTGTTCCCAGCCGCCACTACTTCTCCAAGACAGCTGTGCCTTCCCTGCACAACCAAGTATCCGATAAAATCAAGTGTGCACTGCGCAACGCCATCTGTGGCAAGGTCCACCTAACCACAGATACGTGGACCAGTAAGCACGGCCAGGGACGCTATATCTCCCTAACTGCACACTGGGTAAATGTAGTGGCTGGGTCGCAGGCGGACGTCCTTCCGCTGCCAAGGATCGCAGGGCATCATTCTTTGCCTCCTGTAGCCTCCTCCTCCTACTCGGCTTCCTCCTCCTCTGCTTCCACCAGCTCATCCAGTCAGCCACACACCTTCACCACCAACTTCAGCACAGCCCAGGGTAAACGTCAGCAGGCCATTCTGAAACTCATATGTTTGGGGGACAGGCCCCACACCACACAGGAGTTGTGGCGGGGTATTGAACAACAGACCGACGAGTGGTTTCTGCCGGTGGGCCTCAAGCGTGGTCTGGTGGTGTGCGATAATGGGCGACATCTCGTCGCATCTCTGGGACTAGCCGGTTTGACGCACATCCCTTGCCTGGCGCATGTGCTGAATTTGGTGGTGCAGAAGTTCATTCACAACTACCCCGACATGTCAGAGCTGCTGCATAAAGTGCGGGCCGTCTGTGCGCGCTTCCGGCGTTCACATCCTGCTGCTGCTCGCCTGTCTGCACTACAGCGGAACTTCGGCCTTCCCGCTCACCGCCTCATATGCGACGTGCCCACCAGGTGGAACTCCACCTTGCACATGCTGGAGAGACTGTGCGAGCAGCAGCAGGCCATAGTGGAGTTTCAGCTGCAGCACGCACGCGTCAGTCGCACTGCGGAACAGCACCACTTCACCACCAATGATTGGGCCACCATGCGAGACCTGTGTGCCCTGTTGCGCTGTTTCGAGTACTCCACCAACATGGCCAGTGGCGATGACACCGTTATCAGCGTTACAATACCACTTTTATGTCTCCTTGAGAAAACGCTTAGGGCGATGATGGAAGAGGAGGTGGCCCAGGAGGAGGAGGAGGAGGAGGATGAGGGGGTCATTTTCAGCACTTTCAGGCCAGTCTGTTAGAAGTGGCTCAGAGGGAGGTTTTTTGCAACAGCAGAGGCCAGGTACAAATGTGGCGAGCCAGGGCCCACTACTGGAGGCCTGGAGGATGAGGAGAAGGTGGAGGAGGATAAGGATGAAGCAGGTTCACAGCGGGGTGGCACCCGACACAGCTCAGGCCCATCACTGGTGCGTGGCTGGGGGGATACAGAGGACAATGACGATACGCCTCCCACAGAGGACAGCTTGTCCTTACCTCTGGGGAGCCTGGCACACATGAGCGACTACATGCTGCAGTGCCTGCGCAACGACAGCAAAGTTGCCCACATTTTAACGTGTGCGGACTACTGGGTTGCCACCCTGCTGGATCCCCGGTACAAAGACAATGTGCCCACCCTACTTCCTGCACTGGAGCGTGATAGGAAGATGCGCGAGTACAAGCGCACGCTGGTAGACGCGCTCCTAAGAGCATTCCCAAATATCACAGGGGAACAGGTGGAAGCCCAAGGCGAAGGCAGAGGAGGATCAAGAGGTCGCCAATGCAGCTATGTCACGGCCAGCTCCTCTGAGAGCAGGGTTAGCATGGCAGAAATGTGGAAAAGTTTTGTCTCCACGCCACAGCTAACTGCACCACCACCTGATATGGAACGTGTTAGCAGGAGACAGCATTTCACTAACATGGTTGAACAGTACGTCTGCACACCCCTCTACATACTGGCTGATGGTTCGGCCCCATTCAACTTCTGGGTCTCCAAATTGTCCACGTGGCCAGAGTTAGCATTTTATGCCTTGGAGGTGCAGGGGGCACGGCAGGGGGCGTCATTACTGACAAACGCAGCCGCCTGTCCACAGCCAATGTGGACAAGCTGACGTTCATAAAAATGAACCAGGCATGGATCCCACATGACCTGTGCCTCCCTTGTGCAGAATAGACATTTATAACTGCCTTCCTCTCAAAC
Organism: Bufotes viridis; assembly: GCA_033119425.1. Lineage (NCBI taxonomy): Eukaryota > Metazoa > Chordata > Amphibia > Anura > Bufonidae > Bufotes > Bufotes viridis. The sequence continues at coordinate 236,858,630 of CM065589.1, forward strand.
ATGTATTCTTGTACTCCGGGGGAACTTCTTTATTGAATCCTCATTTTTTTAACTTTACCATGATCTTGCGGTGCAACCCAAAGTTGAATGAACCTCTCCTCTGTCTGGGTGCTGGGGCTGAAATAACTGAAAGTGGCCTTCTCCAGTGGTGGGTGATATGACGCATGATTCCTTGCAGTGGGACCTGTATCCTCGGTCTGGGTGCTGGGCCGAAATAACTGAAAGTGGCCTCCAGTGGTGGGTGATATGACGCATGATTCCTTGCTGTGGGGCCTCTCTCCTCTGTCTGGGTGCTGGGCCGAAATAACTGAAAGTGGCCTTCTCCAGTGGTGGCTGATATGACGCATGATTCCTTGCTGTGGGGCCTCTCTCCTCTGTCTGGGTGCTGGGCCGAAATAACTGAAAGTGGCCTTTTCCAGTGGTGGGTGATATGACGCATGATTCCTTGCTGTGGGACCTCTCTCGTCTGTCTGGGTGCTGGGCAGATATAACTGAAAGTGGCCTTCTCCAGTGTTGGGTGATATGACGCATGATTCCTTGCTGTGGGACCTCTCTCCTCTGTCTGGGTGCTGGTGCCGAAATAACTTAAAGTGGCCTTCTCCAGTGGTGGGTGATATGACGCATGATTCCTTGCTGTGGGACCTCTCTCCTCTGTCTGGGTGCTGGGCCGAAATAACTGAAATTGGCCTTCTCCAGTGGTGGGTGATATGACGCATGATTCTTTGCAAGTGGGACCTGTATCCTCGGTCTGGGTGCTGGGCCGAAATAACTGAAATTGGCCTTCTCCAGTGGTGGGTGATATGACGCATGATTCCTTGCAGTGGGACCTGTATCCTCGGTCTGGGTGCTGGGCCGAAATAACTGAAAGTGGCCTTCTCCAGTGGTGGGTGATATGACGCATGATTCCTTGCTGTGGGACCTCTCTCCTCTGTCTGGGTGCTGGGGCCGAAATAACTGAAAGTGGCCTTCTCCAGTGGTGGGTGATATGACGCATGATTCCTTGCTGTGGGACCTCTCTCCAATTGATATTGGTTAATTTTTATTTATTTTATTTTATTTTAATTAATTTCCCTATCCACATTTGTTTGCAGGGGATTTACCTACATGTTGCTGCCTTTTGCAGCCCTCTAGCCCTTTCCTGGACTATTTTACAGTCTTTTTAGTGCCTAAAAGTTCGGGTCCCCATTGACTTCAATGGGGTTCGGGTTCGGGATAAAGTTCGGGTCGAGTTCGGATCCCGAAACCGAATATTTTTGGGAAGTTCGGCCGAACTTCCCGAACCCGAACTTCCAGGTGTTCGCTCATCTCTACTTGTAAACACTTTTTGCAGCCAGCCAAGAGTCTTTCAATTCTTGTTTGAAGGATTTATATCCTTTCTTCCTTGCAAAAGTCTTCAAGTTCTGTGAGATTCCTAGGCCTTCTTGAATGCACTGCTCTTTTGAGGTCCACAGATTTTCAATGATGTTCAGATCAGGGGACTGTGAGGACCATGGTAAAACCTTCAGCTTGTGCCTTTTGAGGAAGTCTATTGGGGATTTTGAGGTGCGTATTATGCTTCCTGAATTTGCTGGAATTTCATTGAATTCATTCTTCCCCTTTCCTAAGAAAATTTTCCCGTGCCATTGGCTACTGACCGTCCAGACCTTCTCTTGACCTTTACTGTTCCTTTTAACAGCCATTTCTTAATTACCCAAACTAAGGACATGGCAACCTGAAAAAACTTTGCTGCTGTTTTTTGGGATAAAGTTAGAGGAGTCTGGGTATTTATAAAGTTTTGAAATTTGTATCACCTAGCTTTTCTTAATGCTGATTGTGAATAAGCCCTAACCATAACAATTTGTCTCCCTGACCTCATTTAATTATAATAGAAGTGATCAGGGGAAAATGATCGCTACAGACAATTTTCATGTTGCAGTTATAACAGAATGTGTTTGAAATTATCTAATGCACGCAAAATATTAGTGTGTAAACTCACCCTTACTATTTCAAATGGCCTCTGCTCATTTCTTTTTGTAGCAGAATTATTGGAGCAAGTAAATCAAGAGTGCTGGTTTAATGTATGTGTGAATTCTTTATTCACTTTCAGCTCCTTTTTAAAGGGGGCAAACATAATTTCAGAGAAAACACAAAGATGCATTCATTTGCATCCATTTTGACTTCTTTGTGCTCTATTTTTCTTGTTCCTAAAATGTGAGTCGACAAAGTAATATGATCATATTATAACACAGAGACTTTTTCAAACTAAAAGCGGATTTCCAGGACCGTTATGTTTTTGGAGGTCTGAAACGCGTTGTCCGTTGAGCACTTTTCCTGTATGAAGATTCGCATCTTTTAAAGAAGCTGGATTTCCTGTTTTTTCCATATGAAGTTACAAGTAAGGTCCAGACTGCATCCGTGCTTCTTGTTCAGTTACAATAGGTTGAGCTGCTATCATTGCTATATTTATTGTAGTGTAACATGGAGCTCTGTAGCTCAGTGGTTAAGGTCCTTGCCTTTAATGTAGATGGTTATGAGTTCAAAAACATTTAAAAAATGGAGGCTAAGTATACAGCTGAAAAGTTTTATTTTATTGAAAAAAAAAGGAGCAAACCGTAAAATATGATCAAATAACACACGTATTAATCCACGTCAACCCTTTTAACTTGTGTAACCAGTATTATTTGTTGTAAAAGGTGGCAACCCTAAAAGAACACTCGCTCTGGACCTCTATAGGCCGGCTCACTGCAACCATCCCAGCCTCAGTCAGTGTTGTAAATGTCGGGACTCAGTTTGGAAAAAACATTTTTTTTCTTTTCATCGCGATATTCTGACCCTCATAACTTTTTTCACAGTTATGTCTACGGAGATGTGAAGGGGCTCATTTTTTGTGGGACGTTCTGTCATTTTTGACAATACCATTTTGGGGTGTCTATGACTTGAATACTTTATATTTATATATTATTGATTGTGATGGCTCACCTCTAATATGATAATGGATTTAGGGTGCCTCCAACTTAAAAGGACTCACCCTGTCCTATAAAGAGAGGATTACAATATGTATATTAAGTTGGGCACACCGTATCTGGAACAATATGGCATTTAATAATCCACTCCAATAGCTCTAAAATGACAATATAAAATAAAATAAAATCATGTAAAACACAATGTCTGTATAGTACAGTGAAGGCAGATTGGTATTACTACCACTGATCAGGCTGAAAATATTTGTAGCAACTGTGTATAATCGTAGGTGACTAGGTCAGCACATTTGTAAGTGATTTGCATAGATCGTGCTGTCTTATGTCATCCACGATAAATAATATGCCCCCTTGTTTATAAATATGTCATTGTTCTCAATGATCATTAATAATATTCAGTCACCATGTAACCACTATAACGATAGTAATATCTATAATTGTATGTTTCTCGGATGAGCCTGTATATACACACAAGTCCACATTCATAAGTCGCCGCTTAGTATTCTCTGTAATAATGTAACCAATATAAAAATCATAGCGCCATTATAAAAATCTCAATCGCAACATCAGTATTGTAAGCCTCTCAAATGAACCTATATGCGAACACAAATCCACACTTACATGTTGCCTCTTGATAGTGGGGATCTCGATCTTTTGCAAGTCCGCATTCCACTTTTCATTAATCACTGTTCAAATTAGTAAGTGTGCTGGATCAAAGAATAAATAGAGAAGATGGGAGGCACTCTACAAACACCTGGGATGTATGGAGGACACAAGAGCAGTGTTACAAAGAAGTGGTATGCCCTTTATTGTATCTAACCATAAAATGCAAAAACGTATTAAAACGCTGATAAAACAACAATGTTAAAAAACAATATTAAAACAATAATAAAATAGCGGGTTGACCTCAAAACAAGTCCGAGATTGCGGACCAGTGTTCTGAGTTTGTAAATCAAGTGGAATAGTCCAGAAGTGATAGTACGTCTAGTAACTCCATATGCTTGCTAGATCCACCGTTATTCCTAGAGTAAATGTCCAGTTTGCATGTAAAATAATAGTGCCGTTGCATGTAACACCCAATTATATATTGTGGGGCATACGGCAACCAAGAAAGTTCAGTGCAGTGTTCCAATGTTGCCCATAAACTGTATATTGTAATATATAGATAGATGTTTACATTACCACCAGCGCATATGTCCGCGGCATCCTTATCTCTTCAGAGCGTTCGCTCTATGTGTCTTCCAGGACCTGTCGCGGCGTCCCACGTGATCCCTACGTCATACGGTGGCGTCCCACCTGACGATAACAGCGGCGTTTGATTGGTCAGTGCTCTCTTAGACCGTAATGCTGTATTGTGCCGTTTCAGACAGCAGATCGAGTGGTATATCTCTCAGGGCAATCTTGTATTGGTATGTAGTATCAAATCCTCATTCTCAGAACCCAAACGCGTTTCGGGGCAACCGCATCTCTGGCCCCTTCATCAGTGGTAATTTTAATGAGGATGATCGATGTCCTTTTATTGGTTGACCTCATTCCCAAGGTTCACTGGGAAATGGGATATTTCAAAAACTTGGAGCTGTGTTCCGGTCCTTGGAAATATCAGGGGAAAACTCCCAAATTGGAATAGATTTATATGTTGTACATTGTTTGATGTATATCACAGTATTTACATTGAATATATGTATCTCCAAAGAAGACACATATATGGTCATATAGATAGTCATCAAATTAGAACCTATTAAGGTCATAGGATATATCAATATATATTAACCTCACGGGGATCAGGTTGTGACCAGAATTTAAAACATTTGTGACATCTATGTCACAAATGTTTTAAATTCTGGTCACAACCTGATCCCCGTGAGGTTAATATATATTGATATATCCTATGACCTTAATAGGTTCTAATTTGATGACTATCTATATGACCATATATGTGTCTTCTTTGGAGATACATATATTCAATGTAAATACTGTGATATACATCAAACAATGTACAACATATAAATCTATTCCAATTTGGGAGTTTTCCTGATATTTCCAAGGACCGAACACAGCTCCAAGTTTTTGAAATATCCCATTTCCCAGTGAACCTTGGGAATGAGGTCAACCAATAAAGGACATCGATCATCCTCATTAAAATTACCACTGATGAAGGGGCCAGAGATGCGGTTGCCCGAACGCGTTTGGGTTCTGAGAATGAGGATTTGATACTACATACCAATACAAGATTGCCCTGAGAGATATACCACTCGATCTGCTGTCTGAAACGGCACAATACAGCATTACGGTCTAAGAGAGCACTGACCAATCAAACGCCGCTGTTATCGTCAGGTGGGACGCCACCGTATGACGTAGGGATCACGTGGGACGCCGCGACAGGTCCTGGAAGACACATAGAGCGAACGCTCTGAAGAGATAAGGATGCCGCGGACACATGCGCTGGTGGTAATGTAAACATCTCTCATATATTACAATATACAGTTTATGGGCAACATTGGAACACTGCACTGAACTTTCTTGGTTGCCGTATGCCCACAATATATAATTGGGTGTTACATGCAACGGCACTATTATTTTACATGCAAACTGGACATTTACTCTAGGAATAACGGTGGATCTAGCAAGCATATGGAGTTACTAAACGTACTATCACTTCTGGACTATTCCACTTGATTTACAAACTCAGAACACTGGTCCGCAATCTCGGACTTGTTTTGAGGTCAACCCGCTATTTTATTATTGTTTTAATATTGTTTTTTAACATTGTTGTTTTATCAGCGTTTTAATACGTTTTTGCATTTTATGGTTAGATACAATAAAGGGCATACCACTTCTTTGTAACACTGCTCTTGTGTCCTCCATACATCCCAGGTGTTTGTAGAGTGCCTCCCATCTTCTCTATTTATCTACTTTTATTGGTAACAGGGCACACCAAGGGTTGTGCACCACGATCATCTTTGGCAGTTACTGGGTGTAGCCACTGGTTATCTTAACCATGGATCAAAGAATAGTTCTACTTTAAATGTCAGATGTCTATAGCCAGCTCACGCTCATAATATCGTTCTTGATAATAGTGATACAGTTAACTTGTACTTCCGTCACTCTAAATGACAATACCATCTAGTGAGGTTCAGTGGTCATGTACCGCTATATGTCACTTTACTCACCCTTCTGTAGTTAGTATTAGAGACCGCAACTGTAGATGTCTGACACCGCCAATGCCGGTTTGTTCTAGCGGGTATTGCGGCATGCTGGTTCGCAGTCGTGGTGTCCCATGTGCTGAGTAGCGGCCGGTATAAGTCTGTTTCTTTTTCATGTTAAAATGCAGAATAAAAAATCCAGTAGCGCTCCTTGATATCTGGGTGGTCTTGGGTCAAAGGTTAGTAATAGGGGGTCCCGATTCCAAACTTATTTCGGAGACACAACTGTCTCCTTCTTCAGTGGTCAGATCTGAACTTGAATTTTTTTTTTTTTTTTTATATTTTCAAAACTTTTTTCCTTTTTTTTTGGTTAGGTTACCAAGTGGACCACAGCTTGCAATCATCAGATTGTAACTTATACAGAGTAATGGTAGTTGCTCCATTATTATGTATAAAAATCACTGTATCACAGTTCTGTGCTGCCACCTAGTGGCCTGAACTGGGATATACTAATAATGAGTCTGAAAATCTAGTTCCGGCTGTGGCTCATTATTAGAACAGGGTGCTTTCCCCGATCTCCGCTGGGGGAAAAGGCGCCTGTTGTTAGTACATTATTACAAGATTTTGATTACACTTTTGGTTACACTTTTGATTTTGCCCAGGGCCACATTTTGTATAAAACCGGCCCTGACTATAGTACATGACCCTGTAGAACCAAATACCACAATGCAGCACAAAATTTGGCCTCGGCAGAATCAGATATCACAGTGCAGCAGATAATGTTGCTACCCATGCCAAGCTGTGGCGTGCCCGGGGGATGGGGACGGGGAGTTGTGCAGTCCGCCCCGGGTGCCGGTTCTTAGGAGGGTGCCAGAGAAGCAATAAGCGCTTCCATCAATACTGTGTGGGGGGCAGTGTGGGGTACACTACTGTGTGGGGGAAGCTACTGTGTGCAGGAAATTACTGTGTGGGGGCAATGTGGGGGACACTACTGTGTGGGGGGCAGTGTGGGGTACACTACTGTGTGGCGGGCAGTGTGGGGTACACTACTGTGTGGGGGACACTACTGTAGGGGGGCAGTGTAGGGAACACTACTGTAGGGGGCAGTGTGGGGGACACTACTGTAGTGGGGTAGTGTGAGGGACACTACTGTAGGGGGGCAGTGAGGGGTACACTACTGTGTGGGGGAAACTACTGTGTGCAGCAAATTACTGTGTGGGGGCAGTGTGGGGGACACTACTGTGTGGGGAGCAGTGTGGGGTACACTACTGTGTGGCGGGCAGTGTGGGGTACACTACTGTGTGGGGGACACTACTGTAGGGGGGCAGTGTGGGGGACACTACTGTAGGGGGGCAGTGTGGGAAACACTACTGGTGGGGGGGCAGTGTGGGGGACACTACTGTAGGGGGGTAGTGTGAGGGACACTACTGTAGGCGGTCAGTGTGAGGTACACTACTGTGTGGGGGAAACTACTGTGTGGGGGACACTACTGTAGGGAGGCAGTGTGGGGGACACTACTGTAGGGGGGCAGTGTGGGGAACACTACTGTAGGGGGGCAGTGTGGGGGACACTACTGTAGGGGGGTAGTGTGAGGGACACTACTGTAGGGGGTCAGTGAGGGGGACACTACTCTATGGGGGCAGTGTGGGGGACACTACTGTAGGGGGGCAGTGTGGGGAAATTACTGTATGGGGGCAATTACTATATAGAGGACACTACTGTATAGGGGCAGTGTGGGGGGGCACTACTGTAGGGGGTCAGTGTGGGGGACACTTCTGTGTGGGGGCAGTGTGGGGGACACTACTGTATGAGGGCAGTGTGGGGGAAATTACTGTGTGGAGGAAACTACTGTGTTCTGCAAATTACTATATGGGGGCAGTGTGGGGGGAAATATCTGTGTGGGGGGCAAATTACTGTGGGGGGGGGGGGCAAACACCCTAGGCACGCAACTGTGCCACAGAATTCAATGATATCACCATCCTCGTGATGGAGATATAGTAGAATACAGGAGGGCACCGAATTACTTCATCACAAAGCGCATTTTTTTGTAAGTATCGGGTGCAATGACAGGGAGCTGCGATAGTGCCGCTTCCCATCATTGTACCCCTCAGATGCTGAAGTGCATACAGCATCTGAGAGTAATAATACAGTTTAAAATGAACAGAAAAAAATGAAATCATACTTACCACCTCCATTTGCTCGTGATGGGTCGGCCGCCATCTTGCTTGAAGATTTTGCGCAAAATCTTGCACGGCCCAAGATGACGTTGTCACGCCGGCCGAGATATTCAATCAAGGTGTTGGTGGCTGGCCCGTTGCAAGCAAATGAAGGTGGTAAGTATGATTTAATTTTTTTCTGCTCATTTTAAACTGTATTATTACTTTAGTTTTTTACACTATTTCAGGTTAAATCGATTCGCTACCATGAAGCAAATTTATACTGAAATTTGGATCGAATTCCACTTCAATAGATTCGATTCGCTCATCTCTACAGAGTAGGGTTCTTTCGGGTATCGAACTTTCGATACCCAATCGATACTTTTATGCCAGTATCGATTCGGTATCGGGATGTTAGTTTTTTCGATACTAGACCGCGCTACTGCGCAGTCTAGTATCTCCTGTTATGGGAGGACATGGCGTGTGCAGCGCTCGGCACACGCTGTGTTCCTTCAGGCCATAGACAGTGAGGAAGGAGGGAGGTAGGAAATCCCTCCCTCCAATGATGTGGCCGCCGGTGATTAGTGCGGGAGGAGGGACATGGGAGGAGAGAACTGCTGCGCCGGGCGAACGACAGCAGCCTCCTCCTCCGCCTCCGCCTGCAACAAGTACCCGGCCTGCCGCTCTGCCCCGGTCCTGCCACTCTGCCCCGGTCCTGCCGCTCTGCCCCGATCCTGCCGACACAATGATTATTAACCTTTAATACAGATACAGGAGGCGGGTGCCGGCGATATCCGCCTCCTTTATCTGCATTAAAGGGTAATTATTGTGTGGGCAGTGCGACTCCCCTCCCCCCGTATTATACTAAATGAGTGGGCAGTGCGCCCTCAATCCCGCCCCCCCCCCAGTATTAAAGTTTTTAGAGCATTGGTGGCAGTGGCCACAGGGTCCCCTCCATTGGTGGCAGTGGCAGTTCCCCATGGCAGCCAGGGCTTCATTAGCGTCCTGGCTGCCATGGTAACCGATCGGAGCCCTACATTGCGATCGGTTACCGTGGCAGCAAGGACACTACTGAAGCCCTGGCTGCCATGGGGCTCCCTGCTGCTGTGTGCACAGAGCACAGGGCAGCAGCGAAATTTGAAGTCCTATACACCCTGATAGAGATCTATCAGGGTGAATAGGACAAGGGATGAAAAGATCCCAGGACCTTCCCCTAAAGGGGGAAATGGTAAATAAAAATTAAATAAAAAGTAATAATAAAAAAAGAAAAAAATACACACACCGAAATAGTAAGTATAAATCGCTGCCTTTTCCAATTTTACATCTAAAATATATAGATAAACATAAAAAACATATCGCCATATCTAAAGTCCGACTCCAAACTGTAAAAAATAAAAAAATAAACTATGCGGTGAACGTCGTAACAGAAAAGTAAAAAAAAAATGCGCAATTCACAATTTTTCTTTCCACGTGGTATCGAATGGTATCGAGTATCGTAATACTTTTTAATGGTATCGATACCGAATCAAAATTTTGGAATCGAAACAACTCTACTACAGAGTGCCTCAGAATATGTAGGGCTTGGGTAGCACCTGGGCATTGACCCATTTGGAAATTTGTCTGTGGGGTTTATAGCTAGTCTCCCCCTATACAGAGGATGGAGCTGGAAGAAGTGATTATAAGCAGTTGACAGAGCTCGAAGCAGAATGCCCAATCCACTGTGTAGTTTCCAGCTCCAATGAAGTGCAGATCAGCTCCCATTCACTACATCTAGCTACATCCTCTGTACAGTTTCCAGTGCTGGCGGCTGCTGAAGTGTCGGACCTCCAAGGATCTGATAAGGCCTTGAAAACTCTTGTAAAGAAGATTTCATGCATGTCATTTGACATTAGTTTCATTATTTAAATGTTAGTATGTAGAAGGGGAATTATATGCTTAGATTTTTTTGTATTAATATTGTCACCATTTGTGGTGACCATAATCCTGCTTTATGACAGCAGAAACAAATGAAAGTCAATTGTCAGAGACATGTCAGTAGACTATTACAGCCTACATGAAGTTGTGGAGTAAAGGCCGGAGAATGAAAGGAGCATACAGAGTCTTATGTGTGTATGTGCAGTATCATTTGTAATTTTTCTAGGTCAGTGGTAAATGGAACATACTGTTTGAGTTACAGGCCGCAGCAGGCCCCGATGAAACCAATAAGTACCACACTGTTTAGTTGGTCTGCATTTGTAATGTCCGCGTGGTCATTAAAGTGCAGTCATTAGTTTAACTAGGGCCCACTGTGGCCCACACAGCTGTGCAATACCTGACCACAGCCGTGTGGTTGTGTCCTATAATGAAATGTTTACGACTAAATCATTACAATGGTTATATCACCTGTATTGTAAAATAATTACTGTTATAAATAATAAAAATATGAATTTTCATACAAATTTCAGTTGATTGTATTTCCTGCAGTACCCGTTTTACCGCTGCCAGCAGCAAGTACTTTCAATAAATTGCAGTCAGACACAAAGTTTTTCTCATGTAATAAGTCTAATTTGCCACATACCTTCGACTGAATGAGGCCCCTTTTTCAAAGTTTATGGTCATACAATTCAAATATAAAGATAGTCATGACATAAGTAATCATATCTAGTAAAATGAAATCTTATGGAAAAGTAGGTATTCTTCTGGATTATTCTTTGCATAAAAGTTTATTAATCATGATACTTGTTTAGTAAACTGTTGGTTAAAGACGTCACCACGAAATGCAGTGCTATCTGCAGGCAGCAGGTCATAGAGCAGGAGGAGCTGAGCAGAATGATAGAGATTGTGGGAAAAGATTCAGTAAAACTTGCAATTTATATATTTAAATGTGTGCTCTTTCTGAGCTCAGTTGTACTCAGGGGACGTATTATTAGTTACTCACAGCTATCTCTGTATAAGAGAATAAATCACTGATAATAGCCAAGGCTGTCTTGAGTTCAAAAAAAGTAGAGAGTTAAATGTATAAATTATAAGTTTTACTGGATCTTTTCCCACAAAACTATATAATAATCTGCTCAGCTCCTCCTGCTCTATAGCATGCAGCTGTCACCTAGATAGGGAATAATGTGCCCCCTTGTCTCCAACCAGCTATTCTCCCTACCTACTTGGGTGATCAGCCCTAGACGGCAGCCCCCAAAGCTAGATACAAACACAGAGTCAAATAACCGATGGGGTCAGTACCAGGAGATAATGTCAGAAATAGTGTTGCAAATATCGTCACTTCGAGAATTTGCGAATATTTGGAATATAACAAAATATATTCGCAATCGCGAATATTCTTTTTTTTTTTAATACCAATTTATGCGAATTTTTATGCAAATTTTTTTTGTATGCAAATTTTTGCAATCAAGAAAATGTCATTATTTTCTTGATTGCGAAAATTTGCATATAAAAATTCGCATAAAAATTCGCATAAATTAGTATTTAAAAGATACCTCATGAGAGACTACTACTAGAGATTACGAATCCGCGAATTTTCGAATATATGGCGAATTTTCGAATATTGCCCCTGCCGCTCATCACTAGTCAGAAATACAATCAGCTGTCAGAGGCAAAGTCCAAGCTAATGTCAAGATCTAGAAATTTCTTAAAAGTACAAATGCTAGTGTAGCAAAGAAGACCAATCACAGGCACCTGCAGCAAGAAGCTGCCTGTTAAATCTCTCACTAACAGGAAGCTTGTGAAGCCAGTACCGAGCCTGTTTGGCCCGGCGTCCCTGCTCCTTGATAGGCTAACCAGACTGTTTGTCTTGATGCACTGCAACAGAGAGGCCTGGAATACCACCGGAGCACGGACAGGTGAGTACGTGACAGCTACCTACAGATTACATTGCATTTCTTGGTGACAGGTTCTCCTTAAAGAAAATGTGTCAATGTTTTTCTTGCAGATTTTTTTATTCTATTTCCTGATTATGGGGACGCACATCTTGCCTGATCTGTTCTTAACAGCATTTAGAAAGCATTAAGAAAATTGCTTTACAGCAGCCACATGGTCCATAGACACAATAGACAGGAGGGGACCTCATTGACTTCTATGGGAGAGTTTTCTAGACATGCTCTGTGATCTGTGCAGAGGTCATTGTACAAGGAAATAATAGATAAGATTTGACTATCACCTATTGTGAATGGTGGATCCTGTCTTATCTATACACAGAGGTGGTACCATTAGAGGAAGGATTAGAATGACAGATAAGCAGGTAACTACAGTACAGTGATCTCTACAGACCAAGAAGTGGCACCTATTATTAAGGCTTAGTGGACAGTTCAAAACTGCAGGAATTTATGGTTTTTGTTTGAATATAGATGTTAACATGAAAACTTCTTAAAAAATATGTTAAGCATAAAAACAATAGGTCATTTTCTGATGACACATTTCCTTTAATGAAGATTGAATTGTCTAATGTAAAAGCTGCCGAACAGACAGATACGCCCTCTAGTGACAACATTGTTGTATCACTAATTAAATGAAAATGCAGTGTGAAATATAAACAACTGAAAAAAACACAGAGACACATAGAGTAAGTACAGGAACTGTTAAGAGAATGAGGGGAAAAAAACATTATGAACCATGGATCACGGCCAGCAAAGAAATATTCAAAAATAGTTTACACTGTATGAAATCTTGATTCTTTTCTATTTATTTAGTCCCTGCAGTGGCCAACCAAGTAGTACAGTGCATGGATGAACTAGGGTCTGCCACAGCAGGATCCACCCTTTGTTAACATCCTTTTTTGCTCTGGACAATACCGGGCACTCAAATAATGGACCCGTTTATGACAAATATCCCAAGTGTACATGGAAAGAAGTTGTCTTCATAAAACAACCCCTTTAAGTTAAAACATATGCCTTATATGTATGTCACAGGAACAATCGTTGGTCTAATAATAAAACTGATTTTATAGTTATCGTTTTATAGAATTTTGTAACTATTTAAGTGAATTAGCCTATGTATCATAACTTTGGCACATATACTCAGGACATTGCCCAAATATAAATTCAGGAAAAAGCAAACATTGGCATATAACACCTAAAAAATAGGGGTATATAACACCTAAAAAAAAACTTATAAACAAGGTAGTGGCCACAGCCCTTGTACAGATGGCTTTTGGGGGTGCACATCTCTAGCGTGATCTCCCTCCACCTGAGGATCTTGGTATATACTTTTGAATGTATTGGAGACAGCACACCAGTGGAGTATTTTTGAAAATTGCTTATTTTATTAATTCATTTCAACACCAGTGGTACATAATCAACATCAGTGCAACGTTTCAGACCCTTTGTGGATGCCCTTCTTCAGGCTAATGAGGATAAAAAGAAGAACAAAATCCATAATTTTCATAGTTCAGTACATAATTACAGGAATTCAGTACATGATTACAAGAAACATGGGTGGTACAGATCACTGGTAATTTTTGACTTTCTCCACATATCACATGATTGGAGGATAAATAAGAAAAAAGGGAAAACAAGGAAGAAAATAACAGGACCGTTGGAGTTGGGCTCTCTAGACAAGGTTAAAAATGAGAATTGGCATAGTAGCAAAAAAATACATGATTAAGAAACAACGTAGACTCTTGTTCTGCAACCTGAATCAATTCATATACTTAGTTGCAGATAACTTAAGAAGCGACAAGATTGGAAATAATAGTAATAAATGGAAGGGAGGCTGAATCAGGGCGGACAAGGTTCCTAGATATGTCAACATGATGTAGGGTAAGGCAAACAAGACAGGTTTTGATAATCATGAAATCAAAAATGAGTAGCAGGCTTATTATATTTGCAGGCTTAGTGTAAATCTACAAATGGCACTGGTATTGTAGTAGTGTCAGGCTTGTTGTAGTGGGGATGGTGGTAAGATTTCGTATGAATAGGAGGAATACAGAAAGGCTAGCCAGGGAGGACAGAGTAGCCTGGGGATAACTAACAAGAGGTATATAGGTGGAAAGACGCCAGGGCATGTGGAGAGCAGGAAAGAGACCTAGGATGGCAGAGCGGAGTTACGTGCAGTAAGTCTGGCCGCGTGCAGGGTCATTGCATGTGGCATGGCGAAGAATGCCATCTTCCTTTTAAGCCTCGCCCCTAGGAGTGTTTTTCAATTAGAGGTCATGATACGTGTGAGGGCGCGGCCCCGTTGCGCCATATGGAGGAAGCTTCTTGCATCCAGCGCCATGCTGTGTGTAAATGCCAGGCGCCATCTTGGATGCTGGTGCACAGGGGATGCCTGGTGTTCAGGAGCCATGACAGTATGGGGTGGCAAAAATGAGCAGGTGCAGAAGGAGGCGCAGTGCCGAGGCATCATTCTGACCTCGGTTGAGAGCCCAAGATGTATGTATTGTGAATATTAAAGCGCCATTTTATAAAAGGGCGTTAGTGTTGGTACTACGTGTTAGGCATGTATAGATTCCCATAAAAGAGTAAAACAAGCCACATAAGAATTTGAGTGTTAGTGCTATAGAAGGGTCAATTAGTGGATAGTCATTAAATAATTATCAGGGCAGTGGAACTGCTTCAGTGGCACACAGTGCTGACATATTAGTCCATGCAGTACAATGTGGGGAGGCCTGATGTGGGGAAACATCGCCATGGAAAAGTTAATTAGCTGTTTTGGATGGTTTCGGGAATTGGGCATATGCAGGATTGATTGGCCACCTTTGGAATGGGCATATGAAGGTGAACAACCATCTTAGAAAGATAAGAAGGTATATGTGGTGATGACAATATGTACGGTACCAACAGTAGTTTAGGATTAAAGTCAAGTATCCGGACGAGTTGGAAAGGTGTGTATTATAGGAGAACGAGGTCAAGACAGTATATCAATGGGTACATCAGACATTTCATACATATCACAATGTTATTCAAAAGGACCTAGATACTAGACCTGAACGAGGTCCTGTGAAGAGTATAGTACACAATCGTTAGAAATAGAAGTAATATCATGCAAATCTGTAGTCTATATTGAGGCCCTCTGGATAGAGGGTTCCCAGGCACCGAATACATTGCATTTCCCTAATGTGTAAAGTGTCTTCATGATTGTCCCCCTCCTGGGCGGAGGGACCCAGTCAATCACCGGAAACCGGAGTTGGCTGGAGGTATGTTTGTAATTATGGAAGTGCTCCACTAGTGGAGCTTCCCTCTTACCGTGTGGATATTGGACTTATGTTGGCTTATCCTGTCTTTGATTTTCTGGGTTGTTTCCTCCACATAGCCAAGCCCGCACGGGCATTTGATAAGATAGATTACAAAGCTCACTACACACGAGAAATGGCCTCTGATGGTATATTTTCTCCCAGAGGACGGATGTGTAAATGACGGGCCCTTGGTGACGTTGCCACATTGCTGCTGAGGCAGAGGTATGTACCTGGGTTGGGGCTTCCTGTGATAGTGATTTGCAAGTTAATATTTTTGGGGCCACGGTCTGATCGGATCAAAGGATCCTGTATATTTATTGGCCGTTTGTATGACATGAGAGGTTTGGAACCAACTCCTTTGAATTATGTGCGAATGTCTGTAAATTACCTTTCTGATTTCAGGCCTATGTGTTGTGTATGTGGTCACGCATGGGATTCTGTCGTTTAGATTTTTTATTATTTTGGACCTAGGTGTGAGAAGTTCTTCCCTAGTCAATTTTTTTAGGTCATTCAAGGGTTGGTCGAGGAGGGGTTTGGGGAAGCCTCGTTTGGAAAACTTCTAGGCCATTTGTGTCAATTTTTGGGTCAGATACAATTCTCTTAACTCATGAGTTGTGAGAGGGGGAGGAATTTATTCAAGCCTGGGGGGTGAAAACTGGTGAAGCGTAATAGGCTATTCCTCTCTGTTGGTTTCGAGTACAGGTCAAAATGTAGTGTATTGTCTTGTACCTTGAGAAGAACGTTGAAGAATGGGATTTCGGTTTGACTTTTCTCCAGAGTGAATGCAATAGATTTGGTGCATGAGTTCATGTCAGAGTAGAATCTCTGTAGGTCCTCAGCATTACCCTGCCATATACAGAAGACATCATCAATATAGCGTAACCACATTTTTACACATTTTTTTAAAAAGGTCGTGGGTATAAACAAAGCAGTTTTCAAACCAGTTCATGTATATAATTGTAAAAGTTGGTGCCACATTGCAACCCATTGCGGTTCCATAGATTTGTAGATAGAAATGATCTTCGAACAGGAAATAGTTATTTTTTAATACAAAATTGAGTAACTCAATAATGAAAACATTTTCCTCCCTAGAGAAATCTTTATGTTCGTTTAAAATGTCTAAGACAGTTGCTTCCTTTATCAGTTGGGATGTTGGTATATAAGCTTGATAGTATTTAAAAGGGGGTCAGTATAACATATTAAAACTTAGCTTTTAATAAAGTACATTAAGAGTATAAGACCCTGCAAAAACAAACAAACAGAAAACAAACCTCAACCAAAAAATAATCATGCTAGGAAAAAGGGGTCTGCAAACCCACACAAGGGTGCTACACAGGTTCTGCTAGCAAAATGTATGTGTACTTACCCTCGGGAGGGGGGGGGGGGGGGGTCTTAAATCAGACTGGTAAAAAATGAATAGATCTCACCGGTCCAGTTGAATTGCGCCATGCCAACGTAGCTCCGACACATATCAACTCAATGAAGGCTCATATATTCCTGTACTTGAGAGTACTTGCTGTCACATCAAAGGTCTTAAAGGGGTCCTATACTGTCTCTAGTATGCACTGATCTGTCTGGAAACTTGCCCTATTAGCAAGGCCCTAGACAACCCTATCTCTATTTACGTGCAGAGGGAGTCAAGATAACCGTGTGTTCCTGTAGAGAGAAATATCCTGTCTCCCGAGGAATCACCAGGTGAAGAAACTGTGTCCCAACCTGTTTCATCAAATTTTTATAGCCCCAAGAATCGTCAGGGGACACGTGGCTAGGATGTCACAAACGTTTAGAAGTGTATGGCAGGGCTTCAGGATTTCCTAAATTAAAAAATAAAATCTAATCAGGATCAAAATTGCTAAATAACAAACAAACTTAAATAGGGAAAAGAACATACTTAATGATATAGAGGCGTGCGTATGGCAGGGCTCCTATGTGCAGAGACACTTAGTAGTTCCAGTGTCCCCACTTCTATTGGCAGGTTCGGCAGCAGGGACTACCTTGCCACGTGTGTTTAAATGCTGAGGGGCCATCCCGGACGTTCGCGCATTGCATGTGATGTCAGCAAGTAGTGACGTCAAACCGCGCATGCGCACCGCCAATGCTGAAGCCGAAAGGCAAAGTCCCAAATCCGGCTGTTCAGTGTCGCTCCAGTGGTGTGCATATATTACCCCTACTACTGGAGCGTATACATGGAGATGCAAATAAGCCAGAGGGGGTGTATATCAGGAGCAGCCTATTTTCAGGCAAATACCCCATAGAGCGTGGGAAGGCAGGGGGGGGGGCATACTTTATTAAAAGCTAAGTTTTAACATGTGATACTGCCCCCCTTTTAAATACTAGTTTCCCATTTTTCGCAGTATACTGTGGGAGGTTCTCACTTGTACCTTTCTCAGACAGACGACCCTTTTCAATTTTGTAATTTTTTGGAGGACATGGCAGGGTTTTTGACTACTAACTTAGATAAAAATGTGTGGCTAACCGAGGCCAAGGCAGTCTTCTCGGAACATTCATTTCTCCAGAAGAAATATACTCCAACATTTAACGGAGCCTTTTCTGAACTGACCAGATTGTACAAAGAACACATTAGCTCCTCGTGAAAGGTACAGGGTTTGGAGTACTACATTACACAAGGTATAGTACCGCATGGTCTGCGCATTTCCCTGAATCCAGCTAGTCGCTGCAGAAGCCCTGATCTCTTAAAGAAATGGGAAAGAGAAGCAACTAACAGTTCACTCCCCTTTATGCAGTTGTTACTAGAAGAGGAAAGGACTATACTTGAGCGAGCAGAAAAACAAGTTACAGAACAGATAGAGATCACAAAGAAATTCAGCCAGGAACCCGAGTTCAATAACAGAGAAAACCAAGAGAACACCATAGAGCGGTATCAATACCATTTGAAAGAACGCAAACATAAACAATTTGCTAGGGACGAATAAAGCCTATCTATTTCTAACAAACCCTGATATAACTTAAGATAAAAAATCAGACCTTTCCTCAATAGAGACTGAGGCATCTGATAACGAGGGAGATAGACAATTGAGAGCAATGGGTAGAGGGAGGGGTGCATACAGATCAAGGAGGAGAGAAGGCCGTTCTACACAAAACCAACCAACCCACTCCTACTCCCCCTCCCCTTTTTTAAAACAGGGAACATACTACCCCCTGCGCAGCCAAAGCACACGGCCAGCAACACAATAACAACAGCTGAAGATAATCTGGTCATTAATCTCTCTTCCCGTGCACTGACCCCAGTAGAAAGTAACCTGCTTAGACGAGGCCTGTCCTTCGTACCCATGACTAGGCTTGACATGTTCCATTGGGTCAAGGATCTACACCTGTTTGCCCACAAATTGAGGTGGCACAAGCACTTCAAACTCAAACAAAAAAGAGAAAGTCGAGATCTGGGCATTCTGGTGGAGATCCTTAGTGATGTACAGCTTCTGTACAGTCTGGATAAAACACCAATGAATTACGAAGGAGAAGGACCTTTCACAGATCTAAAAAACAAAAGTAAAAAAATGCCACCCAATGAGATATATCCTGCATTGATGTATTCATCAAACAAGCCACGACAAAACTGGCAAAACTGAACTCCCCACCCCCCACCTAGGTTTAATTGTAGTGCTGAAGAACGTAAAGTGATCAAAAAGCTTGAAAAGGATAAATCCATTACAATTAAACCAGCGGACAAGGGGGGTACGTTGTCGTGATGGACACATCAATCTATAGGAAGATGTGCACAGACATTTTGACCGACAGATCAGGTTATATGAGATATTGGCAATAGACCCCACTAACCAGTTTCAAATTTAATTACGGAAGATTCTCATGAAGGCCAAAAATGACCGTTTGATCAGTAATCATGAATTTGACTATCTATATCCTTTTCACCCTGTGACGTCTACCTTTTAGTGCCTTTCCAAAGTCCATAAGGGTACTTCCCCCTTGAGAGGACGCCCCATCATATCAGGTGTGGTCTCAGAATAGTGGGATATTCATAGATTTGTACAAAGTTTGCCCTCTTACATTACGGACACTGGGGACCTTCTCACAAAATTGGAGGGCATCACTGTGGAACTAAGATGGTTCCTGGCCTCAATCGAAGTGCAGGCCCTGTACTACTCCATTCAACACGACAGGGGAATAGGCACAGTTGCACACTGCTTGAAGGCCAGAGGCCAACAATACTTTGCACATAATGCCTTTGTCCTGGACTTGCTTAGGTTTGTACTCTCCAAAAACTATTTCTTCTTTGACGGACGCGTCTACCACCAGCTCAGGGGTACCGCAATGGGCAGATCTTGTGCACCCTCTTATGCAAATTTACTTCTGGGCTGGTGGGAGGAGACTATACTTTTTGGAGAAGTCCCCCTGGAGGGAGTTGATCATGTCGTACTCTGGTCGCGCTTCATTGATGAGAATGCAAATATATACAAAACAGAGGATTACGATACAATTAGAGCTCCTGGTTCACAAAGTGGACCAGGTCACAGAAAAAAGTACCTTTAGGGGAGGCGTGTTTAGGCGCAAAGGGATGGAAGTGGAAGTTATTACAGAGGTGTAGTGGGGGTGTCCCCGTAAAGAGATAAGGGAAGGCAGCACAAGTGTTTCGGTGGGTAGGAGAAACCTTGCCCACTTTGAAAATACCAGAGAAAAGGAGACCGTGCAGTCCCTAGATCAATATTAATGGTAATAGTAACAATAATAAATTGTTGATGACCCTCACAGAGGTCTTTATAAGAGTAGATCTCATTAGAGAGCAGGAGAAATAGGTAGTTACTCCAGTGTTGAGGTTGGAGATAAAAAGGATAAAATCAAGTACACTCACTTTCCAGGGGGGTAGTCACCAGGATAAGCTCAAGACACCTGGGACTATTAACCCCCCCCGGCCACGATTGTATGTAGAAATCTTAGTGACTGAACATAGCCCACACAGGATGGCTTCTGGTCAATCGCTTTATTAATAATATGTGGCTCGACGTGCTTCAAGGGTCTGAAGCCCCCTTCTTCAGGAGAAATAGAATTTCAACATGCAACTGAAAATAGAAATTACACACGAAAAGATTGAAGTAAAAATATATATAGATCCCATACGTCTTACTAAAATATGGCTGGAAGTAATTCAACCTGAGTCTTTTTGTATAATCAAATTGGACAAATGGGATTAGGTCCAAGGGTATATGCAATATAAAATGAGACCAGTCAGTAGTTCTAGTAGTGCACCCTTTCAGTCGGATATTTATTGGTATCCCCATGTTTGCACGTGTTTCAGGCTAGAGTATGTGGGAGACCCTCCCACTTCCTGTCTGGGATAGGGTCGGTAGACATTCTTTTGATTCCTATAAATATCTTCTATACATTATAAAATATATATGTATATTGATATTCGGCCCGGATACAAGGTTACTGCCCCCTGTTATTAAAAAGACCTTCCTGTGGGAGAATGTTGTTAGTACGTGGTATGTTCCACTGTGGAACGCACCAACATCTTCTTCCGGTTTGCGCGCTCCTCTCTGGGGTGTATCCTAGAGAGCTGGCCGGGCTCCTATCCTGAAAACAACCTAAATCGTAGTGAACAAAAAGCACTAAAGAGTCTCATGGCCAACAAAGAGATCGTTATGAAGAACGCGGACAAATAGGGAGGGGTTGTAATCATGAATTCTGAATACTACCTAACAGAATCTCGAAAAATTTTATCGGACGCCCAATACTACAGACCACTAAAAGAAGATGCAACTAAGCCATTTAAGAAATCACTCTTTGACTTAATAGATTCAGGTTACTCATCAGGAATCATTGACAAAAAAGTAAGATTTTTTTAAAAACCTTACATCCATCAATATCCAGGTTTTATTTTTTGCCCAAGATTCACAAGAACCTAGAAAACCCACCCGGGAGACCCATCATCTCAGGGGTGGGTTGCCTGACTTCTAACCTCTCTGCTTACATGGACAACTATCTACAGGAATGTATCTTTACTTCCTTCTTATATTAGAGACACATCGCATCTCATAGAATCCTTGGAATTCTTCCATTGGGAGTATGATTACACCTGGGTAACCCTTGACGTCTCTGCTCTGTATAGCAATATCCAACATGAATTAGGAATTTCCGCCATTTCTCAGACACTACTCCGGGATCCCCGCATGCCAGAACACCAAAGAGAATTTCTACTTAGAGCCATTGAATTCATACTCCAACACAATTATTTGATATTCAATGATAAATTCTACATTCAGGTATAAGGAACAGCAATGGGCACAAAATTTGCACCATCCTATGCCAACCTCTTTATGGGGGTCTTTGAGCAGGAATTTGGATTACTACCACACCCTCAGATCAAATTCTATCGTTGATTTATCGACAACATTATTTTTGTGTGGCAAGGAGAAAGCAAGGAATCAGTCCAATTCATTGAGGTTGTCAACTGAAATAACTGGAATCTCTCATTCACCATAGAACACAACCCATTATAAGTAGTCTTCCTGGATTTACATCTTAGCATCAGAAATAATAAGGTAATCACTAAAACCCACTTCAAGAGCGTGGATGCTAACAGTTTTCTTGACTATAGAAATTGCTATCATCCAAAATGGAAATGCAACATTCCCTATAGTCAAATGAAAAGAATTAGGCGAAACTGTACAGACTGACCAAACAATGAGAAATCAGGTGAAGTTACTTAAAGAAAAGTTCAGAGATAAAGGATATCCCAGGAAACTTCTAACAGAATCCAGCAAGAGAGTATCCCAAATCTCACAGAAAGAAAGTCTGAAACATAAACCCAAACTCCCCACAGCTAAAAATAACGACACTCTCCGAGGTCTAAGTTTGGTCACCAGGTATAACTCCCAACATTCCCTTATTAGGAAGACCCTAACTAAGAATTGGCCCATTTTACTCAAAGATCCTATTTTGGGCAAATTAATTCCCCCAACACTCATTCTCATATTCAGAAGAGCCAAAACTTTAAAGAATTTGTTAGCCCCCTCCTGCCCCAAATTAGAGAAAGGCCCTATCAACTGCACCAAAACTACTAAAAAATCCACAGGAAACTTTAGATGTAACATTATCAGGTGCAAATGTTGCAGTATGGTCACACATGGCAAGAAAGAAATTGATATTCCTTCCAGTAATGACATGTTCACCATGAAACAGAGGTTAGATTGTGGGACCACCAATGTTATATACCTCTTACGTTGCCCTTGCAACCTCCTCTACGTAGGACGCACCATTCAATCTGCACGTGAGAGGATGAATGAACATCAGTCGAATATTGCCAGGAAGATAACAACTCATAGTGTGTCAGGTCTAATGGTCACATTGTTAGAAATCAACATCAAATCTTATCAATCCCTATGTTGCAGGGAAATGTACTGAATTTTCCACCTTAACACCCTAATACCGTTTGGTGTGAATGAAACACTCAAATATACCAACTATTGATCATCCGTTCTCCTAATCATTTCTTTAGTTTTTTTTTAGTTTTTTATTTCTTAACAGTATCCTCTTAATCCTATAGTAATGTGGAGATGTAACTACTTAGTGACTCATAGGGCCAGTCTCCTCCCTTTATAGTCTCTCCCTCTTATTTTCAATTCCAGCAAGACCCTTCCATTTCATTTTATAGCCAGAGCCCTACATCATGTCTAGTTGTTATCCCCCCCCCTTACCTGTTGGGTTCCCAGTTGTGTATACCCTACCTAATATCCTTCCCTCCCTCCACTATGCGAAGGCCAGTCCCTCTTTCCCCTGTGTGGCCCTTTCTTTATTTATGGCCCTCTATTCACTTATGGCCCCCATATATATATTTTTGGTCCCTTATTTGTAACAGATTCTTTTTTTTTTTATATATGGCCCTTTATTTGTATCATTTTCATTCATATATTATAGCCATTAAAACGCCCCCTTTTAAACCATTTATTCCCTGACTATCTAGAGTATATACTGTACACTTTTTTTTATATTTTCTCAAACCCCCTCTCAGATATCCAAACATGCATTCTCTAATATGTAAACTCATACTTAAAGAGGAAAAAATTCTGAACTAAGTATCATGATATGTAAAGTGGCGCCCAGGGATCTCACTGCACCTACTATTATCCCTGGGCGCCGCTCTGTTCTTCAGCTATGTCCCCTGGTATGTTCCGTGACTTGGTTATACTGGGAGGAGAATGCCCTTCGCATTCGCAGAGCTCATAGCCTGGGAGAAAAAAAACTCCCAGGCTATGAGCTCTGCGCTGCGATTGGCCAGAGCTACAGCCTGGGAGAAGGAGACGCCCAGGAGAGCAAGGGCAGTCTCCGCCTAGTATAACCAAATCAGGCAGTCTCCGCCCAGTATAACCAAGTCCCCAAACATACCGGAGGACATATTGGGAGAACTGAGCGGCGCCCGAGGATAATAGTAAGTGCAGGAAGATCCCTGGGCGCCACTCTACATGTCATGATACTTAGTTCAGAATTTTTTTTCCAGATGAAAGGTCCTCTTTAATTTCCACATAATAGGTTTAAATTAATTACTATCTAATATTTAGCATATTAATGGGCGCCTCCCGCAGCTCTACAAAGTAAATAGCGATGCGCTCTTAAAACCAAGCGTATTGCTGTTACAGACACACCCCCACCGTCATGTGAGAAGATGCGCTCTATGCTGGAACGCATCGGCATCCTAAACTGCGTGCATCACCCAGCCAGCTCTCTAGACCACCCCCCCGAGAGAAGCGCGCAAACCAGAAGAAGATGGTGGTGCTTTCCACAGTGGAACACACCATATTCTAACAACATTCTCCCACTGGAAGGTCTTTTTAATAATAGGGGGCGGTTACATCATATCAGTGCCAAATATAAGTATACATATATATTTTAGAATGTATAGAAGATATTTATAGGAATCAAAAGAATGTCTCCCGACCCTATCCCAGACAGGAAGTGGGAGGGTCCCCCACATCCACTAGCCTGAAACACGTGCAAACCTGGGGATACCAATAAATACCCCACTGAAAGGGTGCACAACTAGAACTACTGACTGGTCTAATTTTTTCATGTACACACTTCTGAAGGTGTATATCAGATTTTTACTATATGTGAATGCATTTAGATTGATGCACTGTATACACCATCTTTTGTATTGTTGATATGATGTAAAAGCAGAAAATGGTATGGTCCTGATGAAACTTTAGAGGCATACCATCTAACTATGTAACATTTGATATAACATCAGTATTGTTATTTTATTTATTTTTTATATATATTATATATATATATATATATATATATATATATTATTTATTTATTGTTATTATTATTATTTCTCTTTATTATATTCTATGGATCTTACTCCTATATGTATTAATAGTACGTTTTATATTGCATATACCCTTGGACCTAATCATATTTGTCAAATTTTATTATAGAAAATGACTCGGGTTGAATTACTTCCACCCATTTTTTAGTAAAACGTATGGGATCTATATGGCCTCTTTCACACGGGCATCATGTTTGACGCCCGGATAAGAGGCGGGTGCGTTGCGGGAATATGCGCGATTTTTCCGCACGGGTGCAAACGTTTGTAATGCGTTTTGCACGCACGTGTGAAAAATCGCCATGTTTGGTACCCAGATCCAAAGCCGGACTTCATCACTGATGTGATTGGACCATGTGATGTGACGTCATCACAAGTTCTTTAGCTGTTAGCTGAAGCTTGAAGAGAGAAGACAGATCGCAACTATGCGATCAAGTGGCTAAGGTAAGTTAAGTTTTATTATTTTTAACCCCTTCATCCTCATTTCACTTAGCATTCTTTATTATGAATGCTATTATTTTCCCTTATAACCATGTTATAAGGGAAAATAATAAAGATCTGGTCCCGTTGCTAAGCAACCATGCGGGAAAATCGCACTGCATCCGCACTTGCTTGAGGATGCTTGCGATTTTCCCGCAGCCTCATTCACTTCTATGGGGCCTGCGTTGCGTGAATAAAGCACAATATAGAGCATGCTGCAATTTTCACGCAACGCAGAAGTGATGCGTGAAAATCACCGCTCATGTGCACAGCCCTATAGAAATGAATGGGTCCGGATTCAGTGCGGGTGCAATGCGTCCACCTCACTGCACGGAAAACTAGCCGTGTGAAAGGGGCCTATATGTTTTTACTTCAATCTTTTTCTGAGTTATTTCTATTTTCTGTTGCATGTTGTAATTATGAGCTCTTCTATTTCCCCTGAAGAAGGGGGCTTCAGACCCTTGAAGCACGTCGAGCCACATATTATTAATAAAGCGATTGACCAGAAGCCATCCTGTGTGGGCTACGTTCAGTCACTAAGATTTCTACATACGATCGTGGATGGGGGGGGGGGGGGGGGGTTAATAGTCCCAGGTGTCTTGAGCTTATCCTGGTGACTACCCCCCTGGGAAGTGAGTGTACTTGATTTTATCCTTTTTATCTCCAACCTCAACACTGGAGTAACTACCTATTTCTCCTGTTCTCTAATGAGATCTACTCTTATAAAGACCTCTGTGAGGGTCATCAACAATTTATTATTGTTACTATTACCATTAATATTGATCTAGGGACTTTTCACCTAATCACATGTTTCTTTTTTATGTTGGTTGATAGGGGTCATCCCCTTATCTTACCACCTTCTCCATTTTTTCCTGCACTGTCTCCTTCTCCTCCTTCTGGTATTCGCGCTTCATTGATGACATCTTCGTGATTTGGAGTGGAACAGAGATGGACTTTGACAACTTTGTTGAGTGGTTAAACGTCAATTCTGCCAACTTAAGGTTTACCTCTGTCATAGTGGAGGACCATCTCCCATTTTTGGACATTCTTATTTCCAGGGATGGTAGGGGTGGCCTCCAAACCACAATATATTGCAATACCCAACGTGACTAACTCTCTACTCAGATGGGATAGCAGCCACCCAACCCCACTTAAACGCGGGATACCCACAGGTCAGTACCTGAAGCTAAGACGCAATTGTTCTGAACAAACTGAATTCAGAGGCTAGGCCAGAGACCTCAGGGAGGGATTCTGGGCACATGGCTATCCTGACAAAATATTATGTGCATCATACCAGCGAGCACAAGAACAAACACGAACCACGTTACTACACCCTGCTACCCGCCCCGGTCAGAACTCACCCAACACAATGAGGGTGATAGGGACCTTAGACTCAGCAGCAACGGAGGTGAGAAAAATCATAGGTCATCATTGGGACACTCTAATGATGGACCCTGATCTGGCTGATGGCCCCAGACCAGCAGTTAAATACAGGAGGGGTGCAAATTTGAGGGATCATCTCATACACAGCCACTTTATTCCACCCGATAGATCGCGTATATGGCTGGAGAACCCTATCAAAGGCTGTTTTAGGTGTGGTAATTGTAGTTTTTGCGACTTCATAGCACCAGGCAAATCCTTTACTGATGACACAACAGGATACGTCCATTTCATACGTGATTTCATCAGTTGGTGCACCATGGGAGTAATATACCTTTTGACTTGTGATTGCGGCATGCGGTACGTGGGTAAGACCGTAGGGAATTCCGTAGACGGATGGGTGAACATCTTAATGACATATGGAACAACAAAGACTCCCCGGTTGCAATACATGTACAGGCAACCCATGATGGGTGTGTCACAGCGATTACATTTCAAGGGATAGAACGTGTCAGTAGATCACCACGTGGTGGTGACTGTGATAGACGTAACCTACAAATTGCAGAGCACACATGGAGTACTGTGTACAATTCTGGGCTCCTGTGAACAAGGCAGACATAGCAGAGCTGGAGAGGGTCCAGAGGAGGGCAACTAAAGTAATAACTGGAATGGGTGGACTACAGTACCCTGAAAGGTTATCAAAATTAGGGTTATTCACTTTAGAAAAAAGACATTGGGGAGATCTAATTACTATGTACAAATATATCAGGGGTTAGTGCAGAGATCTGTCCCATCATTTATTTATCCCCAGGACTGTGACTGTGACGAGGGGACATCCTCTGCGTCTGGAGGAAAGAAGGTTTGTACACAAACATAGAAGAGGATTCTTCACGGTAAGAGCAGTGAGACTATGGAACTCTCTGTCTCTGAGAAGGTGGTGATGGTAAGTACAATAAAGGAGTTCAAGAGGGGCCTGGATGTATTTCTGTAGTGTAATAATATTACAGGTTATAGCTATTAGAGATAGGTCGTTGATCCAGGGAGTTATTCTGATTGCCTGATTGGAGTCGGGAAGGAACTGGCTTCTACCTCACAGGAGTTTTTTGCCTTCAATCAACTTGCAGGATGACAGGCCGAACTGGATGGACAAATGTCTTTTTTCGGCCTTATGTACTATGTTGCTGTGTTACTATGTTACTACAGAGGGAGTGCTGGTGAATCTTCAAATTGAATACCCCCAGCCTCCACGGGATTAACGAACAACTGCACTTTGGCTGTTTTATCTAAGGTGCAGGATATCTTTGGTCATATTAGCTTAATTTGTCTTTGGCCAGTACTTCTGTACTTTCTGTGTAATTTGTGACTCTCTGCTGGCTCTTTTTAACGGACTGTTCAGGTTTTTACTTTATTATTTGTATTTCATTTATTATTATAGCCATGTATTGTTAGGGCTCTGCGCTTTAATGTCCTTATCATGCCTGGAGCACTTGTCTATCGACGTGACAACGTTTGCTCCTATGCCCACCAGTATTTCAGCAATGAGGATGTATATTAGTTAAAGTATCGCCCCCCCTCTTCCTAAACTCTATGGGGTATTTGCCTGGAATTACGCTGCTCCTGATATACACCCCCTCCAGCTTATTTGCATCTCCATGTGTATGCTTCAGTAGGAAATGTAATGTATGCACGACACCGAACAGCCGGATTCAGGACTTTGCCTTTCGGCTTCAGCGTTGGCGGTGCGCATGCACGTTTTGACATCACTACTTGCTGACATCACATGCGATGCACGCGCGTCCGGGACAGCCCCTCAGCATTTAAACACACGTGGCAAGGTATTCTCTGCTGCCGAACCTGCCAATACAAGCGGAGACACTGGAACTACTGAGTCTCGCTGCACATAGGAGTCCTGCATATACACGCTTCTATATCATTAAGTAAGTTCTTTTCCCTATTTAAGTTTGTTTGTTATTTAGCAGTTTTGATCCTGATTAGATTTTATTTTTGATTTAGGACATCCTGGAGCCCTGCCATACGCACGCTTCTATACGTTTGTGACATCCTAGCCCCGTGTCCCTTGACGATTCTTGGGGCTATAGAAATTTGATAAAATGCATTGGAACACAGTGTCTTCACCTGGTGATCCCTCGGCAGACAGGATATTGCTCTCTACGGGAACATGTGGTTATTTTCTAGTTCATGACTCCGTCTGCATGTAAATGAGCTAGGGTTGTCTAGGGCCTTGATAATAGGGCAAAGTTCCGGATGGGGCTGCCCTTTCCAGTGCGATGACTCCGTATTAGGCATGGGCATACTAGAGACAGTATAGGACCCCTAGCCCCGTCTTTGCACATGCAATGAATGATCAAGACCTTTCATGTGACAGCAAGTACCCTCAAGTACAGGAATATATGAGCCTTTATTGAGCGGATACGTGTCTAAGCTACGTTCGCATGGCACAATTCAACTGGACCGGTAAGATCCACCCATTTTTTACAAGTCTGATATAAGCCACCCCCCCCCCCACCCGAAGGTTGTTGTAAGTACACATACATTTTGCCATCAGAAACTGTGTAGTACCCTCACGTGGGTTTGCAGACCCTTTTCTCCTAGCACGATTATTTTTTGATTGAGGTTTGTTTTCTGTTTGTTTGTTTTTGTAGGGGCTTATACTCTTAATGTACTTTATGTAAAGCAATGTTTTAATACGTGATACTTCGCCCCTTTTAAATACTAGGTTCCCGTTTTTCCACAGTATACTGTGGGAGGTCCTCAATTGTACCTTTCTCAGACAGGTGACCCTTTTCAATTTTTTTTTATATAAGCTAGATACATCCATGGTGACAAGGAAACTGTCGTCCCAGTCAACATGTAAGTCCCGGGTTTTGTTGAGAAACTCCGTTGTGCCCATAATAAAGGACCTGCCTAATTGGGCGTATGGACGCAGTAGTTGATTGAGCATCATGGCTGCTGGCTGAAAGATAGAGTCAAAGCCTAATACGATTGGGTGGCCTGGGGGGTTTTCAAGACTTTTATGGATCTTCAATAAGATATAAATCACTAGGATCCTAGGGTTGTTGAGTGTTAAATAATCAGCGAGTTTTTAATGTATTATTCCCTTTTTCTAACGGTTTGGTTGTAATATTATTTACTGATTTCTGTCAAGAAAGTATGGGATTGCGAATTTGCGACCTATTTCTATATATGTGTTGGTATCATTGAGTTATGTTAGCATCTCCCTTCTATAGGCCTCTCTTTTTAAAATTACAATCCCCAAACCCTTGTAGACTGGTTTAATGACGGTGTCATTGTTACTCTTAAGACAAGATAATGCAAGTTTTTCAGATTTGTTCAGACTATGTCTCACTTTTCTTGGGTAGAGGTCTTTCTCCAATTTTTTCAGGTCAGCTTTGAGGAGATGTAGGTCTCAACAGCAATAACCAACATGGTATAATAATATCCCCACAGTAACATATATGTAAAATAAACCAACCGGAATCAAGTGTTGAACGAAGCCACAATAGGGATATCATACAAATTAAGACGAAATGATAAATTAAAGTGGGAAGTTACCAACCCCTATGAGATATGTTATCAGCATCTGGCAGCAACCTCATCCGCAAACCATGATGCGTGTTTCGTCTGATGGCTTTTTCCAGGTATCATTTTGATGGACTTAATACAATTTGCATAATATACTTTATGCTGATATAATGTATCAAAATTGATGTTAACCATTTCCCTAATAGGGTGTGTCCCTGCATAGTCAGATAAAGTGCAATCAGTGTTGTCACACTGTGTTGGGATACCCCCTTTTGACAAAAGGAATGGTTAGTAAGATGGAGAATGCAAATATTTATTACATTAAATCACGGGGACACAAGCGGTGTGAAAGATTTGTCACATCTTGCTAGACAATTTTCTCTTCCTTACTGCAGCTCAAAAATGTCTTACATTACAATTACATTACAGGGATTATCCCATGACTTATGTAAAAAATGAAAATCAGAGGCCATACGGTACATGACGATCTCTTACTAACAAAGCTAGAACCAGCCCTGTACCTCACATGGATCCAGAGATCTCCCCATTCATTGTTCTGCTAGATTTATATCAAGCTGACAGCTCAAGGGGAGTGTCTTTTATGCTGCAGCTCAGGGGGCGTGTCTCAGCTCTCCCTATCACAGCTCAGGAGGTAGTTGAAGGATGAAACTGAGCATGTGCGGCCTTCTCAGTGAGCAGGTCGAAGAAATATAAAACAGCTGATCAGCGGGGTTCCAGGTGTCAGACCTCCACCGATCAGATAATGATGACCTATCCAGAGCATAGGTCATTAGTGAAAAGATCTTGGAGAACCATTTTAAACATAAATAATTGAATTGTCTGTATAACACATCTGATTACCTATCTAGTCAGTAGGCTTCACAGTTGTCTCCAAACCATTAGAAAACGTGGTGTTAAACAGGCATGATATGCTCAAACCAACATGCAGTTGTTCATATATAGGGGAGCATATCCTGCACTTGTAGTCCGTTGCTTATGGCAATCAACAGCAAAAAATTGCATACAATGAAAGATGCCAGAAACGGACTCCAAGTACCACAATAACCATCCTACATAAGGTAACAATTATGTGGATGTGAAGAACAATCAAAGACTAAACAAAAGCAAAGGCAGGTGCACTCTGCGGTAATACTAAACCCTCACACTGATAAAATTGAGAGGTTAGTTCGACATATCCTACTAGGAGGACATGTCTTAAGCTCGGGCACCACGCCAAGGTCTCTCAAAGTAGCCCGAGGCCCTATCACTCACCTACCTGTGCCGTTTGGGCAATACCAGGGGCCAGTGCGCGGATTACGGAAGCATAAGGCCTGACTCACAGACAGCTTACCAGTAACCTCCAGCATGTAGCCATGCCTGCAATGGGAGGTGGGAAGTGCCTGTGAGCCCCACCCGAGACTGGCTGATATGGCCCAGGGCTTAAACAGGTGCACCTGAATGTAGCCTGTAGATGAAAAACAGGCACATTTAAATAGAAGTTTATACACCTCCATACATAAGACTATACAAACCATTAGCAAACGTGGTGTTAAAAAGGCAGGATACGCTCAAACCCACATGCAGTTGTGCATATATATAGGGGAGCATATCCTGCACTTGTAGTCCGTTGCTTATGGCAATCAACAGCAAAAAATTGCATACAATGAAGATGCCAGCAACTGACTACAAGTACCCCAATAACCATCCTACATAAGGTAACAATTATGTGGATGTGAAGAACAATCAAAGACTAAACAAAAGCAAAGACAGATGCACTCTGTGATAATACTAAACCCTCACACTGATGTAAAATTGAGAGGTTAGTTCGACATATCCTACTAGGAGGACATGTCTTAAGTTTGGGCACCACGCCAAGGTCTCTCAAGTAGTCCGAGGCCCTATCACTCACCTACCTGTGCCGTTTGGTCAATACCAGGGGCCAGTTGTCTCCCCCCTACATACACCCCAGAGAGCATATATAACACAAATGTATTTCACAACACATGACAGTTTCCTCCAGAGTTGTTTCTTTAAAAGTGCAGACCTCGATAATGTCACAAAACCATGACATCACTGTGTTTATGATGAGTTTTAGAAAACAAACCACACCCAATGGTTATTTCAGTGCAATGAGATATCTGATGGGTTTTTAATAGGAACAGATATTATTCTGGCCTTAAACAAGAGTGTGTACAATATGTCACTGTAAAAATAGAGGTAAAGGTACAAACACAGAACTCTTCTAGCATGTCCTAGTCGACAGGACTTTTTTTTCCATCCTGCATAACGGAAACCAGGACGGATCCGTTATGATTGCCAATAGTCTTCTATTATGACGGATCAAAAGGAACGCCTCTTAAAGGTATGTTATAACGGAAAGCAATAACGGAATCCATAACGGTGATGTGATCCCTGCCTAAGCTTATGTCAAGCTCAAATTACCCACTTAATCCGTACCTTCATACCTTATAATGTTAAACTTTGGTGTTCTATAAAGAAATTGAATATATTGAATGTGATTTGCAGTCTGTTACAATTGTCTACATGATTGTATTTATTGTGATCCCTTCTTCTATCTTCACAACTCCTGGTAATAACTGTGTTGAACTTTATTAGTCTGAAGGTATGACCTAGTATTAGTATAAAGATGCCAAGGCCATCAGTAGGATGAAGCAAGACATTGAAAGAGGAAGCTGACACAAGCCTTAGATTTGTTCATGAATTGTGCCAAGGGGTAAAATACAACTGCTTACAGCATAGATTTTCCTTTAGTAGTCAATTCTTGCAGTTAGTGTACCTTTAACTTACTAACAAATGAAAAAAACAAGATAAAAATAGAAGGGTGAAGAAAGCATATCTCCCCTGACCTCACCTTCCCCCCATATGCTGGGCTCGGCCAAACTTGCAAGTGTTCTCATCCACACTTCTGGTGGTACTTTCTTTTCTGTGAGAACAAAGGATCAGGGATATTGAAATCCAACATGCCTAATACTTTGTTCCCCTGACATCTGCCATTGCGAGACAGTCAAGGCACCCTTTTATACATTGAATGGTTGGCTGGTTTCATGAAAATTGCCAGAGACGGCTATCAGAAGTTTTACTGAATCTGTTCAGCACTTCCTCCTCTATTACATGCTGCCTGCAAATTCAACATTGTGATTAATGTAAAATGTTCCCTTTAGGGCTCATGCACACGGACGTGCCGTATGCTGTCCACATCTTCTGCGGCCCCATTGAAGTGAATGGGTTCGCATCCAAACCGCAATAAATTTGGCTCGGATGCGGAACCAAACCATGTTGGTGTATATGCGCAATTAAAGAAACATTCCTCACTGAAGTCAAATTCGAATTTTTTTCCAACCTCCTAGTCTTGCTTAAAGTATCGCTTGACACGCAGCTACTTCTGTGGACTGAGGTGTCAGATACCTGTGGGGGGATTTATCGAAACTGATGTAAATGAAACATGGCTTAGTTGCCGATAGCAAGCAATCAGATTCCATTTTTCATTTTTCAGAGTTATTTTGGAAAATGTAAGGTTGAATCTGATTGGTTGCTATCAGCAACTAAGGCTACTTTAACACTTGCGCATTTAATTCCGGTATTGAGATCCGGCAGAGGATCTCAATACCTGAATTAAACGGATCTATTTTGATTTTGCACATCAGGATGTATCAGTTCTGTTAGGATGCGTTTGTGTGAAATCAAAATCGGGAATAAACGGATCTGTCATTAAATACATTGAAAGTTAATGGGTGACTGATCCGTTTTTTTAGGCTCCATAAAAAATGGATCCGTCACCATTGACTTACATTATTTTCAGTGCAGGATCCGTTTTTTCCATTTTTATGACCGAACAAAAAACACAGCTTGCAGCGGTTTTGTGTCCGGTCACAAAACGGAATGCTAAGGGAATGGAAGACATCCTCATGCATCAGGAACAGATCTCTTTCAGAATGCATGAGGACTAAATGGAAATGTTTTTTTCCGGTATTGAGATCCTCTGCCAGATCTCAATACCGGAAAACAACACAAGTGTGAAAGTAGCCCTAAAAAGGCAGATGTGAAAGTATCCTAAGTCAGTTATCTTTTTTACCAGTTTTGATAAATACCCTGCCTGTACCACTGAAAAAGAACCAGGACAAAGAATTGTAGAGCAGCCGAATTGGTCGTTCCCCAGAAGTTTAGAGGTGGAAGGAGCACCATGAGTCCAGGAAAAGATTTGATAATTAATTTTGACCAATTATTTAAAGGGACACGTCCACCAACAATTTTTTTTATCACATATTAACAACGTAACCAATATGTGACTATTCTATGTAATTTTTTAAAATAAAGAAATGGATGGATGTCTTTTGCATAAAATGTTTTGTATTCAGTCCATGTATTCTGCTTTCTATTTTGGCTCTTTAATTTTCCCTTTTTTTGATGCATGGACGGATTGTCTGATTAGGAGAATAGTGCGAAGTGATCCATTTTGTACTGCAAGTGAAATTGGACATCATATACCAAGCCTAGGGCCGCAAACACTGTCTACACAAACCATCAGAAGGCATTTGTAGGACATTGGGCTATGAGCCAGACATCCAGCTACAGATGTTCCGTTG
This sequence comes from Bufotes viridis, assembly GCA_033119425.1. NCBI lineage: Eukaryota > Metazoa > Chordata > Amphibia > Anura > Bufonidae > Bufotes > Bufotes viridis. The sequence continues at coordinate 236,893,353 of CM065589.1, forward strand.
ACCTCACACCACCGCTCTGAAAGGGTATTATGATGCACAGCAAAGTGGATTCAAATAGCCTTCACCTCCTCTATATTGTATGCTGAATTTGGATACCAGTTACATTTGCTGATAAATGGCAAGGATTTTTTGTATAGAAAAATATGTGATTTATAGCATCCAGGGTAATCTTGAAAGTTGTTGATATTGACTTCATTACACTTTCCTTGTATGTATTTCTCTTGTTAGGTCAACAATTCAAAAAACATTCAAGACCTCTGGATGGATTCCATTCATGTGTCTCCATAGGTTTACTTCAGCCATGACACGTGCAGAGCTGTGTGGATTGTGATAATGTTTCTGCCATCTGGCAATTGTATTTGTACTTAGACAGCTGTTTCGACATCTGCCTGCTATCTTATGACTCAGCTTGTTTTAGTATTTTTTTGCAGCAGTAGAATGGGGTTGAAGTCACCTTGGACATGAGCTGTTGATTTTCTTCTAGTTAGCTGAAAACATTTCCCATTTGTACCTTTGTGGAACAAACTACGTCTCTCTATTTTAGGAAACCTTAAAGGGGTATTCCTGTTGTTAGGGACTCGGACCCCCACCGATCACTAGCCCCCCTCAAATAAACACAGTGGCCAGTTGGGCATGCGCGTGGCCACTCCATTGATCTCTATGGGAATTCCAGAGATAGCCGAGCGCTGTACTCAGGTATCTTCGTAACTCCCAAAGAAATTAATGGAGTGGCCATGTGCCAGCGACCAGTTACTGCATTTATTTCAGGGGGCATGCAGGGGGTACGGGACTCCCGTTCTCGTGATCAGTGGGGGTCCCAGCAGTAGGACCCCCACTAGTCTGATAGTTGTGCCCTATCCTAACAACCGAAATACCCCTTTCTTAAGCTTGCATTCCTTCCATAGAAAGCCTGACAAATTGACAATCTGTATATTCACTCTTTGTCCTATTTCAATTAATGCTTGTTATGTATACTTAATGTATATACATTTAATATTTTGTGCCCATAAATGTATGAAATGTATGTTAGCTATACATACAGGACAGCTGGATGACATTGTGACTGCGGGTTCAGACAATACAGGTTTCCATATTAACATTACAATATTCAAAATGGTTCAGAATGCATTTTTTGTTATCATAGAAATGAGGGGGATATTTATTGATGGTGTCATAGGATAAAAGTAAATTGCTCCAAATTTATTAATCTGTCATGATACATTTTTCACAACTCGCCAGTCATATTAGCATACATTTCCTTTAGTCACTTCATGTGTGGCAAAGAAATGTACAAATAATTCAGCATTACAATACATATTCGCTGAGGGAAAAGGGGTGCCAATTGCTAAAAATAATTAGGGGATAACCTTTATTAGGTAGTTATTTAAAAAGTGTGCATTCCAAGTACAAATTAGGAAAGAGTGTTCCCATACAGGCAAAAGTGTCCACCTAGGCAGCATCAGATAACGAGGTCTCTTCCTTCATACCAATCTTAGTCATCCACTGTGCCAGGAGACCTATTGTAAGACCCTAGTCTACCCCTTAAATGCAACGCATAGTAGAGGTGCCGTCTAGAGGTGGACCAATTAGCAGTGATTGGCACTGTAAAAAAATGTAGTGCAATAAGGTTACCATTTTTTCCTTACGTTTTTCCAAACTATCTTAATAGACGTTAAATGGATTAAATATTGCTCAACATATATACATTCTAACACATCTTGATTAATGGGACATTCAGGAGCGTAGCTAACGGCTCATGGGCCCTGGTGCAAGAGTTCAGCTTGGGCCCCCCTTCCCTCAGTGTTTTGTGTGTCTTCTTATGTGACACAAGGGTCTTTGGGCCCCCTCAGGCTCCTGGGCCCGGTAGCGACTGCTACCTGTGCACCCCCTATAGCTACGCCCATGGGAACATTATTGGGAATGAACACTCTCTCAGTAATTGCCCTCTGTGCCGCTGATCACCCAACGAATGAGCAAAGCACTCGTCCGTCGTCTATGTGGCACAATAAAAAAAAATCGTCCTGTGTAAATAGGGATGTACTGCTAACAAACAATCAATTTGTATGGGGTAGAACAGTTGTAGTATCGTTCATCCCCATACAGAGGGGATGATTGTTGCATGTAAGCATGTAAATGCAGCTTTCATGAGTGGTCACTGATTAGGAATGAGCAGTTAATTCTCAATCATTGCCATGTGTATCAGCATAGCCATTGTACAGGCTAGGGCAGCGCTAAAGCCTGCCCATTAGTGTCGGTGGCATCATATGGAACACAGCTAGGCAGAAGCCTCCGTCTAGCAGAGACACGGTACGTCACCGAATCGAATGAAAAGGGCTTTGCCCTGTGCGAATATATACAGCACAAACCAAACCAAGCAAATGCTTGGGGCCCCAGAGCTGGTGGACATACTGCCTGTTTTGCAGGTTCACTGCACAGGGGCCTGTAAGGGGTTCATCCCAGCTGTAGAGCAGTATTAGAGGTGCCCAAGATCCACTGCCAACTGATAGTGGAGCATAGTGGACTGATAGGTCAGAGCATAGTATTGTAGTGGGGGCAGGGTCCAGCAGTGCAATACATCGGAGCTTAGCTGTGCAACTGGGCCCCCATACATAACTTCGCTTGGGGCCCCAGAAATACCAAATCTGCCCCAACGGATATACCAGAGATAGACTTTGTGGACAATACATTATAGTATTTTATGCTTAGCAGAACTCCCCTGCTAAAGTTCATTTATCTGCCTGGCTTCATTTGCCAAGTGAAAAGGTTACCTTTGCTCCCAGTGTATAAATGTATGAATATGTAAACTGCTAAAAGATAGATTGCCTTCTGCATAAGCATTCTGCAGGAAGTAGATACACAACTAGAGCAGATCTACTCTGCATTGATTACTTTATTTAATATATTCCGGCTATTCAAACCATACCCTTGAAGAACAGGTTGCCTTTTTATGACTGCAGGGCTCATAAATATGATTATGTGGAGGAGAAAGTGGTAAATTAAACTCAGTCCTACAGTGCACGAATACAACTGTAATTGCAAGCAAGCATATCCATAGTGCTTACCCTAAAATTCACAGCAGAAGCAATATATATGCATCTAACAGAAGCCAAAATATAATCTGCCTTTGCGCTTACTGTACTGAATATAAAGGGTTTTCCATGTAAGCCTCAAATGCACACAGGACACAGCATGTTACAATATTGTTCACCATGAGACCATCAATGGTTAAACAACAGAATAATAGAGCATGGTGGCTCAGTGGTTAACACTGTTGTCTTGCATCATAGAATTTTTAGTTGAAATTAGAGATTTCAGTTGCGAATCTATCAGTTCGGCCATCCGATTTGATTTAGTCTGAGTAAATTTGGCCTGAAGTGCCCCAGTTGCCCTGAAAAGTCGTGTATGACAATATGGAGTCTCCAAGAATTGCATACAACCCCTTTTGAAGCTTTTTAACACCAAGACGATGTTAGAAATGTCAAGGTGACAGTGACATCAATGGGATGTTTTTAGCAAGCAGTTCAAAAATGATCCTTTTTTGGGCAGTAGCAACAGGATTGGTGTTATTTTAAAGAAAATATATCATCCATAAACATGAAGGCTTTTCCCAAATGCTGTCAATTTTCTGGCTGCAGTTTCAGGTTTGTTGTACTGTGTGGGGTAGAGTTCCCAGCAGCAGTACAGTATAGAACAGTGGTGGCGAACCTATGGCATGAGTGCCAGAGGCGGCACCCAGAGCCCTCTTTGTAGGTACTCGTACCCTGAAAAAAGTCTATGGTGAACCGATATGCCTTAGACTTTTCCTGACAATTATCAGCGTAGGACTCACTATGAACATTACAGGCAGCACACTGAATGTAGGCAGGCTGTTATAGCTAAATGATAAAGTACATGGAAGATATACTAATGGACTGTAGTATTCAGGGTAAATTGCCATGTTGGCACTTTGCGATATTTAAGTGGGTTTTGGGTTGCAGTTTGGACGCTTGGTCTGTAAAAGGTTCTCCATCACTGGTATAGAGGATAACAGACAAGGCAGTAGATGTGCGGCTGTTTAGTAGCAGTAGTAACGGCAATAGCAGGACAGTATAGAACATGATGGACAAGGCAGAATGTATGCTGGGAGTTGTACTAGCGGCGGCATATTGTTGTTTTCTGCACATTCCATCATGAATGACTCATAATGGAGCAGAGATGGAGGAGGAGCAGGGGAAGAAGTAGCTGATGATGTTGACGGTGATGACAATATGGCTCGGCTACTAAAATGATGGGGAGGAAGACGGTCTTGCTCACATTGCTGATCAGTTCCATTTATCCACGTGAGCATGTGATGGCACGTCAGGCTGCTGAAGGAGAAACGTTACTCCCTCTACAAATGAATAGTGATCCTAAACACAACTCAAAATCCACAATAGACTACCTCAAAAGGCGCAAGCTGAAAGTTTGGCCCTCACATTCCCTTGATTTGAGTATCGTTAAAAATCTGTGGATAGACCACAACAGAGCAGTGCATGCAAGAAGGCCCAGGAATCTCACAGAACTGGAAGACTTTTGCAAGGAAGAATCTATGAAAATTCCTCAAACAAGAATTGAAAGACTCTTGGCTGGCGAAAGGAGATGCTACTAGGTACTATCCATGCAGGGAGACCAAAGTTTTGTCTTCAGGCCGTTTTTCTTTATTTGTTATTTTGAAAATGTAAAAGATAAAAAAAAGTTTTTTTTTTTCTTTAAATACAAAGGGAATGTGTCATCTTTAACTTTATGGCTTTTGTAGATAATTCTATCTCTAACTTGCTTAACTGCTCACAGTAACAGTAATTTTGACCAGCGGTGCCCAAAGTTTTGCATGCCACTATATTCACATTAACATACTGCAATATTATCTAACATCACAGATGAAAGACTTCCTTAGGCGGCCTGGCTGTCTGCGATTGTGAATTATGTGATGAAGATTGGACCGATTGAGTTGGATGAGTTGTTGGATGTAGTATATCAGGATTTTTCCAAAGAATTTGATACAGGGCCGCAACAGGAGGAGCAGTATCAAATGCAAATGGGAATGATGGTTCTAAGGGAAAACGGGAGTAAAGGCAAAAACAAACATGCCATTTTACCCTGACTAGATCAGGGTATGATTGTTGATAATAAACTAAATGATAGCATCAAATACTAGTCCGCCGCATGAAAGCCAACAAAGTATTTTCTGTATTAGGAAAGGAATGGCCTCTAGAGGACAAAGTATTATATTACACCTTTATAAAGCATTGCTGCGACCACATGTGGAGAATCCTGTCCAGCGATGGGCATCAGTCCATTAAAAAGATATCAGAGAGCTGGAGAGAGTACAAAAAATCCCATTGACTGGATTATTTCTATACGCCAGTGCAACACAGTAAGGTGAAAGCTAGAGATGAGAGAATTTTTTAAAAAGTGGACTCGCTGGTTCGCTGAATTTTTCAGGAAAAATTCGGTTCGATCCGAATATATTCGTGGCGAATTACGTTAACAAACTGTTATTTCCTGGCTGCTGAGAGACTTTATAGTGGTGTAGAACACTGTACTGTCTTCTGTTCAGAACCATTTGCATAGTTTAATGTTATGTGTATTCATATGTGTGCCTGCAGCACCATCTAGTGACCTTTTGCTGTAATCACTTTGTTAAAGTCATGAATATTAATTAGGTGACACAACTTCCTGCTCCCAGGGCTTTGTGGGAAAGAGACTGAGCCTGCTGCCATATTCCTTCACCTCTTGGAAGGAGCAGCTGCACATTATGTGCCTCTTGACTCAAGCATCGTCGGTAAGGGTTTAATCAATGTTTTCCTATAGCTTTGTGTACCTGTATGCTGTACATTCAGTCCTTTGTATGTTCTCTTTTATACAGTTTACCTTATCTACTGCCGGTTAATAAAGCCACAGATTACAGATACAAGTCTCAATTTATTAACTAGTAGAATGGTGATATCTGCCTGTTGAACTGCATATAGACCCCGGGGTACATGTTGTGAGAACAGGACAGTAAACGACGACTTCTAGCAAGAGGGGCACATCTGACTACACAGAAGTCTGTTACAGTCCACGCAAATACCTGCAAACGGACACCACAGCGACTTCTATACAGTCCAGTGCTACCAAGGGATAGCTGCTTCAAGCAATTTAGACATATTTGATTGCATACCGTGACCGCTCTTTAAGCACAGCGACCTGCATTCCACAGTACACGCAGTTAAGTGTCTTTACCAATACCATGTCGCGAAGCACAGTATTGAGCTACAAGACAAGATCAGAGAAGAATGGTTCCTCCAAGTCGGCTTCCGTTAGCAGCGCAGCCGCCATTGCCAGCGCAAAGGCAGAAGCAGCAAAGGTCAAAGCAGCCTTTGCTGAGCAAGAAATGAAGATGAAAGAAGAAAAGGCTTCACTAGAAAGGAAGATGAAAGAAGAACAGGCTTTACTAGAAATGAAGATGAAAGAAGAACAGGCTTTACTAGAAATGAAGATGAAAGAAGAACAGGCTTCACTAGAAATGAAGATGAAAGAAGAACAGGCTTCACTAGAAATGCAAAAGTCCTCTTAGATGCAAAGCTAGAGAAGCTCGCTGTAGAGAAGGAAACGGCAGCCGCCATAGCTGAAGCAGAGTTCTTGGAAGCAATAGAATACCCAGAAACTAAAAGTCACAGCAGTGTGCTTAGCCCAGAACTCGACCAGCAAGATCCTGCACGACGCACTTCAGAGTACGTCCTTCAACACTCCAGACCAAACAGCAATGCTGATCCATTCCCAGGAACCGAAGTTGTCACCTATGCCACAGAAAAATCATACCATCCAAAAGAAAGAGTCACACATGGAACCCAGTCCTGCAAACAAGAGAGCACAGAGCCACATGACAAAGCTCGAGCTAACTTCCCTGCATCCAAAGTAAGCCAGCTTCCAGTCCAGCTTGCAGAGCCACCTTATTCCACAAGACAGTATGACACGGGCTGGCCTAAATCAGAGACTCCATACAGGTATGATCGCACACCACAGCCACACCGTGACTCCACACCTCCAACCAACCCTAGTTATAACCAAGCCACAACAGACTTTGCCAGGTTCTTTACTAAACGAGAGCTAGTTACAAAGGGACTGGCGAAGTTCAGTGATCGCCCTGAAAACTATAGAGCATGGCGGTCCTCCTTTATAACATTACAAGAGACTTGGGCCTGTCATGTAGGGAGGAGATAGACTTCCTTGTTGATCGGCTTGGAAAAGACTCTGTGGAACATGCCAAGAGAATTAGAGACATTAATATAAACTACCCAGAGACTGGTCTAAAAATGATCTGGGATAGACTTGATCAATGTTATGGTTCTGCAGAGGTCATAGAGGATGCGTTGTTTAAAAGAATTGACGAATTCCCTAAAATAACTAGCAAAGGTTTCCAGAAACTTAGGGATTTAAGTGATCTACTGATGGAATTACAGGTTGCCAAAGCAGAGGGGGATTTACCAGGGCTTGCTTTCCTCGACACTGCCAGAGGCGTCAAGCCGATCGTATTAAAGCTTCCCCACAACCTACAGGAGAAATGGGTCTCCCATGGGTCAAGGTACAAACATACCTACAATGTGCCATTCCCTCCGTTCAGTGTGTTTGTTGACTTTGTAAGCCTAGAGGCCAACATCCGTAATGACCCTAGCTTTGACCTATCACAGTCTTATGTCACTCCCTCTGACCACAGACCTTACAAAGGATCAGTAGCAGTGCACAAAACTAACATTTCACCTGCAGATTCTTACAGGTACTACAGCTCCTCTAACCTGGAAACAGTCAAAGATCCTGGTAAGCAGTGCCCTCTGCACAAGAAGCCACACCCTCTTCTGAAGTGCAGAGCCTTTAGAGAAATGTCCATAAGAGATCGCAAAGCCTTCCTGAAGGAGAACCGCATTTGCTACAAGTGCTGCTCATCAACATCACATATTGCCAAGGACTGTCAGGTTAGTGTAAAATGCACAGAATGCAACAACACAGATCACAACACGGCCCTACATCCTGAGCCTTTCTCATGGGCCTTATCACAGAGTAACAGTGCCAGAGAGCATGGCGGGGAGGAAAGAAACTCTGAAGCCAACCCACCAGCAGTTACTTCACAATGCACCGAAGTCTGCAAGAGAGCCATAGGTGGCAGGTCCTGCTCAAAGATCTGCCTAGCAAAGGTATACCCAAAGGGCTGCAGAGACAAAGCCATCAATGTATACACCATTCTAGATGACCAAAGTAATGCGTCCCTAGCCAAATCTACTTTCTTTGATATTTTCAACATTAAAGGGCCCAGCACTCCTTATTCTCTAAAGACTTGTGCGGGCACTGTAGAAACAGCGGGGAGGAGAGCTAGTGGCTACCTGATTGAGTCCATAGATGGTAAGACATGTCTTTCCTTACCAACTATTACCGAATGTAACCAGATCCCTGATAATAGACATGAGATCCCTACACCAGATGTAGCTAAGCATCACCCCCATTTGGAGCGTATAGCCCATCTCTTGCCAGAGCTCGATCCTAACGCTCAGATAATCTTACTCCTTGGGAGAGATATCTTACAAGTTCACAAAACCAGAGAACAGATTAATGGCCCACACCATGCTCCTTATGCCCAGAGACATGACTTAGGATGGGTCATAATAGGAGATGTCTGCTTAGGAAGCATACACAAACCAACTTCCATTAATAGCATGCTTACTAGCACATTAGAAAATGGACGTCCCTCTATCTTCCAACCATGTGAAAACAACTTCCTCATAAAGGAATTGCCACATAGTACTCACCTACCTTGTTCCTTCATAGGCTCTTTAAACCACAACATAGCTTGTGATAGTGACAAAGACCACCTAGGTTGCTCAGTGTTCCAAAGGACCAGGGAGGACAATCAGGTAGCAATGTCCCATGAAGACAGATTGTTTTTAGAGACCATGGAAAAGGAAATCACTAAGGATGAGACAAATAGTTGGGTCGCACCTCTTCCCTTCAGACCTCAAAGGCAACGTCTGCCTAACAACAGAGAGCAAGTCTACAGGCGTTTTGTCTCTCTAAGACGTACCTTCCATAAGAAGCCAGAAATGAGAGACCACTTCTTTACTTTCATGAGAAGAATATTTGAGAACGGTCATGCTGAGGTAGCCCCCACCCTTAAAAACTCAGAGGAATGTTGGTATTTACCCATATTCGGGGTTTACCACCCAAAGAAACCAGGCCAAATTAGAGTAGTGTTTGACTCTAGCGCCAAATATGAAGGCGTCTCCTTAAATGATGTCCTGCTCTCAGGTCCTGATCTTAACAACAGACTCCTAGGAGTGCTGCTTCGTTTTCGTAAAGACTCCGTTGCCTTCATGGCGGACATCCAGCAGATGTTTCATTGTTTTCTCGTTAAAGAGGAACATAGAAACTTTTAAGATTTCTTTGGTTTATTGACAATGACCCCACAAAAGATATCGCGGAGTACCGCATGCGGGTACATATCTTTGGTAACAGTCCCTCTCCTGCAGTTGCAATTTATGGTCTTAGACACTCTGCTCAGGAAGGTGAGATAGAATACGGGTCAGACGTCAGACAATTCGTAGAAAGAGACTTTTATGTAGATGACTGTTTAAAATCACTACCCACTGATGAGGATGCAATAAGTCTCCTTAAGAGAGCTCAAGAAATGCTTGCATGCTCAAACCTGAGACTCCACAAAATAGCCTCTAATAGTAAGCAGCTGATAGAAGCATTTCCCTCTCAAGACCACTCAAATGACCTGCAGAGCTTAGACTTAGGGACTGACTCCCTTCCTATACAACGTAGCCTTGGTCTTCTCTGGGATCTAAAATCAGACACGTTTACCTTCCAAGTCAGTGAGGAAGAGAAGCCCTTTACCCGTAGAGGTGTCCTGTCTGCCATAAACAGTCTTTATGATCCCTTAGGGTTCACAGCTCCCGTCACAATCCAGGGTAAAACACTGCTTAGAGACCTAACTCAGGAGACATTGGATTGGGATGACCCACTTTCCCTGAAAAAGGAACACATGGATAGAGTGGAGAAACTCCCTAAAGACTTTATCTAGCCTCCATGTTCCACGATCTTACGCTCCTGTGCCATCCACAGAAGTAAAAACACAAAGACTTTATGTATTCTCTGACGCGTCTGTCAAAGCTATTGCAGCTGTAGCTTATCTTAAAACTGTAGACAACAAAGGTCAATGCCACACAGGGTTTGTCATGGGCAAAGCAAAACTTGCACCACTTCTCGAACATACAATACCCAGGCTGGAACTCTGTGCCGCAGTACTAGCCGTTGAACTAGCTGAATTAATTACTTCAGAGATAAACCTTGAGATTCAAGACACCGAGTTTTATACAGACAGTAAAGTGGTCCTGGGCTACATTTACAACCAAACTAGGCGTTTTTACGTCTATGTTAACAACAGAGTGTTAAGAATCAGGAGGTCCACTTCCCCAAAACAATGGCACTTTGTACAAACTGACCATAATCCAGCAGACTTAGCAACCAGGTCAGTTGCCGCCAGTCATCTTAAGGACACAGTCTGGTTCACAGGTCCCGCTTTTCTATACAACCCAGGGGATCCAATACTGCTTACGCCTGCCTCTCTACTTACCCAAAAGACTGGTAGAGTGAATGCTCCTTCCGGAGAGTTTGGCACCAAAGACCTCTACAAGCGCCAGTGGAGACAAGTGCAAGTTCTTGCCAATACTTTCTGGGATAGGTGGAAGAAGCAATATCTTCCAACTTTACAGACAAGAACCAAATGGCACACAGTTAAGCCCAACCTGAAACCGGATGACATTGTTCTGGTTAAAGACTCTCAAGTTCAACGAAATTACTGGCCTTTGGGTCTCGTTACCAAAGTATTCCCAAGTGAAGACGGATGTGTCCGTAAAGTTGAGGTCAAGATTTCCAAACAAAACGAGACCAAACTGTTTATCAGGCCCACTTCCGAGCTAGTCCTACTGTTATCTGATGAGGACTCTAATAGTGACATCGGCTGATGTCAAGCGGGGAGTGTACTGTCTTCTGTTCAGAACCATTTGCATAGTTTAATGTTATGTGTATTCATATGTGTGCCTGCAGCACCATCTAGTGACCTTTTGCTGTAATCACTTTGTTAAAGTCATGAATATTAATTAGGTGACACAACTTCCTGCTCCCAGGGCTTTGTGGGAAAGAGACTGAGCCTGCTGCCATATTCCTTCACCTCTTGGAAGGAGCAGCTGCACATTATGTGCCTCTTGACTCAAGCATCGTCGGTAAGGGTTTAATCAATGTTTTCCTATAGCTTTGTGTACCTGTATGCTGTACATTCAGTCCTTTGTATGTTCTCTTTTATACAGTTTACCTTATCTACTGCCGGTTAATAAAGCCACAGATTACAGATACAAGTCTCAATTTATTAACTAGTAGAATGGTGATATCTGCCTGTTGAACTGCATATAGACCCCGGGGGTACATGTTGTGAGAACATGACAAACACAGTGCCTTGCAGTAACACATAAGAACAATAACCCCCCCAAAAACGGTTAATGCCTGGCATGAACAGGCCTCTAGTAGCTACAGACGATGAGAAGAGCAAAGCATGAAGATTGCTTGGAGCCAAGAAGAGTTGCAAAGTTCATCAAGATTCAAACCATAACTACCAGCCCCTGGTCTCTATGTCAGGGAAAACATCACGAGTTCCCAGTCATCATGGATGGGAAGAAGGACATCCTGTGGTGCACAGATATGGAGAGGGCTTTCAGATTCCCCCGCACTATGCGAACGTCTCAGAAATGAACCGCTGCTCCTGACAGCAGCTCCTGGGAAGGTCATGGAGCGTCCCGGTCACCTGGAATCTATTCGCCCTGCTGAAGGATTATTTTGGGCCCCCACACTGCAGATTTATCATGGATACAACAGATTTTACAATATTACATTATTATATAAAGAAATAAATAATGAACCCCCTTCATCACCCGGCTCCCAAGTGCGATCAGCTACATCATCATCATCGAGTACTGTCTGCACGTCACTGATGTCCTCCTCAACTGTCTCTAGGTCTGGAGCCTGACCGCACGCAACACCAGCCCCCACACCACTCTCCTCATCACTACTTGCCCGCCTAGTGGAGGAAAGGACAGAGGCAGGTTGAGGACAGGTGAGGGCACAGGGCTTGTTCCCAGGCCATGCCAAATAAGGGCTGCGTCTGATGAACCCACTGACTCTTGACTGGGGGTGTCTGATGTCAGTTGCGACGAAGTCGAAGATTGAGTCAACCATTCAAGAACCGCTGGGTTGCTGGTCACAACATGACCGCTAGCTGACACTGGGAGCTCAGGCCTCTAGAAGTGACCCCTGCTGCCACTGCCCCTTTCTCTGCTGTGACCTCTGCCTGCACCAGAAACATTTATGCCTCTGCCACTCCCCTGTGCAGGGCCTGATCAAATAATCAAATGTTAGATCAAATATTTCTTATTTCGCCACTAATACACGGCAGACTGGGTATTAGAATATATCACTGCACCACAGAACGGCAATTTGGCCCTAATTCTTTTGAATTTTTACACAAAAGGCTTTTCAACAGATAAGTGCAACACTGAATGGAGAATATATTTTTTTTTCGCCACTAATACACGGCAAACTGGGCTTCAGAATATATCACTGCACCGCAAAACAGACAATTAGTCCAAAATTTGTTTCTACTTTTACACAACAGGCTTTTCAACAGATATATGCAATGCTGCACGGCGAATATATTTTTATTTCGAAACTGATACACGGCAAACTGGGCTTCAGAATATATCACTGAACCACAGAACCTCAATTAGGCCCACATTTTGTTCTACTTTTACACAACAGGCTTTTCAACACAGAAGTACAACGCTGGACAGCGAATATATATTTTTATTTCGCCACTAATACACGGCAAACTGGGCTTTAGAATATATCACTGCACCAAATGTCAATTAGGCTCAAATTTTGTTCTACTTTTACACAACAGGCTTTTCAACAGAGAAGTACAACGCTGGACGGTGAACATATTTTTATTTCGCCCCTAATACACTGCAAACAGGGCTTCAGAATATATTACTGCACCGCAGTACGTCAATTAGGCCCAATTTTTTTCCCACTTTTACACAAAAGGCATTTCAACAGACAAATGCAACGCTGGACGGCGAATATATGTTTGTTTAACCACTAATACATGGCAAACTGGGCTTCAGAATATATTACAATATAGCTATAGATATTTAGACCCTTCAGGGAGTGTGCTAACGCTTTACAATTGTGGTTATTTATCATTAATGGTCCGTCAGACCTATAGCTTTTTTTCACACACTCACTAACTGAATATTAAAATTTCACTTTTATTAGTACATTCATCACTTGGAACACAAGGAGTGAAGTTAAAATTTCTCAGGAAGTCAGGTTGGAAGGTTTCCCTTAACAGTATCTTGCTGTATCAACCAGCAATAACTTTGGCTCCAGGGTGAGAGTGATCGCTCAATCACCACTGGCACATACACTTATATCTCAGATAGCTCTTACTTACTAGTATATCTGCAAAGAATAAATCAAGGCAACAGAAGCAGATCTGCTGGAACCACTCCTGACAGTTCTATAATGGCTTTAATCCTATATATATCAAAATCAACTGCCTTATGTGTCATCCCCCCATTCCTCATAGATTGTAAGCTCTTGCGAGCAGGGTCCTGACTCCTAGTGTTTCAGTTGTATATAATCCAGTTACTTTTGTTTTGTACATGAACCCTATGAATTTTCTAAAGCGCTGCAGAATATGGTGGCGCTATATAAATAACTATTATTATTATTATTAAAAAGAAAAAAAATATTTGCCGCTCAGCGGTGCAGTTATTTGTTTTAAAGCCCTTTTTTACGTGTATTAGTGAAAAAAGAAAAAAAATATTTGCCGCTCAGCGGTGCAGTGATATATTCGGAAGCCCTGTTTGCCGTGTATTAGTGGCAAAATAAAAATATATTTGCCGTCCTGCGTTGCACTTATCTGCTGAAAAGCATGTTATGTAAAAGTAGAAAAAAAAAATTTGGGTCAAACTGCCATTCTGCTGTGCAGTGATATATTCTGATGCCCTGTTTGCAGTGTATTAGTGGTGAAATAAAAATATAGTCGCCGACCAGCGTTGTACTTCTCTGTTGAAAAGCCTGTTGTGTAAAAGTAGAACAAAATTTAGGCCTAATTGACATTCTGAGGTGCAGTGAAATATTGTGATGCCCAGTTTGCCATATATTAGGGGCAAAATAAAATATATTCGCCGTCCAGCATTGCATATATCTGTTGAAAAGCCTGTTGTGTAAAAGTAGAGAAAAAATGAGGGTCTAATTGCCATTCTGCGGTGCAGTGATATATTCTGATCATTTATCATTAATGGTCCGTCAGACCTATAGCGTTTTTTTCACACACTCACTGACTGAATATTAAAATTTCACTTTTATTAGTACATTCATCACTTGGAACACAAGGAGTGAAGTTAAAATTTCTCAGGAAGTCAGGTTGGAAGGTTTCCCTTAACAGTATCTTGCTGTATCAATCAGCAATAACTTTGGCTCCAGGGTGAGAGTGATCGCTCAATCACCACTGGCACATACACTTATATCTCAGATAGCTCTAACTTGCTAGTATTTCCCAAATAATGGGTTCCTTCCTGACTGTCTCTGATAGTTAAAAACTAACACAAACACACATCATTTCCTGCATCCCGACATGTTTCACCGAGCAAGTCTGTGTCTTCAGGGGATGATAATGCAGGTGGGCGCGTGGGGACGGGGATCAGGCTTTATGCCCTCGGTGTTACTGGGACTCATTTGGTTAGCCAATGGGCTATTCTTGAAATCTGAATGGCATCCCTATGCTCCTATAGGAGTATCCACTTACCTGTCAGGTCTTCCTTCAGTATGTGATATCAGAGTAGCACCGCTCGGCGCTGCTAAAGCCCATGCATAAGCTGGCACTTAGAAAATTTTTCCTTTCTCTCTTATCCAGGCTTCAGTGTGTGGCGTCAGAGTGGCACTGCTCGGCGCTGCTAAAAACCCGCGCATGCGCCGGCACTTAGAAAATTTTTCTTTTCTCTCTCCTTTCCAGAAGTGCGCTTGCGTCAACTCTTCAAATACTTCTGATGATATACATTAGCCACTAAAAGAGGGGGAGTAAAATATAACTAGTGAAGGGAATGCCAGCTTTTGCTGGGAATATTTCTGTTTAGGTGATAAGAAAGTGTACAGTGGCTCACTTGGTATTTCAATATGCTATGGTGCTCACCCCTGGCAACACCCAGGCCAGAAAGCGTTAATATTGGAAAAAAAAGGAGTGGGGGGCACACATAAATATAGGGATCAGATGGACCCAATGTAGATATACATGCATTTATTAATACAATTACAGATACAAAAAATAACCTAAAATGGTAGATATAAAAATAAAGATAAAAACTAAAACAGTATAAAAACAATATACACCTGTGGTTCTTTTTAATAGCTATCATTTAATATACTATATAGTACAATGACAGCATCATAAAAATGGATATATACATTTTTAAATTATTTGTACTGTAGTATCACTTCTTTATATCACTATTATTGAAGAGAATAAATGTATATTTTATCCTTAGGAATGCTCCAAATATGTTGTGTATAACCCTCACTATAATGATGGATAAGCGAGTGCTCTGAAATATCATGAACATAGGAGTCAATAGAACACTGTATATCAATAATTCATAAAATTCTTTTTGTATAGACCATTGTCATTACAGACCAGAAGACAAGAAACCCATTCCTCAATTTATAATCAGGTCAACCACAAAAGTCTGGACATCCATAAACCACATAGGGTAAGTATTTAAACCACAGATCCAGAAATTGGTATACATTTATAGTGATTAAAGATATTAAATTAGTCCTCCCCCCCCACCCACACACACACACACTTTGATTATTGTTCCTATGGATTTTTTATAATGGTATTTAAGATTACACGTATAGTCACTGAATTGCCGAAACTAACACAAAAAAAGAAAAAAACACCTCACAAAAAAGAGGCGAAGGTAAATCCCTCATTTATTCCCACTGGTGAGAGAGAGTTAAGGCGGTAGATCCATTTTGTTTCTTCTTGTTGTAATTTACAGTCTATATTGCCCTGTTTAGGGCCTTTTTTAATTTTGTGTATCCCCCAAATCCTCAAACCCGAAATTTAACCATTATGATAATTTTTTATATGTCTAGAAAATGGTGTTTCTTCATTCGTATTCAAGGTACTGAAATGTTTGGAGATTCTTCTCCTTAATTCCTGGATAGTTTTACCAATGTACAGTTTTTCACATTCACATTGTATTGCATAAACTACCCCAGTGGTCCTACAATGTATATATTCTCTTATGGTATATATTTTACCATCATAGGGATTAGTGAATTTTTGTTGGCCGGACATATATTAACAAAAACTACATCCGCCACAAGGATAGGACCCCAGTGTTTTCAGCCAGGTCCCAGTCTTATCATGTGACCTCTGGAAATGGCTATAAACCACCATTTCCCTCAAGTTTTTTCCCCTCCTATAGGTAACATTGGGATTTTTCAGCTCTTAGGATATGCCAGTTTCACTTCAAAACGCCGAAAACCTTTTTATTTTGAATGTCAAAGGTGCCAATACAGCCTATTATTTTCTCATCCTTGTGTACCTTCTTCTGAAGTAGGTTATACCTATTCTCACTTTAGCTCTATTGTAGGCTTGATATAGAACTTTTTGGGGTATCCTCTCGCTAGAAATCTTGGATACAGAATCTTACTTTCCCTTTCAAAGGCCTCATTGTTGGTACTGTTTCGTTTGGCTCTCAAGTATTGGCCCACTGGAATACCATTTTTTAGGGGCTGAGGATAGAAACTGTTCCAATGTAGGAAACTATTACTCAATGTAGGTTTCCTATATACTTCCGTCAAGACCATACCATCCTCCTCCAGGTCTATTTTTAAATCCAGAAAATGTATACATTTTCTCTGAATTTCAGCTGTAAAAGTAAGGCCTAAATCATTCTTGTTTAGCCTTTCAGTGAATTGTGTGATTTCAGTGACAGTGCCTTCCCCAAAAATTATAATATCATCGATATACCGTCCCCAAAATAAAATTAAATCAGTGTATTGTGTATTCTGTTCCTTGAAAACATACTGGTCTTCCCACCACCCCAAAAATAAATTTGCAAAACTCGGTGCACAAATTGCGGTCCCATTTAACTGTAAATAATATTTACCATCAAAGGTGAAAAAATTATGAGTGAGAAGAAAATGTAAGAGTGAAATAACACAATCATTGTGTTTGTGAAATTGAGTGCCCTTAGTATATAAATAGTGCTCAACTGCTTTAATGCCGAGTTCATGCTGTATACTTGTATATAATGCCTCAAAGTTAAGGCTTGCTATAAGCGTATTTCTACTTACATGTATATCCATTTAGTTTTTTCACTGTATCAACGTTATCCTTTAAGAAGGACGGAAGGGTCTCGACGAAGGGTCTAATTATGGCGTCTACATAGGCGCTGATACCCTCACACAGATTATTGTTCCCAGAAACAATAGGCCTGCCAGGCATAGGTTCTCGTTTTTTGTGCACCTTTGGTAAGGCGTAGAAGCTATCGTAGGATGTGGGTTAAAGAGTACTTTATATTCTTTTGTAATTAGATTTTTTTCTCTAGCTGTTGATTATATCTTTCAGTTGGATTTGACTCTAATTTTTTATATGTATTTTCGTCTTCTAATAATCTCAAGGCTATAGCTATATAGTCATCTTGTTTCATTATTACAATGTTTCCCCCATTATCAGAGGATTTTATGACTATTTCCTCCCTCTTTATTAGTTCTTCAAGTGCCTGTCTTTCTTGTATGGTCAGATTCCCACCCACAGCACTTTTTGCTTTTAATTTTTTGCAAGTCACTAGTCACTAGGTTTACAAATATTTCGACACTGGCATATCCTGAGAACGGAGGTGTATATTTAGACCTGGAGCATATTTTAGTGAATGGTGCTCTAGGTTGCAAAATCTCTCCCTCTCCCTCTCTGGAAAGTTCTTCAAGAGTTTCCAAGGCCTCTCACTCCCTTCTATTCATTTCACCATTTTTTTCTTTATCTTTATGTTCTTGTTGGGCTAGTTTTCTAGCAAATAGATTTATATCTTTGACCCATGTGAAACAATTGAAACCTGGTAACACTGAGGGCATAAAGCCTGACCCCGCCCCATGCGCCCACTTGCATTATCATCCCCTGAAGATGTCGACTTGCTCGGCGAAACATGTTGGGATGCAGGAAATGATGTGTGTTTGTGTTAGTTTTTAGCTATCAGAGACAGTCAGGAAGGGACCCATTGTTTGGGAAATACTAGCAAGTTAGTCTGTGAAGGTTCTCATTTATCCAGGTCTTGGTACCTGGATAAACTGAGACTACTAGAGGATCGAGTTTAGGCCAGAGGAGTTGGTGGGGAGAGGTTTAGTCCTGGAAAAGTCATTTTAGGAGGCTTGATAAGCCTGCCTGAAAAGATGTGTTTTTAAGGCACGTTTGAAGGTGGAGAAGTTGTGAATTGACCTAATATTCCGGGGCAGAGTATTCCAGAGAGTAGGTGCAGCTCGAGAAAAGTCTTGAAGATGGGAGTAAGAGGTCCGAATTATGGAGGTTATTAATCTTAGGTCACTAACAGAATGGAGAACACGAGTAGGATGGTAGATGGAGATGAGGGTGGAGATATATGGAGGTGCAGCACTGTGGAGAGCTTTGTGGGTAAGGGTGAGAAGTTTGAACTGTATTCTGTGGTGGATAGGCAACCAGTGAAATGACTGACACAAACTAGTAGCATCAGTGTAGCGGTTGAATGGATAGATAAGCCTGGCTGCAGCATTTAGAATGGAACTGAAGGGGGAAAGTTTAGTGAGAGGAAGAGCGATTAGTAGTGCGTTGCAGTAGTCAAGATGAGAATGAATCAGGCCAACAACAAGAGTTTTTGCCATTTCCACCGCAAGAAAAGGGAGGATTCTGGTGATATTCTTGAGGTGCAGACGACAAGAGCGTGTAAGTGATTGAATATGGGGAACAAAGGAAAGATCAGAGTCAAATGTGACCCCAAGACAGCGGGCATGTTGCACAGGAGTTATGATAGTGCTGCAAACCGAAATCGAAATATCAAGTTTCGGTGGGTCAGTAGAGCGGGAAAAACAAGAAGTTCAGTTTTTGAGAGGTTCAGTTTTAGATACAGAGAGGAGATGATGTTAGAGACAGCTGCCAGACAATTACTGTTTTTTGGAGTAAAGCAGGAGTGATGTCAGGGGATGAAGTGCATAGTTGGGTGTCGTCAGCATAGAGATGGTATTGAAAGCCAAATCTACTGATAGTCTGTCCAATGGGGGCTGTATAGAGGGATAAGAGTAGAGGACCTAGTACTGAGCCCTAAAGAACGCCAACATCAAGAGGAAGAGGAGAAGAAGAAGAGCCAGTGAATGATACACTAAGGGAGCGGCCAGAAAGATAGGAAGAGAACCAAGAGAGAACAGTGTCATTAAGGCCAATTGAGTGGAGCATGGTGAGGAGGAGTTTATGGTCTAAGGGTATCAAATGCTGCAGAGGGATCCAGCAGAATCATTAGAGAATAGTCACCATTTCTTTTTGCTTTTAGGAGAGCGTTGGACACTTTAGTAGGGGCAGTTTCTGTAGAGTGAAGAGGGCAAAAGGCAGATTGTAAGGGGTCAAGGAGAAAGATTTCCACTAATACACAGAAAAAAGGGCTTTAAAACAGATAACTGCACCGCTGAGCGGCAAATATATTTTACTTTTGCCGCTAATACATGACAAAAAGGGCTGTAATTTTTGCCCTTCATTACACAACGGCTAATAAGCCCTTTTTTCCCCAGTAATTCAAGCCCAAAAATGCTTTAGAACATATAACTGCACCGCACAAGGGCAAATAAAACATATAAATATTTCCTTGTAATAAACCCTGTTAATGCCTGTATCAAACAGCACTTGCACCCTAATAAGACAGGTTTGCTGGAATTACAGAGCTGTATAATGGCAATTTGGGTCCCCAGTCAGTGCAGCAAGGTGTATTAGGATTGTTCCTATTACCCAGGCTGTAACTTCCCCTACTGAACTCGGTTCAACCTAAATGCTGTGGAATGATTCCTCCTTATCATTTCCCTACACCTTGAATAATCTTTCCCTGAACTTGTAAATTGTTTTTTTTCATCACAATCAAGTCTTTCCTATCACTGTCCCTAGCGCCTGCAGACACGTCTCTCCCTGCACTAAGCACGTTGATGAATGGCAGAATCTAAGATGGCCGCCGTATTTATAGGGCTGCGACATCACAATGCTGGCTGGCTGCTGTTTGGCTGCAAGAATGTCAGTATGGGTTATCCTGCCTTCACAGAGTTCCTTGCCCCATGTCCTCACACGTGTAGCAGCTATTTTAGGACTACAAAGTGCGAGGAAATTCACATTCGTTGCGAACCAAATTTTTCCTGAAATCTGGATGTAATTCCACTTCGTCAGCTTCGATTCGCTGATCTTCAGTGAAAGCATATACTCCAGTCATTTGCATTCTCCGAACTATTCTATTATCATCAGGAGTGCTCTTTGGTCTTGCTTTTTCTATTGTTACCCTCATATGACAACCGCTGAAAATACGTGCCTACAGAACACTGAAATTGCAACACTAAGGGCCCATTCACACGACCGTATGAACGGATCCGCATCCGATCCGCAATTTTGCGGAATGTATGCGGATCCATTCATTTCTATGGGCTCCTCAAAGATGCGGACAGTACACCGTGTGCTGTCCGCATCCGTTGTTCCGTTGAATTTATCCGCAAAACAAAACTCACTTGTCCTATACTTGTCCGCATAAAACGGTCCGTGGCCTAATACAAGTCAATGGATCCGAAATATGCGGATTCCAACGGAATTGTTTCCGTATGTCATCCGCATTTTTGCGGATGGATGTCCGCATTTTTTTGGCTCTGCCCCAAAATCAAAATTGATACATATCCAGACAGATCCAGACAGATCTGTCTGGATTGATCAGACTGGTTAAATTCTGCCATTAGAGAAGGACCATGTCATATTCTGTGGAAAGACTGATTGTCCTTGTTCAGGAGCGTGGGGAGCTATGGGACACAAGAAGCGATCGGTACCATGATCGGAACCGTGTTGACCAAGGCTGGGCTGAAATTGGCGAGATCCTAATGCCAGATGAATGGGCGAAAGGAGACGCAAAAGCCAGAAAAAGGATGGGTAAGTTTACACTTTACCTCATGTCACTTTATTCCTGTGTCCTCCTCTTACTGTCTAGCATGGTCTGCATGCCCTGGAAAGTTTGCCAACTTTTCAGAGCATGCAGCTCATCTTTAAAAGTGCACGAGCATGATGTCACTTTATTCCTGTGTCCTCCTCTTACTGTCTAGCATGGTCTGCATGCCCTGGAAAGTTTGCCAACTTTTCAGAGCATGCAGCTCATCTTTAAAAGTGCACGAGCATGATGTCACTTTATTCCTGTGTCCTCCTCTTACTGTCTAGCATGGTCTGCATGCCCTGGAAAGTTTGCCAACTTTTCAGAGCATGCAGCTCATCTTTAAAAGTGCACGAGCATGATGTCACTTTATTCCTGTGTCCTCCTCTTACTGTCTAGCATGGTCTGCATGCCCTGGAAAGTTTGCCAACTTTTCAGAGCATGCAGCTCATCTTTAAAAGTGCACGAGCATGATGTCACTTTATACTGTATGTATATGTATCTGTATGTATGTAACCTAATTAAATATCTATCTAAACTTTTTGGCTTTACAGTTAAAAGTCTGAAGACACGCTGGCACTCTTGTCGCGACCAGTTTCGTCGGGAAGAGACGGCACGCAAAGGACGAAGTGGCGATGCGGGCGGCAAACCCAAAAAGCCATATATATACACCAAGCATCTTCAATTTCTGAAGCCCATATTTGAGTTGCGGCCGTAAGTGAATATACATATATTTTGAAATTGAAATTATTATTAATTTTTACACATCATTAATTCGTTTTTATTTTCACAGAACGGTGGACAGTCTGGAGGAAGAGGGGGCAAGTCAACCTTCTCCTCTAAGTCAACCCGTCCGTATGTCCCCAGCGGAACCGTCCTCACCGGTGCCATCACCTCCCATGGCTGTGACACCACCGCCCCACATAACCACAACACCACCACATGTGGGAGCGCCAAGGCCACGTCGAAACGAAGGGCCACGCCTCCTCCTCAGCCTGTTTCGGGACAAGCAACTCGAGACGTTGTGGATAGCAGGGTTCTCGATTTCTTGTCCCGAAACAGGCCTGAATGTGAGGAGGATTCTATTATGTTGGGCTTAGGCCCTTTTCTAAAAAGGGTACCTCAAAACAGGCAACACATGTGCATTGCCTCCATAACCGCAGTTTTAGAACTGTACTCTGGTCCCCAAATGCCCATGGCGACTTATAATTTTTAAATGAGGAACGGAAAAACTTCATGTGCCTCAACCATCTGTCTCGCAACCACCCTTACCATCGTTTCCAAGCCAGCAACATCATTTCGGTGGAAGGATGTATGGCCCTTCAATTCCCCAGCTCGGTCATACACTGAGGCCTCTGCTTCTTCAACTGAACCCTATTCATTCACCCGTGATCTTTGTGATTTATAATATTATTTTATTGTTACCTTTTTGATATATTTTTTTAGTAAAATTTGTGTTAAAAAATTTTTTTCCAGAGCTTTTTATCTCAAACACTTACAACACTTTATAATCACACACATATGTATGTCTTTGTCATGTTACATTTGTGATCAAATCACATGTGTAATATGAGTTTTATTTAAAAATGTTTAGAGTGCTTCTAAGGGCCCTTTCACATCTGCGTTGTGAGGATCCGGTGTGAAAATCTGTCTCGGGACATGGTCACCGTATCCGTCAAAAACGCAACAGACATGAAATCATAGGAAGACTAATCAGTCTTCAATACGATTTCAATGTTACCATGGCAGATCGGATGCCTCAAGTCACAGTTGACATGGAAATAGTAGCATGGAGAAAGTACTTATCGTTCTATGCGGGCAGCTGGCAAATTTATCAGAAATCTAAGCGTACCAGGCTCCCGCTCCCTGCTACTATTTCCATAGGAGCTGGGACTATTTGTCCAGGCTGCCATGGTAACCATAATAAAATAAAAAGCCCAACGTGTGATCCGGCAATGTGCCGAAATCTGTACCCGTCAATGCTGAAAAATGAAAAAACAAACAAACACCAAACTTATTTTATTTAATAATGGCGCCAAACATTTGGAGGTAATTCAAATACGTGAATGGTGATCGATGAGGAATTAGTCAGTTTTAATGAAAATCATAAGAAAAATTATGATTTTTTTAAAACCTAAGCTCACAACCCACGTCAAGGGTCCTCATCATCTTGTGAGTCCCTATCTAAACTAAAACCATGGGACCTAACTAACTAAAAAAATTAAATTTGATTAAATTTGGAATACCATTACCACAGATTTATCTCCGAGTACCACGAATGCTGTTCAGCTGCCACGATAATGCACCCTCTGGACTTATGAAGTAATCCGCAAAGAGTTCTCGAACTGCTAGTCCAGCAGATCCAGGCCGTCCTTGCGGATTATGGTCTAAACCAACAGATGTTGTTGTTGGAAAAGGGGCCACTTCAGGTTCAGAGGGTACATCATGAATCCTGGTGAAGTTGTGTAAAATCACACATGCCTGTATCACCAAGGTGGCATTTTGCGGACTCATTTGCAAGGATGACATGAACACTCTCCATTTATTGGAGAGTATTCCAAGCACATTCAACATATCGACGTGCACGAGACAGACGATAATTGAATATGCGCTTTCGGTCATCCAAATTGCGTCTTGGAAATGCTCGCATTACATGAGGAGATAATGCAAAGCCTTCGTCTGCCACGATTACAAATGGAGCGGCTGAAGCAGAAGATCCGGGTAGTCGTCTGGGCTCTGGCAAGGCAAGTTGGTTGGCACGAAGCCGTTCACCCATTCTAGAAGAACAGAAGATGCGGGCGTCTGCTGTGCTTCCATAGGCCTCAATATCAACAATAATAAATCTATAATTACTGTCAACTAATGCCAACAGCACTATAGAAAAATATTGTTTATAATTAAAATATTGGGACCCTGAGTGAGGCGGTTTCTTAACACGAATGTGTTTGCCATCCAATGCCCCAATGCAGTTGGGAAACTGCGAAGATTGATAAAACCCATCAGCAATTTGGAGCCAATCATCTGCTGTGGGGGTGGGCATCACCGCTTCACGGAGTCGCTGCCATATAAGTTGACAGGTGTGACAGACGATTCCGGATATGGTTGAGATTCCCAGCAAGTACTCATAATGCAAGGAGGCAAAAGAGTTTCCAGTTGCAAGGAACCTGTGGAGAGAAAAAGAAAAAAAAGAGCAATCAATGATGGATTCAAAGTGACTAAAAAAAAAAAAAAAAACCTACCTCAAGGTGAGAAGAAGTCGTTCTTCAGGTGAAATGCTGCGCCTCATAGTGGTGTCCTGGAAAGTGAGTCCAGAACGGAGAGACGCAAGCAGGATATCAAAGGTAGCAACCGACATACGGCAATAACCCTGAAATTTCTCAGGATTATGCCGTAAGTCGAAATACAAAGTGTGAAATTGGCCCTTCTGTAGGCGCTGAGAGACAATGGGATGAACCCACCACCTCCTTCTTCTCGGCTCTTCAGACAGCATAGCAGGCTGCCGTCCGAATCTCCGTGAAATGAGCCAGTACAGAAGAACCTCATTCACCTGCTTAGTAGCCATGACACACTAAGAATAGTCTGAAACAGATGCTGACCAAGCACAAGTCTCACACAGCTCTCCGTGCAGTCAAAGCCAGACAAAATGGCTGAAATGTTCTGTGACAGGATTTTTTTATACACATCTCCTTTTTTTTTAAATTTCTGCCATCATAACTTTATAAAAAAATACAATTTACACCTTCCGTTTTTGCGGATCCGCAAAAAACGGAACATATTTTGCAGGATCCGTTCCGTTTTTTTGCGGATCCGCAAAAAAACGGACATGTGTCCAGAAGAACTTACTGAAGCCATACGGCCGTCTGAATGAGGCCTAAGGACAACCAGTAAGTTAGCAAATCGAGCAAGGGGCAGGTGTCGCCAAGATCTGCAACTGATCAAATTTTCAAACACCTAGTTCCAATCTGTTTACTGTGGGAGAAACATTAAAGCCAGATTGAAAGCAAAGCTTTTTAGCCAAATGAAACCTCAAAAATTGGACCAAGTCGTGTCGGATGATCACACCAGCAGATTGCTAAATGCCAAGGCCAAGATGTTGGCACTGTTCAATGTTGCGTGTCCCAGTGGTTGGGAGAATGACAATGAGCTAGAATGACAGAAGTAATAGCACAGAGCCGAAACTCTGCACAGATGTATCGTCTAATTAGAAGAAAGGATCTTAGTGATCCATTGTGAACAGCAAGTGAAGTTCAAAATCATATCCCAAGCCTATGGTGGCAAACAGTGTCTACACAAACCATCTAAAGGCATCTGCTCAATATTTGACTATGAGTCAGATGTCCGGCTACAGGTGTTTCATTGACTTCCTGCCTCTGCTCTCAAAGCAGTAGCATGCATTGCCAGCACCCAGGGCAAGCTAAGTATTGCAGCACCTAACCTGTGGATATGTCCTTTTTATAGAAAAATGCCCCCCTTTATCTTGATGTGAGAAAAAAGACATTTTAGCATTTTTAGGAGACAACTTTAAACTAGGCCATTTTTCAGACATAGAGGTTCAAACATGTTATTCATCTTCTGCCTTATTGCTTCACGTGATGATAGTTGGAGGCTAATCCATTTAAGATGTTCATACAGTAAGGATTTTTAATATTGGTAAATCAATAATGGGTCCAGCAAATACAGTTGTAAAGGGCTAAATACAGTTGTATGGTATTATGATGAATTAACCTATCAATGTTTCTATTCTTTGACAGCAAGCAGAGATCTTGAAAATGGAGAGAAATGTGTAACGTAAAGAATAATAGAACTATAGATGACTTTTCACTATACAGTCATTATGCTTTGTTTAATATGAGACTTCTTTGATACAAAAAATACATAATCTGGTTTCCAAAAACTTTGCCGCAACAGATCATGTATAAAGTATGTCCTTCCATCCCCAAACCCTTGTCCTCCAGGAAAAGCCAATGGAAGCTGTCCCAGAAGAAACTTATTGTAGTGGAACAAGATGTGTGATCTGCATAATTTGCTTTAATTGGCGTTAGTTTTACACTGAGTAGTCCTGCCGTTGAATATAACAATCGACTCAAGGGCAGAAATATCTTAAAACTTTTCAACATAATAGAACCTCCTGTTACTACTTTGATTCATTTACAGGCCAAATGTGTAAACTAGAAAAAAAAAGTCATCAATATAAAAAGGTTTCCCAGTGAGTGTGGATGTTCAACTAAATAAAGCCCTGGTTCATCTTCACTAGAGATGAGCGTATTTCATATTTCGAAATTTGTTTACGCTTCGTTTACTGGTAAAAGGTGAATTGCGTTATGGATTCTGTTACCACGGACCATAACGCGATTCTATGACGGAATGCATAATGGAATGCCTTTAGAGACATTCCATTATTCATTCCGTCATAATTAGTGTTGAGCGAACTTGTATTTGAAGTTCAGCGTCCAAAGTTCGGGTTCGGGTTATCGAAGCATCCCGTTATGGATTCCGCTACCACGGACCATTTGGAATCCATAAGGGGATTCTTCAATGAACCTGAACCTTGGACAACACTAAGGACCTGGGGTGACGTCACCGTCATGTGATCAGTGCAGGGGGCGTGGCTCAGTAGCCTACCACCTCTTATCCAATCCAGTACTGAGCCGCGCCCCCTGCACTGATCACACAACGGTGACGTCACCCCGGGTCCTTAGTGTTGTCCAAGGTTCGGGTTCATTGAAGAATCCCCTTATGGATTCCAAATGTGGTAGCGGAATCCATTAACCGGATGCTTCGATAACCCCAACCCGAACTTTGGACGCCGAACTTAAAATACAAGTTCGCTCAACTCTAGTCATAATAGAAGTCTAAGGGCTGCAAAATAGATCAGTGCAGGGGAGTCCTCATCTCTAATCTTCACTTCACTGGTCTGTAATGATATATAACTGTATGATATATATGAGTCCTATAATATAAATGCATTAGAGTATGCCTGGATTGATCCTTATTACACTGCTGTGCTGACATCTGTGGCTATTTACATGAAAAATTGCTACTGAGATAGCTCGTCCCATACCTATTCATTGTTTACAGGCAGCACATTACTCTTTACACAGAACAATGTGCTGTAGTCACCTGACGAATCAGTATTTGCTTGTTTGTTGGCCGTTTTTGCGTTTTCATTTTTCTTCCCTATGTTCCTTGAGCCATAACTTTTTTATTTTTCTGTTCACATGCCTGTATGAGGGCTTATTTTTTGTAGGACAAGTTGTACTTTCGAAAGGCCACCATTTAATATGGCATACAATGTAGTGGGAAGAGGGAAAAAAATTCAACTGCCAGAAAAACTGACCTGTGCTCTTCATTCTCTGGGTCAGTATGGCTACAATGATACCAAATATGTATAGTTTTTTTTAAATGTCTAAATAGTGTAAAAATAAATGTAATACTTTTTTTTTAGTATATCACCATATTCTGACCCCCCATAAACTTTTTTATAGTTATATCTACTGAGTTGTTTGGGGGCTAATTTTTTGCGGGACAATCTGTATTTTTTATAGATACCATGTTGGAGTGTGTGTGACTTTTTTTTCGCATTTTATTATTTTTTTTGGGTAAGAGAAGAGAAATTGTCCATTTTGACCCTTTTTTCCGTTACGCCATTTGCCATATTAGAAAAAATCTTTATATTTTAATAGTACAAGCGTTTTTGGTTGCGGTGATGCCCATGGTGTTTATATTTTTTGTATTTATGTATTTAATTTTTCATTCTATGAAAAGAGGGGTGATTTAAACATTTTTATATATATATTTTTTTATTTTTTTTTTTTGCTTTTTTTATGATTTTGAAGCTTGTTTTTTAGACCCATGCTTTGTACAGAATTGCTACTTTCTTATGTTGGCCTGCCCAACCTGCTGGCCAAAATAAGAATTGCAGTTTCAATACCCTTGGTCTCTTCAGCGAGCTTCCGGGTTTTTCACCCTTTAGATGCCGTGATATCACTTGATCATGGCATCTAAAGGCTTTAATGACAGCGATTGGCATAATTGAAACAACGGAGACCAGCAGACCATGACGCCTGCTACACGCGCGAGTGGGCGCCATGTCCGTCCATTGCTCCTGCTCCATACATGTACACCGCTGGTTGAGAACGGGTAAATCAGCGACACATTTATCCTACAGCCACATGTTCAGGTTTCTGTATTCGGTTTTGGAAGCCAAAAACAGCAGTGGATCATAAAGGGAGAAAAAGTATTAAAATGTACCTGTCATTTCAGTTTATTTTTAATACAGTGTAGGAACAGGGTTGTTATACATTTCTTGTAATATCCTTTATTAGGGAAAGATGTTTCTTTGTGCCAGAAAACAGGGCATAAAGCAGGGGCCTCAGACTCTGCATATAGGCTGCAAAAATTTCAAGTTGACTGGCCGTGTGCATTTAAAATATGATACAATAAACGTGTGTCAGACTCACTGCACATGAGCTTAACCTGCCAGAAACACCTGGGTATGACACCAAGAGCTCCTCTAGTGTTGAGAACAGTGGGACGAGAACTCTAAATAAACCCCAAATCAGCCCTCAAATTCATTCAGGCTCCAGCTCAGACCTCAAATTTATACAGACCTCAGATCACACCCCAAATTTATACAGACCCCAGATTACACCCCAAATCAGCCCCCAAATTCATACAGGCTCCAGATCAGCAATCACATTTATACAGACCTCAGATCAAACCTCAAATTTATACAGACCCCAAATCAAACTGCTGCCATCCCCTATATCTCCCATCCAACCACTCTGTCCATTAAATGCAGACCTCAGAGCAGAAATACTCACCTCTCCTCCTCTGGGTGTCGCCAGCACTCTAGCTCTTCTACAGCTCAGCACTGTGTCTTAAAGCCAGCCCTGCACTGCGTCCTCATGTGCGCTATGCCCTGAAGCCATACACTGTTAGTACACAATGCAGAGATGGCATCTGCAGAAGAGAACCAAAAGATGCCTATGCTCACCACTCCTTAAGCCTCCTGTTCTGTCCTAATGAGCACTTCCACAATGGAAGTGCTTATTAGTCAATAGTGTGCGCCCATTGAGGTATTGTGGGCCACAGAAAACTGTCTAAGGCCCCTTTCACATCAGCGTTTTTGATTTCCGTCCTCGGGGCTCTAGGACGGAAAGATACTGATCAGGATTATCCTAATGCATTCTGAATGGAAAGAAATACGTTCAGGATGCATCAGGATGTCTTCCGTTCAGTATGTGAACGTTTTTTGGACGTTGACAAAACCGCAGCATAGGACAGAATCCGGAAGACATGCCGTAACACCGGATCCTGAATTAATGCCCATTGAAGTGCATTAATCCGGATCCAGAGTTAAGCTAAACGTCATTTCGGCGCATTGCCGGATCCGACGTTTAGTTCTGCGCATGCGTAGCAGCAGTTCCGATCGGGGCCCCATTGTAAGCTGAGGCTCCGATCAGTTATCAGTAGTGTCCTGGCTGCCATGGTAAGTACTCCGCAGCAGCGTACTTACCTGCGCTGCAGCCTCCGGGCGCTGCTTCATGACGTCACAGGTCCGGGAGGCGCATTGATCTATGCGCCGCAGGGACCTGTGACGTCATGAAGGAGCACCCAGAGGCTGTAGCGCAGGTAAGTACACTGCTGTGGAGTACCATGGCAGCAAGGACTTCAGTAGTGCCCTGGCTGCCATGGTTACCTGAAAGCATATTGAAGACTGATCAGGATCCTGATCAGTCTTCAAATGCTTTCAGGCGACTTGCGTTCTGACGGATCCGGCTGGCCGGAAGTGCCTGCCGGATCCTGAGAACGCAAGTGTGAAAGAGGCCTAAGGGTCATGCGGCACTTGGGATGCGTGATTTGAGACACCTGGTGTAAAGAGTATATCTTCAATCTTCAGTCCTACTAAGCTCTGAAGACGCCTGTATGTAACATACAGAGGCTTCCAGCCTGCCTCATGTCAATACCTCAGTCCCTGACTATGTACATGTGCCCAACATCCCTGTCCCCAGTGGTGTAGCGTGGAGGGTGGGAGCGTTCAGCCGGACGCAACATTGCAGGGGGCGCCAGCAGGGTCGTACCGCCAATTAGGCGAGGTGATTGCCTCAGGCGGCGCTGCCTTGGTGACAAGTGGGGGGCGGCGACGGGGCACAGGGAGATGAGCGCTTCCATTGTGAAAGTGCGATACAGATAGATGTGCTGTGGCAGGGGAAGGGAGAGGCGCCTCCCTTCCCCGTTCCTCTGATACGCTGCAGACACTAGGCCTGCAGCCTGTCAGAGGCCGGTGCAGGCGGTGCAATGACATCATAGCGCCATCTGAGCCATACAGAGCAGGACACAGGCCGGAAGAGGCCTGCATCGATGCCAGCCTAATGGAGGTAAGTGTTTACTTTTTTTGTATGGTACAATACAGGAGAGGAGCGCTATGGGGGCACTTGTTACTGGCACATGATTGGGGGGCATCTATGGGGTTGCACTTCTTACTTGCCCATGATTGGGGGGCATCTATTGGGGGCACTTCTTACTGGCATATGATTGGGGGGCATCTATGGGGGGCACTTTTTATTGGCACATTATTGGGGGGGCACTGTGGGGGCATCTATGGCGGCACTTCTTTATGGCACATTATTGTGGGGCACTATAGGGGGAACTTTCTACTGCCACATTATTGTGTGGCACTATAAGGGCATCTATGGGGACACTTCTTACTGGCAAATTATTGGGGGGCACTATGGGGGCTTCTACTGAGGCCACAAAGAAGGGGTATTTTATATGGGGGGGCTCTGTATAGGGGTATTTTATAGTGAAACACATTATGGTAGGTACTATGGGGAAGGGGGTAGAGGAGTACTATGGGGTCATCTACGGCGGGCACTAAGAAGGGGTATTTTACACTTGCAAATTATGGGGGATACTGAGGGCATCTACTGGGGCACTATATATTGGGCATTTTATAGCGGTACATTGTAGGGGGCACTAGGAGGAAGGGAGAGAGGAGCACTATGGGGGCATTAACTGGGAGCACTATATAGGGGTATTTTATACTGGCACATTATGGGGGCACTATGGGGACATTAGCTCAACTGGGGGCATTAAAAAGGGGTATTTTTGCACTGGCACACATTATAAGGAAGCATTTTTTGTACTGTCACATTATAAGGGGAATTATTACTACTGGGGGGACATTGAGGAGAACTATTAATGTGGGGGCACCTTGGCACAGTATCAGCTTACCACAATTATTTTTGAGAGACATTATGTCTACACTATTAGTGTCAGGGGCACTATTTGCTGGGCACTGTTATTTACAGGAACGGTGTGCCAATAATTTTTGAAGAAGGCATTATCTGTGTGGCACTAGTATTATCATGGGGTTTATCTGTTTCGGCAGTATAATATTGGGGAGCACAGCGGCACGGTATTGAGGGTGGTAGAATGATGGAAAAGTAGTAAACTAAGATTTTTTTTGTCAAACTGCAGAGACAAGAAATGACTGAAAAATGGTGGTCTGGTCTGAAGGTCTGAAATGAGAAGATGAGGAAAGAGAACATCTACATCAAAGGAGACGTCACTGGATGTAAGAGGTATGGGGCACTGTATTACCCTGTATGTTCTGTAGTGATAGGAAGGTGGATATAGAATTTGGTCCCCAGACTTCGGGTCACACTGTGCATGTTCTGAATTTTGGGGGCTCACACCCATCTACTACATTATCTGTCCTCAGAGAGTTATCACTGTGTTATCTGTGGTGTTAGAAATGACTAGAAGTTATATCTACTACATTATCTGTAAAAAAGGGGCATGGCCACAGGTTGGGGGGGGGGGGTACTTGGCTTGCCCCAGGTGCTGGCAACCCATGCTACGCCACTGCACTGTAGCACACATTCTTTAGAGCTATTCCTATATATGCTATGTACCTAGTGATAATGAATTCCAGACATGAAATAGGAATATTGTCTAATACTCTAATACTAATTACAGATATTAGAGCTCCATTAAAGGGCTGGTGTAGAAAGTGGAGTAATATCTAAAGATTTAACTATTATTATTAATGATATACCAAATTCATCAAGCATTTGATGAACTTGGACAAAACTATGGCAACACAGACTCCTGCAAAATTCACTTTAAAAACAAATCCGCTCATGATAAACTCTACTCCAAAAGTTTACCATGTCTAGTATTAGGCAGTATAAGAAAATCTATCCCAGTATTTTCAAAAGAAGACAGCATGTCTTGAATGACTTCAAAATTTTGATGGTGTTTATGGTGTTTACATTAGTGAAAACCCCATCAAGTAAATCTTCTTTTTTACATTGTAGGGGAATAAGTTTATATTATTTTTCTAGATAGTTTGAATTTTATGAATTGACGTAAGTTGAGTAGATGGAAAAAGCTTCACATGTAGTGACCCAGATTTGTTCTGCGGATTAATCCTAAAGGAAGCAGTGGGGAGTTGTAGTTTTTATTAATACTAGACATAAAATATACTGAAGATGTAAAAAAAAAACTGATTAGAAATACTCTGCAGTTTAGTGTCGCAGCACGAGGAAAGCAGTATTTAATTTAAAGTTAGAGTGAAACCTCAGTACATTTCTATATCTCAAAGAAATGTCTAGTCTAAGAACTCATAGAAGAAATAAAGTAAACAGTTTACGCTCCTCAAACACAATATTTGTGCACATTCCTGTTATTAATCCATTTAAACAAGTGTTGGAAAGGATACTCACAAGATCAGTAAACTTTTACAGTGGCTTTCTCTCCTGCTGTTATCTGTTAACTTTATGGAAAATTCCACTGTGAGGGTCCCCTTTAGAGATGAGCGAATTTAGAAAAAGTTCGATTTGGCCGGTTCGCTGAATTTTTCAAAAAAATTTGGTTCGATCCGAATTTATTCGCAGAAAATAGCATTAAAACGGTTATTTCCTGGCTGCAGAGAGCCTTTATAGTGGTATAAAACACTGTGCCTTGCAGTAACACGCATAAGGAGTCTGCTGTGGTAATAAAATAATACTGTGAGTCAGTATGACATTCGGGGGCAAAACTGACCAAATAACAACAAAGTATGAACTCAGCCTTACAAGTCGATGTTAGCGCCAAGAAGAAGCACACTCCTTTTACACCGTTGTCAGCAGATTCCGCATAGATGTCTACAGAACCTGTTCTATTAAACGCTTATACAAGTAGAGCCCCAAGACAGAGTGGAGAGGGTGTCAGCATTAAGTTTGTGTTGACGTCACTGATTTTTTTTCCCTTCCTCTGATCCGTCAGAACAATAACCCCCAAAAAATGGATCTTGTCTGTTGAGCATCCGCCTACACTCTGTCAGCATTTGGTCAGTAATCCATCAGTATTGCTAATGCCAAAAAGAATAGGAGTGGATCCAAAACAGAGATGTCACATGAATAGAATATTTGCATGTCTTTTGTGTTTTGTACCCACTCCTGCTTTTGGCTACCAAATCACAAGCCAATTCTGATGGGACCATACAGGCCTTACAGCTGTTACACAGACAGGATCTGTTGTGCGTCTCATTTTTCTTTCCTTCTGACAGATCAGAAGAATGGTCAAATAAATCATGATGTCAGCTAGGCCGAAAGGCAAAATAGTGGCCTAGTCATGAAGTGGGAAAGGTGGTAACAGCATGAGAAGTCCACCGAGTGGCCCTACGACATAGTGGTGAGGTGGAAGAAGCATGAGGAGACCTCAGAGTGGCCCAATGACAGAGTCTGGAAGTGGTGGCAGCATCAGAAGGAGGCCACAGAGTGGCACAATGACAGTGTGGAGGTGACTGCAGCATCAGGAAGCCACAGAGTGGCACAATGACTGAGTGTGGAGGTGGTGTCAGCATCAGGCCACAGAGTGGCACAATGACAGAGTTTGGAGGTGGCGGCAGCAGCAGCATCAAGAAAAGGTCACAGAGTGGCACAGTGACAGTGTGGAGGTGGCAGCAGCAGCATCAGGAGACCACAGAGTGGCAAGGTGACATAGTGTGGAGGTGGCAGCAGCATCAGGAGACCACAGAGTGACCTGTTGACAGAGTGTGGAGGTGGCAGCAGCATCAGGAGAGCACAGAGTGGCAAGGTGACATAGTGTGGAGCTGGCGGCATCATCAGGAGACCACAGAGTGACCTGGTGATAGAGTGGGGAGGTGGCAGCAGCATCAGGAGACCAGAGAGTGACCAGGTGACAGAGTGGGGAGGTGGTTGGGAATACGAGTACCAGCTGCATATGAGGCAGGTAGCCAGAAGAAACCCGTCTCTTTTGTCAAAGTGTTGGTGTGGCACCATGGATGATCTAGTCTAATGCATCAGACATTGGTGAGTTGAAATCCTGGCTGATCCACTCCTGATTCAGCTTGACAAAGGTTAGTCTCTTCACATTTTGGGTGGACAGCCAAATTCTTCTTGGGGTAACTATGGCCCCACGCCGCACTAAACACCCGCTCTGATGCCACACTACTGGCAGGGCAGGACAGCTTTTCCAGGGAAAACTCTGCCAATTGCGGCCACAAATCTAGTTTGGCTGCCCAGTAGTCCTGCTGATCTACAATGTGGGGTGGCAGGGTGCTGTCCTAGTATGCCACCACCTGCTGGATCAGGTCCTGCTCTAGCAAAGGATTAACAGATGCAAGGCAGCTCTCACCTTCCTGCTTTACCGTGAGCACGGAACCAACAGCCTCTGGAAACAGCTGAATTGATAGCAGAAATTCAAAAAAAAAGAATAAGGCTCAAGCTTCTCCGGTGCAGTGACGAAATAATTTGTAGGTGAATAAAGCTGCTCATCAGCGACTCTAGACTCAGGCTGCTGCTGATGGAGCTCGTACTGCTCCTGCCACCCCACCCCTTTCCAGCAGCCATGGCAGTGGAACGAGAACGCAGGGAGCGCAGAGTCAGACCTGCGAGAGGATGGACGATGGTCACTACATAGAATGTTTCTATAGTAGTTCAGTTTGTCCTCCCTCTCAGCGGGTGTAAAAAAAAGCCCCCCTTTTGGACCGGTAGTGAGGGTCTAACAAGGTAGAGAGACAGAAATAATCCCTCTTACGAATGGTGCCAATTCGGCTGTCACTATGCAAGCAAATGAGCATGCATCGGGCCATTTGTGCAAATGACTTGGAGGGACTCTCTGCCTTCATCTCCACTGCATACTGCCATGGTGTGTCTGGGTCCTCTGCCTCGTCTTCCTCATCGCCCTGTAGCTCCTCTGGCTGCTCCTGCTCCTACTCTCCTGTCACCAGTGTGTAAAAACCATCGATTTTGCTATACATTGCTTGTGCTCCAATGTCCTCCTCCTCCATTTCAGCCCCCACAGGGCCCATGTGGCCATGAGATCTAGGCACCACGTCTCCAGACCTCTGACCATCCAGATTTACCAGCATCTGTTCCAGGACATGAAGCAGTGGAATGAGAATGTTCATCCCGTAGTCCTGGCGACTGACAAATAACGTGGCCTCCTCAAAGTGCCTGAGCAAATGGCAGGTGTCACGCATGAGCTGCCACTGGCTGACATCGAAGTTACACAGAGGAGAACTCCTGTCTGCTTGGATCATCAAGAAATCGTTTATGGACTTTCTCTGTTTGTATAGTCGGTCCAACATATGGAGGGTGGAATTCCAATGGGTGGAAACGTCGCATATCAGCCTATGTTGGGAAATGCCAATCTGATGCTGCAGCTCAAGGAGGGTGTGCTTTGCGGTGTACGAGTGGCTGAAGTGCATGTAAAGTTTCCTGGCCATTTTTAGGACGTCTTGCAGATGGGCGGAAGACTTCAGGAACCGCTTGACAACCAGATTGAACACGTGTGCCATGCTAGAAATCACGGCTTGGGACTCTCCACCTCGGGTCCGGACAAGCCGTCTATTCTCTGAAAAGTGCAGAATCCCCCACTTTCAAAGGGAGGGACTGCAGCACTAGCAACTTGGACAGGTGCACATTCAGCTTCTGAGCAGTTGGATGAGTGGACGCATACTTTGGTCTCTTGGCAATCGCTTCGGTGATCAATTGCAGACGGAATGACTGACGAGGAGTAGGAGGAGGAGCAGGAACATCAGGACCAGCAGATGATGGGAAGGACAAACAGCTCAGTTCGGATGAGGTGGTGGAGTCTTGGCTGCCTTAAACCAGGTGCGTGCCACTAAGTGATGCAGAGGTTGCTGAGGCACGCTGGACCACCACATCAATGCCACAGTTCTCCCAGGCCACTTTATGGTGATGCTGCATATGTTGATGCAGGGCCATGGTGCCAACATTGGCACCCTGGCCACGCTTCACCTTCTGCCCACGGATTCTACATATGGCCATGTTCACCTCCTCTGGCAGATTAACAAAAAAACTGCCAGACCGCCTAGTAGGTGATTTTACCCCCAACACTATGTACTGACTGACTGCTACCCCGGCTGCTTCCAAGAAACCGTGCACCACTACTTTCCGGGCAGGAAGGCTTCTGCCAAGCGGGTGGTCTACCCAGGCACGTTTGGCTACGGACCTTCACTACTGCCACCCTGCTTACTACCAGCCACGCTAGAGACTTGCCGACTCCGCTGCTTTCCTCACAGGCAAGCTCCCACCCTTTTCTCCCGATGATGATGAAGCCCCTAATTCACCCGGCTCCCAAGTGCAATCAGCTACATCATCATCATCGAGTACTGTACGTTACTGATGTCCACCTCAACGGTCTCTGGGTCAGGAGCCTCACCACTGGCAACACCAGCTCCCACGCCACTCTCCTCATAACTACTTACCCGCCTAGCGGAGGAAGCGGCGGATGTCTCCTCCACATCTTGGCTGGCCAGTAGCTTCTGACTGTCCTCTAGTAGCTTCTGATAGCTGTATAGTGGGGTTGAACCCACACCATACAATACTTTTCTGGCTGAGGGAACAGAAAAGGACAGAAGCAGGTTGAGGACAGGTAAGATCAAAGGGCCTGCTCCTGGGCCATGCCAACTAAGGGTTGTGGCTGACGAACCCACCGACTCATGGGTTGGGGTGTCTGATGTCACTTGGGACGAAGTGGATGACATAGTCAACTATTCAAAAACCGCTGGGTTGCTGGTCAAGACACGACTGCTTGATGACACCGGGAGCTAAGGCCTCTCGCGCCGACTCCTTCTGCCATGCCCCCTTAATCTGCTGCGACCTGTGCCAGAAACAGGGCCTAGCACCTCTCTGTCTGACATACTGTTAGATCAAGTAAATTAAAAAAAGTAAATTAAAACACCCCCAAAAAAAGTCTGCAATTTTCTCACTTCACCACACAACGGCTAATAAGCCCTTTCCACTAATACAAGCCAAAAAGGTATTTCATTTTTTCACTGCACCACACAATGGCAAAAACTTTTTTTATGCCACTAATACACGCAAAAAAAGGGATTTAGAACATATAACTGCACTGCTGAATGGCAAACATATTTTTCTTTTGCTACTTATACAGTCCACAAAAGAGCTTTAGAACATATAACTGCACTGCTGAACAGCAAATATATTTTTCTTTTGCACTAATACACGACAAAATGGGCTTTAGAACATATAACTGCACCGTGGAATGGCAAATAGGCCCTTATTTTTTTCACTTATACACAACACAAAAGGCTTTAGAATATATAAGTGCACCGCTGAACGGCAAATGTATTTTTCTTTTTTCCACTTATACACTCTATAAAAGACTTTATTTTCTGAAATACTGCCTGTACCACGAGCCACACAAGAAAGGCAGCGGGAGATTAGGGAGGTTAACAAGTGGCTCAAGAACTGGTGTAGGAAGGAGGGGTTCGGGTTCCTGGAGAACTGGGCCGACTTATCTGTTGGCTACAGGCCCTCAATGGGGAAGGGGCAGCTGTATTGGGGAGAAAGATGGCTAGAAGGTTGGAGGAGTGTTTAAACTAGGGACTGGGAGGGAGGGTAATTACGTTATAGGAGGGGAAGATAGTGCAGATAGAGACCAGGGGCGAGGTAGTGTGTCTGGGGGAGGAATGGAAGGGGGGACTAGAACAGCTCAGAATGAAAGATGTAGGGTAAAAAATACACATAAACCTGTCAAATGTATGTATACTAATGCCAGAAGCCTGACTAACAAGACTGGTGAACTGGAATTAGTGATGTGTGAGGAGGACTATGACATAGTGGGAATAACTGAGCCATGGCTGGATGATAGCTATGACTGGGCAGTTAATATAAAAGGTTACAATCTGTTTAGAAAGGATCGTCAAAACCGGAGAGGTGGAGGGGTCTGCCTCTACGTGAAGTCGTGTCTAAATCCCGTAATTCGAGAATACATCTCTGAGGGACATGAACATGTGGAGTCACTGTGGGTAGAAATACATGGAGCAAAAAACAATAATAAAATACTAATAGGAGTGTATTATAAACCACCTAATATACCAGAGTCCACAGAAAATCTATTACTAAACGAGATAGACGAGGCGGCAAATCATAATGAAGTCGTTATCATGGGGGACTTCAACTACCCAGATATAGACTGGGAAACTGAAAGCTGTACATCTCATAAAGGAAACAGGTTCTTGGCAATAGCCAAAGACAATTTCCTTTCCCAACTGGTTCAGGACCCCACTAGAGGGACGGCCATACTGGACTTAGTATTAACCAATAGACCTGATAGAACAACAGATGTGCAGGTTGTTATAACCTTCCAATTATCCTTCAAACGAGAGTTTCTAAAGGGAGGAACAAAAATACCAAACTTCAAAAAAGCAAAATTTAGCCAACTAAGCGAGGCCATAGGCCTAAATAACTGGGACAAAGTCCTCAAAAATAAAAATACAACCATAAAATGGGAGATTTTTAAAAGCATTGTAACATCTAATTGTGAGAGGTACATACCTTATAGGAATAAAAGGCTAAAGAACAATAAGAGACCAATGTGGATAAATGGAACCGTAAAGAAGGCAATAAGTGACAAAAAGAAAGCATATAAATCGCTAAAACAGGAGGGGAGTCAGGAAGCACTGATAAACTATAAGGAAAAAAATAGAATATGTAAAAAACTAATAAAATTTGCCAAACTAGAGACCGAGAGATTAATTGCCAAAGAGAGTAAAACTAACCCTAAAATGTTCTTCAATTATATAAATAGTAAAAAAATATAAATCTGAAGGAGTCGGCCCTCTACATAGCAATGAGGGGGGTGTTGCAGAGAGCGACGAGGATAAAGCAAAACTATTAAATATGTTTTTCTCCACTATATTCACTGAGGAAAATAAACTGTCAGATGAAATGCAGAATGTAAAGTAAATCCCCATTAAAAGTGCCCTGTCTGACCCAGGAAGAAGTACAACAGCGACTTAAAAAGATTAAAATAGACAAATCGCCAGGACCGGATGGCATACACCCCGTATCCTAAGGGAATTAAGTGATGTCATAGCCAGACCATTATTTCTGATATTTACGGACTCTATAATAACAGGGAATGTTCCACAGGATTGGCGCATAGCAAATGTGGTGCCAATATTCAAAAAGGGTCCAAAAACAGAGCCTGGAAATTATAGGCCGGTAAGTTTAACATCTATTGTTGGTAAACTGTTTGAAGGGTTTCTAAGAGATGCTATTTTGGAGTATCTCAATGAAAATAAGCAAATAACGCCATATCAGCATGGCTTCATGAGGGATCGGTCATGCCAACAAATTTAATCAGCTTCTATGAGGAGGTAAGTTCTAGACTTGACAGCGGCGAATCAATGGATGTCGTATATCTGGACTTCTCCAAAGCATTTGACACCGTACCTCATAAAAGGTTAGTATATAAAATGAGGATGCTCGGACTGGGAGAAAATGTCTGTATGTGGGTAAGTGACTGGCTGAGTGACAGAAAGCAGAGGGTGGTTATTAACGGTAGATACTCAGATTGGGTCACTGTAAATAGTGGGGTACCTCAGGGGTCAGTATTGGGCCCTATTCTCTTCAATATATTTATTAATGATCTTGTAGAAGGCCTGCACAGTAAAATATCTATTTTTGCAGATGACACTAAACTGTGTAAAGTAATTAACACTGAAGAGGACAGTTTTCTGCTACAGAGGGATCTGGATAGATTGGAGGCTTGGGCAGATAAATGGCAGATGAGGTTTAACACTGACAAATGTAAAGTTATGCACATGGGAAGGAATAATGCAAGTCACCCGTACATATTAAATGGTAAAACACTCGGTAACACTGACATGGAAAAGGATCTAGGAATTTTAATAAACAGCAAATTAAGCTGCAAAAACCAGTGTCAGGCAGCTACTGCCAAGGCCAATAAGATAATGGGTTGCATCAAAAGGGGCATAGACGCCCGTGATGAGAACATAGTCCTACCACTTTACAAATCACTGGTTAGACCACACATGGAGTACTGTGTACAGTTCTGGGCTCCTGTGAACAAGACAGACATAGCAGAGCTGGAGAGGGTTCAGAGGAGGGCAACTAAAGTAATAACTGGAATGAGGGATCTACAGTACCCTGAAAGGTTATCAAAATTAGGGTTATTTATTTTAGAAAAAAGACGACTGAGGGGAGATCTAATAACTATGTATAAATATATCAGGGGTCAGTACAGAGATCTGTCCCATCATCTATTTATCCCCAGGACTGTGACTGTGACAAGGGGACATCCTCTGCGTCTGGAGGAACGAAGGTTTGTACACAAACATAGAAAAGGATTCTTTACTGTAAGAGCAGTGAGACTATGGAACTCTCTGCCTGAGGAGGTGGTGATGGTGAGTACAATAAAGGAATTCAAGAGGGGACTGGATTTATTTCTGGAGTGTAATAATATTACAGGCTACAGCTACTAGAGAGGGGTCGTTGATCCAGGGAGTTATTCTGATTGCCTGATTGGAGTCGGGAAGGAATTTTTTTCCCCTTAAGTGAGGAAAATTGGCTTCTGCCTCACAGGAGTTTTTTGCCTTCCTCTGGATCAACTTGTAGGAAACAGGCCGAACTGGATGGACAAATGTCTTTTTTCGGTCTTATATACTATGTTACTATGTTACTATGTTAGAACATATAACTGCACCGCTGAAAGGCAAATATATTTTTCTTTTTTCCTCTTATACACATTCCCAAAAGGCTTTAGAACATAAAACTGCACCGCTGAAAGGCAAATATATTTTTCTTCTTTCCTCTTATACACTCTACAAAAGGCTTTAGAACATATAACTGCACCGCTGAAAGGCAAATATAGTTTTCTTTTTTTCACTTATAAACGCCACAAAATGCTTTAGAACATATAACTGCACTTCTGCACGGCAAATAGGCCCTTATTTTTTCCACTTATACACGGCACAAAAGGCTTTAGAACATATAACTGCACCGCTGAACGGCAAATATATTTTTCTTTTTTCCACTTATACACTCCCCAAAAGACTTTAGAACATATAACTGCACCGCTAAATGGCAAATATATATATTTTTTGCACTAATACACGACAAAAAGGGCTTTAGAACATATAACTGCGCCGCTGAACGGCAAATAGGCCCTTATTTTTTTCCACTTATACAATCCACAAAAGGCTTTAGATCATATAACTGCACCGCTAAACAGCAAATATATTTTTCTTTTGCCACTGATACACAACAAAAAGGGCTTTAGAACATATAACTGCACTGCTGAACTGCAAATATATTTTTCTTTTGCCGCTAATATACGACAAAAAAAGCTTTAGAACATAAAACTGCACCGCTGAACGGCAAATAAAATGTTTTTTTTGTGCCACTTATACATGCCAAAAAGGACTGTAATTTTCGCACTTCATCACACAATGGCTAATAAGCCATTTTTTTCCCACTAATACAAGCCAAAAAATGCTTTAGAACTTATAAATGTACCGCACAAGGGCAAATAGGACATATAAATATTTCCTTGAAATAAACCCTGTTAATTGCTTTATCAAACAGCACTTGCACCGCGATAACAAGAACGGTTTGCTGGAATTACAGAGCTGCAAAATGGCAATTTGGAACCCCAGTCAGTGCAGCAAGTTGTAATTGGATTGTTCCTATTACCCAGGCTGTAACCTCCCCTACTGAACCCTGTTCTACATAAATGCTGTGGAATGATTCCTCTCTATCTTTTCCATACACCTTAAATAATCTTTCCCTGAACTTGTGAATCGTTTTTTTAGTACAAAGAAGTCTTTCCTATCACTGTCCCTAGCGCCTGCTGATGTCTCACCCTGCACTAAGTACAATTGAAAATGGCAGAATCCTAGATGGCTGAGGCTATTTATAGAAGGAGGAGAAGGAGGAGGAGGACATTGGAGAACAAGCAATGTCACTGGCTGCTGATTGGCTGCATGCATGGCATTATGGGTGATCCCGCGTTCCCAGAGTTCTATGATCCATGTCCTCACACGTGCAGCTGTGAAGCGTGAGGAAATTCAGAGCGAATCAAATTTTTCCTGAAATTCAGGTCGAATTCCACTTCATCAACTTTGATTCGCTTAACTCTAGTCCCCTTTTATGGCCTGATGTCGGGCTAGTAATTGATTCTACCCAAATCAAAAGTGCTCTAATTGGCCTGAAAACTAGTATATGACACTCTGATGCCTCCTTGGATCTTTTGACATTCTTTCTTTTTATAGCAAATTTTTACTCTTTCTCGCCTCCCCCGCTTTTAAGCTCTTGAATACAATGACAGGAATAGCAAATAATCTTAGAGTGACACTGACATTTATTGCTATGTGAAAACGCACGGTTGACAGTGTTAAACAGCCTGTTTAAAAGCACATAGCGCTGTAGCATTTGTTATGCTTTTTGAAATTAAAAATGTTCCAAAAATTGTCTCTTATGGTGGGCTGTTTTTAAACACACAGTGTTATGAAAAAAAAACAATGGCTTGTTTGGACCAAGTGCCCAAAAATTATGCCTTAATGGGGGAAGATCCCTACTTCTGTCTATATACACATCATGAGAATCATCCGATTGGTTCATGTTAACCATACACCTTTCAGGACATAAGCAAGCAAGCATACAGCTTGCCAGAGTACCCAAGAACCCAGTTCTTTTCTGCTCCACCACCACTAGGGTGATTGGTTATAATTGGCAGTATCATTACCATCATCATCATCTGCCTTATTCTCCTTCATAAGCGATTCCTGCTCCTCCTCCTCCAGTCGTCACCTGGTGTGGGAACTAGACCGACACAAACGTGGATGTGTCAAAAGCAACTGGCTTTCTTGCTGTGGTGCTGCCATTGTCACAAAAAAATTGACCCAGTGGGCCATGAAAAAAATGTACTGTCCCTGCCCCCCGTAACATCTGCTCCAAGTGTCCATGGGGGTGTGCACCTTGCCTTAAAGCAACAGTTGTAAGGAGTTGCACCTTCTCCACCACGTGAAAATAAGAGGTAAGTATTGCTTTTTTTTTTTTAGAGCTAATGCTGGCTAGGTATCCTCCAGAGAGGCTGTACACATGCTATAAGTTCCCTATAGGCAGCATAATCCACTAAGTCAGGGATGCTCAACCTGCGGCCCTCCAGTTGTTGTAAAACTACAACTCCCACCATGCCCTGCTGTAGGCTGATAGATGTAGGCTGTCCGGGAATGGTGGGAGTTGTAATTTTTCAACAGCTGGAGGGCCGCAAGATGAGCATGCCTGCACTAAGTGGTAAAGCAGCATCTGCATCACCAGCAACTTGGCTAGGTGTGAGTTAAGCTTGCACACCATCAGATTTCCTATTGCCTGGCAACACATTCACTTATTGATAGCTAACAACAGAGCGGAGTAGAAGGAGGAGTCGGAGTGGGAGAAGCAGTAACTGATGATGATGATGACAAGGAAACTGTACTGCATGTGGATGCATCCTGACTGCTGCAAAGGAGACCAGGAGAAAGAAGATACTCTTGTTGTGATAGCTGGTGGACAATGTTTTCCCACAGGATCTAGCGATGCTGCTCTATGAGCTGCAATAGAGGTAGAGCTATGGTGCTTTTGTCTTCTGGCACTGTGGAGAACTACCACCACCACCACTACCCCACTAGAGAGAAGGCAGTGAAGATAGAGATGATGCAAATGAAAGGCTTTTTTGGGGCTGAAAAGGAAAAGGAGCAGAATGAATACTGTGACTCCAGACTCCAAGGCCTATCGGAAGCCAGGGAGAACTGTGGCCTACTACTACTACTGACCAAATTGCTGGTGATGCGACTACTGTTTGCACTGTTTGCAACAGTTTCACTCTCAGAGGCATGTGTTTTTTTGTTTTCCACTCTTCCATTTACCAGACATTGTATTATGGGGCCTATAGATAAAAAGTCATAGTTTTGGTACATAGATTATTAAACGGTTCTAGCAAAATTGCTAGTGTTTTTTCTGCAATTTAAAGACAGATGCGTAATTAAACATTCCTTATCTTGTTCACAAATTCACTGCACACTTTTTTTTAAAAGTCGCAAGTGCCTCTATTTACGCTGCTCTCAGCACTTTT
Source organism: Bufotes viridis (assembly GCA_033119425.1). NCBI lineage: Eukaryota > Metazoa > Chordata > Amphibia > Anura > Bufonidae > Bufotes > Bufotes viridis. Next base: position 236,938,073 of record CM065589.1, read on the forward strand.
CCAAAAGGGAGGCATGGCAAGGTTGGGAAGGGGCGTGGCCAACAGCAGAGACAAATCTATCTTCATTCAAACCAGTCGTTGAAATCTATTTAGGCGTACAGACTGCTTGCGGATGTACCGAATTTAAGATGAGGCCTGCCCTCGTGATAAATGTGGAGCATCCTCTGACAGTAATAATGCATGATATTGATATCATGCTATGGATATAGATACAATACAATCCATTAACAGTTAACTTGTATAAAAATACTGTTAAAGCAGCACAATGTATTGAGTTATAATGCACAGTAATTGACCCAATACAATGCGTTAATGGTTAAACGTGTATATAAATGCTGTTATTGTAGCACTGCGTGTTCAGTATTAATGCATGGGATCTTGACACAATACAGTGCATTAATGGTTAACTGGTATCTAAATATTGTTATTGCAGCATGACATGTTCAGTAATAATGCATGGTAAGCTTGACGCAATGCATTAACGATTAACTGGTATATAAATACTTTTACTGCAGCACAACATGTTCAGTAATAATAAATAGTAATCTTGATGCAATGCAGCAGGTTATGCATTCACAAATAATGTATAGCATGGTTTTTAGAAAATAAAGGGTCAATTGCTCAGGATTTGGAGCAGAATGTATACTGTTGGGGTGCTGAAATAAGCCTATAAACAATAGAACCTTTTTACAAATAAAAGGCTAGCTGGCTGTTGATACAGAAAAATATAGATTTTTTAGCAAGATTTTATAATGCAGAACTTGCCAGCATTCTGTATGAAACAACGGAGACAGTGACCATTCCTTCACTCTGTGCTAACCTTTTCCCGATAAAAATCTCCAGTTCTCTCCCTATAATGCCCCTGTAGTGTTCCTATACTTTTATACTTTCCCTAGTAGTGATGAGCGGCAGGGGCAATATTCAAATTCACGATATTTTGCGAATATTTGGGTGAATATTCACCATATATTCGAGAATTCGCAAATTCATTAGGTCCAGTCATTATTTTCTTGATTGCGAAAATTTGCATTAAAAATTAGCATAAAAATTTGCATCCACTGGTATTTAAAAAAACGAATATTCGCGATTACGAATATATTTCGCGATATTCTAAATATTCACAAATTTTTCGAAGTGCCGATATTCGCGATTAAAATTCGCAATTCGAATATTCGTGATCAACACTATTCCCTAGTAACAGGCTTGTATCTGCATCTGCAATAGTTTTTTGTCAGATACAGCCAGAGCCACAACACATCATATCACATCCATAGCTGAGAACAGAATGGTGTCTGGCTCGTTCTGATCAGAAGGACCTGGCTGAATAATGGTCTCTGATTGGCTGATCAGGCTGTCTGTCAGCCTCTGAGCCAAGGAGGGCAAGCCCTTCTTCCTCTCAAGGTCATGTGATACACCATCTTCTTCCTTCCTGTAGTCAGTAAAATGCTATTCTTTCTTGATTTGCCTTAAGCGAATTCCCAAAACTTCAGATTTGTTTAGTGAATTAATTTGTGTGAAATTCGTAATGAATCCCATTCATTTAGAATCAATTTGATCATCTGTAGTTGGTTTACACTGGGCAATGTGCTGCTGACAGACAACCATTTTAGGTGATATTTCTGTCAATCAGCTGACATTTTGCTCATTTATTGGGTGACTGGTGACATCTTCGCATGGGCCAATTATTGTGAAGGAGCATTTGCAGGAATCTTCATTCCTGATAAATGGCCTGATTCTCAAACAGTTTAAAAGCTTGATGAGATTATTAAAACCTTAATGTCTTATTATACTAAGCATTTCCAATCAAGGACCATAATGATAAATAATAAGGCCACACAAAAAAACTTGGTATTGGGTCCTACTCTGCCAAGACCACCATGAAAAGGAAAAGTATATTATTCCTATACTGTAGTTAACATTTTTAAAGGTTTGATTGGTGAATACCTCCCTTCTTTAATGACTGGGCACGTGCTCCCCTTTCTTTTCAAACAGAATTAACACAGTGTTCTCTAACTAACCCCAACTCTGAGTCTTCTTTAAAGGGACAATAATATTTTTTTAAAATCACATATTAACAGCCTATATGTAACTATTCTATGTAATTTTTAAAAATGGGTGGATGGTTTTCTGGATATTTTTATAAAGTCACTGCATGCATTCTACTTGCTGTTCTAGCTTAAAGGCTATGTACACCTTTGGGGGCATTTTGTATTATTGTATTGTACTCATTTTGAGCTAAAAATATATTTTTCAGTTGGTCTTTATTAAAACTTTTGAACCATTTTTTCTGTACAGCCTTGAGATTCTCTAGTAGCATGTTGTCTGTTTTCACTTTGTTCTGTCAGGCAGCTCAGCTGACAGCTCCTTATTGCTGATCTCTGACCTTATAAATACTCATTTTAGCTCAATTCTTATCTTACTGAAATAAGTGTTTATGACTTTTTAGTAATTTAGAGGTAAGGTTTATTAAATGACAGAGACAAAGTGAAAGTAAAAGTCCAATCACATAGCTAGACAAAGAGCTAACCATTTGTGACAGAACGTTTCAATATTTTTAATAAAGGCCAATTAAAAAATAATAATTCAGCCCAAAATGAGTAAAATGCAATCATAAAGAAATTGCTCCCTAAGGTATACATAGCCTTTAACCTCCTCCTTTGTTTAGGTAGTACTATTGTCCCGATTCAACACCTGCTGTTATAATATGGATTACCTTGCAGATAAAATCTTTCTCTCACAGCAGCAGTAAACTGATAATGGATTACCTATCTATAGAGGAGTGACTGAAATGACTGATAAAGATGAAAAGAAACGAAATAGGAAAACAGCCGAATTCTAATAAAATGTTTTTTAACTTCTACAAACATTTTTCCTTTCTGTTGGAAGTGTCCCTTTAACAGGAACGAGGCAGGTGGCAGCTGCACTGCTGGACAACAATGCCTACTTTGAAAATTATAAGTGTGGTATACCTTTAAAATGAAAGCCATTAAAATGGTCATATGTTGGCCAATGAGACAAAACTATGCTGCTGAGTATATATGACACAATAATATATATATATATATATATATATATATATATTTCGAGAGAGAGAGAGAGAGAGAGACAGAGACAGAGAGAGAGAATATATGTAGAAGTTATAGTATGTAAAGGTGTATGTAAAAATCATGCCTTTGGTTGGTAAGACACATCATGTGGTTGGTGCTCAATCAGCAATGAAAGAGTTGTCCTTCTGCACACTTCTCTGTCTCCATTCCTATGATCAGTGCAGGCAGAGGGTATACAATATTGAAAAGCAACACAGTTACCTCTGTGCTAAAAGGTACAGTGAAAGGAAATAAAAAATCCTATCACTCAAAGTTAAAAAGACCTTTGATTATGTCATAAGTGGGAGGGGCCAGAACCAGAAGGCAAATTCTATGGTGTAAATGTAGAGAAATCTGATATTTTAATAAAGATAAAAGATATTATGTGTGTGTGTGTGAGGGAGAGAGAGTAGTGCTGTGTGTATACATGTCTACAGGGAGTGCAGAATTATTAGGCAAATGAGTATTTTGACCACATCATCCTCTTTATGCATGTTGTCTTACTCCAAGCTGTATAGGCTCGAAAGCCTACTACCAATTAAGCATATTAGTGATGTGCATCTCTGTAATGAGAAGGGGTGTGGTCTAATGACATCAACACCCTATATCAGGTGTGCATAATTATTAGGCAACTTCCTTTTCTTTTGGCAAAATGGGTCAAAAGAAGGACTTGACAGGCTCAGAAAAGTCAAAAATAGTGAGATATCTTGCAGAGGGATGCAGCACTCTTAAAATTGCAAAGCTTCTGAAGCGTGATCATCGAACAATCAAGCGTTTCATTCAAAATAGTCAACAGGGTCGCAAGAAGCGTGTGGAAAAACCAAGGCGCAAAATAACTGCCCATGAACTGAGAAAAGTCAAGCGTGCAGCTGCCAAGATGCCACTTGCCACCAGTTTGGCCATATTTCAGAGCTGCAACATCACTGGAGTGCCCAAAAGCACAAGGTGTGCAATACTCAGAGACATGGCCAAGGTAAGAAAGGCTGAAAGACGACCACCACTGAACAAGACACACAAGCTGAAACGTCAAGACTGGGCCAAGAAATATCTCAAGACTGATTTTTCTAAGGTTTTATGGACTGATGAAATGAGAGTGAGTCTTGATGGGCCAGATGGATGGGCCCGTGGCTGGATTGGTAAAGGGCAGAGAGCTCCAGTCCGACTCAGACGCCAGCAAGGTGGAGGTGGAGTACTGGTTTGGGCTGGTATCATCAAAGATGAGCTTGTGGGGCCTTTTCGGGTTGAGGATAGAGTCAAGCTCAACTCCCAGTCCTACTGCCAGTTTCTGGAAGACACCTTCTTCAAGCAGTGGTACAGGAAGGTCTGCATCCTTCAAGAAAAACATGATTTTCATGCAGGACAATGCTCCATCACACGCGTCCAAGTACTCCACATCGTGGCTGGCAAGAAAGGGTATAAAAGAAGAAAATCTAATGACATGGCCTCCTTGGTCACCTGATCTGAACCCCATTGAGAACCTGTGGTCCATCATCAAATGTGAGATTTACAAGGAGGGAAAACAGTACACCTCTCTGAACAGTGTCTGGGAGGCTGTGGTTGCTGCTGCACGCAATGTTGATGGTGAACAAATCAAAACACTGACAGAATCCATGGATGGCAGGCTTTTGAGTGTCCTTGCAAAGAAAGGTGGCTATATTGGTCACTGATTTGTTTTTGTTTTGTTTTTGAATGTCAGAAATGTATATTTGTGAATGTTGAGATGTTATATTGGTTTCACTGATAAAAAATAAAATAGAAATGGGTATATATTTGTTTTTTGTTAAGTTGCCTAATAATTATGCACAGTAATAGTTACCTGCACACACAGATATCCCCCTAAAATAGCTAAAACTAAAAACAAACTAAAAACTACTTCCAAAAATATTCAGCTTTGATATTAATGAGTTTTTTGGGTTCATTGAGAACATGGTTGTTGTTCAATAATAAAATTAATCCTCAAAAATACAGCTTGCCTAATAATTCTGCACTCCCTGTATATATATATATATGTATTGTGTAGAAAAGGTATGTTTGTCATGGGGTGTATGTAGTTGTGCTGTTTTGTGTGTTTGTCAGCTGTGTAGCAGAGCTGTACATGTTAGGTGTGTATAGCTGTGCAGTGTATAAATATATATATATATATATATATATATATATATATATATACGGTATATATATATATATATATATATCAGCTGTGCAGCAGAGCTGTGCATGTTAGGTGTGTATAGCAGTGCAGTGTGTGTGTGTATATATATATATATATATATATATATGTCAGTTGTGTAGCAAAGCTGTGTTTGTCAAGCAGTGTATGTAGAGGTGCTGTGTGTGTATATGAGCTGTGTAGCAATGCAGCGTTTGTCAGGTGTGTAAGTTACAGACCTTGACCACTCCACTTCATTAAACCTCCAGGTAAGGTTTAACCCCTTAAGGACTCAGGGTTTTTTCATTTTTGCGTTTTCGTTTTGCGCTCCCTGCTTTCCGAGAGCCATAACTTTTTTATTTTTACGTTTACATGGCCATATGAGGGCTCGTTCTTTTGCGGGACAAGTTGTACTTTCCAACGCCACCATTTAATATTGCATACGATGTAGTGGGAAGCGGGAAAAAAATTCCAAATGGGGTGAAATTACAAAAAAAAAAGCAATTCCACCACAGTTTTACTGGTTTTTAAATTACGATGTTTGATGTGCGATAAAACTGACCATTTAGTTTTAGTCTACAGGTCAGTACGAATTCAGCGATACCCAATATGTATAGTTTTTCTTGCGTTTTGATAGTGAAAAAAAAATCAAAAGTGGGAAATTTTTTATTTATTTTTTTGTCGCCATATTTTGACCCCTATAACTTTTTTGTAATAAAGTGTATGGCATTGTATGGGAGTTTATTTTTTGTGGGGCGATATTAACTTTTAGTTGATACCATTATGGGGTGTGTAGGACTTTTTGATCACTTTTTATTTAATTTTTTTTTTGAGGAAATGAAGTGTCCAAAAACAGTGAATTGGCCATTTGGGCGCTTTTTTCCGTTTTTCTGTTTACCGTATGGGGGAATATATTTTTTATATTGTTATACTACGGGCGTTTTCGCACATTGCAACACCCATGATGTGTATTTTGATTTTAATTTTGGGGAAAGGGGGGTGATTTGAATTCTTAGTTTTTTTTTATTTATTAATTTTTTTTTCTTTTTTTTCTTTTTCTTTTACACTTTTACACCTGGAATAATTCATTGAGTTCGAAGCTATTACATCCAGCGCTGCGATTCCCCCGATCACCACTAGGAGCCGGAGAGCTGCTGAGAGTTTTTCTTTTGGTTTTAGCGCGCACAGATGCAGTGGTCAGTATTGACCACGGCATCTGCGGGGTTAAATGATTGCGATCGGCATCGCTGCCGACCGGGACCATTAGCCGCGGGGGTCAGCTACAGGAAACAGCCGGACCCCCGCAGCGGGCAGGAGCGGGCGCCATGCTTAGGGACTGGACCCATTACGTACCCATACGTCATGGGTCCTTAAGAGGTTAATAAGTAGAAAATATTTTTTTCTAATTCTCTGTTGTCTAAACCTGGGGTGCATCTTATAGTCAGTTGCATCGTATAGTCTGGAGAATACAGAATATACAGTGGGGAAAATATCTATTTGATACACTGGCGATTTTGCATGTTTTCCCACCTACAAAGAATGGAGAGTTCTGTAATTTTTATTGTAGGTACACTTCAACTGTGAGAGACAAAATCTAAACAAAAATCCAGTAAATAACATTGATTTGCAATTTATTGCATGAAATAAGTATTTGATCAAATACGAACCATCAAGAATTCTGGCTCTCAAAGACCTGTTAGTTTTTCTTTAAGAAGCCCTCCAACTCTACACTGATTACCTGTATTAATTGCACCTGTTTGAACACTTTACCTGTATAAAAGACACCTGTCCACACCATCAATCAATCACACTCCAACCTCTCCACCATGGCCAAGACCAAAGAGCTGTCTGAAGACACCAGGGAGAAAATTGTAGACCTGCACAAGGCTGGGATGGGCTATGGGACAAAAGGCAAGCAGCTTGGTGAGAAGGCAACAATTGTTGGTGCGATTATTAGAAAATGGAAGAAACACAGGATGACTGTCAATCTTCCTCAGTCTGAGAAGGAGAAACCCCCTTCGGAAAAGCTGATGACTCCTCCTCCATGTACCAAGGTTATTGATTAGCATACAGTGCACCAAAACAGAACGGGGGCACAGCACCCCAATGGAGCAGCATATCAGTTAAAAAAATGGGTGATATGACATCTAGTAAACATGCCCTACACTGCCATATATTGATATTGTAATGTGAGAACCCATGAAAGGTCCTCTTTAAGAAAGGGATGAACATTATAGGTTTACATGGGTTGCAGGACAATTGAACTTTTACATCATGTTAGTAATTCACTTAAGTGTTTTATAGATTTTGAAAGATAAACTTGGGATTTGTTTTAAAAATTGGAGAGAAGAATAAGTCAAAGCTTCTCATTTTTAATATCATTTGGAAGACATCAAATACCTAATGATAATGTCAAAAAGTATCTTATTTTAAAGTTGGCCAATTCTAGGAACACCATAAACTAGATCCATAACAGAATACTATGAGTAATAAAGTCGTAGTAGAGCCATATAAAGATGCCTTGTATTAGAGGAGATATTTACCAGGCAATAACCTTGGGATGAAAGAAGTCCTATGCAGGCATATGTGTAGACATTTAGTGAGAGCTTTAGATCGAAAATGCAATGAAAATAATGTATCAGCAGAGCACCATTAAATTAGGACTCCCATAATTCTACAGCGGCAAATCATGATATTCTTGTGACACAAACCTTGCTTGGAATATATCGAGGACAATTCTAGGACAAGTGAAGGAAGCGAGAAGTAAAATTAACTGTAAATTGGTTGGTAAAGGTAAACTAACTTCATATTTTATTTAAAAAATATCACCACAGTTATTACTACATTTGTTGTGAATGTAAATTTATACTATATAATTTTTACAATTCATTTTATTGATAGTTGATTAAAAAAGTCCTCCCGTTTGGGACAACAGCGCCTATGCAAATCTGCTCGTATCCATGTTTCAGACTACAAACACTGTATAGTATGATTATTCATTCACACTCTCTTTAATATGTCCTCTATTTCTAGCTAACCAATAGACATTAAGGGACTTATTTATTAGGACCTGGCAGTTCCCCCACGCGGTCTTAGGTCCCTCTGCACTGCTGGAGGACGTACCAAAGTTATGTGGAGGCCATGTGACAGACTTAAATCTACACCAGCTCCCTAGTGGTCCAGAGTGAGAGCCCCACAAGTGAATAAAAAAGAGTGGGATCATCTAATAGGGCTTATAGGAGGTCCCTAATGGAGAATATGATAGGAGTAGTCTGAATTGTTAATCTAACAAGAGGGCATGCAATCAGAGCTTTCTGTTTTATCATGGAAACCATAAGTAAAATCAGATTGCGAGCTATAATTGCAAACATAAGGATAGGTTATTGTTATACATAACCAGGGGCATAGCTATAGGGGAGGCAGGGGAAGTTGCTGCTTTGGGGCCCGAACTCACAAGGGGCCCCCTCAGGAGGAGGACTAAAAGATTTTATTGTTAGGGCCCCCTCAACAGTATTACACAACTACATTATATACAGTGACACTGTAGGAAATAGACGGAATGGCTTCCGGGCCTTATCTGAGCGTGCGATCTTGACTAGCCTCAGGAGTGTGGGGCCCATTCAAATATTTGCTGTGGGGCCCAGTCAGGTCTAGTTACACCATTGTAAGTAGCACTTCCACATACATCCATCTTAAATGAAATGTCATGTGGTGACGTGATCATGTCACCATGTCATCACGCTGGCTGTGATGTACGGTGACATGATGCCGTATGGTCACATCATCGCTGATGACATCACTGCGCCTGGCTAGCTCGCTGACGTTGTGACATCACCACATGTGAGATTTTGCATGGTTTCTTCTTTCTTCAATCAAGATGGCTGTAATGGCCTCTCCACGGGCAAATGGGTGAAGTTAGTATGTATATATATTGTGGTAAGGTGCAAGGTGTCATATGTGATGGCAGGTACGTGTCACCGAGGTTGCTGGCCTCGGTGAGGTGAGAGCCGGGTTTTTGTCTGCAGCAGCTAGTGCTGTTTGACTTTGTTAAATAGCATGGCTGCAAAGCCGATCCGGGCCGGCTCTTACTGGGAGCAGCTAAAGAGTAGGGTGGGTGGCTGCTCCCCACGGTCCAGTCCATGTTTTGGGCTGGATATAAAACGCAGCCAGCAGCTGTGTCTGGGGAGTGTGATTATCCTGGAGCTGCTAACAGGGCTGGGAGTTCTCTGTCCAGGAGGAAAGAGCTCAGCAAGGAGGTATTTTTGTTCCTGGCTACCTGAAGCTGGATTCTCCTGCGGCTGGGCCGACAGCGTGGTGCGAACCTGCACCTACACCTCCCAGGTGACTGAACCTGTGTTGGACTGTTTTTGTTTGGCTACGTTATTTCCGTTGTGTGTGAACTGTCACCAAGAGACTGTTTTTCATTTTGTGTGCAAGTGTGAATAAAACACTGTTTGTTGCACAATCTGGACTCCTTGTTTTGCCTCTAAACTGCACCCGCACCGCTGTCTACCAGAGCGACTCCCACATTTGGTAGAGGATGCGGGCATGCGCAGTGAGGCTGGCGTGAACGCCGAAGTTTTGTTTTTCTAAAGTGTATGGAATATATTAAGCCAGCAAAGCTGCAAGCAGGAGTTTCTGGCAACATGGAGGCTGCTGTGAAGGCTCTCATAGAGGCTAACGTGCAGCAGCGGGAGACCAACCAACTACTGCTACAACATGTGATGGCGTTACAGGCGGCAGGAGCGTCCCACCACGCCCAAGATGCCCGGAAGCGGTCCGTGCGGCGATCCCAAAAATGACCCCCGCAGACGACGTTGAGACGTACCTGGCGGTTTTTGAGAAGGTCGCCGTGAGGGAAAAGTTACCCCGTGACCAGTGGGCTGAGGTGGTCGCTCCGTTCCTGGCTTCCGGACCCCAGCAGGTGTTTTTCGACTTGTCGGATGACCAAGCGGCAGATTATGACACTGTGAAAGGAGAGGTCCTAGCCAGACTGGGCGTGAACGTGCTGGTCCGCGCCCAAAGAGTCCACCAGTGGGACTTTAAAACGACTGAACCCGCTAGGCCGCAGTTCTACGATCTGCTGCACAGGCTGCAAAAGTGGCTGCAGCCCGATCTACTAAGTCCCACTGCCATGCTGGATCGACTGTTGGCGGACATCTTTTGGAGGGCCCTGCCTTATCCCCTCCAGCACTGGATCGGCCAGGTATCGCCCACCAATGCCCTGGAGATGGTCGACCTGGTGGAGCGCTACGAGGCCACCAGAAACCTGCAGGGGACTCTTGCGGGAAGGGGTCAGTCAAACCCCGGAGGCCTCTGCCCCAGTTCCGACGTCCGGCGACAGAGCGGCCTGCCCGAATATACCCCCTGCGAGTCCGCCTCCCGTGGTATGCTGGAGGTGTCAGGAGCCAGGCCACATCAGGGCCGACTGTCCGCATCGGGATGAGCCGATGGATATGAACTACGGGGTCGTCACTCCCTGTATGCACGGAAGCTGTGCGCAACTGGCACCCGTGAGGTGCAGGACCATAACCACCTGTGTCAGGTAGAGTTGGGAGACTCTCTGGCGGTGGCTCTGCTGGACTCCGGGAGTTTAGTCTCCCTGGTAAGGGCTGCACTTGTACGGCCTGCGGAGTATACTGGCCGTAAAGTCGGGGTCCTGTGCATCCACGGAGACCTGAAAGACTATCCCACTGCACTAGTGACTTTGTCCACAGCGGCTGGTAGGTGGACCCACGAGGTGGCTGTCGCTACTAAACTCCCACACGAACTAATACTTGGGAGGGACTTCCCCGGTTTTCCGGCGCTGTGGCCGGCAATAAAGGTATCTGAGGGAGCCGAGACAGGGGTGACCCTAGTAGAGTGGCCTGATACCGCTGGAGGGCCAGAACCCTGGGAGCCCGAGTCTGAAGGGCCGGCGGTAGGGGTGACCACTGCTCCAGCGGTAGAGGGGGAGACAACCCCACTGAGTGTAATGGTGGGAGACACGGAGGACTTGCCACCGGGACCTGAGTTGGCAGACCTCAATGTCTCCGGGGAAAATTTTGGGACCGCACAACACCGGGACCAAACCCTAACCAGGGCCTGGGAGAATGTGCTGGAAATTGATGGGAAACCCCAGAAACCAGGGGCTGAATTAATGTTCCCACGGTTTATTGTTCTGCAGGATATGTTGTATCGGGTGAACCAAATCCGAGGCGAACCTGTTGAACAGTTGGTGGTGCCCACAGCGTATCGCAAGCTTGTCATGGAGCTTGCCCACCAACATGTTCTTGGGGGACACCTGGGGTGGCAGAAAACCCAGGACCGCATACTGCAGCGATTTTATTGGCCCAGTGTGTTCAAGGAGGTAGAGAATTATTGTAAGTCCTGTCCGACCTGTCAGATAACTAGCCCCCAGCCACATTTCCGTAGTCCCCTGGTACCTCTGCCAATTATTGAAGTACCGTTTGAGCGAATCGCGATGGATTTAATTGGGCCTGTACCAAAGTCTGCCAGGGGCCACCAACACATTCTGGTAGTTCTCGACTATGCCACTCGGTATCCGGAGGCGGTGCCTCTGCGACATACCTCAGCTAAGCTCATTGCCAAAGAGTTAATGGAGATGTTTTCCCGTGTGGGCCTGCCAAAAGAGGTTCTGACAGACCAAGGGACCCCTTTTATGTCCAAAGTAATGAGGGAACTGTGTAAATTGTTGCGTATAAAGCAGTTACGGACGTCCGTTTACCATCCGCAAACAGACGGTCTTGTGGAGAGGTTTAACCAAACTCTAAAAAATATGTTAAAGAGGGTGGTGTCTAGAGATGGGAAGGACTGGGATCTGCTTCTGCCCTATCTCATGTTCGCAGTGCGAGAGGTGCCCCAGGCCTCTACTGGGTTCTCGCCCTTCGAACTGCTTTATGGCAGACACCCTCGGGGCCTGTTGGATATCGCCAAGGAAGCGTGGGAACAACAGCCTGTCCCCACAAAAGTGTCATTGAGTATGTCGCCCAAATGCAGGACCGGATGGAAAGGGTGTTGCCCTTGGTCCGGGAGCATATGGAGGCAGCGCAACAAGCCCAGAGTAGGGTGTACAATCGTCAGGCTCGGGTACGGGACTTCAATCCGGGAGATCGGGTTTTGGTTCTGGTACCCACCCTTGACAGCAAATTCCTAGCTAGGTGGCAGGGCCCCTATGAGGTGATCGAGAAGGTAGGGAAGTAAATTACAAAGTACACCAGCCAGGCGGCGCAAGCCGGAGCAGGTGTACCACGTGAATTTACTTAAGCCGTGGAAAGATAGGGACACAGCCGACGACCACAGCCCCCGGCCAGGGCTTCTAGGTGAAAAGGGTCCAGCCCCACAGTTCGAGGCCTGTGAAGCAGTAACCACGGTAAAATTGCAGACAGCCTGTCTTCCAAACAAGTTCAGGAAGTCAGGGAGTTCATCAGTCGGAACACGGATGTGTTCTCGGACCTCCCTGGCCGCACGTCTCTCATCCAACATGACATCGTCACTGAGCCTCAGGCCAAGATCCGGTTAAAACCATACCGGGTACCCGAGGCTCGGCGACGGGCCATCGCGGAGGAAGTACAGTTAATGTTGAAGCTCGAGGTCATTGAGGAGTCGAAAAGTGAGTGGGCCAGTCCCATAGTCCTAATACCCAAGCCGGATGGGACGTTGCGGTTCTGCAACGACTTTCGCAAGTTAAATGAAGTATCCAAGTTTGACGCGTATCCCATGCCCCGAGTAGACGAGCTGGTTGAAAGTTTAGGACAAGCCCGTTATTTTTCTGTGCTGGACCTCACTAAAGGGTACTGGCAGGTACCCTTAACGGAGTCGGCTAAGGAAAAAACGCATTTGTTACCCCGCAGGGCCTGTATCACTACAAGGTGTTACCCTTTGGCCTGCATGGCGCCCCGCCACTTTCCAAAGGTTAATGGACATAGTGCTGCGACCACATCGTCGGTACGCCTCGGCCTACTTGGATGATGTAGTCATCCACAGCACCGACTGGGAAAGCCATTTACCCAAGGTGCAGGCGGTAGTGGATGCCCTGAGGAAAGCCGGACTGACCGCTAACCCAAAGAAGTGCTGCATAGGGTTAGAGGAGACAAAATATCTGGGATATGTAATTGAGCGGGGAGTCATCAAACCTCAGGTAACTAAGGTAGAGGCCATTCGTAACTGGCCCCGACCGGTCACCACCAGGCAGGTAAAGTCGTTCCTGGGGATTGTAGGTTACTACATGAGGTTTGTGCCCCACTTTGCCACAATAGCAGCGCCATTGACAGACCTGTTGAAGGGGCGAAAGTCTGGGAGGGTTAGCTGGAGTGAGAAGGCGGAGGAGGCTTTCTCCGCGTTGAAGTCGGCCCTGTGTGGGTCCCCGGTTTTGGTGACACCCGACTTCAACAAGGAGTTTGTCGTACAGACCGACGCCTCGGAGGTAGGCCTCGGTGCGGTACTGTCGCAGGAGGTCAACGGGGAAGAACATCCCGTTGTCTTCCTGAGCCGTAAGCTCAGTCCCGCCGAGTCCAGGTATAGTATAGTGGAGAGGGAGTGCCTGGCTATCAAGTGGGCACTCGAATCTCTCCGCTACTACCTGTTAGGGAGGAGGTTCCGTCTGGTGACCGACCATTCCCCCTCAAATGGATGAGTCAGGCCAAGGAGAGGAATGCTCGGGTCACCAGGTGGTTCCTATCTCTTCAAAATTTCAAGTTTTCCGTGGAACACAGGGCAGGCCGCTTGCAGGGCAACGCAGATGCCCTGTCCCGCGTCCACTGCCTCACGTGTGTTCACCCCCTCAGGGTTGAACAAAGGGGGGTATGTGGTAAGGTGCAAGGTGTCATATGTGATGGCAGGTACGTGTCACCGAGGTTGCTGGCCTCGGTGAGGTGAGAGCCGGGTTTTTGTCTGCAGCAGCTAGTGCTGTTTGACTTTGTTAAATAGCATGGCTGCAAAGCCGATCCGAGCCGGCTCTTACTGGGAGCAGCTAAAGAGTAGGGTGGGTGGCTGCTCCCCACGGTCCAGTCCATGTTTTGGGCTGGATATAAAACGCAGCCAGCAGCTGTGTCTGGGGAGTGTGATTATCCTGGAGCTGCTAACAGGGCTGGGAGTTCTCTGTCCAGGAGGAAAGAGCTCAGCAAGGAGGTATTTTGTTCCTGGCTACCTGAAGCTGGATTCTCCTGCGGCTGGGCCGACAGCGTGGTGCGAACCTGCACCTACACCTCCCAGGTGACTGAACCTGTGTTGGACTGTTTTTGTTTGGCTACGTTATTTCCGTTGTGTGTGAACTGTCACCAAGAGACTGTTTTTCATTTTGTGTGCAAGTGTGAATAAAACACTGTTTGTTGCACAATCTGGACTCCTTGTTTTGCCTCTAAACTGCACCCGCACCGCTGTCTACCAGAGCGACTCCCCACAATATATATATATATTTTTTATTTTTTTTTAAATGCCATGTCAGGAAAAATTGATTTGTTACCATGTGAGGAAATTTTTCCTGAAATTCGCTTGGAAATCAATTTGTTTCATTTAAATTCGCTCAACACCACCTGACAGTTTATCTTGGGAAATAAAGAAGAAATCAACTACATGAGTGCCGCGGTTTTGTCTTCATTTTGGATATGTTAACGGGGGTCTGACCAAGACCAGACATCATGGGCACCGCCACTACAGAGCAAGACAAGACTACAGTAAAGGTAGTGCTGCCCCAACTATCCATTTTGCTACCTGACAGTTTAGTCATTATTTTTTATTTTTCTTCCCCTGACCATGGGTTCTTGGTCTTGGAGAACCCCTTTAATACATTTTGTTATTACTAGAAGTGATGTGCCATTCTTGCATGGATGATAATTCAAGCCACTGGTGGCTGCAGTAGTCTCATGACCAAGAAATAATTTGCTGGCAGGACAAGGTTAAAAAAATAGATTTCAAAGCTCCCTCCACTAAAGCACCATAGCTCCCAGTGGTCCCCTCACCACTTCAAGCCTGGCAAGGACCACTGGGAGCCATGTTGCTTGAGTGGAGGATGCTTTGAAATATATTTTTTAACCCTGTCCTGCTAGCCATTATTTTTTAAAATTAGACCATAGATCCTCATTAAAGATTTTCTATAGCCAAAAAATCTTTACTGTAGCAGCTTAATGGGGAGCAAACAGCACAGTGCAGGCTGCTACAGTTGTAATCAGTAACAGTAAAGGGAAATTCCAACCTTGAAATGCTTAAATGTTTCGGAAACTCCCAGGGAAGAGAATAGAGGGACATGCACGGCCCCCTCCATCTTTACACACCTGGAAGCAGTGGCCACCTCACCAGGCAGGTCAGGGGAACCTGGTTTTCCACATAGGTGCTCCGGAATTGGGATCTGCATCTTTTAGACTTTTATGGCAAGTTTTATGGATATGCCATAAATATGCCTTTATAAGCTTAAATGTGGAGTACAGTGTACAGCTGTGGGCTCCTGTGAACAAGGCAGACATAGCAGAGCTGGAGAGGGCCCAGAGGAGGGCAAGTAAAGTAATAACTGGAATGGGGAAACTACAGTACCCTGAAAGGTTATCAAAATTAGGGTTATTCACTTTAGAAAAAAGATGACTCTGGGGAGATCTAATTACTATGTACAAATATATCAGGGGTTAGTGCAGAGATCTGTCCCATCATCTATTTATCCACAGGACTGTGACTGTGGATCCTGGGAGGAATTTTTTTTACCCTAAAGTGAGGAAAATTGGCTTCTACCTCACAGTTTTTTTGGCCTTCCTCTGGATGTCTTTTTTCAGCCTTACATACTATGTTACTATATTACTATGTTCACTTTATTTGATGTTTTTCATTCCTGTTTTCCAAAATCTGAGAATAATGCCTATATATATGTGACTTAACTTAGAAAGGCTGAAACATAATTTAAAAAGTGTCAAAATAACAGCTGCTGTCCTTGAGAAACTGCACCTCGTGTATCCATGAGCTTTTTCTGTGATTTATGAAAGTTAAATATTTTTAAGGCTTCTGATTTATGCACATAATTAGAATGGCTTGCTGCAGCAATAAAACAATAACTATTTGTAAATGAGAAGCTGCTAGCTCTATTGCCATTTTTAGGTATTGCTAGTGACTCCTGGTGGATGCATTTCAAATGACAATTAATTAGGTTGCATTTTTTATTTTACATTCCTCATGGGCTGTTTTCCTGCCAAATGCTGGAGTTTTCTACAAGAGGAAAGCTAACAATATACATAAAATGAGTGCTCACATAGATATTGACCTAAAAAGTTCATAGTGACTTGAAATATACATTTATAATGACATCTGTGCTGAGCTCCAGCAAAGTGGAGCAGACAGGCAAGAGCAGCGAGGAACACTTTTGATATACGGTTTATGACTTGCTATGTAATGTACCTTACGCTGTTGTGAGATGCCAGCTTGAAAATGATCCCTTATCCACATGATCATTTCTGTAGAAATTAGTTGCCACTCCAGAATGGAATGGCGTGGTGCTCGCATCTAGGGGAGGTGTCCCATCTAACAGCTGCAGTAAAGACTGACACTCACTGATGGATTTTCAGCATATATGTATTTATTGCCACAATATAATATTCAAGTGACGCATTTTGGGCTCAAGCATGAGCCTTCCTTGAGGGACTAGAGACAGTCATCGTCTTCAGAAAGCTTTGACTGAGAATAAGTTACAATTAAGATCTGCGGCTTGTTGTCATGACTACGTAGAGTGCACGCTGTGTAGGGAGTAGTCATGACTTTTACAGGACAGCAAGGAGCAACCTTCATCATGGCCACCCAGAGAGGAACTCCCGGACACCAATTTAGTAAGCCTGTTTCCACCAATAGAGACTTTTTACAATCTCAAGCCTGTTTCTGCTAAAGAAACTGTTGTAACCATTAAGCCAGTGTTCTCTTGTGAGACCACTATAACCATTAAGCCAGTTGCCTCTTGTAAGACTTGTGTAACTGCCAAGTCTGTTGTTTCACGTGAGTTTAGTATAAATGCTGTATCAAGTTACAATTGTTTATGCCAAATTCCTTCTGCCAACCTTGAGTGAGGAACCAACATATACCACTTATTGGCCACAAAGATCCTGGGTAAGATCTGGAACCCCGATATGAGCCCTGTTCTGTAGATGCTGAGGAGGATGTAATTGATGTCTTCTATGACAAGCTCTGTTCGAAGTTTATAATATGGGCTACTGTCTTCCAAGTTAAAACAGGAAGCTCACAGGTAAGGGTACTTTCACATTTGTGGCAGGCTGTTCCGGCGGGTGAACAGCCTGCCGGATCCGCCATGCCGCAAGTACCTGTGCACTGCCGTGCTATAGCTCCGTCCCCATTGACTATAATGGGGCGGAGCTACAGCGCATCACGGCAGTGCACGGCCGGAGATCGCCAGACTAAAATGTCAGACCTGCAGACAATCAGTAGTTCAAATCTAATGTTAACACAAGCTCATACACTAAGAGCATACATGCCCAAAGGAATGAGGAGCAATATTATTCATGAGTATGCAGCCTACACAGTAAGGGAAGGCACGCTCAGAATAGCCCTGTCACCACTAAGTGCTGGCCATGAAAACCTTATTAGGGAAGTGGAACATACACTAGATTTTACTGTTCCCAGGTTGGGTGGGATGACAATAGAGGAAGCTGTGATCTAAGCATACCAATAGTACAATGAAAAATATAGGTACTGCTGATCTATCCTTTAGCAACAGACCCCTCATTTTGACCATTCTACTTATTGAGTTTGTAAGTCCTGGAAGAAGAAAAAAAGATAAAAAATAAAAAATTATTTTATATAATAATGTTAGAACCCCATGCTACATATTTCATGCCACACCAGTTTTTTCCAACTAAAACTGAGTGCTCATGCTTAAAACTGACTATATCCCCTTAAAAAATAGCAAAAAAGAATGTTTAGGTAGTAAAAAAAAGCCGCCTCTACCATGGTGTGCCATAACAAAGGTATGGTCTGCCTCCATGATAAGTATACTACTGTATACAGTGTTCTTCCCCAGAGCTGGAATTTGAGAAGCTGCTAATTTTTTTTATCACTTCCCTACCACCATATGACTATATATGTTGCTGGTAGAGTCTTTAAAGATGGCACCTGCTCTGGACAGACACACAGCAGACACATGGGGGCAATGTTTGTGATCGAACATTGGAGACATTTAATCACACAGATGCAGCCATTTCTTGGTCTTTCTGAATCTGAGATAAAGCTGAAGTTCTTATGAAGGCCTGCAGGTGGCACCATAGCAAATTTCCAATGCAAGGCATTACAGTGTGTAAGAGAAATGATCAAAAGATTGCACATTTAAGTCCCCTAAGCAAACTTAAAAAAGAAAAAAAAAAGGGGCAGGACACCGTAATCAATCTACCATACACGGCAGTGCAGTGTATAGGAGAAACTATCTAAAGATAATACTGTGGCGGAATTGCGTTTTTCTTTCAATTCCACTCCATTAGTTTTTTTTCCAGCTTCCCACTAAATCGAATGCAATATTAAATGGTGCCATTACAAAGTACAACTTGTCCTGCAAAAAGCAAGCCCTCAGGCAGCTATGTGAATAGAAAAATAAAAATATTATGGCTCTGTAAAGGAAGGAAGTGAAACATGAAAATGGAAACATGCCCAGTAATGAAGTAGCTAAAACAGCTAGAACATTTTTTCATTATCTATACTGTATATCTAAGCTGACTGCACAGGAATACATATGTACAGGTGCATGGTTGTTATTATTCTGTATTTGAAGTTTTTTGATATGATAGAAAGTGATAGCATATAACAAGGATATCAGAATGAAGGGACCACGGCGCCATAAATCATTTTTTTATTACTTTGTGTTTTTAGATTTGTATTATCTTTGAATAAAGGACTTATATTCTTATTACATATTCTTAATTTCATGTTTCATACTTTTACAAGGAAAGTAGTAAAATAAAAGAAGACTGCTGAAGTGCAGCTGATAGTGAACTGTAAAAAATTAAACAGAAAGAGGCCAAACATATTATTAATACTGCTCATTCAAAAGAGAAAGAATGTTCCTATGGCACTCCCCAATAAAATCCACTTCTTAAGGCTCATTTAGACAAGTACCATATTTTTTGCCCTATAAGATGCACCGGCCCATAAGACGCATCTAGGTTTTTGAGGAGGAAAATAAGAATTTTTTTTTTTTAAACCAAAAGGTGTGCTTTTGGTGGGTTTTCAACTAATGGTGGTCTGTGGATGACACTATTATGGGGGTCTGTGGATGACACTGTTATGGGGATCAGTGGATGGCACTGTTATGGCGGCATCTGTGGATAACACTGTTATGGGGGCATCTGGGGATGGCATGACACTGCTATCGGGGGATCTGTGGATGACACATAGCATCTTATGCTATGTGTCATCCACAGATCCCCCCCATAACAGTGTCCTTGTGTAGTGAATGAGCCCCAATACAGGGGGTGGGGTTCGGCATCTTGTTTTGTAATGGAAGGGGGCCCGGTGCAGTCACTGTATTCTACTACACTATGCCCCGCTCACTGTAGTAATCATATAGGCAATGTTAAGCTGAAGAATTCCTCTCTAGGCTGTAGTACTTACTACAAACTTCCATAGCAGGCAGGAGGCCGGGCGAGTGGACAGGAGGCGGCAGCGTAAGGCCTCTTTCACACTTGCGTTGTTAGGATCCGGTGTGCACTTCTGTCGCCGGAAATGCCCGCCGGATCCGTAACAATGCAAGTGACCTGAAAGCATTTGAAGACTGATCAGTCTTCAAAATGCTTACAGTGTTAATATGGCAGCCAGGACGCTATTAAAGTCCTGGTTGCCATAGTAGTAGTGGGGAGCGGGGGAGCAGTATACTTACTGTCCGTGCGGCTCCCGGGGCGCTCCAGAATGACGTCAGAGCACCCCATGCGCATGGATCACGTGATCCATGCGATCACGTGATCCATGCGAAGGGGGCGCCCTGACGTCACTCTGGAGTGCCCCGGGAGCCGCACGGACGGTAAGTATACTGCTCCCCCGCTCCCCACTACACTTTACCATGGCAGCCGGGACTTTAGTGTCCTGGCTGCCATGGTAACCATTCAGAAAAAGCTAAACGTCGGATCCGGCGATGCGCCGAAACGACGTTTAGCTTAAGACCGGATCCGGATTAATGCCTTTCAATAGGCATTAATTCCGGATCCGGCCTTGCGGCAAGTGTTCAGGATTTTTGGCCTGAGCAAAAAGCGCAGCATGCTGCGGTATTTTCTCCGGCCAAAAAACGTTCCGGTCCTGAACTGAAGACATCCTGATGCATCCTGAAAGGATTTCACTCCATTCAGAATGCATGGGGATAAAACTGATCAGGATTTTTCCAGCATAGAGCCCCGACGATGGAACTGTATGCCGGAAAACAAATACACAAGTGTGAAAGAGCCCTAACTCACTACGTCAGGCGCCTGCGCCGCCTGCTTCATTCATAAAGTGGGAGGAGCAGACGTGTGACGCAGTGAGATGCCAGCCCCGAACCCCTCCCCGCTGATACACACCCCGGCCGCGCTGTGCAACAGCGCGGCGGCGGCGTATCAGTGTAAATTATAGCATATGCCCCATAAGACGCAGTTCTATTTTTCCCCTACTTATGGGGGGAAGAAAGTGCGTCTTATAGGGGCGAAAAACATGGTACATAATCGTTATGGTTTGAACACTAATGATTCATGGTGGATGGTGGTGAAAGAAGACCGAGGGCTGGGCCCACAGGTATAGAAGGTACACGATGCCACACAGACACAGACAACGGTTCTTTCCCAGCAGTTGAGTTTACTAAACAAAATAGTGAACAAGAGGCTGAGAATATGTAAAACAGATTGATACAGAAAATAAACCAACAGTGAATTTAACACAGCCTAACAATAAACCAGCAAATGTGATGTTTTCCCCAAAGTCCATTAAGCAGCCTAGCTGCACTTGTATGTCCTTAGACAAGTTCCTTGTTGGGGTGCACCCTAAGTATTGCGCAATACTATTTGTAATCCACAGGTAAATGTCTTTCTCTTTAAATCAGACTTCCCTATTTGTAACCCCCAGGTAAATGATGTCTGTCCCTTTGATTGAAGCTGTAATCCTTACTCCAGCTCCCAGTATATAACACCCTATGAGCAGCCGGTGAGATAGGAAGGTGTCAGCATATGAGTCCCTATACACCGCAATGCAACTGTATTTGGAGCGTTATTGTCTGTCCAAATGCCACTTTACCACTGTGGTGCAATGTGACGCGGCACAGATGCATTTACAGTTCCTTGAGCAGGTTCTTGGTGCTTTATCTTATTTCCTGGTCCACGCCAGAACTGGATCCTACAGACACGACTCTCCTGGGGTTGTCACTGCAAACCTCCCCTTCATGCTGTCCCCAGTCTCCACTGTGCGCCGGTCCATGCCCTTCCAGAATCTGCAGAGAAGATCTCTTCTGGTCTCCAGCAGCACCAAGCACAACCTCCATCTGTTCACTTCCTGTGAGTGTGATGCAATAAGTAATTTGCAAAGTGCAGCGTCAAACCTGCACATACAGCCTGCTATCATACTTGTAGGGGTACACAAACAGCCATAAATTAGCTAATTACCAACTTTGCAAACAAAAACAGGTATTTATGTTACTCTTATAGGCAACTATAGTAGACTTTTGGCATGTTATCCTCTGCTGCCATCTACTGACCAAAGTGAGGCATTATAGTAATTATACAATTTATACTTGCAGAGTAATACATTTAAGGTCCCTTGCCCCACATCCTTACATGCCACCCCACTAGAAATATGGCGTCCCGACTACTCTACCAAATAAATTAATCTGCTGCGCAGTGCTGAGGGGGAGTACCTGCTGTGGAGCGCTCCGATCTGCGAAGGCCTGGGTCCTATGTCATTGGTGCAGGTACAGAACCCGGCCCCTCCTAGGGTGGTAGCACATTTTCAGGAATAGTGTCCGATACTGGACAATTGGGGGTGGATGACTCATCAGTCTGTAAAGGCAGTGTAGGGATTAGCCACCATTCTATGTCTCTTGGGCTCACAGACTTCGATTTTCTCTTCTGAACACCTCGAAAATTATCTGCCGGAGAATGACTCTCTAAAAAAGACAAGGTCTGAGCATGTTACGGTGTAATCTTCGAGTCGGCCTATCAGAGTCTTCCTTTTGGACATCGTAGACTGGGCTTTCTGGAAACACCTGACGTTTCACAATATATGGCTGCGGTTCCCAGCGGTCATCCAATTTATCTGTGGGCCTTTTAGCACAAAGCAATACTCACCTGGCGACAAGGGTGTATTCTGCACCGGTTGATGATCCCACAGGGTTTGTTGTTGCAACTTCTTATTGACCAATCGATGAACAGTCCTCAGTTTGTCTTGGTGCTCCTGCACCCATTAGTCAGCTGTCCTAGGGAGCTTTTCTGAAAGAGGTCCAAGGTTAATTTCAGCAACTTCTTGCCCTGGACGACCGAACAGCAGCATGTGTGGAGTATAGCTGGTAGTGTTATGAACACGATTATTATATGCCCAGAGTAGTTCAGGCAAATTCTTGGGCCAGCGCAACTTGTGTTCTTTCTCCACAGTGCAGAGCATCTGTAGAAGCGTCCTGTTGAATCTTTTATAGGCCCCATTGGCCTGAGGGTGGTATGGCGTCGTTCGTGACTTCTCAATCCCATATAGCCGACACAATTCTTCTATCAACTTCCCTTAGAAGCAAACTCCTTGATCCGAATGAATCCGTTTTTGGCATCCATATACCTGGATAAAGTGTTGGCACACTGCACAGGTGGCTGATTCTGCTGTCTGATCATGGGTGGGCATTGCCAAAGAGAACTTTGTGAAGTGATCAGTCATCACAAGGCAATACTGGTGACTAGTGTTGAGCGAACAGTTCGAGAATCGTTCGGGTCCGTACCGAATTTTGGGGTGTCCGTGACACGGACCCGAACCCGGACATTTTCAAAAAAGTTCGGGTTCGGGTCCGGTGTTCGTCGATTACTTCCCGCTTTCTGAAGGGCTGCACAGCAGCCAATCAGCTAGTGTTTTACTTCTTGCCCTAAGAGCCCATCACAGCCATGCCTACTAATGGCATGGCTGTGATTGGCCAAGTGCAGCATGTGACCCAGCCTCTATTTAAGCTGGAGTCACATAGCGCCACACGTCACACTGCTCTGATTAGTGTAGGGAGAGGACGCAGCTTCTGTGAGGGCGAGATAGGCAGGGATAATGAAGTGAATGATCTACCTTTCTACACCTGTGAATCAGAACAACTCAGCTGAGCTGTTCACTAAAAGTCACTATTTTGTTGAGACTGGCCAGAGCGATTTTTACTGGCACATGTAACTGGGCTGACCGGCGGTGGCCATTCTAGGACTTGTGGTGCGCCAGCACAAGCTGCCACAGAGTCTAAACCAAAGCTCCAAAGAAGTGAAAAATCTACACCTGTGAATCAGAACAACAGCGATTCAGCTGCTCAGTCAAAGTCAATTCTTTTTCTGGCTGGGCAGACCGTTTTCTGGCACATGTTACTGGGCTGATAGGCGGCGGCCATTTTGGGACTTGTGGTGCTACAGCAAAAGCTGCCACAACGTCCATTAATCTCATGTAATAGTCGATTTTTTCATAGATATACTACATCAGGGGTTTGGCTGTGCTTGTGTCACCCATACTAACTGCAAAGATATTTAATATATCAGTGGTGAAACGGAAAGTAACCCACTTGGATAGCAAATCCCATGAATGTGCTGTTCCAGCTAGGCTAGCCAGTGCCACTACAGCCAAGTCCAATACTGTCAGCCAGAAATATTTTTTTTTTTTTATGTGCCAGAAATATAAATTAAAAAAAGCTTTCACCGTAATAATAAAATTATTCTGGTGTTAGACCAGAAGAAGCACTCCTGTTATAATTAATACTGTAAAAAGGCTTAGGCAATATTTCTCCCAGTGTGGGAAATTTATCTAGCAAAACTAGCATTTTAAAAATTCCGGTGTTCTGAAATACCAGCAGTCCTCTTGTAATTAATACCGCAAAAAGGCATTATATCGTCCAGTGTTGTAATTTTGGTGAAAAAAAGGCCAATTTAATCAATCTGGTGTTAGTTACACCAGAAACAGTAGGCCTCACGTTTTTACTCCTGTAAAAAGGAATTAATACCGGAAAAAGGCATTACATTGTCCAGTGTTGTAATTTTGGTGAAAAAAAGGCCAATTTAATCAATCTGGTGTTAGTTAGACCAGAAACAGTAGGCCGCACGTTTTTACTCCTGTAAAAAGGAATTATATCTCCCCGTGTGGGAATCTATGTAACAAAACTAGCATTTTAAAAATTCTGGTGTCCAATTTGCAGCAGTTTTTTTGTAAGTAATACCGGAAAAAGGAATTATATCTTCCAGTGTGGGAATTTATGTACACAAACTAGCATTTTAAAAATTCTGGTGTCCAATTAGCAGCAGTCTTCTTGTAATTAATACCTGAAAAAGTCATTACATTGTCCAGTGTTGTAATTTTGGTGAAAAAAAGGCCAATTTAATCAATCTGGTGTTAGGTACACCAGAAACAGTAGGCCTCACGTTTTTTACTCCTGTAAAAAGGAATTAATACCGGAAAAAAGGCATTACATTGTCCAGTGTTGTAATTTTGGTGAAAAAAAGGCCAATTTAATCAATCTGGTGTTAGTTAGACCAGAAACAGTAGGCCTCACGTTTTTACTCCTGTAAAAAGGAATTATATCTCCCCGTGTGGGACTCTATGTACCAAAACTAGCATTTTAAAAATTCTGGTGTCCAATTAGCAGCAGTCTTCTTGTAATTAATACCTGAAAAAGGCATTACATTGTCCAGTGTTGTAATTTTGGTGAAAAAAAGGCCAATTTAATCAATCTGGTGTTAGTTAGACCAGAAACAGTAGGCCGCACGTTTTTACTCCTGTAAAAAGGAATTAATACCGGAAAAAGGCATTACATTGTCCAGTGTTGTAATTTTGGTGAAAAAAAGGCCAATTTAATCAATCTGGTGTTAGTTACACCAGAAACAGTAGGCCTCACGTTTTTACTCCTGCAAAAAGGAATTAATACCGGAAAAAGGCATTACATTGTCCAGTGTTGTAATTTTGGTGAAAAAAAGGCCAATTTAATCAATCTGGTGTTAGTTAGACCAGAAACAGTAGGCCGCACGTTTTTACTCCTGTAAAAAGGAATTATATCTCCCCGTGTGGGAATCTATGTACCAAAACTAGCATTTTAAAAATTCTGGTGTCCAATTTGCAGCAGTTTTCTTGTAAATAGTCTTGAACCTTGGCAGAAGTTACTATCCCCAGGTACTTCATTGTCTTAGAGGTTGATAATCTATTAGTCAGATCATCAGGAAGTCCTCGCAATTCATGTATTGGAAGAAGAGTGGTCTTAGCCCAGTTAATCTCCAGACCGGAGGAGTGGCAAAATAAATTAACTAACTCCATAACTCGGGGAAGTGTACTGTCTGTTTGATGGAGGAATAATTGGATGTCATCCGCATATAAAGATATGCGATCCTGCTTCCCCATGACCCCAAAGCCAGCCACCCTCAGGTCCTGCCTTATACTAACCGCAAGAGGTTCAATATAGATGTTAAAGAGGAGTGGAGAGAGAGGACAGCCTTGACGGGTGCCTCTCTCTATTTCAAAGCTCTCGGTCTGCATATTATTAATCCTAATCCTGGCGGCCGGGGACTTATATAGCAACTGAATCATTGCAATAAATTTGGGACCAAAGCCCATTTTATTCATCACCTCCCAGAGAAACGCCCACTCCACTCTGTCGAACGCCTTGGTGGCATCCAGCGACAGGACGGAGCGGGCACCATCCCCAGGAGACAGAATGTTAGTAAAGAAAAGAATCTATGTAAATTATAATGGGTGCCCCTTTTTGGCATAAAACCATTTTGATCTGGGTGAATAAGAGAGGGCAAAACCCTAGAGAGTCTCTTTGCCAGAACTTTGGACAGTATTTTGACATCCGTATTTAACAGAGAAATTGGTCTATAAGAGCTCAACTCTATCAGATCTTTATCCTTTTTTGGGATCAAGACTATTATCGCTTCCATCACGGACTTTGGAAGATCTCCGCTATCTAATGCTTGAGAGAACACTTCAAGTAGATGAGGGAGAATAAAATCACCATATTTACGATAGAGTTCATAAGGAAGGCCATCAGGGCCTGGCGATGAGTTCCCGGAGATAGCCTTTAGGGCTTCCTGAATCTCCAAGAGGGTCACTTCTTTCTCCAGAGAATTTTTTTGAGTCTCTGTTAACACTGGGAGAGAAATTCTCTCCAGGAACAACCTCGCCAGGTCAGATGAGATAGCAGTGGAGGCCTTGTATATCTGAATAAAATGCTGCAGGAATGCATCTCTGATTCCCTCTGGATCACGTGTGATCGTCCCATCCAGATTGCGAATAGAGACAATAGCTTTCTTTTTCCTCTCTTGCTGTGAAACTATTCTGGCTAAAAGCTTGCCGGGGCGCCCAGACTCTGAGAAGTACTTTTGTCCTTTAAAAAATAATCTATGGTTTGCTTTGTCAAGTAAATATTCCTCAAGAGAGCGACTAGCTTTCTGCATCTCTTCCTTATTAAAATCAGAGGGTAAATTAATAAATCGCTCTGTTGAGGTTGACATCATCCTAACCAATTCCTCCTCTTTCTCCCTGAAAGTTCTCCTTCTATTGGTAATATCGCTAATAAGTACCCCTCTCAAGTAGGCCTTCAAGGCATCCCATACTGAATTGATGTTGGCAGAGGGGAGGTTAACCTCCCAAAAGTAAGATATGAGCAACTTGGTGGAGTGATAGTTGTCCATGATGGTAAGCCAGTAAGGGTTCAGCTTAAAGCCAAG
The DNA here is from genome assembly GCA_033119425.1 of Bufotes viridis. NCBI lineage: Eukaryota > Metazoa > Chordata > Amphibia > Anura > Bufonidae > Bufotes > Bufotes viridis. The sequence goes on from CM065589.1 coordinate 236,965,162, forward strand.
CCCCCTGTTGTCTTTGTTCTCTCCCGTGCAAACCTCAATCAGTACGGGTGCATGGTCTGAGATAGTTCTTACACCGTAACGTATCCTTTTAATATTTTTCAAATTATCCTCGTTTGTGAATGCTAGATCAATTCTGGACATTGCTCTACCGCCCCTGCTTACGCAGGAGTACACTCTCTTACCTCCACCAAGATGACCCCATATATCCACCAAGCCAACCTCCAGACAAAACTGACGTAGCGGAGAAGAACCGGTGTTCCTCCCTACCTCTGAATCCAGGGTCAGTTTGTCTATTTTAGGATCCATCACAGCGTTAAAGTCTCCCATCAGAACAAGCTGACTTTCTGGCCTTTTCTCCAAGAATACTAACAATTGGCTGAGTGGGTATATCGAGAAGGGCGGAGGTATATAAAAAAAAAAGCTAAAGTGTAGTTCTATCCATAAAGTCTACCATATAAAAAGATAAATCTACCCTGTTCATCTATAAGAGATTCTACCAAGACAAAGTCCACAGAATGATGAACTAAAACCGAAACACCCCTTGACAGGCTACTAAAAATCGAGTGGTATGATTGTGCTGGCCAACCTGTTGTCAAGCGGGGCAAAGTTTCCTTAGTAAGGTGGGTTTCCACAAGGCAAATAATTGCCGGTAGAAATCTTTTTATTGCATCCATAATAGCTTGTCTCTTGGCCCTTTCCCCAAGCCCTCTGACATTCCACGCAACGATTCTAGTTCACATTAATCAGAAAAAAGAGAGAAAAAAAAAAAAAAAAAATCAAATAAAATACCCCAATCCCCTGCAAGACAGAGTCCCCTCCCCATTTCCCCCCCCTCCACTGGTCCACCCGATCCTGTCAGCGAACCTCTACCTTCCAGCCCTTCTCCTCCCTCTGCCCCAAGCCCCCCCCTTTCCCCCGTCCCCCGGCCGCCAAATTTCAAATGCCCATTCGGTCAATCCAGTCTCGTGCTTGTTCTGATTTTTCAAAGAAATGGGTAGACCCATTATAGATCACTCGCAGCTTGGCTGGATATAACAACGAGTATCCAATGTTCTTGGAAGCCAAATGCTTCTTGATCTCCATAAAGCTTCTTCTTTTTTCTTGGGTCTCCCGGGCAAAGTCTGGAAAGAATAATAATCTCGTGCCCTGATGTTCGATGGGTGAACATTCCCTTGCTCTTCTCAATATCGTATCTCTGTCCGTAGACAGTAAAAACTTCAATAAAATTGCTCGAGGTGGTCTTCCAGGGATAAACTTCCCCCCGGGGATACGATGAGCTCTTTCTATTTGGAACATGGGGGAGAAATGTTCATTTCCAAGGTTTTTAAGAATAACGTCTTTAAGTTGATCAATCAACTGCCGGCCTTCCACTCCTTCTGGATATCCGATAATACGGATATTATATCGCCTCGATCTATTTTCCAGGACCTCAAGCTTAACCTATAAGCTGTGATTTTCTGAAGCGAGCATTCACATTTTTAATTTCAATGTATCGACATCGGATTGCAGGGAGTCTGCCAGCTTCTCCACATTGAAAACCTATCCCGAATTTTGGCCAAATCCTCCCTTATTAAGGATATGTCATTTTGCATTGATCCCAATTGGGTGGCCATCCCCTGCATTAGGTTGCCGTTGCCTTTTATGGCCTCCAAGATTTTTTCTAGCGTCAGAGGGTCGTGTTTAGACTCGGTCTGTATTGGCAAGCTCACCTCCCCTCTTTCCTGATCTGCCTCTGATGACCCGTCCTCAGAAAGCTCATCTGTTTGAGGGGCAGTTATGTTTTTCTTCAGATTTACACTTGATTTCCCCCTGAGCAGTCCTTTTTCATTTGGAGCAGGGGATTTTAGATATTTATCGATTTTCCCCTCTGGGGCCTTAGCCCCCGTCTTTGCTCCAGAAGTGTCCACTGACCGCCGTTTCGGAGCCATTGTCCCCTTTTTTTATTTATTATTTTTTTTCCCTTTTTTTTTCTTTTTCTCCCCTTTCTTTTCCTTCCTTTTTGTTCCTTTCTTTCCTTTTTTTTTTTTCCTCCCCCTTTGTTATTACTTGTTACTTTACTTTGTTTTCCTTTTTCCTTTCCGCTTGATTTCCTTTTCTCTCTCTCCTATATATTATTATATTTTTTTCCCAGTTTTCACTCCCCCCCTCCCTCTCCTCTGCTCTGCTACTGAGTGGCACGTCACAGAGGGAACAGAGGGAGCAGGGGCAATAGAGAGTCCAGACAAAATGCAGGATGGAGACCCAGGTCAAGTGCACAGCAGTACTTAATGTATTGCCATATGGACAGCTTAATAGGCGTCTTCACCCGGCCAGACAAAATCAGTTAGGGGACACAGGGAAAAAAGTCAGCTCACCACCACCAGAGGCACCAGAAGCACGCACGGTGCAGTCCCAGCCAGCACAGCAGGAGACGGCCAGGAGCAGGAAGAAAACCAGGAGGGGGGCGGACAAAGCCCCAAGCAGCCGAAGGAGAGCCGAGTCCGAAGGGGGTGGGGAGGCAAACTGACGGAGCACACGAGCCGCAGGCACAAGCAGGGGAGGCGTCCAGAAACCGAAGCCAGCAGAGACAGCCAGGCACAGCAGACGGCACGGTGGATGGCAGGGAGCGGGAGGTGATTGGGAAGCACAGCGGAGCCCCAACAGACTTCACAGCGGCAACCTGAGGCGAAAGCTGAGTTCAGCGTGCGTGGGGAGCCGACCACATCGGAGCTTTCAGCCTCGGCCGGAGAGCGAGGCGGAGGGGGGTGAGGCGGGAGAGAGGAGCGCGACGTGCGTTGCTCACGTCATCACGCTGCGTCCACTAGCCATCATAAGTTATATCTGAACCGTCACCATGAAGATACCCGCAGCAGTTTTCTTGTAATTAATACCGGAAAAAGGAATTATATCTTCCAGTGTGGGAATTTATGTACACAAACTAGCATTTTAAAAATTCTGGTGTCCAATTAGCAGCAGTCTTCTTGAAATTAATACCGGAAAAAGGCATTACATTGTCCAGTGTTGTAATTTTGGTGAAAAAAAGGCCAATTTAATCAATCTGGTGTTAGTTACACCAGAAACAGTAGGCCTCACGTTGTTACTCCTGTAAAAAGGAATTAATACCGGAAAAAGGCATTACATTGTCCAGTGTTGTAATTTTGGTGAAAAAAAGGCCAATTTAATCAATCTGGTGTTAGTTAGACCAGAAACAGTAGGCCGCACGTTTTTACACCTGTAAAACGGAATTATATCTCCCCGTGTGGGACTCTATGTACCAAAACTAGCATTTTAAAAATTCTGGTGTCCAATTTGCAGCAGTTTTCTTGTAATTAATACCGGAAAAAGGAATTATATCTTCCAGTGTGGGAATTTATGTACACAAACTAGCATTTTAAAAATTCTGGTGTCCAATTAGCAGCAGTCTTCTTGTAATTAATACCTGAAAAAGGCATTACATTGTCCAGTGTTGTAATTTTGGTGAAAAAAAGGCCAATTTAATCAATCTGGTGTTAGGTACACCAGAAACAGTAGGCCTCACGTTTTTACTCCTGTAAAAAGGAATTAATACCGGAAAAAGGCATTACATTGTCCAGTGTTGTAATTTTGGTGAAAAAAGGCCAATTAATCAATCTGGTGTTAGTTAGACCAGAAACAGTAGGCCTCACGTTTTTACTCCTGTAAAAGGAATTATATCTCCCGTGTGGGACTCTATGTACCAAAACTAGCATTTTAAAAATTCTGGTGTCCAATTTGCAGCAGTTTTCTTGTAATTAATACCGGAAAAAGGAATTATATCTTCCAGTGTGGGAATTTATGTACACAAACTAGCATTTTAAAAATTCTGGTGTCCAATTAGCAGCAGTCTTCTTGTAATTAATACCGGAAAAAGGAATTATATCTTCCAGTGTGGGAATTTTGGGGCTAAAAAATAATATATTTTATTGTGGTGCGAGTTGAATCGCAAAATTGAGGAAACATTCTATTAAGGGACGAGGACGCGGTCGTGGTGGTGTCCGTGAAGCCTCTGTTGCTGGCAGAGGACGTGGCCATTCGGCCTCAGGCGCACAAAGTAGTGAACCAACTCCCTCAAGTAGCCGGCAGAATTTACAGCGATATTTGGTGGGGCCCAATGCCGTTATGAGGATGGTAAGGCCTGAGCAGGTACAGGCATTAGTCGATTGGGTGGCCGACAGTGCTTCCAGCACGTTCACCACATTGTCTTCCGCCCAGTCTTCTGCGGAAAGCGCACAGGTGGCACCTGAAAACCAAGCCCATCAGTCTGTCACATCACCCCCATGCATATCAGGGAAACTGTCTGAGCCTCAAGTTATGCAGCAGTCTCTTATTCTGTTTGAAGACTCTGCTCCCACGGTTTTCCAGGGGCGTCCACCTAGCCCTTCCCCAGCGGTGGAAGACATTCCATGCACTGACGCACAACCACTTATGTATCCAGATGATGAGGACATGGGAATACCACCACAGCAGAGTGACCAGGTCTCTGATGATGACGAAACACTGGTGCCCACTGCCGCGTCTTATTGCAGTGTGCAGACTGAACAGGAGGAGGTCAGGGAGGAAGACTGGGTGGAAGACGATGCAGAGGACGATGAGGTCTTAGACCCCACATGGACTGAAGGTCGTGCCGCTGACTTAAATAGATCAGAGGAAGAGGCAGTGGTGAGACCGAGACAACAGCGAAGCCAAAGAGGGAGCAGGGGGCAAAAGCAGAACAGCCGCCGTCCAGAGAGTTCGCCTGCTATTGGCCAGCGCCAACAGGGACCCAGCACCCCAAAGGCATCTTCAAGGAGTTCCCTGGCATGGCACTTCTTCAAACAATGTGCTGACGACAAGACCAGAGTGGTTTGCACGCTGTGCCATCAGACCCTGAGGTGAGGCATTAACGTTCTTAACCTGAGCACCACCTGCATGATCAGGCATCTACATGCAAAGCATGAACTGCAGTGGAGTACACACCTTAAAAACAAGGAACCTAGCGTCTCCACTATTTCACACAGCAGCGTTCAGCTCTCCATCTCTCAAACCTTTGAGAGGAAGCGCAAATTCCCACCTAGTCACCCTCGAGCCCTTGGCCTGAATGCCAGCATTTCTAAACTACTGGCCTTTGAAATGCTGTCATTCCGGCTGGTGGACACAGACAGCTTCAAACAGCTGATGGCCATGGCTGTCCCCCAGTATGTGGTTCCCAGCCGCCACTACTTCTCCAAGACAGCCGTGCCTTCCCTGCACATGCAAGTGTCCGATAAAATCAAGTGTGCACTTCGCAACGCCATTTGTGGCAAGGTCCACCTAACCACAGATACGTGGACCAGTAAGCATGGCCAGGGACGCTATATCTCCCTAACTGCACACTGGGTAAATGTAGTGGCGGCTGGGCCCCAGGCGGAGAGTTCCTTGGCGCACGTCCTTCCGCCGCCAAGGATCACAAGGCATCATTCTTTGCCTCCTGTAGCCTCCTCCTCCTACTCGGCTTCCTCCTCCTCTGCTTCCACCAGCTCATCCAGTCAGCCACACAGCTTCGCCACCAACTTCAGCACAGCCCGGGGTAAACGTCAGCAGGCCATTCTGAACTCATATGTTTGGGGGACAGGCCCCACACCGCGCAGGAGTTGTGGCGGGGTATTGAACAACAGACCGACCAGTGGTTGCTGCCGGTGGGCCTCAAGCCCGGCCTGGTGGTGTGCGATAATGGGCGAAATCTCGTGGCAGCTCTGGGACTAGCCGGTTTGACGCACATCCCTTGCCTGGCGCATGTGCTGAATTTGGTGGTGCAAAAGTTCATTCACAACTACCCAGACATGTCAGAGCTGCTGCATAAAGTGCGGGCCGCCTGTGCGTGCTTCCGGCGTTCACATCCTGCCGCTGCTCGCCTGTCAGCGCTACAGCGGAACTTCGGCCTTCCTGCTCACCGCCTAATATGCGACGTGCCCACCCGGTGGAACTCCACCTTGCACATGCTGGAGAGACTGTGCAAGCAGCAGCAGGCCATAGTGGAGTTTCAGCTGCAGCACGCACGGGTCAGTCGCACTGCGGAACAGCACCACTTCACCACCAATGATTGGGCCTCCATGCGAGACCTGTGTGCCCTGTTGCGCTGTTTCGAGTACGCCATCAACATGGTCAGTGGCGGTTATCAGCGTGACGATACCAATTCTATGTCTCCTAGAGAAAACGCTTAGGGCGATGATGGAAGAGGAGGTGGGCCAGGGCCAGGAGGAGGAGGAGAAGGATGACGGGTCGTTTTTAGCACTTTCAGGCCAGTCTGTTAGAAGTGGCTCAGAGGGAGGTTTTTTGCAACAGCAGAGGGCAGGTACAAATGTGGCCAGCCAGGGACCACTACTGGAGGACGAGGAGGATGAGAAGGAGGTGGAGGAGGATGAGGATGAAGCAGGTTCACAGCGGGGTGGCACCCAGAACAGCGCAGGCACATCCCTGGTGCGTGGCTGGGGGGATACAGAGGATGATGACGATACGCCTCCCACAGAGGACAGCTTGTCCTTACCTCTGGGGAGCCTGGCACACATGAGCGATTACATGCTGCAGTGCCTGCGCAACGACAGCAGAGTTGTCCACATTTTAATGTGTGCTGACTACTGGGTGGCCACCCTGCTGGATCCACGGTACAAAGACAATGTGCCCACTTTACTTCCTGCACTGGAGCGTGATAGAAAGATGCGCGAGTAAAGCGCACGCTGGTAGACGCGCTCATGAGAGCATTCCCAACTGTCACAGGGGAACAGGTGGAAGACCAAGGCCAAGGCAGAGGAGGAGCTAGAGGTCGCCCACGCAGCAGTGTCACGGCCAGCTCCTCTGAGGGCAGGGTTAGCATGGCAGAAATGTGGAAAAGTTTTGTCTCCATGCCACAGCTAACTGCCCCACCACCTGATACGGAACGTGTTAGCAGGAGGCAACATTTCACTAACATGGTTGAACAGTACGTCTGCACACAACTCCACGTACTGACGGATGGTTCGGCCCCATTCAACTTCTGGGTTTCCAAATTGTCCACGTGGCCAGAATTAGCATGTTATGCCTTGGAGGTGCTGGCCTGCCCGGCGGCCAGCGTTTTATCTGAACGTGTATTCAGCACGGCAGGGGGCGTCATTACTGACAAACGCAGCCGCCTGTCCGCAGCCAACGTGGACAAGCTGACGTTTATAAAAATGAACCAGGCATGGATCCCACAAGACCTGACCCTCCCTTGTGCAGAGTAGTCCTTAATAACTGCCTTAAACCATGTTGTCTTGTACTCCTGGCCACTTCTTCATTTAAAAATCTATTTTTGAAATTAAGTAGGATCTTGGGGTGCAACCCAGAGTTGAATGAATCTTCCCTCTGTCTGGGTGCCGGGGACAAAGTACATGAAAGTGTCCTTCTCCTGTGCTGGGTGATATGAATGTTATACTTGTGCTGTCTGACATGTCTCCTTTGTGTGGGTGCAGGGGGCCAAAGTCACTGAAAGCGGCCTTCTCCTGTGGTGGGTGATCGAAATGTCTGATTCTCTGCTGTGGGACCTATCTCCTCTTTCTGGGTGCAGGGGGTCAAAGAAACAAAAGGTGGCCTACTCCTGTGGTGGTTGACATGATGCCTGATTTTCTGCTGTGGGACCTCTCTCCTCCGTGTGGCTGCAGAGGTCAAGGTCTCTAAAAGTGCCCTTCTCTTGTGCTGGGTGATGTAAAACTGATGCTTGTACCATCTGAAATGGTTGCCGGGGTCCCATTAAATGGTGGCCTACTCCTGTGGTGGGTGATCTAAATGCCTGATTCTCTGCTGTGAAAACCTCTCTCCTCCGTCTGGGCGCAGGGGTCAAAGTCTCTAAAAGTGGCCTTCTCTTGTGCTGGGTGATGTAAAACTGATGCTTGTACCATCTGACATGGGTGCAGGGGTCAAATTAACTAAATGGTGGCCTACTCCTGTGGTGGGTGATATGAGGCCTTAATATGTGCTGTGAAAACCTCTCTCCTCCGTCTGGGTGCAGGGGTCAAAGTCTCTAAAAGTGGCCTTCTCTTGTGCTGGGTGATGTAAAACTGATGCTTGTACCATCTGACATGGTTGCCGGGGTCCCATTAAATGATGGCCTACTCCTGTGGTGGGTGATCTAAATGCCTGATTCTCTGCTGTGAAAACCTCTCTCCTCCGTCTGGGTGCAGGGGTTAAAGTCTCTAAAAGTGGCCTTCTTCTGTGCTGGGTGATGTAAAACTGATGCTTGTACCATCTGACATGGTTGCCGGGGTCCCATTAAATGATGGCCTACTCCTGTGGTGGGTGATCTAAATGCCTGATTCTCTGCTGTGAAAACCTCTCTCCTCCGTCTGGGTGCAGGGGTCAAAGTCTCTAAAAGTGGCCTTCTCTTGTGCTGGGTGATGTAAAACTGATGCTTGTACCATCTGACATGGGTGCAGGGGTCAAATTAACTAAATGGTGGCCTACTCCTGTGGTGGGTGATATGATGCCTGAATATGTGCTGTGGGGCCTCTCTCCTCTTTCTGGGTGCAGGGGTCAAAGTAACTAAAAGTGGCCTTCTCCTGTGCTGGATGGTATAAATGTAATGCTTGTGCTATCTGACATGTCTCCTCTGTCTGGGTGCTAAGGCCTAAGTCACTGAAAGTGGCCTTCTCCTGTGGTGGTTGATATGATGCCAGATTCTCTGCTGTGGGACCTCTCTCCTTTGTCTGGATGCTGGGGTCGAAATAATAGTAAGCGACCTTCTCCATTAGTGGGTGATTTGAAGCCTGATTCTGTGCTATGGGACCTAACTCCAATTAATATTGGTTAATTTTTATTTATTTTATGTTAAGTCATCATTTCCCTATCTACATTTGTTTGCAGGGGATTTACCTACATTTTGCTGCCTTTTGCAGCCCTCTAGCCCTTTCCGGGAGTCTTTTACAGCCTTTTTAGTGCCCAAAAGTTCGGGTCCCCATTGATTTCTATGGGGTTCGGGTTCGGGATGAAGTTCGGGTTGAGTTCGGATCACGAACCCGGACATTTTTCCGGAAGTTCGGCCGAACCTCTCGAACCCGAACATCCAGGTGTTCGCTCAACTCTACTGGTGACCATTCACAGACTGACCGGTCAAGATGTAATTGATCATTAGGATCTTCAGTGGCGTGGACGTGCGGGTAACTTTAATTAGTGCTCTCTGTTCAGGAGGCTTCACCAGCTCAGATGCTCTACACTTCTGGCACACTTCACAGACTATCTGTTCCAACTGCAGGCAGTATACGAATCTCTGTGCCCACTTGTATGTCTTCTCCACTCCAAAGTGGGCACCCTTCTTATATCCCTCAAGGGCCACCCTTCATGCTAGGCTACTAGGTATCACTATCTGCCACCTTTCTTCAAGATCGGTAAGCAGGAACTCCTTCCGGTACATGATTCCATTTTAGATTTGCAGCCGATCCCACTGCTGCATCAGCTTCCATCCATCTGAGGACAAGCGACTTCACTCTTCCATCTTGGGCCATATCCCAATCTTCACCCAGTGTTTGATCTTCTTTACATCAGGGTCATCATCTTGCACTTGGGCCCATTCTTCCTCAGTCTTCCCCAGCAACAAAGTGCGACAGTCGAGTTACTTGACCGAGATCGGGTATCTCAGTCCCTTCATCCTCTTCATCAACCTCACCTACTGGGACATCGCAGGTGACTCTAGACAATGCATCCGCATTCGCGTTGTCTTTACGGGCATGGTATTTGATGGTATAGTCAAACTTCGCCAGTCTAGCCATCAATCTCTGCTCCAAGGCGCCCAGCTTTGCATTCTGCAGGTGGGCCCCGGTGAGATAGCCTGAGAATTTTTCAATCATTGCCCAGACTAATGCCAACAATTCGAGTTTGAAGGAGCTATAATTTTCCGGATTGCGCTCAGATTCCCTTAGAGACAGACTAGCATATGCAATAACTCGTTTCTGCCCATCTTGTTCTTGGGCTAGTACGGATCCCAGTCCATGCAAACTTCCGTCAGTGTAGAGTGTGAATGGTGTGTCATACTGAGCATATGCCAGGATGGGGACGCTAATCAGGGCTTTCTTCAACTCGTCGAATGCTTGCTGCTGTGGCAGCCCCCATGATATGGGCCATGTTTTTGGACCCTGGGCAGTCCCTCTCAAGAGTTCGTGTAGGGGACCGGCGATCTTCACAAAGCGCTTTATAAATCTTCGATAGTAACCAGCCAATCCTAGCAATGCGTTCACTTCACAAAGCATCTTAGGTTGCGGCCACTTACTCACTGCCTCTACTTTACTCTCTGCAGGGCGAACTCCCTCCGCTGATACGATGTGTCCCAGATACTCCAGGCTAGTTAGAACGAGATGGCACTTCCTTGGTTTGAACTTAAGGCCATGAGCGCGGAGTCTACCTAACACTTGCCACAGTCTCCTCAAATGTTCTTCAAACATAGTGATGAGCGGCAGGTGCCATATTCGATTTCGACGAAATTCGCGAATATTCGAATGAATATTCGTTTCATATTCGTCGAAATCGAATATTCGTCATTATTCTAGTTACCGCGATTAATATGCGATTTAAATAATCGCGTATTGCGATTTTAACTTAAGGCTACTTTGCTATTGGTTTCATATCTAGAATTATAGCGAAGATGACGGATATGACGAATGTATTCGTCATATTCCTCAAAACGAAGATAACGAAGTATTCTACATCTTCGTTTTAGCAACCTATTCGTCAACTTAGCTAATTCTAGCAATCAAATAGGAAGGTTGACTATAGAGACAACTGTGTTTAATTCGCTATGCGATTATTTATATATTTTTTTAATAAATAGAATAATTATAATAATTATATCAAGTAATATAATTATTCTATTAAAAAAAAAAAAAATCGCATAGCGAATTTAACACAGCTGTCTCTATAGTCAACCTTCCTATTTGATTGCTAGAATTAGCGAGGTTGACGAATAGGTTACTAAAGCGAAGATGTAGAATACTCGTTATCTTCGTTTTGAGGAATATGACGAATACATTCGTCATATTCGCTATTACGCTAATTCTACCAAGCCAACCATAAAGTTCCTTGCTCATGGAGCGTCCCCATCACCATGGGAACATCTCCATATACTAAAATGTACTGTCGGATTTGAGGAATTACGTTGAAATCGCAATGCGATTAATTCAAGTTATATTAATCGCATTGCGATTTCAACTTAGAGCTGGGTTTATAATGGGTCAGCTTGCTAGAATGAGCGAAGTTAACGATTCAATGAGCGAAGTTAACGAATATGGAATATAAATAGCAGCACTGCTAAGTTGAATTCGCAATGCGATTAATTTAACTTGAGTAATCGCATTGCGATTTCAACTTAGCACTGCTATCTTACATAGGCTAGAATTAACGAATATGGAATATAGCAGTGGCACTAGCAGTGCTAAGTTGAAATCGCAATGCGATTACTTTAAGTTAAATTAATCGCATTGCGAATTCAACTTAGCAGTGCTGCTATATTCCATATTCGTTAACTTCGTTCATTCTAGCAAGCTGACCCATTATAAACCCAGCTCTAAGTTGAAATCGCAATGCGATTAATATAACTTGAATTAATCGCATTGCGATTTCAACGTAATTCCTCAAATCCGACAGTACATTTTAGTATATGGAGACGTTCCCATGGATGGGGACGCTCCATGAGCACGGAAGTCGGCAGAAGCGGCAATGGGCACTGACTAGAGCAGCCAGGAAGCCAGGAATCCTCAGGACAGGTAAGAACTACTGTTGGGAAGAGGGAAAGAAAAAAATATAACTAAAAAAAAAACAAAAAAAAAAACGAATATTCGAAATAGCGAATTTATAGCGCTATATTCGAAATATTCGCGAATTAGCGAAGTGCCGATATTCGCTAAAAAAATTCGCTATTCGAATATTCGCGCTCAACACTATTCAAACATAGGTGCATGGACTATCACATCATCCAGGTAGATCAGAATCGACTTAAATTTCAGTTCACCCAGGCAGTGTTTCATTCGACGTTAGAACGTACCCAGAGCATTCGTCATTCCGAAGGGCATTCTGTTGAACTCATATGGCACCATGGGTAGGATAAAGGCTGTCTTCTGTATATCCTTATCTAACATCTGTGACAGCATCATTTTCATTTCTAGGTAGAGAGTGGGCGGAATCTGCCTGTACCTTTCTCGAATCTGGGGAGTATCCCCAGTCGGTATTTCGTGTTCAATAGCCATTGTGCACCCGAAGTCTTCCTCACATCGGGAAAAGGCAGATTGAAACTCCCATAGCACTGCTTCAATCTTTATCCATCTCCATTTGTTCTAAGATACGCCGGCCATTCCACTTTGGCGTGGGTTCTTGTCCACTGTCAAAGTCCAAGCATCATCTTCAACAACCCATAGGGCGAACTGACTACATGCGAGTGGTTCTCCTTGAAGCACATACAACTCAGCCACTTTCTCTCCAACATGGAAGGTAACTTCATGATCGTGTAGGTAGGACCTGCCTGAACTGAGACCACCTTGGCGCTGGGTAGGTGGGCACAGATGTGTTTTGATCAAAATGTATTGGCTAAGAGTCTCAGATTTTATCATTAGAGTGAGGGCTTAGTCTATATGTTATGCTTTCATCTATTACTATAGTGCATTATTTTCTGTGACTTTAAAAATGTAGCCATGCACCTCCGCATATTTACTATCATATCGTGCAGGATGTTTTGTATTTTTTTTCTGTGATTTATTCATGATCGTGTACTTTGACACACAGAACTAACACATGCCCCTCCTTTTTGCCAACATCTTGTCTGCATGCCTTCATTCTCATCCAAGCCACTCCAAACACAGGTATAGCGGTCTGATTTACCGCCGTCAGCTTGATCACGGTGCGCTTGTCAGGTTATATGAGGTGGCCGAAGTATCTCTCAAAGAACTTCACTGGCATTGTGGTTAACTCCAACCCTGTATCCACAAGAAATTCCACCATCTGTTCTTCAATCTGCACCTGTAGGTAGGGCTTTCGGTCACCAGGTCCCGGAGGTCGTTAGGAGTCACTTGGCAACTGGCCTCCCCCGCGGGGTGCCCCACTACGGCGAGGGATTCCTGTTTAACGGCGGCTGTTCTGGATTCAGGGCCTTTTGTGGGCATTGACGGGAGATATGTCCTCTTTCTTGGCAAATCCAACACTGCAGCCCCCTTGCCTTCCGGTCTTTTAGTAACATAGTAACATAGTACATAAGGCCGAAAAAAGACATATATCCATCCAGTTTGGCCTGTCATCCTGCTAGTTGATCCAGGGGAAGGCAAAAAAAAAATATGGGGGCAGCAGCCCTTTTCCAGTAATTGGGCTGAACTGGGGCCATCGATGGAGCCTGTAACTGTGCCAATTGCCTCTGAATTTCTCCCAGGGATACACTCAGTTCCTTCACTGCCTCTCACAGATCCTCTCCATCAGAGGTTCTTTGACTTCCTGCAGCCTGCACCCATACGCCTCTTCCTTGTCTCGGGCCACAGCCTCTGCTTGTATCTTCTGAAACTGCAATGTAGCATCCATCAGGATACGTTCCCTGAGAGCCTGGCAAAGAGGAGGGCTACGCAATCCAAGTACGAACTGGTCCCGGAGGATTTGATCTCCATTTCCAAGAATGTTATCACTGTTGGCCTCTCTCTTCCATACATGTGACCAGATCTCCTGGAGGGCATTGGCAAACTGGGGAATAGTCGCATCTTCATGCTGGAAGCAAGTCAAGAAACGGGACCTAAGGCTGCTGGTACTGGTCATTTCTCCGTAGATAGACTCGAGAATTAAGAATATAGCATCCAGTGTCTTCCTTTCCTCTTCTGGACGTAGCATGACAGTGCGTCTAGCATCCCCTTCCAAGGCGTTCAGCACCACATCTGATTGTAAATCCGGAGCCAAGTTGTACAAGCTGAGGCTGCTCTTAAGGTGTGCGGCCCAGTCTTCTAGCAGCATATTTTGGCCATCAAACCGCTCTAATTGATTTAATATTGCCCCTGTGGGCAAACACATGATCGGAGCTATTCCCACGGCAGGAGGGGCGATGGAGGCCACAGCCGGAGCCGCCTCGGAACCGGTTTGGGTTCTGCATGGCGATCAATGTAACCTGCTCGTATCGCCAAATAAAAGAAGACCAAGGGCTGGGCCCACAGGTACAGAGGGTACATGATTCCACACAGACACAGACACCAGTTCTTTCCCAGCAGTTGAGTTTAGTGATGGACGAATATCAGATGGGACGGTTCGCGAACGTGATCTCTCGAACTCGCTCAAATGTTCGTGGTTCGCAGCGGGTCCCTTTCATTTTAATGGCATTCGACCATGAGAAACCTCCAGGTCATATTTGCAGCCACAAAATACTTAGTAAATGCGCACACATAGTCCCACAACATGGACACTGACATACCAGAAGTATTAAGCGATTTGTTACGATCTGCAAGCATTTTTTTTTATCGGCGAAATTTCGGCAAAGTATTAATCGCATGAGCTCATGCGTTCTGAAGATGTGGCCTACAGCAACTGGTTTACACCGACTAGCAAATAGATGGATGCCATTGTTGGAGCAAAGTTCAACGAGGAAGAGAAAGAACTCCTGGTGACTGTAATTAATCTTACATTAAAGTAGTCTATTTGATTACATTTCACCTGCATGTCTGAACAATCGCTTTATATATCAAAAAGAGTGTTATAAAAAAATCGCCAGTGTGACCTTCTGCGATTCAAATTTTTCTTAAGTGCATCAAACTTCACATTTTATAAGGTCTCACTAGATATTATTGATTTTTGCACTAAGTATTCCTGTGACATTACACCCACTATGTTAGGTTACCCTGCAGAGTGGGCGAGCGCACAGCGTCATTGGTTGCTAATGCTAACTCGCTATGACGCCGTGAGCTTCTTGCGGCCACCAATGTACAGTAATACACTTGTATAGATCATACAAGTGTATCACAGTACAGTGCTGAGCCACGCCCCCTGCACTGATCACATGACAGTGACGTCACCCCAGGTCCTTCGGCTGTGCAACAGTTCGGGTTGGTGGCAGCCGCCCCTTATGGATTCCATATGCCGCTATAGTGGAATCCATAACGGGATGCGCGACTTACCACCACCCGAACAACGGACTTTTTTTAATATTCGCTCATCTCTATAAATGAACTATCAAATACTGGCGGTGCATGCGGCCTAAATCTAATATTTCCACCGCAAAGCATTAAATACTTTTTTCCGTTTACTTAATTACATATTTTTCCATACTATTATTGTTAAAAATGGGGATAATATGCTTGCATTTTTCTCTTGCAGCGGATGTTGGTTCGGGGCAACAACAGCACCCCATCACATGCCGAGAAACAAAAGATAGTGTGGGAGTTGGCCTATGAAATGTGGAGCAAAATGGGTCGCATACACCGCCACATGAAAAGAAGGCAGCCCCGTTTCATTAAAAGAATCCGGGATGAAAAAATACCCAGGTACATTTTTTTGTTGCCTCACCCCCTGGAATTAACATGGATTGTTTGAGGATTTCCATCATGTAATTTGTAGAACATGCCCATAACTTTGACCTTCTTTTAAATTTGTTAATTGTAAAGCAAACAACTAATAGGACAAAATAACAGAAAAGGTCAATGTGCATAACTATTCACCCCCCCTAAAGTCAATACTTTGTAGAGCCATCTTTTGCGGCAATCACAGCTCCAAGTCACTTTGGATAAGTCTCTATGAGCAATTGCCACAGGCGTTTTTGCCCATTCCTCCTTGCAATACTGATTCTGCTCCTTCAAATTTGATGGTTTGCGCTTGTGAACAGCATTCTTTAAGTCTGACCACAGATTTTCTATTGAATTGAGATCTGGGCTTTAACACATTTATATGTTTCCCCTTAAACCACTCAAGTGTTCCTTCAGCAGTGTGTTTGGGGTCATTGTCCTGCTGGAAGCTGAACCTCCGTCCTAGCCTCAAATCACGCACAGGGACTGGTTTTGCTCAAGAATATCCCTGTCCATCTTTCCCTCAACTCTGACCAGTTTCCTAGTCCCGGCTGGTGAAAAACATCCCCACAGCATGATGCTGCCACCACCATTGTGGGGATGATGTTCTTTGGGTGACGTGATGTGTTGTTGGCTTTGTGCCAGACAAGTGAAGGACTGAACCATCACTGTGTCTGCAGTAGAAGCCTGAGGCCTAGCTACAGGCTTTCCTACAGGCTTTGGACACAGGACTATGGAGAACCCCACTCCGACCTATTTGATTGAGAGGATACTATAAACCATGAAGTCTGTGACAGTTCTCATTTATCCAGGTCATGGTATTTCTGCAAAGAATAAATCAAGACAACTGGACTTGCTGTAGATTTCTTGAAAACGTTTCACTCGTTCTTCCAACGAGCTTTCTCAATTCTGAGTGACTGGTACAAGAATTCTCTGGTAATAAATATGTAACTTATTCAACTGAATCAACATCTGGTAAACAATGAATTTTTGGTTGTGTTTATAGGCCACATTTTTCGTATTCCCCATTTAAGTAGCATGGTGTGAATCCATAAATGCAATAAGGGTTAACTCTACTCAGAGACTCCAAATGAATGTGTTGGTTTATTTGTCCCTTTGTCCTATTGTGTTAGTGATGGGATTAAGAAGTAGCCCACTAACCGGTGTAGAGAATTATATCATCCTATGATACACTGAGGATATAATCCCATCCCATGGGTCTCCTCTCGCCCTATTGTTCCATCAAGACACTGTGGAGTGGATGTCTTTTTTCATACTGTTAATTTTGGATTGAGTTATGCATCATAAAGCTGGCAGCCACTGCAATTATATATAGATCCCTCCATATTGGAATATCTTTATATCAAATGTTCTTAAGATTTTGGAGTTGTTTATCTAAAATCTGAACATTTTGTGATCACAGACGTTCCTATTCCCTCCATTCGAAAAAGGCGACCGGTGGGGGTTGTGGAGGTAGAGGAGGAAAAGGAGGTGGAGGCTGGACCTTCCCAGCCTATTGAGCCACCCCCACCAGATGTGGGAGAAGTGAAGGAGGTGAAAAGTGCTGTACCCTCCAGCACCACCCCATCTCAGGACTCGGAGGAAGAGGAGATGATCACTAGCCCCCAGCAGGAGGGTAAATATGTGCACATTGCAATATGATTATGTATCCATAAAAATAAAAAAAGGTAAACAATAGACAAACAGACGTATTTTGTACCGCCATCTACATATCGACTGTCTATATAAAAATATCATATGATATTACCCCTCCGGTGAACAATAAAAAATAAATAAAAATTTAAAATTAAACGAAAATATAAATTTATTCAACCTAACATACCTAAAAGTGCAACACCAAGCTAGCTAAAGAGGCATATGCCCACCAAAATAGTAACAATTGGTCAGTGTATTCTGCTAAAAATGAGACCCAACCGTTAGACAATTGCCACATAAAATCAATAATTTGGCTCTCAAAATATGGAGACAGTAAAACATGAATTGTTTTTGGTTCAACAATGCTTTTATTGTGTAAAAGACAATTTACTATAAAATAAGGAAAAATTGTAGGTTTGGCCACACCTGTAACAACCAGCTGTCAAAAAAGATCATACCAAATAACCCCTTAGTTGGACACCTTTTTAAACAAAAATTTTAAACTGTTAAAAAAGGCAATTTTATGGACAGCTTTTCTCACAAAAAGGTGTAATAGCAAGTGATCATAAAGTCATGTGTACCACAAATTAAAGGTTTAATAAGAGATGCAAATAACGTTCATTTTTATTTTTTTTCAAACAGGAATTAAGACATTGAAAGCCAAATTGGCCAAACTGCAAAGGGTGCATCTCCATGATATGCGGGCTGTTCATGAGCGCTTGAAGGCCATGGAGGAGAGCCAACACAAGGCCATGAAGGGGGTGCATGAGATGATCATGATTTTGGAAAAATTGCCTTAATTAAAAAAAAAATTTCTACTAAGTTATATAAATCATTTGTACAGTTATAACGTGTATTCTGTTTTTTGTAATAATGCTCGGTTTTACTGTAATAGCTCGGCCTAAATCAGCCAGAACTGACAGCAGCCGGTAAATACATGTCAAATACATATAGGGTCCATTCACATGTCTGTTAAATGTGTCCGCATACCACAATTTGGAGGAACGTTTACAGACCCATTTATTTTAAATTCCAGTTAGAAAAATTAGGCATTCACAGGATACGGAGGTAAGGGTCAGCCAATACAGGCCTCAAAACTTAGCCGACAGGCGTTCCCCTGACAGCAAATAACTTTGAATTCTGTTGCTGGTGGT
The DNA here is from genome assembly GCA_033119425.1 of Bufotes viridis. Classification (NCBI taxonomy): domain Eukaryota; kingdom Metazoa; phylum Chordata; class Amphibia; order Anura; family Bufonidae; genus Bufotes; species Bufotes viridis. The sequence goes on from CM065589.1 coordinate 236,983,436, forward strand.
ACATTAGGCATTCACAGGATACAGAAGTAAGTGTCAGCCATTACAGGCCTCAAAAATTAGCCGACAAGCATTCCCCTGACAGAAAATAATTTAGTATACTGTTGCTGGTGGTACATTAGGCATTCACAGGATACAAAAGTAAGTGTCAGCCATTACAGGTCTCAAAAATTAGCCGACAGGTGTTCCCCTGACAGCAAATAACTTTGTATTCTGTTGCTGGTGGTACATTAGGCATTCACAGGATACAGAAGTAAGTGTCAGCCATTGCAGGCTTCAAAAATTAGCCGACAAGCGTTCCCCTGACAGCAAATAACTTTGTATACTGTTGCTGGTGGTACATTAGGCATTCACAGGATACAAAAGTAAGTGTCAGCCATTACAGGTCTCAAAAATTAGCCGACAGGCGTTCCCCTGACAGAAAATAACTTTGTATTCTGTGGCTGGTGGTACATTAGGGATTCACAGGATACAGAAGTAAGTGTCAGCCATTACGGGCCTCAAAAATTAGCCGACAGGCATCCCCCTGACAGCAAATAACTTTGTATTCTGTTGCTGGTGGTACATTAGGCATTCATAGGATACAGAAGTAAGTTTCAGCCATTAGGAGCCTCAAAAATTTGCCGACAAGCATTCCCCTGACAGCAAATAACTTTGTATTCTGTTGCTGGTGGTACATTAGGCATTCACAGGATACAAAAGTAAGTGTCAGCCATTACAGGCCTCAAAAATTAGCCAACAGGCGTTCCCCTGACAGAAAATAACTTTGTATTCTGTTGCTGGTGGTACATTAGGCATTCACAGGATACAAAAGTAAGTGTCAGCCATTACAGGTCTCAAAAATTAGCCAACAGGTGTTCCCCTGACAGCAAATAACTTTGTATTCTGTTGCTGGTGGTACATTAGGCATTCACAGAATACAGAAGTAAGTGTCAGCCATTACAGGCCTCAAAAATTAGCTGACAGGCATCCCCCTGACAGCAAATAACTTTGTATTCTGTTGCTGGTGGTACATTAGGCATTCATAGGATACAGAAGTAAGTTTCAGCCATTACAAGCCTCAAAAATTTGCCGACAAGCATTCCCCTGACAGCAAATAACTTTGTATTCTGTTGCTGGTGGTACATTAGGCATTCACAGGATACAAAAGTAAGTGTCAGCCATTACTGGCCTCAAAAATTAGCCGACAGGTGTTCCCCTGACAGAAAATAACTTTGTATTCTGTTGCTTGTGGTACATTAGGCATTCACAGGATACAAAAGTAAGTGTCAGCCATTACAGGCCTCAAAAATTAGCTGACAAGCGTTCCCCTGACAGAAAATAACTTTGTATTCTGTTGCTGGTGGTACATTAGGGATTCACAGGATACAGAAGTAAGTGTCAGCCATTACAGGCCTCAAAAATTAGCCGACAGGCATCCCCCCTGACAGCAAATAACTTTGCATTCTGTTGCTGGTGGTACATTAGGCATTCACAGGATACAAAAGTAAGTGTCAGCCATTACAGGCCTCAAAAATTAGCCGACAAGCATTCCCCTGACAGAAAATAACTTTGTATTCTGTTGCTGGTGGTACATTAGGGATTCACAGGATACAGAAGTAAGTTTCAGCCATTACATGCCTCAAAAATTAGCCGACAAGCATTCCCCTGACAGCAAATAACTTTGTATTCTGTTGCTGGTGGTACATTAGGCATTCACAGGATACAAAAGTAAGTGTCAGCCATTACAGGCCTCAAAAATTAGCCGACAGGTGTTCCCCTGACAGAAAATAACTTTGTATTCTGTTGCTGGTGGTACATCAGGCATTCATAGGATACAGAAGTAAGTTTCAGCCATTACAAGCCTCAAAAATTAGCCGACAGGTGTTCCCCTGACAGAAAATAACTTTGTATTCTGTTGCTGGTGGTATATTAGGCATTCACAGGATACAGAATTAAGTGTCAGCCATTACAGTCTTTAAAAATTAGCTGACAAGCGTTCCCCTGACAGCAAATAACTTTGTATACTGTTGCTGGTGGTACATTAGGCATTCACAGGATACAAAAGTAAGTTGTCAGCCATTACAGGCTTCAAAAATTAGCCGACAGGTGTTCCCCCGACAGCAAATAACTTTGTATTCTGTTGCTGGTGGTACATTAGGCATTCACAGGATACAGAAGTAAGTGTCAGCCATAACAGGCCTCAAAAATTAGCCGACAGGCGTTCCCCTGACAGCAAATAACTTTGTATTCTGTTGCTGGTGGTACATTAGGGATTCACAGGATACAGAAGTAAGTGTCAGCCATTATAGGCCTCAAAAATGAGCCGACAGGCATCCCCCTGACAGCAAATAACTTTGTATTCTGTTGCTGGTGGTACATTAGGCATTCATAGGATACAGAAGTAAGTTTCAGCCATTACAAGCCTCAAAAATTAGCCGACAAGCATTCCCCTGACAGCAAATAACTTTGTATTTTGTTGCTGGTGGTACATTAGGCATTCACAGGATACAGAAGTAAGTGTCAGCCATTACAGGCCTCAAAAATTAGCCGACAGGTGTTCCCCTGACAGAAAATAACTTTGTATTCTGTTGCTGGTGGTACGTTAGGCATTCACAGGATACATAAGTAAGTGTCAGCCATTACAGGCTTCAAAAATTAGCCGACACGTGTTCCCCTGACAGCAAATAACTTTGTATACTGTCGCTGGTGGTACATTAGGCATTCACAGGATACAAAAGTAAGTTTCAGCCATTACAGGCTTCAAAAATTAGCTGACAGGTGTTCCCCGGACAGCAAATAACTTTGTATTCTGTTGCTGGTGGTACATTAGGCATTCACAGGATGCAGAAGTAAGTGTCAGCCATAACAGGCCTCAAAAATTATCCGACAGGCGTTCCCCTGACAGCAAATAACTTTGTATTCTGTTGCTGGTGGTACATTAGGGATTCACAGGATACAGAAGTAAGTGTCAGCCATTACAGGACAGGTGTCTATGGGTCGGCTGAAAGAATGTTCTCATATCAGAAGTTACCAACACATCTTCAAACCGCCCTCTTCTTGCAGTCGCTGTTGCATTGGTACCCACAACTGTTTCTCTGTGAGTGGAAACTCCTCTGCCAGCGCCCAAAAAAGCAGAATGCAGCATTTCTTTAAGCAGTGGCTTTGCTAGGGCTGGTGTCACCCGGTGCCGTAGAAAATGGTGTCATACCCCCCCGTTGGCGATCTGACTGCTTAGCCCCCTCCCCCACGTCAACTGTCTGTTTACTATCCAAACCTTTATCGCTTGGGTTCAAATTATAGCACCCCCAACAGGCCCCCCCTACCCCAACCCCGGCGATCTGTCTTCTTTCTGCAGCATCACATATCTTACATCCAGTAACTTCTCTGATAGAGACCTTCTCTTTCCTCATCTTTTCCTTTCAGACCAGGCCATGATGATTTTTCACCCATTTCTCGTCTCTGTAGTTTGACAAAAGACATCTTAGGTTCCTACTTTTCCGTAATCCTCCTACCTTCTTAACAACTCACCTGCCACCTTCAATAATAATAATAATGTGCACTAATTCATAAGTGCTCCCATTCGGTGTGCCAGTGCAAAAAAAACTCCCTCAGTGCCGCCAGTTGAGCTAATATCCCCATAATGTGTGCAAGTATAAAATACCCCTATATAATACCCCTAGTAAATGCGCACATAGTGCTCCTCTCCTGTTCCCCCTAGTGCCCCCATAGTGTGCCAGTATAAGATTCCCCCTTAATGTCCCCCAGAATGTGCCAGTATTAAATGCCCCTTCTTAGTGCCCCCATAATGTGCCTATATATTATACCCCCATAGTATTCTTCTCCCCTCCAACACCATAATGTCCCCATAATGTGCCAGCAATGCCCCCAGTAGATTCCTCCATAGTGTCCCCCATGTGCCAGTAGATGCCCCCATAGTGTCCCCCATGTGCCAGCAATGGCCCCATAGTGTCTCCCATGTGCCAGCCATGCCCCCATAGTGTCCCCCATGCGCCAGCCATGCCCCCATAGTGTCCCCCATGTGCCAGCAATGCCCCCATAGTGTCCCCCATGTGCCGGCAATGCCCCTATATTGTCCCCCATGTCCCAGCAATGCCCCCATAGTGTCCCCCATGTGCCAGCCATTGCCCCATAGTGTCCCCCATGTGCCAGCCATTGCCCCAAAGTGTACCCCATGTGCCAGCAATAATGCCCCAAAGTGTCCCCTTTATGCCAGCAATGACCCCCCAGCGCAGCCCAGCCAAGAACCTCACAGAAAAACAAAACAAAAAACACATACTTACCTCCATGGCAACGATGCGATGCAGGCCTCTTCTGGCCTGTGTCTCAAGCAGTACAGCCCAGGCGGCGCGATGACGTCATTGCGCCGCCTGCGCCGGCCTCTGATAGGCTGCTAGCCTTGTGCCGGCAGCCTATCAGAGGAACAGGGAAGGGAGACTCCTCTCTCTTGCCCTGCTGCAGTGTTCATCTGTATCGCGATACAGATGAATGTAGGGAGATGAGTGCTTCCATAATGCAAGCGCTCATCTCCTGGTGGTGTCACCCAGGGTCATAGCTAGAAATGACTGGTCCCCACAGCAAAAATCTTTATGGGCCCCCTTCCGCCCCATAGCTACATTTGTTTATGGGCCCCCCTCCCGGATCTCACACCCCCAAATACCTATCAGACCTCCCACCCCTTCCAAAGCTTCCACCCAAACACCCCTCCAGGACCTCCCACCCCAACATCCCCACAGCCCTCCCTAGATCCCACTAAGTGTCATCCACACATCCCCCCTAAGTGTCATCCACACATCCTCCCATCAGTGTTATCCACACATCCCCCCCATCAGTGTCATCCACACATCCCCCCATCAGTGTCCTCCACACATCCCCCATCAGTGTCCCCCACAGATACCCCATCAGTGTCCTCCACACATCCCCCCATCAGTGTCCCACAAAGATCCCCCATCAGTGTCCCCCAAAGATCCCCCCATCAGTGTCCTGCACACATCCCCCCATCAGTGTCTTCCACACATCCCCCCCATCAGTGTTATCCACACATCCCCCCATCAGATCTTCATATTAACCTGTTGTACTAATATTATGGCTAAAAACCTCAGTTATAGTTTCCCATATATAATACATTAATATAAATAAATATTATCATACTTCTGATATACATGAATGCATAATTTAGCCTCTATTTCTAAAAGGTTTCCACCAGAATTCAAACTCACAACCTTTTACATCAGAGGCAAGAACCCTAGCCACTGAGCTATGAAGCTCAATGTTAAACTGTGCTAGAAAAACCTCATAGTAGTTTAACATGTATTAGGTATTCCTATACAGCAGAAGTATAATAAATAAAAAAATAAATGTGTAATTACTTTATATGTATGTAGGAATTACACATTTAATTTTGTGTCATACATTTTCTTTACAATTACTGAAAAAAGTATATATTCAATTATACTTCTGCTGTATAGGAATACCTAATACTTGATAAAATAAACTAGCACAGTTTAACATTGAGCTCCATAGCTTAGTGGTTAGTGTTCTTGCCTCTGATGCAAAAGGTTGTGAGCTTGAATCCTGGTGGCAACCTTTCAGAAATAGAGGCTAAATTAGATTAAAATACATTACATACTGACAATGCTTGAGGATACCCCCTTCATGTTCATGGCACTGACTCCATATATGGACACAACCATATATGGAGTCAGAGCTGGAACTCCTAAGCTGGCGCTTCAGGCAAGTGCAGTGAATAAATTATCTTCTGCTGGCACTGGTGTCACCCCATCAGTGGTGTCACCCGGTGCGACACCACCGCACCCCGCCACTGTCTCTAAGCAAGACCGGGAAGATGTGACCGTACATGGTTGATGGCTCGCTCCTGATACATTAGCAGTCTGGTTTGTCCCTTCTGTGCAATGTAAGTTTGGCCTGCTTCTCCTCCCTATCTGCTGGTCCATCTCTCCCTCTGAACTCCCCTCCTCTTCCTCTCTTGTGGGCACTCACGTTATGTCCATAGACACGTCATCATCGACGTCACCTTCCCCACCACTTACATTAGAGATCTCTGAGTAGGCAGCAACAGTTGAGACCAACCTCCTTGGGCTGATCTGGGTACTGTCGTCAGACTGCAGAGTGGCGGCTGTTGCACTTGCTACTTCCTCTTCCTGATCCGATGCCAGGAATCCCTGCACATCGGAAATGTCTTGTGATGAATCGGAAAATAATTCCTGTGTCTCAAGTGGAGGGTATGTATATGGTGGTGTTGGTGGTGGTGTCTTTGGGGTTGCACACAGCAGAGAGTGAAGAGGGTGCAGATAGAGAGGATGAGGAGGGTACAGAAGTGGAAGGCTTAGTGAGCCACTCAACCAAGTCTGGTGCGTCCTTTGACGAAATTGAACGTACCTTCTGCAACTTCCCACTTTGGCTTCGGCTTGGTGCTCCAGCCCTACCCCTACCATCCTGCGAAAGGGCCTGACTCTTCCTCTGCCTGTAATTTTTTTAGTGACCCGGTGACAAAAGTCTATAGAGAAGCGCAGTGTATGTGGAAGAAGGTATATAACACCCTGCTTCAATATGTCGTTTTGTTGTCAACTGGTCTATAATCACACCAGTTTAAAAAAATATATATTTTAAATTTTATCACTGTGTCTAGCAGAGGTAACACAGTGAAAGCGGCTAAATTTCTCCAGTAGTGTATTAGTAGATAATACCCTGCTTCTATATGTCGTTTTGGTGTCAACTGAACATACTCACACCATTTTAAAAAATTATTTATTTATTTTTTTATCACTATTTAAGTGGTATATTCTTAGATAACACCCCAATTCTATATGTTGTTTTGGGGCCCGCTGGTCTTTCACACCAGTTTAGGTTTTCCTTTAAATTTTCTCACTGTGTGTAGCAGAGATAACACAGTGAAAGTAGATAAATTTGTGCACCACACAAATACACTATTTGAGTAGTATATTCTTAGATAACATCCCAATTCTATATGTTGTATTTGGGGCCACTGGTCTTTCACACCAGTTATAAATATGTTTTCCTTTAAATGATATCACTGTGTGTGGCAGAGGTAATGCAGTGAAAGCGGATACATTTCTGCAGTACACAAATACACTATTATTAGTATATTCTTAGATAACACCCCACTTCAATATGTTGTTTTGGGGGACACTGGTCTATCGGTCTATCACACCAGTTATAATACTTTTTTATAATTGCGTTTGTCACTCTTTGTAGTTGTAGTATTGCTGCAGAACCGATCACAAGTCACAATGGTGCACTATACAAATCCACTATAATATGCTTTCTATATTAGAAAGTATATTAAAAATGTATTACATCCCTCTGTACTGCACACCAATCAATAGCACACCTTTACCAGTCCTTAAAGGGACTTTTGTGGACCTATTAGCTAGCGATTTGTGTCACTATTAACACTCTAACCTCCTGTCCCTGCTCCACACAGCAACCTCTCCCTACACTGACAAAAGACAGAATGTAAAATGGCAGCCAGATCAGGTCTATTTATAAGGTAGGGGGTATGCCCATGTGCTGAAACGTCTTAATTGGCTGTACTGTACCACCTGATGGATGTGTCATAGGTCAAAGTTCTCACAATGTAAAAAAATATGGCACCGGCGAATATCGCCATATGTTCGCATGTTCGGCGAACCGCGAATTAGTAAAGTTCGCCTTGAAACGACCGCCGGGCGAACCACAAGGCCATCTCTAGTTGAGTTTACTGAACAATATAGTGAACAAGAAGCTGAGAATATGTAAAACAGATTGGTACACAGAAAATAAACCAACAGTGAATTTAACACTGCCTTACATTAAACCAGCAAATGCGATGTCATGTTTTCCACCAAAGTCCATTAAGCAGCCTAGCTGCACTTGTATGTCCCTGGACAAGTTCCTCATTGGGGTTCACCCTAAGTATTGCTCAATACTATTTGTAATCTACAGGTAAATGTCTGTCTCTTTAAATCAGACTTCCCTATTTGTAATCCACAGGTAAATGATGTCCCTTTGATTGAAGCTGTAATCCTTACTCCAGCTCCCAGTATATAACACCCTATGAGCAGCCGGTGAGATAGGAAGGTGTCAGCATATGAGTCCCTTAGGGCTTTGCATTAGCTTTCAGCCCGTACACCACAATGCAACTGTATTTGGAGTGCTATTGTCTGTCCAAATGCCACTTTACCACTGTGGTGCAATGTGACGCGGTACAGCCACACTGTTTTATAAAGGACAAAAATTAGGGCTTCATTATCTATTGTACCATATGTTTGATTATTACATCTTAAAGGGATGCTGACTACCTGTTCCTGCTGTGCTGTCCACTTCCTGGTGGCGGGCTTAGTTTTGTTTGATTGAAGGGTACAATTATGCTATGCTGCGCATGCGCCTAGGAAGTTTATTCTTCACTAGGAATAAGTCACCATAGTGCATGCACATTCAGGACAGCACATGGTACAGACAGGAGAAAATGAGTCAAGCATGGCCAGCGGAATCCCTGACAGAGGAAAATTATGAATAAAAACATTTTATAGACATTATGCAAAGACAGTGTTTGATGATAATAGCACAGTTTTTCTGAGATCAAGGATCCTAATACAGGAAATATATATATATATATATATATATATATATATATATATATATTTCTATAGGGTAAAACAGCCTGTCCCTTTAAGGTGTAATACTCAATCAAACATACTAAAAAAAACTAATCTTTGTATTTTATAAAACAGACAAAGACAGACTTACAGACATTTACCCTAGCCTGCCTATCATAAAATCTTATTATTATTTGTATTATTACATAAAACATTCAATGGACAACACAGAACAGTTCTCCCCTATGGCCGCCAAGTACCAGGTATATGCAGGACCAACAATCCATCAGACAGATCATCAGCATCTTATTATTATTTGCATTATTACATAAAACATTCAATGGACAACACAGAACAGTTCTCCCCTATGGCCGCCAAGTACCAGGTATATGCAGGACCAACAATCCATCAGACAGATCCTCAATGATTAGGAAGGCTGTATAGTTTTTTTTTGATTTTGCAATTGTTTAAAGACTAACTTTATAATCTTTCTATTCTGTTTTGTCATATAAACTCATTTGCATAACATGGGACTATGGGAAAGCCATGCAAATTGTGTTTCAGTTTACAAACAAGGCAGATACTGCTATATTGCTCATTAGCATTTCTTGGCCATGTGTATGCAAATGAGTTTTAAATGTTGCAGCCTTCCTAATCATTGAGATGAGAGCTAGGTGGCATATTAAAAAAAAATAAAAAAAAATTTGTCACCCTAATGATAATTCATCTATGTGCACAGGTCCCCCTAGATACCTAACCCTAAACAGACAATTTTTTTGACATGGTGTAGAGTGATTTTTGTTTTACAAGTAATAAAAGTATGTTAAATAATTAAATTAGCATTTAAAAGAAGGTTAGAAAATAAAATGTTAAAGTAGATTTAGATGTCATAAAATAGGTTATTTTAAACTATTTAAAAATATTAGTTGATTTATGCCCTTTAGTTAGTCAACTTTTCTATCACTATCACTATTGTAGCTAGAATGAGTCACTGTGGGTTTTAATATTCGCTTGCCAATAGAAGTCTATTGCGGTTCGCCTGTTCGCGAACATTTGAGGAAGTTCGGGTTCCCTATTCAGGCATAGAAAAAGGTCTAAATATAAGACAACTCAGAAGCTTCTTACATTTAGAACTGGCGCTGGAGCGCTGAAGTTATGTAGCGGCCGGCGCCTCTAGATGGGATGAATTATCTCGGCAAAGGAGAAGTGCTCACTAACACAGATTTAGACAGATTTGTGAACAATATTTTCAAATAATGGGTCTTTTGTGTATGTAGAAAATGTTTCAGATCTTTGAGTTCAGCTCATGCAAAATGGGAGCAAAATCGAAAGTGTTGCGTTTATATTTTTGTTAAGTGTAGATAAGGTGCTGCATGAAAAGACATAAGGTTAGCAACAGCTACTACAGGGTCTCTGCATGTAAGAGTAGGGTGTCCGAGAACAGTTTCCCTCTCAAGTATAACCAGAGAGCCAAAATAATGTGCATTAAGCGATCATTACAGACTAAACTTTGTATACTGGATCCTTAGCATCAAAGTAAGCATAGGTATCAACCAAATAGATCCTATAATTAGGTAAATTTTTAGCCTTACAGGAACACTCCAGATTGTCCATATGCTTCAAAAAATTAGGAGTCATCAAAGTTCCTCTATAATTAATCAATGTTTATTAATAAACATGATAAAAACACAGAAAAAGAAAGTGCAAGTAGGGAATACAAAAAATTCTTGCCACTAATTATGCACATAATCACATGTCAATAAATATCAAGCAGCAAATGGGGATTTGCTAAATGATAATGCTAAAGTACCTTTGTGCAAGTGGCAAGAGATTCCCTATGCTTGTTTCATGTTCTTAGCTTCGTCAGGAGGAGTGGCCTTAGATGGGGATCTATTTCTTATTTAAGCTGGGCTAGACCAATAAACTACCAAATGGCCGGTCATGTGATTTTCGCAACCGCTGTATATCGGCGCATGACAAAGTCTTACCAGCTGAGGAATGTATCGCTTCCACCCCGCCCCCCGAGACACCCGCCGGAGAGGGCAATCAAGCATCAAATGATGTCGATTGACGTTGCTGGCACGCCGTCTTCATGGAGAAGGACGGAAGCATCCCCGTCGGAAGGCTGTAATGCACACTGGCGAAGAACAGCGGGTCATAGGAAGGGACAATTCCACCCTAGACTTGGTAATCAAGGTGAATAAAATCCTAAAAGGCCAATCTACATGGGATTTGATCAATATAATCTAAATACTAAACCGTGATGATTAACTTTTGGTGACTCATAAGTGTATCATTAATTCTCTAGTGCAATTGACCATCATGATAAAGTGCGAATTAAAAAACAATCCCTCAAATTGTATAAGATCAAAAAGTGCTCCATGCAACATATCATCACAATACTGCCAGTAAAAACAATTACCCTGTGATCAAGACACAAAGTGCAATGTGCTTAAAAATTTTGAATAAATACATAAAAAAAGTGAATTCATGATATATTAATAAATGAACATTAAATAAGTAAACCCATAAAGTGGTCCATAATATCACTATTTTTGCTTCACTAATTCGATGACTTTCAGTCTACAAAATAGACCTCTTTATCTTCTAGGAACTCCCATCAATGACTACCTTGTACTATTTATTCAAATTACTTCAAATATCCTATGGATCTATTTTTCCAGCCTAAATAGACAAAAAAAAGGAAAAGAAAAGAACACATTGATGAATGTACATATGAATACAACCAGATTAAAAATTATGTTTAAAAACTACATTGTTACCGAAAGGCAAGAGTTCCCCATTGAATGATATTACAAAAAGGTGCTAAACCCAAAAATCTCATTCAGCCCGTTAGGAGTCAAGGTAACCTGAAAATCCACCTAATTTCCAATTGTGACAATTTTTTCTCTTTGTCACCTCCTCTTGCTCCCAGATGGACTTTGTCAATTCCTTTAAAGCGTAATGAATTGGGATTGCAATTGTGAAACTTTTTGAAGTGTCTCGGAATTGTTTACAATTTATCCCACTCTTCCTCATCCGTGGCCTTTTCAATGTCTCTTATGTGTTCTCTCACCCTCTTACTAAATTCTCTCGTTGTAAGGCCAATGTATATTTTGTCACATGGGCAAGCTGCATAATAAATTACTCCCGTAGAAGTACAAGAATTGTTTTCTCTGATGTTATGCATTTTTTTCTTATCCGTATCCATAAAATTATTGGAATTATCCATGTTTTTACAGGCCTTGCATGAACCACATGGGTAAGATCCCGTTCTTTGTTTCCCATTGTTTTGATCAGGTACATAATGCCTATGAACCAGGATGTCTTTCAGATTTCTTGAACACCGTGCAGTTGAACATGGTCTTTCTGTGATTAAATATTTAAATTTGTTATCCGCTTTTAATATTTCCCAATGTCTTTTTAAGGTATCATTAATCTGTGACCATTGTTTGTTATAATTAGTGATAAATCTGATCTCATTTGCATTTTCCTCTTTTTCCTTTTAATTGGGGCACAATAATTAAGCCCTAGATTTCCGTTTAGCTGTTTTAATTCCTTTGTTATTCGCCTTTTGCTGTAGCCCCTCAACTCTGCTGTACGTCTTTGATATTGGGCTTTATCTCAGGAACTGAACAGTTGGAATGCCGTCCTTGGTGGACCTGGGATGAGCGGAATCTGCGTGCAATAATGCGTTTACTGCTGTCTCTTTCCTATGGATGTGTGTCTCTAAATTTCCATTTGGGCCAACTTTGATCTTGACTTGAGTTCCAGGAAGTCCACTTCTTTGGCCGCCTGAATGGTAAGTTTTATGTTTAGATTATTACTGTTAAGTGACTTCATAAATTGGCTTAGATCTTCCATCTGATCATTCATCTGAATATTTTCTAATCTGTTCAATGCCACTGTTGTATCCTGTATGAAAGAAGGCAAGTTTTCCACTAATGATTTAAGATGTAAATCAATAAATTTACAGACATTCCATTTCTCACATAGTCCATCGTTACCTGCCACAATTGGTCTTCTGGGTGGGTCCGTACAATTCTTATGAATTTTAGGAATTACAGATGTAGCAAGGGTAAGACTCCAACCGTTAACTCTTATTCATTATCTTATCACGTTATCTTGAAACAAAAGCCATTGAGAAGCAATTGCTTAACCAGTTTAGTTAACTAAAGTTTAATAAACACATCTCAGAAAGCAGGAGTCTTAACCCGGCTACATCTGTATATAAAAAGTGGGACTTCTACACTCATAATGCCTATGCACTATGTGAAAGGGCTGCCAAACATTCCAAGGAATCGGCATTCCAATACATCCTTTTTTGCACATAAAGGAGGGCATCATACACACCCTTGAAAACTTATGATTGATGGCCTGCTGGTGACCCTCAGAAACATTTGGAGCAAGGGCCTGCTGATCTGACCATCTAAAACATTAGGGGCAAGGGCCCTCTGAAACATTAGGGGTGAGGGTCTGCTGGTGTGCTGACCCTGTAAAAGATTGTAGGTGAGGGCCTGCTGGTGAGCTGTCCCTCTAAAAGGTTGTAGGTGAGGGTCTGCAGGTGAGATGACCCTGTAAAAATTATATGCGAGGGCCTGCAGGTGAACTGACCCTGTAAAAGTTTGTAGGTGAGGGCATTGGCTACTGAGACTGGACTTGGTGGAAGAAGGGGTGGGGTTTAACCGACTGGAAGCATTATCTGCTGTAATCCAACCGACCACCTGGTCGCGCTGGCCTGACTTCAAGAGTGGTGTCCTGCGCAGTATGGTTCACAGGTGTCCCTGCCTTCTAGATCTCTGAATAAACAGCGCTCACCGAGTGCTGTGTATACAGAGCAGGAAGTGCAATGTGCTTCCTGTTCCGGCCCGGTGGTTATGTGACTGCCGGGGCCGGGAGAGTGCATGAACTGTCGGGTCTGTACAGCCTCTCTGGGGGCTGTATTTCCACTGTAACTGGGGCTACTATGTCAGCCCCAGTTACAGGAGAAATCAATAGTGGAAAAATAATATATATGAAGTCAAATGTCCCCCAGAGGTCTTGTATGACTTTATCCACCTTATCCCGTAGTTTCCAAAATGGGTTACTTTTCTGGAGTTTTTACTCTATGGGTGCATCAGGGGGTCTTCAAATGTGACATGGCGTAAAAAAAAACTCCAGAAAAATCTGCCATCCAAAAATCACATGGCGCTCCATTCCTTCTGTGCCCTGCCGTGTCCCCGTACAGCAGTTTACGGCCACATATGGGGTGTTTTTGTAAACTACAGAATCAGGGTAATAAATATTGATTTTTGTTTGGCTGTTTACCCTTGCTTTGTTACTGGAAAAATTGATTAAAATGGAAAATTTGCCAAAAAAGTAAAATTTTTTAATTTCATCTCCATTTTCCATTAATTCTTGTGGAAAACCTAAAGGGTTAACAAAGTTTGTAAAATCAGTTTTGAATACCTTGAGGGGTTTAGTTTCTTAAATGGGGTCACTTTTTTGGAGTTTCTACTATAGGGGTGTATCAGGGAGGCTTCAAATAGGACATGGTGTCAAAAAACCAGTACATCAAAATCTGCCTTCCAAAAACCACACAGCATTACTTTCCTTCTGCGCCCTGCCACACCTGCCGTGTGGCCATACAGCAGTCTACGACCACATATGGGGTGTTTCTGTAATCTACAGAATCAGGGCAATAACTGTTGAGTTTTGTTTGGCTGTTAACCCTTGCTTTGTTACTGGAAAAAATGGATTAAAATGAAAAATTTGCCAAAAAATAGAAATTCTGAAATTTCATCTCCATATTCCATTAACTCTTGTGGAACACCTAAAGGGTTAACAAAGTTTGTAGAATCAGTTTTGAATACCTTGAGGGGTATATTTTCCAAAATAGGTCAGTTTCTACTATAAGGGTGCATCGGGGGCGCGGGGGGGGGGGGGTATTAGTCCATGGTAGTGGCTGTGGTAGAGCAGTGTTAGAATCCGGGAATGACCAAGTGCTCATAGTCTTCATGTGGTACCAATATTTTGCTTGATAGGAGCGACTGTTCCTACCTCTCTTACGGGGTCTATACCTTCCAGCTGTATTGGAGCTGAAAGATAGTCCTCCTGAGCGCCGGTCATTTTCCAAGGGAGTTAAGACACAACCTTGGGCTGTAAGGACATAATGGTGGTAGACATGCATCCCACCTGGCACGTTGGAGGTGAAGGCAACCCCGGGATGAGCGGCGCCGACTCTGGCTCGGGTCGCTCCCTATAGCCAAAGACGGGAAACAAGTGAAGAAACTGCCTCTCTACGCGCAACTCAGGTAATACACAGTACGCTCCAACTCTCGCGAGAGCACGGGACTTCCAAACCATCGGCTCGAGGAGTGCGTCGCGAGACGCCGGCTTTGTCCCACACCGCTCGCCCCTCGGTAAGCCACGGAAGGAGACAGACAGAACGCTGAAGGAGAGGTAAACAGAGAGATTATTACTCTACATATAAATAACTGTGAACCAAAAGCTAAAAGCTAAAAATAACGTCTGTACGGTACTGTGACTAAAGGATTACGGGACACACTACTAGTGCAGCTCCTGGACTTCTTCTGAGCATTATCTACCCTGTACAATAGCGAAATAAACACAGGGCACTCATTGAGAACTCCTACATTGCATTATACCACGGAGCACACTATTAGTGTAGCTCTTGGATCTACCATTATCTATTAACAAAGTATATATCGGGCTTGAAACTATCCCTTCACAGCTGTTTAATAAATAGTGGAGATTTTAGGAGATCAAATAGTAAGAGTGATACAAAAAAGCAACATCATTTACTTATTTACAATATAAAATTGTATCTCCTCAGAAGGACACTATGTATTCATAAAATATTCTTGCTGCAGCAGGATTGATCTATGAACTGGTGGTCCTATATAAGGAGTTATCAATTTTTACAGATAAATCTGTGAATCCTTCGGCACTTTATGAATTTATACTGTATGAAAATCGAGACAAACAAATTTTGAATGTTTTCTTCAGTGAGTTTATGTTGCAAAGAGTATTGAAGAAATGTATATTGTTTAGCTATATTTTATTGGATGTTTTATTGGATTGTTTTTTGGTCTGTGGATAATAAAAATTCCTTTTAACATTTTACCAAGTGTTAAGTGCCCGCCCAACTTGAAGCTTTATTCTCAAAAGAGGCATCATGTCACCAACCAACGGAGAAGGCCACTTTTAGTTATTTAGGCCCCAGCACCCAGACAGAGGAGAGAGGTCCCATAGCAAAGAATCAGGCTTTACGTCACCCACCAATGGAGAAGACCACTTTCAGATATTTAGGCCCCTGGCACCAAGACAGAGGAGAGGTTTATTCAAAATAATGGTAAAATTAAAAAAAGAGGATTCAATAAAGAAGTGCCCTGGAGTACAAGAATATATAGTTAAGGGGAGGTAGTTATAAATGTATATTCTGCACAAGGGATGGACAGGTCCTGTGGGATCCATGCCTGGTTCATTTTTATGAAAGTCAGCTTGTCCACGTTGGCTGTGGACAGGCGCCTGCGTTTATCAGTAACGACGTCACCTGCCGTGCTGAATACACATTCAGACAAAACGATGGCCGCCGGGCGGGCCAGCACCTCCAAGGCATAAAAGGCTAGCTCTGGCCATGTGGACAATTTGGAGACTCAGAAGTTAAATGGCGCCAAACCATCAGTCATAACGTGGAGGGGTGTGAACACTTACTGTTCCACCATGTTATTTAAATGCTGCCTCCTGCTAACATGTTCCGTATCAGGTGGTGGTGCAGTTAGCTGTGGCGTGGTGACAAAACTTTTCCACATCTCTGTTGACTTCTTGCTCCTCCTCTGCCTTCGCCTTGGGCTTCCACTTGTTCCCCTGTGACATTTGGGAATGCTCTCAGGAGGGCGTCTACCAGCGTGCGCTTGAACTTGCGCATCTTCCTATCATGCTCCAGTGCAGGAATTAAGGTGGGCACATTGTCTTTGTACCGGGAATCCAGCAGGGTGGCAACCCAGTATGCCTCACACGTTAATATGTGGGCAACTCTGCTGTTGTTGCTCAGGCACTGCAGCATGTAGTCTCTCATGTGTGCCAGACTGCCCAGAGGTAAGGACAAGCTGTCCTCTGTGGGAGGCGTATCGTCATCGTCCTCTGTTTCCCCCCAGCCATGCACCAGTGATGGGCCCGAGCTGCGTTTGGTGCCACCCCGCGCTGTGAACATGCTTCATCCTCATCCTCCTCCACCTCCTCCTCACCCTCGTCCTCCTCGTTCTCCAATAGTGGGCTCTGGCTGGCCCCAGTTGTACCTGGCCTCTGCTGTTGCAAAAAAACTCCCTCTGAGCCACTTCTCAGAGACTGGCCTGAAAGTGCTAAAAATGACCCCTCTTCCTCCTCCTCCTCCCCCTGGGCCACATCCTCTTCCATCATCGCCCTAAGTGTTTTCCCAAGGAGAAATAGAAGTGGTATTGTAACGCTGATAATGGCGTCATCGCCACTAGCCATGTTGGTGGAGTACTCAAAACAGCGCAACAGGGCACACAGGTCTCGCGTGGAACCCAGTCATTGGTGGTGAAGTGGTGCTCTTCCACAGTGCGACTCACCCGTGCGTGCTGCAGCTGAAACTCCACTATGGCCTGCTGCTGCTGCTCGCACAGTCTCTCCAGCATGTGCAAGGTGGAGTTGCACCTGGTGGGCACGTCGCATATGAGGCGGTAAGCGGGAAGGCCGAAGTTACTCTGTAGCGCAGACAGACGAGCAGCGGCAGGATGTGAACACCGGAAGTGCTTATAGACGGCACGCACTTTATGAAGCAGCTCTGACATGTCGGGGTAGTTGTGAATGAACTTTTGCATCACCAAATTCAGCACCTGCACCAGGCAAGGGATGTGCATCAAACCAGCTAGTCCCAGAGCTGCGACGAGATTTCGCCCATTATCGCACACCACCAGGCTGGGCTTGAGGCTCACAAGCAGCAACAACTCGTCGGTCTGTTGTTGTATACCCCGCCACAACTCCTGCGCGGTGTGGGGCCTGTCTCCCAAACATATTAGTTTCAGAATGGCCTGCTGACGTTTACCCCGGGCTGTGCTGAAGTTGGTGGTGAAGGTGTGTGGCTCACTGGATGAGCAGGTGGAAGAAGAGGAGGAGGAAGCCGAGTAGGAGGAGGAGGCAACAGGAGGCAAAGAATGATGTCCTGCGATCCTTGGCGGCGGAATGACGTGCGCCAAACAACTCTCCGCCTGGGGCCCAGCCGCCACTACATTTACCCAGTGTGCAGTTAGGGAGATATAGCGTTCCTGCCCGTGCTTACTGGTCCATGTATCTGTGGTTAGGTGGACCTTGCCACAGATGGCGTTGCGCAGTGCACACTTGATTTTATCGGATACTTGTTTGTGCAGTGAAGGCACGGCTCTCTTGTAGAAGTAGTGGTGGCTGGGAACAACTTACTGTGGCTGTTTGAAACTGTTTGTGTCCACTAGCCTGAATGACAACATTCAAAGGCCAGTAGTTTAGAAATGCTGGCATTCAGGCCCAGGGCTCGAGGGTGGCTAGGTGGTAATTTATGCTTTCTCTCCAAGGTTTGTGAGATGGAGATCTGAACGCTGCCGTGTGACATGGTGGAGATGCTTGGTGACGGAGGTGGTGGTGTTGGTGGCACATCCTCTGTTTGCTGGGCGGCAGGTGCCAACGTTCCTCCTGAGGCAGAGGAAGAGGCCGAGGCAGCAGCAGAAGAGGGAGCAGGAGGAGCATGAGTGAGTTCCTTGTTTTTAAGGTGTTTACTCCACTGCAGTTCATGCTTTGAATGTAGATGCCTGGTCATGCAGGTTGTGCTAAGGTTCAGAACGTTAATGCCTCGCTTCAAGCTCTGAAGGCACAGCGTGCAAACCACTCGGGTCTTGACGTCAACACATTGTTTGAAGAAGTGCCATGCCAGGGAACTCCTTGAAGCTGCCTTTGGGGTGCTCGGTCCCTGGTGGCGGTGGCCAGTAGCAGGCGAACTCTCTTGGCGGCGGCTGTTCTGCTTTTGGCCCCTGCTCCCTCTTTTGCTACGCTGTAGGCTCAGTCTCACCACTGCCTCTTCCTCTGAACTATGAAAGTCAGTGGCACGACCTTCATTCCATGTGGGGTCTAATAACTCATAGTCCCCTGCATCGTCTTTCACACAGTCTTCCTCCCTGACCTCCTGTTCGGTCTGCACACTGCAGAAAGACGCAGCAGTTGGCACCTGCGTTTCGTCATCATGCGGACTCTGATGAGGTGGTATTCCCATGTCCTCATCATCAGAAAACATAAGTGGTTGTGCGTCAGTGCATTCTATGTCTTCCACCACTGGGGAAGGGCTAGGTAGATTCTCTTGGGAAATCCTGCCAACAGAGTCTTCAAACAGCATAAGATACTGCTGCATAACTTGAGGCTCAGACAGTTTCCCTGATATGCATGGGGGTGACTGATGGGCTTGGTTTTCAGGTGCCATCTGTGCGCTTTCTGCAGAAGACTGGGTGGGAGATAATGTTGTGAATGTGCTGGATCAGCACCGGCCCCCCAATTGACCACCCAGTCGGCCACCCAATTGACTAGCGCCTGTACTTGCTCAGGCCTTACCATGCTTAGAACGGCATTGGGCCCCACCAAATTTCACTGTAAATTCTGGCGGGTACTGGGACCTGAGGCAGTTGGTTCACTAGTTTGTGTGGCTGTGATAGAACGTCCACGTCCTCACCCAGCACCAGTGGGTCCACTAAAACCACCACGACCATGTCCGCGTCCCTTACTAGATGTTCCTCATTGTTACCGTTCACCACAATAAGAAATAAATTATTTGACCCAATGTATTGAGTTCAAATTCAGGCCATTTTTTTTACAGGCACCTAACACTATCTGGCTATCTATTTATGTACCGTATTACACTAATACCGGCACAGCAGTAACCACAGATTTAGGGGAATATCAATTGTAGGCCTCGTATTAAGGCCCTGGATGAAAGGTATCCTTTTACGTACAGAATTACACTTGGAGATGCACAGTAGCATGTGAAAAAATATAGAGGATTATGCTTTCAGCACTTGTATATTAACACTTAGTGTAATATACCCTTTTACAGAAAGAAATACACTTGGAGATGCACAATAGTGTGTGCAAATATAGAGGATTCTGCTTCCAGCACTTGTAATTTTACACTTAGCGTAATATACCCTTTTACGGAAAGAAATACACTTGGAGATGCAAGGTAGCGTGTGCAGTTATTGAGGATGACCTTATCAGCACTTGTATTTACACCTTGAGTGTAATATACTCTTTTATGGACAGAAGTACACTATTAGATGCACAATAGTGAGTGCAAATGTAGAGGATTATGCTTTCAGCACTTGTCTTTTAACAATTAGTGTAATGTACCCTTTTACTGAAAGAAATACACTTGGAGATGCACGGTAGAGGGTGCAAATATAGAGGATTTATATATCAGGCCTTGTATTTAGACGCTAACACGCTGAGTGTAATATACTCTTTTACGGACAGATTTACACTTGGCCAGCAACAGCTGAAACCACTGATTTATGGTATTGCTATTTTGGCAATTGAATTTAACCCCAGAAAAATATATATCCTTTGCCGGACACTATTAAACTTGGCCCTCCACAGCTGGAACACCAGATTTAAGGGATTGCTATTTGGCAATTGAATTTCACCCCAGAACAAAAACTATCCTTTGCCGGACACTATTAAACTTGGCCAGCCACAGCTGGAACAACAGATTTACGGTATTGCTATTTTGGCAATTGAATTTCTCCCCAAAACAAAATCTATCTTTTGCCGGACACTATTAAACTTGGCCAGCCACAGCTGGAACACCAGATTTAGGGGATTGCTATTTTGGCAACTGAATTTCACCCCAGAACAAAATATATCCTTTGCCGGACACTATTAAACGTGGCCAGCAACAGCTGGAACACCAGATTTAGGGGATTGCTATTTGAAATTGAATTTCGCCCCAGAAAAAAACATATCCTTCGCCAGACACTATTAAACTTGGCCAGCCACAGCTGATAAAACTGATTTATGGTATTGCTATTTTGGCAATTGAATTTCACCCCAGAACAAAATCTATCCTTTGCCGGACACTAGTAAACTTGGCCAGCCACAGCTGGAACACAAGATTTAAGGGAATGCTATATTGGCAATTGAATTTCACCCCAGAACAAAATCTATCCTTTGCCGGACACTAATAAATTTGGCCAGCCACAGCTGGAACACCAGATTTAGGGGATTGCTATTTTGGCAATTGAATTTCACCCCAGAACAAAATCTATCCTTTGCCGGATACTATTAAACTTGGCCAGCCACAGCTGAAACCACTGATTTAAGGGATTGCTATTTTGGTAATTGAATTCCACCCCAGAACAAAATTTATCCTTTGCCTGACACTATTAAACTTGGCCAGCCACAGCTGGAACACCAGATTTACGGTATTGCTATTTTGGCAATTGAATTTCACCCCAGAACAAAATCTATCTTTTGCCGGACACTATTAAACTTGGCCAGCCACAGCTGGAACACCAGAATTAGGGGATTGCTATTTTGGCAACTGAATTTCACCCCAGAACAAATTATATCCTTTGCCGGACACTATTAAACTTGGCCCTCCACAGCTGGAACACCAGATTTAAGGGATTGCTATTTGGCAATTGAATTTCACCCCAGAACAAAAAATATCCTTTGCCGGACACTATTAAACTTGGCCAGCCACAGCTGGAACAACAGATTTACGGTATTGCTATTTTGGCAACTGAATTTCACCCCAGAACAAAATCTATTCTTTGACGGACACTAGTAAACTTGGCCAGCCACAGCTGGAACACCAGATTTAGGGGATTGCTATTTTGGCAACTGAATTTCACCCCAGAACAAAATATATCCTTTGCCGGACACTATTAAACGTGGCCAGCAACAGCTGGAACACCAGATTTAGGGGATTGCTATTTTGGCAATTGAATTTCACCCCAGAACAAAATCATATCCTTTGCCGGACACTATTAAACTTGGCCAGCCACAGCTGAAACAACTGATTTACGGTATTGCTATTTTGGCAATTGAATTTCACCCCAGAACAAAATCTATCCTTTGCCGGACACTAGTAAACTTGGCCAGCCACAGCTGGAACACCAGATTTAAGGGATTGCTATTTTGGCAATTGAATTTCACCCCAGAACAAAATCTATCCTTTGCCGGACACTATTAAATTTGGCCAGCCACAGCTGGAACACCAGATTTAGGGTATTGCTATTTTGGCAATTGAATTTCACCCCAGAACAAAATCTATCCTTTGCCGGACACTATTAAACTTGGCCAGCCACAGCTGAAACCACTAGATTTAAGGGATTGCTATTTTGGTAATTGAATTCCACCCCAGAACAAAATTTATCCTTTGCCTGACACTATTAAACTTGCCCAGCCACAGCTGGAACACCAGATTTAGGGGATTGCTATTTTGGCAATTGAATTTCAACCCAGAACAAAATCTATCCTTTGCCGGACACTATTAAACTTGGCCAGCCACAGCTGAAACCACTGATTTACGGTATTGCTATTTTGGCAATTGAATTTCAACCCAGAACAAAATCTATCCTTTGCCGGACACTATTAAACTTGGCCAGCCACAGCTGAAACCACTGATTTACGGTATTGCTATTATGGCAATTGAATTTCACCCCAGAACAAAATCTATCCATTGCCGGACACTAGTAAACTTGGCCAGCCACAGCTGGAACACCAGGTTTATGGGATTGCTATTTTGGCAATTGAATTTTACCCCAGAATAAAATCTATCCTTTGCCGGACACTATTAATTTTGGCCAGCCACAGCAGGAACACCAAATTTACGGTATTGCTATTTTGGCAATTGAATTTCACCCCAGAACAAAATCTATCCTTTGCCGGACACTATTTAACTTGGCCAGCCACAGCTGGAACACCAGATTTAGGGGATTGCTATTTTGGCAATTGAATTTCACCCCAGAACAAAATCTATTCTTTGCCGGACACTAATAAATTTGGCCAGCCACAGCTGGAACACCAGATTTAGGGGATTGCTATTTTGGCAATTGAATTTCACCCCAGAACAAAATCAATCCTTTGCCGGACACTATTAAACTTGGCCAGCCACAGCTGAAACCACTGATTTACGGTATTGCTATTTTGGCAATTGAATTTCACCCTAGAACAAAATCTATCCTTTGCCGGACACTATTAAACTTGGCTAAGCCACAGCTGGAACACCAGATTTACAGTATTGATTTAAGGGATTGCTATTTTGGTAATTGAATTCCACCCCAGAACAAAATTTATCCTTTGCCTGACACTATTAAACTTGCCCAGCCACAGCTGGAACACCAGATTTAGGGGATTGCTATTTTGGCAATTGAATTTCAACCCAGAACAAAATCTATCCTTTGCCGGACACTATTAAACTTGGCCAGCCACAGCTGAAACCACTGATTTACGGTATTGCTATTTTGGCAATTGAATTTCAACCCAGAACAAAATCTATCCTTTGCCGGACACTATTAAACCTTGCCAAGCTACAGCTGGAAGACCAGATTTAGGGGATTGCAATTTTGGCAATTAAATTTCACCCCAGAAAAAAATATATTCACTATTAAACTTGGCCAGCCACAGCTGGAACACCAGATTTAGGGGATTGCTATTTTGGCAATTGAATTTCACCCTAGAACAAAATATATCCTTTGCCGGACACTATTAAACTTGGCCAAGCCACAACTGGAACACCTGATTTACGGTATTCCTATTTTGGCAATTGAATTTCACCCCAGAACAAAATATATCCTTTGCATGACACTGTTAAACTTAGCCAGCCACAGATTTAGGGGATTGCTATTTTGGCAATTGAATTTCACCCCAGAAAAAAATCTATCTTTTGCCAGACAGCAGACAGTATTACACTTGGCTAGCCACAGCTGGAACACCAGACTTAGGGGATTGCTATTTTGGCAATTGAATTTCACCCCTCAATAAAATATAGAAATTTCTATCCTGAGTTTCTGGGGGTGACAATAAGCACAGCCAAGCCCCTTATATAGGATATAGCAAAAAACTACTATTAATGGATTGATGAACTTGGTGGCAGCTTGTGCTGGTGCACCACAAGATACAAAATGGCCACCGATCACCCCAGAAAAAAGTGACAGAAAAATGCTCTGAGCAGCCTAAAAAACAGTGAGCAATTATCTAGCAGAAGTTGAATGATTAACAGCTGTAGATCGATCACTTCATTAGGTGTTTTTGCTGAGTTTTCCCTGCCTAATCTCGCCTTCACAGCAGCTGCATCCTATCCCTACACTAATCAGAGCAGAGTGACGTGAGGCGCTATGTGACTCCAGCTTAAATAGAGACTGGGTCACATGCTGCACTTGGCCAATCACAGCCATGCCATTAGTAGGCATGGCTGTGATGGCTTCTTAGGGCAAGAAGTAAAACGCTAGCTGATTGGCTGCTGTGCAGCCCTTCAGAAAGCGGGAAGAAATCGCCGAACAATGGAACCGAACCCGAACTTTTTAAATAATGTTGGGGTCCGTGTCCCGAACACCCCAAAATTCGGTACGAACCCGAACTATACAGTTCAGGTTCGCTCAACACTAGTCATAACTATAACCCCCAAAAAACAGATCCTGTCTGTTGAGCATCTGCCTTCACTCGGTCAGCATTTGGTCAGTAATCCATCAGTATTGCTAATGCCCAAAAAAACAGGAGTGGATACAAGACAGAGATGACAAGTAAATGGAATATTTGCATGTCTTCTGTGTTTCGTACCCAAGCCAATTCTGATGGGACCATACAGGCCTTACAGCTGCTACACAGACAGGATCCATTGTGCGTCTCATTTTTCCTTCCTTCTGTCAGATCAGAAGAAGGGTCAAATAAATGATGATGTTAGCCAGGCCGAAAGGCAAATAGTGGCCCAGTCATGAAGTGGGGAGGGTGGGAATAGCATGAAAAGTCCACAGAGTTGCCCTATGACATAGTGGTGAGGTGGATCAGCATGAGGAGACCACAGAGTGGCACAATGACAGAGTGTGGAGATGGTGGCAGCATCAGGAGGCCACAGAGTGGCACAATTACAGAGTGTGGCGGTGGCAGCAGCATCAGGAGGTAACAGAGTGGCAAGATGACAAAGTGTGGACGTGGCAGCAGCATCAGAAGACCACAGAGTGGCAAGGTGACATAGTGTGGACTTGGCAACGGAATCAGGAGACCACAGAATGGCAAGGTGACATAGTGAGGAGGTGGCAGCAGCATCAGAAGACCACAGAGTGAGCCAGTGACAGAGTGGAGAGGTGGGTGGCAATACAAGTACCAGCTGAAGATGGTAGGGTTGTTTCAGGATTTGGCTTTTATCGATACTAGGCTGTGCTACTTTAGTATCAGAGAACGTGGCTGCGCTGCTCTCAGCGTGGTCAAGTTCCCTCAGCAGCACAGTGAAAAGGAAGCAGTCTCTCTCTCCCCCTGTGCTGCTTCTGCCAATGAGGAGGAGGGACGGGCACAATGGCCACCAATGATGATTAACATTTAATATACAAATGCAGACAGCAGGAGCACATTGCCGGCACCCTGCCTCTAACCGAGCGTTACGATCCGCGGCAATTAACTCCTGAGGGGTTAACTGCCGCTGATCACAGAGCCCTGTCAGAGGTCGGGTGTGTTTCTTATGCCTGCATTGGTATATTAAATGTTACTCATCCTTGGGGGCCAGTGAACCGTTCCCCCCTTTCCCCAGTATTAAAGACACTGGTGGCCAGTGCGCCCTCCTCATCCCCTCTTCCTCCCTCCCCCATCCCCCCTTCCACCCTCCCCCCAGTATTAAAATCATTGGTGGCAGTGGCCACAGGGTCCCCTCACCTCCTCTTCATTAGTGGCAGTGGCAGTGATCGGAGCCCAAGCAGTGTAATGCTGGGGCTCCGATCGGTTACCATGGATACCAGGATGCTACTGAAGTCCTGGCTGCCATGGTCAGTTCCTTGCTGCTGTGTGCACAAAGCACAGAGCAGCAGGAACAGTGTGAAGTCCTATTCACCCTAATAGAGCTCTATTAGGCTAAATAGAATGAAAAGATCCCAGGTTCTAGCCCTTAAGGGGGAAATAGTTAAAATATAAACTGTAAAAAAAGTAAAAAAAAAGTGCACCATAATAATGGAATGGAGTATCGAATGGAATGGAGTATCGCAATACTTTTTTATGGTATCGATACCAAATAAAAATTTTGGTATCGAAACCACTCTAGAAGATGGTGGCTGAAAGAAGGAGCACTTGGCATCAGATATGTGGCATCAAGTGGGTGGCAGCATCAGAATAGTAGCTAGCTAAGACAGGTAGCCAGAAGAAACCGGTCTCTTTTGTCAAAGTGTTGGTGTGGCACTATAGATGATCTATTCTGATGCATCAGGAATTGGTGGGTGGAAATCCTGGCTGATCCACGCCTGATTCATCTTGACAAAGGTCACTCCACATTTTGGGTGGACAGACGAGTTCTTCTTGGGGTAACTATGGCCCCCGCCGCACTAAACACCTGCTCTGATGCCACACTACTGGCTGGGCAGTACAGCTTTTCCAGAGCAAACTCTGCTAGTTGCAGCGTCAAATCCAGTTTGGCTGCCAAGTACTCCAGCGGATCTTTAATGTGGGGTGGCAGGGTACTGTCCAAGTATGCCACCACCTGCTGGTTTAGGTCCTGCTACAGGTCTAGCTGCTGCTGCTGGTGAGTACTTTCTTCACTAGGTGGGTGAAGAAAGCTGCTCATAAGCAACTCTAGACTCAAGTTGCTTTTAATGGAGCTGGAACTGCTCCTACCCCCCAACCCTTCCACAGCAGCCATGGCAGATGAACGTGAGGGAAGAGCCCCCCCCCCCAGTCAAACCTGCGAGAGGATGGACGATGGCGCAGATAGGCAACGGCCAACTGACTACATAGGATGTCTCTATAGTAGTTCAGTTTGTCCTCCCTCTCAGCATGTGTAAAAAAGGCCCCCATTTTGGACCGGTAGTGAGTGTACAACAAGGTGGAGAGCCAGAAGTCATCCCTCTGCTGAATGGGGACAATGCGGCTGTCACTACACAAGCAAGTAAGCATGCATCGGGCCATTTGTGCAAGTGACTCGGAGGGACTCCCTGCCTCCATTTCCACTGCATACTGCCATGGTGTGTCTGGGTCCTCTGCCTCGTATTCCATCCTGTAGCTTCTCCGGCTGCTCCTGCTCCTCCTCTCCTGTCACCTGTGTATAAAAACCACCCGTTTCGCTACACATTGCTTGTGCTCCAATTTCCTCCTCCTCCTCCTACTCCAGTGCAGCCCCCACAGGCCTCATGTGGCCGTGAGATCTAGGCGCCATATCTCCAGTTCCCTAACCAGCCAGATTTACCAGCGTCTATTCCAGGACATGAAGCAGTGGAATGACGTTGTTCATCCCGTAGTCCTGGAGACTGACAAATAACGTGGCCTCCTCAAAGGGCCTGAGCAAACGGCAGGTGTCATGCATGAGCTGCCACTGTCTGACATCAAAGTTACACAGAGGAGTACTCCTGTTCGTTTATGGCCTTTCTCTGTTCGTATAGTCGGTCCAACATATGGAGGGTGGAATACCAATGGATGGAAAGTCGCATATCAGCCTATGTTGGGGGATGCCGTTCTGCCGCTGCAGCTCAAGGAGCGTGTGCTTTTCTGTGTACGAGTGGCTGAAGTGCATGCAAAGTTTCCTGGCCATTTTTAAGATGTTTTGCAGATGGGTGGAAGACTTATGGAACCTCTTGACAACCAGATTGAACACATGTGCCATGCAGGGCGCATGGTCAGCCCTCTTTGACGCAGCGCCGACACCATATTCTTCCCGTTGTTGGTCACAATGGTTCCGATTTTGAGTTGTCGCGGGGAAAACCAGGATTCGATTTCTTGATGAAGGACACAGAGTAGTTCCTCCCCTGTGTGACTAAATTCGCCCAGGCAAACGAGGTGCAGAGCAGCGTGACACCGCTGTTCCCTGCACATGTGATATGCTATAGGGGCACTGGAATTTTACCTGCAGTGGAGGCTGAAGACATGGTGGAGGATGAGGAAGCAGAGGCGGACATTGTCGCAGGACCTACGGCGTTATAACGTGGAGGCGGAAGCTGCATCACCTGGTCAAGTTGCTGGTGTGTCTGTGCGGGAACCACATTCACCCAGTGGACCGTAAAGGACATATATTGTCCCTGACCGTAGTTACAGCTCCATATGTCGGCGCTGCCATGCACTTAGGCAGACACCGACAGGCTCAAGGACTGGCCCACCTTCTGTTCTACATGTATGTGCAAAGCTGGTACTGCCTTTTTGGCAGAGAAATGACAGCTTGGGACTCTTCACCTCGGCTCGGCACAAGCCATCAGTGCTTTGAAAGGTGCATAGTCCACCACTTTTAAAGGGAGGGACTACAGCACCAGCAACTTGAACAGGAGCACATTCAGCTTCTGCGCTGTTGGATGAGTGCACGCATACTGTTGTCTCTTGGCAATAGCTTCGGTGATCGATTGCTGAAAGAATGACTGATGAGGAGTAGGAGGGCAAGGAGCAGGAGCAGCAGATGAAGGGAAGGACAGACAGCTTCTTTTCGGCTAAGGTGGTGGAGCCTTGACTGCCTGAAACCGGGTGCATGCCAGTGGGTGATGCAGCAGTTGCTACGGCAGGCTGGACCACCACATCAGAGCCACGGTTCTCCCAGGCCACTTTATGGTGATGCTGCATATGTTGACACATGGCCATAGTGCCAACATTGGCACCCTGGCCACGCTTCACCTTCTGCCCAGAGATTCTACATATGGCCATGTTCACCTCCGGCGGCTTAACAAAAAACTGAAACACTGCCGAGTAGGTGATTTTACCCCCAACACTATGCACTGACTGACTTCTACTGCCGCTGCCTCCTTTATCCTATGCACCGCTACTTCCCGGACAGGTAGGCTCCTACAAAGTGGGTAGTCTACCCAGAGCATTTTTGGCTCCCGTCCTCCCACTACTGCCACCCTTCTGACTCCCGGCCACGCTAGCGACTTGCTGGCTCCATTGCCGCCTCACGGGCAAGCTGTCACCCTCTTCTCCCGATGATTATAAAGCCCCTTCGTCACCTGGCTCCCTTGTGTGATCAGCTACATCATCATCATCGAGTACTCTCTGCATGTCACTGATGTCCTCCTCAACCGTCTCTGGGTCAGGAGCCTGATCGTTTGCAACACCAGCTCCCACACCACTCTCCTCATCACTACTTGCCTGCCTAGTGGAGGAAGCGGCGGATGTCTCCTCCACATCTTGGCTTGCCAATAGCTGTTGACTGTCTTCTAGTAGCTCGTCCTCACCATATAGTGTAGCTGATCCCACAGAATACAATACTTCTCTGGCTGAGGGAACAGAAAAGGACAGACGCAGGTTGAGGACAGGTGAGGGCACAGGGCCTGCTCCCGGGCCATGCCAACTAAGGGATGTGTCTGACGAACACACTGACTCTTAACTGGGTGTGTGTGATGTCACTTGCTTCGAATTCGAAGATCGAGTAAGAACCGCTGGGTTGCTGGTCAAGACACAACCACTAGCTGACACTGGGAGCTCAGGCCTCTTGAACTGACCCCTTCTGCCACAGCCTTTTAATCTGCTGCGACCTCTGCCTGCGCCAGAAACATTTAGGCCTCTGCCACTCCCCTGTGCAGGGCCTGGCACTTCTCTATCTGACATACTGTTAGAGCAAATACAAAAATAAATAAAAAGGAAATTAAAACACCCCAAAAAAGCCTGTAATTTTCTCACTTCACCACACAAACAGCTAATAAGCCCTTTTTTACCCACTAATACACACACAAAAGGGCTTTAGAACATAAAACTGCACCGCTGAACGGCAAATATATTTTACTTTTGCCACTAATACTCGACAAAAAGGGCTTTAGAACATATAACTGCACCGTGGAATGGCAAATAGGCCCTTATTTTTTTCCACTTATACACCACACAAAAGGCTTTAGAATATATAAGTGCATCGCTGAACGGCAAATATATTATAGAATGATTTTGAGTGGACTATGTCCGATCACATGCGCTTTAGTGGGGAAATGATATAGATCGAACTAAGTCTGAATACATGCGCACTAACGGTGGAAGCAACACTGAATGCACTAAGTCCAAATACATGCGCACTAGTGGCTAAGGCGAGACTGAGATGACCAAGTCCGTACATATGCACACTAGAGGTGAGCGAGATCGCGACTAAGTGTTGAAGCATGCGCAGAAAGAAAGGATCGAGCAACTTTTTCTATCACCCGGAGCAGGCAGCTTTAGCGCATGACGCGACTATTCTCTAAACCAATGATCGCAACTTACTAATACAAAATAGTTGGCAATTGGTGGTATCAGTTGTCAATAGTGAATCACAGATGCCGATTGGTTGGTGATGTAACGGGCTTCCTATAAATAGGTGCTCACAAACAGGTGTTTCAAGTCTGTCCAAACCCCTGATGACGCTAGTGTATGCTAGCGAAACATGTCGGGGGACAGATTCTGAGTGCTTTTAGAGTGTTTGGCTGCAGGTGGATCTGATAGTGGGACATTGCATGTGAATACGCAACTAGCAAAATATACTAAAATGGATTAAGGATATACGAGCAGACAGTAGGGGAGTGCACACCCATACGTGACTGCATTAGTACGAGTAGGTTCAGATCCAAAAACTACTGACCAAACAAACTTTTAAAGTTAGCTCACGTTTGAATAACTATTTTAAGTGTAATAAATAAAAGTTGAGTTTTATATCAGGGGCAAGAGAGGCATATATGGCTGGTTAAGGGCTTGGTTTGAATTTACTTTTGCCAGTAATACACGCCACAAAAGGCTTTAGAACATATAACTGCACCGCTGAACGGCAAATATATTTTTCTTTTTCCACTTATACATGCCACAAAAGGCTTTAGAACATATAACTGCACCGCTGAACGGCAAATATATTTTACTTTTGCCACTAATACACACCACAAAAGGCTTTAGAACATAACTGCACCGCTGAATGGCAAATATATTTTACTTTTGCCACTAATACACGCAGCAAAAGGCTTTAGAACTTATAACTGCACCGCTGAACGGCAAATACTGTATATTTTACTATTGCTACTAATACACGCCACAAAAGGCTTTAGAACATATAACTGCACCGCTGAACGGCAAATATATTTTTCTTTTTCCACTTATACACGACAAAAAAGGCTTTAGAACATATAACCGCACCGCTGAATGGCAAATGTATTTTACTTTTGCCACTAATACACGCCACAAAAGGCTTTAGAACATATAACTGCACCGCTGAATGGCAAATATATATTTTTTTTTCCACAACAAACAGGGCTGTAATTTTAGCACTTCACCACACAACAGCTAATAAGCCCTTTTTTCCCACTAATGCAAGCCAAAAAATGCTTTAGAACATATAACTGCACTGCACAAGGGCAAATAAGACATAGAAATATTTACTTGTAATAAACCCTGTTAATCAAACAGCACTTGCACCCTAATAAGACAGGTTTGCTGGAATTACAGAGCTGTATAATGGCAATTTTGGTCCCCAGTCAGTGCAGACAGTTTTTTCTAGCACTGTCCCTAGCGTCTGCGGATCTCTCTCCATGAACTAAGTACACTGGAAAATGGCAGAATCTAAGATGGCTGAGGCTATTTGTAAGGCTGTGACATCAAAGGGCTGGCTGCTGATTGGCTGCATGCATGGCATTATGGGTGATCCTGCCTTCCTAGAGTTCCTTGCTCCATGTCCTCACACGTGCAGCAGCCATTTTAGGAAAAAATGTGATTCGTTACCACAAAGCGTGAGGAAATTGGAATTCGGTGCAAATTGAATTTTTCCTGAAATACGGATCGAATTCTACTTCGTCAACTTCGATTCGCTCATCTCTAGTGATGACGTCACTGCGCCCAGCCAGCGTGATGTCATCATCACATCACAGTGCGAGATTTCGCTGGTGTTTTTTTATTTTACCGGATTAACCACTGTAGCATCAGATGCCGCGATCAGCGGTGAACACGCCATCTGAGGACTTCAATGATGGGGGCAGCGCAATCCCCATTCCTCATCATTGCGCCCTCACGTGAATTTCGGCAAAGCAGCCAAATAAAAATTTTTTTTACTTCACCTGTTCAGTGTTCCCTTTAAAGGGAACCTGTCACCATGTTTTCACATAAAAAACTTAATGTACCCTCAAGTTTGTCTACCTTGATAGTTCCTATCGAACCATCCATAACCTTCTCAGGACTAACATGTCCTATTATATCACCCTCTAAAGCTTTCCCGCCATTATGCTCCTTTGCATAAATAATTACTTCCCCTCACACCATCAGAGCCTATTTCCCTCCGCCTACACTGATTGACAGCGAATCTGCTAGATTTTACTTATAGAGGCTTTTCTTAGGCGGAGCTCTGAGGAGCTTGACTCAGAGAAAATATGACTCTTTTCTGGTCACACAAGTAAGATATGACTATTTTATGTTAATGTGCATAAAAGGCGGGAAGTACAACATGCATCATACTTATTTAATTTTGCTGCAGATTAAATTAAAAGTGTAATGTATATGTTTAGGGCAACACAATAAACATTTAGAAATGCTCAGTAAGGGTAGCATAGAAATGGTGACAGGTTCCCTTTAAGCTGCGCAGCTTCCATAGTGTGTATGTCCCTGTGTGTGTGTGTGTGTCTGTGTGTGTGTGTGTCCGTGTTTTTGTGTGTCCGTGTTCCTGTTTGTGTATGTGTCGGTGTGTGTGTGTCTCTGTGTGTGTGTCTGTACCTGTGTGTGTGTCTGTCGCTGTGTGTGTGTTCCTATGTGTGTATGTCCCTGTGTGTGTCTGTCCCTGTGTGTGTGTCTGCCCCTGTGTGTGTGTCCTTGTGTGTGTGTGTCACCATCACCATGCCCACATTGTTCCTATGTCT
Organism: Bufotes viridis; assembly: GCA_033119425.1. Classification (NCBI taxonomy): domain Eukaryota; kingdom Metazoa; phylum Chordata; class Amphibia; order Anura; family Bufonidae; genus Bufotes; species Bufotes viridis. The sequence continues at coordinate 237,016,050 of CM065589.1, forward strand.
TGACGCAGCTGCATCAGGACGTTCTGTGTGGGGCAAGAAGAAAAAGGAAGAGAAGGCAGCGCCACCAGCATGGAATCCCGAGGGAGATGCAAAGGGAGGCACACTATGGATGTAAGTAACACTACCACATGATCTACACTAGTGATGTCTGTTGTTTTACATAGGACTGCAGGTTATCTAGTGTTATCTGTGGTTTTATATAGGACTGCAGGTAACACTACCACATTATCAGCACTAGTGTTATCTGTTGTTTTACATAGGACTGCTGGTAACACTAACACATTATTAGCACTTCTGTCATCTGTGGCTTTACATAGGACTGCAGGTAACACTACCACTTTATCAGCACTAGTGTTATTTGTGGTTTTATATAGGACTGCAGGTAACACTACCACATTATCAGCACTAGTGTTATCTGTTGTTTTACATAGGACTGCTGGTAACGCTAACACATTATTAGCACTACTGTCATCTGTGGCTTTACATAAGACTGCAGGTAGCACTACCACACTATCAGCAGTGGTGTTATCTGGGGTTTTACATAGGACTGCTGGTAACACTACTACATTTTCTGTACTCAGACAGCCATCACTGTGTTATCACATGTTGTTACATAAGACTGTAGGTAACATCTACCATATTATGTGCACTTAGAGATTTATCACTGTGTTACCTGTGGTAACAGGATTGTCCCGGAGTTCGGTGGCTACTTGGGTTTCATACTATTTTTTAATGGGAAGGGGGCGCCATTAAATTTTTTGCCGCAGGCAGCAGAAGAGTTACAATTGGCCCTGTATATATATATATATATATATATATATAGTAAAGAAATAATGCTGGCAGCACTACCAAGAACGGGCGGGTGCTGAGCCTCAGGACTAGCGTGGGTATCAAATATACAAAGGAGGAAAAGAGGCAGCACTTCCAAAAAATAAAACTGAAGATTTATTCAAACATGTGCAACCGCGACGTTTCGGCTCAGTATCACGAGCCTTTCTCAAGCAAGAGAAAGGCTTGAGAAAGGCTCGTGATACGAGCCGAAACGTCGCAGTTGCACATGTTTGAATAAATCTTCAGTTTTATTTTTTGGAAGTGCTGCCTCTTTTCCTCCTTTATATATATATATATATATATATATATATATATTCTTACTGCTACATATTACTGACTTTTAGAAATACTACACATTATTGACTTTTTACTTTTATTGAAGAAATACGTGCCTTTATTTTAACCAGACAACAATATTTCAGACAGAGGACAATGCGTTCTCCACCTATTTCAGCTGGAATCTTACAAGAACATATTTCATATCTTTCAAATCTTAGCATTTTACCCTTTCAAAATGTTTGACTCCATAGTAACAGGAATGTAAATATGTATGTGGAATCTCACAGTGAGGCGTTGAGGCGCTAGTCCAAGAATTTGTATTGCTGCCAGCCATATTATCTCTCTCCATTTTGATGTTGCATAGTTTTTCGATAGGGTGAAATCGGCAGAGGTATGTTATCGACTCCTCCACACTCCATTATTTAATTTACTCTGATAAAATCTTACAATAACAAATCGGAAACACATTGTGTATTTATGCATGATTTATTGACTGACAATGCAGACTTGCAGAAGTGCTTTGTATTTATAAAGTAAAAGCCAAGCTAGTTGATAATAAAAGCTTTCTATACCTCTTATTATTTAGACAGTAGTTAGACCACCAACAGAACTAGTGTGTTAAGGTGACCACACACGTCTCACTGGCTTTGGCTGGCCATCTAATGTGTATGGGGGTGTCCTGACAATCCCCTCACTGCAGTAGAAGAAGATGCCAGGCGTGTTGGATTTCAACATGTCCGAACCTTTTGTTTTCAAGGGAGGAAAGCCAGCAATAGAAATTTCTGGCTACGGGTTTTTCCCCTCTCCCTATTGCGAATAGGGGTCATGTGTGTCGAGAGGATGGGAAGAATAGGTATTGGTTGAATGGGTGCTTGTTTGACATCTATGGAAGGCATATGGCCACCTTTCAAATTTCAGATAGGATGGCTGTGCATGTTTTTTTTTTAGTTTTCTTATGTTCCTTAAAAATTGCATGATTAAGAAGCTGACAGATTTTGCCTTCTCCTTCTGGAAATCTGGAAATGCAGATTTTGTTTTGTGCATCATTTTGTCTTAACACCCTCGAAGGGTGTTTGCACACATATTTACAGCCACATGTAAGGTGATCGCACGCCATTGAAAAATGACCCATACACCTTTTATTTCCGAGGTGTTTCAACTGCTAGATTACTACATGCAATGTGAATTTATCTTTGCACCTTCCTTCCAATCCAGGATCACCTCTCATAATCGTTGGATTCTATGGCTCTCCAGTCAATTTGATACTCCTTTACTGGATCCTTTTCTGTAACCTAAATGTATTTTCTCTACCTGGTATCTATTCCTCTCTCATCCACAATCCCCTTTTCATCTCTAGATCATACTTCTCCAGTTTTTGAAGATATCTCTGATTTATTTGAAACTCATGTGTGCCCTCTGTCAGTTACTTGTTATGTCTTCAGTTCTTTGCTTTTGTATATTGTTATATTTGTACAAAAAAAAAAAATTCTGAGTATTCCCATAGGTCTACTAAGATATAGAAGCAGTTTTATATGAGAAAGAAAACCATATATATTACACATGTAACATAATATTTTTACATATAGCAAGATATTTTTGAAGAATTACCCATGGAGATTGAAGATGTGGATGCTAAAGAACTCATAAAAAGTGTTAAACAAATATGCTTTAATATTATACAATTAGTTTTTTCCTGTGGTATCTTTTATTAGCAGCTGCCTTTGATGGATTTATGTTCTTTTTCAATATAAGTAACTGTCTGTTATTAAGTGGATTCACTTGAAAAGATTTGGCTTGGGGCTACTCCTAAGGGCACAGTCTAAGTGCCCCCGGGTCTTCACCCTTTAACCCCTGAACAGACACACCACCAGTCTGCTACCTCTTGGAATAGTCTCTGTTCAAGTGACTGCTGAACCATGGAATTTAAGAGCAACTGGTGCGGAGCACCAAGGAATCAGCCAAAAACATAGTCAGGAATAGGCCAAGGTCAGGGCTGGTAGAGCGCAAAAAATACGATAAACAGTCCAAGGTCAGGGCAGGCAGCTTAGGATAAGTAGGGAGAACAGGCAGAGATCAGGTCAGGCAGCAAAGGGTCAGAATCAGGCAGATGTCAGTATGCAGGCAGACAAATGAGAAACAGAACACCATTGCAGGAAGCTAGAGAACTAGGATCTATGGCTCAGGCATATTCTCACAGGGCCCCAATGTGGCCATCTGTTGTCTGTGGAAGATAGGATGTGCATGCTGACTCCTTAATAGCCAGAGGACAAGCGTGTGTGCACCCTATAACCACAGCAGGGGTCAAGGTGGATTGTGCTGCACTACTCCGGACCCACTGGGTAGGAGGAGAGGGAACACCAATAGGTCCAAGCCACCAAAGCCCAGGAGAGATGAAGAGGGTGAGCAGAGAGGCCCACCTCCATGCCACTCCTCCTGGTGGGTATGGTTGCCGTTCTGCTCAACCACTTCACACTATCTCTTAAAGTATTAAGGCACCTTAAAATGTAGATGTTGAATACAAAATCTAAAGCATGTGCCTCTGTCTTCTTGCTCTATAGTCAAATATAGCCTCTATAAAACATCTGTAGTCTCAAAGATATTGCATAGCTATCAATAGTTCCATTGCTTGGACAATCCTGCGAACTGGGATATAAAAAGGGACAGAACTTGTACCCTGAGTTTTTCTTGTTACATGTTAGTAAGTATGATATTGTATGTTATATTGCCTATTGATATCTGACTTAAAGTGGCTAAAGATATTAATAATAGCAAGTTGTTTGCTGTAAATGGAAAAAATAGAGCTTTGGAAATAATTGCAAACCTCTTTCTGCATTGTAATAAGGCAGAGAAAGAAATCGATTTGCATGCATCAGACTATTTTCCTTCATTTCCCAAAAGTACGAAGTATAGATGGAGAAGCTGAATGCATTCTACAGCAAGCGTATCACAGTGGGCTATGTTCCTTTAAACATCTGTTTCTGTCAAGTTTAATCAACCTGATACAGACCTAAGCGTCACAATATGATCCAAACCGCCTTTCCCCATAAACATTTATCTGACTGACTGCAGCTAGAAATGTGATTTTGCTGTTGGCCATAGACAGGTGTGGATCAATCAGATATATTGATTTCCTGGTTCTCTCTGATTCTTTCTGAGAACTACTTAGTGCTTTAGTATGAACAAAGTAAAACTAGTTTTTCAGAAATCTAGTTTTTAGGATAATAAAGACAAACATATACAAAATCAAGTTGACTTTATGCAGCATTTGTTTAGTTTTTATTTCACCCTTTAAAGAGGTTTTACTATAGACCATCATTGGTTATTGGTTAGCAACCAACCCCCTGGAACTCCTCTCCAGTCAGCAGAATGGGAGACCTGTGCCACCTTAATTATTTATACAGGCACATACTGATACATGCAAATATGGTAGCACCTGGTACTGGAACTCAGTCCCATCAACTTAAATGGCCAGGTATAGCTCACCATACCAACAAGCCACTGTGCATGTGTAAGGAATGACTGAAATGTGATTCTTTATTGAGCATTAAAGACTTATCATTCTGCTAATTGGTGAAGACTTTATGAAAAGTCCATCTACGTCTAGCTCCTTACTGCCACAGTCATCCTTGGCCTTTATGACGTGGGAATTTTTTTTCACTTTTTCATCCCCACCTTCCAAGGTAGGTCCAAGATTTTTTTCATTTTTTCAGTAGAATATATTGCACATTATGATGACTTCTTCTCAGTCTTTCTTATATAGTTTTGCCCAGTGGAGTACTGTAATAATAATAACAATAATCTTTATTTATATAGAGGCAACATATTCTACTGCACTTTACACATCAGATGGTATACTAACAAAGAAAATTACAGGGTGAAAATTAGTCAACAATTAGCTAAAATACAACAATACTGCAGTACTCTCCAACCTTGACCTCAGGGTTGTGGTAGATGCTACCAACCAGGGTGCATCAAACCCTATTATAATCCAAAGTTCCAGCAGAGGCAATAGTATACAGACTTTAACCTCTTAATGCAAAATTACATGCATGTATGTCATTTGTGGCTTCAGCGGGGATGTTTCTCTTGTAGACATATCACCTCTGAAGCCAGTGGTTGGTTGAAAAGGATCAGGTCATCATGCCCATAAGGAAGAAAATAAATCCCGGACTAGAAGATTGGAATTTTGCTATGGCAGGCCTCAGTCTTTTGAAGGGCTTAAGCTGTGATAGTAACCAAACAGTTCACCGGGAGTGCAGCATCTGAGGGTTTAAGAGTCTGTGACCGGCGTTATTGCTGATCATGGACTCCGCCACAGAGTGTGTGCTGTGTTAAATGGCAGACAATCGTTGGTTATGGTGCTCGCACAGTTCCTAAGCAGGCTCCATCTTTAACATCTGCCGTATATATATGGCAGATGTTGGGAAGGAGTTAATGCTTACAGGATGCATGACGAGTATGTTGATACTTATGGCCTATAATCAGGATAGGCAATCAATATAAAATCGGTGGGGGTCTGACACCCTGCAACCCTACTAATAAGCTGTTTTGTTATAGCTTCATTGGCAGAAATCAGTGACAGAACTATATAGCTCCATCTACTGTGTAGAGGATATGAGCTGGCTACTGCAGTGCTGATCCCATTTACTTCAGTGCTGCCGGTACCAGCTCCATCCACTATACAATGAATGGAGGTGTGTAGTTCAGGTGCCTACTTTCAGGACTCCCACCATTCTGATATTGATGGGGTATCCTGAGGATAGGCCATCAACTTAAAATCTTGGATAACTTCTTTAAAGTGGAAGATTATTTACATTTAAATACACATTATACTGTAGATAGTAGTAAGTTCAATGGTAGACATCTTAAAGAGCACCTGTGTGGTTGGCTAGATCCTGCTAAAATTATACCTCTTGTATAATTCCGTCTTGTGAAAGTTGGTTGTGGTATTCCCAAGGAAATGACGACCTTTATTTGTTACGCAAATGAAGAGTCCAGTGCACTACAGAGTGTGGCCAGCGCTGGAAAACTGAGGAGCTAAGGTGCCCCGAAGCGCTATCACCTACCTCTTAGTGCACCGAAGCCCTCATTTGCATGAATAATAAAAGTGCTTTTCTCTGGAACAATGAGATGGAATTTTACAATGCAAGCATCATTCTAATCGGTGGGATCAACCCTATCAAGTATTATGCACGTTTAAAGGGGTTGTCCGGGTTCAATGCTGAATCTGGATATACCCATAATTTCACCCAGGCATCTCATGCTCCGATGCGCTCCCTTGCCCTGCGCTAGAGCGCACAGGGCAAGGGCTCTTTTGTTTACAATGACACACTGCCCGGAAGAAGCTTCCGCCCGGCAGTGTTTGGTGATGTCATCGGCTCTGATTGGCGTGCTTTAGCGCTGCCCTAGCCGTTTTACAGCCTAGGGCAGCACTAAAGCCCGCACATCAGTGCCGGTGATGTCACCGGGCTTCCTGGCAGTCCCATGGAGAGCCCGGTACTTCACCGGAACTCAGGAAAATGCCTTTGCCCTGCGCGATTTAGCGCAGGGCAAAGGAAAGCATCGGTGTGTGAACTGCTCCGATGCTCAAGTCAGGGATGCTGCCTAGGTGAAAATGGAGGTATGTCCGGGTTCAGCTCTGATCCCGGATAACGCCTTTTATAAGGTTGACCCTGCTAGCAGGTGCTCTTTAAGAAATAGCACAATATATACTGCTAATGTTCTTTTCTAATTGCTTCTGATGACAGCATGTGCTTATGAATCATTCAGCCATGAATAAATATGTAAATGTTTCCCTTTCCCATGCAAATAATGTGTTATAGTTTACTTTTAAAGCGCTAATAAATTCTTAATAAGTGAAGAAACGCTTTCCTTTTACAGTGTTTAACACTTGCTTAAATAGTCATTATGGATCGTCTCAAGTGTGTCAATACTTTAGATAGACTGCACCAATAATACCAATTGCCTGTGACTTATGAGTGTACTTGGCAGCAAGCAGAAAATACTGATGGCAAATAAAATTAATAGTAGGTTCTATGAAAAGTCTTTACTGGGCCTCCGGGACCTTATTATGGTGTCATAAATCTAGCCATATTTTCCACTGTTATTTAATTAGACTCAGTCTTCACATATAAATACAACTTTCTGGCAGTTATTTAAATGATAAATCCACATTCATTACAGCGTATCATTGAGATATTTTATTTCCTAAATATACTGGGTTTCTTTCACAACTCCTGCATATTTTACTCTGCCTTTCTAATCCATTATTGTGTTTGCTGCTTCTGCAATGAAAAATATATAATTATTTAGTAGAATAAAAAGAAGTAAATGTTGTCTGGATAATGGCCACACTACATGACATCATTTTTATAGTTTTTTTCATATGCAAATTATAGAGTACAAGTCAGTTTGCTGGTAGATATGTTAAATCCAATTGCAAATCAGACCTCCCTAGACTATGTCTACAGAGTAGACGCATGTACATGGCACATAGGCTTACGGCCTCTTTACACTGCCCAAAATTCAGGCAGATTAACTAACGAATGTTTGTGTGAACATTTGTTAATGAAAATTGGCCTGTTTAAAGGTGCCGCGCTCATTCATTGGGTAATAGATCGAAATTATTGTTTGTGGCCAACAGACTGGGCTGTCTAAACAGCCTCTGCTGTCGGCAAACAATGATTCTGTGTAGGACACTTCCTTCCCAACATTAGTCTGCTCTATCAAGCAGTGTAAAGGGACCTATAGACAAGTTCACCCAGGAAAATGGGAGAATAATCAAAGCATAATTAAAAGAAGTACAATGATGAGATGTAAGTGCTTAAAGGGGTTATGCAACCATTAGTATTGATGACCTATTCTTAGGTTAGGTCATCAATATCTGATTGCCGGGGATCCGACTCCCGTCACCTCTGCCCAGGGCCGGACTGGCCATAGGGCAGACCGGGCATTTGAGCTGTCTTTTGGGCGGCAGCGGTGGCGGCGGGCCAGCGGCAGGTGACAGGAGATGAATGCTTCCACTGTGGTATGGGGGGGCGGCGGAAAGAAATGGAGCCTGCACATGAATTGGGGGAGAGAAGGAGCCTGCACATGAATGGGGGAGGGGAGAAGAAAAGAAGCCTGCACATGAATTTGGTGGGGAAAGAAAAGGAGCCTGCACATGAATTTTGGGGGAAGAAAAGGAGCCTGCACATAAATTGGGGGAAAGAGGGGGAGAAAAGGAGCCTGCACATGAATAATTTGGGGTGGGGGTGGGAATAAATGGATCCTGCACATGATTGGGGGGGGGGGATGGAGCCTGCACATGATTTGGGCGGGGGGGGGGGGGAGAAATGGAGCCTGCACATGATTTGGGGGGGGGGGGGAATGGAGCCTGCATATGATTTGGGGGGAGGGGGAAATGAAGCCTACACATGATTGGGGCGGGGGGGGGGGGGAATGTAGCCTGCACATGATGGGGGGTGGCAGAGAGGAGATTGGCACATGATGGGGGGTGGCAGAGAGGAGACTGGCACATGATGGGGGAGAGAGGAGACTGGCACTTATTACTGGCACATCAGGGGGGAGATTGGAGAGGCACTTTTTACTAGCACATGATTGGGGGGCACTATGGGGCCATTACTGAGGTATTTTATATGGGGGGCTCTGTGTTGTACTAGTATTATCAGGGGTTTATCTGTTTCTGCAGTATAGTATTGGGGAGCACAGCTGCACAGTATTGGGGGTAGTAGGATGATTTGTCCAGAATATGAGAGGATGATGGAAAAGTAGTAAACTAAGATTTATTTTGTTGTCAAACTGCAGAGACGAAAAAAGTTGGTCTGGTCTGAAGGTCTGAAAGGAGAAGATGAGGACAGAAAACATCTACATCACAGGAGACGTCACTGGATGAAAGAGGTAAGTGGGGCTGTATTTCTGTAGTGATTGGAGCAGGGGCGTATCGATTGCCAGAAATGTCCCTCCCGAGACCAGGCTCTGGATCCGCCACTGCGTCGGACTGGCCTGTGCCCAGTGGCGGGGCCAGTTGACATTAGGCAAGTCATTAAGATTAGACTAAGTGAGCTGGGCCCTAGAAATTCTACTACATGGGGCCCCGCTCACTTAGTCTAATCTTGCCTAGCCTGAATGTAGGCATGATAAAAATTATCTTTCATGCAGCCTGCATACACAGGTTGGTGAGCGGGGCCCCATGTAGTAAAAAAAAATATATGGTGAGAGTGTTGCAAGTTCTCTTCTGCGGCGCGCTGCTGCCTGTGAAGATGTAGGAGCCTAGGAGGCAGAGCTGACTTACTTACCTCACGCTCCAGCTTGCGGAGGGAGACAGCCGTGGAGGTGTGCTGCCGCCAGACTGCCACTGCGCTGCCGTAAAGAGGAGTGTCGGGACGGGAGTGAACGCGCGCAATTCGCTCTCAGGACAGGTGCAGGAGCAGGAGGTAAGTATAAAGGGAGGGGCCCTGGACTCTCGCACATTATAGGGGGCTGGACTCTGGCACATTATAGGGGGGGCCCCTGGACTCTGGCACATTATAGGGGGGGGCCCTGGACTCTGGCACATTATAGGGGGGAGCCTGGACTCTGGCACATTATAGGGGGCCCTGGACTCTGGCACATTATAGGGGGGCCTGGACTCTGGCACATTATAGGGGGAGCCTGGACTCTGGCACATTATTGGGGGCCCTGGACTCTAGCACATTATAGGGGGGCCCTGGACTCTGGCACATTATAAGGGGAGCCTGGACTCTGGCACATTATAGGGGGCCCTGGACTGGTATATTATACTGGGGGCCTATGGCTACTGGCACAATATAGGGGGCCTATGGCTACTGGCACAATATAGGGGGGGCCTATGGCTACTGGCAGATTAAAGGGGGGCCTATTGGCTACTGGCAGATTATAGGGGGGGCTATTGGCTACTGGCACATTATAGGGGGGCCTATCATACTGGCACATTATAGGGGGGACCTATGGCTACTGGCAGATTATAGGGGGGCCTATTGGCTACTGGCACATTATAGGGGGGCTATTGGCTACTGGCACATTATAGGGGGGCCTATTGGCTACTGGCACATTTTAGTGGGGGCTATCATACTGGCACATTATAGGGGGGGCTATTGGCTACTGGCACATTATAGGGGGGCCTATCATACTGGCATATTATAGGGGGGGCCTATCATACCGGCACAATATAGGGGGGGGCCTATGGCTACTGGCACAATATAGGGGGGCCTATGGCTACTGGCAGATTATAGGGGGGCCTATGGCTACTGGCAGATTATAGGGGGGCCAATTGGCTACTGGCAGATTATAGGGGGGCTTATTGGCTACTGGCACATTATAGGGGGGCTATTGGCTACTGGCACATTATAGGGGGGCCTACATAAAAAGTCAGTGAGGTGGTGTTGTGGTTCGCCTGTGTATGGAATTGGTGGTATTTGCAGAGTTGCTGGAGAACTGTGAGTGCTATTTCGGGGGCACTGACCTGTACAGGGTGTGGAGGATGGGGAGGTTGAGATCCACTGAGGATATTATAAAACTTTTCTGTAGATTCCGATATTGTTGCAAGGTCTGTATGTTGGTTGTTGCAAAGCTTGTGTGTTGGCTGAAGCCTTCCTATCTTACTGGTGGCTGGCTCTGCCCCTCTATTGTGCTTCCGGTTTTGGCTCCGTCCTTAGACTGCAAGGGGTGGGCCCTGTTGGGGGTCATGTGATTGGGCTGCTCAGTCAAAAATGCCCAGGCCTATTTTTTGGCTGGACAACCCCTTTAAGTATTTCTTTTTTGAAGGTAAGCTTTATCATCAAATCAGAGGCACAGCCATGGACACAGTTTGTGCATCCACTTATTACAATATATTTTATGGAGGTGGGAAGACCAACACATTTCTTCAAACATTTAGATTTTTTTTACACATTTTTTTTGAAGGATATTGATTAACCTCTTTCATTGAGCAAGCACCTGGGGCCAATGTCAATTCAGACCTGCAGTTTGCTGCGTTTCCGGGTTATTCGGGTCTCTGAGGACCCGATAACCCAGAACAGGATGGTGATCGGTGGTGTGACCAATCGCGTCTGATTGGTAGGTGGGCGGGCCGGTGGAAGATTCAAATAATAGCAGCGCTCCTCTCCTCCTTTTTTTTGTGTCCCGGAGCGGAGGTGAGAGGAGCGCTGCAGTGCACGTGTGGATCTGAGCCAGCATCACCCCATCTGTGCCCCAGCACCCATCCGTGCCCCAGCACCGCCCCCCCCCCCATCTGATCAGCCAGGTAATTAGGGAAAGGTTGGGCTAGGCAGAGAAAGTTAGTGGGAAAAAAAAAGTTTTCTTGCATCACCCTAAGTAGGATGTCTGGGGTCCACAGCTCCCTTAGCGTCCGGCCACTGTTAGCGCACACCCCACAGCTGATCAACTTCGGATGGTTGATCAGCGGTTTATAATTTTTTTAAAAAAATGTTTTCACATGTTTCCCCTTTTTTTAGTTAGTCTTTTTTTTTTGCAGTTAGTTTTAGGGTTAAGTACACGAACACCCGTGCCCCCACACACACGCACACTGAATAAAAGTTTACACGCACACACACGCAGACACAGACTCCCCTATGGCCCGCCGGATATTCTCGGCCGTGGAGGCATACGCCCACCTTGCCTCTGAGTCCGAGAGTCCTAGTGAGGATGAGGATGACCCCACTTTCCTGTTGTCATCCGCGTCCTCCTCATCATCTAGCGATCATCGGCGCAAGGGGACCGCCATGTTAGGGACCCTGTGGCCCACACTAGTATGAGCAGCTCTGGGGCTCGTACTAGTTTTCTGTCCCACCAGTTAAATCCACCGAGCCCCCTGCCGGTGAACTTGTCTGGTGTACCCCAGAGTGATTTGAGCCCGTGATTCTTGAGTTTGTAGGCCAATCAGGAATCCAGATTTCCACAGTGGGATTCACTGAATATGACTTTTTTAGTCTTTTTTTCAGTGACCAACTGGTAAATCTAATGGTGGAGCAAACAAACCTGTACGCCCAACAGTTTGTTGCTCAACACCCGGGCTCCTTTTTGGCTAGGCCTGGTGGCTGGACCCCGGTCAGTGCAGCCGAGATGAGGACATTTTGGGGCTTCGTGCTGCACATGGGCCTAGTCAAGAAACCTAGTGTCAGGCATTACTGGAGTGGGGACGTCCTCTACCAGACCCCACTTCACAGTACGGCCATGACACGTACCCGGTTTGAGGCCATCCAGAAATGCCTGCATTATTCAGTGCAGTATGTCCCCCCCCCAACGTGATCCTGCCTATGACCGCCTGTATAAGATACGGACGGTCAACGATCACTTTGGGGCCAAATACAGGCAGGGCCGGACTGGCCTACCGGGATACCGGGAAAATTCCCGGTAGGCCGGTAGCCCTGACTGCCGCAAGGCTGGCCGCAGGCACACTGCGCAGCGCTGCTGCCGTGAGTCACGCGCCGCGCACGGCCGGCCGACCTGTGAGCCTGCAGACTGCGCCGCGCACGGCCGGCCGATCTGTGGCCTGCAGACTGCGTGCCAGACCGCTCTGCTCCGATCCCCCCTGTTTCTGGCTGCCAGCTGTGGCTGGCCCGGGCCTTACTTACTGCTGCCTGGGCCGCGCAGTAATACCTCCTGGCCGGCTAGCTGTAGGTGCTGGGGGCGGGGCGCGAGACCGCAGACGAGTGACACATGGGGGGGGGGTGGCACAGAGAGGTCAGGACTCAGGACGCAGGACGTCACGTGACGTGCCCCGCGCTGCAGTGCCAGTGCTAGCTGGTGTGAGGTGGTGTGCTGGCCCCTGCCTCCTCAGCCCCTGAACTTAAATGATCATTCTGGACTGGACTAGAAGAATTATTAAATTATTCTATCACCAATCCATAATCAAGTAAGTGATTGTGGGGCTGCCTTGATTCCATCCTGCTTCACAAAAAATAGCATCCGGCACAACGCAAGTGAACTGAAAGCATTTGAAGACTGATCAGTCTTCAAAATGCTTTCAGTGTTACTATGGCAGCCAGGACGCTACTAGCGTCCTGGTTGCCATAGTAGCAGTGGGGAGCGGGGGAGCGGCATACTTACATTCCGTGCGGCTCCCGGGGCGCTCCTGAATGACGTCAGAGCGCCCCGCGCGCATGGATCACGTGATCCATGCGATCACGTGATCTATGCACTGGGGCGCCCTGACGTCATCCTGAGCGTCCCGGGAGCCGCACGGAATGTAAGTATGCCGCTCCCCGCTCCCCTACTTTTACTATGGCAACCAGGACTGTAGCGTCCTGGCTGCCATAGTAACTATTGACAAAAGCTAAATGTCGGATCCGGCGATGCGCGGAAACGACGTTTAGCAAAGGTCGGATCCGACTAATGCCCTTTAATGGGCATTAATTCGGATCCGGCATTACTGGCATGTCTTCCGGATTTTTGGACGGAGACAAATCCGCAGCATGCTGCGCTTTTGTCAACGTCCAAAAACGTTGACATACTGAACGGAAGACATCCTGATGCATCCTGAACGGATTTCTCTCCATTCAGGATGCATGGGGATAATCCTGATCAGTAGCTTTCCGTCCTAGAGCTAGTGTGAAAGAGGCCTAAGGCAGCCTTCCTTATACAATTCATACATGTGATAAGTGCAAATGACGCACTGTTATGGGGGATCTGTGGATGATACTGTTATGTGTCCATCTGTGGATGACGCACTGTTATGGGGATCTGCTGTGGATGACACTGTTATGGGGGCACTGTTGATGTCACTGTTATGGGGCACTGTGGATGTCACTGTTATGGGGGATCTGCTGTGGATGTCACTGTTATGGGGGCACTGTGGATGTTACTGTTATGGGGATCCATCTGTGGATGTCACTGTTATGGGGGATCCATCTGTGGATGTCACTGTTATGGGGGATCTGTGGATGACACTGTTATGGGGATCTGTGGATGTCACTGTTATGGGGATCTGTGGATGACACACTGTTATTGCGCAGCACGGCAGTGCATGGCAGATATCGGCGGACTAAAAAGTACTGCATGTCCGACTTTTTAGTCCAGCGATCTCTGCCGTTATAGTCAATGGAGACAGACCGGCAGCACGGCAGTGCACGGGTACTTGTGGCATGGCGGATCCGGCGGGTGAACAGCCCGGATAGCCATGCCGCAGGTTTAAAATTACCCCCATAACAGTGCGTCATCCACAGATCCCCATAACAGTGCGTCATCTAAAGATCCCCATAGCAGTGTCATCCACAGATCTCCCATAACAGTACGTCATCCACAGATCCCCCATAACAGTACGTCATCCACAGATCCCCCATAACAGTATCATCCACAGATCCTCCATAACAGTGTCATCCACAGATTCTCCATAACAGTGTCATCCACAGATCCCCCATAATAGTGTCATCCACAGATCCCCCATAACAGTGTCATCAACAGATCCCCCATAACAGTGTCATCCACAGATCCCCCATAACAGTGTCATCCACAGATCCCCCATAACAGTGTGTCATTCACAGATCCCCCATAACAGTGTCATCCACAGATCCCCCATAACAGTGCGTCATCCACAGATCCCCCATAAGAGTGTCATCCACAGATCCCCATAAGAGTGTCATCCACAGATCCCCATAAGAGTGTCATCCACAGATCCCCCATAAGAGTGTCATCCACAGATCCCCCATAACAGTGTCAGCCACAGATCCCCCATAACAGTGTCATCCACAGATCCCCATAACAGTGTCATCCACAGATCCCCCATAACAGTGTCATCCACAGATCCCCCATAACAGTGTGTCCTCCACAGATCCCCCATAACAGTGTGACATCCAATAACAGTGTGTCCTCCACAGATCCCCTATAACAGTGTGTCATCCACAGATCCCCATAACAGTGTCATCCACAGATCCCCCATAACAGTGTCAGCCACAGATCCCCCATAACAGTGTCATCCACAGATCCCCCATAACAGTGTGTCCTCCACAGATCCCCATAACAGTGTGACATCCAATAACAGTGTGTCCTCCACAGATCCCCATAACAGTGTGTCATCCACAGATCCCCCATAACAGTGTCATCCACAGATCCCCCATAACAGTGTCATCCACAGATCCCCCATAACAGTGTGTCCTCCACAGATCCCCCATAACAGTGTGACATCCAATAACAGTGTGTCCTCAACAGATCCCCCATAACAGTGTGTCATCCACAGATCCCCCATAACAGTGTCAGCCACAGATCCCCCATAACAGTGTCATCCACTGATCCCCCATAACAGTGTCAGCCACAGATCCCCCATAACAGTGTCAGCCACAGATCCCCCATACCAGTGTCATCCACAGATCCCTCATAACAGTGTATCATCCACAGATCCCCCCATAGCAGTGTGCCTGCCCTGCGCACTGAGGACAGACTAAAAGGAGGGGAAGATCCGCGGAAGCAAGCAGAGGACAGCACAGCAGACGACTGAATAGCTTCTTTTGTAAGTAAATTTTTTTATTATAAATGCTGCCAAACGCTGTCTGGGCATGCTGAGAGTTGTAGTTTTGCAACGGCTGGAGGCATCCCGTTGGGAAAAGTTGGTCTACTGTGATAACATGGGGGTTCTAAAAAAGAGCTATTGTGGGGCAAAGTTTATATTCGTGTTTACACACATGTTTTAAAATACACAAGTTTTTTAAACAAGTAAATAACGACACAGTGCTGTGGGGCTGGTATGCAACTTTTTCCAGGGCTGGTTTTTATCCCCAGTCCGGCCCTGAATACAGGCCTATGTACCTGGAAGGGAGGTCGCTGTTAATGAGTCTCTCATTGCTCCCTCAAAGAGGCCGAGGTATGATGTAAAGCTGTACAAACTTTGTGAGTTTACCTCAGGGTACACTTACAAGTTTCGTGTGTACGAGGGGCGAGATTCCCGTATTCAACCCCCAGAATGTCCCCCCACTCTGGGTGTTAGCAGGAAACTTGTGTGGGACCTTATGCACCCACTGCTAGATAAAGGTTATCACCTGTACGTGGATAACTTTTATATTAGTATCCCCTTGTTCCAGTCCCTCGCCGCCAGATCCACATCTGCTTGTGGGACCATGCGGAAAAATCAATGCGGCCTCCCTGCCCACCCCCTCTAGGTACCTATCCCCAGGGGTGAGACCCGTGCCCTTACCAGTGGAAACCTGTTGCTGGTCAGACATAAGGACAAGAGGGATGTCCTTGTACTGTCCACAATTCATGGTAACTGCATCACCCCTGTCCCTGTGCGAGGTACTGCGGCAACGGTAATCGAGCCCGATTGTATCGTCGACTACAATCGGTAGTCGGGAGGAGTTGATCTCTCTGATCAAGTCCTCAAGCCATATAACGCCATGCGCAAAACCCGGGAATGATACAAAAAAGTTGCGGTCTACTTGGTGCAGGTTGCCATGTACAACTCTTTTGTGCTGTTCCAGAGCGCTGGCAACACAGGGACATTCCTTTAGTTCTAGGAGGCAATCCTCAAGACCTTGATCTTTTCGGACCGGGAAAGAGCAGGCCGGAGTACCTCGGGAACTGGAGGCTCCCGGATCGTCCCTGGCCAAAACGTTCTAGGTGTGGTCCCCCATACTGGAAAGAAGGGACGAACCCAAAAAAAGTGCAGAGTGTGTCACAGGAGGGGGATACGGAAGGACACCACTACTCAGTGCGACACGTGCCCCGATCATCCGGGCCTTTGCATTGACGGTTGCTTCAGGGAGTACCACACTTCCATGGAGTATTAAATTTATATCCCACCTTAGCCACTGACAATCGGATAAAAAAACTGGTTCTCAGACTTGAGACACCCAAAAAAATTGTAAAAACTAAAATAATTTAATAAAAGTGTACAAATTAAGAATCTCCTCTATAAAAAATACCCCATGACCTTACCCCCCAGATTAACACGGTCGGAAAAAAAAAAACGTGCCAAAAGAGCTATTTTTGGCACTTTTCCATTTCAATCCATTTTTTCCGGTAACAAAGCAAGGGTTAACAACCAATCAAAACTTATTATTTATTACCCTGATACTGCAATATACAGAAACGCCACATTTGCGGTCGTAAACTGCTGTATCACTAAAAGGCAGGGCGCAAAAGAAAAGGACCCACATGGTTTCTGGAAGGCCAATTTTGATGGCCTTTTTATTGACACAATGTCCCCTTTAAAGCCCCCCTGATGCACCCCTAGAGTAGAAACTCCCTTAAAGTGACCCCATCTAAGAAACTACACCCCTCAAGGTATTCAAAACTGATTTTACAAACTTTATTAACCCTTTATGTGTTCCTCAACAGATAATGGCAAATGGAGATGAAATTTCAGAATTTAAATTTTTGGTAACCTTACCTCACAAAAATGTAATATAGAGCAACCAAAAATCATATGTACTCTAAAAATAGACCCAACTAAACCGCCACCTTATCCCGTAGATTCCAAAATGGGGTCACTTTTAGGGAGTTTCTACTCCAGGGGTGCATCAGGGGGGTTGAAACAGGACACGGTGTAAATAAACTGGTCCATAAAAATCAGCCCTCCAAAAACCACACAGCTCTCCTTTCCCTCTATGCCCCGCCGTGTGGTCATAAATTTTGTCCCCATTTGCCAATAACTCTTGTGCAACATCTAAAGGGTAAACAAAGTTCGTAAGATCAGTTTTGAATACCTTGAGGGGTGTAGTTTCTTAGATGGAGTCACTTTTATGGAGTTTATACTTTAGGGGTGCATCGGGGGGCTTCAAATGGGACATGGTATAAATAAACCAGTCCAGCAAAATCTGCTTTCAAAAACCATATGGCGCACCTTTTCCTCTATGCCCTACGGTGTGCCGTACAGTAGTGTACGACCATATATGGAGAGTTTCTGCAAACGGCAGAATCGGGGCAAAAAAGATACATTCTTGTTTGGCTATTAACCCTTGCTTTGTTAGCGGAAAAAATGGGTTAAAATGGAAAATTTGGCAAACAAATGAAATTCTCAAATTTCATCCCCATTTGCCAATAACTCTTGTGCAACACATAAAGGGTTAACAAAGTTCGTAAAAATCAGTTTTGAATACCTTGAGGGGTGTAGTTTCTTATATGGGGTCACTTTTATGGAGTTTCTACTCTAGGGGTGCATCAGGGGGGCTTCAAATGGGACATGGTGTAAATAAACCAGTCCAGCAAAATCTGCCTTTAAAAACCATATGGCGCACCTTTCCCACTACGCCCTACTGTGTGCCCGTACAGTAGTGTACGACCATATATGGGGTGTTTCTGTAAACGGAAGAATAGGGGAAATAAAGATACAGTCTTGTTTGCTGTTAACCCTTGCTTTGTCAGTGGAAAAAATGGGTTAAAATTGAAAATTTGGCAAAAAAATGAAATTCTCAAATTTTATCCTCATTTGCCAATAACTCTTGTGCAACACCTAAAGGGTTAACAAAGTTCGTAAAAATCAGTTTTGAATACCTTTAGGGATGTCGTTTCTTAGATTGGGTCACTTTTATGGAGTTTCTACTCTAGGGGTGCATCAGGGGGGCTTCAAATGGGACATGGTGTAAATAAACCAGTCCAGCAAAAAATGCCTTCCAAAAACCATATGGCGCACCTTTCCCTCTACGCCCTACTGTGTGCCCATACAGTAGTTTACGGCCACATCTGGTTCTGCAAACTATAGAATCGGGGCAATAACTGTTGAGTTTTGTTTGGCTGTTAACCCTTGCTTTGTTACTGGAAAAAATAGATTAAAATGAAAAATTTGCCAAAAAATCTGCATTCTGAAATTTTATCTCCATTTGTCATTAACTCTTGTAGAACACCTAAAGGGTTAACGACGTTTGTAAAATCAGTTTTGAATAGCTTGAGGGATGTAGTTTCTAGTATGGGGTCATTTGTGGGTGGTTTCTATTATTTAAACCTCACAAAGTGACTTCAGACCTGAACTGGTCCCTAAACATTGGGTTTTTGAAAATTTCAGAAAAATTTCAAGAATTGTTTTTAAACTTCTAAGCCTTGTAACATCCCCAAAAAAATAAAATATCATTCCTAAAATGATCCCGACATGAAGTAGACATATGGGGAATGTAAAGTAATAACTATTTTTGGAGGTATTACTATGTATTATAGAAATAAAAAGAAGAAAATGTCAGGTCCGCGCAATTCAGTACACCGAAATCTCCAGCTCTACATGCACATGATCTGCCACTACTCAAAAACCGGCAACCAATATTCTCCAGAGCACCAACCGAAACTCCAGATAACCAGGGCACCTTAGGATAGAACAAACACAAGATTGCGCAGCACCCGAGAGATAAAGAAAACGCTGTTTTTATTTTATATACTGGAGAGTGAATCTGGATCGCACATCCTCAACACTATGCTTTTGTTATAGCGACTGTCTCAGCATAATTACATGGCATGTCCGCCCAATTTGTAATACATAGTATGCTTTGCAAAAGAGGCATTAGTATACAGTTTGATCAAAGAGCATAGGCCCACTTACCGCGACAAGGAAGCCTCTACAAGTGGGAAACTACTCTAACCTATAATGGCGCAGCCGTGCTCAGCGACCACCGGCGCCCCAGCACCGCACCGGCAGCAGACGGCGGGACCCAGAAGCCACACAGCAACCCTACTGTGCAGCAAAGCCTCCTTGGCCCTGGGTCCCACCGCCCCACCAGCACAGCACTGAGGCAGCAATGGCAGACACGCAGTACTGCACCATGTGAACGAGTGCAAAGAGTTCACCCATGGGCATGTTTATTTGTTCTTATGATGTTGATGAAAATGCGATCCTGTAAGTAAAATAAAAACAGCGTTTTCTTTATCTCTCGGGTGCTGCGCAATCTTGTGTTACAAGTAGAGCCCCCCCCGACAGAGTGGAGAGGGTGTC
Source organism: Bufotes viridis (assembly GCA_033119425.1). Taxonomy (NCBI): domain Eukaryota; kingdom Metazoa; phylum Chordata; class Amphibia; order Anura; family Bufonidae; genus Bufotes; species Bufotes viridis. Next base: position 237,036,022 of record CM065589.1, read on the forward strand.
ATCAGTAAGTTTGTGTTGACATCACTGATTAATTTGCCCTTCTTCTGATCTGTCAGAACAATAACCCACAAAGAACGGATCCTGTCTGTGGAGCATCCGCCTTGACTCGGTCAGCATTTACTCAATAATCCATCAGTATAGCTAATGCCAAATAAAACAGGAGTGGATCTAAAACAAAGATGACGCATGAATGGAATAGCCGCATGTCTTCTGTGTTTTGTATCCACTCCTGCTTTTGGCTACCAAATCAAAAGCCAATTCTGATGAGACCATACAGGTCTTACAGCTGCTATACAGACAGGATCCGTTGTGTGTCTCATTTTTCCTTCCTTCTGACAGATCAGAAGAAAGGTCAAATAAATGATGATGTCAGCTAGGCCGAAAGGCAAAATAGTGGCCCAGTCATGAAGTGGAGAGGGTGGGAACAGCATGAGAAGTCCACAGAGTGGCACTATGACATAATGGTGAGGTGGAAGCCGCATGAGGAGACCACAAAGTGGCCCAATGACAGAGTATGGAGGTGGCGGCAGCATTAGGATTAGGCACAATGACAGTGTGGAGGTGGCGGCAGAATCAGGAGGTCACAGAGCGGCACAATGACAGAGTCTGGAGGTGGCATCAGCAGTAGCAGCAGCAGAAGAAGGCCACCGAGTGGCACAATGACAGAGTCTGGATGTGGCAGTAGTATGACGAGGCCACCGAATGGCACAATGACAGAATTTGAAGGTGGCAGCAGTATGAGGAGGCCACCGAGTGGCACAATGATAATGAAGTTCATCCCATACTCCTGGCGACTGACAAATAACGTGGCATCCTCAAAAGGCCATAAGCTGCCACTGTATGACATTGAAGTTGCACAGGAAAGTACTCCTATCTGCTTGGATCATCAAGAAATTATTGATGGCCTTTCTCTGTTCGTATAGTCGGTCCAACATATGGTGGGTAGAATTCCAAAGGGTGGAAACGTTGCATATCAGTCTATGTTGGGGGATGCCATTCAGTCGCTGCAGCTCAAGGAGGGTGTGCTTTGCTGTGTACGAGTGGCTGAAGTGCATGCAAAGTTTCCTGGACATTTTTAGGATGTCTTTCAGATGGGTGGAAGACTTCAGGAACTGCTTGACAACCAGATTGAACACGTGTGCCATGCAGAGCGCATGGCTCAGCCTTCCTTTACGCAGCGCCGACACCATGTTCTTCCCGTTGTCGGTCACCATGGTTCCGATTTTCAGCTATCGCAGAAAAAGTCACGATTTGATTTCTTAATGAATCACACGGAGCAGTTCCTCTCCTGTGTGACTCCGTTCGCCAAGGCAAACCAGGTGCAGAACAGCGTGACACCTCCGTGCCCTGCACATGTGGTATGCTGCAGGGGCACTGTGACTTGTCCCTGCAGTAGAGGCTGAGGACATGGTGGAGGATGAAAAGGCAGAGGATGACATTGTCGCAGGACCAACAGCATGACAATGTGGAGGTGGAAGCGGCGTGACCTGGCCAAGTTGCTAGTGTGGCTGTGAAGGAACCACATTTACCCAGTGGGCCTTAAAGGACATGTATTGTCACTGACCGCAGTTATAGCTCCACCCGTTGGCGCTGCCGTGCACTTTGGCAGACACCGACAGGCTCAGGGACTGGCCCACCTTCTGTTCTACATATTTGTGCAGGGCTGGTACTGCCTTTTTCGTTAAGAAATGATGGCTTGGGACTCTCCACCTCGGCTTGGCACAAGCCATCAGTTCTCTGAAAGGTGCAGAGTCCACCACTTGGAAAGGGAGGGACTGCTGCAACAGCAACTTGGCCAGAAGCACATTCAGCTTTTGCACCATTGGATAAGTGCACGCATACTGCTGTCTCTTGGCAATCACTTCGGTGATCAATTGCTGACGGAATGACTGACGAGGAGAAGCAGGAGCATTGGGACCAGCAGATGATGGGAATGACAGACAGCTCCCTTCGGGCGAGGTGGTGGAGCCTTGACTGCCTTTAACCAGGTGCATGCCACTTGGTGATGCTGCATGCTGGACCACTACATCGGAGCCATGGTTCTCCCATGCCACTCTATGGCGATGTAGGACACCCTGGCCATGCTTTACCTTCTGCCCACAGATTCTATATATGGCCACATTCACCTCCTCAGGTGGCTTAACAAAAAACTGCCATACTGCCGAGTAGGCAATTTTCCCCCCAACAGTCCGCACTGACTGACTACTACCACCGCTGCCTCCGTGAACCCCTGCCCAACTACTGCCCGGGCAGGTAGGCTGCTGCGAGGCAGGTGGTCTACACCAGGCGCGTTTGGCTCCCGCCCCCCCACTGGTGCAACCCTGCTGACTCCCAGCCATGCTACCACCTTGCTGGCTTAGCCGCTGTCTCACGGGCAAGCTGCCACCCTCTAATCCTGATGTTGATGAAGCTCCCAAGTGTGATCGGCTTCATCATCATCGAGTAGTGTCTGCTCGTTACTGATGTCCTCCTCAGCGGTCTCTGCGCCAGGATCCTGACCGCTCGCAATATCAACTCGGAGGAAGCGGCGGATGTCTCCTGCAGATCTTGGCTGGGCAGTAGCTGCTGACTGTCCTCTAGTAGCTTGTCCTCGCTGTATAGTGGAGCTGAGCCTACAGCATACAATAATTCTGTGGCTGAGGGAACGTCAAAGGGCATGGGCAGGTTGAAGATAGGTGAGGGCATAGTGCCTGATACCTGGCCATGTCAACTAAGGGTTGTGTCAGACAAACCCACCGACTGTTGGCTGGGGGTGTCTGATGTCACTTGTGATGAAGTGGATGACCGAGTTAACCAATCAAGAACTATTGGGGTGCTGGTCAAGACACGACTGCTAGATGACATCGGGAGCTCAGGCCACGCTCCCCTACTCTGATGTGACCTCTGCCTGCTCCAGAAACATTTAGGCCTCTGCCACTTCTCTGTGCATTACCTGGCACTTCTGTGTCTGACATACTTATAGCTGAACTAAATAAATTAAAAGCAAAATAAAACACCCCTAAAAGCGACGAATATATTTTTCTTTTTGTATTGAAATTGGCCACTAAATGCTTTCACCACAAATAACTGTAACAGTGAAATTTGTACTGTATATATTTTTCTTTTTGTACTGAAATAGGCCACTAAACGCTTTCACCACAAATAAATGCAACAGTGAAAGGCGTATATATTTTTCTTTTTGTACTGAAACAGGCCACTAAACACTTTCACCCCAAATAAATGCAGCAGTGAAGTGCTTATATATTTTTCTTTCTGTACTGAAAGAGAACATTAAATGATTTCAACACATATAACTGCAGAAGTGAACTGATAATATATTTTTATTTTTGTAATGAAAAAGGCCACTAAACGCTTTAACCACAAATAACTGCAACAGTGATATGCATATATATTTTTATCTTTTTGTACTGAAATAAGCCACTAAAAGCTTTTACCAAAAATAACTGCAACAGTGAAGTGCGTATATTTTTTTCTTTCTGTACTGAATGAGGTTACTAACTGCTTTAAACTCATATAACTGCAGAAGTTAAGTGAGAATATATTTTTATTTTTGTACTGAAATTGGCCACTAACCACTTTCACCACAAATAACTGCAAGAGTGAAGTGCGTATATATTTTTCTTTTTTTACTGACATATGCCACTAAACGCTTTCACCACAAATAACTGCAAGAGTGAAGTGCGTATATATTTTTCTTTTTGTACTGACATATGCCACTAAACGCTTTCACCACAAATAACTGCAACAGTGAAATGCGTATATATTTTTCTTTTTGAACTGAAATAGGCCACTAAATGCTTTCACCACAAACAACAAACAGTGAAGTGCATATATATTTTAATTTTTGTACGAAGTAGGCCACTAAATGCTTTCACCACAAATAAATGCAACAGTGAAGTGCTTATGTATTTTTCTTTTTGTACTGAATTAGGCCACTAAACACTTTCACCACAAAAAACTGCAACAGCGAAGCGAGTATATATTTTTATTTTTGTACTGAAATAGGCCGCTGAATTCTTTCACCACAAATAAATGCAACAGTGAAGTGCCTATATATTTTTCTTTTTGTACTGAAATAGGCCACCAAATGTTTTCACCACAAATAACTGCAACAGTGAAGTGCGTATATATTTTCTTTCTGTACTTAAATAGGCCACTAAACGCTTTCACCACAAATAACTGCAACAGTGAAGTGCGTATATATTTTTCGTTTTGTACTGAAATAGGCCACTAGTGATGTCGCGAACATAAAATTTTCCGTTCGCGAACAGCGAACGCGAACTTCCGCAAATGTTCGCGAACGGGCGAACCGCCATAGACTTCAATTGGCAGGCGAATTTTAAAACTCACAGGGACTCTTTCTGGCCACAATAGTGATGGGAAAGTTGTTTCAAGGGGTCTAACACCTGGACTGTGGCATGCCGGAGGGGGATCTATGGCAAAACTCCCATGGAAAATTACGTAGTGGACGCAGAGTCGGGTTTTAATCCATAAAGGGCATAAATAAACTAACATTCCTAAATTGTTTGGAATAACATGCTTTAAAACATCCAGTGTGTGTATACGATCAGGTATGATGTTGTATCGATCAGGTAGTCTAAGGGTTACGCCCACTTTACAGACATTGACAGACCAAACTCCCCTTTTAATCCACCGCAAACAACCGCAAACAGTTCATTTGCACAACCGCAAACTCCCCATTTGCACAAGGTTGGATACCAAGCTAGCCACGTCCCGGTGATGTCATTGAAAGTTTCTTCCTCCACCCAGCCACGTACAACACCAAGGGTCCCCGAAAGGTGAATTGAATCGATTTTTCGAACGGGGAGATGGTTAAAAAAACGCTGGCTCCCTCCCCTTTGTTTTTATCCACGGTCACTGCGTCTGCGCCGTGCAATTTACTGTCACACCCGATATGAGTGGTATTTTCTGTAGTACTATTCTCATCAGTTTAATCCCTCTAACGTCCCCAATCTGGGGGCCATATATTGAATAGATTTTTCGAACAGGGAGATGGTTAAAAAAACGCTGGCTCCCTCCACTCTGTTTTAATCCACGGTGACTGCGTCTGCGCCGTGCAATTTACTGTCACACCCGATATGAGTGGTATTTTTTTGTAGTACTATTCTCATCAGTTTAATCCCTCTAACGTCCCCAATCTGGGGGCCATTTATTGAATTGATTTTTCGAACGGGGAGATGGTTAAAAAAACGCTGGCTCCCTCCACTCTGTTTTAATCCACGGTCACTGCGTCTGCGCCGTGCAATTTACTGTCACACCCGATATGAGTGGTATTTTCTGTAGTACTATTCTCATCAGTTTAATCCCTCTAACGTCCCCAATCTGGGGGCCATTTATTGAATAGATTTTTCGAACGGGGAGATAGTTAAAAAATCGCTGGCTTCCTCCATTCTGTTTTAAACCAAGGTGACTGCGTCTGCGCCGTGCAATTTACTGTCACACCCGATATGAGTGGTATTTTCTGTAGTACTATTCTCATCAGTTTAATCCCTGTTACATCCCATATCAGGGATTGCCTTTTGTGAAAAAAAATTTAGGCCGGGTACCTTCGACTGCCTTCACAGTGACAGACCAAACTCTCATACACCAAACTGAATTGATTTCAGGAACCGGGAGATGGAAAAAGCAGCTTGGTCGGTCCTCATACTCCCAAATTGGGGCACTGCACGTGCACAGAGCAATGTGCTGTGACACCCTATATGAGTGGTGTCTTAACTAGTAATATTCCTATCAGTTTAATCCCTCTTACGTACCCTATCCGGTCGAATTGATTAACCACTGTCGAATTAGCGAACCATTACGACATCATGAAATAATTTAGTTCTGAGCTCTGTACTTGCTTTGTATTGGAATTGATGGGGATTTTTTTAATTGTCTGCATCATTTCTAATAAACTATTAAGAGACTTTATTATGATTTTTTATTTTATGTATTAAAAACCCATACCAAATATAAAAAAAAAAGGTAAATTAATGTTTTTTCTATGAAATATTATCCAGCCGTCCGATCGCTTTTGGTCTGACCATAATGAAGCAACGGCCTTATCATCTTGGGTGTGGCAACATTGCCACCACACTCATAGAGGTGATGATTGCTTCATTGTGATACGCAAGCCCCTTCACCACAACAAGGTAACGATCACGAAGGGGAATTGACACTTGTATGTGCCTTTTTGTTTTGGTTTTTTTTTGCAGCCACAGTGCTGCCCCATAGGACAGAAAAATTAGGCATGTACACATGCCTGAAAAATAATGGCATTGCTGCAGCCGCTATTGTAGCAGCGGCCGGAAAAATTTATGTTTTCCAGGCAGAAAAGTGACTAAAACATTGCGGCTTGAACCCTAGTTGGTGGTGAAGAATTCACGAAAGTCATCCGGTATGCAGACATTAAATACAGCAGCGTGGGGACCATTTTGAGGCCAAGGCATGTAATCAGGCCTTTTGTTAGTCAAACGTATCCCCCACTGTCAGTCCCTTCGGGATCCATGCCTCATTCATCTTTATGAAGGTGAGGTAATCAACACTTTTTGACCGAGGCGACTTCTCTTGTCAGTGACAATGCCTCCTGCTGCACTGAAGGTCCTTTCTGACAGGACACTTGAAGCAGGGCAGGCCAGAAGTTCTATCGCAAACTGGGATAACTCAGGCCACAGGTCAAGCCTGCACACCCAGTAGTGAAGGGGTTCATTGCTCCTCAGAGTGTCGATATCTGCTGTTAAGGCGAGGTAGTCTGCTACCTGTCAGTCGAAGTCGTTCTCTAAGGCTGGATCCCGAAGGGCTGTGGCGATGAGTAGGACTGAAAAAGCTCCGCATGTCCTCCATCAACAACACATCTGTAAATCGTCCAGTCCTTGCCGCCATGGTAGGAGGAGGATTACACTCACCTCTTCCCCTGTTAGATTCCCGTTGTGCTGTGACATCCCCTTATAAGCTGTGTAAAGCATATTTTTTAGTTTGGTTTTGAACTGCTGCATCCTTTCCGACTTTCGGTAATTTGGTAACATTTCTGCCACTTTCTGCTTATACCGGGGGTCTAGTAGCGTGGCCACCCAGTACAGGTCGTTCTCCTTCATCCTTTTTATACGAGGGTCCCTCAACAGACATGAAAGCATGAAAGACCCCATTTGAACAAGGTTGGATGCAGAGCTACTCATTTCCCGTTCCTCGTCCTCACTGATGTCATTGACGGTCTGTTCTTCCCCCCAGCCACGTACAATACCATGGGTACCAGATAGGTGACAACAACGAGCACCCTGTGGTTGGTCATCCTCCTCCTCAAAGCCGCCACATTCCTCCTCTGACTCCTCTTCCTCATACTCCTCTTCCAGCGTTGCCGCAGGTCCGGCAAGCGATGATGACAAGGCTGTTTCTGGTGGTGATGGTGACCACAACTCTTCCTCTTCACGCTCATCTACAGCCTGATCCAGCACTCTTCGCAGGGCACGCTCCAGAAAGAAAACAAATGGGATGAGGTCGCTGATGGTGCCTTCGGTGCGACTGACTAGGTTTGTCACCTCCTCAAAAGGACGCATGAGCCTACAGGCATTGCGCATGAGCGTCCAGTAACGTGGCAAAAAAATTCCCAGCTCCGCAGAGGCTGTCCTAGCACCCCGGTCATACAAATACTCGTTGACGGATTTTTCTTGTTGGAGCAGGCGGTCGAACATTAGGAGTGTTGAATTCCAACGTGTTGGGCTGTCGCAAATCAAGCGCCTTACTGGCATGTTGTTTCGCCGCTGAATATCGAAAAAGTGCGCCATGGCCGTGTAGGAACGCCTGAAATGGCCACACACCTTCCTGGCCTGCTTGAGGACGTCCTGTAAGCCTGGGTACTTAGACACAAAGCGTTGTACGATGAGATTCAACACATGTGCCATGCACGGCACATGTGACAACTTGCCCAAATTCAATGCCGACGACAAATTTGTTCCATTGTCACACACCACTTTGCCGATCTCCAGTTGGTGCGGGGTCAGCCACTGATCCACCTGTTCGTTCAGGGCGGACAGGAGTGCTGGTCCTGTGTGGCTCTCTGCTTTCAGGCAAGTGAACCCCAAGACAGCGTGACACTGTCGTATCCGGGATGTGGAATAGCCCATGGGGAGCTGGGGGGATTCAGTTGATGTGCAGCCAGACACCGCAGAAGAAGAGGACTCAGCTGAGGAGGATATCGAAGAGGATGGAGTAGGAGTAGAGGAGGTGGCAGTAGGTCTGCCTGCAAGTCGTGGCGGTGTCACCAACTCCGCTGCGGAGCCACGCATTCCATGCTTGTCAGCCGTCAGCAGGTTGACCCAATTCACAGTGTACGTGATATACCTGCCCTGACCGTACTTTGCAGACCAGGTATCAGTGGTCAGATAGACCCTTGCCCCAACACTGTAGGCCAGAGATGCCATGACTTCCTTTTCAATGACATGGTAGAGGTTTGGGATTGCCTTTTTTGATAAACAATTTCGTCCGGGTACCTTCCACTGTGGTGTCCCAATAGCGTCAAATTTTTTGAAGGCCTCAGACTCCACCAGCTGGTATGGTAAAAGCTGGCGGGCTAAGAGTTCCATCAAGCCAGCTGTCAGTCGCCGGGCAAGGGGGTGATTCTGTGACATTGGCTTTTTACGCTCAAACATGTCCTTGACAGACACCTGACTGTGGGCAGATGAGCAGGAACTGCTGAAGGTGAGAGGAGGAGTGGCGTTTGGTTGAGAGGGGGCAGGGAGGACAGCAGTGGTTGACGTGGCTGAAGATGCTGGACCAGGAGGAGCATGGTGGCTTTGAGTTTGTGTGCTGCTTGTACTCATGTGTTGATCCCATAGGCGTTTGTGATGTGAGATCATGTGCCTTTGCAAAGCAGTTGTACCAAGGTGGGTGTTGGACTTCCCACGACTCAGTTTCTTTTGGCACAGGTTGCAAATGGCATTGCTGTTATCAGAGGCAGACACACAAAAAAAATGCCACACTGCTGAGCTTTGCAATGACGGCATTCTGGTGGTGGCAACAGCATGCGTTGACTGGCGTGCTGTCTGGCTGACCCCAGGTGCCATTTTTGTATGACTGGTAAACCACTGAGGAAGGGACAGTAGCGTCCCGAAACGCGTCTGCTGTGGAGGAATTACCAGCATACATGAATTCAAAAGTAATATAATTACTGAGCGCTCAGTACCCTTTGAACTTCACTAGCGGTAAAAACCACGTGGGACGCCGCGTGTGTACACCGCCAACGCCATATCTCAAGTCTGCGCACCACAAGCCCCGAACGTGAGACCGCTGATAGCTGGAGACACAGCCGAGAGCACAGCATACAACAGGGGATTGCATCGGCCGGACGGGTAAAGTAGCCAGTGCGGCACACCTATGAATAACAGTAGTAACATCGGATCATCTGTTATCTTACAAACCTCCTGCAGGTTCTATTGATATGAAAAGATCACACATATCATTATACAGATATTAATAATACAATATGCGATATATTGGCCAATAGAAAAATATTGGGCATTACCTGCTCATTAAAAACTTCCTGCAGATGCCGCAGAGAATTTCAAAATAATTCATTATATCAATCAGCATTGCAGACTATTTGATCTATTGGAAAATCAATACATCTGGAACATTAAAGTCACAGCAACAAGTGTTTGCATCTATTCAGATATTATATGTCTATATCCTCTTTGTGGCAACTTTTGATGAATCTTTTGGATGGACTGATGAACTTCTAAACAAAGAATCATTTTACTAAGTTTACAGGATAACTACTATAATTAAGATCTCTGTTGTTGTTTTTTCTGCATTGTTTTTTCTGCATTATTTATATTCTGATACACCAGATCCTCTTTCTCTTCAGCGGTGGAACCTAGAACATACAGGTTTACCCACCACTGGAGAAAAGTGATCATATAGTTGATATATTTGATTGATTATATTTTTAAACGTTTTTTAAAAAAGTATTCTTAAAATAAATGAGATAATATTTTAAAATAATACACTCACTGATTCATTGATTCACTGATTTTTTGACCCAGATAAAGGAGTGCCGTCCCTTTAAGCCATATTTTCTTACTCTGAATTTTACTGAGGCTGGGGTGTAGCCTTAAAGGGAGTGAGCACCTAATCCATAAAAGCCATTGAACACTCTCAAAACCATATTTAGTTATATACACCCATCAATTGAGCTTCCCAACCGGTGATTATGGATATTTGGAGTCATATGGAAAATAAATGTAAAAAAGTAGATCTATATATATTTGATGAGATGGATAATCTGGAAAATGAGACAGAAAACACCACACAACTGTTTAAAGACTTAGAAAAATTATTATACAAACAATTGAGACAAAAATGGGAGATCAGATCTTTAAACCAATACTTAGAAAAAGGATTAGTCCCAAAAGGGTTACAACTGAACAAAGAACCAGCACATGATTTATGTAATGATGATTTTTCAAGAGAATGGAATAATTTTTTAAACACACAATCACGTATATTGACACAGATGGTTATTAAAAGACGAATACAAATGTCAGAACAAATCACATGTGATATCACTACACTAAAAAATAAAATAGACACATTACCCCGAGATGAAGAATATAACAAATGGCAGGAGCGGATCTGCAAAGGGCTGGATAATCTAGAACAAGAAATAGTCTACAAAAAATCCAAAAAATTGAAAATTAATTTAAACCATGATACACAAATTGATAATACTATTAGGAATGCAACTAATAGAACAATTAGGAAAGACATGGAAATAGAAAATAATCAGAACAACAATCAAAGGTATGGAGAAATTAATATTCCAACATATAATCGCTACGAAACGTTAGCCAACCAGCCTTTTTTAGACCAGACTCCACCACATCACCGAATCAGAAACAGGGATATCCAGAAATCCCCAGAAGGGAGAGACAGGAGAGCACCACAAACCCACGAGTACAACTTACGTCACAGACACCAGAATCATATGATCAGCCCAATGAGAGAATCACCAATGCACTACAATCACCAACAAACAAGGAGATATCCACAGCGAAATTACAGGGACCAACCAGGGAACGTAAGAAGACACGAAGAGGTAGGGGACTACACAAAAAATCAAAGAAGAACACACAGAACACGGACACAATAGAAGATTCCATTGTCAATTTAAGTAATTTTTCTCTATCTGAACCACAAAAAAGACTTTTGAATAAGGGTTTAAAATTTTCACCAACATCAACACTAGATAAATTTAACACTTATATAGGCATAGAAAAATTTATTAGAAAACTATGCCTAAAAAAATATTTCATGAAAAATCCTATTGCCCAGAATTCAGAAATCCCGATCACTCATTTTGAACACACTCAGCTGAAGGTAAACTCTAAAAAATATCCAAAACAAGAAATCAGCCAAGAAATAGCTACATTCAGAAAAAGTATTGAAGTTGATTTAAGAGAATTTAGAGAGAAAAGAAAAAAAAAGCAATCTATCAAAATCTGAAATTGAAGCCATTAAACAATTGCAGTTACAAAATAATATAATAATCAGACCAGCGGACAAAGGTGGTGCAATAGTAATACAGGACATAATAAACTATAACAAAGAATGCAATAGACAGCTAACTGATGAGGAAACCTATAGAAAACTATCCAAAGACCCGACACAAGAATTTCTTGAAGCTTTGACCAATTATTGCAATAAAGGTAAAGAAAAAGGTATACTTCTTGACCCTGAATACAATTACATCATGAATACTCCAAAAAGACTACCGTTTTTTTTATTGCCTTCCCAAGATCCATAAAGACTTAAATCAACCACCAGGCCACCCAATAATATCTGGTATTGGGTCCATAACTTCAAATCTTTCACAGTATATAGATAGACTATTACAACCAACGGTCAAACTCATCCTATCTTACATTAAAGACACTAGTGAAATTATCTCAAGTTTGGAACAGATACAAATTGATAATAATTGGCTATTGGGAACCCTTGATGTATCCTCCCTTTATACCATTATAGACCACAAACAGGGAATGGAGGCGGTAGTCTCACAACTACACAAATATGGACAAATACAAGGTGATCAAATACAATTCATTAAGGAGGGTATAGAATACATCTTAACCCACAATTTCTTTCTCTACGACTCTACATTTTACCTCCAACAGCGGGGAACCGCCATGGGTACTAGGTTCGCCCCCAGTTACGCTAACCTGTTCATGGCAGAGTGGGAGGCCAAGCATATAACACCACTGCTGGGGACGGACCTGGTACTTTGGCGTAGATATATTGATGACATCATACTGGTTTGGAGGGGGTCAGAGGATCATCTCACACAATTCATAAAAGAATTGAATATAAATGATAAGAATCTTACATTCTCTAGCAATATTAGTAAACAAGTGTCGAATTTCTAGATCTAAAAATTGCAATAAGTGATCAAAGAATTATTTGCAGTACATTTCATAAGCCGGTGATGAAAAACAACTATATCCTATATTCTAGTTGTCACCTTCCACGGTGGCTACTAAATGTCCCAACAAGCCAGTTTAGAAGACTTAAGAGGAACTGTACCCATGATGAGGAATTTGAAAGGGAGGCCCTAGAACTGAAAAAAAATTTTGAGGTGAAAGACTATCCACTTAATGCCTTAGGGTACTTTCACACTAGCGTTTTGGATTCCGTTTGTGAGATCCGTTTCAGGGCTCTCACAAACGGTCCAAAACGGATCAGTTAAGCCCCAATGCATTCTGAATGGATAAGGATCCGTTCAGAATGCATCAGTTCGGCTCCGTTCCGCTTCTATTCCGTTTTGGAGGCGGACACCAAAACGCAGCATGCAGCATTTTGGTGTCCGTCTGAAGAGGCGGAGCCTAACGGATCAGTTTTTTTTTACAATGTAAGTCAATGGGGACGGATCCGTTGTCAGTGACACAATATGGTGCATTTGAAAACGGATCCGTTCCCCATTGACTTTCAATGTAATTCAAAACGGATCCGTTTTGCACTTTGTCATTTTTCTTTAAAGCTAATGCAAACGGATCCGTTCTGAACGGATACAAACGTTTGCATTAGAGGTGCGGATCCGTCTGTGCAAATAAACAGACGGATCCGCACCAACGCTAGTGTGAAAGTACCCTAAGAATCATCACTAGAGAAAGTAAGAAACATGAAGAGGGAAGATTTTTTCACCTCAAAAAATCCAGATGTGAAAAATCAGGATATAGAACCACGTATAATAATACCCTTCAATTCTCAATATAGGAATATAGAAAAAATCATAAATAAACACTGGCATCACATTTTAAAAGATAAAGTTATTGGTCCCATATTACCAATCAGACCTAAAATAGCATACACAAGAGCACCCAATCTTGGACTCTTAGTAGCTCCATCTATAAAAATTAACAGGTACACAGGAAGAAATCAATGTTGGCTCTTTTCAAAAGGTTTTCACAGATGTGGATCCTGCGGTAACTGTAAAATAACTAAATTTCCAAAGAAAACGGTAGAATTTAAATCAACAAGTAACAACTTCAAATACAAGATCAAAGACAGTCTGTCCTGCAATTCTATGGATGTAATTTATATCATACAATGTCCATGTTCCAAACAATATATCGGACGTACAAAGAGAACTCTAAAAACACGGATTGCCGAACATATGAACAACATTAGAAAGGGAGTAGAGACACATTCATTGTCATATCATTACAAACATTATCACAATAAAGACCCAAGCACATTAACTTTTGCAGCATTAACGAAAGTAAGGAGACCATGTAGCTAATATGTCGAGAACAGAATCTAGAATGATCTTTGAATTTGATTCCATGATCCCCCGCGGATTAAACGCGGAGATGGAACTTTTCGGCTTTCTATAATCGATGGTTGGGCTGCTGGCCGGTGGGTGATGGAGGGTCAACTGCCCGGCTGCTTAACAGCGCGCCGACCCCCCCTTCCCTGTCGGCCTACACCCTTTTCTCTTCTATCAATATACGTCATTCTATCTATTAACAATTTTCATTTTTTATTAATATACAACTTCTAACAATATATCACTATACTGTAAATATCTATATATAGATACCAATCCATCTATATTACGCTATAATATCAAAAAAACTAATACAAAAAATAATAACTATATAAATTCTGAATCCATCTTCTATTTTTACATTACCTATTGTCAGAAATGTATCATTTTTCATTTTTCATATATATAAAATAATTCCTTGTTTTTTAAAAAAACTAATTTTTTACATGAATTATTATTATGCTATTTTTTATCATATTTTATCTTATTCTCCAGATTTATCAACTCATATATTATACTCATATTTTGTTGTATGGGATACTTAATGCATAATTCTGTTGAAATGTTTGATGTGAAGCACTACAGAATATTATGATTTTAGCAATGAAGGAGTTAATCCGTATGAGAAACACATTGCCTCATTAGTGACATCACTATAGACGTCACTATCTAGAAAAAATTCTTTTCCTTTCCCCTATAAAAAAGGACATTTTTGTATGACTGGTAAACCACTGAGGAAGGGACAGTAGCGTCCCGAAACGCGTCTGCTGTGGAGGAATTACCAGCATACATGAATTCAAAAGTAATATAATTACTGAGCGCTCAGTACCCTTTGAACTTCACTAGCAGTAAAAACCACGTGGGACGCCGCGTGTGTACACCGCCAACACCATATCTCAAGTCTGCGCACCACAAGCCCCGAACGTGAGACCGCTGATAGCCGGAGACACAGCCGGGAGCACAGCATACAACAGGGGATTGCATCGGCCGGACGGGTAAAGTAGCCAGTGCGGCATACTTACAAATAACAGTTGTTACACAGCCAACGCCATAGCTCAAATCTGCGCACCACAAGCCCCGAACGTGAGACCGCTGATATCCAGAGACACAGTCGGGAGCACAGCATACAACAGGGGATCGCATCGGCCGGACGGGTAAAGTAGCCAGTGCGGCACACCTATGAATAACAGTAGTAACATCGGATCATCTGTTATCTTACAAACCTCCTGCAGGTTCTATTGATATGAAAAGATCACACATATCATTATACAGATATTAATAATACAATATGCGATATATTGGCCAATAGAAAAATATTGGGCATTACCTGCTCATTAAAAACTTCCTGCAGATGCCGCAGAGAAATTCAAAATAATTCATTATATCAATCAGCATTGCAGACTATTTGATCTATTGGAAAATCAATACATCTGGAACATTAAAGTCACAGCAACAAGTGTTTGCATCTATTCAGATATTATATGTCTATATCCTCTTTGTGGCAACTTTTGATGAATCTTTTGGATGGACTGATGAACTTCTAAACAAAGAATCATTTTACTAAGTTTACAGGATAACTACTATAATTAAGATCTCTGTTGTTGTTTTTTCTGCATTATTTATATTCTGATACACCAGATCCTCTTTCTCCTCAGCGGTGGAACCTAGAACATACAGGTTTACACACCACTGGAGAAAAGTGATCATATAGTTGATATATTTGATCGATTATATTTTTAAACGTTTTTTAAAAAAGTATTCTTAAAATAAATGAGATAATATTTTAAAATAATACACTCACTGATTCATTGATTCACTGATTTTTTGACCTAGATAAAGGAGTGCCCTCCCCTTAAGCGATATTTTCTTACTCTGAATTTTACTGAGGCTGGGGGTAGCCTTAAAGGGAGTGAGCACCCAATCCATAAAAACCTGAAGGGAGAGCCATTGAACACTCTCAAAACCATACAGGTTGCAAATGGCATTGCTGTTATCAGAGGCAGACACACCAAAAAAATGCCACACTGCTGAGCTTTGCAATGACGGCATTCTGGTGGTGGCAACAGCATGCGTTGACTGGCGTGCTGTCTGGCTGACCCCAGGTGCCGATACATGCTGTCTGACTGTGCCACTAACTCCTTGCGACGACCTCCCCCTGCTTCCAACTCGTCTCCTCATTCTCTCTGTTTCCCCATCTGAACTTTCCCCCTCTTCTTCTCTTCGAGCAGGCCCCCACGTGGCATCCGTGGACACATCGTCATCATCAACTGCTTCACTTGTATCTGACACCTCAGCAAAGGAAGCAGCAGTGGGTACAACATCATCATCATCATCATCACACTGTACGTCCATGTGTGTAATCCTGCCTGACTGAGACATATCCCTGTAATCTACATCATCTGGCAATAATGGTTGCGCATCACTAATTGCATCCAACTGATGTGTAAATAACTCCTCTGACGGATCAAGTGAAGCGGCTGTGGTGGTAGTGGTGGTGGTGGCGGCGGGCGGGTGCGTGGTAACTTGAGAGCAGGTGACCAAAGCTGAGCTGGAGGAGGATGGTGCGTCAAGGTTCTTAGCGGAAGCTGTTGAAGAGTGGGTGTCCTGTCTAAGCCAGTCAACTATGTCCTCAGAATTTTTCGGGTTCAGGGTACGTGGTCTCTAAACACTAGGCATTATTCCAGGGACATTGGAAATCACAGCACCACGACCACGACGGCCCCTGCGGGGTGGCCTGCCTCTGCCTGTCATTTTTTTTTTTTAGATAAGTGGTACTACGCGTGCTAGGTACTGTGCCACCCGGTATCAGTGGTGGGCACTGGCAGTTGGCACACTACAGTCTGTGGAAGTGGGCCTGACACACACTGGCAGCAGGCAAGCAACTGAAATTAGACTACTGTCTAAAAATGAAATGCCTTATTTATCGGCAAGCTACTGTGCCACCCGGTATCAGTGGTTGGCACTGGCAGTGGGCACACTACAGTCTGTGAAAGTGGGCCTGACACACACTGGCATCAGGCAAGCAACTGAAATTACACTAAAGTGTGAAAATTAAATGCCTTTTTTTGATGCAAAGTCCTGTGCCACACTGGATGACAGGGGTGGGCACTGGCAGTGGGCACACTACAGTCTGTGGAAGTGGGCCTGACACACACTGGCAGCAGGCAAGCAACTGAATTTAGACTAAAGTGTAAAAATGAAATGCCTTTTTTGGATGCAAAGTCCTGTGCCACACGGGATGACAGGGGTTGGCACTGGCAGTGGGAACACTACAGTCAGTGGAAGTGGACCTGACACACACTGGCAGCAGGCAAGCAACTGAATTTAGACTAAAGTGTAAAAATTAAATGCCTTATTTATCGGCAAGCTACTGTGCCACCCGGTATCAGTGGTTGGCAGTGGGCACACTACAGTCTGTGGAAGTGGGCCTGACACACACTGGCAGCAGGCAAGCAACTGAATTTAGACTACTGTCTAAAAATGAAATGCCTTATTTATCGGCAAGCTACTGTGCCACCCGGTATCAGTGGTTGGCACTGGCAGTGGGCACACTACAGTCTGTGGAAGTCAGCCTGACACACACTGGCAATATACCAAAAAGGAAAAATAATATCACCAGTCCTGTAAACAAACCGCTGCGAGTCTGTAGTGTGTTGTGGGTATTCAACACGTTTACAATTTTGAAGACAGAGTTCAGACCTATCCCTCCAGAAAATGTTGAGGTCTGCAGATATCCTGGATTCAGATATCCTGCAACTTGTAAAAGATACACAATAGTGAAGTTCCGTGAGGTTCCTCACCCTTTTTTTCGCACAGATTATACTCACAAAAGGCAGATTTTTCAGGCACATCAAAACAGAAGCTGCAGCTTCAGCCCTTCATACGCTCAGAAGGCCCGCTCCCACAATAGCAGAAAGGGTGTAGTGTATACTCAGGAACACACCGACTTCAGAGGAGGCTTCCTTTTCCTTCAAACACTGCAAACCAGAAACTCTCCAACCATAGTGAGGATCCGATGGTAACTTCAAAATTTTTATTACAAAGGTACTTACAAACAGATTCTTTAAAATCACATAAAATCCCAGCGTTATTTTGTACTCTCGCCCGACCTGGGTTTCGCTCCCAGAACTTCGTCAGGGGCTCACATAGAAAAAAACCCCCTCCCCCTTCTTTTTTAACCTGATCTCATTAGTCCCACACCTGCATATATTCAACCAAATCTTCTGCTCTCCTTCCTAGCATGGAACAAGGGCAGGGCGTACCTGCTGATTAAAACCGCACTGTTATAGACCTGTGTTCACACATATATTTATATCAAAAACATTTTTTATCTTAAAACGGCTTGTAAGTCAAAATCCACATTTAAACCGCATGGTTGCAGTGTTTTGAGTTCATAGATCCACTTGCTTTCTATTTTATTTATTCTTTCTAAAAAACTTCCTCCTCTCCAATGGCCACTTACTAGTTCTATACCCATGAATTTTAATCCCTTTGGATTTTTTTGATGAAATTTTTTGTAGTGTGCAGAAACTCCATGGCTTTCCAGCCCTTTACTAATGTTTCTTATGTGTTCTTGGATTCTGATTTTTAGGGGTCTAATGGTACGTCCTACATACTGGAGGCCACATGGGCACTCCAGTACGTATACGACTCCTTTACTGTTACAGGACATTTCCCCTACCACCTCCAATTCAATCTTTTTTGTATTACTGAAAATTTTTATTTGTTTTTGTGCCTTCTCATTATTCCTCCGATTCTTACATGCACTGCAAAACCCACACCAATTAAAACAATTTTTCTTTTTGCTGATCTTTTCTAACGGTATTGCGCTCTGGACTAGTTTATTCTGCAGATTGGGTGCTCTTCTGTAGATAACATCTGGTTGCTCTGGGATCACAGATCCAAGTACTGGGTCATTCTTCAAGATGGACCAGTTCTTTTTGATTGCGTTTTTTAACTGCCCGGAACCTTGTGTGAACTGGGTTATAAAGGAGAAACGAAAATCAGGTTTTTTTCTCTGATTTTTTGCTGGAATTTTTTGTCCTTGAGTTTCTATATCTATAATACATTTTGTTAGTTGTTCATCACTATATCCTTTTTCCAAAAAACGTTTTTTTATCACTTCACTTTGTTCTTTAAAAACCGTGTCCTCAGTGCAGTTTCGGTGGACTCTCTGGACCTGTCCCCTAGGTATGTTTTGTAACCACGGGGCAAAATGACAGCTGGTAAGATCAATGTACCCATTGACATCAGTGGGTTTAAAAAAAGTTTTGGTTTTAAACTTTCCATTTTCTATATAAATGGTTAGGTCCAGAAAGTCCACAGAGACGGCACTGATAGTGCTAGTGAAACTCAGATTCCACTCCTTATTCTCCAGTCCCCTAATAAAGGTCTCTAATTCGTTTTTTTCCCCTTCCCAGATTATCAGGCAGTCGTCTATATATCTTCTCCAAGTTTTTAACACCCCATTTTTTTCATCTTTATTCAATAAAGGATCTATGTAGGATTTCTCCCACATTGCCATGAATAAGTTTGCAAAAACTTGGGGCGAATTTCGCCCCCATCGCCGTCCCAACCTTCTGAAGATAATAGTCACCCTTAAACCAAAAGTAATTATGGTCTAAACAGAAAAGAACACAATCCACTATAAAGTCCGCTTGTATTTGTGTCATTTGGGGATCACCATATAGCGTCTCTTTGATTGCCTGCAGTCCCTTGTTCTTTGGTATGCTCGTGTACAATGAGGACACATCAATAGTAGCTATCCACGTGTTCTCATTGGACACAGGCAATTCTCCAACCATTTTCACCACACTACCACTGTCTTTCAAAAAAGAGGGGACTTGGGGTACATATTTCTTCAAAAAGGTATCCACGTACTCCGTGATCCGGCTCGTAAGGGAGTTAATCCCCGACACTATAGGTCTGCCCGGGGGATGGGTCAGACTTTTGTGGATCTTCGGCAGCACGTAGATAACTGGAGTTGTTGGTTCTCTTATATTCATGTACTCCATTTCCTTCTTATTTAATATCCCTTTGTCATCTCCATAATTTAGCAGCTCCAACAATTTATTTTTAAATTCAGGGAGGGGGTCCTTTTTCAACAACAAATACGTTTTTGTGTCCTTCAATTGTCTCAAAACTTCCCCTTCATAATCCTCTATATTCATCACTACTACTCCCCCCCCCCCCCCTTATCCGCAGGTTTTATTATGATCTCTTTGTTGTTCTGCAGTGCCTTTAGTTCCTCTCTCTCTTTTTTGGTCAAATTTCCGCTTTTTCTTTCTGGTTTTATATTTTCTAGCTCATTTAGAACACTTCTCTTAAAAGCCTCAATACATTCATTATTTTTATTCTTTGGATAGAACTGAGATTTTTCTTTTAGATCTGTGTGAATAAAATTATTCCCTTGTTCTAGATTTTTCATTATAGCGGGTTCTTTTCCCAAAAAATATTTAGCTATGTTTAATTTTTTAATAAACTTATGGATATCGACAAAGGTATTAAATTTGTTTAACCTGTTGGATGGTGCATATTTTAATCCCTTTCTTAGGACTGCGTTTTCTGTTTCTGATAAGGTGTGTTTGCTGAGATTGAATATCCCAGCATTCACACCTTGCTTCTTTTGTTCGCAGACTTGGTGTTTTTTCCCCCCTCTTTTTCCTCTATAAGCCTTCTTTTTTGTGGTGTCCCAATTTTTTGTGACACCTTTTCGTTCGCCTCCTCTGAAGTCGGTGTGTTCCTGAGTATACACAACACCCTTTCTGCTATTGTGGGAGCGGGCCTTCTGAGCGTATGAAGGGCTGAAGCTGCAGCTTCTGTTTTGATGTGCCTGAAAAATCTGCCACTTTTGTGAGTATAATCTGTGCGAAAAAAAGGGTGAGGAACCTCACGGAACTTCACTATTGTGTATCTTTTACAAGTTGCAGGATATCTGAATCCAGGATATCTGCATACCTCAACATTTTCTGGAGGGATAGGGGAACTGCTTTTTGGGACTTTCGATTCCAACGCGCGGTCTGAACTCTGACACACACTGGCAGCAGGCAAGCAACTGAAATTACACTAAAGTGTAAAAATTAAATGCCTTTTTTTGATGCAAAGTCCTGTGCCACACGGGATGACAGGGGTGGGCACTGGCAGTGGGCACACTACAGTCAGTGGAAGTCGGCCTGACACACACTAGCAGCAGGCAAGCAACTGAAATTACACTAAAGTTTAAATATTAAATGGCTTTTTTTATGCAAAGTCCTGTGCCAGCCGGTATGAGTGGTGGGCACTGGCAGTGGGCACACTACAGTCAGTGGAAGTCAGCCTGACACACACTGGCAGGCAACTAACCTTAGATTAAAGTGTAAAAATTAAATGCCTTTTTTTGATGCAAAGTCCTGTGCCACATGGGATGACAGGGGTGGGCACTGGCAGTGGTTACACTACAGTCAGTGGAAGTCGGCCTGACACACACTGGCAGCAGGCAAGCAACTGAATTTAGACTAAAGTGTAAAAATTAAATGCCTTTTTTTATGCAAAGTCCTGTGCCAGCCGGTATGAGTGGAAGGGGTAAGCCAAAGGGAAAGGGTGTGTGGAACATGATTTCTATACATAGCCTTCTATACAGTAAATAGCCTTCAAATACATTTAAAAATGAGGAAATGGCAACCTGAAAACACTTTGCTATATTCTTATTCTTCTCGTGTTTTGTGGGCCTCAACCATTTTCAGAGTGTTCCTACTTAGAAGAACTCATGAAAAATCCCACAATTGAGAAGTGATCCACTTATCTCCCAAGGACAGAGGCAAGACTCCATTAGCCACATGGTAGCCACATGACAGCAGAATACATGAAACTATATAGTCTTTTAAGAAGGGAGAGGAAAACATGCGGACAAACATAGAAGGGCATCCTTTACAATCGTGAAACTGAATATTGCCTATGCCGCTCATATGTCAGTGCTACATAAGTGAACAAAATTAAATAAATAAAAGTTATAAATTGTCAGAGCACAGAAGTGATCTACTCTGCCAATGCAAGTGCAACACTAAAGAAGACGTATAACACGTTACGGTAGCTCCATCAACACTTGACGTTTTGAAATTTTGGGGGCAAGTGTCATCTGAATTATGGTCAACACTGTGGTAACCTTGATAAGAATATGCTAAAAGAAGCATGAAGAATTTATGGGCTGTAGGTGTATCCCTCAAGGACTCTGTAAGGTTTAATATCATTACCTATGATGTTCAAGCACAGCTTAAACATGTTACATCTGCCTGAACTGAATCATGATATGTGGACATATTAACGAGAAGTACAATAAAAATACTTAATTACCGTATTTTTCGCCCCATAAAATGCATTTTTTCCCCAAAAAGTGTGTGTGTGTGGGTGGGGGGGGGGGGGAAATGCCCCTGCATCTTATGGGGTGAATACTAGTGAGTTTCTTCCATTATGGAAACGCTCATGAGTACCAGAAACCCGGGGAAGGCTCTGTACTCACCACTTCCTGGTCCTCGGCTGTCAGCTGTGAAGTCTGCTCACAGACTTCGCGCAGCCTTCACAACACAGCCAGAGGCTAGGTGAAGAGGATCATGCTGTGGGTGAGGAGCAGCGGTATCCAGGAGCAAGAGGGGTAAGTGTTTTTTTATTTTGTGATCTGAGGCTGATGGGGGCTGAAATATCACTGCTTGGGGCTGATATATGACTGTGGGCTGCTTATAAATGGCTGTGGGCTTCTTATAAATGGCTGGGGGCTGATTATACATGGCTGGGGGCTGCTTATAAATGGCTTGGGACTGATTATACATGGCTGGGGGCTGCTTATAAATGGCTTGGGACTGATTATACATGGCTTGGGACTGTTTATAAATGGCTGGAGGCTGCTTATAAATGGCTAGGGGCTGATTATAAATGGCTGGGGGCTGATAAGATGCATGGGGGTCTCATCTGAGGTCTGTTTGGGGGTCTTCTTTATATTGGACTCTGATCTGAGGTCTGATCTGAGGTCTTATTAATATTTGGGATCTGATTGGGGCTGTCAAATGAGGACTGATTAATATTGGGAGTCTGATTGCTCATCTGATCTGAGGTCTAATGAAAAATATTTTTTCTTATTGTCTTCCTCTTAAACCTAGGAGTGTCTTATGGGCCGGTGCGTCTTATAGGGCGAAAAATACTCAAGAATATAGGGCAAAAAATACTCAAGAATAAAGAGTTAGAGCTGCAAAGAAAAATCTGCCTAATCAGACTTCCAGAAAAAAAAAAAAAAAACACTTGGTATTCAAATTCAATATAACTATTTTAATCTATGTTAAGCAGTAAATGCATGAATACCCTATCACACATACTTCTGAAAATGTATTCATTTTCAACATAAATTAATAATTAGAATATGTGACAATAACAACTTAGTGGGCGTATCCCCTTTTAAACACCTTTGTGCCTAATTTTATTGCAATGCAATTCATTTATAAATTTTCAGTTAACTGCAGATAGTTATTATCTAATTTGTACTATATTTTTACAACGGTTATAAATAATATTTTGTTGGGAATATAAAGTGAATGCTTTATTAAAAAAAATGGATCAAAAGAATTTTTTTTCTAAGGGAATGTATCCTAGAGGTGGATATATAAAACACCTCAAAAAGAGTTCAATCGGTTATTTCATTATATTGCGCAATCAGTAAAACACAGTACAAGCGTCTATAGAAAAATATACATTATTTATTTCATAATAACTTACAATACAAAGAAAGATTAATCAATGTAAAATTCCATAATATGCAATAAAACACAGTACTATGCAGTACCCTAAATTCGCCACTAGATGACTAACACAAATACCAGCGTATACACTGTATCTCTCAAACATAAAATGTAATACCACGTCCCGACCGCAACATGAGATACACTATCAGTTGAATATACACAGAAAACTCAATGGTGATTCGGGTAGATACAAACCCTTGCTCTGCTTAAACTATGACCAATCTTGGATATCGGCTAGTATTGCTACACAACTTATAAATTAATCAAGCAGGGTATTGACTATGGAATAAAATTATTCCAATCAGAGAGGTTCCTCCGAAATCAATATTAGATCTTTTATTCAGTTATATGCATCTTTACTGAATAGTGATAATATTGATGTAGCACTTTTCAACATTATACGTCCACACTACATTGGGGAGTTTTTTAAATATCAGGCTAATTAATTTATATCAATACTTTACATAATAAAATTAGACATTACCCGAGAATGCAGATGATGTGCAGAGTTTAAGAGAAGTCAGCTCAAAAGTCTGTTCTGATCATTAGGATTTTTCTCCTGCGGTGTCTTTCTTTCTTTCTCCTTTTTCTCCTTCTTCTCTATCCCCTTGTGTGTGGTTTATTATCCAAAAACTTATCAGTTAGACACGCCTTCCAGATTACAGTTTTCCAATCACTGTTGGTTAGGCGTGTACAGTGGCGTAACTAGAAATGACTGGGCCCCACAGCAAATTTTTGAATGGGGCCCCCTCCGCCAGTAATTTTTTCACAACCCCTTCCTTTCATGCCACCGCCTTTCCTTTGGCTAGTGAAGATCGCTCTCTCAGACCAGGCCCGGCAGCTGTTCCATCCGTTTTCTACACTGTCTATACTGCCACTGTTTATCATTTCATTGTGTAATAATGTTGAGGGGCCCTGACAAAATCTTTTAGTACTTCTCCTCCTCTTGGATGGGCCCCTTCTGGGTCAGGGCCCCAAAGCAACCGCTTCCCCTGCTTCCCCTATAGTTACGCCCCTGGGCGTGTACATATGATAACAACTGTGATGTCATTGCATTACACAGAATGCATTTATGATGCGGGTGTAATGTTACTTATGCATCCCTAGGTGGCACTATTGCATAAGCTATTAAAATCATAATAGTCAAATTACCAGGTCTGATTTTATCCTACATTCCATACACATAACATATGGAATCCTAAATCAGAGCTACAGGGATTAACTTTGACACATGCACTAATTTAGACACAGACATTTAGGTACCAGTTATACACTTTCCCAGACTTTCAAATTTATGATACTGATAAGAATACAATAGACCTTGTACTCTCAGAGAGATGTGTGACCTCTGTTACTCCATCGGTTGATTGATTGTTAGTTAAAATAACACTATCTTTCCCTGAATGGAGTCTATTCTAATATTCGTCTCATCATATTTTAGGAGTACATGTGTTCCTAGTGATAAATATATAAGATAATAGATGCATTTACATCCTTCATAATACTCAGCAATATAAAAATAATCCTATTGATTATCTTATACAAAAACTAAGGTTGATTATATGTGTACAAAGATATTACAGCTTTACTGCTTCATCAATAGACATCACTTGTAGGGGTAATTAGTACCAGATACTTCTAGAGAACATCCATATTCAGTCATAAATTTATCATGAGACAAGAATGCCTCTTCTCAGACTGGTACATCTGTAGAGAAGAAATTAATGAACAGTGTCCTTACCATGAACTTCTTTCGGCTAACTTTAAAATACAAGCACAAAATGGTGAATATATCACAATATGGCCTCTTAATCATATCCACTATAATTATGATATTTAGATATAAAACTTATATACTTATGAAAAAGCACAACAAATCCCCCTTTATTATAATCTAATCCATTGAAATGAAATTGGATTATATTGGAATGTCAAAAGGGCTTTTATTACGGATCAAAATATAAGGGAATGCGTCCTTCCCTCAAGTCCTGCATCCCACTATGTATTTTATCATGGTAGACATGTGTATGCGAGGCAATACACTCCTTTATGAATATAAGTTCTTGTTTAAATTGATCGTTACTCTCATGAAGATTTATTGAGTAGGTCAATAACTTTGAATGTAAGTTCGGGGTAACGATAGTGTCTTCCACAACGGAATATAAATCCAATAAATGTTGCTTCTGGTTTTTCATCTCTGCACGAATAGTCATCAGATTCCTTTTTAGCAAACCGATCTCAAGTTCCAATGTCTTAATAGAGATGGAATTAGCAGCCGATACACAGGTGGCAGCGACAGCGCCTAATACGCCAAAGATTATGGCAGCTGCAATCGCAGAAATGAACCACTTTGGTCATTGACTCGTGGAAAACTGTTCCCTGGTCAGAGTTTTTCTTGTCTGTTTCAGGATCTGTGTAATCCATTCTTGGGAATAACAGATGTGCATTTTATACCACATTTTTATCTCAGGAGACTGAATCTCGGAAACGTTGAACTGTCTTTCAATGGAGATGCGTGGATCCAAACTGACTTATATCTTCTGGGATAGAATCCTCTTATTCGTCAAGATGAATCCCATGGTATTCTGCAGCATGATTACAGATGAAGGGCCTGGTACAGTGATCGGTTCAGCGTGGAACTCTTTCCCCAAGATTAGGATGATGTAGATAACAGCAACAATTTTTTATGTCATCTTGTGCCTCTAATAAATTTTATGATAAATATGAGCACATACATCTCTCCAATTTTCTTTTCATCAACCTTATGATGAAAGAAGTCATACTACCATACATCTTCAATTTGGCATAGTTTTTCTTTCTTGAACAGAGCAAGTTCTTGGTACAGAAGTTAGTCAAGAGATAATTAATTACAGAGGAAAAATACATGAGGATAGGTTAGTACACTCGTTTGTTTATATGATACCGATCCTGGGTTTCCGTCTCTAACTGCAACCTTGAAATCTCCTCAATCCTCATCATCCGGTAATCCTTCCAATTTGTGAAGTTGTGTGACCTAGGATAACAAACACGTAATTGATTATTATGCACCCATTTCTCTATAAATTCATCCCCCTTAGGAAGATCACAGGTGAGAATGATGACATAGGGTCCCTTCCAGGAAGGCAGGAACTTCCTTTTTTTCACCTGATCCCGGGCAAAGTTATAGAGATAAACCTGATCGGAAATATGGTATTTCTTTTGAGTAGTATTCAGCTCATAGTAGGTTTTGGCGCTTACTGCTGCTTTTTCTAGATTCTTCTAGGCAAATGCAAAAGCATGCTGAAGGTGCTTGCGTAGATTCTCCATATACTGATTAGCTCTTAAAGCATTTATCAAATTGTGGTCTGTTGTCTGGTAGAGTAAATGCTGGGGTAAAATCCTGCCTGTGATAATTTCGAAGGGAGAACGTTTGGCTGCCACAATTGGGGTGGCCCTGATGGCCATGAGAAGCAAAGGCAACTTCACATCCCAGTCTTTACTGGATTTATTGACAAATTTCTTTAGAATGTTAACAATGGTTTGGTTGTAGCATTCTATTCCACCACTAGAGGCTGGCCGATAAGCTATATGTAGTTTTCTTTTTACCACCAGTATCTCCCACATTTTTGTCATCACCTCACTAGTGAAATTACTTCAGCAATCGGACTCAATGTGTTGGGGAAGACCAAACCTGGAAAATACGTGGTTAATGAGTAGAGACACGCACACACTTGAACTGCATGTTTTGCAGGGCAAACATTCCACCCATTTTGTGAATAAACAAGTCCCGGTTAACATACAGTGGATATAAAAAGTCTACAGACCCCTGTTAAAATGTCAGGTTTCTGTGCTGTAAAAAAAATGAGACAAAGATAAATCATTTTAATGGGACCTATAAACTGTACAACTCAATTGAAAAACAAACTGAAATCTTTTAGGTAGAGGGAAGAAAAATATAAAAATAAAATAATATGGTTTCATAAGTGTGCACACCCGTAAACTAATACTTTGTTGAAGCACCTTTTGATTTTATTACAGAACTCAGTCTTTTGGGGTATGAGTCTATCAGCATGGCACATTTTAACTTGGCAAGATTTGCCCACTCTTCTTTGTAAAAACACTCCAAATCTGTCAGATTGCGAGGGCATCTCCTGTGCATAGGCATCTTCAGATCACCCCACAGATTTTCAATCAGATTCAGGTCTGGGCTCTGGCTGGGCCATTCCAAAACTTTAATCTTCTTCTGGTTAAGCCATTCCTTTGTCGTTGTCATGCTGAAAGATGAAGTTCCTCTTCATGTTCAGCTTTCTAGCAGAAGCCTGAAGGTTTTGTGCCAATATTGACTGGTATTTGAAACTGTTCATAATTCCCTCTATCTCAAATCCAGCTGAAGAAAAACAGCCTCAAAGCATGATGCTGCCACCCCCATGCTTCACTGTGGATATGGTGTTCTTTTGGTGATGTGCAGTGTTGTTTTTGCTCCAAACAATTCTTTTGGAATTATGGCCAAAAAGTTCAACCTTGGTTTTATCAGACCATAACACCTTTTCCCACATGCTTTTGGGAGACTTCAGATGTGTTTTTGCAAAATGTAGCCTGGCTTGGATGTTTTTCTTCGTAAGAAAAGGCTTTTGTCTTGCCACTCTGCCTCATAGCCCAGACAGATGAAGAATGGGAGATTGTTGTCACATGTACCATGTCAGATATTCCTGCAGCTCCTTTAATGTTTCTGTAGGCCTCTTGGTAGCCTCCCGAACCAGTTTTCTTCGCGTCTTTTCATAAATTTTGGAGGGACGTACAGTTCTTGGTAATGTCACTGTTGTGCCATATTTTCTCCACTTGATGATGACTGTCTTCACTGTGTTCCATGGTATATCTAATGACTTTGAAATTCTTTTGTACCCTTGCGACTTGCGACTAAGAAAATTTCACGAAAGACCAACTAGAGCAGCTGAACTTTATTTGGGGTTAATCAGAGGCACTTTAAATGATGGCAGGTGTATGCTGACTCCTATTTACTTTGATTTTGAAATGTGATTGCTTAATTCTGAACACAGCTACATCCCCAGTTATAAGAGGGTGTGCACTTATGCAACCAAATTATTTTAGTTTTTTTTAGTTTTTTTCCCTCCACCTAAAAGATTTCAATTTTTATTGAGTGGTACAATTTATAGGTCAGAAAAAGTTCTGAAATGATCTTTGTCTTATTTTTTTACAGCACAGAAACCTGACATTTTAACAGGGGTGTGTAGATTTTTTAAATCCACTGTATATCTGTTGTCTTTTGATGAAGTTGTTACTGCTCCAATAAAGTCAATTTGGATGCCTGACCATGGCATGGACATCCCCTTTTTTAACAGCGGTGTCCGATGAGTGGGTGCTTGTGGCTGGAACTGAGGACATATTAAACATCCTTGACAATATGTGGGAACGTCTTGCAACATATGAGGCCAATAAGCATAATCCCGTAATAATTCATACATTAACTTTTCACCTCGATGACCAGCCTTTGGGGCGTCATGGCGTGCTGTAACATCAAGCCTCGGAATTCAACAGGTACTACCCATTGTGTGATGCCATTCTTCGAGGTTCTTACCAACAATCCATCCTGTATCGAGAATTGGGACCTTGCCTTCATCAAAATCCATAACTCTTCTTTGCCTATGCCTACACAATCTTCCACAGTTATGGGACAATTTTGTGGATCTTCAATGTGTTTGTAAAAGATACCAATGACTGCATCCCCCTTTTGACTCGCGATAAGATCCTCAGTAGGCGAATCTTGGCTCCATTGCACCACATTGTCTTCGGCCTCCTTTTTGGCCTGTCTTCTTGTCGTTGCCTCCACTTGAACAGTTCCCATAAGGTCATCAACATTCAGGAGTTCTCCATTAATGGCTCCTTGTTTGGCAAGGGAATCTGCCAAATCATTGCCTTCCTTATCCACACCTAGATATTTTGAGTGGCCTCCTACCTTTATCCAGTAAATGGTGAGACCATGGGCGATAACCATCTCGTCGATCCTACAAACCATTTTACCATGCTTGTCAGGCATGTTGATACTTCTTACCATATTAGACCTTTTCCATCCAACGAAGTACTCCACAAAGGTGTTGCGAACATAATTCGATTATTGTGATTATAACAAACTCTTTAATACCAGAATTGATTATACACAGCGGTAAGCTCTGCGACCTAGCTACTTTTGGAATCAATTTTGTACCCCACGACACATCTGGGAATATATTATTCCACACAACTCTGATACCTGCAACCAATGTACATTCAGTTCCTATATTGGTATGGAAAGAACACCCGTCTACATAAATACATGGTAATGATTTGTAGCACTCCTTCTCATAAGAATTGTATCGAGATAAAGATTGTTCTTCCAGGAAATCATTTCCTGGTAATTCACCTTTATGTCCTGCATTGGTACAATCGTGAAGTTCAGCTAATCCTTGAGCAACTGGATTCTTATTATTTTGTTTGTATCTGATTTCCAATGGCCATCACATTAAAGACATCACACAGGCAGTTATCCTGCTGTTTGACAGATTTCCATCCTTGATTCTATCACTTTGCAAATATTTCAGTGGTTGGTGTGCAGTTTCTACAATGATCTTTTCGCCTTGGATAAAACTGAAATATTGCAGACCGTTGACAGTAATGCTTTATTTTACCTCAACCAGTTATAGGGGTTTGCTGGCATAGGCGATCATCTTATTCAGGTTTTCCTGTTTCTGGAAGACTGAACTCACGCTTTTGTTGGTGAAGCCTGTTTTAATGAAGAAATGTTTCCCACCTTTTGGGTAAGCAAGGAATGGAGCTTGGTTGAGCTTGTCTTTGAGCCAGGAAATTAACCTTGGTACGACACCATTGAGCCTTCTGCAAAAAAAGTTTCACACCAGCTTTTCTCAGTTGGGTTAGTACATGCCTCAGTTCCGCAACGTGTTCCTCAAAAGTTGTGCTTTTGATCATGACATCATCAACATAGGACTAAATGTAAGTTTATAATTATCACGTTTTGCAGTACGGTAAAGGCCAAATTCTAATTTTAGCTCGTGCAAAACATCCTGCCAATCCCGGATCCCCCTGTCCCTTAAGGAAATAAAGTAATGGCGATACTTATTTTCAAATGCCCATGGTAGGAACCTGATGATGTTCGTATCAGAATGCAATTTTAAAGAATCCATGGTGGACTGGTATAGTTCTAGGTGATCAGCAATTTCAGGAGAACCTTTCTTAGAGAATTTAGGTACAGTGGCATTTAGAAATGTAATGATACTCGAGGAGCTCTGATCCCCTCCTGGACACTGAGCATTTTCCTTTCTAGAGACCACCTCAGCATATGACGGTCGCCTGGAACTCTCATCCCCCTTGTGGGCATACTCATGCCTGCGTGGTAAGGGATAAGCCACACGCTTTTCCACATCACTGTCATAATCACTCATACTCCGATGGCACAGATACCCGAACATTCCTCTCTAGGGGAAGGTGTGGGGGGACACTTCTGTGGCCTTTTGTGTCGCTAGCACCTAGTAAGGCGGTTACAGCTTGACATGGCTGAGATTGAGCTCCCGCTTTAGGTCCTAGATCAATGCTTTTTCAGATTCTAACTCTGTCTCAAGGCCTGCATGTCTGCTATGTGCATATTTCTACTCTTTAAGAGAGTACTGACTTCTAATATTGCACATAGAACTGGTGGCAACATCTTTAAGAGGTGTTGGTCTTTACTGGCATTATTTTTAAGCACACAAAAATAGGTTAGATGTCTCGCGACTGTACCAAGTGATGTCCATACACTCACTTAACCATGCAGTTACATCCTGATCCAGACACAACATTGAATTTATTCACATGCACAAAATGGTGAATATATCACAATATGGCCTCTTAATCAAATCCACTATATTTATGATATCTAGATATAAAAGTTATATACTTATGAAAAAGCACAACAATTTATTGAAAATTTTCTAAACAATTATCTTCCATTGATACACATATGAGTAGAGTTGAGCGAACCGGGTTCGGGTTAGTTGTTTGGCGATTTCTTCCCTTTTTTTGAAAGGCTGCAGGGCAGCCAATCAGCAAGCTTTTCACTACTTTGCCCTAAGAAGCCATCACAGCCATGCCTACTAATGGCATGGATATGATTGGCTGAGTGCAGCATGTGACCCAGCCTCTATATAAGCTGGAGTCATGTAGTGTCTGCAGGTCTGCTGATCTTAGTGTAGGGACAGATTGCTGCCGGTGCTCTCAGGGAGAGATTAGGAAAGAAATCTGTTGAACTTGAAGGTGTGAAATCTTCAAGCTACAGCAATTATTGAGGGAGGGTGCTACTGCTATCCTACATTTTTGTACCCAGCCCTGAGCCCAATAATACTGCAAAATATTTTTTTTTAATCCATCTGTTACTGAGGTGGGGGTCGGCGGCTATTTTAGCATATGCAGTGTCCTTGGAACTGCATGTGACCTGTGTGCCAGCCTGCCAGGGACATCAGTCTAATCCTTTTTTGGTAGCTCAGTGAAGGAAAAATTCCTTTTTTCTGGCTGGCAGGTCAAGTCCCCAACATTACCTATGTTATAATTTTGGGGTGACATAGTGCATTTCTGTAGTGGGGGGCAAAAACCTGTATTATGGTGCTATAGAGAGCACTTGTGCATACAACGCACAAATACGTATTTTAAATTTCTGCAGTGACATACTGCATTCCTGTATTTTGGGGAAATTAACCATTATTGTTGGTCCACAGATAAGTTTTGCATACAACGCACAAATACCGATTTTAAATTTTAGCAGTGAAATACTGCATTTGTGTATTTTGGGGAGATAAACCAGTATTGTTGGTCCACAGACCAGTTTTGCATACACCACACGAATACATATTTTAAATTTCAGCAGTGAAATTCTGCATTGGTGTACTTTGGGGAAATAAACCTGTATTGTTGGTCCACAGAGCAGTTTTACATATACCGCACAAATACCTATTTAAAATTTCAGCAGTGAAATACTGCATTTGTGTATTTTAGGGAAATAAACCATTATTGTTAATTCACAGAGCAGTTTTGCATACACAGCACAAATACCTATTTTACATTTCTGCAGTGACATACTGCATTCCTGTATTTTGGGAAAATAAACTGTTATAGTTGGTCCACAGACCAGTTTTGCATACAACGCACAAATACCTATTTTAAATTTCATAGTAACATAATATATAAGACCGAAAAAAGACATTTGTCCATTCAGTTCGGCCTGTTTCCTACAAGTTGATCCAGAGGAAGGCAAAAAAACCCTGTGAGGCAGAAGCCAATTTTCCCCACTTAAGGATAAAAAGATTCCTTCCAGACTCCAATCAGGCAATCAGAATAACTCCCTGGATCAATGACCCCTCTTTAGTAGCTATAGCCTGTAATATCATTACACTCCAGAAATACATCCAGTCCCCTCTTGAATTCCTTTATTGTACTCACCATCACCACCCCCTCAGGCAGAGAGTTCCATAGTCTCACTGCTCTCACAGTGAAGAATCCTTTTCTATGTTTGTGTACAAACCTTTTTTCCTCCAGACGCAGAGGATGTCCCCTCGTCACAGTCACAGTTCTGGGGATAAGTAGATGATGGGAGAGATCTCTGTACTGACCTCTGATATATTTATACATACTTATTAGATCTCCCCTCAGTCGTCTTTTTTTCAGCAGTGAAATACTGCATTGGTGTATTTTGGGGAAATAAACCGGTATTGTTGGTCCACACAGCAGTTTTGCATACAACGCACAAATACCTATTTTAAATTTCTGCAGTGCCATACTGCATTGGTGTATTTTGGGGAAATAAACCGTTATTGTTGGTCCACAGACCAGTTTTGCATAAAACGCACAAATATCTATTTTACATTTCAGCAGTTAAATACTGTATTGGTGTATTTCGGGGAAATAAACCTGTATTGTTGGTCCACACAGCAGTTTTGCATACACCGCACAAATACCTATTTTAAATTTCAGCAGTGACATACTGCATTTGTGTATTTTGGGGAAATAAACCCGTATTGTTGTTCCAGAGAGCAGTTTAGCATAGAACGCTGAAAAACTTATTTTAAAATTTAGCAGTGACATACTGCATTTCTGTAGTTTGTTGCAATAAACACTGGTTTTGTGCTACATAGAAGATCTGAGGCCTACCCTGTATTTCAGTCCTTTTAAGTAACCTTTTGAACTCCGCATTTACATAGTTGGTTGCAAACACACTGGTTTCGTGTTAGATAGCACATTTACGGTGTATGCTGCATTTCTGACAGTCAAATTAAACGGTTAACTTCTGCTTTTACATAGTTGGTTTAGTGGTGGTTTTGGTGATAGTGGAGTAATTGTATTGAATTGCTCCGTTACACTATTGTGTGACCTAAATAAATGTATTCTGTTTATGACACGGGCACTGCCTTACTGTTTGTGAACTTAATTGTTGGCTTTAGGCAGTTAAATTGACACCGGGGATAAACCATCTGTTAGTATGGTGGGTGAACGCAAATAAAGAGGAGAACGTCAAATAAGGGACGTGGACATAGTCATGGTGGTGTTGGTGGAGCTCCTGTTGCTGGGAGAGGACGTGGCCATTCTGCGCCAGCTACAGGTCCAAGTGAAACACCTTCCTCAGGTGCGAGTAGGCAACAGAACTTGCAGCGTTATTTGGTAGGCCCGAATGCCGCTCTACGGATGTGAGGCCAGAACAAGTACAGGTGATAGACGATAGTAGATTGGGTGGCTGACAGTGGCTCCAGTTCCTTCACAGTATCTCCCACCCAGTCCTCTGCAGAAAGCTCAGAGTTGGCACCTTCAGCCCATCAGTCTTTCACCTCACCCCCTGGCAAAGCAGCCAAGCATCCTGAACTCCAAGTCATGCAGCAGACCCTTATGCTTTTTTAAGACTCTGCTGGCAGGGTTTCCCAGGGCCATCCACATAGCCCTGACCCAGAAGTGGAAGACATTGAATGCACTGATGCCCAACCACTTATGTTGCAATATGACAAGATAGGAATACCACCGCAGCATGTCTCTGATGATGACGAAACACAGGTGCCAACTGCTTTCTGCAGTGTGCAGACCGACGAGTAGGGCAGGGGTCAAGAATGGATGGAAGATGATGTGGAGGATGATGAGGTCCTAGACCCCGACTAGACTCAAGTTCATGCTAGTGTTGTGTGCAGTTCTGAGGAAGAGGCGGTGCTCACACAGAGGCAACAGCACCGCAAAAGAGGGAGCAGGCTGCAAAAGCAGAGCGTCTATCTCCGATACAGTATGCCTGCTATTGTCTACCGCACCCAGGGACCTAGCAGCCAGCTCCAAGGAGTTAATTGGCGTGGCAGTTCTTCACACAATGTCCTGACGACAAGACACGAGTGGTTTGCACGTTATGCCATCAGAGCCTGAAGCGAGGCATAAACGTTCTAAACCTGAGCACAACCTGCATGACCAGGCATCTACATGCAATGCACGAACACCTTAAGAACCAAGAAAGGTCTCAGGCTCCTCTTGCATACTCTTCTGCTGCTGTCTCTGCCTCTTCCTCCACCTCTGGAGACACAGTGGCACCTGCCACCAAGCAAACAGATGATGTGCCACCAACACCACCACCCCCATTATCATAACCAAGCATCTCCACCATGTCACACGCAATCGTTCAACTCTCAATCTCCCAAACACTGGAGAGAAAGAGAAAATACCCACCTACCCACCCTCGATCCCTGGTCCTGAATGCCAGCATTTCAAAATTACTGGCCTTTGAAATGCTTTAATTCCGTCTGGTGGAGACGGACTGTTTTAAACAGCTGATGGCGGTGGCTGTCCCACAGTACGTTGTTCACAGCCGCCACTACTTTTC